>OX467320.1:10274455-12674455 GCA_950108535.1 Agriphila straminella
TGGGTTCTCTATCTCTTCTATGAGGTTGTGACAACATTTAAAACTCTTGTGTTGTCATTGTTACATTACACCCTTGTGTCTAATTCAAATCCTGTTTCCTGTGCGATACTAATGACATAACATGAGTTATTTTAGTAATTTAAATAACCTGTATAAGTTTCCAGGTTTGACATATATATATATACCTATTTATTTTCCGATATAAAAGCATTTTTTCCGAACTTTACCCGCGTTTTTATGCCTAATAAAAACTGATCGAAAACTTTTATCAAGACAAAGGTGCCATTACTATTTTTAGGTAGGTAGGTAGGTTTGTTTCTTTATCTTTTAGCAGTTGTCAGCACGATGGACATCTCTCATTTCAGTGCTAGAGGGCATTTATATTTATCTTAAATCATGTTTTTCTAGGCTAGGTGGAAAATATTTCGCATCTATTGCTGTGGTACAAAAAACAAAATTGTTGATAGCAATAATAATTAAATCAAAGATAATGATTACTTTGTAGATAAATATCATTCTCTGAAAATGACGTGAAATATGATACAATCAAATTTTATTAGTGCAATGTATACCTACATCTGTTTGTTCGTGCAAGCTTTGGGGTCGTTGGGGAGTTCAGAATTTCCTACTTGATATCGAAATTTGATACCATGGTTTGAAAAAACAAAATGATACCTACACCGTGTTAATTCAAGCCTACGCCTGAATAGATACTACTGCTAAGTTAATTTGACCTAGTAAACTACTTATAAAAACATGTTCTAACTAAATCGTTTTAAACCTTTGAAATTTACAGTTTCAATCCACGCTCTTTGGATTTAAACAATAAATTAGTTACCTATAACGGTTTCTTGAAAAGATTATTGTTTTTATTAGTAAATGATAGACGAGTTGCCACAAGGTTGCAAACACAACACTTTGTAACAACAAAGGAAATCAATAATTTCAGCCTAATCTCTTTGTTTTCGTTTTGTTTTTTATTTGTTTGTTGTCTGTGTTTCACCACAATCTCTATTTTGTGGTTTTGCCGAGTAACGACACCTTTGTGCTATTTAACCCGTATTCATCTCATGATCATGAACAGATTCACAGAAAATTGTGACAGGGGTACTCTACACACCACTTGAAAGAATTTCGTGTGAAAACTACTTAGAAAGGTTTTCAGTATGAAATCAAATGAGTACATTAACTTTTGAAAAACATAACCCTCCGCAGTCGCAGTCGGTTCAAAAGTTTTGAGTGTTCATGAGATGAAGTTGAAGTTGTACTACTTAGTAAAAACCAACAAAAATATTCTTTATTCTATGGCACAAACGACAAAGAAAAGAACGTGTGTAGCTACGAGATCTTGGTATTGCTACGAACTACGAGCTTTTTCATTAAGCTACTATAACTAACTAACAGGCTACGCCACATATGAAATGCGCTCGTGGCGGGGTTTGACAGACTGATCGCACTCGATCACGTTTATTTGCGCGGTCCATTGCGGCGGTTGCGTTGAGAACTAGCACCGAATTCTCAATTTTTAGATGTTTTGTTTTTATTACTTTTCTTCGTTTTCAGGTTAGTTAAAAAAAATCTGTTCAATTAAGATTGAAGGTATTAACATCGCCGATTTTTATGGTTGGTTTTAACATAAACGAATGTTCTGTTTCCGAAAAAAATTGCAAATAAGACCAGAAACAGGGTCCACGGAATATTTTTTTACATCAAAGGTGGTAACATTTTTATATTTAAATGCTTTCAATTAAATCTATTGTGTATTATTTCAAGTACATTATATAAATTTTTTCCATGATAGCTTCATTAGCTTCACGCGCGTAATCTAGCAATAATTTGAATTGAATCAATATTCAATTCAAATTATTGCTGTATGGTCAAATCCCAATGGATTTGACCCACCTTAAGGCCTTAAGCCAAGTCAGAAGCCTTACAGGCGGCTTGATCAACTCTAACATCAGAGATGGCCACTAATCCGCATGCGATAAGAAATAACATGAAATAAGTTCATTGAACGATATTGGTACCTACTAGCATGAATAAAACAATAGCTAGGCTAGGTACTGTAATTTTCAGCAATTATCATGTACTTGCACTTTAGTAGGTACCTACCTATATTTTTTTTGCTAATCAAATATTCTGCAAAGATTGATTTTTAGATAACACTGAAACTCATGCATTTTAAAAGGTTGATGTAGAATCTTCAAGATAGTACCGTGATTATGGGGATATCATTATGATAATAATTTTAGATGGTGTTGATAATGATAACTGGCAGATTGCTTGCAGGAACTTTTAATTTAATTATAAAATAATTAAACTGCGTCTTTAATAAAATAATATAAACTGACTATCTACTTTAAAAATTATCATTATTTTTTTTTTTAAAAATTAAGGTTCATGTGTTATAAATAAATAATGTTTTCACTCCTCTTGCTCAAAAATTCCGTCATTGTAACGTACAAGAGCCGAGATAAAATAGCATAATAACCCCTAGGGGATAAAGTTTTTTCTTTTTTAATGTTTGTCTATTACCAATGAGCCTACTAAAACGAAAAAGTCATTATTCATAATCATGAATAAAAACTCGCTCGACTTATACTGTTTCTCGCAATCGTAGTAAAAAGTATAGTGTAACACACGACGCTAAAACCCATTGTAACTCGGTTTCTATTTATTCCTAAGCTCGGGAATAAAACTACCTCGTATGCAAAGGGTAATTTTAGCGTCTTGTATAACAAAACAATCTACTATTGTGTGTCGTGGTCTTACTTGTTAAAGGAAATTATTTGTGGTTTACTAATAATTGTTTTAAATTTGAGATTTTGGCATTCACAATGCTATTTTTACACAATACTAAATAATATACTAGAAAAAATACGACTCGCACCAGATCAATACTCAGACGGGAATCGAACCCGCGACCTTTGGATATCCGGTCCAATGCTCTGACCGCTGAGCTACCGAGTCACTAGTGACATCGCCGAATTTCTTCTAGTATATCCTACTCTTACGCTGCAAGCCAGCGTTATTTCACCAATGTGAGGAATTACCTCGACATTCAATTGAAATATCTTTGCAGATATTTGGCAATCGATTAAGATGAAATAGCTTTAAAATGTTTTAAATTTGAGATTTTGGCATTCACAATGCTATTTTTACACAATACTAAATAATATACTAGAAAAAATACGACTCGCACCAGATCAATACTCAGACGGGAATCGAACCCGCGATTGGACCGGATATCCAAAGGTCGCGGGTTCGATTCCCGTCTGAGTATTGATCTGGTGCGAGTCGTATTTTTTCTAGTATATTATTTAGTATTGTGTAAAAATAGCATTGTGAATGCCAAAATCTCAAATTTAAAACATTTTAAAGCTATTTCATCTTAATCGATTGCCAAATATCTGCAAAGATATTTCAGTTGAATGTCGAGGTAATTCCTCACATTGGTGAAATAACGCTGGCTTGCAGCGTAAGAGTAGGATATACTAGAAGAAATTCGGCGATGTCACTAGTGACTCGGTAGCTCAGCGGTCAGAGCATTGGACCGGATATCCAAAGGTCGCGGGTTCGATTCCCGTCTGAGTATTGATCTGGTGCGAGTCGTATTTTTTCTAGTATATTATTTAGTATTACTAATAATTGTCTAAAATTATGCAAAACAGAGTTTTTTTCTAAAAGTACCTAGTCGATTAAGATTTAGCCTAGAGTCGATAGTAACTATTATAGCACAGAATAGATACAGTACTCTTATAGTCAATTAAATCAATTACTGTTACTAAAACGCAAAATGCTTATAACACTCGACTTGTTGTGACAACATGTAAGTATTAAGTCGGTTGTATGACCGAAAGTGGCGCCCTCAGAGGTTTTTATTTATTAAGTTATTAATAGAAAAAGATTTAAATAATGTTTATCGTGGAGATTTTAGGGCCCATGGTCTAGTATTTTTAGAAGGTATCACTACATGCCCTCGTAGAAGTAGATAGCAAATGTGTCAAAAACTACCACTTTTAGCAGTTTTGCTATCTACTTCTAGCAGTGACTACGAGGGAATGTAACGATACCGTCAAAAAATACTAGACTGTGGGCCCTAAAATCTCCACGATAAACATTTTAAAATTGTGTATTAGAAATATAATATTAAATATAATTCACCGCGGCGCCACTTTCGCTCAGGGTTTAACCTGGGACCTTAAGTACTTTCCATTCCGTCACTATTTCGACCCTCCATGACTAAGGATCATTCACACAGCTGCGGCGCGTCAGCGGTGCGTCAGCGGCGCGTCAACGGCAAAAATATAGTTACATACAAGTTGTACTACACTGTTCACACACATCAGTCACGTCAACGTCCAGTCACCGGCAAGTCAAACGCATATTGCTACGGCATGCCGGCGCCGCGCCGCTGACGCGCCGTGCGGCACGTCACCGGTGCGGCGCGTCGCCGGCGAGTCACCGGCAAGGAGAACAGGGTTGCTACTTTTTTGTTTAACTAAATTATTGGTTGCTTTATCGTTATAGAAAAGTACACTGTGGTATGGAAATAAAGTATTATTTATTTATTTCAACTTTGAAAAACATTTATTTTTACAACTTTTGGTAATATCTTGGTAAATTTATTGGACTTAATTTACACCACCAGTCTAGGATGAGTATTTTTCGAGATATTCCTGTTTTAAGATTAACAGATGACAGCTGTCAAACTTAAAACAGCAATATCTCAAAAAGAAATTGTTGAGGTTTGCGTACGTTGCGGATGACGTCATAATTTAATTACAGATCACTAGACTATGTTTTCCTACCATCACTTGTTTTTACGACATTCATTTGTTTACTCTAAATCCACTCACATTGTTGTATTTTTATTAAAATTTGAAAAAAATTACCTTTACTAGAACTTAGTGGAACAGGTGAATTAAGTCTCATAAAGTTAACAAAATATTAACAAAATTAAAAAATAAAACTGTTTTTAAAATTGAAATAAATAAATAATACTTTATTTCCATACCACAATGTACTTTTTTTCTACCTATTATAATACAACCAATAGTTTATTAAAACAAATAAGTGGCAACCCTGTTTGCCTTGCCGGGGAAGTGGGCGGCGGCGCGGCACCGGCACGGCGCGTCACCGGCAAAACAAACAGGGTTGCTATTTTTTTGTTTTAATAAATTATTAGTTGCTATAATCGGTAGAAAAAAGTACACTGTGGTATGGAAATAAAGTATTATTTATTTATTTCAACTTTGAAAAACATTTATTTTTATTTTGGTAATACTCTTAATTTACACCACCAGTTTAAGAGGAGTATTTTTCGAGATAAATTGCTGATTTAAGATTGACAGATGATAGCTGTCAAAGTTAAAACAGCAATATCTCAAAAAGAAATTGTTGAGGTTTGCGTACGTTGCGGATGACGTCATAATTTAATTACAGATCACTAGACTATGTTTTCCTACCATCACTTGTTTTTACGACATTCATTTGTTTACTCTAAATCCACTCACATTGTTGTATTTTTATTAAAATTTGAAAAAAATTACCTTTACTAGAACTTAGTGGAACAGGTGAATTAAGTCTCATAAAGTTACCAAAATATTAACAAAATTAAAAAATAAAACTGTTTTTAAAATTGAAATAAATAAATAATACTTTATTTCCATACCACAATGTACTTTTTTTCTACCTATTATAATACAACCAATAGTTTATTAAAACAAATAAGTGGCAACCCTGTTTGCCTTGCCGGGAAAGTGGGCGGCGGCGCGGCAGCGGCGGCGGCGCGGCACCGGCGGCGGCGCGGCAGCGGCGGCGGCGCGTCACCGGCAAAACAAACAGGGTTGCTATTTTTTTGTTTTAATAAATTATTAGTTGCTATAATCGGTAGAAAAAAAGTACATTGTGGTATGGAAATAAAGTATTGTAACGAAGATATTAAGGAATGTGCAAAAATCTTAACACCGCAATGTAGAACGAAGCGGTCAGTAGCGCAGCGCCATCTATTGACGGGGGGCGGAAGTAGTGTCCTCGTTACATTCTCCCCCTCTGTCCTCGAAGTCGACCCGACGAGAAGGGACAGGAAATGTAGAAGGTCTACTTTAGTTTCTTCGGACGTCCTCTCTTTCTGATCGGCTGGACTGGCATTGGTGGGCAAGTAGTGTCACCTGCGTAAGGCGTCAGAGCAGATGTATGGAAGTTACCAATGGGGATGTCAGGTTCATCGAGCTTCGCTAGAATGTAAGTCGCAGCACCTTGTCGGGATTTGACCAAGTATGGGCCGTCTCTGCGCGGTGCAAACTTAGCACTAACCCCTTGGGCACTTTTGCTGATGGCATGTACATTGGCAAGCACAAGATCACCAGGTTTGTATCCCGGATCGGGTCTACGAGCCTTATCTGCTTGTACCTTCCTACCTTCTTCGTAAGCTTGCCTTATTTCTTTGGCCCTTTTGAAGGTTTCTGCCAGGAGAAGAAGTTTTGGCGTGATTTCTGGCACAAAATTTTCTGATAGCACTATCTGACTTAAATTATGTTCGTTATCATCAGGTGTTCTGAGTTCACGGCCGAAAGTCAGATATGCGGGAGAGCACCTAGTAGTCGAGTTTGGAACCGTGTTCATGGCGAATCGTATGCAAGGGAGTTTATCATCCCAGTTGCGATTGTCATCTTGGACGAGAATAGCTAGTTGGACTTTCAAATCCCTGTTCTTCCGTTCGACCGGATTCGCTGCCGGGTGATACACAGGCGTGAACACATGGTTGATTTTCAGACAGTGGGTTACTTGTTGCATCACCGCACTAACAAACTGGGGACCGTTATCACTATGCAGACGTCTAGGCACCCCGTACCGTAAGAACACCTCAAATATTAGTGTTGTCGCACAGGTATCGGCATTGGCAGTTTTTAACGCAAACAGTTCAATCCAACCAGTGGCGATGTCTTCGACTACTAAAATCCAATTATTGCCGGAAGGTGTAGTAGGAAGCGGTCCAAATAAATCAAAGGACACTGATTCAAATCTTTGATTGACAGCCGTGGTTTGTAGCAGGCCGGCCGGTTTTAGATTTGTAGGTTTGTAGCGCTGACACAGTATACAATTTTTCACATACGCTTCCACGTACTTTCGCATACCTTTCCAATAATAACGCTGTACGATGCGTTGGTATGTTTTCTCAACACCATAATGGCCCGATAGAGAATCATCGTGGTAGACTGTTAATATATTCTTCCACTCGCTTTGGGGTACCACGAGTTGAGCGCTTTCGCCATCTCCATCGGTGTCATACTTATACAGAACGCCATTATTCATTATGTACCCTTTCCCACTCCAGTAGCACGCGTTTTCTACTACTTCGGACTCTAAGGCTTGAATAATTTTATGAATTTGATCGTCTTTTAACTGTTCATTTCGGATTTCAGCCGGGCTGCGCGTCGGCATGTCTACTGCTACACTACACACACCACAGTTACATTCGTTGTTCTCTGTGCAGTGTGGACGGGATAACGCATCAGCTACAATGTTCGTTCTACCAGGCGCATAGTTGATGGTAACGTCATAGGCTTGTATTATCAGAGCCCATCGTGCCAATCGTCCGGTAGGTGTTTTCAAGGATAGTAACCAACGAAGAGCCTGATGGTCAGTTATCACAGTAACATGTAAGCCCTCTATATATCCTCGAAACTTGTTTAGAGCCCACACTACGGCTAGCGCTTCTCGCTCAGTAGTGCTATAATTCTTTTCAGCTGAATTGAGCAATCTGCTGGCATAAACACCGAAACCTACGCGGCGGCCGAAATCACGGCGAATAGCACAGAGGAACTTGACGTCACAAAAACTTGTTTTCGAAGAACAAACGGCGAAAATGGCTCAAGTGGGAATGTCATCGGAACAATTCCAAGAATTGGTGACGTCACTGACTACAGCAGCAATACAAGCCGTAACCAGACATTCGCAGTCGCCTTCAGGTTCGTTCACCAGCGCAACCTTCTCTTATGATGGCTCACGAGATGACACTAAGGTTGAAGAGTTCTTATCAGCAGCGACAGTCTTCAAGAATGTCAATCACATCTCAGACGCGGACGCAATTACCAGCCTCCCTCTGATTTTAAAAGGTGAAGCTGCTACCTGGTGGCTAGGTGTCAAAGAAGGTATTAACACCTGGGAAACGTTCCAAGATAGGTTACGTCATGCGTTTGCACCCAAAAAGCCAGGTTACATGGTGTTTCAAGAGATTTTCGCACTGAAGCAGCCACCTGATATGCTGACAGAGTCGTTTGTCGCCAAAATCAGAGCTCTCATATCCCAGCTACCTGAACCTGGCTTACCTGAAAACCTGGCACTGGACGCAGTTTACGGGCAATTGGCTAAGCCTATAAGAGAACGAGTTTCGCGAGAGTCAGTGAGAACGTTTGACCAACTGCTGGATTCAGCTAGAGGAACTGAACAGCTGCTACGAGAGAAACCATCGACATCGAACCATCAAGAGCCATCAGCAGCAAACTATCAAGAGGATGCTAAGCCAAAAAAGCAACGCTGTGACTATTGTAGACGCGTAGGGCATACATTCGAAGATTGTCGAAAGAGAATGCGTGCAGCAAGTAATTCGCTTAAACCAATAAAGGTAGAAACAGCGACAACGCAAGCTCCGTCCCCGACACGGCCTGTTTTCTCCTGCTATGGCTGTGGCGCACCAGGAGTAATACGTAGCAAATGTCCTACCTGCGTTAAAGTGAAAAAAGAGAACGTAGACTTTTGCTCTTTTAACGTGAACATGGATATTCGGCCACGCCCAATAATAGGAATTGGAATCTACGATATAGCAGGCACTGCCTATGTAGACACTTGCGCAAAATCCAGTGTCGCCTCCTATAAACTGTACTGCTGTCTACAGCGCAAGGGGGTTTCCTTCGAAAAGCAGACTGTTATCGTAACCATGGCTGATGGAGTGAATAGAAGAGAGGATATTCTTACCGTGAAGGTACCGGTTACATTATGTGACCGAGTTATTTCGACGACCTTTATTGTACTCCCAGATTCGAGAGATAACAAAACCCTTTTGGGGGTAGGATTTCTGGAGGACGCCGGTATGGTCGTAAATGTACCGCAAAGGGCTTGGTATTTCGTTGATAGTCCATCTCAATTATACGACCTTCATGTAGAAAGTATGGAGGGGATCTCGATGGCACCCATTGACCACAAGCAATACACGGGAATAGTAGTAGCACCTCAACAACCTAAGCTAAGATTCCAAGAGCAGGGACCGTTGCAAGCGCAGACGGCTGAGGGCATGACGTTGCCGAAGCGTCCGAGACAGACCTTTGATGGCTACTTGCCTGATCCTATTGAATATATGTATCGAGACGCTGTACAAGCCATTGAGGAGGCCAAGGTGACACTGTCGCCTCATTCAGAAGCACTATTTCCCGGTTACACGAGGGATGATATTGGCATCAATTCACTTGACCTCCAAGAAGTCGAGTTAGGACCCATTGATGATCATCAAAAGAAGGTCTTCCTGGAAGTACTGAAGGAACATGAAGCAGTTTTCTTACCCAGCAAGAATCCAACTACTTTGACCGAACACGCCATCGATACGGGAGATCATTTACCGATAGCCGTTCCTCCTTATCGATTATCCCCGGCACGCCGTGAAACCTTGAAGTCTGAGATAGCTAAGATGTTGGAAGAGGATATAGTCGTACCATCAATGTCTCCTTGGTCTGCTCCGGTTGTCCTAGTCCCCAAAAAAGATGGAAGCATTCGACTTTGCATTGATTATCGTCGACTCAATAGCATCACAGTGCCGGATACCTACCCGATGCCAAGAATTGACGACTTGCTTCAGGAGGCTAAGCCAACGCCGTTTATGTCCACTCTTGACCTTCGCGCTGGCTACTGGCAGGTCAAAGTAAGAGAAATAGATCAAGACAAAACAAGTTTCATAACGCCTTTTGGAATCTTTAAATTCGTCCGAATGCCGTTTGGGCTCCGCAACGCCCCTGCCACCTTCCAGCGGATGATCGATCGCGTGAGAGCACTGGTAGGAGACGTCAAAATGCTGGCTTATCTGGATGACTTGATTATCCTATCATCTTCCTTCAATGAGCACCTAGAAGATATCAGGAAAGTCTTAAAGACCCTCAAGGAGAACAACCTGTCAGTCAATCTGAAGAAATGTAATTTCGGTTGTGCTACAGTCAAATACCTGGGACATTATATCACGCCACAAGGACTTGAAATAGACCCAGACAAAGTATCAGCAATCGCAGACCTTCCCCCACCTAAAAACCTGAAACACCTCTTGTCATTTATTCAAACGTGCTCGTGGTACCGTCGCTTTATTGAAAACTTCGCAAAAATAAGTGAACCCTTGACACGACTAACTAAGAAAAATGCTCGTTGGTCATGGGGAAAGGATCAAGAAGAAGCTTTCAAGCGCTTGAAAACCTGTCTCACGACGGCTCCAGTACTAAGTCAAGCTGATGAAACAAAAGGTTATATAGTCAAAACGGACGCTCACGGCCCTGAGACTGGTAGTAAAACCGCGCGTCTCTCGATATCCCATAGTGTAACGTATTAGTATCGACAATATATAGTTATTACAAGTCACGACTATAGTATTATTCGCTACCGCGGCGCCCCCTACCGGACTTCCTGCTACATATTGGCGCCAACGTTGTGGCCCGAAGCCCGACCCCGACAAGCTGGCAAGTTCTAGTAGTACGAGTAGCGACGAATGGAAAACGGCGAGATCGAAAACACCCAAAGTCGGACCTACACTGCGGGAGAGAAAACGTAGATTGTTTGCGAAAATTCGTGAGATAGGAAGGAATTCGGAAGCTGACGGCTCCCGGCACTTCTGAAGTTCTGACCCCTTGATCACATCACAACCTTCGGGATCAATACCAGCATCAGCGGACGCTCACGGCCCTGGGACTGGTACTGGAACGTCAAGCTTGGCAAGTCCGAGAAGTAGCGACGACGACTCGAAAACACCCGAGACTGGCGAGACCTACGCTACGGCCGAAATTGACGTCATCATTCACAGCCGCTCCTGTATTATATACAAGTGAGGCTGCATTAGTGCAGGGGGAGGAATACTCAATGATGAATGAAAGTCGATTGTATAGCGACACTGATCGTGATGTAATGCAGCAAGTTACACATTTACTCAGAATGAGAGGAACATTTACCACTATGTATACGTATGATCCAACTCGTCCACTACAGCGTAAGAATAAAAGCCTGAAGACTCGACTAGGCACACTGGTCCAGGATGATCACCATAGCTGCGAACCCAGAGCCAAAGAAATTGGGCAACCTAATGAAGAAGGAAGGAAGATGCAAGCGGATAAAGCTCGAAGAACTGATCTGGGATACAAGCCTGGTGATCTGATGCTTGCTAATGTGACACCACTTGCCAGTGATCAGGAAGAGAGGACGTCCGAAGAAACAAACGTAGAACTTCTTCATTTCCTGTCCCTTCTCGTCGGGTCGACTTCGAGGACAGAGGGGGAGAATGTAACGAAGATACTACTTCCGCCCCCCGTCAATAGATGGCGCTGCGCTACTGACCGCTTCGTTCTACATTGCGGTGTTAAGATTTTTGCACATTCCTTAATATACCTGCCGAAGTCAATGTTTTAATTAAGCAAGTAGGGACTGAGGAATTCAGAAGCTGACGCTCCCGGCACTTCTGACCCCTCGACTACTTCCTTCGGGTTCAATACCAACCAGCATCAGCGGACGCTCACGGCCCTGGACTGGTATGGTAGGGAAAATCGTGGGATCGTTCTATTATTGTAATCCTCTATCGGCAATAAAAGTAATTTAGCGACAACCCTGCGTTTATTACTCGCTACTGCAGCGCCCTCCGACGACATCCCGTTACAGTATTATTTATTTACTTCAACTTTGAAAAACATTTATTTTTATTTTGGTAATACTCTTAATTTTCACCACCAGTTTAAGATGAGTATTTTTCGAGATATATTGCTGATTTAAGATTGACAGATGACAGCTGACAAAGTTAAAACAGCAATATCTCAAAAAGAAATTGTTGAGGTTTGCGTACGTTGCGGATGACGTCATAATTTAATTACAGATCACTAGACTATGTTTTCCTACCATCACTTGTTTTTACGACATTCATTTGTTTACTCTAAATCCACTCACATTGTTGTATTTTTATTAAAATTTGAAAAAAATTACCTTTACTAGAACTTAGTGGAACAGGTGAATTAAGTCTCATAAAGTTACCAAAATATTAACAAAATTAAAAAATAAAACTGTTTTTAAAATTGAAATAAATAAATAATACTTTATTTCCATACCACAATGTACTTTTTTTCTACCTATTATAATACAACCAATAGTTTATTAAAACAAATAAGTGGCAACCCTGTTTGCCTTGCCGGGGAAGTGGGCGGCGGCGCGGCAGCGGCGGCGGCGCGGCACCGGCGGCGGCGCGGCTGCGGCGGCGGCGCGGCACCGGCACGGCGCGTCACCGGCAAAACAAACAGGGTTGCTATTTTTTTGTTTTAATAAATTATTAGTTGCTATAATCGGTAGAAAAAAGTACATTGTGGTATGGAAATAAAGTATTATTTATTTATTTCAACTTTGAAAAACATTTATTTTTATTTTGCTAATACTCTTAATTTACACCACCAGTTTAAGAGGAGTATTTTTCGAGATAAATTGCTGATTTAAGATTGACAGATGATAGCTGTCAAAGTTAAAACAGCAATATCTCAAAAAGAAATTGTTGAGGTTTGCGTACGTTGCGGATGACGTCATAATTTAATTACAGATCACTAGACTATGTTTTCCTACCATCACTTGTTTTTACGACATTCATTTGTTTACTCTAAATCCACTCACATTGTTGTATTTTTATTAAAATTTGAAAAAAATTACCTTTACTAGAACTTAGTGGAACAGGTGAATTAAGTCTCATAAAGTTACCAAAATATTAACAAAATTAAAAAATAAAACTGTTTTTAAAATTGAAATAAATAAATAATACTTTATTTCCATACCACAATGTACTTTTTTTCTACCTATTATAATACAACCAATAGTTTATTAAAACAAATAAGTGGCAACCCTGTTTGCCTTGCCGGGAAAGTGGGCGGCGGCGCGGCACCGGCGGCGGCGCGGCAGCGGCGGCGGCGCGTCACCGGCAAAACAAACAGGGTTGCTATTTTTTTGTTTTAATAAATTATTAGTTGCTATAATCGGTAGAAAAAAAGTACATTGTGGTATGGAAATAAAGTATTATTTATTTACTTCAACTTTGAAAAACATTTATTTTTATTTTGGTAATACTCTTAATTTTCACCACCAGTTTAAGATGAGTATTTTTCGAGATATATTGCTGATTTAAGATTGACAGATGACAGCTGACAAAGTTAAAACAGCAATATCTCAAAAAGAAATTGTTGACCTTCACATTGTTTTTCCGACATTCATTGTTTACCCGAAATCCACACACATTATTGTATTTTTATTAAAATTCGAAAAATTGTTCCCTTGCTAGAACTTAGTGGAACAGGTGAAATTAAGTCTCAAAAAATTACCAAAATATTAACAAAATTAAAAAATAAAACTGTTTTTAAAATTGAAATAAATAAATAATACTTTATTTCCATACCACAATGTACTTTTTTTCTACCGATACCGGCAAAACAAATATCTTAAGTATAACATCCGTCAGCAGATGGCTTTGACGTATCAGGGTCGCATCATGATGCATGACATTACCACAGATAGATATTAAAGCACTTAAAATGCCATGGTGAAATAGAAACAATATATTTATACGCGCGTGAATATGATGGAGGGCGAACTATGGCAGAGTCACCATTTGCTTTCATGGTTCCCTGACAACACACGGAAATGTTTTTATGAAAAAAAAATGTTATCTGTAGATTTATTGATCTGATTTAAATATTTTTTTGATATCTGTGATAATATCATTTCAACCACAATCTTGATAAAAATCCTTTTTGTTATATTCACGTTTGCATAAGTGATAATAATGCAGTTTTTTTAGATATTTTTTTAATCTAAATCTGGGGGCACGGTAGTGCCCCCGCCAAGACGACCAAGCGAAGCGTGAGGGCACTACGTACCTTTTCTCGAAGCGCTTAGTCGGTTTTTTGAACCCTCATAACTTGGGTTCGGATTATAGCAGATAATTAAAATTTTCGGGATATGATGTCAATAGTGGATTTATTAAACACTAGCTGATGCCCGCGACTTCGTACGCGCGTGGACTTTATGTCTCCGGCGTATTCTTCTTATAAATATGAAGTAATGTATAGTTACATAAGAAAATATTCGTAGCAGTGTTAAATAATAATCTTAAAAGTCAATAAATTATTTTTATTTTATATTTTATAATTAATATTGTAAACATGTAGGTAAATATTGTTTAAAATTGTTGTTTATATAAACTATGTTCAGAGTCTTTCCTTCAGGAGCTAATATGAAAAGACCTGAAGCTATACTAAACCCTAGAAAAAGCCACATAAAGTTGGCCATGCGAAAAACAACCAGTCCTTATATCGACACCGGCGGCTTTTACGTCTGACCCTGCGACTTATTTATTGTCATAGCAAAGCAAGTGGTCACAGGGAACTGTGTACGCTTAAATTGAAAAGGAAAATTGTTGGGGAAAAGTGGTATACCTACGGGAAATAAATACAGTATCACCGGCACCACTCCCAGTGAGCTCCAGAATCTCAGCTTCAATAATATTTCGCTGCAAAGCATTGACTTTAATTGCATAATTAATTTTAAAGAAAGAAAGAACAATATCATCCTGCAGTGCGATATAAGTACGTTAGGTCTATTATAAGATTCTGTGGCGATTTAAGTCGGGTTCCATTGCACAATTTCGGCAGAGTTAAATATCACATCAGCATTATCAGCACATTAGATTTCCACATCAGATGATCTTCGATTTTTCGTACACATGTGTTTATGCAAATAAATTAAAATTGGTTCTGCATTAGGTATTCCAGATCTTCGATTTTTATACCTCAACAACTTTTACTAAGGTGTCATTTTATCTTTTGTATAGTTTAGCTGGACCATTATGGTTCTGCATCAAGTGTTCCAGATCTTCGATTTTTATACCTCAACAAACAATGCTCATCAGGCTGAACAACTTTTGCTAAGGTCTCATTTTTATATTTTGTATAGTTTAGCTGGACCATTATGGTTCTGCATCAGGTGTTCCAGATCTTCGATTTTTATACCTCAACAAAAAATGCTCATCAGTCTGAACAACGTTTGCTAAGGTGTCTTTTTTATATTTTGTAAAGTTTAGCTGGACCATTATGGTTCTGCATCAGGTGTTCCAGATTTTCGATTTTTATACCTCAACAAAAAATGCTCATCAGCTGAACAACTTTTGTTAAGGCGTCATTTTTATATTCCTTATAGTTTAGTTGGACCATTATGGTTCTGCATCAGGTGTTCCATTTTCAAAACCAATTATACCCTAAGCTATGCCCAGGCTTAACAGCTATATAACAAAAAAAATTGTTCAAATCGGTGCAGTAGTTTAAAGTTGCGCGTACATACCAACAAACAAACAAACAAACAGACAAAAACAGGCATTACAGTAAAACAGTGTCTAAATTAACACGGCCTTACCACAAAACACTGTTTAACAAGTACATTCCTATTCCAAAATTCTAAGTCCTAGAAAGCTGAATTTGGTATGAAGGCTGCTAATGATACTATGTAAGTACACAAACAACAAAAAAATACTAAAACTTGGAACTTTTACCCCCACCCCCTTAAACTAGGGGATAGAAGTTTGTATGACTTCCGCAAATTTTGATGCTAGAGGTCTGAAAATTGATATAGGGACTCATTGTTAAGATAGTGGGCTATGAAAAAAGGCACCTCTGATGTGCAAGAAATACTTACGCCCCAAAAAAAGAATAAATATACAAGGTGTATTTGTAACCACTCTCCAAATTTTAAGGATGTGTTCAGTCCATGAAACTGGACAACTTTCCAAAAGAAACATAGGGTCAAATATGTAAAAAAAAAATAGCTTTTCATACAAATCAAAGAGATCACGTGATCAGTTTAGTATGGGATGACCAAATTTTTTTGGCGTATTTCGACAGATGTTTCATGGAGAAAGTTGTTTAGTTTTATGGACTGATCACATCCTTAAAATTTGGAGAGTGGTTACAAATACACCCTGTATTGTAAATCATTTCATGTAAAATGTTGCCAAGACGAGACCATATGGCTCGCACTGTCAAAAAGTTATCAGACCTCATGTAGAGCCAATCTTATATTATAGCTCTTTACGCCCTAACTGTACAAGCCCTCAAAATATGTGGCTTGGCCGTTTCGTTGCTACAAGAACTATTGTATATAACAGAATAGTAATAAACAGTAAATATATTTTTCAAATTACTCCCATGTGGCGAATGTAGCGAAATGGCCATGCCACATACTTACCTATTTTAAAAATACTAGACTTATATAGTTCTTAAAAATTCCACGTCTATTGAAATCATTTTTTATAATAATTGCAGTAAGTATGTATTAAATTAAATTCACCGCGTCGCTACTCTGGGACCGCCTAACATTAAAGATTTTTGCTAATGCGTTTTCGTGTACGCACGAAGATTTTCACTCACTATCAAACTGAAATCGATGACAACGATTATCATAACGATAATCTAAATTATCTTCTGAATCTATAGAAAAAACAGTATAAAAGGTGCAAATTGCTAGAATGGTGTTATATTGGTGTATAGTTTTCTATTGAAACAACACCACCAAAGAAAAAGGAAGGACCCCTTGGAATGAAAAGTAAGTACCTTGCAATACCTTCTCTATAGTACCCTTAAGAACTACCTGATAACGTCACTAAAAATTTAAATCTTTAGATCACGTATATTTATAAAGTGGGACTCAAGTTTAGTGCGGCGTTTCTGTTCTTAGGGGTAAATGAGGGTTTAGATAATAACTTAAAATAAAAGTGAACACAATCTCTATTTATTCATTCTAATCTCAAATAAATTCATTACGAACTTTTAATAATTATTTAGGAGATTTTCTAGGACTTCTATACTATTCGTACTCGTATCTTTAAGATAGTTTCTCTATTATTTTCCGTTTAGATTCGTTACCTTAAAGTTTTTTTAATCTTTGTGATATAACTATGTATAAACTCAAGTAAGATGTTTATTTAGTTTTTTTTTACTATAAGGTGGAATAAAATTTGTGTGTCAGGATTTTAAGGGGTACTTGTGGGGTGATTATTTGTATTTATTAAACTTGTCTTAACTTAGGGGTAGATAAAGCCAAAAAGCGGATAATATATATTAATTGCAGTGGTACTGGCGATGTTAATATTTGAATAAAAAGTAAAGTTAGGATAATAATTAAAAATTTACACTAATAATTAAGGGATATTTAATCAGTGTGATTATCTGGAGTAATGTGAATTATACGGTTAGGATTTAATAAGGTACCCCAGGTCTAATGGGTAAATATTACGCTTTGGGATTGGGTTGTATAATTGAATGAAATAAATTATAATAAATGGTTTAACTAAAATATTTGAAAATTAATTAATCTTACAATTGATTTTGTGTTTATTATCATTTATTTATTTTCATTTATTATCATCATTATCATTTTATTTTATTATATTTTACATACTGAAAGCATTCTAATTTAGCAGTAGTTGTAGAAAATAGTTTTTAGAAATACTATAGTTATTTCTTTTGATTTTCCAGATACGTCTATTATTCTGCTCGGTGCAATTGCACTAGCATCTGCAAGGAGTACAGGCGTTTACCCAAATGGCTGTCCAGAAAATTGGGATGAAGAAAAGTTACTACCGCATCCTAATTGCAACAGGTTCTATCAATGCTGGGATGGAAAACTTGTACCACTAACATGTCCATCAAAGCTCTACTTCAGCATCGAGCAAAATAGATGTGAATGGGCTGAGGTCGTGGACTGCGTTGATAGGGAGGTCCCCGATGATAACAACGATGACGCAGATGACAATGTCACTGTCGGAGGAGGAAATTCCGACCCTAGCCTTGCCCCCGAAATCTGTGCTGCTGAAGGTTCTGATGATGTTCTTGTCGCAAATGAAAACTGTAACCAGTTCTACATTTGTGCTCATGGTCAACCTGTAGCTTTATCTTGCCCTGACAACTTACTTTTCAACCCTCAAAACGACCGCTGCGATTGGCCAAAGAATGTTGATTGTGGAGATAGAGTGATTCCTGAGGTTGATAGCGAAGACACTGAAGAAAATGATGACGGTGAAGCAAGCAATGAAAATGAAAGTGACAGCAACGGGGATGACACCGAGGAAGATGATGATGACGATGTTGTTGTTGGAGGTGGTAATGATGACCCCAGCCTGGCTCCCGAGATCTGCGCTGCTGAAAGTTCTGATGATGTCCTCGTGGCTAACAAAAATTGTAACCAATTCTACATTTGTGACAATGGAAAACCTGTAGCCCAAACCTGTCCTAACAACTTACTCTTTAACCCGCAGACCGATCGCTGTGATTGGCCCAAGAATGTTGATTGTGGTGATAGAGTAATCCCTGAAGTTGACAGCGAAGACACTGAAGAAAATGACGATGACAACGCAACCGACGAAAATGGAAGCGCTGGCGAAGGAGATGACACAGAAGATGATGACGATGTTGTCGTTGGAGGTGGCAATGATGACCCCAGCCTGGCACCTGAGATCTGCGCTGCAGAAGATTCTGATGATGTCCTCGTGGCTAATGAAAATTGTAACCAATTCTACATTTGTGACAATGGAAAACCTGTAGCCCAAACCTGTCCCAACAACTTACTCTTTAACCCGCAAACCGATCGCTGTGATTGGCCTAAGAATGTTGATTGTGGAGATAGAGTTATCCCTGAGGTTGATAGCGAAGACACTGAAGAAAATGATGACAGCGAAGCAAGCAATGAAAACGAAAGTGACGGCAACGGAGATGACACCGAGGAAAATGATGATGACGAAGTCGTTGTTGGAGGTGGTAATGATGACCCCAGCCTGGCACCCGAGATCTGCGCTGCTGAAAGTTCTGATGATGTCCTCGTGGCTAACGAAAATTGTAACCAATTCTACATTTGTGACAATGGAAAACCTGTAGCCCAAACCTGTCCTAACAACTTACTCTTTAACCCGCAGACCGATCGCTGTGATTGGCCCAAGAATGTTAATTGTGGTGATAGAGTAATCCCTGAAGTTGACAGCGAAGACACTGAAGAAAATGACGATGACAACGCAAGCGACGAAAATGGAAGCGCTGGTGAAGGAGATGATTCAGATAATGATGACGATGTTGTCGTTGGAGGAGGCAATGATGACCCCAGCCTGGCACCCGAGATCTGCGCTGCAGAAGGTTCTGATGATGTCCTCGTGGCTAATGAAAATTGTAACCAATTCTACATTTGTGACAATGGAAAACCTGTAGCCCAAACCTGTCCCAACAACTTACTCTTTAATCCGCAAACCGATCGCTGTGATTGGCCCAAGAATATTGATTGTGGAGATAGAGTTATCCCTGAGGTTGATAACGAAGACACTGAAGAAAATGATGACGGCGAAGCAAGCAATGAAAACGAAAGTGACGGCAACGGGGATGACACCGAGGAAGATGATGATGACGATGTTGTTGTTGGAGGTGGTAATGATGACCCCAGCCTGGCACCCGAGATCTGTGCTGCTGAAAGTTCTGATGATGTCCTCGTGGCTAACGAAAATTGTAACCAATTCTACATTTGTGACAATGGAAAACCTGTAGCCCAAACCTGTCCTAACAACTTACTCTTTAACCCGCAGACCGATCGCTGTGATTGGCCCAAGAATGTTGATTGTGGAGATAGAGTGATCCCTGAGGTTGATAGCGAAGACACTGAAGAAAATGATGACGGCGAAGCAAGCAATGAAAATGAAAGTGACGGCAACGGAGATGACACCGAGGAAGATGATGATGACGAAGTCGTTGTTGGAGGTGGTAATGATGACCCCAGCATGGCACCCGAGATCTGCGCTGCTGAAAGTTCCGATGATGTCCTCGTGGCTAACGAAAATTGTAACCAATTCTACATTTGTGACAATGGAAAACCTGTAGCCCAAACCTGTCCCAACAACTTACTCTTTAACCCGCAAACCGATCGCTGTGATTGGCCCAAGAATGTTGATTGTGGAGATAGAGTGATCCCTGAGGTAGATAGCGAAGACAGTGAAGAAAATGATGACGGCAAAGCAAGCAACGAAAACGAAAGTGACGGCAACGAAGATGACACCAAGGAAGATGATGATGACGAAGTCGTTGTTGGAGGTGGTAATGATGACCCCAGCCTGGCACCCGAGATCTGCGCTGCTGAAAGTTCCGATGATGTCCTCGTGGCTAACGAAAATTGTAATCAATTCTACATTTGTGACAATGGAAAACCTGTAGCCCAAACCTGTCCCAACAACTTACTCTTTAACCCGCAAACCGATCGCTGTGATTGGCCCAAAAATGTTGATTGTGGAGATAGAGTGATCCCTGAGGTTGATAGCGAAGACACTGAAGAAAATGACGATGACAACGCAAGCGACGAAAATGGAAGCGCTGGCGAAGGAGATGACACAGAAGATGATGACGATGTTGTCGTTGGAGGTGGCAATGATGACCCCAGCCTGGCACCCGAGATCTGTGCTGCTGAAGGTTCCGATAATGTCCTCGTGGCTAACGAAAACTGCAATCAATACTATATCTGTGCCAATGGAAAACCTGTAGCCCTAACCTGTCCCAACAACTTACTCTTTAATCCACAGACTGACCGCTGCGATTGGCCCAAGAATGTTGATTGTGGAGACCGAGTGATTCCTGAAGTTGACAGCGAAGACACTGAAGAAAATGACGATGACAACGCAAGCGACGAAAATGGAAGCGCTGGCGAAGGAGATGACACAGAAGATGATGATGACGATGTTGTCGTTGGAGGTGGCAATGATGACCCCAGCCTGGCACCAGAGATCTGTGCTGCTGAAGGTTCCGATAATGTCCTCGTGGCTAATGAAAACTGCAATCAATACTATATCTGTGCCAATGGAAAACCTGTAGCACTAACCTGTCCCAATAACTTACTCTTTAACCCACAGACTGACCGCTGCGATTGGCCTAAGAATGTTGATTGTGGTGATAGAGTGATCCCTGAAGGTGACGCCGAGGTCTCTAATGAAAATGGAGAAAGCAACGAAAGTGATGAAAATGGTAGCGATAGCAACGAAAGTGATGACAATGGTAGCAACAGCGACGAAAGTGGTGACAATAGTAGCGATAGCAATAGTAGCGACAGCGACGATAATGATGACAGTGAAAGCAATAGCGTGGAAAGTGACAAAAATGAGAGCAATAGCGAAGAGAATGATGATGATGAAGTTGTGGGAGGGGGTAATGATGACCCTAACCTTGCCCCTGAAATCTGCGCCGCTGAAGGTTCCGAAGATGTCCTCGTTGCTCACGAAAATTGCAACCAATTCTACATTTGTTCTGGTGGTAAACCCGTTATCCTGTCTTGCCCTGTGAACTTATTATTCAATCCGCAAACCGATCGTTGTGACTGGCCAAAAAAGGTAGATTGCGGAGATCGCGTGATCCCTGATGGTGCTGACGATAATGGTGCTAATGATAATGAAAATGAAGGCAACGATGATGAAAATAATGATGACGACAATAACGATGAGAGTGAAGGTGACGACAACGAGGACAGTGTAGATGATAATGAATCTGAAAATGATAATAACGGAAGTGATGAGTCCGAAGGTAATGAGAATGGTAGCGGTGATGAAGAAGTAGTGGGTGGTGGGAACTGTGACCCCAGTAAAGCACCGGAAATCTGTGCTACAGAAGACTCTGACAACGTACTTGTAGCGAATGAAAACTGTAACAAGTTTTATATTTGCGTTAACGGAAAACCCCTAGCTCAAAAATGTCCTGCCAATTTATTCTTCAACCCACAAATTGACCGTTGTGATTGGCCGACTAATGTGGTCTGTGGTGATCGAGTCATTCCCGATACAGAAAACGACGAAATAAATAATGAGAATAAATGTGTCGACGCAACAGGAGGAGCTGGTAATGATGATCCTCGTATGGTTACTGAAATATGTGCTTCAGAAAATTCCCAGGGTGTCTTAGTTGCTCATGAAGATTGTAGCCAGTTTTATGTATGTGATCATGGCAAAGCTATTGCAGTGAAATGCCCAGCAACACTTCTATTCAACCCATACAGTGACACATGCGATTGGTCTAGCTGCGTCGACTGTAATCGCCGAACGGCATTAAATAAGCATTTGCCAGCACGTCGGGCCATCAGAAATATTCATTAAACGAGAAGTAAATACCAAGTTTAAATATTTAACCCTTTATAACGTTTAATTTTTTTGTAATGTGTAAACTGAAAATAAATACCAAGTAATATTATTATCATAAAGATGTATTTTGTTTTAATTCCTTATTGGGTTTAGGGTTCTCACAGTCTTCAAAAAAATCCTGTTCAAAAAAATCACACACCAAATAACTTTGTCTCAGAGAATTTAATATGAAAACGATTAAAGAGCTTATCAGACCTTCCTGAATAACGGATCCGATATTCAGAGTCCGATTTAGGACGAGAAATTCAGTCGCCTAAGCTCCTGATTTAGCACACTTTTAGTCGGAGACCATTTCATCGTAAAAACGGATGCTAAATCTGCTAGGTGATTGCGTAAAGTCAATCGTATTCTTTTGACAGTTCATATTGTATCATAATATAAATGTCATCCCATACAAATTGCAGCCGATGGAATGGAATACGATATGAACTGTCAAATGAATACGATTACCTTACGCAATTCCACCCCGGATCCTACCTTCCTGATTGCAATTAAACTTCTCTGAATTTAGGAGCGACTGAATATCGGATTCGGATCCGTTATTCAGGAAGGTCTAATAAGCTCTTTACCAATAATGCAGTACATAAAAGAAAATTGTAAATAATATAAACACAACAACACATGAGTAAATTATTTACTCATGTCCTCATGTGACAACAATGAAGAACGATGGTAAAGCGGAAAGATTAAATCGAACATTACAAGAAAAAACACGAGCATTATTAAAAAAAAGGATATGTGGGGTGAAGCAATGTACTGTGCTACATATATTAAAAATAGATTACCTAGTGAAGCATTGAAAAACAAGACACCATTTGAGATGTGGTATGGAAAAAGACCTAACCTTATATTGCTAACATGCAGAAATTTGGTTCGATTGTGTATGCTAAACAATTACAAAAATTAAAGAAATTAGATCCAAGAAGTAAGAAACTAATAATTTTTGGATATGCTAATAATAAATACAGACTATGGAATGAAAATGAAAGAAAAGTAGAAATAACAAGAGACGTTGTTATGTTTGATAACTATAAAGAGAAAAAAGATAATAATATAATAAATAATCAGAAAGATACAAAATACATAGATATCAGTGACAGTGAACAGGAAGACAATGAAAATAATGAAAAAGTACAAGAATCAGAAATGACAAGTTGTGAACCACAGATAGGAGAAAGTGAACAGATCACAGAACAACAAGTGATTGAAATTAAGAAAATAATACAGAAGTAGACGAGTTACAAAATATGCCTAAAAGAACAAGGAAAATACCAGCTTATCTTCAAGATTATGTTTTACTTACCTATGATGAAGTGATGAAGTCTACTGAAAGAGAAAATTGGGAGAAGGCTATAAACTCGGAGAAGGAATCATTGGAAAGTTATAAGACATGGGAAATAGTAGATGTAGAAAAGGCAAAAGGTAAAATACTTACAAATAAATGGATATTCAATATTAAAGAAAATATAAAGCAAGATTGGTAACGAAAGGTTTTGAACAAAGAGATATAAATTATCAAGAAGTATATAGTCGCTTCCATGGAAGACCTGAACACAATGCTCGAAGATCTTCGTAGTGCTTCCCAAAGAGTGGGTCTCAGGATGAACATGGATAAGACGAAAATTATGTCAAATGCCCATGTTGTACCCTCTCCAGTTCATGTTGGGAACACTACACTTGAAGTTGTTGTAAGTCCAACTTCGAGAAAGAGATCTCTCGTCGAATCCAACTCGGATGGGCAGCATTCGGGAAGCTTCGAAAAATCTTCGCGTCCGACTTACCTCAGTGTCTCAAGACGAAAGTCTATGAACAGTGTGTGTTGCCAGTGATGACTTACGGCAGTGAAACGTGGTCGCTAACTATGGGTCTCATAAGGAGGCTCAAGGTCACCCAGCGTGCAATGGAGAGAGCCATGCTCGGCGTTTCCCTGCGTGATCGAATCAGAAACGAAGAGATCCGCAAGAGAACTAAAGTAACCGACATCGCTCGAAGGATTGCTCAGCTGAAGTGGCAATGGGCGGAACACATAGCGAGAAGAACCGATGGCCATTGGGGCGGAAAGGTTCTGGAATGGCGACCACGCACCGGACGGCGCTCCGTGGGTAGGCCCCCGACAAGGTGGACCGACGATCTGGTGAAGGTCGCGGGAAGCCGCTGGATGCGGGCAGCGCAGGACCGATCGTCGTGGAGATTCTTAGGGGAGGCCTATACCCAGCAGTGGGTGTCGTGCGGCTGATATGATGATGATGATATAGTCGCGAGGCCGTACTCTCAGCCAAAAAAATAAATTTAAAACATTAAAAAACCCGCCTGCATAAAAAGACAAGTCGACTGAAAAGATGGAAACAAGATTAAATAAATATTAAAGGCAACATGTCATAATAACATGCAGTCGGAGGCATGCATAAAGAAAGTGACATTATGAATGATTGAATTATATGCCTCCGACTGCATGTTATTATGACATGTTGCCTTTAATATTTATTTAATCTTGTTTCCATCTTTTCAGTCGACTTGTCTTTTTATGCAGGCGGGTTTTTTAATGTTTTAAATTTATTTTTTTATTTATCTCTTTTTAGTTATTATATATTACGGTCATGATATACCTTTTTGAAATCCTTATAATAAGCCCTTTAATTTGACACCCATATTGCAGTATTCTAAAAAAAAAAATTTTTTTTCACTATCTATAATAGCACCGTACAGCCGCCATGTTGGTTTTTTTATAACGCCACCTTCTTAAGAACACTTGGGCTGAAAAGACCAATCTAACGATATCTTAATCATAGAAATCCGTTCAGCCGTTTGAGAGATATGAGGTAATAAAGAATATTACATACAAACATACATACATACATACATACTTACAAACATACAAACATACTTACAAGATACGCGCGAAACACATAACCCTTTCTTTGCAGTCGGGTAAAAAGTAATATACTATGCTCTCAACTCTTACAGCAACCCTAAAGTAATGTTGTTATAGCTGATATAGGGACAGAGCTATCATCGCGTATAGCGCCATCTCATTTACAAATTTGCTTCAATATTACTTTTGACAGTCATGGTAGGAAGGCAGTGGTAAGTCAATCGGCATTGAAATCAATATTTGCAATTGCTGCTTCAAAGAATTATGATATGATAGAATTTGATGTAAAACAGCATTTTTATACGGAGAACTAACTGAAGATATATTTATGAACGTTCCGGAAGGATTTGAAAAACAGCCTAATAAAATTTGTCATCTTAAGAAAGCATTATACGGTTTAAAACAAGCTCCGATAACATGGATTAAGACATTTACAAAAGCAATGTTAAAACTCGGATTGAAACCTACATAACCTGATCAGTGTGTATTTACATCAGAAGACAAGACAATAATAATAGCTATATATGTAGACGATGGACTGGCTGTGGCTATGAGTAAAGACAAAGAAAAGTTATTAAATTATATTTTACGGTCATGATATACCTTTTTGAAATCCTTATAACAAGCCCTTTAATTTGACACCCATACAGGCTAGGCGCACTCCGCTCTTTAGGTACGAAGCTACAAGTAGCCGGCGTACTAAGAAGAATGCTTGTCTAGTAATAGGTAGATTCACTAGAATAGAATATTATTATTATCTGTGATACCAACAAACCTAGTCAGTATTTAGTAGGTAAAAGTAATTTGTTCACATTAAAGCACACACTTTAAACACAATATGTCCAACAGCCATTTTTGATGTCCCCACTGCTGGGGCACAGGCCTTCCTTATGGGTGGTAAGGAGGATGGGCCATAACCCACCACGCGGGCCCAATGCGGATTGGTGGGTGTTAACGACTGCAAATGCAGCCGGGACCAACGGCTTAACGTGCCTTCCGAAGCACGGAGGAGCTCGAGAACATACAGAATACATTTTTGGTCACCCATCCCATGACCGACCCTTGCGAACGTTGCTTAACTTTCGCAATCGCTGGGCCAGGCGCTAAACCACTGCGCCACCGAGCTCCTCAACAACAATTAACTTATAACAATACAATTAACTTATGTGTATGTAATCTGTTTAGTTAAAGCGTTGTGTTTGGTTCTATATTTGTTTTATTTCACAATCAACTTGTTTTAAGATGAATAAATTATTAAAAAGTATTAGAAAAGAAAACTTACAAACTTTGTTTAAACTTCATTTTTTTATTTCTTTCATCTGTCACATCAATTTCATACTTTTTCCGATATTACGAACTTGGATAAATGTCTTTTGCGCCGAAAAAAGGACAGAGTAAAATAATGTATCAAAAAAATGATAGAAATAATTTCAGAACGTTATCCATTGCTCCTCAACTATGTAAAAATAAGACCGGTAACTAAATACCGGTAAATAATAATACATGGCAATAATGGTAATTATTTAACAATGGCAATTATTTTTGTCGAGCTCGAGATAGCTTTCTCCACCCAAGACAACGAGTCCCGCTGTCAAACTGTGCTCGGCATATCGAATTATCGACATAGGTCGTAGACAAGAGATAGGTTTCTCGATCTACACCCGACTCGAGTCCCATTGCTCATGCTACGCGTGCAGGGGGACCGATATCGTGGTGCTCAAGAAGACAGCCAATAGTATCCCTATCACCAGAAGGCGAGTATATTGCTGCTTCAGACTGCTGTAAAGAATGTATGTATTTAAAGTCATTCATATGTGAGCTAACTAATAATAATAATCTTGAAATTGTATTAAATATTAGATAGATAGATAGATAAGTAGTTTATTTGCCAAAACACACACATTCATACAAATAAAAATGCATACAAGTTGAAAACTAAAATAAAAAAATAAAAAAAAAAAAGACAAACAAAATTGACATCTAGGTACACATAACATAACAAAAGAGAATCAGAAGAAGGCATGCATGTGTGTGCAGCAGCAAGAAGGATAACCAGAGCTCAATTCAATTAATAAAAACAGGTTCATTTAGTAAGAGATCAAAGCATATTGATGTAAGATTCTATTTCATACATGAGAATTACAAAAATGGTAATTTAGATATAAAATATTGTCCAACAGATGTGCAAATAGCAGATATTTTTACAAAACCATTGTTAAAAGAAAAGTTTAGTTATGATTGTATAAAAATTATAAAGTAATAAATTGTCAAGTAGAGTAACATAAAATTAAACAATAGTAAAGAATAAGTTAGTAATTTGTAAACAAATAAAATAAAGTTGTGCAAAGATAAAGGTAGATAGTTGTAGGTATTATAGTAAACAATGATAAATATCTAAATAGATAAGAATTTGATCAGTATTTTCAAATTTGTTAAATTTAAAAATAGGAGAAGGTGTTAGTATGGCAATATTGATGTGATGGCAACACTGCATGTGCACTGTGAGTCTATGACTACTTGATAATAAAATGGAGGACTCGTAATGTAAAGCTTTTTGTGTGTTGGTTAAATAAAACAACAGTATATTATAATATAAAGTGTTTCCCTTATTCCCCTGCTACAAATCTTAACCAATAACAACATCGTTGGTCGAAGTGTATAGAGCTGAAGGAGATTATGTAGAAAAATAAAACAAAATATTATTTAAAAAAATCTTCTTCTCAAAGTCACGGACTTATCAAACCACCCCAAATATGGTTGAGCGAAGCGATGGCTGGTCCATGCGTCATGCTCGTGAACGGGTGCTGCCAGTGGGAATGGGTCTGCTTCTGTCTGCTTGTACTAAGGGCGTCGTATATTTATATATTATTTTTTTCTGTTTGATGTTATCAATATGTATGACACTTCTTACTCAAAACATAAAATTAATAGGCAAGTAAACCTTGTTTTTAACCGACTTCATCAAAAGGAGGAGGTTCTCAATTCGATTGTATGTTTTTTTTTTTTTTTTTTATCGTTGTTCGCGCGTATCTTCGACATTTATGGACCGATTTAGATAATTCTTTTTTTGTTCGATTGAGTTTTCTTGCGAGATGGTCCCATTTATTTTTTTTTTCAAATCGGTTCAGTAGTTTACAAGTAATCCTGAAAATACTATGATATTAAATCAATTAACTTGACAATTTTGTGTTACTTATGTTACTTATGAACCGAATTAGATGTTTTTTTTTGTTGGGGAAGGGATACCTTTGTGTAGTCTTTTTAACCGACTTCAAAAAAAGTAGGTATTCAGTTTGTATGTATGTATGTTTCTCCGCGATTATCTCACGTTTGGCTGAGCCGATTTTTCTACCTAAATAATATACCTACACTATTTAATACAGAAGGTACTTACACTAAAAATAAAAAAATAGTTTAAAAAACAAAAAACCGACTTCAAAAAACCTGCCTCTAAAAAAAGCAAGAAATAATATACAAATCATTAGATACGCATTATCATTGTTATAATAAAACACGTCAATTGAAGTCGGGTGGGGCTTTTAGAATAAAAAAGGAAGATGTACTCCAGCCCCACCCGACTTTAATAGACGTGTTTTATTATAACAATGATAATGCGTATCTAATGATTTGTATATTATTTCTTGCTTTTTTTAGAGGCAGGTTTTTAGAAGTCGGTTTTTTGTTTTTTAAACAATTTTGATTTCTCTTTTTTTATTGCAATCATTTTGCTTTCTATAGTCAGTAGTTTTTGTAAGTAAAGGCCTATGAAAAGCTTTTGGATATTAGTTTTCAATGTAGGTATTATACCTAAAACGGTATACCATTGCTCATCTTAAAAACATTTCATTTGTGATATGTCTAGATCTTTTTAGGGTGTTCTTATGGTTCTTATAGTGTGACTCAGTCTGTCTGTCTGGATATCTCGAGAACTGCTATTGGTATTAACTTGAAATTTGGAATAGTTAAAGATGACGTTTGTCCAACTATTTTGCAAATAAGAAAGGAAAATTACAACAGGGACTGAAAAGGGGTCTTAAAAATTTTAAGTGGCGCGACTAGGGCATGTGGGGTATCATAATATGAAAGAACACTGTTTGCACTTTTGAAAACTTTTTTTTCTTTTTTTTAGGCCGCATAGTTTTCGACTTAAATATGATGAAAAATGTAAAAATATTTAAATAAATAAATGCTTGGACAATTTCACACAGCGCCATCTAGTGCAGTGCTAGACAACTGATATACTACCTATATACTTTTTAAATAATATACTTATTATACATAGTATAGTAACACCCAGACCCGTCACAGAAATTAAAATTCATCATTTCAATTTCTGCCCGGCCGGGAATCGAACCCGGGACCTCTTGCGTGTTAGGCGGCATGTTGACCACTGCACCATTCAGGTCATCAATTACCGTTCCCCTCCCCCTTATCTCCGAAGTTTGCAAAGAGAAAAATCTGAAATAATTCTATGTGATACTAGTTTATGTAAAGATTACAGGAAAAATAAAATGATGTCTCAATATAACACACTTTTTTAGAAATTCAAAAAACAAACAAAAAATTAATTAGTTCCTCTATCAGTCAAAAGATGGCCCTGACCCAAGAAAAATTAATTTAGTAAGAAGAAAAAAATAGTTCCACTAACGGCCAAGGGATGGTGCTGACCTAATACTGCAATAATAATTTTATTATTCTACAGCTGCTGCTCTGCAGTGTATTTATTATGATGGTACGGAAACCCTCGGTGCGCGAGTCCGACTCGCTCTTGACCGGTTTTTTGCCATAATCAACCCACTTCAAAAACGTCATATTTTCAAGATTTCCTTACACAAAAAACCACACGCACGCCCCTATGTTAGAAAACCATGTTAGGTATAATGTACTTCTAGTAGGTACCTACCTACTTACCTCAGATAAAATCCCGACCAGCCCCTACAAACAAAAATAATAAATAGATATTTATTCTCTAAATATAGGTTTCGGTGATATAAAAGCTTTCGGAGAATTTAAAGTACCTACTTATCCTATCGAATAAAATATGTATACATGTATTTAAACCAATACATTTCCATAACCGTGACAAAAGATACCACAATACATGATATTATGACTGATAAATGAGAATTTTTATTGTTGATCGAAAAGAAATCAATGCTTAAAATAATCGCTCTGATAATCATAATTATCTACATGACAGAACCAGGGGGCAAGTATAAATTATGTGCATTTGAGGTAGTAGCTTCAGTTTAGTGCAAAGTTCTGGAGATCAGCTTTACCGGACGCACTGAAATGAGAAGTAAGTAGCTATTAGAAATCTAACTTTTAACATATAATTTTATTTTGGACATAAACTCTGTTTAATCCGATAGGGGCTCATCCTTCGAAAATCAAGAATAGTAGTAATGTATTTATCGTGTGTTTTTACGGGAAAAACATTATCTACTACTACTTCTACAAGACAAGACTAATCTGACCAACTTAAACAATACTAAATTTAAAACTGTGTTGACCAAACTATTAATTATTGACAAATGCTATTATGATATTAAGGATTTTTATACTTTTTTTTTAAATTTGAGATTTTTGCATTCACAATGCTATTTTTACACAATACTAAATAATATACTAGAAAAAATACGACTCGCACCAGATCAATACTCAGACGGGAATCGAACCATATATACTAGAAGAAATTCGGCGATGTCACTAGTGACTCGGTAGCTCAGCGGTCAGAGCATTGGACCGGATATCCAAAGGTCGCGGGTTCGATTCCCGTCTGAGTATTGATCTGGTGCGAGTCGTATTTTTCTAGTATATTATTTAGTATTGATTTTTATACTGTTAATTTTGATAATGGTATTGACATGATAAATGGGTTTGAACCTCATAGTGGTAACCACATTTTTTTCTTTTCGACGGGAATTTCGGAAATATAGCGGCGCACGATGAAACCTGTGTTACCTGTGTATATCGAAAGAGGATCTATAGACGAAGAAAAAATGTTTTTTTTTTTTTATTTATTTATGAACCACAAACAAGTTTACAATGCAGCTTAATGTAACAGTGATGATATATAATTTTATAAACAGTACTTATTGTAAACTCAACGGTGCTGGTTACATCTTAAATATAAAATTTAATAATGAAATGCGATACTCAAATAAGTAAATAAAACTAGGTATGTTTATGACTATTCTACAGAATAACAAAATATGTTGATAGAAAAAAAACAGTAATTTATTATTATTAAGATTTAATTAAACAGTTTATGCAAGTGTGAGTATATGTATCAAGTGTATTTTGAGTGCGTGATAGTTTAAATGTTTGAGGTTAATTGTATAAGGGTGTGTATAAGGGTTGTATAAGTGTGTGTAAGCATTTGAGTATAATGTGTGTGAGTGAGTGTGTGTAAATGCGTATTCATGTAAAAGCATAAGTGTGACATGATATGCGCATGCATGATATTCTAATCCCAATGTATTACCGGATTAAAATGGTCTTATGATTTAAAGTCCTAAAGAGCGTTTTTTTTTTTTTATTTTAATTAATAAGTAAACAATTACTTACTCAATTGGTCAGACTTTTTAATTTGTAAGTAATTTGTTTAATTTCTTAAATAATAATTAAATTGTAAAACAATAAATATCTCAGTATATTATTCTTTTGTAAAAATTTGATGTTACTTACTTTAATTTTTTTTTTGATTTTGAAATAATGAAAACAAAAAGATTTGATAAGTTTTTTTAATGTTAGTTTTTAATATAGCATACATTAAAAAACTTGTTGTTTTTACTTATCCGACTACCAAGAATGGAAATTGAAAATAAAATTCATTTAAACATTGTTTATAGTGCTAGATACATTTGACTATTTTCGGTAAGTATATGAAGTATAAAACATCAGTTTACAATTTAATTATAATTTAAGAAATAAAACAAATTACAAATTGAAAAGTCCAGAAACAATCCCTCCACAATGCCGAGCGAGCTGTAATCGGGAATAACTTGTTATCTCATAGGGTCTACTCTATAAAACAAGTGTTAATAGAATTAAGAGAGAGAGAGAGAAATTATTTATTTAACCAAAGACCACACAAAGAGTAACAATACAATTATAACATTAAAAAAAAGAAAAAAATATATCGTGTTAGGTTATGACTTGTGGTCATGACTTGTGGTCTGATCTTTGCCGTTTTGAACTTAAATGTGGTGTTATTTTGCAATGTTATGATAAAAACTTGCTAAACATGCACTTCGCACGAGATAAACCCGTCGCACGCACCGCACGCCTCATAAAGCTTGTACCTAGTCTACAAAACAAACAAATACAACTTTTTGATATATGCTGATGGTATATCATAATCATAAATCAGTCAGTCAGATGTCCCCGAGCAGTAAAGTAGCTCAGGGATTGACATACCATAGTATTATCAATACAATTATTAACAAATTGACTTTTCTTTTCAGGTACAGCACTGATACTGGTCTGTGCATTTGCGCTATCAACTGCTAAAAGTGGCGATGTTTACCCAAACGGATGCCCCAAAGATTGGAGTGTAGAACAACTGTTTCCCCATAACAATTGCCACAAGTTTTATCAATGTTGGGATGGAAAACTCGTAGTGCACACATGTCCATCTAAACTATTCTTCAGCATTGAACAAAACAGATGTGAATGGGCTGAAGAAGTAGATTGCACTGGGCGGGAGGTACCTGATGACAAAGACGAAGAAAACAATGAAAACGGAGGTGGTACATGCAACTGCAACCCTGATGTAGCACCCGGTGACTGTAATTGTGACAACTGCAATTGTGCCAACGGCAATGAAGGTGGTACATGCAACTGCAACCCAGAGCAACCACCCAGTAACTGCAATTGTAACAACTGCAATTGTGACAACAGCAATGGAGGTGAAACATGCAACTGCAACCCTGAACAACCACCTGGTAACTGTAATTGTGACAATGACAATGGAAGTGGCGACAACGGTGATAATGGCGACAACGACAATGGCAGTGGTGGTGGTACATGCAACTGTAAGCCAGAAGAAGCACCCGCCATCTGTGCTGCTGATGATTCTGATGGAGAATTTATCGCTCATGAGAACTGCAACCAATTCTACATTTGCAGTGGTGGCAAGCCTGTAGCCCTGCGCTGTCCACTAAGTCTCCTGTTTAATCCTTATACTAACCAATGTGACTGGGCAGACAACGTTGACTGCGGAGATAGAGTGATCCCAGATGGTGATTGCGATGACAATGGAAATGGAGGTAATGGAGATGGAGATAACGGCAGTGGTGGTGGTACATGCAACTGCAACCCTGACAACTGCAATTGCGACAATGGAGGTGGTACATGCAACTGCAATCCTGAACAACCACCTGGTAACTGTAATTGTGACAACGACAATGGAAGTGGCGACAACGGTGGTAATGGCAATGAAGACAATGGCGATGGGGACAATGACAATGGTGGTGGCACATGTAACTGTAACCCAGAAGAAGCACCCGCCATCTGTGCTGCTGATGATTCTGATGGAGAATTTATCGCTCATGAGAACTGCAACCAATTCTACATTTGCAGTGGTGGCAAGCCTGTAGCCTTACGCTGTCCAGGAAGTCTCCTGTTTAATCCTTATACCAACCAATGTGACTGGGCAGACAACGTTGACTGCGGAGACAGAGTTATCCCAGATGGTGACTGCAATGACAATGAAAATGGGGGTAATGGCAATGGAGATAACGGCAGTGGTGGTGGTACATGCAACTGCAACTCTGACAACTGCAATTGCGACAATGGAGGTGGTACATGCAACTGCAACCCTGAACAACCACCTGGTAACTGTAATTGTGACAATGACAATGAAAGTGGCGACAACGGTGGTAATGACAATGAAGACAATGGCGATGGGGACAATGACAATGGTGGTGGCACATGTAACTGTAACCCAGAAGAAGCACCCGCCATCTGTGCTGCTGATGATTCTGATGGAGAATTTATCGCTCATGAGAACTGCAACCAATTCTACATTTGCAGTGGTGGCAAGCCTGTAGCCTTACGCTGTCCAGGAAGTCTCTTGTTTAATCCTTATACCAACCAATGTGACTGGGCAGACAACGTTGACTGCGGAGACAGAGTTATCCCAGATGGTGACTGCGATGACAATGGAAATGGAGGTAATGGCGATGGAGATAACGGCAGTGGTGGTGGTACATGCAACTGCAACCCTGACAACTGCAATTGCGACAATGGAGGTGGTACATGCAACTGCAACCCTGAACAACCACCTGGTAACTGTAATTGTGACAACGATAATGAAAGTGGCGACAACGGTGGTAATGACAATGAAGACAATGGCGATGGGGACAATGACAATGGTGGTGGCACATGTAACTGTAACCCAGAAGAAGCACCCGCCATCTGTGCTGCTGATGATTCTGATGGAGAATTTATCGCTCATGAGAACTGCAACCAATTCTACGTTTGCAGTGGTGGCAAGCCAGTAGCCTTACGCTGTCCAGGAAGTCTCCTGTTTAATCCTTATACCAACCAATGTGACTGGGCAGACAACGTTGACTGCGGAGACAGAGTTATCCCAGATGGTGAATGCGATGACAATGAAAATGGGGGTAATGGCGATGGAGATAACGGAGACAATGGCAATGGAGATAACGGCAATGGAGACAATGGCGATGGCGACAACGACAATGGTGGTGGTACGTGCAATTGTAACCCAGAAGAAGCACCTGCCATCTGTGCTGCTGATGATTCTGATGGAGAATTTATCGCTCATGAGAACTGCAACCAATTCTACATTTGCAGTGGTGGCAAGCCTGTAGCCTTACGCTGTCCAGGAAGTCTCTTGTTTAATCCTTATACCAACCAATGTGACTGGGCAGACAACGTTGACTGCGGAGACAGAGTTATCCCAGATGGTGACTGCGATGACAATGGAAATGGAGGTAATGGCGATGGAGATAACGGCAGTGGTGGTGGTACATGCAACTGCAACCCTGACAACTGCAATTGCGACAATGGAGGTGGTACATGCAACTGCAATCCTGAACAACCACCTGGTAACTGTAATTGTGACAACGACAATGGAAGTGGCGACAACGGTGGTAATGGCAATGAAGACAATGGCGATGGGGACAATGACAATGGTAGTGGCACATGTAACTGTAACCCAGAAGAAGCACCCGCCATCTGTGCTGCTGATGAATCTGATGGAGAATTTATCGCTCATGAGAACTGCAACCAATTCTACATTTGCAGTGGTGGCAAGCCTGTAGCCATACGCTGTCCAGGAAGTCTCCTGTTTAATCCTTATACCAACCAATGTGACTGGGCAGACAACGTTGACTGCGGAGACAGAGTTATCCCAGATGGTGACAGCAATGACAATGAAAATGGGGGTAATGGCGATGGAGATAACGGCAGTGGTGGTGGTACATGCAACTGCAACCCTGACAACTGCAATTGCGACAATGGAGGTGGTACATGCAACTGCAACCCTGAACAACCACCTGGTAACTGTAATTGTGACAACGATAATGAAAGTGGCGACAACGGTGGTAATGACAATGAAGACAATGGCGATGGGGACAATGACAATGGTGGTGGCACATGTAACTGTAACCCAGAAGAAGCACCCGCCATCTGTGCTGCTGATGATTCTGATGGAGAATTTATCGCTCATGAGAACTGCAACCAATTCTACATTTGCAGTGGTGGCAAGCCTGTAGCCATACGCTGTCCAGGAAGTCTCCTGTTTAATCCTTATACCAACCAATGTGACTGGGCAGACAACGTTGACTGCGGAGACAGAGTTATCCCAGATGGTGACTGCGATGACAATGAAAATGGGGGTAATGGCGATGGAGATAACGGCAGTGGTGGTGATACATGCAACTGCAACCCTGACAACTGCAATTGCGACAATGGAGGTGGTACATGCAACTGCAACCCTGAACAACCACCTGGTAACTGTAATTGTGACAACGACAATGGAAGTGGCGACAACGGTGGTAATGGCAATGAAGACAATGGCGATGGCGACAATGACAATGGTGGTGGTACGTGCAACTGTAACCCACAAGAAGCACCCGCTATCTGTGCCGCTGATGATTCTGATGGAGTACTCATCGCTCATGAGAACTGTAACCAATTTTATATCTGCAACGGTGGAATACCAGATGTTCTAAGTTGTCCAGAGAACCTTTTGTTCAACCCCTACAAAAATCAATGTGACTGGCCAGAGAATGTGGATTGTGGCGACCGAATCATTCCTGAAGATGAATGCGATGATAATGGCAATAGTAATGATAACACGGATGCTGATGAAGAAAATGATGATAATGAACTTAGTTGCATCGAATCGATTGGAGGAGCGGGCAATGATGACCCACGACTTGCCTCTGCAATATGTTCCTCTGAAAACTCCGATGGAGTTCTAGTAGCTCATGAAAATTGCAATCAGTTTTTTATATGTGATAATAGTTCGCCAGTGGCAGTCACCTGCCCAGCTACTCTTATGTTCAACCCGTACAATGACAGATGTGATTGGTCCCATTGCGTTAAATGTAACAACCGAGTCTACGACGGGAAGACTGCGGTCTACACGTCTTTAAACAAGCATTCGTCAGCTCGCCAAACGATAAGATTTCCTTAATATAAGAAATTAGACTAAATTATAGCTTAATTTGCTACATATATTTGCCAGAATATTTTCAAACACCCCTTCATCCATTTTCGAAACCAAGTTTCGAAACCGTTATAATGTTAAAAATTATACGTTAATCTTAACTGTAAATAAAATTGTTGTGACACGAAAAACCGTTTCATTTTTTTATAGATTACTAGCGACCCGCCCTCGCTTCGCTTCGGTTCCTTCCTTTTTTTGCCAATTTCGACCTTCAAAAGAAAACAAATACTTTCAAGTCTTCACCTACACCATGGTAGATTTAAAGAACTTCAGACAATATTATGGACTCATGACCGAAATAACTTTTAATTATAATAATATGTTACTCGTTTGGTAAAATAAATAATAATGAGTTCATTATGGAAAATAATTAAAGTGATTTATACAGTAACCTTACAATTTGTTTTGTTATATCTCAAAGGGATAAGACAGCGTTTTCAATGAAAGCTCCCAGGTAAGGCGGCCCACCTTCCTCAGGAATCACTCTACCATTTAGTGAAAACCGCATGGAAATCCGTTCAGTAGTTTTTGAGTTTATCGCGAACAGACAGACAGACGCGGCGAGGGACTTTGTTTTATAATATGTAGTGATCTATAATGGGTAAATAGTTGAGTCTCGATGACCGGTATAGTTTATGCTGGCCAAACCATAATAATATCAAATAATGTGGAATAAAGCATTATCAGTATTGCATCAATATTCTTTTTTTTGTATGATTGTGTTATAGAAGAGCGGGGTCTCCTGACACAGGCATTTCATAATGCCTACTGGGTTTGGTCCCAATCACTGTATAAAGCTGTCACTCGCGATAGACTGCAATAAATATTTTTTTGTTTTTTTTTTATTTTTGATTTAATATATTTTTTTATTTATTAATTTAAACAAGTCTAATAATGTTGTTTAAAATATAAAATGTATTTTCTATAAGTACTACATATCATTTTTCTTAAGTTATTTAGACCGCGTAACTTTCACCAATCCGCATTGGGCCCGCGTGGTAGTCCATCTCTCCTACTCAAATCGCTAGTAGGATATTCTACAATGTAAAGGAATGACATAAAGCTAACGCTTAGCTCCTGTTATACTTACTATATCTATGTGTAAATCATGTAAATCCCTTACATTGTCATTATATTCTACTAGCGTTAGAGTAGATCTTTTGAGTAGGCAGGCCCTCTGTGCCCCAGCTGTAGACATTAAAAAAAAGAAAAACCTCCTTCAAAAAATCTGATAATAAAAACAGAAACTTAAATACTTACCTCTAAAAAGCATGAAATAATATTCAAATAATTAGATACGCAATAAAACCTTGGACGAATCCAAGAATAAAACATGTCTTATGAACTCTGGTGGAGCTGGAGGACAACTTTGTTTTTAGGGTTCCGTACCAAAATGGTAAAAAGGAACACTTATGGTGTGACTCAGTCTGTCTGTCTGTCTGTCTGTCACAGCTGGATATCTCGAGAACTACTAATGGTATCAACTTGAAATTTGGAATAGTTAAAGATGATGTTTGTCCAACTATTTTGCAAAAAAGAAAGAAATAAAAAAATGAATATTTTTTTTATAATAGGGACTGAAAAGGGGTCTTAAAAATTTTAAGTGGGGCGACTAGGGCATGTGGGGTATTATATGAAAGAGCGTTGTTTGCACATTTTAAAACATTTTTTTCTTTTTTTTTAGACCGCATAGTTTTAGACTTATGATGAAAAATGTAAAAAAAAATACCGTTCCCCCCCTTATCTCCGAAGTTTGCAAAGAGTAAAATCAGAAATAATTCTATGTGATAGTAGTTTATGTAAAGATTACAGGAAAAATAAAACGATGTCTCAATATAACTACTAGTATAGTATTATATTATCTGTGGTATAACACACTTTTTTAGAAATTCAAAAAACAAACAAAAAAATTATTTGTTCCTCTACCAGTCAACGGATGTCCCTGACCCAAGAAAAAATAATTTAGTTCCACTAACGGTCAAGAGATGGCACTGGACTACGAAAAAAAAATAGTTCCACTATCGGCCAAGAGATGGTGCTGACCTAATACTACAATAATATTTTGATTATTCTACAGCAGGCTCTGCAGTGTATTTATTATGATGGTACGGAAACCCTAATTATCCAAAGATATTGCTAATTATCAGGTTTTTTTTGTAGGTTTTTTTAAAGCTCTATTGTTTTTGACTTTTTGGTGGTATGTAAGCGTGTTACACATAAGGTAAGTATCCCTTTCCCAACATCCAAATCGGTTTATGAAAAACGACCAAGTCTACAAGGTAGTTCATACAAAATCATAGTATTAACCGGCTTCTTTCAGGATTACTTGAAAACTACTAAATCAAGGTAGTTCATACAAAATCATAGTATTTAACTGACTTCTTTCAGGTTTACTTGAAAACTACTAAACCGATTAGTATGAAAATTAAATGGGACTATCGCATACCCTTTCAAATGAATTTTGAAAATCGGTTCCCATTCCTGGAGATGTCGAGGAACATACATACAAAAAAAACCATTCAGTCGAATTGATAACCTCCTCCTTTTTTAAAGTCGATTAAAAACTGCTGATGTTGTTTTAATAATAGGTGTTAGTAGGTATGAAATTTCCGATATTTTTCTCACACACATCAGAAGCTCTCATATCTTCTATGATGTTAAAGATGCTTCGATTGCTTATCGTATTATTTCGAAACATGATCAGAACGGCCTAATATCAGCAATAAAAATATTTCTGATTTTTTTCCTGAACGTTAAAAAAGTATCTTAAAATTGACTCTTTTTTTCGTTAGCTGAAATGACCACTTAATTGGTTGTAACTTGGCTAATACTATTTTATTCACATATACCTACATGTGGCATTAGTTAGCTGAGTGTTTTAAAAATGTGTGAATAAAAGATTTAAGACATTAGCGTGGCGTGGCGTGGCGTTCAGGGTTGCTGAATAAATTAAGACAATGTTAGTATGGAAAATGCAAATTCTTTAAAATTCTCACGCCATATATCGGTGTGCCACAAGGGAGTGTATTGGGGCCGACACTGTTTCTCTGTTATGTAAACGAACTCTGTAGCTTAAAACTAGAAAATTGTAAGATTATTGCATATGCTGACGATACATCTCTGATTTTCTTTGGGGACACGTGGGAATAAGTTTACGCAAAAGCACAAGCGGGTTTTAATATTGTATGTCACTGGTTGGTTTCTAATTATCTTACTCTGAATATCAAGAAAACTAAATAGTATATGCTTTTTTCTATGCGCAGCATTCAAAAATTGAACTCAAATCTCCAGCTAACTGCTCATACCTGTCCGCAGCCTACACTGAATAGCTGCTCTTGTGCAGTGCTAGAGCGGGTGCAGAGTATAACGTATCTTGGAGTGCTGCTGGATAATAACCTCACCTTTCAGGAACACATAATAGGTCTTGCTCAAAAAGTAAGAAAATTAATATACATTTTTAAACAACTACAACATGTCGCTTTAAAAGATATTTATAATTCTCTATGTCAGTCATTAATTTCGTATTGTATAACCGTTTGGGGGGGAGCGGCGAAAACTCATTTAATAAAGATTGAAAGGGCACAAAGATTAATACTGAAAATTTACCTTGCCAAACCTCTTTTGTATCCGACTGTATTGCTGTATGCTGATAGCGAAGTCCTAACAGTTCGCCAACTATATATATTAAATACCATTCTAAAACAGCACAAAGAAATTGAATATAAAAAAGAACTGACAGTCACCAGTACTAGTCGTAGACAAAGACAGGTTTGCCATACTGAATCATTTAATAGAGTATTTGCACATAGGTTTTTCTGTGCTTAAGGTCCAAAACTGTATAATAAAAGTAATTCACTTCTTGGCATATATTCCAAAAATCGGTTTGAGTGCAAAAACATTATTTGTAAATGGCTGATGAAGCTGTCATACCAAGAGACTGAAGATATCTATTATAAAAAATGTAATAGTTTGGTGTAATCAAACATTTTTTTTTTTCCTCTTATGGCTTCAAACGTACTTGAAATGTAACTATTATTTTACTGAGATGTTATCTGAGGGTGGAGACCTGGTGTTCTGTAACACAAGTATCTTACTTACTATGGTTCACCAGTCTCCACAAACAAGTTTTGTCCGCATAATTATAGTTATTTGAATTGTAAAATATAATACATTGTAACTTGTTTGTGGTGAAAATAAATAAACTATTATTATTATATCATTACAGTTACAGTTATGTTTGAAATGCGAAGAAACTGTCTCGGCTAAGTTACAATACAACGGATAAAAATTAAGATATTTTTACCATTGAAAATGGTTATCAGATGCAAATCGCCTAAAACGTATTTTTGGCCATATCTCCGCGGATTTTGGGAGGATCAAGATGGGAGTAGTACCAAAAGTTGAGGAGTTTATCGAGACACGTGTGAACGTTTGAATTCTGAAAATCTACTGGTAACTTTTTTGGATTTATGCAAAATTCGGGTAAATTCGGGTTATTAGTGTGGCTACAAAATGGCTTAAAACTTTTAGATTTGGAATTGTAGAAAAACGGGTGTTTTCGTACATAAAATGTGATGAAGTTTCTATGATTATTGACCGATCGTCATGGTAATTGTGTTAAAAGATGCATAAGCAGACGAGAAATGCATTCATTGGAATTTTGAAAAACGGGTAATAATATTTCGCCCGCGTCGAGGCAGTCAGCAGGCGCTTTCGGCTTCGCCTCTTGTCACAATCGTAAAAATAAATAGGTAAGTACCTACTTACCTAGGTAACTTTAAAAATATAAAAGGATTTTGCATTTGTTTTGATTTTGGTTTATCGTAAATTTTTGGGTTCATTTTCAATGCTCCGATTCTTGCGGGGACTGTAAAATCTGTGAATTTTTTGCTAATAATAAAAGGAATCACTTTCAACTTTTTTATTAACATTAAGGAAACGAAAATAAGGAATAGCTGCTATAGGTATTCATAATTCGATATAATTATAAATAAATAAAATAAAATAAAAATAATTATAAATAAAGATGCTGACGAATCTTTAAAATCATAGAAAAGTAGAAAGAATCCATAGCGTAAATCATTGAAAGAATCTTTAAAAGTAGGCTCTTTGTATTTGAGAAAAATAGTTCTTTGACAGTTTCATATTAAAACCATGTTTATGTTACCGGCAATGTGTATAATTCGGCATTGTATATAATTCCTGAAAGATCAGGCAATGTATGAAATATTATTCATTTTATACATTGCCTAGGCATTGTATACAATGCCTGCTGCAATGCAATGTGTAAAATAAGTATATATATTTTTGTTGTCTGTTATAAAAAAATAACCTCGAAATTTAAGGCTCACTCTTCGCTGCGCTTCGCGCTCGACTTAAATTTCTAACCTAACCCGGGACCTACAGGAGTAAAGCAGATTCGATTCCAAACTCAGTAAGCCCCCTCTAGCCGCCCTTCGAGCCCCTAGAGCCCCCTCAAGCTTTCCTCGAGCCCCCCCCGAGCCCCCCTCGAGCCACATCGAGCCCCATAGAGCCCCCTCGAGCTTTCCCCAGCCCCCCTCGAGCCCTCTCGAGCTTTCCTCGAGACCTATCGAGCCCCCTCAAACCCCCCGAGCTTTCCCCGAGCCCCCGCGAGCCCCCCGAGCCCTCCTCGAAACCCCGAGCCCACCCCAGAGCTTTTGTGTCTGCCTTCTAACCAACTAAGATCAAAATCTTTTTATTTTAAACATGCCAGGCATTTCTGATGGTCCACCGGCACATTACCTAGGCAGTGTATACAATGACTAGTCATTGTATACACTGCCTAGGTAATGTGTGAAATAGACAATAACATTCATTCTATTTCATACATTGCCGGTAATATTTATACCCCCATTGTCAGGGCCGTAGCCATGGTGAACCCTAGAAATAAATAAGCCAATGGACGTTTAGTACTATTTATATTATGTGCCAATGGTCCCGTTTTGGAATCCCTGTGGGTAAGGATGATTGTGTGACGGACGAGCACAATCATAATTAATTAATCTTTATGATTTACATCTATGTCTGTGATTCCATTCGTTTACCTTAGTTGAGATACTAAATGGTTGGTGTGAAATTATTTATACTGTAGGTACTAAATAATATAAAAACCCGGCTAGGCAAACTTAACTCGGCAAAGCCAAAGACTTCTATGTTGTATTGGCAAAGCATGTTATTTGATCAATGGCTTGCTACGAGGGGTCAAAAAGTTCGCGGATTGGACGGTATGAAGTAAGAATTAAAAATCCAAAATATTTTTCCTTTGCAATGTATTCTTCCTTAACTCTAATCTAATAATAGTTATTTGTTATACAAGTGACCAAAATCAATTTGTGCTGCGAGTTCCTACTTTAAATCACGAACTAGCGAAGTAGTCTAGTAGTCTAGAACTGTTGACTTTTCGTCCCTTTCTTTATCCTACAAAACTTCTTTATAAAAACTGTGGAGTATTAACAGTTAGAAAACTTTTGTATTGAGCATAGTTCTGAAGCAGCTCGCAGCCCTTCATTACAGCACTGAGATTACTAACAAAAGACGGATAGATAAAGTTTGTACTATCGGTGGAAATAATCTTGCTTTTACAAGAAAATTTTACAAGTTTCTAGGACCGTTTCTCTACAATAAATCAAGTGCTAAAATATCTATGTAGGTATCCACTCAATCGCAAAAAGATCCTTAAAGCCACTCTCCAAAAGATGACGTATGATGAGACAGAGGAGCTACTTGTAGTATTAAGATGATTAGTATTATAGTATAGGTAGGTATACTTAACGATTAATTTAGTCAATAATTAATTCTATTAAAAATGTATTTAACTTTAATTATTTTCCATGTTATGTAATACCATAATTTATGTTTTCCATAGGCGCATATCGCCTGAAACACAGAACAAAGATTTATTACCTAAATAAAACTGTATTTGTAATTTTATGTGTAGCTAAACAGAATGTCATATTATTTAGTACCTATTATATAGAAACTAATTGCTTACCTATTTATTTGTTTATGCATACTAACCTAGTTTTAAAGCAAATATTGTCCATTGTTGATGTGAACGAAATGAATTTGTGAATAAATGATTTATGATTTTATTGAATCATGAGCGTAGCGAGTGGTTCTAATATAGACTACGCACAGTGAGTGATTTAAAGGCACGAGGCAGAACAAAATTTTGGTGTCGTGTAAAACATACAACTTTTGACCCCTACCAGCGATAAAATTTTCAGGTGACTTTCTTAGTAAAAAGCTAAATTCTGCATTAGAAACATGTTCACTCAACTATTTTATATTTATTTCATACATGCGACCTCATTTCGTCCATACTCTTTATTTCGAATTATCAACCTTTTTTTTAACAATGAAATCCTTATTTAAAACTCCTTGGTACATCCGTGCATTTTATTTTTTTACTTTTTAATCCATGTATGACACCATAAAGCACTCTATATATCCTTTTCTGAGAAAAGTTAAAAACTTGACGCCGCGCGCTGTACCCACCTTAGAGCGCAGTGTATACGGAGAATAGCACTCGGGCTGTAAGGCGAGCTTGACTCTGTTTTGCTGAATACAAAATTGCATGAAAAAATGACAAACTGTTAGTGTGCTGTTAGTTCCGACTCGCATCGTGCTCGAAGTCGGACTGGTGTCGCCAGGAGATGTCAAACAATTTTAAGAGAATACCAAATTGTATCAACTCTACGCCGAATCTCTTAGAGAATTGCATAGCTGCTATACAATCTTTATTAGTAAGGGGGTATAGGTATAAGTACTGCTAGTTTTTTTCTCGCAGTCAATGGTAAAAAGTAGAATACACAACTCGTGAAAAAAAATCATCTCGGTCCTTTGTATCCCTACTAAATTCCCTCTTTTTTCACTTGTTGTATAATCTACTATTATTAGATCTATCTTAATATATTGATACCGTCGAAAAAAAATGTTTGGTGTGCCGCAAGGGAGTGTATTGGGCCCAATGTTGTTTATCATTTATATTAATGACATTTTTAATGCAACCGGTTATCAATGCATCGCATTTGCTGATGATATTTCTGTAGTAGTAACTTCAAATAAAACAGTGACAGAACATGAAAATGACATAAATAAGACTGTATATAATCTGATTCAATTTCTTGACATGCACAATTTAAAAATTAATTTGACCAAAACTAAATATATACAATTCAATAAATATAATAATATAAACCTTGACATTAAGTATAAAAACATTAATATTGATGAAGTAAAGCAAATCAAATTTCTGGGAATAATAATAGATAGTGACATAAATTGGAAAATGCATATAGACAATATTTGTACCCGAATTAATAAATTTGTATACGCACTAAAGTGTATCAGAACTGTAACTAATTTAAATACTGCGATTACTACTTACCATGCTTATGTGTGTTCCATTTTACGATATGGCTTACTGATATGGGGCAATAGTTCTCATATTAACAGAGCATTTATTGCTCAAAAAAAATGTTTAAGAGCATTATGTGGTGTTCCGCCACGGACTTCTTGCCGTTCTTTATTTGGTAAAATGCAGTTACTGACTCTAACATCGCTTTATATTTATGATGCATGTGTATTTGTAATGCAGAATAAGCATTTATTTAAAAGAGCATGTGATATCTATCCAAGAAATAGTAGAGATCCGAATAGGTTGGTATTTCAGGTAACTCCAAAAACAATGCAGTACAGAAAAAGCTGTTTGACTATGTGTATCAAAATCTTTAATAAAATACCTAAGGAATTTAGGACCTTACATATCGATAGTTTTAAAAGACATTTGGGTAAATGGTTAGGCTCACATACCCTGTATGACTTAAAAGAATTTTTTGACATTAGAGAATGAATTGTATATTGATTGTATTATCAAAATAAGGAAATTACTACCTACCTAAATTATTAATGTAAATATTATGTACTCATTTAAATTTTGCATGCTAATTAATTTGGCTAAACATGTTAAGTGCCTATTATTATTACTTATTAAATCTTTTATATACCATGTTTATTTGCAAATAAAGATTATGATTATGATTATATGATTATTTGCAGTCTTCACCCGTCACCACTGGAAAATTACTTCTCTCTAAGCTCTTTTTTATTTTTTTTTACCAAGTCAAGAGTAAAGATATTTATTATTTTCCAATAAAGTCTGAGAAGTTTTCCTCGGTTGGTAAGGCATTAATGACAACGCGAAACTCGAATTGCAAACTCTCCTCCGGATTGTTTTGTTTATTGATTTTTATCTCAGTAAATAATGACCTGATTTGAACTTTAAAATAAACTTTGTTATTAATGAGTGTCACAAATTAGTTTACGTTAAAAAAGTGACCCTTTCTCTATCATACCCTTCGTTCCGCGAACTTTCTTCCCTAGGCAGAGGTTGCCCTCTTCATCTCTTCATCACTGGAAAATTTCTTCTATTTAAACTCTTTTTTTTGCCAGGACAAGAGTCCCCATAAACAGAAAATATCTCTTCCAAACTAGAGTTTTCCTCGATTGGTAAGGCATGTAATGACAGCGCGAAACTCTGGAAATCTGTATTTCAGTAAATAATGACCTGATTTGTATAAAACTTTGTATACATACTCTCAATGAGTGTCACAACTTGTGCAAGTAAAAAAATCCCCCCCTCCCCCCTCCATTCCGCGAACTTTTTGACCTCCCTCCCTCGGAATAAAAATGCATCTGTTCTGTATACGAGATACAGAACAGATGCATTTTTATTCCGTAATAAATTAAATTAAATTTAAACAACAAAAAAATATTTATTTTTATAGTCTTTTATTTTTATACGTATATATACATATTACTTAATTATTTCTGTAGAGCAAATTAAAACAGTAAAATCAGGAAAACGAAAACATGACTAGGTACATTTTTCCCCTTTCTTTAGATCATTAATGAACTATAAAAGATGGTACTCTATACTTTGATAGTGATATTGTTAGATTGGATTGACTTAAGACTTGTGTTGAATCAGACGGCGACAGCACACCCAGCGTCTTGAGGATAGTCGCATACCTGAAAATAAATAAAGCTTATTACTTATGGCTCATCAACAAAACTCAGAATTATTATATTACTCTCAAAGTCAATTTTTAATACAAACACTTTCACAAGAATTTTGAAGTCTTTTCTTTGCAGTTAATGAAAAACTGCACATGATTTTAACTAAATACCATTATAGATTCCAACCAATGATTGAATTGAATTAAATCTAAATATACATGACTTCATGGTTAATCCGTAATCTGATTAATAGCCAATACATCATGATCCTGATCATTCTTTAATAGTACATTATGAGACATGTTAGCTTAGGTTGCTCATTGCACACAAGGCTGTGGGTTGCAGCCCGAGCCGCAGGCGAGGGCGTAACTCAGCCGAGTGTGCAATAAGCAAGAGCTCACGAGTTTCATACGACGTTTTTCAACACATTTGCGAGGAAAAAACAAAGTAATTTACCACACAGCAATAAATATGACAAAAACAAAATATAATAATTATGGGAAAAGGCGCGCAGGTTTTTTTTTGTTTTTTTCACACGCCCAAAACGCAATAATATTTTGCGAACAAAGGGTCAGTGAGCATACAGCCTACTTCAAAATTATAATTTTAAGTGATAAAATGCATATATTTAAATATTTTATAACAACATATTGTAAATTATGATTAATTTGATAATAATAAATATTTGTTTGACTAAATTAAGGACTTACACATTTATTTATTCCAAAAATGTATTTGAATTTTCAGCAGCATAAAACCTCTTTGTTGTCAAAAAAAATAACTGTATTACCCGGCTAAATTAGGAATGCTCTATTTACTCGCATAGAACTTGCAGTAAGGTACTAATTTAACTTTGTAGGGTTAATTCTATTACGAACTAGTGTTTTATATATTATTGCACGCGTTTGTTATAGCTCGGTTTATGGCCCTAAAAGCGATGTATTAGGGCTCACTTTACGAGCAAGTGTGTTGAAAAAAAAATTACGTGATAATGAAATAATTCGGTATGCTCGATTACAATGAGTTCTACGTAATCACACTTGCCATAGGTAATGCTGTCACCACTTGTAATTAAGTGGTTAGCAATGAAGAATTTATGTTCGTAATGACATAAATGCAATATTATTGCAATTTACCGCTATTGCGCTATACCGTAGCTATACCACTATACTATAAAGCCTCCCAATCTGACAAATATACTGACGAAAAACTAGCTGCTATATTAATGATTTCTTTAAAATAAGTGAGTAAAATAACTACTGACCTGCAGAACACGGTTAAAGTGCAGCGTCGAAGGACATTTCAACTGAACAGGCTTGCTCCAGACGCACTGGTAGAACACATTACAGTCGTCGCTGCTTGGGAACAACCAGTGGATGAAAGGGTCGACAGGGCAACCGTTTTCTAGGAACTCAGGTTCAGTTTCTGGTTCTGGCTCTTGCTCTGATTCTGGCTCTTGCTCTGGTTCTGGCTCTGGCTCTGGCTCTTGTTCTGGCTCTGGTTCTTGTTCTGGCTCTTGCTCTGATTCTGGCTCTTGCTCTGATTCTGGCTCTTGCTCTGGTTCAGGCTCTTGCTCTGGCTCTTGTTCTGGCTCTGGCTCTTGTTCTGGCTCTGGCTCTGGCTCCTGTTCTGGCTCTGGCTCTGGCTCCTGTTCTGGCTCTGGTTCTGGCTCTTGTTCTGCCTCTGGCTCTTGTTCTGACTCAGGCGCCGGTTCCTCTCCAGGACGATTCCTATCTCCACAATCTACATTGAAGTCCCAATCACACTGTTCGGTGTCCACATTGTAAAGCAGATCACCATAGCAATTCTGTTCTACGGGTACGCCATAAGTACATTTGTAGAATTTATCACAGTCTCCGTGAGGAAGCAGGAGTTCAATTTCCCAGTTGGTTTCCTGTTCAGCTGGGCACTGGTTTGCAGCGTGCGACACCGCAACGACAGCTAACAACAACACTGCTACTCCTGAAACCAATAACGTAACCACTTAACAAATTAATCTTGCAATTACAAATTAAATTAAAAACAAAACCTCTTTCAGAATCTCTTACGAAGCCGCCATATCTTACCTTTCATATCGGTGATCGATTTTTAAGAACCCGAAGACAGAGGTGGATATTAACTTTTATACCCTCTCGCGATTGTTTTATCAAAACACGTAATCTACGGGATGCGTCATAATACCGGTAGCAAATTATCCATGACTATCATTTCACAATCATAGTAAACGAATGTAACTCTTATTTAACACATCAAAAAGAGGGTAATGGTTTGAGTAATTTAAAGTTCTCTATCGATATTCATGTAAACAGCCGCCAGTGTCGTTGATAAGAATTAATAGGGCCGCGATTAGATGCCAATTTTATGCGTATCGTATAATCGTATAGTTTGATCATTTCTATTGATAAACTTCACGACGTTATTCAGTCGTGACTCTAAAGAAAAGTGTAACATAAAAGTTCAATTAGGTATACTGTAGGAACTTAGTAAATACGAATTGGCATGTATGTAACATATACTAATTACTTCACAAATTTCTTTAATGATTTTATCGAGAAGCGAATTCCTTTTTTTGCTATAAAATATTTTTTTTTAAAGAGTTCATGTTTTTTGAATGAGTTCGTGAATTTTAATTTGGCAATCAGAAAAATATGTGAATGTGTATCACTTCGGCAGCTGATAGAGCGCAGGTAACCGCTAAGTATACGTCATAAAGCAAGCTGGTTTGAGCAGAAAAATGTTGCTCATCGGATGAAGATTTTGTCATAGGTACAATGTATCTCAAACGGCTAAAATCTGGTATTCATCACATATTAACAGAATAACAGATGAACATACATACGGGCCAAAATCATGTACTCTCCGTTTTGGCTTCGCCTTCGCCGTAATCGTATTTTCGTCTGCACGTTGGATACGTGACGAATTGATAACCTCCTCCTTTTTTTAAGTCGGTTAAAAAGTGGCGGCCCAGCGCTGATCGGCGCTGGTTTGGCACTAGTATGGAGACTCGGCGCCAACTGTTGGCGCGCCGCCCCGACTACCAGCGTGGACCGGCACGCCAGCTACCAGCTTTCTACGTGAATACGCCCTAATAGTAAATCAATATATTCTAGTTGTTATTATTGCTAATCTTTATTTTTACATTTAATTACCGATTTTTATTTTAGTTAGCAATTTATAAGTAACAATTGAGATATAAATATTACTTTTCTATACATGACAATAAATAAAATCAAAATTTTGAAAGGTTAAAACTGATTTCCCATATCCGTATCCTGACTCATTGTATGTAAATGGTGGTGTTATTGTACGAGTATGTAAAGCTATATGGGTAAGTAGGTCGGCGCGAGGGCCGGCCGGCGGCGGCTTGGCGGCGCGGCGCCTGTCTGGCGGGCGCCGCGCGGAGTCTGCTCAGTACCCTAAGAAAATCCGCCCTGGCATCCCACACAACGTATCCCTTTGAACGTTTGGCACGCGAAAAAGATTTTCACTACTCCAATAAACATAAAAAACCAAATAGCATGGTTATGTGGAAAAGTGTGGTGCTTTTAAAACAACTTTAGAACTCTACATAAAACTTAAAAATTAATACTTCTCTGCTTCAATCAAAACTAATGTAAATAATGAAAATAGCATTACTAGTAACAATAAATCTGATATATTATACGCACTGTGCGAAACCAAAGAATGTTACAATTAACAAAACAGTGGTGGGCGAATCCAAGAAAGTGGAGGAACACAAGGCAGAGGCGAGACCTAGGCCCCAACAGAAACCTATTTTGAACTTACCGCCCGTATTTCTAAAGAAAAAGGCTATTGTGAAAACTATAAAACCCGACGCGTAAGTATTTTGAAATATCTTATTTATATCGTTTAGGAAGGAATAAATAAAGAAGAAAATTTTGAAACCGTCTATATTAGGTGCTACGTCAAATGTATCAATATTATTTAAAAAAATACCTAATCAATACCTAGGTATACTATACATAATACATATATTAGAGTGTAAAGTTCGGTGCTTATGGTGATTAGTATAACCTATAAATAGTGACGCGAATTTGCACTTTTTATCAAAGTTCTCTCTACGAGTACATTCGGGGCTTCTTATTGAGTGGTAGAAATGTTTAATCGGAATAATTATTATTTTAATTATCCTACTTGGTTTATTTAAATAAGTACTTACTCAATAGGATAAAAAAATTATAGTAAACTAAGTCGTTAGGTATATTTTTCCGCAGAGTCCGACAATGGGCCAAAGAGATATCAGAAACTCTTATAGACACCGAAGAACGTCTGGTGCGCAGAAAAGAGTTGTTATCCAGTTTCTCAGACGTCAAAATGGCTGTCAGGAATGGTTCAGAGATCGTGGAACAGATGGCTGGTGACTTACAAGAGCTGCTGGTGAGGAGGGCGAAGGCGGCCGAGGCGATTATGCGACGTGCTGAAAGTCTGTACAATAGTGAGATACAGCCGCCTGAAGGATACACCTTCGATTATAGCGTGGTATAGTTTTATGTATTTATTACTTATACATATTTAAGTTTGTGTGCAAGTTGTGCAACCAAAAAAAAATTAAGAAAAATAATCGTTTAATCTCAATCTCTAAAAGTAAGCACGAAGTATTAAAATAACACCCCATATTAATAGAAAGAAATTGTGTATCATACAAAAAAACGAATAAGAGAACCGCAAGTTGACTAATAAATACTATAAACCTTAAATGGGGCCGGTTATCCATACAAACGAATTCCAACGTTAGCTCGTTTGTATGGAAAACCGGTCCCTATTTTATTTTGAGCAGTACCTAATGAATATATGAATATAATACCTAAATCCTATATTATAAAAAAGGAAGCTTAAAGAATTATTTAATAGGAAGCTCAATGCAAAATTGCAAAAAAATGCCATAATTTTTTCCTTTTGTAATACTTTTTCATGAAAGTATTTGAGTGCTACGAAAATAATGTCTGTGCTACGATCTCAAATTAATGTGTGCTACGAATGCTACGAGTGTTACTGACAATGACTTTTCTGCAGAACATAGATGAATTAAAAAAAGAGATAGAGCCAGAAGACGAGTGGGACCTGCCAGAGAAATGCCGCAGCCTTCAGCGGGTGCCTGTGGCGCGCAGCGACCATTTCGACGGCCAGGTTTCCCTCGATGTCACCAGCGTGCAAGTCGCTGCCGAAGTATTTGACTGTGGTAAGTGTTGGAGCCAGGACAACAGTAGGACCTGCCAGAGAAATGCCGCGGTCCACAGCGGGTACCGGTGTGGTGTTTCTCGATGTCAACATTGTGCAAGTCGCTGTCGAAGTTTTTGACTGTGGTATGTGTTGGAGCCAGAACAAATGTGGGATCTGCCAGAGAGCTGCCGTAACCTGCACCGGGTGCCAGTGGCGCGCAGAGACCACTTCGACGGCGGATGATTCAAAATCAAGTCTATTCTACCTCGAAAATTAATAAAATTTCTTTCTTGCCTTAAAGTTTCTAATAAAATTTTGGTTTGTAAAAAACAGCGGTTTTGGTAATGAAATATCTAACAAAAAATTGCTAGACATTGTATTGGTTGTGTAAACTGGATGATCGAAGACGGTAGATAAATATGTTCCTGATTCATTAGTTCATGGCACAAACAAGGACGTGTACAAGGACATTCGATTATTTCAAGCAATTTTGCATCTTGCCTGCTAAAAGCTTTGCAATCTAATTACTCCTCCATTTGCTCCAATTTATTGTAGCGCATCCGATCGTTCCAATACACATGTTCTTTATTGAATAATACTATACTTTATATCGTCGATACTGAAGTAAAAGTTTGTAAAATGTATTGTTAAAGTTTTTTGTTTTTAAAGCGAATTCTTTGCACACACTGACGTTTTCCACTTTGAATAAAAACACAATGACGTTTAGTAATTATTAGATTGAGATTTACAGGAAAAACAGTTTTGAAGCTTTAACTAATTAATCTTCTTGGAGGCCTATACATAGGAAACATACTTAATCCCATCTTTCAACATTGATAACAAAACTATTAGGTGCCAGTCCGTAGATTTTCTGACTGTCGTAATTCATAACGAAGGCAATGATTCTATTACAGATCCAGCGGTGGTCAAACATTTGTATTGGTCAGAAGGACTCATATCGACTTTCAAGGAAAATTATGCTCAAGATGCTTCCATGGACTTCCAATACTTCTGCAGCGCAAAAGGCTTTCTACGCACGTATCCTGGTACGACATTAAAAAGAGTCGTATAATTTTCTTATCCATCTTGCTAATAACGTAGTAAACATAGGATTTGTTTATCGAGCAACAGAAAACAAGTACGTCAGTTTCCTTTCTGACCCGGGGAACACTAAAGTAGTTCATTTCTTTATTATATTGGCACCTATCACTTACGTTTGACATCGCAAGCAATGCACGATTTTCAAAACATATTTAAGTAATTCATAACAAGACATCAAAACATCAGCACCTCCACTGAGTCTCCTGCTATCTACAATTTTACGGGCTCCGATTCTTTATCCTTTTAACGAAGAAAAAAGGTTTCTATCTCGGATGTCATTGTTGCAATCTCTGATCACTAAACTTTTTTTATACAGCTGCGCTATGGAGCAGCATGTTCAAACTGCAACTAGAGGACGTCGCCGACGTGTACGACTGCCGGCTGCGGCCGTGGTACGTGAGCGCGAGCGGCGCCCCGCGCGACGTGCTCATCCTGCTCGACGCGTCCGGCTCTATGGACAACTCCTCCAACCAGGTCATCGCTATACATAATCCCAAGTGCCTACAGCCCCTCCCTACGGTCCCTCCCCATAGGGTTTTTTGGTTTTGTTTTTGACGCAACCACATCTTCTTTAATTTCCGTTACTTTTATTTCTGTTTTTCCTTACTCTCTTTTACCTTCTTCTCTCCTCCCGAAACTCCTTTTCAACGTGTCATTCCATACACATTCGGAATTATCATTTTCTTGCAACTAAGTAATAATTATGTAAAACAACAGGTCATCGCCGAGCAGTTCACGCTCGCCATGCTCAGCGCGCTCACCGACGATGACCAGGTCAACGTGCTGCGGTTTAATATCAGCGTTAAGTCCCCTATCAGCTGTTTTGACAACAAACTTGTGCCGGTGAGATCTAGTCAAGACATTGCACTATCACTAGCTTAAGACATGTGACAGTGCCAACTCGTATAAAACAGAAAATAACAATGTTGACACGGTTTCATAGGCACCTAGGTCAACAGATCTGGGGTATAAACTAAGTTTGCCTTCACAAATTCACACTAATGTCAGTGAGTTGGCTTAAATAACGTCACGAAGTACGCTCCAGACTACGTGCTAATTAACGGATCTTAAAATTGGTGGAAAAATCCGTGCACGATCCGCACGTTTTTAGAAACGAAACGGTAGTAAAATATACATAAGTTGTTTTGAGTTCCAGTCCCCGATAAACTAATTAACATTATCTATGCGATTGATCGTCCGTATGTAATAATAATTGACAAAATGATTATACTAATTAAGTTATCTGCTTGTAGAATTACCTAATCGTTATTTAGCTCGATTCTAGTAGCTACCACCTTTACTCTCTTATTACTTATCCCATTCCCACTACTTTTAAAATAAGTTTTTGATGGTTGTACGGTTATATTCCTCAAATCTGAATCAGAATTATTAAATCTTCTAATATGAATCAATGAATCCCGTGACCACGACCCCTGAAAAAGAGCCAAAACGTCGGGAAGATCATATCAAAGTCAAACTAAAGAAAACAAACTCCAGTTTATTTCAAGCAAGTAAAATCTTATGTATCAAAGAATAACGAATTTTGTGGTCCATTCATAAATACACTACTGGCCAGCAAAAATAAGTAAAAGAATATTTTTTTACTCTTTGAATGGCCATTATCAAATCACACCCCGTTTAATAATATAATAATATTTTAATAATGAAGCGCTCATGGCGGAACTTGACAGACTGATCTTACTCGATCACGTTTGTTAAGCAACGCTCGGTCCGGTTAGGTGTCGGATGGGTGATCGTTAAAGTGGCATTACAACCGAGCGCTTCCGTGCTTCGGAGGGCACGTTAAACCGTCGGTCCCGGCTGTTGGCATCTGATAACAGTTGTTAAGCCAAGTTAGAGGTCTTACAGGCGGCTTGATAAACTCTAACACTAGAGGTGGCCACTATTATCCTCATTCGATAAGAAAGAAAGACCCCGTTTAATACTGGGCGGAGAACCAAAGCTTCAAATATACCTACTTACCTCGTTTGTATGAAAATAGACCTCTGTACTACTTATTTTTGCTGGCCAGTGTAGTCTATAGTTCATTGTATATCGTTTTAGCATCTTCTTATAATTTAAAGGCCAACCACGTGAACGCAGCGGCAATGCTGTCGCAACTGAAAAGGTTGAAGATGCACAATGAGACCGACATGGCGTTGGTGTTGAAGTACTCGGTGCGCATGCTGCAGAAGCAGCGGGGCACGCCCGACCGGGCCGCCTCCTGCCAGCAGGCCATCATTATCGTCACCGACAGCGTGTCGCACAACTTCACGGACTTGCTGCGTCTGCTGGACCCGAACGGACGGATCAGGCGAGTTCACCATACAAAAAATAGTGAAATATAAAAACAACTTAATTTTTAACTGAATTCAAAAAAGGAGGAGGTTCTTAGTTCGTCGGAATCTTTTTAATTTACCTATGTTACTCGATTACTTGAAGACGGCTGGACCGATTTGGAAAATTCTTTTGTTTTCTGAATGCGTATACTTTCCAAGTGGTCTCATAGTCATCAGGTCAGGATTTCATGATGGAATCCTAAAGAAATCAAGGGAACTCATCAAATATTATAGGCACACCTATAGCAATTTAGGTATTTTCTCTAGTAACTTGTGCATTTGCTTTTGAAAAGCACCATTTGGTGAAGTGGAACTGATAATTAGACTACATATAGTCATCAGAACTATTAAATACCTACTAAGTATTTCACGAGTGCGACATGGTTGCTAAGCAATTTATGCTCGTCATAATAAACGCTGAAGTGGAAATGATAGTGAAATACCAGGGGAACTCCTCAACAATTAATGTCCCTGCTGCGTTGGGAAAAGCAGTATTTTGTAAAAGGTTATGAGCAGTTTACTTGTTGCGTATACCTGCCACAAAAACGTTGAAAATAAAAAAGTCTTTTTTTTAAACAAAACCTCTTTCAATAGAGGGGTATAGAATCAAAGTCAGCTAAGTGCATAAATGTCAAATTGGCAGGAAATGTCTTTTAAGTTTACCTCAGTACACGTGGCTCACTTTTGTATGGGCATTAGCTGCCTAACCCAACTTCATTTTTAGACGCAATTTAAAGGGCTTTAGCTATTTTTGTTTCTAAAATAAAAGAAGTAAATAGTTAGAACAGGGTCTGACATGCTTTGATAGAGCGAGATCGTCTTATTGAGATTCCTATAGGAGGAAATAGAGAAGAGTGTCATGTTTTTTCTCTATCACCGACCGGACTTTATTTCATGGTCGGGTTATTGGTACAGTTCAACTAGGCCAAACAAACAAGTGGGGTTATATCAATAGTGCCAAAGAAATTAAAGGTTTTGTGGATTACTACCTAATTGATACCCAAGATTTATTATAAATCGAATGTGTAGTGTTTGTGTCTAGCATACAAAATGGTGGGGTGTTCGATATTTGGCTGCAAAAGCAACAATCAAAGAAAAGAAGCGGGTGTTGCATTTCATGCGTAAGTACACTGTTTTCTATATTTTGATCACGTATTTCTTTCTCAAATCTCACAGAAACCTAGTTTCTGAGCTAAATCATTAGTTATATCATGAAATACCTGATAAATAGGAAAAATCTAAAAATTATTTCTAAAAATAACCTCGTAAACATTTGACATGCAAACCGGTAAAATTGCGTACATCAACGTAATAGTAGAAGTCAGCTTATCTTTGACGTCCACTAAAATCAGTAGGTTTATAATTCGATTTCCGGATGCCTACTATATAGAAAATTCTCCCCAAAAGTTACCCCATATTTCAGGGAATTTCAAGCGATTTGATTTTTCCAGATTTCCGACGGAAGATAAAACTCGTGAAAAATGGATAGAAGCAAATGGAAAAAAGAATTGGGTGCCACACATGAATTTGTTCAAAACATTTTGAAAAAAATTGTTTCCGAAAAACAGAAAAACTAACGTTAATAAAAAAAGTTCTGTATTCCAACGTTTAATAAAGACTTTACCTGTTTTAATTTAAAGTTTATCTTTTTATTCCATTAACCACACAATCTCATATCAACTACTTGCCTGAGCGAACCCCAGCTAGTTTACTCTATCTCTCTTTTTTTAGCAGGGCAGTTGTGTGTACTCCCGTCCCGACTGCAATGACGATTGTTATTTAACTTTAGTTCGATTTTAGCAGGGAAGTCGTGTTTTTATTTTTCTTAATACCATTTATAATTATACTGAGTTTTTGCATGCTGGAAACGGCGAATTGTGAGGTCTAAACATTTTATTAATATCTCTGCTGTACCACAATTACTGCGAATAAAGTTTATTTCCATTTCTATTTCTATTCTATGTAAGTACGGAATCCGTTAATCTGCAGATTAACTGGTCGAGTCAGTTAAAGTGCGAAATTTTTCTTTAACTAGTAATCTGCACATTAACAGATGCTACACCGTTAAGGGTACTTTTTCTGATCATGGCAACCCCATATTTTGACGTCATAATATATCTATCCCTTACACCCGGTCGCTCGGTAGCGCATCTACCCCTTTTAATATACTATATCTATGGTTAGAACCGAAAATTCCCTAGATTGCGAGATACTCAGTTCATTTTTGTAATTTATGTCACTTAGCTGTCTTTGATTCTATACCCCTCGAATAAAACCTAAATTACAGATTCAAAAATTTATTTGGCTCTAAAAAGCAGGAAATAATAATTACAATCTTCATAATTATCTATTAAATAAAAAACGTCTTACGAAGTCGGTGGGGTTAAAAATCTTTCGTCCCCACCCACCTGACCCACCCGACTTCAAAAGGTGTTTTTAATAAGAAATATTTACGTTCTTGCGAGTTAGTAAGTAATTAGTTAAAAAGATTTGAATTATTATTTCTTGCAAAAACACCGTTGGTTACCAGTGTTGCCACAGCATCGCTTTATTTCTTTGACAATCGTTTACTATAGTGGTGTAAGTGTAACGTGTAGGTCGCAAGAGATCAAGCGAATAATGTAAAAGTATAGTAGGTACCTAGGTATTTTATTCTTGAATTGTAATCGGTAATTTCATGTTCAAGGAAAAAAGTCGCGTTTCAAGATAATATTTACACGTGCATAGTAGCAACCTTGATTTATGTCAGGTTGATAACACTAATCACAAAAAATGCACTACCTACATACTCGTATAGGTACCTAATATGGGTGTGACAGTCAGTAATATTCGGTTGTAATGTAATACAATAATGTTTGTGATAATCTCATAATCTGAAGGAGTCCGCTGATATTAGCAAAAAAAGCGTGTAAAAAATACAGGAAAATATTTTCTTCATCTTCTAACATTAGCTATTAACTAAGTAAACGATTCATGATTTATTTATAGTATAATACCGGGTGTAAAACAAGACCCTCAACGAAGCCGAGGTCTACGTATTCTGCCCATCATCAGGACCATTTCTGTTCAAAATTATTGCTGGGAAACGATTTTAATTTTTGGTGTTAATAAAGCATTGCATACATTACAACGCAACGAACGAATAAAATAAGATTTCATTAAAATATTGAAAAAAAAAATTTGACTTTGACCTTCAATAACTTCGTAGCTATGGGTTTTCCAGGTATAGTATAAAAGACAAACATGATCATGATGATGGGCGGAATACGTGGACATCGGCTTCGTTGAGTGTCTTATTACACCCGTTATGTGTATAACTTCAGCACTTATCTTGCAATTTCTGTAAAATTATGTATCTTATCTACACTAATTCGCTTTTCCGTTCATCAAGATCACAAGATCGCAAGAGAGATCGAAGAGCCGTAAAGCATGAGCGCATAATGCTCTAAGCCCTAAGTAATATAATTCTTACTATAGAAAAGTCAATTGCAAGCGCTTGAAACAAAACGACTTGAAAGTTGAAGACGAAAGATGAACGGGAAAGCGAATGGGTGTTGAGTTGTAGACACCCAGGCTTGTTTACATCAGAGGGCCTAGCCAAAGTAACATTGGCAAATCTTCGTTATCGCTTCGATTTCGAAACATGTATGAGATTGACATAAGGTTTCGTTAACAATTGAATTTTAAAACGTCAAATCCATACATGTTTCGAAGCGAAGCTATAACGAAAATTTGCAAATGTTACTTTGGCTAGGGGGGCAGTGTGGAGTGGGCGGCACAGACATCGCGCTAACGATAACGTGAGAAAAGTATCGACATTTTCTTTTTTTTTTGTGTGTTTTTTTAGATTATTCATAATGTGGCTCCATGATCCGTTTGGGCTGCGCGACAGCACGCTCGATTACGGGCAACACATGACCTGCGACCGCGACGGCTACTTCGCCGAGCTGGTGACCACGGCCGACGTGACGCAGCAGGTGGTCAAGATACTGCGCACGCTCGAGCGGCCGCTGGTCGCGCAAAGGAGGGAACGGCTGAGGGTCTTCAGCGACGTGTATGCGCATGTCGAGGTAACACCAAGAACGTCTTTTTAACTATGGGAACTTATATAAGAAACATTTCTTCTTCACTTAGCTTCGCTCAGCTGTTGGGCCAATATATTTCTTTACATTTTGTAATACGAATAAGTGTATAAGAAGAAATTAACTAATTTATTCTTATTCGTATAAAACTGTATTCTATAATAATATTCGATAATTTTTATCTTTATAAAAATTAACACTACGTTACGTACTTAGGTCAATGATACCAACTTATTTTAAGAAGCGAGAATTTGATATTGTTATTATGATGTTTTTTTTAACTCAGAGTCTGATGACAATTTAAGTTTCTTAGATAAACCAAGGGAGTTTCTTAACTTAAATTTTTCAGTCAGCCATACCTACTACCATCTTCTTTAATTTTTAATACCTCTGCAACAAATAGTGATAGCAATTAATGTTTAATGTTTAATACTTAAAAATATAGCCCTACATTTATTTTACTTCGCACTCTATCTATCTATCTTCTTGTAGGTACCTAATCAAAATGAAGTATTTGAGTCTTAAAAACAATCTTTACACATCTCTTATTTATTAAGTTGTTTACAGGATCCGCGAAGAAGCGAATATTATTGGCAACAAAAAGAAAACGCCGAGCAAGCATTTCGTTACAGAGAGTTGAGAAAAAACAAAGCGAAATTGTTGAACGACACATACAAACACCATTTACATCAAGTGAGCCTCGTAAGTACAACTAATAATTAAATCTTTAAAGCTTTGAAGTGTTCGTTACTGCCAAGTGACTGATAAAATTCGTTTTATTTTTTTCGCTTAAGTTATGTTGCCTAAGGCCGGGTCCATAGCGCGTGTTTTGCCCTACACAATCAACAAAATATTGTTTCGCGAAACAAAATCTTCAACTTTTTTTTGTTGAATGTCGAGATGTTTTTGTTGACTGTGTAGAGCAGAAGACGCGCTATGGACCCGGCATAAGTTAGCTTAATGTTTACATGTAAATATTTGTGCATAAAAGTTTTGGTACAATAGCGTTCACGCAGTATTGTTAAATAAATTATGAAAATGCTAGAATGGAAAACACAATTTGTTAAAAATTCTCCCTACAAACGTCAATATAAATAAAGCTTCTCCGAGTTAGGTAGCATATGGCGTAGCAGATAAAAGGATGATTAATTATTTAATTATATCGATAAATCTAATTTTGCAGGATCAAGAAGGATTGTACTACGAAGGTCAAGATCGCAACTATCGTCTTCAGATAAGCGTGTCGATACCAGTTTTTGAAAACACTACTGTTGAAGTAAGACATTTTTAAAATGTTTAAATTATTCAATAACATTACTATGAGGTCTCACAGTGGCCACGGACGCACAGCGTCCCAAATACTAAGTCACACATAACACGTAAAACAAACAAACCAATCACAGAGCTCTATTTCAACGCATAGTGCTCTATTATAAAACTCTATTTCATAGGCAAGGGCCGTTTAAGTATTATTCTTGAATACGGGGTCATTTTGATAAAGCAAAAACTTCGATCATATCTGATCGAAGTAGCAAAAATGACAAAACAACAGAAATATAAATTCTTGGAATACATAATGACGTATTAAGTACCCTTATTCTTTGTTTATTGGTCATTCGCTGTACTCTGTACTCATATCTAGAAGATTATACTTATCTCGATCTTAATTAACTGATATGATGTTTTTTGCAGAATATAACTATTCAACTGTCTGAAGTAAGTAGAAAAATATTTCATCTTTACCATTGTCATAGTTGTACTAAAATTAATAATGCAATTCCCTTCGAAACTATGGTCACTTACTATGACACTGGTTGTTTTAATGTTGTCAATAAGCAAACTATTTCATTCTGAACTCTATCATATCAGTAATGATAGAGTTCAAACTCTATCATATCCTAATAGAGGATTCATATAATTGGCTCATGGATGTAGATTAAGTCTTGTATGCAGCTGTACATACTGTGTAATTAAGTAATAAAATATTCACGTAATCCTATTATCATACCCCTAATTATACAACAGTTGCATAAATTGCTATTTTTTATTAATTTAAAACAATACATAATTTGTAAAGCACAAGTTTGTAATCGTATTAGTACGCCTCACGACGAAAGTGTATTTTAATAGGAAAGTTCTACGTAATACACAATTTGAGAGAACCTATTTCGATAAGGCCTTATCGAAATAGACAATTAAAAGCAACAATGTATTACCTAGCCGCAGATTAGATAGGTAACAATAATATCACTGAATCAATGGAATATTTTATTACTAAACAATACACAAATCACAAAATATGTAAGTACCTATAAACTATAATTGAGCAAATAGAATATTTTTATCTTTACTACTACACACTAAATATTATGTAGGCTATATTGATAATGTCATCCATTTTACACCGCAATTCATGGAACTATGAGTATTTTATTGATGTGCCTATGTTTCATCAAACAACTTTCAACAACAACTGATATTATCAAATCATAGCAATTGAACTGTAATCTTATCATGTGTTTACAGGAGGACCCACGGAACGCAACGCGGACGGTAACTATCATAAACAGTTTTTATCAGTTTTGTTTTTTATGAATGCTAATGCTAACGACGTATATATATAATTTTGAATAAACGATTTTACGCATGACTTACTTAGTTCAGATTACTTGTTTTGTTAGGATATTACAAGCAACTTGATCACAATAAATATTTTTAAATTGTTGTTAAAATAAATACAGAGAGCCACTCGTCGTCTATCTTATGAATTTTAAGATGCCTTTTATAGTTTTAGTTTTATGAGTATTTAAGATTTTTTATTATTTAATCCCATTTTCCGCAGTACCCAGTTAATCGCCTGCTGGGTGTCGCAGGCGTTGACATACCAATCGATCATTTGAAGCTAGTCCTGCCTTACTATCAGGTAATAAAACACGTTACTTTAACTACTAGTGACTCTGTGTAGATCCCAGGCTTATGACATTTTTGATCATTTTTCGAAATGCATAAAATGATATTGAAATGAAAATTTTCGAAAAACTGAATCGGCAAAAAAATATAGGTATACTTAATTTTATCAAACCTGTTCACAAAATTTTGCGAGAATCGGTTGAGAAATGCAACATGTACAGGAGAACAGCCAGACAGCCAGGCAGACAGTAAACGAAACCATTTTAGCCCGAGCAGCGACCACGAAATAGACCGACATCGATGCTTTGCTCGCTGTTTTTATTAGTGTTCGAATAGATAAGAATATAGTCTCAACTGCCCCTCATCCACCCATCACAGCTTAAAATATTCATTCTATCTGTTAAAAACCTTTTAAAAACATAATAATGGTTTAAAATAATAATTTGTTAGTGTCGTAGCACGGCCGTAGCACTCCATCTACGAGAAATGCTACGGCTACATCGTAGTCAAAATGCTACGTAATATTTTGAATGATTGATTGCAATAACTGTCTTAGTTTTTAGAGTTTCGTAGTTAAGTTAACAAGGAACACTTTTAGTTTCGCCATGTCCGTCTGTCCGTTCGGGGCTCATCTCAGAAGCCCTTATTACTAGAAAGCTGTAATTTGTCATGAATGTGTATATCAATCACGCCGAAAAAGTGGTAGAATAAAATCATGAAAAATATGTCTATAATGGACCTCCCCTAGAAGTAAAGTGAGGATGAAAAAAATACAGCGCCCTATGTGCCTATACTGCTCGTGGTACGACAAGCCCTTGGACGGGTTTTTTAAACTACATAAGTACCTACTAAGTAATTCTGATAATAACAGAAGATAATAAGAATAACATCCTTAAATCAATATAAATATATATTGCCATGTCCTGTATGTCAACAGTTGGGCGCTGGAGGAACCTTATTTTTGATTGACCATCGCGGAAATATCGTTTTACATGACAATATGAAACCTATGGTGAGTATTTTCAAAAGAAACATCTTTGTTTTTTCTTATGTAAGTACCATGTACGGTCTGTGGTATTTATTTTAATAAAGTGATGCATGATCTGTGTTTCTATGAAATTTTTATTTCTATTCTAGGTACTGTAAGTAATGATTGTAATTTTTGGGGCAAAAGAAACTGTTAAAAATCCCTTACATATCTTGTTGTATATAGTGCATCCATGAGAATCAATTTCTCTTTTTCAAATTCTGTTCTTATAGACAAAAAACTTTATAAATAATGCTTGTTTGGTTGTAACTTAGAGATGATTAATTTAACAGTTTGACGGTGACATACTGAAGCCGGGGTATCGCACGGTGGACTTTATGGATCTGGAACAACCGGCCATCTCACATGAACTAAGAGACTACCCCGAAGATTGGAAAGAGGTAGTATTGTAACTAACGATGCCATCTTTAGTAATAGTAATAGCTACAGAAACTCCGCGCTGATGGCTAAATGTATTGTCTTATTTGGTAAACAATCTCCACCGAACCTTTTATTGAAAAAAACAATTATAAAATACAACAAATGGTTTTCCACACTATGTACGAAAGAAATAGTTAAAATCAATAACAATTTGATAAAGTTACTAACTTATTTTTGACGTATGACAATGGTCAAAAACGGTTACTAACTAAATAAGATTGTGGACAAATGCTCCTCAATGTTTGGTTTGTATTATATAGTTTGATTTTTCGACCATTGAGTCATGACATGACATAAAACCTCATTGCTATATATACTATATCTATGATTGCTATCGATTGCGTTTTTAATCCAGCGATTGTTTTTTGTTTAAAAATGTCAAGTAATATAAATGAAAAATGTATTGATTTTTCCTCACAGAGAAAACAATTACTACGTAAGATTTTTCCTCTTGGCTTTGCAAAAGCCAAAAACGTATAGAAATTTTCCAGAAATTTTCAATTTGTGCTCTGAGAAATAGTAAATAAACAGTAAAATTTTGTGTTAAAAACTGTGTTTTAAACAATACATAGAGAAACATTTGGTCCTTCGAGCCGGAAAAAAAGACAAGGAAGGATAAACAGACTATACCAGAATATAAATCTTTTCCTTATTATTCCTTTCCAGTTTCGCAAAAACTTAGTGATAACGCTTCCCAAAGGCAGTAAAGTGATGTACGGGAAGAACATCTACGACGGGGGTATGAGAGCAAGCCTGGAGCAGAGGGAGTACCACTGGAGTAGGGTGGTGGACCACTACACGGCCGTGGTGGTACTGCCGCCGTACGGGAGAAGGCACGCCGTTCCAGAAAGTTCTTTTACGAAGCAATTGGCTGAGGATGCTTTGAAAACTTTGTATAAGGGCGACTTTGCAGTTCATCCTGATTGGTTAGTAGTTTGGGGAATATATTTTATTTTTAGCATTATCATACAGTGTGAATTTTTGTTAATTTTGTACCAAATTTAAAACGAATTGCCTTAAAAATGTGAAGTCCCAATCTTGTTATGTGTGGTTCGAAGTTTTTTTTTACACTAATTGGCAGTTTGCAGGCACACCTAAGACAGACGGTACAACCTGTAAATATGATTTGTTCCGGATTCCTCATACCATTCTAATCATAATCAAAGTTATTGTAATGCGTACTTAGAAATTGATAAATGCTATTATCTACGCAAACCACATAAACATCAAAATCTGGTATCTTACTTTTTTTAATTATTTATCATCACTATGATAATAAGGTGCTTGCAAAATACTCTTCTGATAAACGTTGAACATTAATCACAATATTGATTGTTTTTCTGATTCAGTCGTCTCGTTATCAACATCGAACGATTTATTGTGCCGGTTTGGCACATATGAATAAATTAACAATGATTTAATAATAGTTTTCTGTAGTTCCAATATATAAAAAAAACACGTGAACCTTAACTTTGAATTGACCCTGCTCCACAGAATATGTTGAAGTCAGCTTTATTCTTGCAGGTTGTACTGTCGCCATGTGGAACCTTACTTCGACTCGCGCGAGTCCGAAGTCCTGCACTTCATCAGGCGACGAAGTGACGAACCGAACTTCGTTATGAAGAAGCTCAAGCATTTATATTCCAACATACAACCGGGGTTACTGGACAAGACCTATCAGTGTTAGTTATTTTATCATATTTAGTAGGTACTAGCTTGCGCCCGCGTATCCTAAGGTATCCTATCCTATGTCCTTTTCTGTACCCCTGAAAACGTGTATGCAAAATTTTATGATGATCGGTTCAGTTCAGAATAATTATTCTTATGTTATAAGCACTTGTGAATGTCAAGGAAGCTAAGCCTTCGGTTCGCAAACCCTAATCGGGAGACCTTGTAACGAGAAGAACCGGGCAAGAAACTCTTCAAGGGCTGCTGTTTTCTCCCTGTATCTTTCATACCACATCTTTCATACTAGGTAGTCCACAAAAATGAAATCCACTTTTGATTTTATACTTATGCCGACATTTCCGATCCTGGCTAAATTCTTGAGAAAATTTGCAAATTTTATGCAAACGGCCTCTTTCACTCACTTGTTATTTTTATTTGTTTGTTGAATTGAATGCAGGTAATGAGCGGCTGATGGCGCGGTTGTGCAAGGAGGCCGCGGCGACGAGCGCCTGGGCCGACCACGAGGAGCTGGACTGCACCAATTGCCCACTCGGCGCCGTTACTGCCTTTTTTGCCGGAGGTAAGTGAAATAAAGCTAATACAAATTTGCAACTAGATCTTCAGTTTTAACATTGAAATTGTTTATCATTGGTTATCGTTTTCGTTGGAGAGGGTAATTTGGCTGTATATCCGAAAATAAAGATAAACTAAACTGTGGTATCAAAAGATATAAGAGCTTGCGGGGCATTGTATTGTATGGTACCAAAATTTTGAAAATTGGTCTATAACTTTTTTTGGAAAATCGGATAAAAGTTGATTATTCTGAAAACAAAAGCCGATATCGAAAAAATGAAAAAAACTCTCGAGGCAGGATAGATTGTCTAGAAATTTTGGAATCGATCGATACCCGTGGCACAGACAGTTGCCCTTAGAAGATATCATTACATTCCCTCGTAGTCATTTCTAGAAGTAGATTGCAAAAGTAAGACTGCTTAAAGTATCAGTTTCTGACACATTTGCTATCTACAAGTAGGTACTTCTACGAATGCCTACGATGATCATTTATTAAATTAAAACCTCTGAGGACGCAACTTTCGGTATGGGATGCACCTTATGGAACTTCGTTATTATGTCAGAGAGTGGTCTGAGCCGGTGGCAGCAGTACCGGGTGGCGAGCTCGCACGCGCCCGCACCGGCGGGGGCGGCGTGGCCGCGCGGGCCCGCCGAGCCGTGGTACCGGCGCGCCGTCGCCATGGCCGGCGAGCTGGCCGTGCACGCGCCCGTCACGCCTGCGCGCCGCATGCGGAACACGGACGTCGACCCGCCGCCGGTAAAGCTAGGGTTTCCTAGGATGACGGTACCGTCATATAACGGCCGCAAGTTAGCGGCGTAGAACGTTGTCTATGAAAACAAATAAGGCGCGCCGTATTTTTAACACGTTTTTATTTTTTACATAGATAACGTTATAGAACGTTATCTATGTAAAAAAATAAAAACGTGTTAAAAATACGCCGCTAAATTACGCCCGTAATATTACGGCACCGTCATTCTAGGAAACCCTAGCTTAAGCTAATCATAACGTGGACCTCTTGGGCGTTGTCGCCGAAGCTGTAGCGCAAAAGAAGTTTAGAGGTATGCGTGGCTTCACTATGAGACTCCCGTATTTTGGATCATCATTACAAAATGAGATTCATAAATCCTAGGTCTAGCATGCAACCCAATTACAGGTGAACACATCATTGCACATTAAATAGAAGTAAATTAAATTAAGTAGATTGAATTACCTAGGTACTGCAAAACAACAAACTACGTACTACAAATAGGTAACGCTTTGTGCTAATGATGGTAAAGTCATTCATAGTGGTCTCATTCTTGGATCTTTAAAAATTACTCATCACTCACTCATGTCACAAAGAATAGGGGCCTCCTATACAAGAGGAGGGGGCTATTATGGGGATTATTATTACGTAGGTACTATTTTACCAAAAACACCAATAAATATATTGATAAAAATCTGAAATTTTCTTTTTTCCTCATTTTCTTTACAAACTAACTTAATTTTGCGGTCCAAAGCGTATTAGCAAAGATAGCCCCGCCACTTACGAGTAGCACTATTTGGTACGGAACCCTAAATGTGCGAAGTCCTATTTTTTAATTTCGTTTTACATTTGGTATGATTTGTTCCAAATATTAATTTATCTACAATGAGGGCTTTTCACAATGACAAAAAACTGTAGGCTCGATAGATGACGTTGATAAAAATAGGTGACAATGTGATTTTTTTACTAAGCTTCGAAGAATATCAACACCATCTAGTGAGGCAAAAAGTTACTATTTTAAAGCTTCGAAGAGTATCAACACCATCTAGTGAAGCAAATAGTTACTATTTTTATTTTTTAAATGTCACTTTGTAAACCCCTCAATAAAGCTGTATCCCCTTTTAATATACTATATCTATGAGCTGTATAATGAGGGGTTTTCAAAGTGACAGTAGCTGTACCTACTGTAAGTAGGTACTGTAATGAAATGAGTGATCGTGGTATATCCAGTAGAGTACATTATTATATACTAATCCAAGTGCCTGATTGTTACTCGTTTACAGTTTCAGTTATGTGCTGCAGGTAGGAACCCAGGCCGAGTGGCTGACAGCCGCTCGAGTGCTGGGCCACCCGGACAGAGGCATCTTCGGCGTCGCTGGATACCACTTCCATCCTCAACACATGGAGGATCTGCTCAACATTGTCACTAATAACACGGTCAGTAAACAAGATGTTACGTTCTGCATTTTAATCAATAAGAACTCACATCAGGGTTCAGAGAATCTTCCTTGTATTCCAGCATTAGTTTCCTTTGAATAAATAAATAAATACTTATTTTTTTTAATTTTTTATGCGCAACGGGATAGTGCTTGGCCTTCACCTCACCTGATGTTAAGTGACGATAGGGCCGAAGGTGGAAGCGTACTACACCCGGAATCCTCACCACTGAGGAACTAACTATCTTACCTCTAACTGCCCGGAACACAACAATTTTTAAATTGTTGTTATGGCGTCAGCCTTAGGTAAGATGGTGGTAGCCACGTGGTAGCTAACGAGTCGGACTTGAAATAAGCCCTACCACCAATAAAACCGAGTACAAATTGTACCCGCCCTAGAGCCCTGGGAATTGAACCCGGGACCCCGCGTCTTACACGGGTGGGCAAACCACTAGATCACAGAGGCGGTTGGACAGTTCAGTTGGTCCACGTTATAAGGGAGATTGGGTAAAGAAAAGTCTAATATTTCTCAGTGTGACCTGGAAGATCCTGAATGCCAGCCGAGCTGCGACGGCAAGGAGTGGACTTGCTTACTAATAGACGAGGGCGGGTGGGTGGTGGCGGGCGCGGGGGGCGCGGCGACGTCGCCCGAGGAGCCGGTACGAGTGCACTTGGCTACTGCGCAGCCTGGAGCAATGGCGGCGCTGCTAGGGGCGAAGATCTTCACGCTCAACTGGCTGCATGACTACCAGGGCGTTTGCTTCCCTGATGTCGATGACGATATGAAGAAATCAAGCGCTGCTGTGGTAAGCAGAAATCCGTTATAGTTATAGCATTTACCCTTTCAGTAATTCTGTGCTATCGATTAGAACCATAGATATTTTCAAAATTTTCGCTGCGCTCAAGAAGACCAACAAAGCGTGGAAAAGAGAAGTTAACATTATACGGACACGGTCTATGAAAAAAGAGACAAAGGATCAAGTGACAATGTGCCAACTTTTTTTACAGTAAGAGCCCCGCTAGCGTCCCGCCTAGCAAAAGAGCAATCACAATTTCTTTAAAATATTTGGTAATCTTGATTAAAATTCTAAATAAGGGTATCGTGGAGCTATGGTGTATTGTTCTGTTAGTGATTGTGATGTGACAAAAAGAAACAATCCAATTAATCACACTTTTAACAGGTAAATAAGATATTGCATTACATTTCCCCAAAATCAAATTTCGCTACATTTATTCGTTTATCGACGAAGAAAACAGTATGGAACATAGTTTATTAATTTCCTTTGCCATAATATAGTCATATTTTATGTATGTAAGACATATTTCGACGGCAGCAAAGTAATTAAAGTCATCTACAAATCTAACAAATTCTTTTTATTGTATATTTCTAACGAGAATTACCTATTCTTTAATTGTGTAAAATCAAAATTTAATATTTTTCCTTATTAACATAATTTCTTTAACGTATAAAAAGCCAACTATATCAACATTTTAAAATCCAACACTGTTAAAACGGACAACTGTCCTTGTCATTGTTTACGTGGGACGGAACGCAGTTGTTTTATGGAAGAAAGAGATAACCGTCACTTGTCATTAATTTCACCGGCGCTAGGTTATAATGCGAAAATAAATAGGTTTTGTTGGAAATAACGCTTGTTTTATTTATGTTCATAGTGAGTGTTCATAATGAATGTGCAACGAAGAAAATTGTTATTAAGTTTAGGTTAATGTTTAAAAACATACCCCCTTAATAATAAAGATTGTATAGCAGATGTATAAGTTACACAGCGGTGACTCTCTGTAAAACTATTTAAGTTTGACATTAAAAAGAAAGGGACAAAACACTGTGTAACTTATACATCTGCTTTACAATCTTTATTAGTAAGGGGGTTATAATATAGTTTGGACGTCGTTATATTATTAGGTTTAAGTGTTATTTACCGTTGATTTAGATTTTGTTTAAAGGTTTATAGCAATTTTATTGCCAAAGTGATCAGTACTAAGTTCCTTTTAATTTGTAAGAAACATAGATCTAAAATGATGCCTAGACCTCGATAATAGTTATTGATAAAGTTTAAATTTTGAAATAAATACTAATTAACAAAGCAAGCCTTTTACTTTCTTAAACACCAATGCTTAGTTCCTTTATACGTAGTTGCCTTTATTTATACCAGCTATTATTATGTAAATGCCTTATAATTTTTTCCTAAGTATTTTATAAATTAATAGACAATTTTATTTAGCTAGAATATTCAATAATTTGTTTTATATCCTTCAAAACCCTTATAACTCAACATATTATCATAATCATAAAATCTATAGTTAAATAATTACAAATAAAATACTTCCACTAACTCACCTGTTCGAGGTGAGGTGATTCAATAATATTATTTTTTACTGTCTAAAAGTTTAAAGATATGTGGTAGTTGACTCATTTGATATTTTTTTTAGAGTAATGTATAAAAAGATAACTACATTTTTTCCTAAAAAAATATATAAACAGCAACGCTTTTAATAAATTCCTATTGAATAATCAATTGAAATACTTTAAATTCATCAAACTTTCTCCCATCTTCTTATATTCTTTGTTTTTAGGATCTTTACAGTTTGGAATCATACAAAGTATTGTAGCAGTTAACTCAATACGCATGTTAAACAGTTGGAAGCATACAAAGTGATGTGGCAGTTAACTCAATACGCATGTTTAACAGTTGGAAGCATACAAAGTTATGTGGCAGTTAACTCAATACGCATGTTTACTTAAACAATGTGTATACGAACAACTGCATTATCTCTGAAACTACAATGATTTAAGCATAAACACTTATTCTATTTTGTAAACCATGTAATAATATGATTATGGAATAAATTTGAAACATTTTCGCTGGAAAACAAAAAAATAGTCCAAGTTTTTCGTTCTAAGCTCTGTCCTTAAAACTTTGATTTTTACAGATGTCCGTTTTTACTTTGCTGCCGTCGATTTTACGTATCTCATATATAATGTATACATTCGTTTTTCGGATCACCTGTTTATTGACATTGTTATTCTTTGACATTCTATTTCTATGATTAGTGTTTCCCAATTAATGGTACGTGACGTGAGGTAGCATCAAGGGGTACGCGGGACAATCTCTAACTTGATAAGTAGGTAGGTACCTACCTACCTATTATTATATCAGTAACCTTTTTTAATATCATTCCTACGGCGGATGCAACAAGAGGTACCTACTTACGCCAGTTTGAGGAAAAACTAATTGGGAACCACTAGGTTAGAAGCATTAAAAATTCCGAGTGTTTTTCATTATTAGGTGATTAGGTCATTTCGAGTACCTACCTATAGGTACTGCCTATTTGAAATAGTAACCATTACGATTTCAGGTGCTGCCTTCCCTGCTAAAATCGCTGTGGCGCTCTGCGTACCTTATGATACAAATAACGAAAGAATTGATAACACTCATTACGGTTTTGAGTAAAGGTGAGAATAAAACAGTAATCATTGACCCATGTTACTAGAAATTTTCTATAGGTTCTTGAGCGAACAACCTATCGATCAATATTTATGATTTTAAAGAAGTTTGTTCTGCCACCTACAATGACTGCCAAAGTAATATCGAAGCGATGTTGTGATTGAGATGGCGCTTTACGCGATGTATAGCTCTGTCTCTATAACAACATCACTTTGTGGTTGCTATAAGACCTCAGGCTACGGCCTCTGTTCGAATACACAGGCGGACTAGTATACGGAGACACTAAAAAGGAAAAGGACAAGAGGCGCAACCGCGTGCGCCGCGACTTCGAGCGCGAGAAATACGAGACGCTGTACGACGACAGGGTGCTGGTCAACCGGACAAAGTTCGCGGCGTGCGACCGCTCGCGGGCCCTTTACCAGCTGCAAGTAAGTCAAATCTGGACAAAGATAAAATAATAAGTTCTATTATGGCAGACATACGTGACATGAAAATGCCAAACAAAAAAATAGCACAGCATATTAAGGAATCTGACTGACATTGGTATGTGACATGTCCACATCAGACAAGCACCGAGTGCCGTGTCTGACGGTGTCTGCTAAGTAACGTGTTCGACTTGAGCTCAGCAAATCCAGTTGCAGTTCGTTAATTCGTTTGCGTTGCAGACGCACTTTGAAATTCTAATGAAAGATAGGTAGGAGTGTAATTTCAATAATACATGTGACATACAATGTCCTCATAATCTGCGTCTGCAACTCACACAGACTACCTACAACTGAATTTGGTGTGCCTTACTCTAAACCTTGAATTGTAATGTTATTGTGTGTGGTCAGCGCACGCCTGAAGCGATGGAGCGTCTATCGCGGCCGCCCATGCTGTGCAGCTGGCCGCTGGTGGGCGCGCCCGTGCCGCGCACCAACCTGCTGCTGCTGGCCGTCTACAAGCGCTGCCCCTACCGCCACAAGCCCGTGCCCGAGCCGCTCGTCAACCAGCCGGTATCTACAACTATAACTCTTAGCTGTATGACATTTCTTTCCCTGTATCCTTCTTGTAATTATTTCCTCTTAATTACAATTGTTATTTTCCATAAGGTTAATGTGACTAAGCTGCTAGCAAGGAAGAAGATGGCGTTGGGCAAGATGTCCTCTGCCAGCAAGCTGGCGTGCTGGCGCAACATCGAGCCGCTGCCGGCGCGCACGCCGCACGTGCGCTGCTTCCCGCACAACTACACGCAGGTAAAGTAGGCGTCACCACTTTTACTAAATACGCGTCACGTAAAAAGAGCGCTGATAAGTGCCTCAAAGGTGACCGAAAATGCCCTTTGAGGCCGTGTCTCCCTCGGTATCTTCCCAAAACAATACAAGAAAAAAAACTCCATGTTCCATACAGTGCCTAGTTAGTATGCCTACTCCATCGAAATGTATGAAACGGCTGATTTTTCGCGATTTCAAGGTTGGTCCCATAATGAAAGTTGTTCAGTTTGATGGTCTGATCAACCCCACATGAGTATTTCAATGAACTAAAAGTTACCTTGTATGTCTGTAACAAATTTCCTTTACAGGAAGAAGGATACCGACAATGCGGCCCTTGGCTTCCGGATCCCGAGGTCGAAGAAAACACTGCTCACAGGCTATCTTTAGCAATATCTATCGAATTATACATTGTACTGTTAATAATACTAATTGGACTTATCAGACGCAATTAAAACACAACTATGAATTTCCAATAACTTGTTTTATTTCATTATTTCAACAAAGGTATTTGGTTCCGGAATGTAATTAATACTGATCAAACCACTACTGCAATATTGATTGTAGTCGTGAAAAATTGAGGTGGGGAAGTATGCCGATAAACCTCGAACTCTGATTTTTTTTTCATATAAGTACTAGTTTAAGGTAAATTACAAAATAAACACTTTATATCTTAAAAATAGGCAAAATAATAACTGCATTAACAAAATAAATATTTCACAAATAAATTAAAATAGCTGCATCTGCTTTGCAAGATGCCTCCCAGTTCCCATTCCCACCAACCCTCCCCATAAATTGTTTAAGTCATAACACTTTATCATAGGTATTTACGTAAAATCATAATTCATTAAATATTAGCAATGCTAATGGATGAAATGTTATATATAAAATACACAGCGCTGCCATAACTTCAAAATAAAGGTACATAAAATTATACTGCTCAAAATAGTTGATATATTGATCTACCAATAAGAATAAAATGTTGTTTATATAACCGTTATTATTGTAATACTTATAACCCTGAAAATTCAGACTATCAATATTCTAATCCATCCATCAGATTGAACGGTCTAGAACAGGGATTCCCAAAGTGGTCACACTTGAACGACCCCTTGGGGTCGTCGAAATCGGCTATATATAAACGCATAATTGCCCTTCTATTACAATACCCCGAAAAACGTTCTAACCATAAATCGAAACGGGTTTTAAAATAATCTGTTTCGATTTCTTTTATGGTTACAACGTTTTTCGGGAGACCCCTTCAATTATAATTATTAATTAAACTTAATTATTTTGATTTGATTTTATATTATTTTAATTTTATATCTTGACATTGGTTTTATTTAGGTTTTTGATTATTTTTATTAAGCATTATTATTTTATTTTATTATTTTAGAACTTTAATTTAAAATGATTTTTATTATTATTATTGATGAATTGATGAATTTTAGTCTAATTGTTTTGATTTTATTGATTTGATTGATTTTATTTATTATTTTATTATTGTTTTATGAATGTATGCGTGTGATATGGATTGATCCGAAATAAATGAATTATTATAATATTATTATTAATATTTGATATGATTTTTAACCCGTCAAGCCAGGCAAAATGAGACACAATTGATTTTCCATTGTTGTCCGGCCTCATGCGGGGCTGCCTCGCGTTTGATGAATTAAAGTAATTTGGCTATAGGGGTCTGAGGTATCTAGTTCATTTTGGAAATAGGGGTCTCTTGCCCAAAATAGTTTGGGATTCCCTGGTCTAGAATGTCTAACTAAAAGGTACCCAAAAGAAATACCAACGAACAGAGAAACACTTCTAGTTCTTTCTAATATTTATTACTATAGTACGAAGGAGTTCCAACGGACAAAAATAGGTTATTATGTATTGGGTGCTTTTATCTACTTTTTTGAGTTTCAACAATTCATTTATCAACTTTTTAATAAGTACTTCTTTTGAGCCAGAAATCACATTAATATTTAAATAGAGCTTCAATTAAACGTAGCATTTACTTTTGTTCTAGAAATAAAAAGTAACCGATGAATTAGGTAAACGAGCAATTATCAATAAGTATCTACCTATCTAATGTTTCACAGTTGAAATTTTATAGCATTTCCGAAATTTCCTTGTATTCTGTTTGCGTTTTGGCACCATTAACTGCTAGATTTTTTCTACGCAAGACAATTTTAAAGACTTCATCTAAGATTAGGATTTATTTGAACATTAGATCAACATCAATTATCTTCTTTTGAAAATTAGATATTTTAAACGCTATGATAGAATCTGTGTAATATCTAGCTACTTACTTAAACCTATCATTATTTTTGTATGTTTTTCTTACGATCCCTAAATTATTCTAGATAATTTTATCAAAAAAATATAAAAAAGAAATAGTAAAACCAACAAGTATATAAAACAATAAAATATAGAAAAATAACAGAATATTCTTTGGTAGCTATAACATAGAAAATATATTTAGTTTATCATTTGTAACACAAAATAATAAATCGAACTTAACAACTCGCATAATAATATTAAGCTGTCTGTACCAAGATTACATAAGATGTAACTTGAAAATAAATACAATAAAAACACAGGAACGTAATTTGAGTTGGCAGGTTGTCACAATATATCTATATCATTGTTCTTATGCACGTTGGCGCTGTAGTTATTTTACATAACATACTCGTATGTGATGGGGAATGTCTGAAAAAAAAATATTGGCTGAATATTAATTTCTATAGGAAGGAATAAGCTCCCTTATTAATAGAAAAAAGATTTAGAATTTTCGGTTGCGTGAAAAATAAAAAAAATATCACTTCGTTTTCGCAAACGTAAGTTAACCCGCAAATTGCTCATTCGCTGGAACCTTATCACATTAACATCCAGGTTGACGTCATCCGCAACCAAAAACAAGAAAATTCTAATAGGTCATTTAAAATTAGAATTATTATTTCTATAAGATCTATATGTAAGGTATATAATCATTTTACAATTGTTTTTCCTTTTTGAGGTTATAAAAATGCCTGCAAGGCGCATTAGCAATTTGCGGGGATAGTACAGAAGTAACAGCAGAATGGATTAAATGGCTATGTAGAAATGTCATTTGTCAGTTTTTTAATAATGTGGTGGTTAGGGAGCAAGGGTATCATCTCCATTCTGATGTCAATCAATCAATCAATTTAATTGATTGATTGATTGACGTCTTCTGTAAGTTTGCAAAAAAGTAGTAACTTTTAATTATTTTCCACTTTTAATTCCACGCATCCCAAAATTCGGTTTTTTTTCTATTAACAGGGGTGTTTATTCCTTCCTGTAAAAAATATTCAGCCTTTTTTTATTTTTTAGACATTCCCCGCCGACTGATGGAGATAATCATTCAGATTTAATATTTCACATCACATTTATAACTCAAAAAGAAAATACGTAAGTATCGTAAATAGATCGCTCACACCTCGTATCTCCTAACGCTGCGCTGGCGTGTGTTTCATGTCAAATTGTTACGCTTTGTATTTTTTAAACAAATCGGTCGCATTACTCTTCTTCAGAATCCGTGTCGGAATCTGGTATAGTGTTAAACCAGTTCTCCCAGTTCGACGGAGGCCCCATCACGGGACGGCTGAAACAAAATATTTACAATAAAAAAAATCACATTGAATGAGCGGTTTTCAAAAGGCAGTTCAAAAAAAAATTTGTACCTAAAAGACGGCTAGATGTCGTTGTTCAACTAAGTACGTAACTTTTTAAGAAAAAAGCAAAGGATGAAAGGATTCAATGCCAATTTTTGACGTAAGTACTTTTTTGACAGACTCACCAAGAGTCTGTGGTTTGTTGAGTTGTGCGTTGGTTATTTGTTGGCGTGTTTCGAGGATTTTTTATCTGCTTTATTGTCACTTGATAATTCGATGATCACAAAATTGATAAAAAAGTGCATGAAGAACTTGACATTATTTTTGTTATGGCAATCTACTCCTCTTCAGGGAGTAATTTTTGCCAGTGTCAAGTGTTGAGTCTATACTCAACTGCTAGGAAAAATAAAAATAAAAACTACCTAGTTGAATAGCGCCATCTATCAACATAAAAATAAACTAAAATTCTCAGCTGTCAGAAAACCGCTCATTGAGTACCTATATCTCCCTCCTTTTGAAGTCGGTAAAAATAGATGGCATTTTTCTTTACAACTACCTGTGTCTTTAGTAGCTGAATCGGCCTAATTGTTACTTAATTATAATTACAAAAACAATAATCGCAGACCTGAGCCTACGTTAGTCCAGCCTATTAGATAAAGTCGACTGAAATTTACTTATCTACCTATCGAGTAACATTTTGCTGTTTTGATTGTTAGGTGGTCAAACCATGCCTCGTTCAACTTAACTTTTAACTGAGAAATATCTTAATAATAGTAAGAAATAAATATATAAGGTGTATTGATACGCACCTCTGCTTGGTGACGGGCTGCGGCAGCGTGCTGGCGGCGGGCGCGGCGCAGGGCGGCGGCGGCGCGGGCGCGCGGCGCTGCAGCGTCTGCGTGCCGTCCTCCGCCTCCGCCTCCCAACCCTCCTCCAGCACCCATCTGACGCAATGCAACGAATAACCATTAAAAACTACACCCAACCCGACTAGAGATGGGCCAAGGTCCGGGTTTACACGACCACTGGGTTTAAACCCAAATAAAAACCCACAATGTATGTTATAGAAACATTTTACAGTTTTTTTCTATTGATATGTCAAATGCAACGTTGCTTTACTATGGAAACAATTTCTTGTTAAGGGGCCATAATAGGAAAACATGGTTTGCGCGGGCCATATTTTTAAATAGAAAACGTAAAGTTGTAGCCACAAAAAAAACATACGACAAGCTAAAGAGATTATCTAGTAGCTACAAGTATTAAATTGCGTATAAACCTCACAGATGATTGTAAAAAAAAACAGAATATCATTAAAAGCGCTTGTCGCGGGTCATATTTTTGGCGTAAATAATAGCGGAAACGTATTGAATTTTTCATTAAAATACACTTTAACGTACTGTGCAGTTGCTCAATAACTTTTTTTCAAGAAAGATAATTGTGCTAAAGATTATAAAGGAAAAACAACGAAGTACATCGAAAAAGTGCAGAAGTGAGGTTATTTTCCATACTCTTTACACGTAAAGAAAAAGACAGACAAATGATTTCGCGTAACGGAGCCTTAAATTAATACAAAAAAATTCAAAGGCCGAAACATCTCTTATTTCTAAAGTTTTTATTTAGTTCAACAAAACGCCCATAGCGTTACTGGGTTTAAACCCAGCAGTCGGGTCAATATCGGGTCTTTTGCCGGGTAGTTTTGTGTCGGGTATCTCTAAACCCGACACATTTAAATCCAGAATTTATGTTCATAGATCACAGAATAGATAGAAAACGTCGTCAGTTGCACGGTAGAACTTAACCGACTTCCAATCTTGTACTTTCCAAAGATGTACAATGTGCTTTACCACTTTGCAGCAAGCTTTTGGTGCGCATGCATGGCTCCGGCGCGAACCAAATCTATGTAAGTGACGGCGCGACGTCCAAGCAATTTTAGCCTTAGGAGTAGTTAAGCGGAAATGAGGTCGATTGTATTATGAATTGCAATGAAATGACGAGTGTTGAAATATATAAATAAAAAACGGAAAGATATAGTAACAGTTTCTAAGCAATATGCTTTTACAGCAAAGTTTTATCTGTTCCTGGGCCCATTTGTCTACAATAGAATAAAGGATAGCTAACATCTATCCACTTAATTTAAGGAATTGTAATAGAACATTATGAGACAAGTTAGCTTAGGTTACTCATTGCACACAAGGCTGTGGGTTGCAGCCCGAGCCGCAGGCGAGGGTGTAACTCAGCCGAGTGTGCAATAAGTAAGAGCTCACGAGTTTCATACGACTTTTTTCAACACATTTGCGAGGAAAAAACAAAGTAATTTACCACACAGCAACAAATAAGACAAAAACAAAATATGATAATTATAGGAAAAGGCGCGCAGGTTTTTTTTTGTTTTTTTCACACGCCCAACGCAAGAATATTTATTGCACGCGTTTGTTATAGCTCGGTTTATGGCCCTAAAAGCGATGTATTAGGGCTCACTTTACGAGCAAGTGTGTTGAAAAATAACTTTAAAAAATACTCTGCAAAGCATGTCATATGACGATACAGAGAGGCTATTGGTCGTAACAAAATAGTATTGTATTTTATTTAAGTGTTGTAATTCTAAGCTTAATTTGTAATGTGTTATATGTAAGTGGAAATTATTTTTAAGTTAGTGATTTATTGATTTTTGTTAAATGTAGGCTATACTCGCCTGAAACACAGGTTTTAATTAGTTCAGGCAAATTTTTATTATTATCTATTTTACTGTAAGCTTTGTAAATTGTACTAAACTGCATTTTTGGAAAATAAATAAATATTCTATTCTATTCTACAAGGTGTTTGGTAAAAGCCTTATAAAGCCGAATATGGTAGATAGGGACCATCAAACTAATACTATGGGACCAACTCTGAAATCGCGAAAAAAATCGGCTGTATCATACAAAAATTAATAAAATATCAAAATGTATGAAACAGCTGATTTTATTTTCGCGATTTCAGAGTTGGTCCCATAGTAAAAGTTGTTCAGTTTGATGGTCCCTATCTACCATATTCGGCTTTATAAGGCTTTTACCAAACACCTTGTATATAAGTGTCGATATACCTGGAGCTGCTAGCAGACTTGCAGTTCTCGCACTCGCTGCGGTAGTCGTCCGGCTCCTCGGCGCCGGGCGCGGCCGCCTCCTCGTAACTGCATACGCACGACGGCTGCAATGACACACACTTACAGCTGTCGCACATTGAGCCACAAGTCGCAGCCACCAAACGCGACCACTAGTGGCTCAGTCAAGCCACTAGACGCAGCCACCAATGGCAGGATAATTTTGCTTATTCACCAATCGTCCACCAGTCGGTGCACTACCGCTAACTTGGCGCTAGTGTAGATGTAGACCTGTCATTTTGTTGTTTGCTATTGTGTTTACTCCAATTTTTGGATGTTGGAAGCGAATTTTCGTAAATATCCATTTTTCTCTCAACACATTTTGGTTTTTTTTTTCAATTCGATCTTCAATTCATTTACTGTCCAACGTCCATAATAATGACTATTACTAGCAATTTTTTAAAGATGTAATTTAAAATAAACGGGAAAAATTTGGGGGTGAATGCCCGTACAAAGGCAGCAATAGCGCCACCAAGCGGGATAAATTTTGTGACATCCCCCCATTGCAGCCGCTAGTGTCTTAAGAGGATTGTCAACCACGTGGTCTCCATACAAACGGCGATAACGTTTCCCACCCTCTAAACCTTAACCTACAGTAATTAATTTTTGGTATTTTTTTGAAATGCCTAAATACTAGGGCTGTACGTTTTGATTTTTTAAATATCTATAATAGATTTCGAAATATTTGCATTTTTGTGATTTCATACAAAACACAGAAGTGCCAATATTTTCAAATCTACAATGAATATTTTAAAAATCAAAACGTACAGCCCTAGTTTTTAGGCATTTCAAAAACATACCAAAAATTCATTGCTGTAGGTTAAGGTTTAGAGGGTGGGAAACGTTATCGCCGTTTGTATGGAGACCACGTGGTTGACTATCCACTTAATGGCCGCCGGAAATGCGCCGGTTACTGTGGCCGAGTGTGCGCGCGATGCGAGCGACAAATGCGGCCACAAGTAGCAAGCTCGGGCAACTCCCGCCGCTCGTGGCTCGAACGCGACCACTCGAATGCTCGATTTGCGCCTATACTATACAAAATGTATGAAAAAAATTGTCCGTAGTCGCGTTGTTGTGGTCGCGTTTAGTAGCCGCGACTAGTGACTCAATGTGCGGCAGCTCTTAGAGCTAGCAGCGTGCATAACCACAAAATAGAGAGAGGACATTTAAGCTTAGTACCACGCGCGCTCGAGCAACGCACACATAGACACCTCTCACAGACACCAGAGGGGGGATTGCAACCTCTTAAAACATGGAAGGTTTATGAATTGCTATAGTTACATCTCTTTCTTACTGTATAGTAAATAAAAGAGTTCGAGAGAAAGAGAATTGATTCCTCATAATTGAGGATCGTGATCACCGACTGCTTTGACGAAAAACCTCCCAGATGATTGTAAAAAAAAAACAGAAAATCAGCAAAAGCGCTTAGGTAGGTTCATCTTTTTGGCGTAAATAATAGCGAAAACGTATTGAATTCTATATCAAAATACAGTTTAACGTAATGTGAAGTTGAATCAATTGAGTACTGTAGACGACGCGATACCTATTAACCCTAAATGTTGTAATATCAATACCTACCTTTTTTAATATGGTTAATTTAGTTAGTTGTTGCTTATATTGATACTCATGTATGTGTTGAAGTATTTTCAATAAATACGCCGTAGGGACATAAGCGTGTGTGTGTGAGAAGGTACCGCCGTTATTTTTATTATTTTATTTTATTTTTATTTTTATTTTTTATTCTTTGGAAAACCAACAGCAAGACAAACAAAATAATATCTAAAATATATAAACAGTCAGCCAATTAAAGGTCTTCACATATATAAAACATTATTTTAAATGTGGATAAGTGTGGACAAACCAGCACAGCAAAATAGCAAATTAGCACTTGAAGTACTTAATCTAACACTTACTACAGATCTAGACAAACCAAATGACTAACCAAACACTACGTAAAGAAATATTCACATATTAGACACCTCGCAGTTGCTAAACCAGAGTAATAAATATCAAACTTTTTGCTTTTACACAAATCATTAAGACTTTTGCTTGCTCGCAGCAGGAAGGAGTTTCGGCGGTAGTTAGACGAGACAGGGGTACGCGAATAGGGGTGTAGTGTCTAGCTGACCTAGACGGGATATTGAAATTTAGTTTTGAGAGAAGCTCAGGAGAGTCAACTTTGTTCCATATAATTTTCAATAGGTAGGTTATATCTGACACTTCTCGTCTTTTAAATAAAGGAAGAAGGTGAAATTTTGAGCATAGGTTTAAGTAATCATTCGAATCATAGGGAATCCGCAGGCGGTAACATAAAAATTTTACAAATTTCATTTGAAGACGCTCAATGCGATGAATGTATTTGTCATATCGCGGGTTCCAGATCTCTGACCCATATTCCAGGATGCTTCTGACGAACGTACAGTATAAAATTTTGAGAGTTTTAATCTCTTTGAAGCTAGACGCGGTTCGCATTACAAATCCTAACGCCCTATTAGCTTTTTTGACAATATTCTCGACATGATCATCGAAGAGAAGTTTAGAATCATGCAGAATCCCCAGGTCCCGAGTTACGTGATTCCTTTGCAAGATTTGGTGTCTCAGATGGTACTGGGAAGGAACAATGCAGCTTTTTCTTGTAAATGTAATTGATGAGCATTTCGAAGGATTCAAGTCCAGTTTATTTCGTTCACAATAGTCATCCAGACACGCAAGATCAGATTGAAGATCATCAATGTCAGATGGAGAAGAGATAGCTTTAAAAATCTTCATATCATCCGCGAAACACAGGAGTTTGGAATGTTGAAAACAAGCATCTATGTCGTTAACAAATATCAAAAACAATAGAGGGCCCAAAAGCGAGCCTTGAGGTACGCCGCTAGGGACGGTAATCCAGCTAGAAATATAATTATTAATAACCACTGCCTGTGACCTGTTCATTATATAAGACGTGAACCATCTTAGAATATTTTGCCTACCCGCCACAGTTTTTTTATCACTCGTTCGTTGTACGGAAGTTGCGCCCTGTCAAAGCTAGAGAAAGCACCCGCTCGCTTTATGTCCCGAAAGCTTTTCGCAAAATATCCGTCTCAGTGTTGTTATTTCAAGTTCCTGGATATCACGCCTACGCACATCCCTACAAGTACTTTTATTCAAGAAAGAAAATTGTGATAATGATATAATGAAAATAACAACGAAAAACATCGAAAAAGTGCAGTAGTGAGGTTATTTTCCTTGTCCATCAGCCATTTTTGATGTCCCCACTGCTGGGGCACAGGCCTTTCTTATGGGTGGTAAGAAGGATGGGCCATAACCCACCACGCGGGCCCAATGCGGATTGGTGGGTGTTAACGACTGCAAATGCAGCCGGGACAGACGGCTTAACGTGCCTTCCGAAGCACGGAGGAGCTCGAGATAATAAATTTTTGGTCACCCATCCCATGACCGACCCTTGCGAACGTTGCTTAACTTCCGCAATCGCTGGGCCAGGCGCTAAACCACTGCGCCACCGAGCTCCTCAACATAATTAAAGAATAAGACAAATACAAATGTTCCACCGTAACCGGGCCTTAAGTAAATACCTTATCGATGGTGAGCGGCAGCGTGGTGTGCGGGGGCGAAGTGGTAGCGGGCGCGGGTGCAGTAGCGGAGGCGGGCGCGGGCGCGGGCGCGGGCGCGGGCGGAGGCGGGTCGGGCGCGGGCGGCGGGTCCGCGCCCACGTGCTGCTCCTCGCTGTGCGCGCGCGACCGCCCGCCACACATGCGCGCTACGGGGCTGCAGTTTACGGTTAAGCTATATACTGGACCACACGGCTACTCAGTTAGTTAGCTAGCTTATACTCCAACAGACACAGAGCGACTGTTTACAATACAAACAGTATTGTAAACAGTCGCACGCATGTCGTCAGATTTCAAACCGGATACTCAACTCGTCAGACACGCAGTTCGATAGACAAGCAGTTCGTCAGAAACACAACTCGACAGATAGCGAACTAAAAACTATGGAGTATCTTTGGAGAATTGCAAACAAATATTGTTGAAAAATGGCACCACGGGGCTAAAAAATGACAACTCGCACAGCATTTAGTCGGACCAGGCCAGCCACGCGCCCTGTGACAGACTTTAGCGTTCTTTACAATAATTGCAGTTTGTATTTTAAAGAAATGAAAATGTTTATTAGAAATGACGTCGTGTTTCAAATGGACGCAAAAAGACGCAAAGAAAGCAAACAGATGCAGAGGCACAGAATACATATGGCAGAGGTAAAGTATTAAATATTTTTTCGTTTAAGTATAGAAAATATCTATTAGTCAGTTCAGTCACTGTACGCTGCGTGACTAAATGCCAGCATTTATAGCCCCGCCCACTTGGTTGTCATTTATGTGTGGTGCTATTTTTTGATGCTTGTTTGTTCCATATATTTTAGTTGCGTGTTTGACCATCTGCGTATCTGACGACATGCGTGTCAACTGTCAACCTTGATATGTCACCTACATTTTACTTTTGGTCACAAAAAATAAAAAATGTGGCTGCACAATATTTTTAGAGCCTAATTTGGTCACCCATCTTGTTTTTGACTACACAAAAAGTGGCTGCACAACATTTTTCGAGCCTAATTTGGTCACTTATTTTGCTTTTGACTACACAAAAAGTGGCTGCACAATTTTTATGAAGCCTAATTTGGTCACCCAACTTGCTTTTGCCACAAAAAGAGTCATGCTTGTTTTTATAATTATAATTATTAAACTTGTATCAATTAAAAAATTGTCGCTCAACTTAAAATTTGCCGTATTTTAACTATTTCCCTAATAAATGTGACAAATTGATGTACTTAAATTGTAAACAACAGAAATATTTTTTTACGAATAAGTTGATTCTAGTTTCACGTGCTTTGGTTTGTGCACTTTATGACTGTTTAGTCATTGTATTAAAATGATGAAAATCTGACGAGTTGCAAAATCTGTCGTATTTGACGAGTTGCAATTCGGTAGACTTGTGTTTTTTGGCGAAATGCGTGTTTGAACACTTGCTTTTCTGACGACCTGCGTGTGATCCAAAATAAAAAAATTGGTAAGTTAAAAAAGTATACACGTGAGCGATGAATCTCCTTGCCTACTAATTTCAAGGTCTCGTGTTTGATTCCGATACAACGGACGGATCAAATACCCGAAGATATATCCATTAAAAAAGAATTTTAGCTTTTATATAAGTTTTTTATTATTATAAACTAGCTGATGCTCGCGACTTCGTACACGTGGACTTTATGACTCCGGGGTATTCATATAAGGTCTTCCAGGTATTCCAGATCTTCGATTTTTATACCTCAAAAAATGCTCATCAGACTGAACAACTGTTGCTAAGGTGTCATTTTTATATTTTGTATAGCTGGACCATTATGGTTCTGCATCAGGTGTCCCATTTTCCAAAATCAATTATACCCTAAACTATGTCCAGGCTTAACAGCTATATAACAAAAAAGTTTCATTCGAATCCGTACAGTATTTCAGGAGATTAGCGTGTTCAAACAGAAAAACAAACAGATAAACAAACAGACACACTTTTTTTTTATTCTTACTCTATTACTATGTCTCAATCGCCCCAAATATTTGTTTTTGAAATATAATATGTAATGAACAGAGTTACAGACACACTTTTTTTAAATCTTTTATTATATGTGGGATAATAAATGGGGCAATTTTAATTAAACTCACGTATCGCCAGTGGCGCGGTCGAGGTTCCTCGGGACGCTTCTCGGCGCGGCGACTGCGACGGCGTACGTAACATTCGCATGCGCAGCGTGCGTCGCGTGCGCATGTGTCGCGTGCGCGGCGTGCGCCGGCAGCGCGGGCAGCGGCGCGCGCTCGGCGCGGTGGAACGAGCGGCGGACCTCGCCCGCGCCGCCCAGCGCGCGCTCGCGGGAGAAGCACGCTTCGAGCGCTGTCGTGTCTATGGCGGTCGCGATGCGGGGGATCGTGCGGTGGCTGGAGGGCGATACAAAATATTTCTTGAATTCTAGGCTCGTTTTATAGATATCGTCGTAACTCTTTCTTCATCCGTGCGAGTAACCTTTTCAATGACCTATCAAAAAGCAATAGGCAAACGGCGTAGAAGCCGGGCACGTTGTGCGGCCGCTCGTGGTCGGGCTCGCGCTGCAGCACGCTCAGCAGTCCGCGGTTACTGATCGCGCCCAGCGAGCCCGTCAGGCGGCTCGTGCTCGTATCTACACGCTATGGGTGCACTCACAGCGAGGTGTGCACGGCGGTGTTGGCGTAGAAGCCGGGCACGTTGTGCGGCCGCTCGTGGTCGGGCTCGCGCTGCAGCACGCTCAGCAGTCCGCGGTTACTGATCGCGCCCAGCGAGCCCGTCAGGCGGCTCGTGCTCGTATCTACACGCTATGGGTGCACTCACAGCGAGGTGTGCACGGCGGTGTTGGCGTAGAAGCCGGGCACGTTGTGCGGCCGCTCGTGGTCGGGCTCGCGCTGCAGCACGCTCAGCAGCCCGCGGTTACTGATCGCGCCCAGCGAGCCCGTCAGGCGGCTCGTGCTCGTATCTACACGCTATGGGTGCACTCACAGCGAGGTGTGCACGGCGGTGTTGGCGTAGAAGCCGGGCACGTTGTGCGGCCGCTCGTGGTCGGGCTCGCGCTGCAGCACGCTCAGCAGTCCGCGGTTACTGATCGCGCCCAGCGAGCCCGTCAGGCGGATCGTGCTCGGAAACCCCAACACTGTTGATCAGAAAATGGTTCTTCGTCATCATAACCGCGTAAACGGCGTAAGTGATAAACGGCATACGGTCAACCACCAATACAATGTATAGTACGGTACGAGGCAAACACCTTGAAACTTTTCGACGCAGTGGAGATCAGCGGGCTGATTATCTAATTAGAAACCACCTAGCGACCGGTCTGATTTGACCGACGAATGTGATACATTGCTTCTTCTTTTTGAGGTAAAAAAACATACCAAAGAAAACTAGCAATGTATGTCAAATGAAACCGGTCGCTAAATAGTTTCTATTTAGATAATCAGACTGCAGTTCGCGCATGTGCACTTGCGAGCGACCAATAGCGCGCACCCCTCTCCCACCGCCCGCGTACCTCACCGCTACGCATAGTGATGTACAAGACTCGAGTCTTCGAGTTCTTCTTTTGAAGTCTCGAGGCGGATTGGCAGGACTCAGTGAGCTTCGTAGGCTCCCTAGCCTAGCCGAGTCGCGAGTTCTCTGAGCCACGCCTCGAGGCTTCACAAGAGTTTGAGCCTTCCAAAGAGCTTAAACCTATCAAAATAGCTCGAGCCTACAAAATAGCTCGAGCCTAAAAAATAGCTCGAGCCTACAAAATAGCTCGAGTTCTTTATTTAACACTGATTCCAATTCTAAATGAGAAATAAATAAAATATGATTTACAGTTTTTATTTATTTATTACCATATAAGACACATTACAAAAATCATAAAATCACTAAGATTTGTACTGTTTGTAGTTAAAATAATATTTGCTTGCATGCCTTGAATAATTAAAATTTAGCTGAAATTTCGCCTCGAGCCCTTTTTAAGCGTCAAGCTGCAAGTTGTTTTTTTAAACTCGAGCTATTCTTGAGAGCTCGAGTTCATTTAAAGATTCAACCACTTTTCAAGGTTCGAGTTGTTGCTCAAAGAGCTCGCTATCGAGCTCACAGAGCCCTACAAATCTGACTCGAGTCTCCAAAATTTGAACTCAGGTCTAGGCTTCGAAGTCAATCGAGCTCTCAAAAAGACTCGAGCTCTGAAAAAGACTCCCGAGTCGTCGAGCGTCATACAAACGAGCCGAGCCCTGTAAAACGACTTCGAGCTCTAGACAAAAGGACTCGGAGGCTCGAGTCTTGTACATCACTAGCTACGCACGCCCAAAATACACGTTCCGCGCAATACCCACCCGATTTCAAGATGTTTGCGACGTACTGTAATATGTTATACTGTCGAGAGCCGAGGAGATGTATTAAAACAACGGAATTTGACTAAACACTGGTTTATTGTAACAAAATAAGTAAAGATTATCCGTGTTATTACAAAAGATTTTTAAACACTGTTTAACTAACCGCATGTTTAAATGTGATGCTGTCTCTGTCAAACAATATTGTCAAAAAAGTGGCAGCATCACATTTAAACATGTGTTTAGTTAAACAGTGTTTAAAAATCTTTTGTAATAAGGCTGTATATGTTTACTATATATACTACATGTACTTATGCATACTATATGCGAGGTACTTTAACTCATTGACCTGTGATAGGATTTTATAGGATCTAATTCAAGTTTTGAATAAATCATAAATGTATAAAACTCTTTACAAACATTTAAGCAGATACACTAATTACATACCATTTGCCGTAAATGGATGATGTGGAATAAGTCCTGGCTCTCGCGCCTCGGGCGGGTGAACTGGTTGCAGCAGAGGCGCATTATAGCAGTTCTGGGTGTTAGCCATCTGTAGTTACAATAAAACAGTCAACGTGTGCTCTGGATGCAAAATCCGAGCTGACTCTACATTCATCAACGATTAAATAATAATTAAAGAGTTGACATTTGTTTTTATACAACAGACAGATATCGAAATTATTTCGACATAGGCTACCTTTTCGCATGTAGTACACTTCTGCCGCGAAACAATACTAGCGAAACCGCAGTAGTTCAGCCATGTCTTCTTTCGACGACGATATATTATGTATAAAATAAAAAAATAAAAACTACGTAGCGGTTTCGCGTCATTATTTTCGCGGCGGAGGAGGTGTGCTAACGGTCGTAGCCGATCGGGCGGAATCGCGCGTGATAAAGACAGCACCCATCATGGTTAAAGTTATGTATTAGAACAAGCTGTTTCGCATTTGTTTCTCTTATCGTACAAATGACAAGTCATGCCGCATCCTACTGCTGAGGCGTTTCGCGGCAGAGGCGTTTATCGCGAAAATTAAAATAGAAGAGAATAAAAATCAGCGTTCAAAGTCCACGACGCCCCGTGCAGACAGAATGATTTCACCTGGGGCCGTACCGGCTAACTTACATGGCTATCGTAATCGCTTTCATTTGACAGATGGATGTGACACATTGCTGCTTCTATTTGGCATAAATAAAAACTTACCATATAAAGTAGCGATGCGTCACATCCATCTGTCAAATGAAAACGACTACGATAGCCATGTAAGTTAGCCGGTACGGCCCCTGTTCCAAGTTCTGCGTTCTGCCGTATAGTAGACTATCTGGTGTACACACCTGCTGCACTGGACGCACGATATTGACGTAGGCGTGGCCCGCACACTGCACGGGGTCGTCGGGGCGAGCCAGCGCGTCCATCGTCATCGGGTACGTGCGGTGGAACGGCATCTCGTTGCTAACTCTACAAACAATACTTTATCATGCAGTCATTGCCTATGCATATAACATTTTAAAACAAGCATCTTGTCAACGCGCGTTGTCGTTAAGCATCTTTCGAAAATTGCATCTGGTACTAATAAAAAAAAAATGTTAATTTGCATAGAAGTTCCGGACAGTTTTGTCCGGAACTTCTATGCAAATTAACATATTTTTTTGGCAATATGTATAAATGTGTGACTGTTTGTTCCTCAATAAAGAGAAAAAAAAAAGAGAAAAAAACATTACGAATTACGAACACCCTCAAAACCACTCAGATTCAACCACTTGCTTCGTGGGGGACACTGCATCTTCAAATTATCGGCAGAATTCATATTTGTCGTGCGTGTAATAGCTTTAACTCAGCAACGCGTCAGGCAGACTTGGATCTTTTTGCGACAAGTGAAGCATCGATCAAGCGTATTATGAGTCTCAGTTTCTTTAATGCGACCTAATTGTATATTGTAAGATAATTAATTACTAAGATAGTGCTCGTTAAGTGTATTTTGTCTTATATTTGTGATGACCTATAATTGGCTTTTTGTTAGTATTGGCACAACAAACAGTTACATTCGCAGATTGTATGTACTTAGGTAAAGTTTTAAAAGTAACACACATTACTATAAATGTAGCCAACCCCGTTGTGCGCGGATTGAGAATGAAAACATATAGGGGGGCAATGATAATAAGTTATTTAAACAAAAACTACACTCGTAAACGTTTCAACGAGAGATTTTATGTGAGCAAGTGAATCCTGCCTGAGGTAGCTATTTAGCTAAAAATAATAATAAATAAAAATGAATTTAAAGATACGCACGAATTGTAACAATTTTGGTTTTTTTATTCTCTCGTTAAAACGAGTACAAATACGGTATAAATTAATAATAATAATTAAATATAATGTTATGTCCGAAATAAAATAAATAAATGTTTTTGCGCGTACAAATGGTTTTTTCACAATGCACTTTAGCAGTGCCGAGTGCGTCATATTTGTGCTTGTATCGAAACGAAAATTACAAAACCTAGAAATAAGACTTTACTCTTTAATTATACTCGATAATTTCTGTCTCACACAGATCTTCTACAATAATAATTTCTCTCTCTCACATTTTACTCTGAAATCTCAATGGCAACTGATAATGTAGTAAATTGCTTGAACTTTATAGTGAAGTTATAGGGTTGACATTGCTGCCTGTGGCTTTTTCACTACAACAAATTAGTGAAATATTAGGTATACATAGAGATGCTGTTTACCTGATAGTATCCGGTCGGCATTGCGCTATGGCCTCGTCGTACGGCGGCGGAGCTTCGCCTCGGGGCATGTAGTTCCCGGGGGGCTTCCACGCCGCCAGCGCCGTTTCGCATGTGCCGCCCATATAGCCCATACTACCGCTTATGTATCTAGAATAAATGCTCCTGTTATTTGTTCAGTTATAGTTCTTCTATCTCACGAAGACCGTTTTGCTATGAATGTTGTTACGCGTACACATGTACATTATTTTAGTGTGCGTAATACGAGAGCGTGCAGACACACACTAAAACAATGTGCATCACGCCTAACACATTCATAGCAAAACGGACTTCGTAAGATAGACAATACCTACTATACATTCAAACTTATATTATTTGACTGTAATCCTAAAAAGAGAGAGTGTGTACGTGTACAAGAGATGAAATATCAATAATTTCAGAGAGGAAAGAAAATTTGAAATGATCATGGATTGAGATTGACTTTGGATTGACAGTTATTGGATTAAAGAGTAAGGGGCAGTCATCATTAGCATACGACATCAGTCATTTTTAATGTCTCCACTGCTGGGGCACAGAACTTCCTTGTGGTTAGATAAGGAGGATGGGCCATAACCCACCACGCAGGCCCAATGCGAATTAGTGGGTGTTAACGACTGCCTATATGCAGCCGGGACCTATGCTGGCTTAACGTGCCTTCCGAAGCACGGAGGAACTCAAGATACCTAATAAATTTTGGTCATTGATCCCATGATCGAGCCACCGAGCTCCTCCATTAGCATACCGCCTCTGTGGTGTAGTGGTTCGCCCTCCCGTGTAAGACGCAAGGGTTCCGGGTTCGATTCCGGGGGGTACAATTTATACTCGGTTTGGTTGGTGGTAGTGCTTATTTCAAGCTCGCCTGGCTAGCTACCACCATCTTACCTAAGTCTAACGCCATAACAACAATTTAAAAAATGGTTGTGTTCCAGCAGTTACAGGTAAGATAGCCAGTTCCTCAGTGATGAGGATCCCAGGTTTAGTGCGCTTCCACCTTCAGCCTTAATCGTCACTTATCCTCAATTGAGGTGAAGGCCAAGCACTATCCCTTTGTGCATATAAATAAAAAAAATACGTTGAGTGTAATGTAATATTGCTGGATGCAGGCAGCGCAGGACCGATCGTCGTGAAGATCCTTGGGGGAGGCCTATACCCATCAGCGGGTGTCATGTGGCTGATATGGTGATGATGACGTTGAGTGTCAATGTCACAAAATTTATCGCGCTTGGTGGCACTACTGCTGCTGGAGACTTTTGTACAGACATTAACCCTCAATTTTCACGTTAATTTTAAATGGGGAACTTGCATAAGTCACCGATTTTGATAAATTTGAGCTTGATCGCTGTGGACACGTATAAAAACATGATGGAACAGAAAAATAAAAAATAAATGTATTGTTTTAGTTTTATCACACAGGGGAAAGTTGCGATTTTTTTATTATTTTCGGATATAATGCACTTAACAGTCGGTTAGCATATCAAATAAGATATTTTTTTTTATTGCATTCCACAATTATAACAAGTTAGTCAAGCATTTTGTATGACACATATGTCCTTAAACGCAATATTTAGTGACGTCACAAATGTTGACCGTTTTGTATAGAGCGTTTTCGGCGGGTGCTGCTGCGCGCTAACTTCAAGTGACTATATCACGAGAAAAAACGCAAGAGAAAAGTTTACATTACAGTTGATTTTCTCACGCATTATACTTTTGATTTTGATACAAAAAAAATTGATGCATGTTCCCTATTATATCTAAAAATCGTTGATAGTTGCAATAATTATTGTAGACGCTGGACAGTAAATTAATTAAAGATCGAATTGAAGAAAAAGAAAACCAAAATGTGTCGGAAGAAAAATTGATATTTACGAAAATTCGCTTCCGACATTCAAAAATTAGTACCAAACAACAAAATGACAGGTCTACATCTACACTAGCGCCAACTAAAAAAAAAAAGTGTGTGTGTAATATCATAACTTAGCGGTAGTGCGCCGACTGGTGGACGATTTGTGAATCAACAAAATTATCCTGCCATTAGTACCTACCCAATGCTGGTGAGACTCCTCTGGTCGTCGGCGTGCGGCGGGCGGCGGCGCTTGAGTCGGCGCACGCGGTACACGACCACGGCGACGGTGAGCAGCACGAGTGCGGCCGCGCCGCCCGCCGCCACGCGCACGTTCGCCTCCGCCGCGTCCGCCGGCTTCACCACGTCGTCCAGGCAGATGAACTCGCAACATGTGTTGCCGATGCGGAACGAACGGCAGTCCTTTGTTTTTAAACGAGGCAACAACATTATTATTTTATTATTTTAAATCCACTATAAAAGGTTCTGAAACAGTTAACTTATAGCCAACATTAAAACAACCATTGTGATATGTACATTGTACAGTACGAGACAAACATCTTGAAACCATGAAATCGGGTAGGGATTGCACAGAACGCGTGTTTTGGGTATGCGTAGCGGTGAGGTACGCGGGCGGCGGAAGAGCGGCGCGCGCTATTGGTTGCTTACAAGTGCACATGGGCGAACTTATCCCCACTACGTCGAAAAGTGTCAAGATGTTTGCCTCTTACTTTAACCACAATATCCGAACGAGAACATGTCGCGCTCCCCGCGCCCAATGAAATTCAGTACATTATTAAAACACTCGTTTGGATGATATAATGACGGAGCGCGCGCGGCGGGCGCGAGCGGCGCGACCAGCCACTCGTTCAGATGTTATGGTTACTCTGACAATAAGCGTGGTTGTTTTAATGTAGGCAATAAGCTACTGTTTCAAAACCTTTTATAGAGGATTCATATCATGGTTGTAGATAAAGTATTTTATGCAACTGTACATAATTAGATATTAAAACACTCATGTGATACTATTATTTTATTTATTTTTTTTATTTTATTTTATTTAGGATACAAACAGTCTTATACATTGGTATTGTATTATCACCCAAACCCGTGTGTTGTGTATGTTTTAATACCACTATACTACTGCATATACTACAGTTGCATAACTAACTATTAAGTTTTATGTTTTTGCATACACAATGCCATTTATAGCCTCATTCTAAATCACATGATGACACGACCTCCGTGGTTGAGTGGTTTGCACGCCGGTTTTAAAGGTGTCGCCATCTCTGAGGTCCCGGGTTCGATCCCCGGCTGGGTCAATATAGAAAATGAACTTTTCTATATTGACTCAGGTCTGGGTGTTTGTGATGCCACCGTTGTCTTTGATTTCCATAACACAAGTGCTTTAGCTACTTACTTTGGAATCAGAGCAATGTTGTCAAATAAATATTTTTTGAATTTGAGATTTTTGATCTGGTGCGAGTCGTGTTTTTTCTAGTATATTATTTAGTATTAAATAAATATTTATTTATTCAAACTTTATGGCTTCTGTGAACTGGTTATCGTCTCGTGCGATACAAGATGATGAGCACAACACAAATTCAATGAAAGTGTGTGAGAGTGACTTATGGTGGGGCATGGTAGGCACATAGTGTCTGTAAAATGAATAATTTCCCCAATTGTGTAAATCTAACTATGAGACATTGAAGGAATTGTGCATGACCACAGGGCAAGCCATTCATTAAGAAGAAGAAGAAATTTTGACTTTGACTTTATTAGATTCACACACATAAAAATTACAAATATAGTTTTATTTAGGTAATAATCATTATTTGTGACTAAACTAGGTTATCCTGTGTTTCAGGTGATATGCGCCTACGGAAGATATAATTGTGGTATTAAATAGTATTCATTTCATACTAATATGGACTATTTCAATCATACCTGTGGTGGTGAACAAAGCACTGCCTTGCACACTTTTGGTATCCCATTATCACAAACACATAATGTACAGGTGTCTGAGCTGGGCACATAATGAAGTCCATTAAATATCACTCTTCCACGAAAATCTGTGCATACCTCTTGAGCTGCTACACCTAAAATTGTCATGAAACAAAATATTACAATTTGTCAAAACAACATTGTTATATGAGATTCATGAATAATAATGACACCATACTCATTTTTAGATAGCATACTAACTGTAAAAGTGTAAGGTCATTAAACACAATATAGCCGTGCCCTGCATTTCTTTTGTTACAATGAAATATAAACAGCTGAATATGATAGCCACATTTTGAGGGCAGCAAACTATTGTCTATATTAAAATCGATAGTCACTCGCTGCTGGTTCGCTGGCCGAAGTACAATATCATATTGAACATGCGTCTTGGCTTATTTTTGTGCTTGTTTTGCGATTGCGCCTCTCCGCTGCGCTCCGAAGTCCGATCTCCGATTAATTTCAACAAGGAAAGCAAATCGCAATCGCAAAAATCTCGCAAAATTTTGTGTCGGTCGTCCGTCCTCCTCCATCTGTCACGGTGACAGCTTCTGTCACTGGGTGCATTCCAACAGGCTAATCGATAGTTCATCGATCGCCAATCCATAGAGTGGATTTTATTGGGTGCATTCCAATCCAACAGTCAAGCCGCTGTCGTCATCGATCGCCATTAAATAAGCGAGTCCCTAAGGCGACGGCTACACGCGTGGTAAATACTGAAATCCATCGGTATTTAATCAAGGGCATATTTCTAATAGATTAGTAAATTAACTACAATAATTTACCATTGTTGTTATTAGGGTAGAATTATCTTTTATGAATAAGAAACATAATTCTACCCCAATTACAACAATGGTAAATTATTGTAGTTAATTTACAAATCTTTTATGAAATATGCCCCTGATTAAATACTGATGGATTTCGATATCCTTACTTTTTCGTACTATGACCTCAACGGTTAGTAGGAAAGTAGGCTTTTTTGAACTTTTTTTGAACTGAACGGTTTCTTATTTGCTGATGGTAAGCCCCTTGTCATATCATACACGATGACAAGGACGGACACTGACGTCATAAACCAAAGCCAGAGTTAGGCGACGGCTACACGCGTGGTAAATACTGAAATCCATCAGTATTTAATCAAGGGCATATTTCATAATAGATTAATAAATTAACTACAATCATTTACCATTGTTGTTATTGGGGTAGAATTATTTTTTATAATTAATAAGAAACATAATGGTTCGACCGATGACTCAGCGGCTTGTCTGTTGGAATGTGCCCATTGACATTTCATTAGGTACCTGTCTATCTCTTTAATCTCTTATTAGTCTGTGCAATTATTTTACTCGTTGGCCTCCCCTCGCTTGCTACAAATTAGAGCACCAGCGTTCCCAGAAGGTTACTTTAGTAACACTACTAAAAAGGTAACTTTTAGGTAATTTTACGGAAGTTCAAAATTAATTCTTATTTTTTTTTAAACTAACGTGAAACGGAATGCTCTTTAATTTTTTTTGCATGTCGTGTCGCCCGCTTCCTGCCTGCCGCCATCGTGACGTGAGTGAATTGTCAATGTCAATTGTCATTGTCAATGTCAATTTGTCAGCGAGTCGCTCGCAGTATAGATCTTACAGACAAGTTTTATAGTGTTTTGTTTTGTGTGAAAAGTAAAGGTAAGTTATAATTGGTATGTAGGTACGTACCTAATTGAGGATAGCTGCTTTGTTTGACTCTCTCGCCTGCTTTGGGGTTGTGCATTATTCATATGAAAGGTAATTTTTTTTACTTAAAGGTTACTTTTTTATATATTTCAGGTAATTTTTGACAAGATCTGCTGGCAACACTGTAGAGCACAGATAATTGTGCTCCCCTCCCTCCCTCGTTGCAGTCGTTGTTGGTCGTTAAACGTAGTGATCGGGGGGGTCGACTCTATTGTTCGGATTGAAATTTGCCTACAGGGGAAAACTTTGGTATTGCAAGTAAAAAAAAACATATTTTTCTATTATGGTAACCCGCAGAAATACCCGTCATGAAGTGTAAAGTACGAATGGTAGATTTTGTGTAAATAAAGGGCAGGATAAGATTTTAAGGAATTTGTTAATAATAAGAAGTAAAATTTGTAGGTAAACAAACTTTTTTTTAGCAATACATAATAAAACGTTTGGCTAAATATAAGACAAGCAATTTATTTTCATATGTGAATAAACGGTTGGCAGAAATGTGACTATTTGTGCTGGCAACACCAAGTCATGACATGACTTTTGTAAACAATAACAATGGTCGAGTTTGTTGGTGTTTATTGGCGATCTCGGTTTCAATTTCGTTAATATTTCGAATACTTATTAATTCTGATCATTTTCGCAAGTGTACGACGTTGAGTTTGAGCTTAGGTTCCTCCGTCTGTGTTTGTTAAGTGACAATTATAATTGTTGTTCATAATAACAGTGAATACGAGACAGTGACTCTAACCTAACCGACGTGTTAAACCTTTGATTACCTATTTTGTTCAACTTGTTAAAAATGTCTGATAAGGAAAACAGACGAAAATGTTTCAAGTGCGGCAAATCGCCTGCCTCGGACAATTGCAAACTATTTCGTTTCCCAAAACCTGCTACAAGAAACCTTTTGCGGTATGTATTTGCTAATGTTATCCCTACAAATTGTTCAACTTAACTGCGTATACGAATATTTATTGGCTTTTTAGTATCAATAAATACTCGTAATCCTAATAAATACTAAATGTTGAGTGATTTCTGAATGTGTTCTGAGGGTTTTTATCATGCTATGATAACCTATATTTAGGAAACATCACATTGTTCTGATTATAATACAAAGTAACTGTAGGTCGGAGAGTCAGGTTCTGTAACAATGTATAGCTAAAGAAGCATCTGGTACACAGAGAACTAATGAAATAATATGTGTTAATTTTTCAGTTGTACGATGTGGGCAAAATATCTTTTTCCATCAGAAGAGCACACTTCAATTGAGTTCCAGAAAAAGTTGTTTAGTGAACACCGAATGCTGTGTCAAGATCATTTTACTGATGATGATTTTACTGACAGTTCAAAGAAACGATTATTATACTCTGCAGTCCCATGTGATGTAAGTAATAAATTATTGATCCCAATATAATCCTTACTAAATATATTCTTACTAATATTATAAATGCGAAAGTCCGTCCGTTTGTTTGTTTGTTACGCCTTTATGACTTAACTACTGAAACGATCATTATGAAATTTTGCATAAATGTTCTTAGGGGTACAGAAACGGAAACTTTTCATCCAGAAAAAAGTACTGTTCCCGAGGGATAGCAAAAAAACTGTCCACGCAAACGAAGTCGCGGGCGGCCGCTAGTTATTACTAAATCAAATTTGTAGCATATTATGATAATGCTTACTTTTTATTATTGTTTCAGTTTGATAAGATAAAAATATATAACTTTTACTCTTGTACTTTTTCCATAAACATTATTGGATTTTCAGAAAAAAATTACTTTGTATTATTGCTCCCTTTGCGACACCTAGAAGACCTCTTCCAGGCTTTCTTATTATCTTCATTATATATATCAGTATCTAATAAAATAATAATTAGTCTCCATAGTACTAAATCCACTTATTTTATGAATCTCAAGACAGATGTTTGGATTTTATTTTATTTATATTGATTTTTTTTACTAAGTTTGTTTTGGGATTTATAATAATAAGCAATAAACAAATATTATTTTCAGTTTTATTACATTACAGATTCAGCAAGTGTCCATGGTGATACCACATTTTTTTAACGAGCCACAGCCGGGGCCCTCACAACTGTGCAAAGAATATGGCCCTATTTCTCAAGGCCCAGAAGCTATTTCTTCTAAGGCTGGTGATTCACAAGCTGTTGAAAGAACACCCTTAGAAAATATATCCAACACAAGTTATTGTGGAAAATCGAATTTGGAAAAGTAGAAACATCTTCTAAACAGGAGCCCAAGTTAAAAACAGAAAAAGAGAAGTACCTTTATAAGAAATGTTCGAAATATTTAAAACAATTATGTCAATTACGAAATCGTATGAAGAACATGAAAAAGAAAGCTATATTAAATAACCTCACTGATAATAATGCTGTGAAGAAGTTGGAAGAAAAACTATCTCCTACATTTGCTTTCCTTTTGCAAGCTCAAATAAGGAATTGTAACAAGTCCACTGGTTGCAGGTGGACAAAAGAAGAAAAAATTGTAGCCTTGAGGCTTTACAAAAGATCACCAACCTGCTACAGATTGTTAAGAAGACTGTTCCAATTGCCTTCACCTGGTACTCTTAAGGCATTACTCAATAGGATTCCTTTTGCTGTTGGCATTGCCAACCCTGTGCTTGAAGTAATATCAAATTTTGTCAAACACCAAGAGCCTTCAGACAATCATTTTATTTTAATGTTTGACGAAATGTCTTTAAAAAAAAACATTAATTATAATCGAAGAGAAGATTTCATCGAAGGATATGAAGATCATGGGCCACAAGGAAGGTCCCCAAATGTGGCATCATATGCCTTAGTATTTATGATAGCTGGAATAAGGAAGAAGGTGAAACAACCTATTGCACATTATTTTTCAAGCAGTTTTTCAACTGCTGATAGACTGGCTGTGCTTATAAAAGAGGTAAATATTTTAGCACCTAACACAAGTGCTTGTTATATGTATATTATTATATAACTACTAGATAAACCTAAAACAATATTTAATGTTAATATTCCAGATTTTGCATCAGTGTTTTGCAGCAGGCATTCAAATATCTGCCACTGTATGTGACATGGATGGAGTAAACAGGCGAGCTCTGTCTATTTTGGGTGCAACTAAGGAGCACCCACGTATAATTGTCAATGGAAAAGAAATTGTCACATTGTTTGACACACCTCATCTATTAAAATGTTTTAGAAATTTATTCCTAAAATATGATATTGACTGCATGGTGGATATTTCATCTGGAGATAAGAGAGGAAGAGGTATAGTTTTAATGCTTATTAATCCATGCATTATTAATCAAACTTATTATTTAGAATTCGAGTTACCAATTTATATTGTTACTAATGATATTCTTTGGTTTCAGGTGTAGCAAAGTGGTCTCATATTAAAAATTTCTTCGAACTTGATAAACAAAACAATAATTTTGTATTTGCCCCTGCTCTAACAAAGGATCATTTAAACCCAAACGCCAAACAAAAAATGCGCGTGAAACTAGCCGCTCAGGTTTTAAGCCATACTGTGGCAGCGGGGATCTACGCCAAAGTATCTGATGGTAATAATAATAAACAATAGTTAGGCCCCGATCACAGGTTTTGGATAGCACTCTGACTTAAAAGTGGGACAGGATTGTATGAAATTATCTGCCAGATAAAGGCCAGATATGACAATTTGTGACATATCCTTAACCTGTAATTCTGGCCCTTATAGCGTATAATGTAAACTTTAGTTTACATTAACAGTAATTTTTACTGTTGAGCTTTATATGTAGAAAATAAATTGTGAATTGGTTAGGGATATTTTACAATATTGACGATATTTATTTATTTCAGGAACACTTACTCCTGATGCAGCTGTCACAGCAAGTGTTATAGCAAAAATTGATAAGATATTTGACTGTTTAAACAGCGACACGCCCGACCTGCGACGCGGTAAACTACACGCTACAAATATGACGGCGAAAACTCCACATCTGCAGCTGTTTTCGGAAATGAAAAAATTTTTTGGTACTTTAAAATTTGTGGGTAGTCCACGTGTCCCTCCGTCACAGGATGGATGGATTTGGACTATTAATGGGGTAGAACGTTTATTTAAAATATTGTCTACTACCCAAAATATTAAAAGTCTGGCCACTAGACGTTTGCAACAAGATCCAATAGAGAATTTGTTTGGTTGCATTCGTGGCAACTGTGGCTCCAATGCCAACCCTACTGTAGGCCAATTTGTGGCTGGACTTAAAACCGCTATAATAAGCAGCATGGCCCATATTGGGACCACTGGGAATAATTGTGAAACGGACAACAACATAATTATAAATAATTTTACAACTTTTTTGTCAATTCCACAACCCACTGAGGCGAATGAAGATTTGGACACAGAGGAAATGGTAGTGGAAGGTCCATTATCTACTCCCATTTTGGATATTGGTGATACTCCTGAAGTACAGGCTTGTGCCTATGTATGTGGATTTTTATTAAAAAATATAGCTAATTTAGACTGTAAACACTGTAATTCAGTCCTTGTATCGAAAAATGTAAATATTGTTCATATGTTTGTCCAATGCAAAGAATATAATGAATATAAAAAAAGTTTACATTATGCTAGCCAACCGTTAATTGCTTGTGTAGAAGCATGTGCAACAAATATTAACTTGTATTTAGAAGAGAATGGGTATAAGAAAGAATTGAAAAAATATTTAATAGAAAATTTAAAAACTAGTGTTAATTTCGAATTTCTCCATAGCTGCCACAAAAATGATAATATTAATTTTATTGTCACAAATGTTTTTCATATATGTGTGAATAGATTCTGTACCCTTAAAAACCGTCTGTTTGCAGACGAAGCATCAGCGTCTGCACTTAAACGCAAAATGAATATAATTTTGCATAAATAAGCAACATGCCAGATTATATTCATTTTTTGTGGCATTCATGTTTGAAAACAAGTTGAACTGACCTAATTGTAAAATGTTTTAAGTATACCTATTTTATTAGCTACTAGAAGTACCAGGACTACATAGTTACAAAGAAGTAACCTATTACAGGAGTAACTAATGTTAACATACTAAAATCTAACAGAAGTTAGCTTCTCAATAGTTATGTGGCCCTGGTACTCGAGAGTTTCCACTTATCCCTAAATAGTGCATTAAAATCAGTTAAATATTATTAGATAAACAAACAACCAGATATTTTCTACTTTTGCTTGCCCTTTGAACTTAGAACTCATAAATAATAGAAATTAGATAAGTTGTCCAAATTACAATTTACTATCTCTGATAGTTTTGTGATCAACCGATAACTTTTATCCAAAAGATATAATGTCGTAGAAAAAATATGTTATTCTGTTTGATGTCATGGACACTAATAGAATATTTTGTTTAACGGGTTGACTTTACACCTAATGTTATGTTCTTAAATAAGTCATATTACTCATGGATAAATATTTATTATGCACTATTATTTCATGCAATAAACATGTTTGGGAACATTTTTCTGTTTTATTTTATATTTGATGGGCAATATTGCTTACGAATTCTATCGATGGAGGTATAGGCAATTTCACTTGTAAGGAAACTTTATGGTAAAACTTACCATAAAGTTTTCTTACATGTGAAATTGCCTATACCTCCATCGAAAGAAATCTTATAAGAAAGTATTGTTCAAATGTTCCCGCCATAGAGTTTGTGGTGGGTTGACTATAGGTGACACTAGAAGCGTACTTCCGGTAAAAACGGAAACCCATTTCTTAACAATGGAGTTGTTATTCTTCTCCGCTAGGAGTATGTGTTCTGTGGTAGTGATTATATTCTCTTTGGGTCGTTCGTTGCTGTCATTGTCATGTCATGACTCATGATTCAGAACTAAATTGAAATAAAAATACCTTCATCGATCGCGTTTTACAGCGTATCGAAAGCGCTTTTATTTTATAAATTAAATTAATAAATGGCTGGTCTTTTGTCTGCAGTTTTTCACCCGCTTAGGCAAGTTTTACTTAGCATCATAGAATAGCCTAATTATTATTGGTCGTCGATCTGGAATAGACCCCAAAAAACTACAGATTTTTCCAGCTCGAGCCTATCTATTATCTAATTTCAAAATCTATCGCAATCGCTTTCAGGATGTGACACATTGATACTTCTTTTTGATACAAATAAACCAAAAATACCAAAAAAATGTAGCACATGTATCCATCCGTCAAATGAAAGTGCGATAGATTTTGAAATTAGACAATTTAGCCCCCGGGTCCCTCCACGCTGGTTAATAATTACCAAGCATACCTATTATTATTATATTACCTACTATTCTGATGGAATTTAGAGCCAAAATTTAATTCTTAGGTACATACGACATGGACTACAAGCAGCGTCGGGGATAACTGGAAGGAGCTTAGTGGAGCCCGAGAGTTTCTCTTTGTCCACTGTGCGAACTAAAGTACGCTGCTATTTCCCACGCCCAAATGAAGTTAGAAGAGTACGAAGACACGGCTGGGAGGCAAGAATGTCTACTCATAATGGTCGCAAGGTTATAATGAGAAGATTACTTAAAGGCAGATATGTATTAACCCATTAAAGGCTAGCTGTAGTATTAGTCCTATTAAATAAAATAGTATAAACAAAACGAAACTTTTATTTAATGACCATCCTAAATCTGCACAACTTTACTTATAACAAAGCTTCATTTTACTTATCAACTAGTAATTCAATCATAAAAAATAACAAAAATAAAACACTTGGTAAAACTACTTCTACATAGCATAAACCTGTGGTTGTACATAAATATTTATTTAACAAATATAGATACATAGATTATTTTGTTTTTAGAGCACAGAAAAAATGTTTATCAAAATGTTGATTGATGTTGACCCAACATCGATTTGGAAAGAACTCTGAATGTTATCATTTGATACTGTACTGCTTAAACGGCTAACAAGTAGTTTAATTCAACAAATACTTCTGTTGTACAGAGTCGTCAGAATTAGTAGGAGATTTAGCTGGTTTCAAAAGATTTGAAACTTCGGACACCACGAATGTTGTTAATTTAATGATAGCTAGATGGGCAGCCAGCTGCAAGACGAGAGCCCCAAAACCTTTATATAGTCCAGCAACACCTTCTTTTGCTATTGTTGTATGATAACAATCCATAAAACCTTCATAGCCTGTCAGGATAGGTGTAACTGATGTACCTGTATCCAAATTATCAATAATTGTTCTTGTTCCCTGTAGCAAAGAAAGGCCATATTAATTTCAAAGTATAAACAAAGTTAGCAAGATGGGAATAATAGGGTAAACGTAACCGTAACTTACCTGAATATGCAGCCTATGAATGATAGTTTCGATTGGATAGAACAATATCTCCATAGTTATGAATGAAAATATATTTGCTTTGAGATTGATGTCATCGATCAAGGGATTTTGTGAATTTCTTTGATAGTTCATGTTGTAAGAATCACTTAACTCATGTTTATTTCTTTGTTGAAACCTCATAATTCTTACGGTTAGACTTCTCAATGTGACACTGCAAAAGGAATTAAGATTTTATTTTTTTTCTCATTTAAATAAATGACTAATTAAATATTAACAATTAAATGAAACATCAAATGACGAAGATACTAATAAACATAGCAGAATGTACATCAACAATAAAATATAACATACTGTGCTAGATATTTAGAAACTCCAAGTGCTGCTGTCGGTAAAACAATTGCCCATATTGGTAACATTCTGCCTCTGCTTGGAGTTCCCCATTCCAAGATGCGTAGAAATCCTTCTCGAAAAACATCAAAAAGTGCCGGTTTATCGCTTGCAATATCACTTTGTACCGTTTCAACAAGGCTCGCAGAGTAGAAGGGAGTGATGATGGCTGTGCTTACACTGTTGAAATAAGATTTGTTAGGCCATTAATAGGTCTCTATATGTATGTCACCAATGTATTGTCTAGAAATAAATAGATTTACTTCTCACCATTTTAAAGTTACATGTTGAAGAAATTGTAACACAGAACCGCATTTTTCAATTTCTCTGGAAAATAAGTAAACAAACAATAAAACCTTAATACATTATGATTGAAAAAATGATCTGAATTTCCTTATGTTGATAATTGTTTTTGATGAAATCAAAACTCACTTTGGCCAACCGGTGCCCTTAGCCACTAAATCTTCAACAGCCAGATTTAAACCTTTTACAATGCACGTTGAACCAATTCCTTTCCATAAAGTGGTTACATCTTGTCTTCTGTGTAGCCTTGCAACAATTGGCAGCAAAGTGTAGGGTACTATATGGTAGCTTTTAAGGCTGTTATGGACCTATTGATATAGAAACATTGCAGTTCATTCTAGTGTGTATAGTTATATTGTAAACAACTATTCTACCAATTTAATTATTGTTTGGTAACATTTATATCAAGAGAAAATTTATATATTACCTGACACTGACGTCGCAGGACAATAAATGGGTGGCTTAATAAATTCTCCGTAATCAAACTTGCAACACTTATAGCAGTGGTCACATAAGCATTATTTTCTGTGAAAGTAAGTACAGTGATACAGCTGATGAAATTCTATTGGAATTTTCTTATTATTGTAAAATAATAATGTGTAATGTAACAAGGCAGTCTGCCTGTAAAATTGTGTGATTAACTCAATAGAAAATGAATTCAGTAGAATATAAGAAGTAGATATTATTATATCCAAAATGCTTGGTTATTCAAATTACTCTACTTTAGAAGTGAGCGAGTAGAAGACAGTAGGTACAATACAGAAAGAAGTCATTTAATTAGTACCTTCGTCAGGTACATCATCCATAACCAGAGGCGGTCCCTGATACTCTTCAGTCAAGGGAGTATGATATCCATATATTTGTTGATAACGCGTATCATACAAGTCATTTGTTTCCCTATTGGGATCCAAACCATAGGGCCTGTTGTAAGAATTGTAGTCACCAAAGCCAGCCATTTCAAGATTCACACACTCCTGATTTGATAAAATTTATGTAACATTACCGCATTGTGCACAAGTAATTAGCTAAAGTAATTATATTTCTTGTTTGTTGAGCTCAAACGATCAATGATGATGAAAATTAAAAATTCTACATAAAATCACAAAACAAAAAGTCGGTCAGGTTACACCATAGACAAGACAAGACAACATTGACAACATCAAATCAAAGCAAAGAGTAAAATAATATATCAAAGACAGACCTAGAAAAGAGTAGATTGGGTATGGTTGTATGGTTCCTCTTTCCAGTCTCAAAGAGCAAAAAATAGAATGTAAAAGGCCGCTTTACGCTCCCGTGCGAATCATCGGCGAACGGCGAACCACCTGCGAAACATGAGTGTAGAGTAGAACAGCCCCCCTAGCCAATGTAACATTTGCAAATTTTCTTGCGCTTCGAAACATGTAATGTATGGATTTGACGTTTTAAAATTCGATTGTTAACGAAATCTTATTATGTCAATCCCATACATGTGTAACGAAGATTTGCCAATGTTACTTTGGCTAGGCCCACTGATTCGCGGCTCCGCATACCGTTTTTTCCCCGAAAGGAGCCGCGAAGCGAGATCTTCTTGGTGAGACTAAATTCAAGTAAATTCCACATTCGCAGTATTCGCACTGTATGAAGGAGACATTAGAGGAGGTCTCGTCGTTCATTTGTGGTTTGTTTACTCTATGCTCTTTGGTTCCGAATAAAATAATATGGCGGATCATAATAACAAGGGCGCTAAAAGATTATTTTCGTTATCTTCTATCAGTGATCTAAAGGTGTTTATGTCTTTAATTGTTAAAAGAAGCTACATTGATTTATTTTAATGTAGATTTCTTAGACTTGTGCTAGTTATCAACAGGAAATAAATGATATTTCTTCGTATGAAACCTCGGGACTTCGATGTAAACTTTATTGGATTTTAAATTTACACCAAGAATGTCTGCAATAAAAGTAAATTTCGAGATTGGTCATGAAGCATCGTTGCGTTCAAAAAAGACGCCTGAAGGGTTTACTCATGATTGGGAGGTTTTTGTCCGTGGACAAGAGGGTGCTGATATAAGTCATTTCGTTGATAAAGTGGTGTTTCAACTGCATGAAACCTTCCCAAAACCAAGAAGAGGTAAATTATTGTTTAAGTTCCTTCAGTGGCTTGGTTGTCATAATTATTAAGGCTAATCTTTAATGTTCTATGATCAGATCATTTACTTTACCATTTTAATAAATATGAACTTGTTGTGTTTATTATGAATTGATATAGGTACTAATGTAATGTTATTTTTAATTTTCAGTGGTAAAGGAACCACCTTTTTCCATAAAGGAATCTGGATATGCTGGATTTATTTTTCCGATTGAAATCTATCTAAAGAATAAAGATGAACCAAAAAAAATTAAGTTCTCATATGATTTCACATTACAACAAAGTGGAGTTTTAAAAGATAGGTATATTTTTCAAAATCCTAATGAGGATTTTAGAAAAAAATTGTTAAAAGGCGGAGGTATTCTTGTGAATAACAATGCATTTTATACTAATCCAGATCAGCAGGAAAGTAGAAGTAGGGATTCATTCAGCGACGAGAAGTCGCAACTTACAAGTAAGCCTAAATTATCCTCTGAGACAATCAAGAAACACAAGTCTAAAGAGCACAAAGAAGAAATCCCACACCGAACCAGCAGTTTTGAGAATTTGTTTGGACCACCAATACAAAAACCACCAAAAATTTCTCCAGATCCAAAAAAGAATGAAAAAACAGTTACTGTCCCCAAATTTGAAAAAAAGGACAAAGATAGATCAGGTTCTGAAAAAAAATCTAAGCATGAGCATAAAGATCTCAAACAAGACAAATCAAAAATTAAAGATGAAAAAGACAAAATTAAAGCAGATAAAGTTAAAACACACAGTAAAGAAACGGAAAGATCAAAAGAAAAACCAGCTAAAAGGCCAAGTGATAGGTTGCCTTCTCCTGATATGTCAAAAAAACGTTGTACAAGTCCTATTAGAAAAGTCCCCAGTCCTTCTCCACGATCAAGTAGTGCATCAAGTTTTAAAGATGATTTCAAACCAACTAAACATAGTTCTGATATTTTAGAGCAGAAAAAGCCAAAGCTTGAAGAAAAGTTACCTGAAGTAAAAGCAGAGAAAGAGGTTAAAGAAAAAAAGAAAAAAGAAAAGAAAAGTCATGATAGAGATAAAGAAAAAGATAGAAAGGAAAAAAAGGAACATAAAAAAGATAGTCATAAATCTAAGGACTCCCCCAAGATGTCTTTTGAACCCCCAAAAGAGGCAATAAAAGAAGTTAAATCCAGAGAGACACCAAAAGAGAGGGAACCAGTGAAAGAGTCACCACCTATTAAAGAAAAACCAGCAAAACTTGAAAAATCAATCAACAAGTTTTCAATTGAAAATCTAAGAAAAACACCTCCATCTGAAAGTAGTGAACGTCCAGAGAGTCAGAAAAAAGAAAAATCTGAATCGGAAAGAAAACATAAACATAAGAAAAAAGATAAAAAACGTGATGAATCCAAAGAAAAGCACAAAGAATCCAGTAAAGAGAAGAAGCACAAACATGAAAAGATTAAAGAAATTCCTACAGAAAAAGCCGAGATTGTTGAGCATAGAGAAACACCAATATCTAAAGAACGTCATTTCCCAGAACCAGCCTCCCCCATATCTATTGACACTGCTTCTCAATGTAGTTCAAAGAGTGGTCTCGCTAAAATCTCACACATAGGAGTAGAAGATGTAAATAGCAGTCACTCTGATTCAGAGAGCTCACTTATCGAAGATGATGAAAGTAAAGTCAAAGTTGAAAATCCATCACCAGAACCACCTAAACGTGAGCCTACTCCTGATCCTGAACCAGAACCAGTTATAGAAGCTCCCCCGCCACAAAAAGAGAAAACCAAGAAACACAAAGATAAATCAAAGAGAGAAGAAAAAAGACGCAAAAGAAAAGCAGCTGAAGAAGAAAATGCAGAAAATAGAAAAGTCGCGAAATCAACTGAATCTACTGTTCCTGCAAATAATGACACTGAGAGAGGTGAAAGTAGTGGCTCCATATCTATGGAAACTAAGGTTCAAGACAATGGGGTTTCAAGTAGCTTAGGTGAGGATGCTGAGCCTGGTGAACTATCTCCTGAATATATGGGACAGTTAAGAGATCTGCAAAAACGAATAATGACTATAAATAATAATGAAGATCTTGAAAGAGTTGTCAATCTAATAGCAGAAACGGGAAGGTATGAAGTCACAACTCAGACATTTGATTTTGATTTATGTTTGTTAGATCGATCAACAGTACAACAGCTGATACAGTTAGTAGGTTGCTAGCCAATAATCTCACTTTTTGAATGGTTTTGATGGATAATTCAAAATTCATTTTCATACATTCATATTTGGATTTTGAAATCAGTTTGTAATGTGTGACTCAAAGGCAGTTTATTGTAAGCCTGTATGAGGTTTAAATTAAGTGTAAATTACAATATAGCAGCTTCAAATAATCTCATATAATAAGCTATGCCAATGATATTTCACATTACGTATGCCATGAATGTTAAGTGCAATACTGTATAGGTTTCTAAAGCTATAAGACTGTTGAAAGATTGTTAAACATAATGTATATTTTGTACATTATTGTAATGAATTGTATAATAAGTTAAAAGTTTTATTTAGCTCTGCAGATCACCATGAGCTGTAAGAGGTAATGTTAAAATAATTGTAAAGTAGTTTTAATGTTAAATGTAATTTTTGAGTTTATTTGGTAAGTATTTTAAGAATGTGACTTAAGAACTCAATCATAAACCATTATAATACTTAAGTTGTTATGTAATTTTATGCACATAATTATTTTAACTTACGATTCAAAATAATGCTGATATAAAGTTGGCAGTTAGCATTGCAAAATGGCATATTATTAATATTAAGGCATCATAATTTACATCACTAGTTATATAATAATTATTGTGTATTTTGTTAACTCTTGAAATAAAATGGTGATGAAATAATTTTGACTAAAGTGTTTGGCTATAGTTTTGATCGCGTACCTATTTAAATTATGTTTGTTACATAACTTATTTTTTTATTTAACTAGTATTTTAGTAATATACCTACTTACATTAAAGTAATTTAAATAAAAATATATGGTAAAAATTGCGTGTTTTTGCATGGCATATAATTACCTATTTTGAAATGTATTCCCCCCCCCACATGACTTAATGCTAGAGTATCCATGTCTGACCGACGAAATGTGAAGAAGGTTACCACACACACAGTAGTGTCCTGAGCCTGAGCCCGACTAGCTAGCTAGACCACACAAGTTCAATAATGATGCGATGGCGAAAGAACGATGCGCCGATTTTTGTATCATTTTCAACATTCAATCGACAAAGGCTGAACCACGAACTAAAAAATCCCCAGCAGCATTTACTTTGCCACAAAACAAATATTTGATTCTCATTATCAGGCAGCAAACCTTGATCTGCAAACAGTCATAAATGGTCAGCAATTTTAATAAACAGTTGGATTGGAGAATTGGATACAAAAAAAACTGAGGAGGGCAGTCCAAAATTGGTCACCAATCTCATACATACCTTTCCTAAAGTTGCCTTACCTTCTTTCTGCTCCATCACAAAACATCTTCCAACAGAGTACATGTTAAGACGAATGAATCAAACGAGCCAATAGACGTGGGTCACTGAAGAGGGGTCCTGTGAATGCATTTAACCAAATTCTATGATATTTGGGGCTCTATTTTTCAAGACAAAAAAAAATAAGTAGTAGTTCAAAAAATCTGGATAGATGGCGTTTTATGAAAGCCGAGATGTTGGATCATAGATATAGTATATTAAAAGTGTTGGATCCAATCGAGGACCCAATATTTTCAACAGTGAGGCCGCACGAAGTGTACCTATTATCTATGGTTGTGTGTGTCCGTACTTTATTCTCAACCTTATTGCGTTGCTGTTTGTTAAGGCGCTGTAGGTAGTGAAACTAGCGCCGCCATCGCCACTACATTTATTTTTATTACTCGTAAACCAAGTCAATATTTATAAAAAGCTCATGCCGGCCACTACATTTACTTTTATTACTTGTTGATATTTAAAAAAAGCTCATGTAATAATCTCTTAAATTGTCTCTAATATTTTTTGAATAACTCTTCAACAGTTATCATTCATTCTGTAAGTTTTAAAATCCATTTTAGCTGAAAGTGGCCACTTTTGGCAATTATGGATTTTAAAACTTACAGAATGAATGATATCTGTTGAAGAGTTATTCAAAAAATATTAGAGACAATAGGGATGTTGACTATTTTTTTTATTTTATGTTACATAAATTACCTCTCAAAAAAAGAAACATTGGTAAAAGAATTAATTCGCTAGCATGAAAACTGCCCGAGATATCACAGTGTGAAATGCACACAAATGGACTCGATCAAAAACGCTCCATACTAATGGCTTGCACGTTATGACGTCACGCCTTGCAAGTTTGTATGCAACGCATAGGAAATTTGTTCAGCGGCTATATTAAATATTGTGTTTATCAAAATGGTTTCTTCGACAAATTTGCTGTACATTTTACGGACTAATTAAAGGTATCATTTATTTTAATAAATTTTATACTTTTTAAATGGACTTGTCCACCCAACTTTGAAGGGTCATAAAACAAATAATATGCTATATATAAAACCAAGAGGTATACAAGCTACTCTAAAAGATTAATATGTTTACGATTTTTATTAGTATTTCGTTATTTTATTCATTAGTCAACATCCCTATTTAAGAGATTATTACATGAGCTTTTTTTAAATATCAACAAGTAATAAAAGTAAATGTAGTGGCGGCGCTAGTTTCACTACCACCGCGCCTTAAGTGTTTGTTATTTATAATAATGTTTTGTACTACTGTTTGCTCCTATTATCCCCGCAATTAAGTATAGCGGAACTAGAGATGGGCGGTGGGTAAATACCCGATGGGTATTTACCGGGTAAATACCCAATTTGGGTTTATACCGGGTATTTACCGGGTAAATACCCAAAAGCATGGGTAAAAACAATAAGCACGATGTGGTTTAGTAGTATTTTTTCTTTTCGTCTTTCTTTTTATTCATTTAAGTTAAGTTTTATGTTTAGGTACAAAAAAAATATATTATTTTGATTATTGACTAAACTAGAGAGATGATTTTCATTTCCGACTATTTGGTTAGTTGTGTTCTATAACAAAAATAAATTAAAAAATAATAATTTAGTTAGTTACATTATGAATTGAATTACTTTACTACATAATTTAAAAAAAATGGATAGTGTACTGGTAGTTACGAACAGTCATTAATAATTATAGCGGTATTGTTGTTAATCAGTCTTTTCAAAATATGCCCTACTCTAACCGCTCGGTTGCCCCGGGCGCCCGTCGTAATCACTCGAGCTTTGCCCGTCAATTTTCCACCCTTGCCGGCCCCTCGCCACCGGGCAGCTCGATTCCCGTTAAAGCGTTCATTGCGACTTAACTCGATATGTTACACTATCAAGTGTTGTGTTTTTATGATAAGTAGGAATACAGCTATAGAATGCAGTTAGTGGGGCCGGAAATTGATAAAATTGTGCGCATCGTGATGAAAGATGATGAATTTTTACCATGCTTAGGGGACACCACTGTGATTATTTTTAGGTGTGGAGGCTACCTGGATTTGACCCCTAACGTACTTTAGAGGTCAAATTCGATATAGAGGACGTTTTACTCCGTATTATTCCGTTTTATGTCTTTTTACGAAGCTAATACCCTTCCTATTTAGCTGAAAACTGACATATGAAAACACATCTACACATCACCCCCTTTCCAATGACACCTCAATCATCAAAATCGGTTCAGTAGTTTAGGCAGCAAAAGTGATTTTTTACATTTGAGAGATATTCAAATGAGTACTGAATTGTACTGATTACTGGTTGCTGAAAGAAAAAAGTACAAATATCGGCATAAAAAAATATGATTAGAAAGCCACATTAATATAATACAGATTTAAAAAATATAAGTTTAATTGGAACAGTTTGATAAAAAAACGCGTTTAAAAATATTATACACAGTGCGGTAATTACATAAAAAAAATCTTAAAAATGCGTTCTGTTAAAGGCCGGTGCAGTTATCTCTGTGATACCAGCACCAAATTTTTATATGTTGTTTAACATTTTGTTTTCTCTTAAAAACCGTCGGGAATCCACCTGTGAAGTGCCTTGTTCCAGAGACATAACGTCATCAAAATGGCGACGAACGTATTTTAAAAAAAATTGATAATTATGATTCTGTGAATCCTATATACATGTATGGGGCACTATCGGGTGTCAGATTAAAGGTAATTAAGTGTTCTATAATGTTATAATACAAAACATAAGCTGAGTAGTACAGTTACGAAAATATATTAAACTATATGGAAATTCAATCTTTAAAAACTCCCCATTTTTTATTTTATTTTAAAATACCGTAAATATTAAACTGATAATTTTAGTGCAAACAAAAAATATGTTGATAAATTCCATTTAATGCAGATTTAAAAAATAATTTTTTAATAACCTTTACAAACAATTAGCGATTTTTTTTTAAATAATATCTTTTTATTTCAAAATTTCTTATAAGTAAATTAAGTAGGCTTTACAAAAGTATAGGACCAAGTAACTTAAAAAACACTTCATTAATATAGTTTTTTTGAAGAAACTGAAAAAAATGGTAAGTTTTTCGAGCAGCACAGGGTTGCAGAGCTGCATACTTCGGTATGAACTACTTTCAAGGGGCATAACAACATTTATACAATCGTGTTACCTGTGCGATTTTTGCCTTTTTGTGTTGATTTTGAGTGGCCTTTTTTGGTTTTTCAAATAATTTACAAATATATCGTACTTCTTAGTTTTCGTTTTTTTTAATTTTCTTTAAAACAATAACATTAAAGTATTATAATATTTATAGTATATTTGGAAACAGCTATTTATTAGCTTTCATTGGATAGCCATATTGTTATACTTTAATACAAAAAACCTTCTATAAAGGAAATAGACGGCGCACTTTACATTTTTACATTTTTAGTTTCAGACGGTTTACATTTTTTTTCGCTATTTATTGTTTGTAAAGGTACTTGAAACTTATATTTTTTTCAAATCTGCATTAAATTGAATTTATCAACATATTTTTTGTTTGCACTAAAATTATCAGTTTATTATTTACGGTAATTTAAAATAAAATAAAAAATTAAAGTTTTTAAAAATTTAATTTCCATATTATAATTTAATATATTTTCGTAACTGTACTACTCAGCCTATGTTTTGTATTATAACATTATAGAACACTTTATTCCCTTTAATCTGACACCGGATTCATAGAATCATAATTATCAGGTTTTTTTTTCAAAATGCGTCCGTCGCCATTTTGATGACGTCATCTCCGGAACAAAACACTTCACAGGCGGTCTCCCGACGGTTTTTAAGAGAAAATAAAATGTTAAACAACATATAAAAGTTTAGTGCTGGTATCACAGAGATAACTGTAACGGCCTTTAATAAAACGCATTTTTAAGATTTTTTTATGTATTGCCGCGCTGTGTATAATATTTATAACCGACTTCCAAAAAAGGAGGAGGTTCTATGTTCGTCTGTATATTTGTTTTTTTTTGTGTATGTCCACCGATTACTCGAGACGGCTGGACCGATCTTATTGAAATGAGATGATGAAATTATTCAAACGTTATTACATTAGGTACACTCCCAAGTTGGTCCCATTATTTAAAATTTGGAAATCGGTTCAGTACTTTTCAAGTAATTTTGAAAAAAGCACGAAAATAGTATGATTTTGTGTGAATTACCTCGATAATTGGTCGTATTACTTCTTTGTTTATGAACTGAATAAGATAATATTTTTTTTGTTGGAAGAGGGATATCTTAAGTGTAGTTTTTTAACCGACTTAAAAAAGGAAGTTCTCATTTTGACCCGTATTTAAGTATGTCTCTCCGCGATTATCTTACGTTTGGCTGAGCCGGTTTTTCTACATATATAATATACCTTACCTACAAGGTGTACCTACACTAAAAATAAAAAAATTGTTTAAAAGAAAACAAAAAACCGACTTCAAAAAACCTACCTCTAAAAAGCAAGAAATAATATTCGTAATAATAAAAATACGTCTATTGAAGTCGAATGGGGCTTTTAGAATAAAAAAAAAGGAATTTGTACTCCAGCCCCACCCGACTTCAATAGACGTATTTTTATTATTACGAATATTATTTCTTGCTTTTTAGAGGTAGGTTTTTTGAAGTCGGTTTTTTGTTTTCTTTTTTAAACGTATTTTTTATGACACTGTTCCAATTAAACTTATATTTTTTAAAATCTGTATTAATGTGGCTTTCTAATTATCGTATCGTAATCGTTTCTCAAATTTATCGTAACTGGAAAATATTTTTTTGTTAATAACATTTTCGATTTTTGGGGTTCGGAATTTCGGTTATTTATTTTCTAGTATGTAAAGGTTTGTTTTTTATTTCAGAAATCTATTGGCCGTCTTTTATTTATCCGAAAATGATACCACACTTGCCCTAGTAGCTGTAAATTTGCAGCTATTACGACAAACATCATGCGCGTCGAAGTGATAGGTCTGTGATGAACAATTTGACCTCTATAATCTGTTAGGGGTCAAATCCAGCTTGCATCCACATCTTAAAACGATCACTGTAGTGTAACTTACGAATGGTAAAAGAATCACGCTTTCATCACAATGTGCACAATTTTAATGAAAATAAGCGATTTCCGGCTCCACTACGTCTTTTGTTTCTCAAAACGCGATTCCGGTAAAGTATTACGATGAGGTAAACATTGAGATGGCGCGTTTGAGAGCGCACTTTTATTAAAAAATTCGTACCATAAATTAAAGCGATGATCTATGGTTTTTTATTTTAAAGTACGTCAATAAGATAATAAAGATTATGTTAAAAAATAAAAACATACACTTGTCTATACAAAATACTAAAATCACTCAAAACACAAAAAAACACAATACACTTTTCGACAGACCACCACGTTCAATAAGAATTGTAATTTTTTTTTCTCTCAGAGACCTAATGCTTGTTTATGGATTGTACAGCTAGCAAATTTCACAGAATAACGAGACAAACGTCCAGAAATGTCCCTAAGAGTAAAAGAGATAAGTATAATTCAATAAATCGAGGCCTCTCTCGCGCGCTAGCCCATGTCAACCAGTAGTTGACACGGGCATTTCAGGTAGGTACTCAAACTCGTGTCAACTACTGGTTGACATGGGCAAACTAATCGCATTACAGAGTAAAAAAGTCGTTGGACCTGTTTTTAGCAAACATGCCAGATGCTCTACACCTCTATGACAGATCAAGCAACATTTAAATAGTATAAGAGACTAATAAGAGACTTAAAAAATAGTTGGAAAGTAAATACCCACCCTTTGGGTATTTACCTGGGTAAATACCTTCATTTTGGGTACGTTGGGTATTTACCCGGTATTTACCGGGTAGAATCCCATCTCTAAGCGGAACAAAATTATCTGCTCTAACGCAGTTGTTGGTAAAATCTTGTTTCATAATCAAAACGCAAGGTAACGCGGCCTAATGGGGGACTAAAGTACTTAAATAAAAAGTTATTAATGAGATTAACATTTATTTGAAGTATGACAATAACTTTACAATTATGACAAATAAGCACCCTGCAAAATAAACTAATCCCAGTACCAAATGAATGAATTAGGAAAACAAATATTATGAACCATTAGGTACATCAAAACACAGGATGGCATATGGGTAGATGAATGAGAAATGAATATAAGAAAGATTGATTGATTATGAAAAAGTAACTTGCGATGAAGCGAAGTAGGTATATACTTTTCGCACATTCAGTTTTTTTGTATTTTATAATATTCATCAATGGCAAAGACACCAATTGCCGATTAAGCTTCTGAACTTGATGAATCGATTCGTTTCCGAATGAAATCGGCGTTGGCGTTTCTGCCTTTCCGTCCCGGCGCTGTCAAATCCCTATGTAGCACCGGAAATGTTCACCTCTTCTTTCCGTTTTTATGAACAGCGTGTCGCCATTTTGAGTAAAAATCGCCAATGTTTTGTATAGAAATTCCTGCTGCTTGAGCCGCTCCCGTCAAACTGAACTCCTTGTATTGCTCTCCCGCACTGCCGGGCTCACTGCCTACTAGTAAAATGAGCAAAGAACCCGTTTTTCCGGGTAATAATATATTCTCTGGTTCTCCGTTACCCCCTTGAGTTTGCCTATCTTCAGTGATGAAGTGGTTACAGAATTCCAATATCTGTATGTAGTTCTGAACGTAAGACGGAGCTTTCTTCGGGTATTTGAGTAGAGGCAGGGCCCGCGACTGGCCGGGTCGCTGCGCCCTCAGGAACCGCGAGCCGCTCTTCAGTTGAGTCTCGAGCCAGCGGATGGCATCGCGAGCAGTGCTTTGTTCACGTTTCAATTCGTCGAGCTCTTGTAGTACTGAAATAATAAAACGTCACATTAGTTGGAACATGGATTACGCCTGTAGCACACCTCCGCCACGAAACCGTACCAGCTGCACCTACGCTATAGTTCCGCTATGAGTTGTCATCCATCGACGACGATATATGAGGATCACATCTACGTAGCGGTTTCACATCATTGCTTTCGCGTATGTCAACGGTCGTAGCCGATCAGGTGGAATCGCGCGTTAAAAATCTATGCATTAAGGACAGGCTGTTCGCATTTGCTTCGCTTGTCGAACTCATGACGGAACCTACTGCGGTGTTTCCCGGGCGGGAGGTGTGTGCTACATGCAATGGGTGATTGCTCAAGGAGGCTCAAGGTCACCCAGCGTGCAATGGAGAGAGCCATGCTCGGCGTTTCCCTGCGTGATCGAATCAGAAACGAACAGATCCGCAGGAGAACTAAAGTAACCGACATCGCTCGAAGGATTGCTCAGCTGAAGTGGCAATGGGCGGGACACATAGCGAGGAGAACCGATGGCCGTTGGGGCGGAAAGGTTCTGGAATGGCGACCACGCACCGGACGACGCTCCGTGGGTAGGCCCCCGACAAGGTGGACCGACGATCTGGTGAAGGTCGCGGGAAGCCGCTGGATGCGGGCAGCCCAGGACCGATCGTCGTGGAGATCCTTAGGGGAGGCGGTTGTGCGGCTGATATGATGATGATGAACGACTGCAAATGCAGCCGGGACAAACGGCTTAACGTGCCTTCCGAAGCACGGATAAACTCGAAATAATAAATTTCTTCTTGACGCGGCGCAGGTGCAGGTGCAGCGCGGCGGTGTCGAGCGCCAGCAGCGCGGGCGCGGGCATCGGCAGTATAATAGCGCTAACCGACAGTGGGCACGAGGAGGATGAAGTTCCTGGCGCGCAGCAGCTGCTTGACGCGGCGCAGGTGCAGGTGCAGCGCGGTGGTGTCGAACGCCAGCAGCGCGGGCGCGGGCATCAGCAGTATAATAGCGCTCACCGACAGTGGGCACGAGGAGGATGAAGTTCCTGGCGCGCAGCAGCTGCTTGACGCGGCGCAGGTGCAGGTGCAGCGCGGTGGTGTCGAGCGCCAGCAGCGCGGGCGCGGGCATCGGCAGTATAATAGCGCTCACCGACAGTGGGCACGAGGAGGATGAAGTTCCTGGCGCGCAGCAGCTGCTTGACGCGGCGCAGGTGCAGGTGCAGCGCGGCGGTGTCGAGCGCCAGCAGCGCGGGCGCGGGCATCGGCAGTATAATAGCGCTCACCGACAGTGGGCACGAGGAGGATGAAGTTCCTGGCGCGCAGCAGCTGCTTGACGCGGCGCAGGCGCAGGTGCAGCGCGGCGGTGTCGAGCGCCAGCAGCGCGGGCGCGGGCATCGGCAGTATAATAGCGCTCACCGACAGTGGGCACGAGGAGGATGAAGTTCCTGGCGCGCAGCAGCTGCTTGACGCGGCGCAGGTGCAGGTGCAGCGCGGTGGTGTCGAGCGCCAGCAGCGCGGGCGCGGGCATCGGCAGTATAATAGCGCTCACCGACAGTGGGCACGAGGAGGATGAAGTTCCTGGCGCGCAGCAGCTGCTTGACGCGGCGCAGGTGCAGGTGCAACGCGGTGGTGTCGAGCGCCAGCAGCGCGGGCGCGGGCATCGGCAGTATAATAGCGCTCACCGACAGTGGGCACGAGGAGGATGAAGTTCCTGGCGCGCAGCAGCTGCTTGACGCGGCGCAGGTGCAGGTGCAGCGCGGCGGTGTCGAGCGCCAGCAGCGCGGGCGCGGGCATCGGCAGTATAATAGCGCTCACCGACAGTGGGCACGAGGAGGATGAAGTTCCTGGCGCGCAGCAGCTGCTTGACGCGGCGCAGGTGCAGGTGCAGCGCGGTGGTGTCGAGCGCCAGCAGCGCGGGCGCGGGCATCGGCAGTATAATAGCGCTCACCGACAGTGGGCACGAGGAGGATGAAGTTCCTGGCGCGCAGCAGCTGCTTGACGCGGCGCAGGTGCAGGTGCAGCGCGGTGGTGTCGAGCGCCAGCAGCGCGGGCGCGGGCATCGGCAGTATAATAGCGCTCACCGACAGTGGGCACGAGGAGGATGAAGTTCCTGGCGCGCAGCAGCTGCTTGACGCGGCGCAGGTGCAGGTGCAGCGCGGCGGTGTCGAGCGCCAGCAGCGCGGGCGCGGGCATCGGCAGTATAATAGCGCTCACCGACAGTGGGCACGAGGAGGATGAAGTTCCTGGCGCGCAGCAGCTGCTTGACGCGGCGCAGGTGCAGGTGCAGCGCGGTGGTGTCGAGCGCCAGCAGCGCGGGCGCGGGCATCGGCAGTATAATAGCGCTCACCGACAGTGGGCACGAGGAGGATGAAGTTCCTGGCGCGCAGCAGCTGCTTGACGCGGCGCAGGTGCAGGTGCAGCGCGGCGGTGTCGAGCGCCAGCAGCGCGGGCGCGGGCGCGGGCCCGCAGCGCTCCAGCTCGCGCACGCGCGACGCCAGCCACAGCTTGCCCAGCCGCCGCAGTAACCCGCCCTCGCTCGACTCCTACACGTTATAAAAATACATTCACAAAGGTAGCATTGTTTCAGTGTTTGCAAAAGCTGTTTTTGAAAAAGTTTTAATATTTTTTTCATTTATAATTGTATTTGATTGTTATAGTAGCTAGAGAGCTCGCGACAAAAAAAAATTTTCATTATTTAATATGATTTAGTATTGAACTATTGAGGTTGTACATGAAGGAGGGCCAGTATTGAAAATTCACAGTCATTAGTTTATAGCTTACAAAAATCTCATAACGAAGTTTGCTAAGACTAAGAGACTTTGTTTGCATTGGCTTTTCAAACTGAATATTAAAAATGTACAATTTCAAGATTTAATAATGAAAACTTTACCTGTGGCTTCTTACTGTTGTGCCATTCTCTGTTTCTTTTGTGATTCAGTTTGGTGTTAACTTTTGGTGCCTGATTTTTCTTTACATAATAAATTTTCATTGTTCTGTTAAACCGAATTCTGGGAACAATTTTTGCTATCTGATTGCCGAAATCAATGAAATTAAGGATTCTTATGATATTTTCTTCATATACTGATGGCTTATAGCGTTCTAGAATTTGCCATTCTGCAGCATTTTTGTCGAATTTGCAAATATTAGTACCACGTAAATTTACATCTTCTGGCAATGGTATGGTTTTGTATTCAAGTTTTAGATTTCTGACAACATGTTTAGCGTAGTCTAAAACTTTCGACCTCTTGAATTCATTTATTTCTTTTGATTTAGGGCTAAAGTAATATGTGAGTATGTTTAGAAGATCAACCACACACTGGAAAAGTGCTTCACCACTATCGCCACAAGACAAAATAAGTTCCTTTTCTGTGAGAATCCAATCTTGAAGAAGTTTTATACTACACAGTAAATTGTTTCCAAGCAAAAAGTCTTTTATTCCATTCTCATTAAGCCTAAGATCTTTAGTCGTTTCATTTTTCAAAGAGTTGTTTGTAGTGATTGAATGAATTTCCCCAGATTCAGTTTTATCAACTTCTCCATTCGGTTTTTCAGCTATATCTTCAACATCAGAGCCGTCAAGGTCAGAGACTTCACTCTTAGAGTCATCTTCAGACTGATAAGTGGATTCTGTAAGATCTTCATCAGAGCTGGAATTGTCAGATTCAACACCACTGCTTTCTGTTTCTGCGTTGCTCAAATCGGAGCTGCCTGATGAGGTAATACGACGCCTTCGCCTCCTTTTACTTAACTTCTTAATACTTTTGATGTCTCCATTTTGTTTGTCAGTGCCAGTGTCTTTTTCAGCAGCTCCTGTTTCCTTTAGCTGAATATTATTATTGCTGGCTAAATCTTCAACAATACAATTTTTATTTGTATCATTGTGCTCTACTGATGATTCAATTGTTTCTGCATCTGGATTAGAATATTTTATATCTAAACTAACTTTAGGGTTGTATTTTCGAGCAGGATTCTTTAAGCCCATTGCTTCTAATTCCTTGAGGAATTTCTGCAAAAGTTGTGAAAGCAGTGCTAATGTGAATGCTTTACATGCAAATGCTGTCACCTCATTGGTCTCAATCATTTTTGCCAGAGTGAACAAACAAATCTGAACAATCTTATTTATAAGATTAGCATTCAAATATGATGGAATTGTATTTTCCTCTTCGATTGTTTGAAGATATTCATTATAGTTTTCATTTATGTTAGGTAGAGGAGATTTTATAAAGTCCATACAAATTTTAAGTTGTTGAGCAATCATACTACATCTCTGAGGAATGTTGGTATCATTTTTTGCCATATACCATATTTCTATTAGGGATAAAAAATTTGCAATGGTGTTTTGGATATGTTCTACCTGTGTAGAATTTTCAATGTTTTGAAATATTTCATAACACTGATTATTTTTTTCAAATATCTTCATTAAATTCCCCATAGCACCACTAAATGGTGTTTCACAGCTCAAACAATGAATGTAGTAACAAACAGAATCTAAATTGTAATTTTTATCCATATACAAATTTCCTAACTGATTATAAGGCATTCCTGAAGACAATTCAGTTTGAGCTGCTTGAAGATAATAACGAGCAGCAATTGATGGATCATTGAATGGGAAAATTTCCACCTGATAGCGACTTAGATCTCCCAAGTATATCAAACACATATGAATAGCAGACCGAGCAAATTGCAACTCCTCCTTGCTAGATGTTTCTATGCCTTCTTCAGTTTCTTCATCTTCATTTAATATTGTGTAATCCAAGTCATTACACTTAACTTTCATCTCAGACTGTATTCTTGTTAGAAGGTGTTGGAAATGTCCAATCCCACAGATGATGTGGGTGTAGAGATCTGAACAGTCGGTCTCATTGTCAGATTCTCGTAACTTCTTGGCCATAGAAACCGGCTCATAGTATACTTTTCTCCAAAGAAGTTCAAGGGACTTTTTTCCTGAGTTTGTTGGATCTAAAAATATCAGTTTCTCACAGCTGTCTCTTAGTTTTTGTCTTTGTAGTTCGAAACGTATCGAGAAAAGATCTGATATACTATGACATGCTGTTGTTGATTCTCCGATACGTCTTGCTATGTCAGATGCATAGCTGTAAACACAAAATTAAATGATTATGTAAGGCAAAGACTTTAATGAATTTTGTAAATTCAAATATGAATTTCACATTTAACATCAGCAGTACCTACAACAAACTTGAGATTTCTTTAAAGAATATTGATTTGTAAAAACAATGTTCTAAGTATTTCTAAATTCTTAGCAATTATGATAAGCATATGATTTCAAAGAAAGTTCGACCACTGCTCTTTTCTCAACATTGAATAGAAGCATGTTTACATGCACAAGATCATAGAACCAATAGAAGTTATTGTCACACCAAGATAGTTTTCAACTTATAATAGTATTGGACAAAAATAAAATCGAGGTTGGACACTCTAGACTTAGAAAGAAATATTCATTTAGATGAGGATTTATCATATATCATTTATCTTACCGATAAAGTTTTTTGGCTCGTTCATTGCGTTCCGCAACTTTAGCCTCAGTTAGGTCATTGCATCCGTTCTCCATTTTTCAAGTCATTTTTCTTACTTGTCAAGATATTGATATCAAAATGCTTTCTAGCGATCTCTGTACATTCACTTTAATAATCACGGAACTCATTTCTTCAACGTCATTTTATAGTGACCTAAAATATAATTAAAAAATGTGAAACACAGATGTGAAAATTATAAAATGACGGACGAGTGACATCATTCGCGTGATACACACCACAGAACAACAATACGAAATACGAATCACTGACATTGGGTGCATTCCAACACACTAACCATTGAGTAGTCATCGATCGCCATTTACCATGCTTTTATGAAATAGGCCCCTGGGGGCTTACCATCACATCAGCAAATAAGAAACCGTTCAGTTCAAAAGCAGGCCTTAAACAGGACTTCTTAAGGCCTGCTTTCATACTAACCGTTGATGTCATAGTACGAAAAAGTAAGGCAGTTCAATATAAGCCCTGCTTTAAGAGCTCATAGTAAGCCCCCTGATAAAATATTGATGGATCACGGTACTATAAGTAACGCGTAAACTATACAAGGCCGACGCACACGCCTCAGACGTCTCACACGTGTGAGATTGGTGTGCACACCCAACCGATGCGGCGATGGACCCCCTTAACGATCAAAATTGCCTGTCAATCATTTACATTGCATCGCCTTGTCAATCACATTTTGATCGTCCTGCCTGCCTAGCATGACCGATTTATATCGCGTGATATAGCGTTTTATCACGTTTAACTGTCAAAAAGACAAAGGAATTTGACAGTTGAGTGTCGATAAAATGCTATATCACGCGATATAAATCGGTCATGCTAGGCAGGTAGGAGCGATGCTTGACAAGCACCACAGATTAGATAGATTACCGTGGCCAATCAAAAGTAGGCCACGCCCCCAAAAGGTAATCATCATCATTAGAATCAGCTCAAGAAGCCCTTTTATTCGATACCAAACACGATGGGTTTTGAAAAAAAATTACTTCCATACAAAAAAAAAATAGTTTTATTACTCCCTCCCATCACTATAACGACTGTAGCTTCGTTGTTTATTACTCGATTGTAATGATTTAGTATTTTAAAAGCTGATAAAAGCAACAATACGTTTTATAATAAGCTACATTTCCATAATCCTATCGGATACCTAGATATTTACTATTAAATAAAGTTTTTTTTTTAATTTTGGTTTTTTATTATTATTTAATTTAATATTAGCTTTACATAAACGTATGTATGAAATCAAATAATGTGTATTACAGTATCTTTCATTCAACACCTTATTTAAGTAAATCGGTTCAGTAGTTATCTAGAAATACCGTTTAATAGAAAGGGGCCGGCCGCCATCTTTGCTACGTCACAGCTCCCCCCACCATACCTCTAGGAAGAGACTACCGCACTTTTTGTATTCAGGAAAACATACCAAACAAGTTCATATCTGTATTCGGTATAACGGAGCTGGGTCCCACGGAAATGCACTTGAGGTCTATTGGGGACCCTACTAAAACATACAAAACGAATTATTATTGAATAATGTTCGAATCTGGGGGTTGTCTAATTTCAAAATCTATCGCAATCGCTTTCAAGATCATTGATGCTCCTTTTTGGCACAAATAAAAAATTACTAAAGAAATGCAACAATGTGTCACATCCATCTGTCAAATGAAAGCGATTGCGATAGATTTTAAAATTAGACAGCGATTGGGCGGTTTTCCACTTACCGGCACGGCGACGGGACGGCGACGGCGACGGCCCGGCGACGGCGACGGGCCGGCGCTCCGTTTTTCCACTAGACGGCGACGGCACGGCGACGGCGACGGCGCGGGCTACGCTCAGTACAGACACGCACGCCAATTTTACAAGACTTAAAAATGTCCTCGTCTAGTCGTCGTACTATTTATTTGCTCTACCTTTTACATTTAAGGAGAAAATATCTACAACGTAGAAAAGTAAATTTTTGGGTCGATCCACTTATTAAAGTTAGGTATTTAAAGGGTTCTTACTATACTTTATTTGATAAACTAAAAATGAACAATAAGCAATTCTTTAACTATTTTCGAATGACTCAAGAAACATTTAATTATCTGTTGGAGAATTTATGTGAAACAATCCAAAAGAAGGATACTAAATTTTTTCAAAAACAGTTTTCGACTGAACGCACCGATCGAAAAACAGTTTATCCACTAACGCCATCTGTGCAATCAGTTGAATTTGAATATTACGTATGCCATACCGTAGAGTTTACCAAAACTGTGTTGGTATGGCTTATGCAGCGAATAGAATAGATGGCGCTTGCACAATAAAGAAAAAAAGATATCGAAAAAACTGTAAATCTACAGTTGAAACTATATAGGTACTAATAATTATTACCAATTTTTATTATATTTGTAATTTATCAATTAACCTAACTATTACAATAATGTACCTACGTACAAATGACTTTTATGTTGTGGTATAAATAATAAGAATATCTTATAATATGCTGTAAGTATAAAAAAATTAAATATGGTAATTTGTAATTTATATCACATAAAAAACAATATCAAACTTATGTTTGTAGTTCATTTCATACAAAATAAGTGCATACGACCTCAAATGTAAGCTTGTCAACAATAAGGTTGCGTTCGCGACTGTACAGGCTGAACCGTGCCCCGCGCGCGCACACACGCACGCACACGGCTACGTACGTATACAAAACACACACAGTTTGCCGGCCGGCGGCGGCATCGGTGGGGGTCAACGGGCCGTGCCGTCGCCGTCCCGTCGCCGTGCCGGTAAGTGGAAAAGCGTGCCATATAAACTCATACATTTATGCTGCCACGGCAGCCGTCGCCGGGCCGTCGCCGTCGCCGTCCCGTCGCCGTGCCGGTAAGTGGAAAACCGCCCATAGGCTAGGCTGATAGCGAAGTAGAAGAGAATTTGCTTTGCTTAATTGATAGTGGAGGGGATAAGTCACACGTTTGTGACGTGTGACTCATCCCCTCCACCATCCGACGTCTCCGATGAATATCTGGGATCGTTGGAACGGTCGGCGTTGCATACGTGGCGTCGCGACGCGTCGCATCGCATGGCGTGGATGTAGTGTAACACTCTAAACGTCTATTCTCTATGTAAAATGTATGGGGACCTTATGGGGACTGACGCGCCTAATGGGCTTACCATAAGCAAATAAGAAACCGTTCAGTTCAAAAGCAGGCCTTAAACAGGCCTGCTTAAGGCCTGCTTTCATACTAACCGTTGAGGTCATAGTACGAAAAAGTAAGGCCCGTTAGTCTGCCAGAATGCACCCATTGAGTGAGGATGACATGACATGACAATTACTATTTGAATGAATTTGTTTTGCCTTTTGTGGTTGTTGTAGAATATTACCAAAATATAATTATTTAGAAGATTAAAGAACCGCACTATTTCAGCGTGTTAATATTCTTGGGATTTAGTTTATATTCATATTTAATAAATATATTAACACATATAGTGATGGAAGGCGAAACTTGCGTTTTTCTGGGAATCAAAGTAAAACCAGGCCCAATAGAGCGTCATAAACTTGAAAATTTTGGCCTCGACAATACTGTTGACCGTCTTAAATCAGAGGCTGAAAAAAAAGCTAATGTACCATCTTCCTCTCTGGGTAAGTATACTAGAGGTTGCTCTCAATTTTATTATATAATCTTACAATCAAGAGACCATTGTAGCTAACTCCAACTCCACAACATTGCTCACATTGTGTAATGTTTACATATTTATTGCAGAACTCATACATCACGGTAAAATACTGAAAGGCGATGCCACACTTCAGGACTGTGGAGTGAAGAGTGGTGAAATGATTCATGTTGTCAAGAAGAAGGTTCAGCCCCCTCCTCCCCCTCCGCCGACATATTCTGATGCTGAACTGCAACAACTAAATACTTCCCTGAGAACATTAGGATGTACTCCAAATGCCCCGGGATGGACCAGAGCTATGCAGGTATTGACTTCCTATTAATGATTCAATCCATAGATCCATACTACTAAATTAATATTTGTCCGTCTGTTACACTTTCACACCTAAATTACTGAACCGATTTTGATGCAATTTGGTACAGAGATAGAGTAAAGCTTGAGAAAGGACATAGGCTACCTTTTATTGTGAAATTAAAATAAAGAATACTACATTATTCTGGTTAAAGTTTCCATATGGATTTTCTCAAATATCCACAGCCACATGGATGAAGTCATGGGCAGAAGCTAGTAATACTATATTATACATGAGAGAAAACTTACCAAAGAAAAGTAGCAATGTATCACATCCATCTGTCAAATCAAAGCTTACCAAACTTCATTGTTTTTAGCCAATAGACCCTCAGTTGCTTCCCTTTGCCCTCGGTCTAAATTGAGCATTAAAATGCACTTACATTTGTATTGTTACAGTTGCTGAATGATGAATCTGCCATGTCTGAAATAGTTGAAAATGCACCTTCTTTGGGTGAGGACTGTGTTACTTTGTCTTTACTCCATGAAGTGGAGTTGCTGGCGGCTCTTGGAGCAAATGTGCAAACAATGCGCCGTGGTGCAAACGCACACCCAGACCTTCCCAACGCACTGAGACACCTAATGCGTCTTGTTCGCTCTAGTTCGAGTGCATCTGGTGCTACTGACACTGGTAATTCCCTTACATTGCTATGCCTGTCTAGGTGCATGCGACAATTAGTTACTTTAACATCTAGTAGTTATGTCGTATGTAATCTTAATTTAAGGACTAATATTAGTAATTTCTTAATAAATAAATAAAATAAATAAATAGTGCAAAGTTGTATAACAATTGTTCTTGCAAAATTTTATTCATGTTTAGTTAATTTAGGCTCTTTACTCATTTGTCGGTACAGCAGCGGTACAACATCGCCAAGAATCTTATATGTATATAAATATTAGTAAGTAATAAATGAGTAAAGGCTCCTAGAGTTTACTGGGTTCTTATTGTCTTATTTCAAAATCAATCGCAATTGCTTTCAGGATGTGATACATTGATATTTCTTTTTGGCACAAATAAAAACTTACCAAAGAAATGCAGTAATGTGTCACATCCATCTGTCAAATGAAAGAGATAGTGATAGATTTTGAAAATTCGACAATAGCTACCCTGTTTAGTATAATTATAACTGACAGTCAGTTACTGACTGGCTGAGATTTAAATTAATGTTAACAGCTCCAACATCTGGATTTGCTTACTCACTCGAAGCACTGTCCGAGGATGAAGATGCTGATGAGGAAGACAACGATGATGGGGAGAGGAATCCTATAACTCAGGAGCAGTTGGCTGCTGCGCTACAAGTAAGCACAAAAACTATTTTTTATTAAATTACTGCTTTTGACGAGTAAGTAATGACTTGAGTAAAACCTGCAATTTCCAAATGCTTCTAATATTATATTCACACGCATTTTGTAGTAAAAATTAACCTTAAATGGACCAAAACTGCACTGAGAAGTCATTTAATGTGAATTATACTATAAATTGCATGTTAATATGATATGAGAAGCATTGAAAATTACAAGTTTTACTCAAGTTATTACTTACTCTAGATATGGGGGAAATGTCCTATTTAGTTAACAATTTTTCTCACAATAAGTAGTAATTTAAATAATATACGAGTCATTTTAAATTGATAGTGCATGATAGTGTAGAAAACCGTTTGTTACATTTTATAAATTATTATAAAAAAAACTTTGATGATTTTTTTACCACAAGGACAAGTAAGAAAACACAAACTCCACAAATTTTACTGATAAATTATTTAATATGCAGGCTGCTACTGAGGGTGTTTCGGCGTCTGGCAGCCGCGCGGGCGGGCAGGAGAGCTTACTGCGCCTGCTGCAGGCGGCCGACGACTCCGCGCGCTCCACGTCCTCCGCCACGGAGTCCGGTACGCCCACCGCCGCGGGTCTGTACCACAGATACATACACGTACTGACAGGCAGCCGCGCGGGCAGGCAGAGTCCGGTACGCCCACCGTCGCGGGTCTGTACCACAGATACATACACGTACTGACAGGCAGCCGCGCGGGCGGGCAGAGTCCGGTACGCCCACCGCCGCGGGTCTGTACCACAGATACATACACGTCCTGACAGGCAGCCGCGCGGGCGGGCAGAGTCCGGTACACCCACCGCCGCGGGTCTGTACCACAGATACATACACGTACTGACAAGCAGCCGCGCGGGCGGGCAGAGTCCGGTACGCCAACCGCCGCGGGTCTGTACCACAGATACATACATCTACTGACAGGCAGCCGCGCGGGCGGACAGAGTCCAGAGGCCTTACTATGAGCTCTTATAGCAGGGCTTATATTGAACTGCCTTACTTTTTCGTACTATGACCTCAACGGTTAGTATGAAAGCGGGCCTTAAGCGGTCCTGTTTAAGGCCTGCTTTTGAACTGAACGGTTTCTTATTTGCTGATGGTAAGCCCCCAGTACGCCCACCGCCGCGGGTCTGTACCACAGATACATACACGTACTGACAGGCAGCCGCGCGGGCGGGCAGAGTCCGGTACGCCCACCGCCGCGGGTCTGTACCACAGATACATACACGTACTGACAGGCAGCCGCGCGGGCGGGCAGAGTCCGGTACGCCCACCGCCGCGGGTCTGTACCACAGATACTTACACGTACTGACAGGCAGCCGCGCGGGCGGGCAGAATCCGGTACGCCCACCGCCGCGGGTCTGTACCACAGATACATACACGTACTGACAGGCAGCCGCGCGGGCGGGCAGAGTCCGGTACGCCCACCGTCGCGGGTCTGTACCACAGATACATACACGTACTGACAGGCAGCCGCGCGGGCGGGCAGAGTCCGGTACGCCCACCGTCGCGGGTCTGTACCACAGATACATACACGTACTGACAGGCAGCCGCGCGGGCGGGCAGAGTCCGGTACGCCCACCGCCGCGGGTCTGTACCACAGATACATACACGTACTGACAGGCAGCCGCGCGGGCGGGCAGAGTCCGGTACGCCCACCGCCGCGGGTCTGTACCACAGATACATACACGTACTGACAGGCAGCCGCGCGGGCGGGCAGAGTCCGGTACGCCCACCGCCGCGGGTCTGTACCACAGATAACCGCGGAATTATATTGTATTGTAACAATAACGAAACGTATATTATATTGTACCCCCTAAACGGTCACGCACGGTCCGCCAATTACTTTACTTACGGATAAGTTATAGTCGCCTTCGCTGAGCTCGGGCGCCTCAGTATGGGAATTACTTCATCTCGAGTCTCGACCCTTGTATAACAATCTACTACTGGGGGGTTATTCACGATTGTCGGAAAGCAACTTTCCGAATCGAATCGGAAAGTCTCCCGAAACACGCGATTCACGATTATCGGATCGAATATTTTTGACATTACTTTGTCGATTGAATTCGATTTAGTATCCGAGAGCATATTTCTATCGGAAAGAGATCCGGGGGGTTATTCACGATTGTCGGAAAGCAACTTTCCGAATCGAATCGGAAAGTCTCCCGAAACACGCGATTCACGATTATCGGATCGAATATTTTTGACATTACTTTGTCGATTGAATTCGCTTTAGTATCCGAGAGCATATTTCTAACGGAAAGAGATCCGAACAATATTAGAAGGTAAGAATGAATGTAAAAAAACATAACAGGTGAGAAATAAAGGTAAAAAAACTTGAAATTTAACAACATTCGAGACCCTAAACATCGTAAGTAAATAATATTTTAATTTTTGTGCTGTACCTACCTATAGCTTCTAGGTTATATTCATTCTATGAAAATGAAATGTATGTGAGACTAATTAGACGCTGGTCGTATCGTAGGAGACTCTAGGGTTATAAAAAATATTAGGTATTATTTTTGAGTCCACTGTGGTCAAATATAAAAACTAAGCATTTTTCATCGCTCACTGATTTTTCCATTACACTTTTTTTTCCAAATCAAACAAAACACTTTGAAATTTCAACTAAGTAAACACAAGTATTGCTTTCTATCTCTGTGAGTAAACACAAAAAGTCAAAAACATAACCTCTTCGTTTCTTTACGTTACTTTTACAAAGAATGTTACCATGTAAAATGAAATATATTATAATATATTAAATATCGCAGATTAATGATGAATGTTAGTTTTAGATAAATAGGATAAATCTTGTGAAATTTCAATGTTAATTTTAGTAATTTATTACGTAAAACTTTAAAAATATCAATGTTATGTTATCGAACTTATTTTTTATCATTTCTACCAAAAGCTACAAACTTTGTAAATGCATTTCACAATGACTAAAAAGTCAACGTCGGAAAGCGAGTCGAATGCTAGTCGAATGTATTTGTGAATAGCAGTTTTTGAATCTATCGGAACGGAGACGGAGACGGATTCGAATCGAATGCTTTCGAGTAGACTTCCGACAATCGTGAATAGCCCCGCCAATATAAGAAGGTAAGAATGAATGTAAAAAAACATAACAGGTGATAAATAAAGGTAAAAATACTTGAAATTTAACAACATTCGAGACCCTAAACATCGTAAATAATATTTAAATTTTTGTGCTGTATTGTTACCTATAGTTTCTAAGTTATATTCTATGAAAATGAAATGTATGAAAGTGAGACTAATTAGACGCTGGTCGTAGGAGACTCTAGGGTTCTAAAAAATATTAGGTATTAGTTTTGAGTCCACTGTGGTCAAATATAAAAACTAAGCATTTTTCATCACTCACTGATTTTTCCATTACACTTTTTTTCCAAATCAAACAAAACACTTTGAAATTTTAACTAAGTAAACACAAATATTGCTTTCTTTCTCTGTGAGTGAGTAAACACAAAAAGTCAAAAACATAACCTCTACGTTTGTTTACGTTACGTTTACAAAGAATGTTACCATGTAAAATGAAATATATTAAATATCGCAGATTAATGATGACTGTTAGTTTTTTTTAGATAAATAGGATAAATCTTGTGAAATTTCAATGTTAATTTTAGTAATTTATTACGTAAAACTTTAAAAATATCAATGTTATGTTATCGAACTTATTTTTTATCATTTCTACCAAAAGCTACAAACTTTGTAAATGCATTTCACAATGACTAAAAAGTCAACGTCGGAAAGCGAGTCGAATGCTAGTCGAATGTATTTGTGAATAGCAGTTTTCGAATCTATCGGAACGGAAACGGATTCGAATCGAATGCTTTCGAGTAGATTTCCGACAATCGTCAAAGCTTTCAAGATCCATCAAATAATTTTCTATTATTTTTTTGGTCCCAGGTTCAGGACGTTCGGTAATAACCCCTGAAATGTTCAGTGAAGCAATTTCGGAAGCCATAAACAGAGCCAGTAATTCGAGAAACTCCGCAGGAACACCAATGGACCAAAGCGCCGCAGGTAGGTAACTTGAAGCAAGAATGTTGCTACCACAACAGGCACTGTTAAGGCTGCCTGTCCATTGACGCGGAGCGACGCGGCGCCGGCGGAGCGGAGAAACGTGTGTCCTACATCTTGGCATGGACCACTTTGAAAACCGCAATTCTGACTACATGGAAAATTTCTCCCCAATTAGTCCCAACTAGTCCTACTTTTTCGGAATTAGTCCCAAAAAGGACTGAAAGATATAAGCGATTTAAATGGTCCATGCCAAAGCAAACCTTCATTTTGGCAGGGACAGGCTATATCTAGTGAACCTAAACACCTAGCCAGGATCTGATTATTCAAAAAAAAACTCCCTTTTTTTTATGGATCCCGCAATGCCAAGAATCAAAACGAAATGAAGCGCCGTTCAAAAAATATAAAGGAATGATTTGGTCCCTGCCAAAATCAACCTACATCTTGGCGAGGACTTTTGAACCAGGTCACCTAGAGAAAATCTGATTATTGGAAACGATTCGTGTAAATTAGTCCCAATTAGTCCTAAAGCCACAAAATTAGTCCCTCTTTAGTTTAGGAGATAATCGGAATTAAAGTTTGGTTTTTATAGTACAGAAGCCGACTTCCTATTTAGTGACGATGTTTGTAACTTGTTTTATTTTTGCGTGTTTGTGTTAAAATAATGAAGTGTTATTAACGTATAATGTAAAACAAAAGTATAACGTAAAGTAATACGTAACTTTTATGCATTTTCGAAACTCAAAACCTTAATTTTTAAGTCATAAAATAAAAATGATTTCTTAGAGGTATTTTGATGCTGGGCTCCTGGACTATATCAAAAACATGTACAGTCGCGTTCAAAATAATTTCAAAAGAAGTATGAAATGGTCATGTATAAAATTGAATTTTAAAGTTATATTGCTTTTCTTTCGAAACTATTCATATTTGGAGTAGAGAGTGATTTTCTTCCTTCAATGGGTTCACTTGAAACTTTGTACCTATACAGGGTTATTTGTAATTAATTTAAAACCTCTCTTGGGGCTGATCACACCATCAAACTGTACAACTTTCATTAAAGGACCAACCTTGAAATCGAAAAAAAAAATCAGCTGTTTCATACATTTCGATGGAGTACCTACCTACGCATTGTACTTATGTATGGAACAGCTGTTTTTTTCTAGTTTGACAAGAAAATAACAACTCAATGTTAAAAAAATAAAAAAATACAAGATGGCGGCCAACTTTTTTGTTTGTAGGCCGATTTCGATGTAACTCGGTTTTTGCTACTGTTTTGACAAGAATACAGCAATGCAATGTTAAAAATATAAAAAATCCAAGATGGCGGCCAACTTTTTTGTTTGTAGGCCGATTTCGATGAAACTCGGTTTTTGCTACTATTTTGACAAGAATACAGCAATGCAATTTTAAAAATATAAAAATCCAAGATGGCGGCCAACTTTTTTGTTTGTACCTACGAAAATATGTAATAGGATTTCATTTTTCACAATTTTGCTTTAAAACATTAAAATATATTAGGTAAGTTATACTTTTTTAGCGACTAAATTACAAAAATATTAAAAAAATCCGCTAATCCAGCTACTATGTCGCTAAAACGGCAACACAGCATGTAATGTATGACAAAAACGAACTATTTTTATGGGTGTGGTATGGCTTGGTTAAGAGCCAATTAGACAACATGTTTCGCAACATTTAGGTACCTGTCTCGTCTATTTTGCTTCAAATGGATGACACAGATAGATATTTCGGAAACATTGAATTGAAAACATGTTTTCCAACATGTTTTTGTGTCTATTTAAACGCGGCTTTAGCGCGTTTTTCCACGAACAACGACACGACACGATTCACAAGCTGCACGACAGTGTTGTCAGCACTATAGTGCTGACAACTGTACTTTTTGGTACGTTCTGGCAACACTTGACAATCGTGTCGTGTCATTGTTTGTTCGTAGGAAAACGCCCTTACAATCCCTCCCTCTTAGCCTAGCATGACCACCGAAACGTGATATGGTACCTAGTGATTTATCACGTTTAACTGGAGGGAGGAAGGGCTGCCCCCCTAGCATGACCGACAATACACGATATATATCGTTTTGTCGACACTCGACTGTCAAATTCCATTGTTTTATGGCAGTTAAAAGTGATTAAGCTCTATATCATATTATCGCGTTTCGATGCTCATGCTAGGGGGGCATGAGCATATTACACTATCATATATTATTTATCGGATGCTATCTCCGACGATGATAGTAAACATTATGTCGGATGATATATACATGATAGTGTAATATGGGCCTAAAACTTTATTCCGTTCCGCAATGCGCAGTGTTCCGATTGTAAAACTTATGTTCACAGATACTGTTTGTGCATTCCTCAATCTACGAAAGTTCGTGCTTAATGTTTTACAATCGGAACACTGCGCATTACGGAACGGAATAGTTTTATGTAATTAATTTTTACTGTACGCTTTTGTACATGACTGTACTTATATAAAAAAACGGAATTTCTCCTAAACTAAAGGGGGACTAATTTTGTGGCTTTAGGACTAATTGGGACTAATTTACACGAATCGTTTCCAATTATCAGATTTTCTCTAGGTGACCTGGTTCAAAAGTCCTCGCCAAGATAGGTAGGTTTGATTTTGGCAGGGACCAAATCATTCCTTTATATTTTTTGAACGGCGCTTCATTTCGTTTTGATTCTTGGCATTGCGGGATCCATAAAAAAGGGAGATTTTTTTTGAATAATCAGATCCTGGCTAGGTGTTTAGGTTCACTAGATATAGCTTGTCCCTGCCAAAATGAAGGTTTGCTTTGGCATGGACCATTTAAATCGCTTATATCTTTCAGTCCTTTTTGGGACTAATTCCGAAAAAGCAGGACTAGTTGGGACTAATTGGGGAGAAATTTTCCATGTAGTCAGAATTGCGGTTTTCAAAGTGGTCCACGCCAAGATGTAGGACACGAGAAACGTGGAAATATTAACCAATAGGATTGCGAAGCGGAAATTTTATGCAATCATATTGATTAATGTTTTCTTGTTTCTCCGCTCCGCCGCCGCCGCCTAGCTCCGCGTCCATGGACAGGCAGCCTAATAAAGGGGAGAAAAAGAATAAGGTCATAATCTTGTGTGGCTTTTAATTTTATTTTAGAGCGCTTTAACATAGATTAAACATTTTAGACTTGGCCTAAAAGCTTCGCGAACGCGCTTATTTAAAAATAAGACTAAAGTTTTTGTTCGAAACGTGATGTACCTATATTAGTTTTTTTTTTATTTTCAGCATCTTCATCACAAAGTCCAGTGGCCAGAGATGAGAATTTTGTGTCGCAGCTGCAACGCATGCACGAAATGGGCCTTCTAGATGATGCCCTCAATGTTCGGGCCTTGCTCATTTGCTCAGGTAAACATGATAAAAGAGTATGTATTTAAAGTCTTTGATATTAATTCCGTGACGTCATTACTTTATTTTATTCGCCTCCGGGAAACACTACACAATAATGGCCTTAATAAACGAAGAGTAAGTTTACACCCTTGACAAAAAGTATTGCTTAGCAATATTACTCCTTACGTTTGATGTCTCAAAGCCTCATAAACAAACTTTGGGCACAGACTCTTGACGTCATTATGAAGCGACTTCTATTTGATCTGTCCATCAGCCATTTTTTGATGTCCCCACTGCTGGGGCACAAGCCTTCCTTATGGGTGGTAAGGAGGATGGGCCATAATAACCCACCACGCGGGCCCAATGCGGATTGGTGGGTGTTAACGACTGCAAATGCAGTCGGGACCAACGGCTTAACGTGCCTTCCGAAGCACGGAGGAGCTCGAGATAATAAATTTTTGGTCACCCATCCCATGACCGACCCTTGCGAAAGTTGCTTAACTTCAGCAATCGCTGGGTCAAGCGCTAAACCACTGCGCCACCGAGCTCCTCTAAATTATCTATTTGATCTAACTAAGCCAAACTCTAAACTTATTATAATTTTGTCACTGCCGCAACGTACTTGTTCTTTTTTACGAAGATGAGTTTTGTTGAAGACATTTTTAATAATTTTATTATTATAAACAAAATTGTTACAGGCGATGTCAATGCAGCTATCAATTTGGTGTTCAGCGGAGCAATTGGAGATGATTAGCGGGAACTAAGGCGTCAATATTATGTCTTTGACGATTACAATAAAGAAAAAATAACTTACGATACCTACTTACATTAACATTTTATTTCGTCAATTCTGTAATTCCCCGAGTCTTGCTTGTTGAAGACTGTGGTTCTAGCCTTTTTTAAACGACGAGAACTCGCGGTTGCGGTTGCGGTTTAGCCATAGAGAAATAGCCATGCTTTGGCCAAACCTCCGCTACTACGAAGCGGGAGAGTCAGACGCGCGGCGGACGCTGCTCGTTTTTATCTATGGCGCCTTGCAAACCTACACGACCACAACGCGGGACGTTTTCGTTCGAATTCTGGACGCCCTTGCTTCGCGTTCCGCGTCCCGCTTCGCTGACGCGCAGGCGGCCGGAGCATGATTAGCTCGCCGTTCGCCACTCACTCTAAACGACAGAAAATTCACCCAAGCATGGACGAAAATATATTATATATAAATTCGTTCATGACCCAAGGCAGGGTTGTGCCAAACGGTAGTGCCTAGTGCGAAAAAGCCTTTGGCGCCAGGCGTCTGCTTATCATACTTCGCATACGTCTGCTTATCATACTTCGCATAGTCTACTTCTCAAAGCGACTACTTCGCAGACTTCCTACTTTTCTCCCAAACGTCAGCTTCGGAGATTTAGCATCAATGTTTTGGTCTTAGGTAGGTATTTTACTATCTTTGTTTGTTTGGCTCTTGATCCAGAAGTTATGGGTACGATTTCCGCAGAGGCGTACTGGTGTGAACCGCATCTCATGCGGCTAACTAGCTGTTACTTTTAAGATAAAACAAACTGACAGGTTTTTCAATAGTTTATTTACTTTTAATTTGCATGAATTCATCATAATATAATATGTAACTTCTTTATGATTGGCTTACAAAACTATTTTCTTTATAGTGTGGTTTAACCATTTTATTTATCACTTGTATTCATTTCATAGGCTGCTATTATTAATACTATGTATTGTTTATAGGCTTTTCTAGAAAAGCTAGCTTCATCCTTTATCTACTACATGCTAATTGTCTAACATCAAATTTAAGGATATTATAATTAAATTGACAATCGTAAACATTTTATAAAGATGATTTGGTACCTAATGTAAATTACCTACAAGTTAATTTGTAGTTGCCAAGGAAATATAATAACCGATATTACCTAAAAGGTAATTTAAAAATACTTAATATGTATATAATGTGCTAGTCTGCAAGATGGGAAGAGAGAAAGAAGTGAAGGCATTCAAGCCAATTAACGATTAGTCAACTGTGATTCTATAGTGCTGCATAAAGAGATAAAAATAAGTAGCATTAAAAGCATTAATTTTTAAGTCATCCATAAACACCAAGTAGAAACTGGAATCGGTGACTTCCTACTTAAAGAACATTGTCATACTCCCAATAATGACTTTATCAATTTATCGTAATTCGTACCTCCTAAATTGGATCACCAGTGTAGATTCTTATGCACAGAGATAATTTTAGCTATCTTTGAGATAAGAAATTGAACTTCATCAAGTGATCTCAATCTATGTTCTTCTTCTTTTTTAGAATAATGTCTTCGTGGACATTTCATAACATAAAAAGTCTTATAAAACTAATGCTTAGTTTTGAAATTCATGTTACGCTTAGAAGATTTTCTATTAGTACTGTTATCCCCTTTTGCACGGCATTGCTCTCGACGTTGCATGCGGCGAAAATACCAGCCAGCATTGTTTGGGCTTGTTTCTCCAAATAATTCATGCTCTAGTTTTTTACGGGCCTCATTACGAAGAAGAGCTCGTTTTTCAAACCAAGTAACATCTTTTTCTTTATTCTTCATGTTATTTTTCCCATTTTTTTCCAATTTAGTGTTCATATTTGCGTCATCAAGTTCAGAATTTTTCTTAGTATTTTCGATTTCCAAAAACTGTTCAACGTAATTATCTCTTTCAAAGTCTTTAGCCAAAAAATTTTTATCAGGATTTTTCAAAACATATTCATTCTCTTGAGATGAAGATATAGAAAAATCATCATAATCTTTTAAAAATCCCCCCTTCATTTCCCATTGCTCATACTTATTCTTCCTTTTCTGTTTCTTATGTAACTTCTGTCGGTCATGTTTTTTCCTTTCTTGCTTATGTCTTTGACCGACATACCTATCATCCTTTTTTATTTCATCTTCACTGATAGAATATCTCGAAGTGGTATCCAAATCCTTATTATTTTTCTTTTTATGTTCTTTAGCTTTACTTTCCGAACTTTTAATGCTAATGTCTAATTTGGGAATCTTGTTTATTTTTTGATCCGATTTAAGAGAATCTGCATAGCTGATTTTCCTTTCTGATGGTGTTTTTCTTGGGAGGTCGCCTTTTGTGTTTGGTATGAAGGTACTATCAGAATTATGATGGTTTGTGTCAGCTGTTGGTATTTCATTGATTGTTTCTAAAAACTCTACTTTTATTGGTGTTTGTTCTTGTAATTTATTTTTCTTATGTTTATCAAATTTTAATTTTAGATTATTTTTTATGTTTTTAATGGACTGCTGCTCATCTTTCATTCTCTTGACAATTTCCTGATCCAACCAACTTTTATTTTGCTTATAAATATCTTTAAGTTTGTTAATGTCTTGTAAAAACTGTTTGTCTTGCTCCGACTCAATCAGATGTAGATCTGTTATGTAACTATCATCATCATCGACACATTTTATTGGTTTGTCTGAATTAAGATTATTTATTGAATCTTCGAAGATTTTCTTACACTTGTTTTGTTTGGAAATCGATTCTGTACCTGACTTTCTTTGATGTGTATTTAAATTAACTTGAGTCAGTTCTTTCAATTTACTTCGTAAATAAGCATTTTCTTCTTGTAATTTGTAAAGGTTAGATAAAATTTTATTGACTGAAGGAATGTTGTTAACAGTACAGTCATTTTTTGCCCCCCACATATGACCAATAGCCACGCCCGCTGCAGTGATAACACTGCCTAAAACAATTATATTGAGTACTGTACTCAATCGTTTATTTCTTCTGTGAACATAAGTCTTATGTTTACTATTACTGTCACCAAGGAAATCATCATTGTTTATTGTCTCGTGCAAAATTTTATCATCCATAATATTTGACGACTTTATGGGAATAAACTGAGGTATATCTTGATCTGTATGACTGCCATCTTCGTATCTATCATAGTTTATTTCATAAGGTAAGGGTGATTCTGGTTCACTATCACTGATGATAGAGATTCCGTCAGTGTCGTCATCTTTTTCAACAATGGTTTCTCTTGTGTCCCTGAAACAAAAAAAACTTTTAAGTATTTTATTATGGACCAAAGTTAGTTAAAACTGGACATGACTTATTTACACATTGGTACACACACACTTTATTCTGGTTTGAATGTGAGACATTCATTGATTGCACAAATGTAAACACCAGCATATCCTATGAAGTTTCTTGCGCCCGTTCTTCTTGTCAGCTAAAAAAGTCTGGAATGGGTGGTAGGAAAATATAGACGATTCAAAAGTACTTAATAATTAAGTTTATTTGAATAAAGCTTATTTTGACTTTGACTTTGAAGTCATTTAACCCAAACTATGGAGTGGTATACTAGCACTGTGTTCTCACGGTCTGGGGCCATCCGCCAAGCAGGCAGTGATAGATGAACTTTTTAGGTTCACAATGGGTAAATGCTAGGCCTTTATCACCTCTACTCCCCTAGCATGACTGACCACCGAAACAGGATTGATGATATATTGATTTATCGACACTCGACCCACTCAACACAAAATCCATTGTTATTCAACAGTTAAATGCGATAAATCACTATTGCAAATCACGTTTGTACAATGTCTGTAAAGGTTGAAATAGTTTTATTTTGCAGAAGTTTTGTTCTTATGTCGCTGTCTCTAAGTCCTCTAATCAATTGTAGACATAAAAAGTTATCAGCAATCGACTTCTGGCAATTTAAACATTGAAATCCGCAGTTGGTTGTAAGTTTTCTCAAAGTGGCCGCATAGACAGGCACAGTTTCATCATAGTTTTGAATGCGTGAGACAAATTTATGTTGTAATGCGTACGGTCCCGGCACGGGATCAATGAAATCGTCAAGGATCTTGGTTAAATCTTTGAAGTTCATACCCTTCGGGTCTTCAGGAGCACATAAATCATAAGCTTTCTCATGAAGATCAGGGGTCAGCATAGAAAGTAAAATCTCGGTCTTTTTATTTGAATCGCTCACTTGACTAAGGTCCATGTACAACTCTAATCTCCGGATGAAGTTTTTGAATGTCTCTGAACTGTTTTGATATGGTTGGAATTGAATAATTTTAGGAACACGTACAGTTGAGTCACTTGAATTTGTGTTATCTCCATTATTTGATGTGATTATAGACCTTTTCATCTTGTGTAGCATGTTCAGTACCTTTGTAACAGTAACTTGAAATTCGAATCTATTTTCTACTTCTGCCTCTAAATGCGCTTCTTCTGTGAGGTATTCTATATTTGTCTGGCATTCTTCGTACTTTTTTTGTAATTCTGTAACATTTTGTATCTCGTTTGAAATTTCGTAATCTTGTAGTGTACTTACGTTGAGTAATTGGTTTTCCTTTCTTGTAAGTAAACCGCGCATACAACTTCGCGATTTTTTATATTTACTGAGGTCGGTATTAGCCATTGTAAATAATTATCTCGTCGCCAGTTTTAAATACACAACTTATTGGAAACATAGTCATTTAATCGAGTGACAGTCCGATGACAAATCCACAACGACACCAAAAGTTTATGGTATGAAAAAGGTTAGTATATAACAATTATCACTGTTTTATTAACACTTAACTGTCAAATCACGTTTCGGTGGTGATGCATAGGGGCATAGGGGAGCAGTTATTGAGAGAATCTGTTAAGTCAAAATAAATACCTACAATAAAATTTCCAATCTTTTCTAGCGTCATTAACATTAATACAACAACAATAGTAGTAAGGGTTATTCCATTGGATTGGATTTAATCAGCTGAGTAAACACATCATTTATTTAATTGCGTATCTTTGTAATTGAAAGTTGTTCTAGATATAATTTCAAGGTCACTTCACAATAAGTAATAACTAATTTTCCAACATAAATAAGTACTTAAAACATGTTTGTAAAGAGGACATAGCAACAAAATGTTTAATAAAAAAAATACACACCGTTCATCCATTGATGCATTCTCTGGAAATTCAGGGAATTCATCTGCATATGCTGGTACATGATCTAGCACGGTCCAGCTTTCTCCAGAGTCAGAATCACTATGCTCGATAGGCCCGTCCATTTGTTACTATAATAAATAAATATTTACTTCTTCAGCTTCAGATATCATGAGATTATCAATTAATGATGGGTCTTGTTGTGAGTAAAATAGCTAATTACTTACGACGTTTTCTTTATTATTCAAAACACTGTCGCCTACTCACCTAACGACGGAAAAAAGATTTTATCTTCACTGTTGAAAGTCTAGGTACACAATAATTTTAAATTTCTAAAATTTTTAGTTAACTTTGATCATTTTTGTTATTTTTGTTTTTGAAATAATTTTACGTCAATGTCAGGAATCCGTCCGTCTGTTTATATTTTGATAGTGTTTTGTTTTTACAAAAAAAAGAGTAGTGTTGTGTTGACTGAAAATCATAGAGAAAGATTAATAATATAGGTACCCGGTACCGGTAAACTGGGGCGATTAGCAACTGCGTGGTGAATGGGGCCTTAACGTAATAGTATATAAGTATCACGGTATCTATTGTCATATAATCATCATCAGTATGAGGTTGAATAATAGTGAAGTAGCGTCTAGTATATTTATCTGTGAGTAGCGTAATGCAGAGGTTTTACCTTGCAATAAAACCGCCATTGTGCGCTGAGCCATGTCCGGGGATAGGGTGAGAGAGCCATTGCCGATTTTCTTGTTTTAACACGTTTTTGTCGTCTGGCAACACTGGATTCCCGCCTTTTTCTCTGCAACATAGACAATTCCCGCCAAGAATCATCCCTTCCACTAGGGCAAGCCAGCGCCTGAGCGCTCACTTTTTCCTCATTGTTTTCACCAGGGCCAGTAAAATGCCCCGGACAAGGCTCAGCGCACAATGGCGGTTTTATTGGAAGGTAAAACCTCTGCATTGTGCTTCCTCGCCTTGTCCGGGGATAGGGTGAGAAATGTTTGTTATTGCCCTGGTGAGGGATGATGAGCAATTAAATAAAACAATCCACTTAATTTAAATCAATAATCTAGCATTAGTAATCAAGTATTATTAAAAATAATCAAGCATAATTAAATGTAATTAATTTTCATTTAAGGCAATTTAATCATCAACAGGAACAAATAAATCAGACATGTTAGAAAACTGATCAGTCGCTGTATTATTTCTATTAATTTCCCTACAATAGTGTTTCAAGAAGGTTGAAGCCTGATTCCAGTTACCTTTTTTTAGATTTTTTTTATTGGAACATTGTGCTTCCTCGCCTTGTCCGGGGAGAGGGTGAGAGAGCCATTGCCGATTTTCTTGTTTTAACACGTTTTTGTCGTCTGGCAACACTGGATTCCCGCCTTTTTCTCTGCAACATAGACAATTCCCGCCAAGAATCATCCCTTCCACTAGGGCAAGCCAGCGCCTGAGCGCTCACTTTTTCCTCATTGCGTTGCTGAACTTCGTAGTGATAGCACAGTTAAGAGGAAGTCCTGTCGATTGGTGTAAAGTTAATAGTCGATATGGACGCCTCATCGTCTGGTAGCACTGGAAGGCGACAGCGAAGGAGCCGGCAGAAAAGGCGGAGATCACCATCAAGCTCCTCTTCTGAAAGGAGTTCAAGTAGCTCGGTGGAACGGGCTAACTGGCGGCGACGTTCTTCAAAAAAAGCTAAGTACCAAAATTCTTCGACTTTGCTAGATAATTTGTGTAACCAAGTGCAAGTGCTAACTGATTTTATGAATAACATTGTCCAAAATGACACAAATCCAGTTGTACCATGTTTGCCAGAATCGACGAATTCGCAAATAGATAAAGCATCCAGAGGTTCACCTGGACCGGAAATTCAAAAACAAAGTAATGACTTTTCTTTTAAATCTTTGCAAACCACTTTAAAAGCGTCCGGTTTTGGTAAGACGGATCAGGACCGGTTTGATATTTTGAACTCTTTGCAATTATTTGAGTCTCCAGATTGGTCAAATATCAATTTTATTGATACTCAAAAAACATACTTATCTAAGCCAGGCTTTGTCGAATTGGAAACAAACGACGATCTAAAGCCGTACGATAAAAATAATTTTCTACCCTCATGTGAACGCACATTGGCTGCTTTATCTAATGCTGTATTATTACAAAGAAGTATGCTACAAAGTAATGTAACTAAGTTATTGTCTTGGGTAAAAGATTTGCAAGCTGTGTCTTATGAGGAATTCAGTACTAAAATCAATGAAATTCTTTGCGAAGATAAAGAGTACAATGATATTTCAAATAATATTATACAAATAATATGTGGAAAGCGAGCTTCTATAATTAATAACCGGCGAACAGAAATCTTGAAATCTATTTCTAATAATTATACGGCTGATAAATTCAAGAAGATTCCACCCTCGTCTGAATTTTTATTTCAACCTGAACGATTTAGTAAATTGCTAGAAAAAGAGGGTGGTCCAGCTAAAGTTTTTCAGAAGCCACAACCTATAAAGAAAAATGTTGTCTCTTTTAAAGCACAGGCACCTAGATTTGCACCTAATAAGAATCAATATTCCTTTCGAGGCAATACTAACGAGCAATCTTTACCCAATGCAAAACGAGACTTTTCTTCCCGAGGTAAACGAAAATATGATACTCATAAAAAATCTAGTAAACGAAGTCATGGCGGTGACTCCAAGAGACGTCGCTATGATTGACTCGAAATCATTTCAAGCAGGCCGTCTGAAGCATTTTATCGAAAGATGGAAAGCCATGCAAACTCCATCAGTAATTTTAAAGATGATATCAGATTTTCGAATACCGTTTATAAAAAAACGTACTTTCACGTGAATATAGCCCCAAGTCATCGACCTTTTCTAAGACTTATTTTCAGACAAAACCTTTATCAGATGACATGCCTTCCATTCGGTATAGCATGTGCACCAAAATGTTTTGCAATGATAACCAACTTTTTAGCGCAGAAACTTCGAGAAACCGGAATGAGGGTAGTTGTATATTTAGACGATTTTATGTTGGCACATCAGAACAGAGATTTGCTTCAGCAGCAAACCTCTATGGCTGTAACATTGCTACAGGCTCTAGGTTGGATCCTAAACTTAGAAAAATCTGTTTTAAATCTCACTCAGAACCTAGAATTTCTAGGGATTCGATGGGACACTGCAAGCAACCGAAAGTACCTTCCTCAGCAGAAGGTATTGAAACTTTGTCAGGAGTTTCAGAGACTCCTGACCAAGAAACGGTGCTCGTTAAGAGAAGCTCAATCGATACTAGGAAGATTAAATTTTGCAAATTTCGTAGTCCCTCAAGGTCGTTTACACTGCCGTCTGTTTCAGGGCCACCTACGAATTCTACGTCAAGGACACCCGAAACAGCGTCACAGCTTGCCCGAGGAGGTGATCGAGGAACTACAGTGGTGGCATCGATCGGTGAGCGAATATTCTCTGATTCATTTACCACAGGTTACACATTACCTCGTGTCCGACGCATCCGATCACGGCTGGGGTGCCTTGATCAACGACACATACTTGGCGGGCCAGTGGGCACCCCATCAGCAGCCCTGGCACAGCAACGTCAAGGAGTTAGTTGCCATCCAAATGGCAATCCAAGCACAAGCACACGAACTCCAGGGTGCCAGCCTTCTGATTCAATCGGACAATGTAACAGCACTGGCTTATCTGCGGAATCAAGGCGGGACGAGGTCATCTCTACTCATGGAGCAGACTCGCAAGGTATGTCGTCTTATTCAGGACCTGAAGATGACTGTAACGTATCAACACTTACCCGGATGCTTCAACGGCATCGCCGATCGCCTTTCACGAGGAAAACCAATTCCCGAATGGCATCTCTTACCCGAAGCAACTTCGGAGCTATTTCAGACATTCGGTGTGCCGCAGATAGATCTGTTCGCATCAGCTCAGGCTCACGTAGTTCAGCACTACGTATCACTGGACCCGTGGGACGAAGGAGCAGTTTTTCACAATGCCTTCAGCCGGCAGTGGAATTACACCCTAGCATGGGTGTTCCCACCTCCATCTCTCATACCACGGGTATTAATTCACCTGAACAGTTGCAGCGGTCTATTTGTGGTGATTGCACCTCAATGGCTGAAATCGTTCTGGAGACCAGACCTTCAGAACAGAGCTCTCAGCGGGCCAGTTCGACTACAAAACCTGAACAACACCTTGGTAGATATGAGCACAGGTCACACTCTCCCAAAAGTAGACGATCTGATCCTGGAAGCATGGTTGATTGGAGCTGGGACTCTTTGCTCCAGTGTTGGACAGCAGAAGAAAAAGCCCTTCTACTGAATGGTTGGCGTAAGTCCACTATTTTGTCTTATAAACCCGCCTGGAATCGTTGGTCAAGATGGTGTGCAGAGAACAACGTTGCTGCTGCAACCCCTTTAGCCAAGGACCTAGCTAAGTTTCTAGCTCATCTTCATTTAAAAGAAAAACTAGCACCTGCTACAATCCACTTGCACAAATCAGTAGTCTCAACTATTTGTGAACCACATGTCGGTAAGAAATTAAGTGAAGATATTTTCGTAAGACAGGTACTCAAATCCATAACGCTCTCGCGACCAAAATTAAAGAGATCCCCAATTTGGGATCCTCAACTGGTAGTCCAATGGCTACAAAAGAACGTTCCAAATACTATTACACTGTTCGAGGCAAATCGACGTTGTGCAACTATATTATTGCTTGTGTCAGGCAGACGTGTTCATGATTTGACACTTTGTGTGTTTCTCCAGATCATCTTGAGGATGATGGTACTAACGTAATACTTTGGCCAAAATTTGGCTCTAAAACCGACTCTGCTCGACATCAGCAATCAGGATGGAAGCTGATTCCTCACGAGGATCAAATGTTGAGCCCCGTTTATTGGATTCATAAAGTAATTGAACTGTCTGATGAGAGAAGAGGCTCACTTCAGCAACTTTTTATTACAACTCAGGGAGAATCGAAGCCTGCTTCCAGATCGATAATAGCTAACTGGGTAAAAACAGTTTTTAAGTCTGCTGGCATTGATGACAGTGCAGGAAGTAGTAGATCAGCAGTAGCTTCATTAAATTGGCTTGGCAATGTTCCAATTGACAAAATTCTAAAAAAAGGTAACTGGAATCAGGCTTCAACCTTCTTGAAACACTATTGTAGGGAAATTAATAGAAATAATACAGCGACTGATCAGTTTTCTAACATGTCTGATTTATTTGTTCCTGTTGATGATTAAATTGCCTTAAATGAAAATTAATTACATTTAATTATGCTTGATTATTTTTAATAATACTTGATTACTAATGCTAGATTATTGATTTAAATTATTAAGTACTCCTGAATAATAAAGTTCGCATTGATTAAGTGGATTGTTTTATTTAATTGCTCATCATCCCTCACCAGGGCAATAACAAACATTTCTCACCCTCTCCCCGGACAAGGCGAGGAAGCACAATGCAGAGGTTTTACCTTCCAATAAAACCGCCATTGTGCGCTGAGCCTTGTCCGGGGCATTTTACTGGCCCTGGTGAAAACAATGAGGAAAAAGTGAGCGCTCAGGCGCTGGCTTGCCCTAGTGGAAGGGATGATTCTTGGCGGGAATTGTCTATGTTGCAGAGAAAAAGGCGGGAATTCAGTGTTGCCAGACGACAAAAACGTGTTAAAACAAGAAAATCGGCAATGGCTCTCTCACCCTCTCCCCGGACAAGGCTCAGCGCACAATGGCGGTTTTATTGGAAGGTAAAACCTCTGCATTGCAACTACTGCTGATCTACTACTTCCTGCACTAACATCAATGCCAGCAGACTTAAAAACTGTTTTTTACCCAGTTAGCTATTATCGATCTGGAAGCAGGCTTCGATTCTCCCCGAGTTGTAATAAAAAGTTGCTGAAGTGAGCCTCTTCTCTCATCCATCAGACAGTTCAATTACTTTATGAATCCAATAAACGGGGCTCAACATTTGATCCTCGTGAGGAATCAGCTTCCATCCTGATTGCTGATGTCGAGCAGAGTCGGTTTTAGAGCCAAATTTTGGCTAAAGTATTACGTTAGTACCATCATCCTGGTTATTGGTTATACAAATTATCTAGCAAAGTCGAAGAATTTTGGTACTTAGCTTTTTTTGAAGAACGTCGCCGCCAGTTAGCCCGTTCCACCGAGCTACTTGAACTCCTTTCAGAAGAGGAGCTTGATGGTGATCTCCGCCTTTTCTGCCGGCTCCTTCGCTGTCGCCTTCCAGTGCTACCAGACGATGAGGCGTCCATATCGACTATTAACTTTACACCAATCGACAGGACTTCCTCTTAACTGTGCTATCACTACGAAGTTCAGCAACGCAATGAGGAAAAAGTGAGCGCTCAGGCGCTGGCTTGCCCTAGTGGAAGGGATGATTCTTGGCGGGAATTGTCTATGTTGCAGAGAAAAAGGCGGGAATCCAGTGTTGCCAGACGACAAAAACGTGTTAAAACAAGAAAATCGGCAATGGCTCTCTCACCCTATCCCCGGCGGACCAGGCGAGGAAGCACAATGTTTCGTTGCCTAATAGTACAGTACATAGAGTACATTATTATACTAGGTACAGTAGCCCGTAGTACATTTAAATTACGAAAAAGGTTACCGTTTGCCGTTGTGACATAGTTATTTATTACGAAATTATAGGTATTAAGCTCCTGTCCCTATTCCAAGCCTTTTAATTGAGATGGCAACCCTGTCTGTAGCGCGCGAACACGCCGTCGAACTAGCGGTCGTTTCCCTCGAAGTTCTCACCGGTTCCGCCTTCCCACCCCACCGAGCAAGCAGGGTTGCGTTCCAAACCTACGCTCCGAGTGCAACCTAACCACAACCGAACGCTCTAACGGGCGTTCCAAACATTAGAGCGTGACGTTCGGTTGACACAACCGTCCCGTTCCAAACGTCAGAGCGTTGCAACTTTTTAACCATCAAAATGGATAATTGTAGAACGCTCTGACGTTTGTCTATAGAAAAAATTTCAATGTCAATTGACATTATTTTGTATTTTGATGTTTTTGAGTCTAATTCTTAAAATAATCATGGTAGAACCTCAAAAAACGGATTTTATTTGATAAAGAAAAGTTAAAATTATTCATATTCCAAATGGAAAACGAAGACTTTGTATTGACATTGACATTTAAAGTTCTTGGTCGTTCCAAACCTTAGAGCGAGTTAAAAAACAACCAAACAACCGGCGCTCTAACGTTCTGAACGCAACCCAGCAGCCCTTAATTAAATGCTCTAAACAGCAGCCGTGCGCCGGAGCGGAGGCGCGCTGGCCTCATTGGCGTTTTGCTGCACTGCGCCATATTGAAATTTTTAGAGGCTTGCTTTTGACTTTCTATTATGGAAGAGTTAAAGTTAAATTCTAATTTGACGGAAAATGGTGCAGCAATTAATGTTAACGGTAACCTTTTTCGTGATTTAAATGTACTACGGGCTACTATAGTATAAGGCGGCGCGGCGGCCCTAGGCCCTAGACGATCAAACTCCATCGTCCGCTTAGGGCCCTATGGGACGCTCGTGTGTTCCGAGCGCCCCTTCATGGAGTGGATGTCCAAAATCCAGAGAGCCGCGGAGTCCGAATCCCCGTCCAATGCGTGGTAGGAACCAGGGTTGCCACCTTTAGGAACATAAAAGTCGGGACAAGGGCGAAAAGGGGAAAAAAATTTGGTCTATTTTCTAAATGTATACGTTGAAAACATTAAAACTGTCAGTAAAACTACTGTAGAGACTGGTAACTGGCACTCGTAAATTTACGAAGGACATGTTGAATGTACTTATGTGGATGTTTGTAATTAAAATAGGTACTCAAAAATAATGGAAGGAAACGGCGGGCGATTCAGCAAAGTAAGAGGTATTATGAGAACTACCTAGCTGAAGGGAAAAAAATACTGCTATATATGCGAAGGCATTTTCCCCGGGGGGAAAAAAAGGCCCTAGACGATACTGCACAATTTTATTGACCGTGTAGAGGTGTGCCTAGTGTTAATATTGAAGTTTGCGCAATGATTGAACAAAAGTTTGAGCGAGTTTGATTTTAATTGCGCAATATTCTTTTTGCACCGTGTATCAGTAATCAGTGATTGATGTGTTTTTGTTACAGATAAATGGTTGTAATTTTTTGTTAAAATAAATTAAATGAAATAATTAAAATGTTTATTTATTATATTTTATCTCCGAAAGTTAATTTTATTCATAAAATGTTGACCTCTTTTCTTACATAAAAACTCTCTGCTAAGATTTAAAAAAGTACCTACCGTTCGTTTTAGAGCACCTTGATAAACCGTGCGTTTTACATTACCTTCATTACGGCACAAGTACGTAATGAGATACCATACGATATTTGAAATCGGTGGAAAGAACCATTTGCGAGCAAATACCTATGTTATAAAGTTTTATTACAATTGTGTATTAGAATTACAATATTAAATAAAATTCACCGCGGCGCCACTTTCGGTCATACAAATGCCTCAAGAGATACTCAAGAGTACTTACCTACGAAAGAAAATAGGTAAATGAAAATAAAAGCGGTAGGATATTAAATGAAAAATAATCATTAAGTAGTTCAAATTCATTTCATTTAATTTATTTCAAATTGTTTATCACAGCTGAATGCTACAGTAACAGCATATCTAACGCCCGAGGTAACTTTTTCCACATAATGTAAATTCTCCTTGCCGCTAGTAAACATACTTACGCGACCTTTTCGTGGTTCAATAGTAAAATTGAACTTCTCATCTATGAACACAAATCTACCACCTTTAAAGTCAACACCATAGTGTCCAAGATATACTAGAGTTGTGTAATGAAACGACTTGTAGGTTTCCTGGAATGAGATTAGTTTTTTTTCAAACTTGTAATCTTCAGTTTTAACTGAAATGGTAACTAGATTTCATGTCATCGTCAGAATGGCTGGTTGCATGTGACAAATGGTTTTTAAAGTATATTCACACATATAAGTTTCAGGTTCCTACATACACACAGACATAAGTACTTGTTGTATGGTCTGTGTACATACATCATATTTTTTTACCCTAATGTATGTAGGAAGCTAAAACTTAAATTCGTGAAGGTAGCAATTATTGATGAAACAAAGTTATGAAATTATGCATCCTTCATACTAATTAAGGAGGCAGCCAGCCAACCTGACGTCAGAATGGCTGGTCAAAAAAGTATTGCATTTCTCTGAAAGCATTGTAGGTAGCAATTTATAAAGAAAGGTAGCAATAGGCAGCAATTTGTGAATATACTTCGAGACCCATTTGCCACAGACAACCAGCCATTGTGACGCTGACAATTTCATATACACTTGTGAAGTGAAGTCTGTATACCACAATTATTATTTAAACTCACTTTATCCACATGTGGATGCCAATACTCATCATGGATAGTCACAGGTTTTTTGGCTGTAATTTCTGAGAAAAATGTTGGAGAAGTCAAATATAACTTAGGTGGACTAACACCAAAATGATGTGCAACAGCATACTTGATTTTTTCTTTGATTACCTGAAAACAAATCACTAATTTGAATCTTCACTTCCATATGAATAGTAAAGTGAAATAATAAAAAATAATAAAATGAAGTTAAACTAGTTACCTACCCTGAATGTATTAAAGTCATCGTCAGTAAATATTTTTTTTAAAGCTTCTATTTTGTAAATGTTGATAAAATGTTGACCCTTTGATAGAGCTCCGCTATGCAAGTCTAATATAGATGCTCCACCATCTGAGCCTCCATGTTGGAAACCTTTCCTTGCTATTGCAAGCAATTTGTCAGCTTCACTTTCAGTGATCACTTGGTCTGATACAAATCTTTTACATTCCTTTGGGTAACATTGTTCGTACTTTTCAATTTCATTTAGGTGATCTAGAGAGCACTCAACTACTAACCCTTTTCCAACTAATACTTCAGACTGCCTAGCAAACGTTTTTATGCTTTCATCTTTTGAAGAAAAGTATACAATAATTAAAAGTGACGAAATTACCACCACTCGTGATAGAACCCTCAGTGAAATGTTGCGTTTGAAAATTGACCTAAAATCAATGATATTTTAAAAGATATTATTATTACGATATTTAAATCATTGCCTAAAATAAAAAAAGTTATGATTAGATTATAATTATCAATCTAAGGATTTTAATGATAATGAGCTAAAGGGGTTTTTCATATAACAGATTAAATAAATAGGTACTTCTAATAAAACCTTCTAAATAACTTACGATTTTTTGCCGGTATCGTTTTCAATTTCATTTGTTATTGATTTATCGATGGCGTTTTCTCTATTTCTTTTTCTTATTTCCGACATGATTTACACGAATATTCCTGTAACGAGTAATTATTGTAAATCTTCAATCAAACAAATATACCTTATCAACGATTTTTTACTTTCCTGTAGACAAAATCAATCGAAAACAAAATCAAACAAAAACATAATTACAAAATACGTCAAAGTCATCATGTGACGTGACGTGTAGCGATGTGCGATCGATGAATGATCATTCCATTATTATTCGATTATCTCAATTGTTCGAATAATTCGAATGACCATTAACATTAACATGTATTACTAATAGTAGTGTCCATATTTTATTTTATTGATTTGATACTAGCGCCACGGCAATACTGCGGTACGTTAGTGTAAATGGAGGCAATTTTGCCTTTCTATTTTTGACTTTTGTATAAACTTACAACTTTCTTTCAATATCATCGAGAATAATGAGTTACTTATTTGGATTAGTAACTTTCGCGACCGCCAAGCGATAATGAACTTTATGCTTGTATTTTAAGGCATAGTTTTGCGTAAAGCCACTCAAAAGTTTTATTAATTAGTAATACTTATTCGATTATTGAAATTAGTATAATATGTTAAGGGAGATGTTGAGAATTTGGGCTCAGCTAGGAGAAGGTGATAAGTTTATAATTATGAGAATTAAAAAGTAATAAAGCAGTGGATTAAAAGACTCCTGCCTGCCTAGCATGACCGATTTAAATCGCGTGATATAGCATTTTATCGACACTCAACTGTCAAACACTTGAGTGTCTGACTGTTTTTGACAGTTAAACGTAATAAAACGCTATATCACGCGATATAAATCGTTCATGCTAGAGGGGCTGGTTTCTATATATCTCAGTAGGCTAGGCTCCCCATTCTGCAGTATATTACTAATCTGACATTCGATTATTGAAATTAGTAATTAGTAGTTAATTCGATTATTGAAATTAGTAATAATCGCGCATCACTAGTGACTTGACTGTCACATTTGTCTTATGTGATGACACGCCACGCCACGTGATGACACGTAAGGTTCAAACTATTAATGCCGGCCACACACAGACGTAATCCCGTTACGGAATTCCGTACATACGTGATTCCGAACGCAGCTAATCCATACAAATCAATTTACTACCACACACATACGGGATTTTTCCGTATGGAATCTTCATACATTATCGAAATTCTCAGCCCGCGAGTGTGAGTTGCACCAAAACGCTGTCAAAGTTAAGGTGCGGGCACATTTGTCTGACGCCACGTGTTAACACGTGTTAATACGCCGTCAGATGGCATCGGTTTTCATAGTAAATGTAAATGTATGTACTAGGATCATACATATCTTATAACTCGTCCATATTATTTTAAATACGGCGTGTTATGTTAACACGTGGCGTCAGACAAATGTGCCCGCCGGGCACAAGTTATCGTCAAATGATAATGCTACATACGTAGTATCTTCTTATAGGTACGTCTGTGAATGCTACCTATTTATTACGTCAAACTTGTCAAAGGAAGGACCAAGGAAATTATAATAAGGTTGTACGAAGTACTTATAATTTCCTTGAGTAGGAGATCATGCTAGCTGGCATCTTCTTTTTAGGGTCCCATAGCCAAAATGGCAAAAAACGGAACCCTTATAGATTCGTCATGTCTGTGTGTCTGTCCGTCCGTATGTCACAGCCATTTTATTCCGATAGTATTAGGATTACACAGTTGAAACTTAGTAGGTAGATGTATTCTGTTTACCGCTTAACGATTTTAACACAAAAATAAAAATTAACAAGATTAAGGGGGCTCCCCATATATGGAACTGAAACTGAAAAAAATGTTTTTCTTCAAACCAATACGTGTGGTGCGTGTGTCTATAGATAGGTGTTTAAAAATAACATTGAGATTCCTAAGACATTTTTTTCTTAAAGTCAACCGTTTAAAAGATAAACACTGCCAAAGTGGTAAAATGTGTGTCCCACCCCTCTAACTTTTGAAATAAGAGAGTGAAAAATCTAAGCAAAATATATGCTACAGATCTTAATAAAAACTTTCAACGAAAATTGGTTTGAACGATATATAGTAATTAGTTTTCGAGATATATCATATTTTCCAAAACCGCAAATATAACTTTGTCATTCATACCAACACTGTGAAAAACAAAGTTATTTTTACAGACGAATAATGATAGTGGTATTAATATGGTATGGTATAGATAGAGGGTAACTACGGAACGTTTTTTGGCTAACTTGTGCTTAGCCGGTACTTTAACAAGCTTGTTATTGTTAAAGTTAGATGGTGCAACTTTTCATTGACAAAAGACAGAACGATCTTTCAATTTAAATAATTTTATATCTGCAAACTGGTCAAAGAGATTTTCAAGGTTTTTTTTAATAGGGGAATAATGTATTTTCCCCACCCCATGCCCGTACCGTTCCCGTCCCTTCCAGGGTTTTCCCGTTACATATACTACAGCGGCACAAAATATGATCCATCTATAGTTTGGTCAACGAAAGATGAGACTCGGTTGGAAATGGAACTAATTTTGCGTCCGATAAAACTTAACCTCTAAACGTTAATTTAACAGAGAAAGTGGCGCCGCCATTTCAATCTCATCTTTCGTTGGCCAGACTCTAACAAATATTATTGACTATATTTTAAGATCAAATTCATTTTATTATTGCGTGTGCCGCCAGTTCTCCTTTATTAGATCGTGTGGGAGAGAGAGAGAGGAGAGAATAGGGGGGGGGGGGGGGGGGGAATTCTGGGTGCATGGCAACATTTCAGCTTAATTAAAAAAAAAAACACTGACTGCCATAGAGTAACTTATACCTAATAGAACACGGCCGTTGATGAATGTTGACTGTGGTTGACTGCGTTTGCGAAACATATTTTATTATTATTTTTGATTATTTGCTCTAAATTTTCTGTATTAATTTGTGTTCTAACGGTTAATGGCAGGATGTTCTAATATTATTATTTGTTGAGTGTTATTTTCATCGTGTGATTAACATTTACGCCATGTTTTTCGACGACGACGATGAGAGATTTCTGAATCCCGAAATCCTGCACGTTGTGCATCGTGAGCTCTGTATGTGTTTACAACATTTCTAAGTGGTAATCAGCATCAGAAATACACCTATTATGGATCCATAAGTCTAATTTCAAATTTTGTTTTAGATGCTATTACTTCCAATTTGGATATGTCACCCTATTACAGTTCGAGAAATGTACCCACCCATACAGAAGATGGTATACCGATCAGAAAGTTGTACGTTTCCAACCTACCGCCTATGGTTAGTTCATTATAAAAGATGGTTCTTACATATTTATTGTGGTTATGATAAACCTGTTAATTTTGCAGGTATTGTCATTCCTCTGTCAATAAGCTTTAATACTGCTGGCTGTAAAGTAATCTTATACATACCTAAGGACATAAAAAGATACTGTTATTTATTTTGTTGATCTCTTGTTTTTATATTAGGATTATGTACTTTTTCTTTTGCTCCCAAGTTACATCTAGAAGCCCCCCTTGGCTTAAACTTTTATATTGGCCTACTGCTCGCGGCTCACTCAATCGAGCCAGCGCACAAGGGATGTCATGACATGTGTTAGTTGAGAAAGAGCTACGCGACAGAAAAAGAAAAGCTTCAGAGGTGCTTATAATAATAGGCATGCAGTGCTGTGCCGTACTTTATTGCCGTACAGCGAGAGTAGCTTATTATTTGATTATCCTCATGCAGATGGACTTCTGTACGTTTTGGAACTATTGTATATTCTTTGCTAGAAGTATTGTTTGTTTGTAGACTACACGGACAGAGTTGTTCAATGTGTTTGCTCAATATGGTTTCATAAAAAGTTGTTGGTTGAGAGTGGACGATAAGGGGCCTAACAAAACGCCAACAGCTACTTACGCTTTTGTCACATTCAGTAATCCAGCAGACGCTCACAAGTAAGTTATCTGAATTTTTTTTCATGAAAATGTGACAATAGATATTCCATTGTTGTCCGGCCGCATGTTTTAGCTCACAAAGGTGTGTCGTGTCAGCTATGAATGTTGTTAAGAGTGCATATGCACATTGTTTGAGTGTGCATCTGCACGCTCTTGTATTTTGCACAATAAAGTAATGTGCATGTGTACTAACAACATTCATAGCCGACATGCCTTCTTGAGATGTTACAACTTTATCATTGTGTTTTCATAAAGCATTTAGACATACAATTCTTTAATAACTTGTCCAGCTTTTGGACAGAGTTCATCTCTGCCGTCCGTTAACTAAAAGGGCGCAAAGCCACAAAATCAAATTTTGAAATATAAGCGAAAAACGCGGGAAATATTTGAAAAATATGCCACTTGAAAACCATAGGTCGTACAAAATAAAATTAAAGGTTCAATTAAAGCTTGTTAAATTTACAAACTTATGATCATAATCATGTTTAAATACAATTAGTTAAAATTTGATTTTGTGGCTTTGCGCCCTTTTAGTTAACGGACGGCAGATCTGAGAGCCCGTAAGCTGAAAAAGCTGCACTTAAAGCTTCACCAATAAGATCTGTTGTCAGTATAATATTTGTTTTTGTGACTTGCATGCACTGATATTGCTATGAATAAGTGTTCAACTCTGTCTTTGTGGAATAACAACAAATTTTAATTTCTTTTTTATAGAGCACTTCAAGCACCCAACCATGAAAAGGTACTTCGAGGCCGCAACTTAAGAATATCTCCAGCTGACAGTTGGCACCAGCCTGCAGAAGAGGCTGACGGGCGAGTGCGCTGGAAGCCTCGTAGCCAGCGACGTGGAGGGGAAGAATTGTCACCTGCTTCGAATAGCACCGATACACAAGGTTATCTTGACATTACTAAACTACTACACAACACCCCCTTCCCTTACGGTAATTTGTACCTATTATGTATAGGTACATTTGGTCTTTTGTAGCCATCAAACAATAACTTAGTTATTGTTTAATTACTATTAAGTAGTGGTAAAAATGTGGGTAGCTACAAATTATTACTTACTTATTATACCCAGCAGTCTAAAAAACTCCATCATTAAACAAAAACTAATACCTCTCTAATATTAGTTTTTCTTTAGGAGTTATTTCAAGTATGTGAAGCATCTTATTGACATCTCTCTATTTTTGTATGGCCAGAATTAATTATTAATCCATGGATGCAATTGTCGAACATTCTTTATTAATATCAAACATTGCAAAGCAACTAACCAGGTGGCTAATTGTCTAATTTCAAAATCTATCGCAATCGCTTTCAGGATGTGATACATTGATGCTTCTTTTTGGCACAAATAAAAACGTACCAAAGAAATGCAGCAATGTGTCACATCCATCTGTCAAATGAAAGCGATTGCGATAGATTTTAAAAATTAGACAATAAGAAGGCTGGGTCAGGTCTATCCCAATCTGAAGATTATTAATTATTAATAAATTATTAATTCTGGCCGTTAGTTCATTATAACTTGAAACTAGTACTAGAGTTACATTATTGGGGCATCATAATTATGTTGGTGCAAGTTATCTATCAACAATATTGATTATTATTCAAGATCAAAAACTAAATGTATTATTGTGACGTAATAAAGATTCAATTTATAAAGACGTTTTCTTCATTAGGTGGCCCTTCTGCTGAGTCTTCTTCAGATAACGCAGAGGCTAATGTAGCTGAAGGGAATGATAGCACAGTAAGTTTTTTGGTTTAATTTTCAATACAATAATTGCTACCTACTTTAACCCTATTTTACTATAAGCATAAAAATCTTGATTATAATGGCCTTGTAGTTGTTTTATCTTAAGCGGATGGTTTATTTAGCTATGAATGTTGTTAGGCGTGCACATGTGCTGCGGGCCACACGCTCTCGTATTATTACAGTACGAGGCATATATCTTAATTTTTTTTCGATGGAGTGTGGATAAGTGCGCGCATGTGCTCTTGTGAGCGCGCGCCCCTCTCCCGCCGCCCGCGCCCCTCACCGCTACGCATGCCCAAAATATATGTCTTTTTTTTCTGTAGCCCTTCAGGGGCCATAATAGGAAAACATGGTTTGCGCGGGCCATATTTTTATATAGAAAACGTAAAGTTGTAGCCACAAAAAAAAAACATACGACAAGCTAAAGAGATTATCTAGTAGCTACAATAATTAAATTGCGTATAAACCTCACAGATGATTGTAAAAAAAAACAAAATATCATCAAAAGCGCTTATCGCGGGCCATATTTTTGGCGTAAATAATAGCGGAAACGTATTGAATTCTACATTAAAATACACTTTAACGTACTGTGCAGTTGCTCCAATAACTTTATTTCAAGAAAGATAATTGTGCTAAAGATTATGATGAAAAAACATCGAAAAACATCGAAAAAGTGCAGAAGTGAGGTTATTTTCCATACTCTTTACACGTAAAGAAAAAGACAGACAAATGATTTCGCGTAACGGAGCCTTCATAATAAATTTTTAAAAATTCGTAAAAATGTGCCCGCACTTCGGGTATTAGCCCGTAACATATACATAATAGCCCAGCGATTGCGGAAGTTAAGCAACGTTCGCAAGGGTCGGTCATGGGATGGGTGACCAAAAATTGATTATCTCGAGCTCCTCCGTGCTTCGGAAGGCACATTAAGCCGTTGGTCCCGGCTGCATTTGCAGTCGTTAACACCCACCAATCCGCATTGGGCCCGCGTGGTGGGTTATGGCCCATCCTCCTTACCACCCATAAGGAAGGCCTGTGCCCCAGTAGTGGGGACATCAAAAATGGCTGATGGACATATACATAATATAGGTAGAAAATTAATCATAATATGGATGTTTCAGTGCATGAAAATGAGGAAATACCTAATTTGCATACTTATCTTTTTGTTCTAGACGGAAGATGAATGTCAAGAAAACGAATATACCTACAATATTTTGAATGTACTGAACAGAGATTGTATGACGCATATTTTATCATACATTCCCATTAAAGATCTTATTAGATCAGAGAGAGTCAGTAAGGCTTGGCAGAATATGATACAGGAATATATTCAAAGTAAGTTTTTGTATATCTTCATTCCGATCCAAATACTTCCTACCATCATTCTATAATGTGACGATAAAACTTTTAAATTAATTTTACTACAAATGTTGCGTATGATGGCACAGGTGCATGTCGGCATTTGCCGAATTTCAATATCTATCTCATATCATATCGGTAGAGTGGACAAAATTAAGGAAAAAACCTTAATTTTCAATTCGAATTACGTTTATGTTTTGGTAATCGCATTTTTGTAAACATTCCGAAATGGGAAATTCACTGAAGAGTGGATTGATTTTTGGCTTTTATAAATACATTCATTTTTGTTACTCGTAAACCTCATAGTGGCCACTTTTGGCTAGAATGGATTTTAAAACTTACAGAAATATTGACTTGGTTTACAGGTACGAGGCATATAACTTGAAATTTTTTCGACGGAGTGGGGATATGTTCGCGCATGTGCTCTTGTGAGCGACCAATAGCGCGCGCCCCTCTCCCGCCGCCCGCGCCCCTCACCGCTACGCATGCCCCTTACACGTTCCGCGCAATACCCACCCGATTTCAAGATATTTGCCTCGTACTCAGGCACGTATCCAGAGGGAGGAATAGTTGGGATTTATCCCCCCGAAATCCGGAACACACAGAAAGGACTAATTCAAATTTAGCGGGCGAGTCGCGGGATGCAGCAGACTTTCAATCCGTGGGGGACAACTGTTGTCCCCCCCGAATTCTAGTCGTTCTAGTTCTAGAAGTCTAGATACGTGCCTGCTCGTACTGTACGAGTAATAAAATTAAATATATTGGCGGCGGTAGTAGTAGGTACTACGGTGCCTTAACGTGTTAGTAATAAATAAGTGTCGGGTAGGCATCCGCACGTTCAAGACGTCGTGGTGGGTGCACTCGCAGTCGCGGCTGACGACGGCCGTGCTGCGGCGCGTGCTGCAGCGGCTCGGCGCCTCGCTGCTGCGCCTGCACATCGACCACCAGCTCTCCGCGCTCAACGACCGCACCGCGCACACCATCGGCAAGTTCTGCCCCGACCTCGAGGAGCTCAAGGTCACTACCGCCATTAATCTTCACAATCTTAAGTGGATTACTAATATAACCATTTGTTCCCTCCCAACGAGTCACACCATCAACTGTTACACTGTGACTGGCTGGGAGGGTTTTATTAAAAAAATCCCAACGAGTCACACACACCTGTTACTCGACATTCTTACCTTGTTCTTTTTATATTAGGGATTTATTTATGCAGACTTTAGGTATAATAAGCACTACAGTTTTAAAGGCCAACATTTTATTTTTATGAATGCTGAAAACACCTATAATTGATATACAAGCAGGTCTTAATTCTGAGTCTTTGTTATAGGTTGTTGGCATGTATACGAAAAACTGGAATCCTCTGCTTTATGGATGCAAGCAGCTAAAAAACCTTTCATTTGTATCGTGCAATAAAGTAAGTGTTTTAAATTAATATAGGTACTTGTGTTCGGCATTGTCTTTAGATAAGTAAATAATTATTGTTTATTTTGCAGCTCACCGATTCAAGCTTAGTACAACTTGTGAAAAATGATTCTTGCATCGAAGTACTGACAGTTGCAAATAACACACATGTAACCGGTCTATTCCTTACCGGATCAAACGCTTCGAAACTGCATTCATTATCGTTCTACAACTGCTATAGTTTACAAGGCACTGTTCTCTGTGCCGCTATAGACACTCTTCCGAACCTAAGGACTTTAAGGTTGGACGTATGTCCTGTAGCGATGTGGAAAATAATACCCATGATACTGAAAAAAGTTCCGCAGCTCGAAGAATTGTCGCTCAGTGAATACAATTCGACTGATTGTCCCGCGCCTAACAGCAATGACGCATTCTGCGAATCATTAGCGTCGTTAACGGAATTGAAAACTCTGAATCTGAGCAGAAATATTTACATAAACAATGCTGTGCTGAAGCAGATAAGTCAAACGTGTACCAAGTTGGAGTCGTTGAACATTTCCAGCTGCAATTCCATAAGAAATTTCTCTTGTCCAGGTATCTATTCACATTTTTAATACATTAAAATTTTACTTTTGGTAATTTTCACAAAACATTTTAAGTAGTTAATTTCTGTGCTTCTTTTTAATTACGACAGTCGCTTGTGGCGCCATTAGTTCCTCAGAACGCATTTCCATTCTTAAGAAGTTCATACAGATTAATTAAAATGGCGCGCATCGGAGTGTAAATGATAATATACAAATTTTACCTTCCAATAAAATTTTTATTATGTTTCCTAAGACGTCCGAAGTCCCTTATGAGAGAGAGAGTGCGTTGCTTACTTCCGCCAGATGTCGCTAGTTGCTTCGCTTTCCCGCCATTTTACCGCCTCTGGTGTACAAGCCTGTCAACAAACTCAACCCAAGCACAAGCCGCCATTTTCTGATCATTGTGAGACTCATATTATTATGATAACGGAGGATGTTCCACCAGGAAGCCGTTATTGGGACTTCGGACGTCTTAGGAAACATAATAAAAATTTTATTGGAAGGTAAAATTTGTATATTATGTGTTCCGTTTTACGTCCGAAGTCCCTTATGAGAGATGTGTTTGTTATCTCCTGGTGGCTTGTGTTGCCTAGGAAATTAAAGACGCAACAATGATTGAGTTTGTATTGTAAATATTGTTATATGATAGACAGCAATCAACATTATTTAAACTAATTATTAAGAATCTACTTGACTTGTACCTAACAAATATAATTATGTAAATCATTTAAATCAATGAAATTATAAGATTATGATACATAATAATGAACATAAACATCACTTAAGAAGTGTTAAAATATTGTGATAAAGATTTTTCTGACAATTGCGAATCATTTATTTGAATATTTTTCTGATAGAACTTTTTAAAAGTATGTGCATGGCGCCAATTAGCTTTATCTAGGATTTCGTTGATTGGATAGTTTTCCAACCAGTTCAAGGAAGATACTGCTGACCTTAGACTACCGGGAGAAGCCTGGATCCCTGCTTCCAGTAAAAGCTTTTTTATCCATCCACCAATGATAGTAGGAGTGGCAGGCTTAACAGGTTCTTTAGTAGAAATAAATATATTAGTTACTGAACCTCTGCGGTCTGCGGATATGGTTTTTAAAGTTCTCAACCAATAAACTGGATCGATATTTTTATCGGGGCAGGTCAGCAGTTTCCAACTTGACTGTTGATACGACACAGAATCAGTTTTTGAGCCGAAAGTAGGGTGTAGGGTTATAGAATCGTTACTATCGATATAGTGGTCAACGTCAAAGTGCAATAATGTTAAATCATGGACCCTTCGTCCGGATGTTAATAAAAGAAGTACAGCAGTTCGTCTAGAAATATCGTAAAAACTGTTAGACTTGGGGCTGTTAGCTTTCAGATATTCTATAAGTACTCTAGCATCCCAAATTGGCGCTTTGGGTGGTATTGGTCTAGAAACTGACACGGCTTTAAGCATGTGTTTTACGATAGGACTAGAAGATATTTTAACGTCTGATGTAGTTTCACATATTGAAGAAATCACAGATTTATGCACTAGTATACTACGATAGGCTAACTTATCATAACAAGATAATTTCGCTATATACCTAGCTACATCTGCTGGGGATGGTGAACTAGGGTTCAAGTTATTTTGGCGGCACCAAATTACCCACTTAGACCAGATAGGGCTGTAAGTTTTAAGAGTTGAAGCTCGCCAGCAGTTTGAGAGTAGAGTTTTTTCTTCGACAGACCAATCTGATGTTAGCGTGTCCCACCCGAAATGAGCCAGGCTTCCAGGTGTAGGTGGTTGATGTAGGCAGGAGGCAGACCCGTCGCCGTGTCGACTAGGCAGTCTTCTAGATCTGGAATTTTCTTGGGTCGTGCTATGGCCCTGGCTTTCAGGTCTGGTCGCCAGAATGGTTTCGTCCACTTGGGTACCACTATCACAAATTTCCCTGTTGCGGAGTTTAAGTGATGAAGCACTTGCGGGATTAAGCACGGGGGAGGAAACACCCAAGCTAGGTCGTAGTGCCAATATTTGCTGAACGCGTCGTGAAAGCAAGCGTTCGAGTCGGATAAGTCGCGAGTAACATAATTTTGAACGACATGGGCGGTCTGGGAGGCGAACAAGTCTATTTCTGGGACGCCCCACTGACTGAAGATTAGACTCGTCGCTCGCTCGCTTAGGTGCCACTCGGAGCCGGCGCGATTGCGAGATAGGCGATCGGCTTCCGTATTGTACCTTCCCGGAAGGTGGTGAGGGAGAAGTACAATATTGAGACTGTCTATTAGAGTGAAGAGCTGCCCTGTCAACTCTAGTAGAAGTTTGGATTTGGTACCTCCTTCGTTCATTATGTACGAGATCACCGTCTTGTTGTCGCTCTGCAGAATCACTTCTGAGTTCTTGAGGTCGTTCACCCGAGCCGATATGGCTGCTATTACTGCGTACATTTCTTTGGCGTTGCAGTGCCATCGATTCTGATGGGGTGTCCACGTACCCGATTCGAATTGGTTGTTTATCACAGCTCCCCACTGGACATCTGACGCATCCGTGATAATGTAGTTGGTTTGTCGCGTAGGTCGATGTATGAGTGACTCTTGATCGATGTTCTTCAACCACCACTGCAGTTCTAGTCTCACCTCGTCTGGCAAAGGAAGCGCAGAGCGAGGATTCCGACGAAGCTGGTTGCTGTGGCGCTGCAGAGCCCGGCAATGCAACCTTCCCCGGTGGGTGATGAAGGTTGCGAAGTTGAGAAACCCTAAGAGGCATTGCGCCTGCTTGAGAGACCAACTGCCGGCTGCCAAGCGAGTGGAGATGTACTGGAAGGCTCTGGAAATCTTGTCTGGTGGTAAGCTTTTCATGTTCCTTTGAGTATCCCACGTGAGACCTAAAAACTCGATCCTCCTCGTTGGCGTGGTGATCGATTTTTCGAAGTTGATGCACCAACCCAGTTTGTTCAGCAACTCGATGGCGGTCCTTACTTGTGAACAGAGTACGGCTCGAGACTGGTGAACTATTAAAAAGTCGTCCAGATAGACCACCAAACGCAGTCCTTGATCCCGAAGCTTCTCGGCTATCCAATTGGTTAGCGACGCGAACATTTTCGGTGCTGCTGCGAGACCAAAGGGCAGGCATGTCATTTGGTAAAGATGACCTCCATAACTGACCCGTAGATAGCATCTGTGCTGTTCGCTTATGGGCACGTGATAGTACGAGGGTGGGTCAAAAAGTTCGCGGAATGGGGAGTATGGAGGGGGAAAAGGTCACTTTTTTTTACCTGCACTAGTTGTGCCACTCATTAAGGGTATAAATATAATTTTTTATTAAAAACAGGTCATTATTCACTGAGATACACGTCAATCAACAAGTCAATCCGGAAGAAAATTTAAAACATGGAAAAAATTGAATTTCGTGCAGTCATAAAGTTCCTTACCAAGCAAGGAAAACCTCCTCAAACCATTTGGAATGAGATGTTTTCTGTTTATGGGGATGCTTGTCCTGGTAAAACCATGATTTACAAGTGGCACAACCTCTTCAAGCAAGGCAGGGACAGGGGCAGGCAGGGCAGGCAGGCCTATTTTGACGACAAAGATAAAACATTTTTTTTCGAGGGTATTAATAAATTAATTCACCTTTTTTTTACCTGCACTAGTTGTGCCACTCATTAAGGGTATAAATATATTTTTTTATTAAAAACAGGTCATTATTCACTGAGATACACGTCAATCAACAAGTCAATCCGGAAGAAAATTTAAAACATGGAAAAAATTGAATTTCGTGCAGTCATAAAGTTCCTTACCAAGCAAGGAAAACCTCCTCAAACCATTTGGAATGAGATGTTTTCTGTTTATGGGGATGCTTGTCCTGGTAAAACCATGATTTACAAGTGGCACAACCTCTTCAAGCAAGGCAGGGACAGGGGCAGGCAGGGCAGGCAGGCCTATTTTGACGACAAAGATAAAACATTTTTTTTCGAGGGTATTAATAAATTAATTCACCGATCTGATAAATGTATTAGAGTTAAGGGAGAATATATTGAAAAGGAAAAATAATTTTGTGTTTAATTTCTTAATTTTTCCCCTCCATTCCGCGAACTTTTTGACCCACCCTCGTAAGCCTGGGAAAGGTCTAATTTCACCATCCAATCCATTGTTTGTAGCAAAGTCGGCATGCGGTAATGATTGAAGAGATGGAATTTCTGTGTCTTGATGAACATATTCAAAGCTTTGAGGTTGAAAATGACACGATTTTTTCCGTTGCTCTTTGTTGTAATAAAAAGGGGGGAGATAAAACTTGGAGTTAACGGAGCTGGCTCTAGTATGTGATCTTTCAACATAATTGAAATTTCTTTCGTCATTGCCAAACTCTGCGGCGTTTGATATTTCGTTATAACCTCTTGAGTGGGTACAATCAAAGGTGGAGGTCGATTGAAGGGAAGTCGAGCACCCTGGATAATTTTTAAAATTGGTTTGGGAGGACGAAAAGAAAGCCAATCGTCCTGATAATGTTTTAAACAACCCCCCGAGAAGATGACCGAGTCATGGTTTGTTATTTCTATATGGTTTTCTGGTATCCTTAATTCTGCCCCCCCTTTTTTTCTTCGAGGTAGTATCGTCATTGCGGTTTCTACCAGTCGATTCCTTTCTCTCGTTTCGCCGAGCTTTATTAGCTGCGCGGGGTTGTTGAAATGATCTCTCTTGTGGAGAGCGAGCACGAGCCGGTCTTGGTATGGGGACATTCTGTTTATCTAATTTATCAATACCTCCAATTTTTTGCACATAACTTGCTAAAGACTGAGGAGCGAACATGTACTCGGATGAGGGCGGTATTTTCTCAATGTCGTCCCGCATGTATTTAACTTTTAAATTCTTTAAAACTGAGCGGCGACGTTGTTCTAAAACTTCAGCGCGCTTACCACATATTATTTGCAGGATGTCATGAGAAGCCGATTTATAACCTGAATCGTTACCGAATAGTTCTTTCAGTTTATCGTAAAGAGTAGTGGGAGAAAGTTGGCTATCCGGCTTAGCCGACCAATCTATAAGGTTCTGTAAAGCCGAATTAACTAGCTCATTCTGTGCCATGACAGCGTTAGATAGGGCTGCGAAGCTACGTTCCATTTTAGACCAGCTAGACGAGGCCATCGGATCATCAAAACGCTTCAATTCTTCGTTAACTTTTAATTCTACAAAGCCTGGTGACGCAACATATTTCTTCTGGGTATCTGTGTAGCGAACCGCGTTCCAATCCGGAGAGTCAAATCGCTGCAAAGCCGCGAGCTTAGACACACGTTCCGGAATAGCCACGGCTACCGTAGGTTCTTTTACCGTTACAGAAAGATTAGATATATCTTCAAACTTATTACGAGTTTCCGGTGGGCGCAAAAAATCACTATTTATAGAATTCGGAACGTTTAATGGAACGGTACAGTTCGATGCGTTTATCGAAGAAGAGCATGTAGTTCCCGTATGCATGTTGTAATTGGGAGCTAAGATATTATTAATGTGACTCACCAGCTGATGTGACAGTATGGCAAACCTTTGATCCATGTCCGCTTCTAGTGTAACAGAGCGCCTGTCGTGGCGGTCATCGAAGCGGTCATCATGGCGGCCGGCACGCGCCTTTTTTCTAGGCGGCGAAGGGCACGCCGAACTATCACTGCCACTCACATCACTACGATCACTTTCACTTTCGCTAGATGTACCCGAATCGCGCGATTTTCTCTTCGAACCGGCCGATACGGCGGCGGCGGCGGCGGGAGAATTTTCGTTATCGTTGTCCATTTTAAACGAACGATATTTGAAAATAAATGCGGAAAATTTTAAACTATGAACTTTTTACTTTAATCTCAAAAGCTCAAATGCAACTAAGGCAAACTAGCACACGTCCGACGTTTGAAAAAACTGACGCAACAATGATCAGAAAATGGCGGCTTGTGCTTGGGTTGAGTTTGTTGACAGGCTTGTACACCAGAGGCGGTAAAATGGCGGGAAAGCGAAGCAACTAGCGACATCTGGCGGAAGTAAGCAACGCACTCTCTCTCTCATAAGGGACTTCGGACGTAAAACGGAACACATAATACAATTTGAAATGTCTGAATAACGTATATTTTTTTTTTTAATCAGAATGAGTTCAATATGAATGATGGTTATCAGTGTTCGGTTCAGGCGTGAGCGACGAGGGCGTGCGCGCGGTGTGCTGCAGCTGCTCGTCGCTGCAGGCGCTGGACGTGTCGTACCTGGGCGCGCTCACGGACGCCGGCCTGCGCGCCGCCGCGCGCCTGCCGCGCCTGCGCCGCCTCGTGGCGCGCGGCAGCGACGCGCTCTCCTCCGCGCCGCTCGCGCACGTGCTGCGCGCCTGCCACCACCTGCAGGTATGTGGCCGCGCGCCTGCCGCGCCTGCGCCGCCTCGTGGCGCGCGGCAGCGACGCGCTCTCCTCCGCGCCGCTCGCGCACGTGCTGCGCGCCTGCCACCACCTGCAGGTATGTGGCCGCGCGCCTGCCGCGCCTGCGCCGCCTCGTGGCGCGCGGCAGCGACGCGCTCTCCTCCGCGCCGCTCGCGCACGTGCTGCGCGCCTGCCACCACCTGCAGGTATGTGGCCGCGCGCCTGAAGGTATAATCTCCGAAATGGATTTTAAACGCACTATGAAAGTTGCACGATGGTCCCTTTAGGACTGCACGGTGAGGCATGCGAGCGAGTTCTTCATTCTGATGTGTAATTGGTTATTTGCGCTTCTAGAGAGATATTTAATACACTAACTTATGTTAATGCAGGAAGTGGACGCGTGCGGGTGCGACAACGTGTGCGACGAGGTGGTGGAGGCGGCGGCGGAGACGCTCGAGGCGCGCCCGCGCCCGCTGCTGCTGCGGCTGGGCGGCACCGCGGCCGCGCAGCACCTGCCCATAGAGGTGAGGCCACAGCACCTGCAAGTAGCTCTACGACGAGCTGCTGGAGGCGCTGGAGACCGTGGTCCGAGCGAAATGCAGCGCTATTTGTGTTATAAAAAAAATATTGTATCCTGATTTTACTATGTATTTGATATTATAATCAAAATTCTATATTTTATTTTATAGGTACACCAACAAAATGCATACAGTAACATTACACATATTTCATTCACTAAGCCATACTTTGATGTGTATGATTTCTATTACAGGTATACTCAACATTGATAATGAACTCTAGCTTATCTATAAATTAGTAACATAAAATATCTAAAGGTTTTTAAAGAATTTTAAACAAATTTAAAAAGTTAATTACAGTTTTGACAAAAAGTACTTTGAAAAAAAGATTATGAACAATAAAAAAAGTGAATACTTAAACAAAGATAATATTGTATTAATAATATATATTGATTATATTATTACATTCCCGATCTATATTAATTAAACCACTTGATATGCACGGCGACTGCGAATGGTTTAAGTATTTATCGATTTTGAAAATAATATGTTCGTTTCGTAGGAATACCCAAAGCATAAGTTGCTAACAGTGAACATGGACGAAGACCTGAGCAACCCCAACCTGCGGCCCGACTTCGTGGACCAGATGATCGACTACAGCTCCGACGACTCGCTCGACGACATCTACGACCACGACCTCTACGAAGACTTCGACGACTTTTTAGGGCCAGGTGAGTGGGGCAATGTATACAACGTGTTACCAACGGCTGATATGGTAGATAGGGGTCATCAAACTGAACAACTTTAACTATGGGACCAGCATTATTTATTTATTTATTATACAGCATTATAGTTAAATCTATCGTCATTAGAAAAGTCTGTTTCGATTGTCATACTACGGTCGGTGACGTTCGTGCGTTAGTCACTCACATGGACTGGACTGCTCAGTTAGCGTCGACGATCGTTGTACTGTCTGCCTGTACTGTACATTAATTTATTTTTTACCATCGCCACTCAAAAAAGTGCGTCTTATTCATTGATAACAGTGAATAAAACGCGTTTTTATTCACCGAGTGAATAAAAGTATTTTGAATTTGGAACAAGCGCGCATCATATGAATAGGGATGTTGACTATTTTTTTTATTTTATGTTACATAAATTACCTCTCAAATAAAGAAACATTGGTAAAAGAATTAATTCGCTAGCATGAAAACTGCCCGAGATATCACAGTGTGAAATGCACACAAATGGACTCGATCAAAAACGCTCCATACTAATGGCTTGCACGTTATGACGTCACGCCGTGCTAGTTTGTATGCAACGCATAGGAAATTTGTTCAGCAGCTATATTAAATATTGTGTTTATCAAAATGGTTTCTTCGACAAATTTGCTATACATTTTACGGACTAATTAAAGGTATCATTTATTTTAATAAATTGTATACTTTTTAAATGGACTTGTCCACCCAACTTTGAAGGGTCATAAAACAAATAATATGCAATATATAAAACCAAGAGGTATACAAGCAACTCTAAAAGTTTAATATGTTTACGATTTTTATTAGTATTTCGTTATTTTATTCATTAGTCAACATCCCTATTATGTACAAAAAAAAATATAACGTCCTGAAAGTATGGAGCTATTCCATAGATAAAGCAATAGTTATGCAACAATAAAAAAAAAATAGCCCGCCTATTTTAGTTAGGTTCTTTTTAGTGTCCTAGCTTTGGGTTCTTTTCTATCTATAGGTTCTTTTTAGTGTCTTGGCTTTGGGTTCTTTTCTATCTATTATAGGGAGATTAGATGTTCAGTCTGTGGCATCAGTCCTTTTTTTCAGGGTACGATCATCAGCTGTCTGGAAAAAATTCAATGTCTACAGATTGATGGCATGGACTGATGCCAGACTGACTGATCATGACTGTAATCTCCCTCTTATCGTGGTTGTTTTATGTAATGGAAAGCTTCTAATTTCATATACACTTCTAAAGCTTGCGCGCGTACAGTTCATTAGAAAATTTCTAATTTCACTATTTAATTTTTCTTATGTTTTAAATATTATCGATTTCCTACCTAAATATCAAAATCTGATAACCTATAAATACCTACTATAGGCATAAGTACTGCTATTTGTTTTCTCGCAGTCGATGGTAAAAAGTAGAGTACACAACTCGTGAAAAAAAAAACATCTCGGTCCTTTGTATCCCTCGCTTCGCTCAGGATTCTACTCTTGAATCCTTTGCTACTCTCGGCATCCAACTTAGTCCCTCGAACTAAATTCCCTCTTTTTCCACTTGTTGTATAATCTACTATTTTGTCTGTGTTATCCAAAAAGTCTTTAATTAAATAACAATATCACATTAATCTGTATTATGATATTTATGATGTTTCAGATGATGAACTCCTCCTTGATCACGACGACGACGAGATGAACAGAATATATGCGTATGGCATTCACGCGGCCGACATCATACTTCTGTAGGCCGCTCCGCTACGTGGCGCCCCTGCCGCCTCTACGCCCGTACGCGGTATACGTCTTCATAATATTAATTTAGAAGAAACTCATTTGTTTTCAGTGATTCATAATTTATTTTCAAAACATATTGCAGCCGCAACTTGAGAACCGATTTCATATTTATATTCCTTAGTGCTTTGTTATGTGCATGCATAATCAATTTCCATAGAGAATGTTTTACGTGAATGCGAAATTTAACTTAATTTTAAAGCATGGTTAGAAGTTGTGTGTTATCTAAATTATCGTTTTGAATACTTATTATTTTATTTATTATACCTGTCCGATCGTAATGATTGATCTTCACACAAATAGTATTTATCTGTGATGCTACAATACTGACTTTCAATTGGCTCGGTCTTATTCTAGTTTACCGCTTTATGTATAAAATATCTCATGTGTATAACTATAAGTGAAGTCTGAAGTATTGTGATAGATATAAATTATTTATGTACCTAACTTTTTTCTGTGTTATTTTGTAAATGAAAAAATTTATTAAAGTTCTAGGATAACATCTCACATGTACCACTCAGTTGTATTATTCAAACATGTAATTAATGCTTATTATATGGTAATTTCTTAAATGTTTTATAGTCCAGACTTCTTTAAATCCACAAGATAACCGAATGGTACAATTGGGAAATTAAAATTATCAATATGTACCAACTGCAATATTATGTAATAATACCTACTCTCCTGTTCAAAAGATAAAATACTGTTAATGTTGCGCTTGTCCATAAATAAGGTTGTCTAATAAAATAATCGATGTACGTAGATTAATGCTTAATCAGAGATATGCAAATTAATTATTTGGGCTCCGTTTATGCAGCATCAGCAGCGATAGAAGCTTTTAATTTATAAAAAATCCGCAGTTACATAAAAATTTGCGGATTTCCAGTGTTAAAAACTCTCGAAAAACCAGTGCGATATACAGTAACAGCAGTGAGTGCACTTGCTTCGTGAATATTATTGTTTGTCGTGCACATTGCATTGTCGTTGTTGGGCTGCATAAAGGAGCCGATAGCGTAATAATAGTGGTAACCATAGTCCATACAAACTACCTCACAGCAAAGAAGGTTGCCCATTTCTGACCTGTCAAAATTGTTTTTATAGAATTGTTACCTATTTAATTGCCAACTAAAATAAAAATCGGCAGAACAGAAATAGAGAAAATTAATAATAAATATTGGCAATATTACAAACTATAACATATTGATTTTACCATAACACATTTTTCTATTTCTATTTTTCAAAAAATAATAGAGTTATATGGTCATAATTTTATTATACATTAACTTTTTAAAAAAGCTAGTTGACAGGTATGAGAAATGGTCGTCGTTCTTTGCTGCATACAAATTGAAGTGCACTTGTTATGTTTACGGTGTTGATAGTTTTGAATTAGTTCACGGGAAACACAAGTTCCTCTCTGATACCGGCTATAGTTATAAGTTATACAAAGGTTGCCTGCTTCATATACACATTTTTTTATCACCCTGTTGTGTTTACTGCTATTATTGTATTTTTATACACAACTCTGGCAATACTTATCCTGTGCCTAACGAGCTGGAAATACAAACTCGTTAAGATGCTAAATTACTTCTGGCATATTATTTATTATCATAAACTTTTCATCGTTGATTTGATCACCATGATTGTTAATATGATACAGTTGAGTGGAATCTAGATTGTTTTCACATTCTAATTTAGACAAGAACTTTTAAGTTTAGAATCCTTTTTCTGGAATTTTTATTACAATACTGTATCTTTATTATATTTCATTTTTAAGAAATAATGCATTGTAATCAAAGTAGTGATTTTTATTTCATTTTACTGAAGGATGGTTTTGTTTTAATCCTGCAAAAATCAATGGTTTTATATTTTTTAAGGTTTTTAAAAATACAAATAATAAACTTGATTTACGAAGAGAGAGATTTTGTTGCTTGGGAGAACTTAGTTATGAATTATTTGTTTACAGATAGATATGAACCGTATTAGGGCTTAGTTTGATAACAAGAAAGCTTATTTATGTTTATTAGGGATGAACCAAGTACATGTTTTGCTGAGTGACCGAGTACCGAATATACCTATTGCCAGCTATAATGTTTGTCAAACTCGGCCGAATTACATTGTCTGTTTTAAACAGCTTTGGAGCTCAAAAAGGATAAATGATACTGATCTATGATCTACTACTCCTTATTTCATGTCATGAGTCTCATTCATTTAAAGAACATTCTCATCACCTGAATCGAGTTTTCGGCCGAATGCGAGTACTGTGCATAATCAACATTAGATATTAAAATGACCTAATGCCGATTATGCAGAGTCCCAAGTACTAAACATGTCAATTCAGCTACAATCAATTAATCAAATGACAGTACAAGAAAGGGATAAAGAATACCAAGGCTGTTAATTTTTTTTGTTAAAATTGAAAGGCGTTATTTTGATTATTGAACTCTGATTGAAGTTTCCGGGGATCGTTGCCATTCAATCAATGCCGAATGTGAAGGGGTTTTATTTGTTATTAATTTGTTTTAGTTTCTATTTGTCTAGTATCAATTATGTTGGAGAAAGTGTTCAAGATTAGATTATTATAGAAGACTAATATTTTCATAGTTCACATGGTAGTGATTTATGTTTCTTACAAGCATTGTCATAACTTCATGCATGCGATAGTTTGTGAAAGGGTCTTAGTTTTTATAATTGTTTTAACATAATTAGTAAGACATAAAATAAAACATTCTCTTCAACAGCAACTGTGCTTTCATTTCAATTAATGTTTTAAACCGCCTTGGTGGGGGTTTCAGTCCAGATAGGCGGTGGTAGTTTGCGTACGCGCACGAACCGTGCACGCAAGCTTAAGGCGCGCCACTACATTTATTTTTATTACTCGTAAACCAAGTCAATATTTAAAAAAAGCTCATGTAATAATTTCTTAAATTGTCTCTAATATTTGTTGAATAACTCTTCAACAGTTATCATTCATTCTGTATGTTTTAAAATCCATAATTGCCAAAAGTGGCCACTTTGAGCTAAAGTTGATTTTTAAACTTACAGAAAGAATGAAAACTTTTTTAGAGTTATTCAAAAAAATATTAGAGACAATTTAAGAAATTATTAAGTATATGAGTTTTTTTTAAATATTGACTTGGTTTACGAGTAATAAAAATAAATGTAGTGGCGGCGCTAGTTTCCCTACCTACAGCACCTTAATACGAAAAAAATACCCAACATTATTATTAGTGGTGCCATTGAAACGAGAATCATCAAATTCCCTGAGCGAAAGCGGCGCCGCGGTGATTTTATTTATTATTATAATTCTAATACACAGTTTTAATCATGTTTTACGTGGAATTTTTAAGGCACAGGTAATTTATAATGAGAATTAATAATAGTAGATGACATGATACAATGACCACTGGGTCATTGTATCATGTCATCTACTATTATAAAGAAAAACTATTTTAATTAGTGGCTCGTGTTTGTGACAATTTTGAACATTTTAAAATCTGTATAATAGGGATGTTGACTATTTTTTTTATTTTATGTTACATAAATTACCTCTCAAAAAAAGAAATATTGGTAAAAGAATTAAGTCGCTAGCATGAAAACTGCCCGAGATATCACAGTGTGAAATGCACACAAATGGACTCGATCAAAAACGCTCCATACTAATGGCTTGCACGTTATGACGTCACGCCTTGCAAGTTTGTATGCAACGCATAGGAAATTTGTTCAGCAGCTATATTAAATATTGTGTTTATCAAAATGGTTTCTTCGACAAATTTGCTATAGGTACATTTTACGGACTAATTAAAGGTATCATTTATTTTAATAAATTTTATACTTTTTAAATGGACTTGTCCACCCAACTTTGAAGGGTCATAAAACAAATAATATGCAATATATAAAACCAAGAGGTATACAAGATACTCTAAAAGTTTAATATGTTTACAATTTTTATTAGTATTTCGTTATTTTATTCATTAGTCAACATCCCTATTATTGAACCTGCTCAAGTCACAACACAAGAATCGGATGAGGAACAGACAGACAGACACAGGAAAGCCACAGAATAGATAATAGTACTACTAAACGTACGGTACGACACGTGATTCACTTGTATCAATCATATTTTTATCTCAGAAGAATTAATATGAGCATTACAATACATTTGTGATTAATTTAAATATTGTACAACAGAAGTAACCAACTTATTAAAACATAATAATAAATAATAATAAAAACGCTTTATTGCACACTAGACAAAGACATTACATAGGAGCAAACAATAAACATGGACAAGTACACAAAAGGCGGCCTTACTGCTACGTAGCAGTCTCTTCCAGGCAACCTTGAGTAGAAAAATATTAAGGGGAAGAGGGGAGTGGGTGCAAAAATACTAGAAGGACAATAGATATAGGTACATAAATAAAGAGAAGAGAAAGTGTATGTATATAAAATGAAAGTTGAAAGGGAGATATCAGAAAAAAAGTAGTATTAGGTGGGAGAAAGGAAATGCGTTCTAACTTGATCTTTGAAAGATCTCAGGGTACGAGCTTTACGGATGCCCTCTGGAAGTGCGTTCCACAAACGGACAGCATGCACAGAGAATGAATAGGAAAGGAAATCAGTGGAATGACGGGGAATATCGAGGGTGAGATCAGAAGAAGAACGCAGAGTACGCAGTGAAGAAGAGGATCGAAAGTCGAAAGATTCTTTAAGATAAAGTGGTGAAGTTGGAAGGAAAAGGATTGAGTAAGGGAGCGTAAGAGTGTGCAAGTCCCTGCGCCGACGGATGGGGAGCCAATTAAGCTTTTGGCGAAAGTGAGATATGTGGTCGAATTTTCGTAAGTTGAAAATGAATTTGATGCACATATTCTGAAGCCGCTCCAATTTGTCAAGCAATTCCTCAGAGAGGTCCGTGTAACAAACGTCAGCGTAGTCCAAGATGGATAGCAGAAGTGACTGGGCTGGGCCAAAGTGATTTTAGTACAGGTAGGTAGAAAGTTCCGTAGGCGATTGAGTGAACTGTATGCAGCAAAAACCTTCTTTCTAACTGCCTCAACCTGAGGTCTCCAAGAGAAATATTCATCAAGGACAACACCGAGATTTCTGACGGTTTTCGTGTAAGGAATAACAGTGCTGTCAAATTTCACAGGAGGTATCCACTCGAAGTCGATCCTCGAAACAAAATATGGACTCCCAATAATGATGGACTGAGACTTAGATGGGTTAACAGCAAGACCATAAGACTTACTCCAGCTATAGATATGTGCAAGATCAGAGTTAGTGGCAGCTATGGCACTAGAGAGTTCGGATAGAGGAGCCTGTGTGTAGATCTGAAGATCATCGGCATAAAGGTGATAGGAACTTGAAAGCGAGTGAGTATTATTATTAGTATATTAGATGAGTATACCACTGACTGTAGTTTTTTAGCGCGAAAGTCGTCTTTTCTCAGACATGTGTTAAAATCACCCATAATAATAGAGTGGGGATAAGACGGGGCAAAATTTTCCAGGATCTGCTCGAATGACTCAAAATAGTCAACACGAAGCGAAGGGAAAACTAAAACAACCTGGGATGTCATTAATCGTGAAACTGGTAAAACTAAAGCACGGGAAAATAGCCTAACACTTAATATTAATAATGAATTAATAAAAACAGATAAAGAAATTGCTAATATTTTCGATAAGTTCTTTGTAAACATACCAGTAGAAACTACATCAAATTTGGATTCCTCACCAGCGGCTGCTTTATCTGTGCTAAAGGGACATGTGGCTGAAAGTGATTCATTGTTTAATTTTAAATGTATTAATGCTTTAGATATTATTAAAGCTTTCAATTCTCTAAAAATGAAAAGCTCCACTGATTTATGGGGCATATCAGTTAAGGTTATTAAAAATATTGTGCATACTATTGCCCCTTATCTTGCTGACGTTTTTAATCAGTGTATTGATCAAGGAATATTTCCTGATCTTATGAAGTTTAGCAAGGTAATACCATTGTTTAAATCAGGAGATAAAGAAGACCCTTGCAATTACAGACCAATATCGATATTACCTGCCCTAAGCAAGATTTTTGAAAAAATAATACTTGAGCAATTATTATGTCATTTTAATGTAAATAAACTTTTGCACAACAAACAATTTGGTTTTACGAAAGGTTCCACAACTGATGCTGGGGTTGCGCTTTTGAAGCATGTCTTTGAGGCTTGGGAGGGGTCTCAGAATGCCCTTGGCATTTTCTGCGACCTGTCCAAGGCTTTTGATTGCGTGGACCATTGCACGCTGCTGTTGAAGCTGAATCATTACGGTGTAAAAAATAATGCTCAAAAATTAATACTGTCGTATCTCAGTTCCAGGACTCAAACAGTTAATATCAATGAAATAAGTTCGTCAGGTTCTCATGTAAAAATGGGCGTTCCGCAAGGCTCCATTTTGTGCCCTTTCTTATTTTTAATATATATAAATGATTTACCCTTTTTTTCAGAAAAATTCTGTGATATTGTTTTGTTCGCAGATGATACTTCTTTAATATTCAAAGTTGACAGGAATAAAACTGATTTTGACGATGTGAACAGAGCACTCTCGCAGGTTCTTGCTTGGTTTAATGTCAATAATCTCCAGCTTAATGCTAAGAAAACTAAATGTGTTAAATTCGCTTTACCTAATGTACAGGCGAATCCCACTGAAATTGTTATCAATAATGAGAAATTAGATTTTCTCGATTCAACAGTTTTCTTGGGTGTTACTATTGACAGTAAACTTCAATGGAATATGCATATCGCAGCTCTGACTGGCAAGCTCAGCTCTGCTGCCTATGCCATTAGAAAAGTTAAGACAGTTAACAGATGAAGAAACTGCCAGATTAGTGTATTTCAGTTATTTTCATAGCATTATGTCATACTGTATTCTTTTATGGGGGATAGCAGCCGATATAAATACTATTTTTGTTTTACAAAAACGAGCAATAAGAACTATTTATCAACTAAGTTCTAGAACATCTCTTAGGGATAGATTCAAAGAGATTGGTATATTGACAGCAGCATCTCAATTTATATTAACTGCATACTTTTCGTGCGTCGCAATATTAACTTATTTACAAAACAAGTGATTACTGATTTCTCAACTAGTTAAAAGTTATTTACTCTCACAATACCTATCCGATATGTAGTAGGTATTTAATTTCAACCTACCTACCCATTGTGTGCAAACTTTTGTTAATTATTGTGATGGAAAATGACCTCACTTTAAATGTGGAGCTCATTTTTCAATGTTGACGACTCTGTATGAAATATACAGGGAGAAAAAACCAGCCCTTGACGAGTTTTTGCCGGTTCTTCTCGTTACAAGGTCTCCCGCTCAGGGTTTGCGAACCGATGGCGTAGCTTCTTTGACATTCACAAGTGCTTGTAACAGCCTAGACTGAATAAATAATTTTTTGATTTGATAGAAAAAGAGATGTGTGAACGAAGATAAATAGCCACCCCTCCATGTGAGGAACTTACACGATCGTTCCGTATCAGATGGAAGCCAGGTAAAGAATAGGCGGAAGAGGAAAGACAGGGGTTAAGGAACGTTTCGGACACCAAAATGGCATGTATATTATTGTTATCAAAAGATACAAGCATATCCGCAAAGTGGGCTGGGATACTCTGAGCATTTATGTGGACAGCGTTAAAGTTCTTAGGAACATCCGAGAAGGCATCGCTTAGACATATTTTAATCTGTAAAATTGTTTATTGTCAAGTTAATCACATTGTATGTTGTTAAGGCTGAATTTTCTTTATTAATTCTTAGATTATTATTGCTACTAAGAACAGCTGTAAGATTGAAATACATCTAAGACACTCTAAAATCAGAAAAGAAACACATTTTCATTGTAAATCTAAAGTAAATCTAAAGCATCGTTTTAATTTCTATATTTTCAACATCATTGACTAGAAATTAACATCATAGTTATTGGTTTTTATAAAAATGTTCCACCATCTTCCCATAATGCCGACATCTACTATTCTTGATGGAAAGTTAAAAATTGATGGCTTCATATATGAACACTGAGCTTTATACAAGTCACACCCATCATTCAAAGTTGCAGTGTACATTATGGAAGCAATGCCTAGACTTCTGTAATGTATTACATCTTCATTATAACATGTATCAAGGTAACGTAAGTGTTCTACAGCCACTTGATTCTGGCATTGTTCACTGACTAAAACTACTTCATTGGCAGTTCTCTTTAGAGCATCTTTAAAGTCTACTTCATCAGGATTATTGCATGCCAAGGTAAATACAGTTACCAAACCGGCTGTCCATTTTAAAGATTTTATGGGGTCATCTTGAATATCAGTCCTTAGGTCTTGAAGCATTTGGCGATAGTCGATAAACAAATTTCTCCAGTAATCAGCCCATTTTTCCAATATCGTACCTTTAAATTTTTCAGGAAACTTAATTTTTCCAAAATGTGTAAAAGCTGAAATGTTTCTGTAGTTTTTTAGCATTTCAGAATTCCTGCTAGGTACTGTTTGCGGTTTTTATATAGGTCCTTAATTAAAACGTCCTCTTCCTATTCGGCCGCGACAAATTGCAAGAAAGATAATTTGGATTTTACTATAGCACAAAATTAAATAATACAATATTACTATTTTTTACTAAGCGTACTATTTACTATTATATATATTCTGTGCAGTCTGTCGTAACTTCCATACAAAAAAAAGATTCTAAACGGACACGAATTTTGATGGCGACTATATTTGTCTCACTCTTCCTCATTCTTTCTCGTTCTTTGATGATAGGTCATCTGTCAGAGAAACATGGCGGCAACATTTAAAGTATTTTAACAAATAAAATTAATTTGTGTAGGTAGTTAAAAGTTTGTTTTATAATAGTTTTGTGATATTTAAAAGTTTGTTTTGATGTTTTAATTTGTTAATAGTCAAGTTAAGGTGCAGTACATGAAGCATGTAAAATGTGAAATTTGTGGTTTAAAATCGGCGTGAAAAGACGCTACAAAACGGTTTTTTATGGCCAAATTTCCTTCAGATGAGCTTCGGTGAGTAATACATTAACCAATATAACATTCGTTTACAATTTTTGGTAGGTATTTGAATGAAATAATAAAATTTTAGTCAGAAAAATAATTTGCAGGAAAATAGACTGGTGTTACATCATATATAAATATCGATACTTTTAATTTTAGGTGTAAGAAATGGGCTTGGCCCAATTCTGAATATTATAAACTAGTTGAATATTTTATTATAATTGCAATTTTATATCTGTTTTCATTTAACTCTTACTTCAGGTCACTACTATGAGCTAACGAATTAATTGGCGAAAATGTGAATTTTTTGGGAATAAATCTTTTTAATATTTTTTTATTATATTAGCAATTGTCTGTCTTATTCCAGGTCACAACTAAGAGCTAATAAAATGTTCAGCAAAAATGCGACAATGACTTTTTTTTTGTAATAATTAATACTTTCAATTTTTTTTTTTATTATGATTGTAATTTTATATCCATTTTAATGTAACTCTTATTTCAGGTCACTATTATGGTCTATGAGCAAATGAATTGATCGGCGAAAATGCGACGATTAATTTTATTTTTTTATTATAATGGCAATGTTGTATTATTATGTAGGTATGTATTATTAATTAAATGTGCGGTGAAATTGCGACAGTGAGGATTTTTTTGGGAAATACATATTTTTTAAATTTTTTAGTTATTATTTCTAATATTAAACTGAACACATGCTCTGTTTTTTAATTAAAAGTACTGCCCATAGGTTAAATGCTTGATAATTAATTCTAACATACTTGTTTGACTCAGTACTGGTTAAAAAACAGAGTATTGTGTCATGTTAGTAGAAATTTTAAAATTATTTCATAAGTAAAGCGCAGTTCAGTGCATTCATCGATATCGATAAAAAAATTAATACTATAAGGTCGCCCATCTCTATTTCTTTCCTGTAGGTTGGCAAAACATTGTTTTACATTCGTTATGTTGGCTACGTCGAGGTATGTTTGATTTGACATTTCGTAGATTTTTTTGGTCTATGAAGTCCCGTCTCTTCTTACGTATAGTATTGCTTTCTCTGTGGTGCTATAGCACAAAATACAATGTTTTTTCTAGTAGGATTTGTGACAGTGACAGATCGATCACAGAACAAACAATATAATAGGTGCATTCCAGCAAATTAATTGTGGTGGTGATTGATGATTTAGCGGTTGGTCTGCCTGGAATACACCCAATATTAAAGGTTACTAAGAACCTAACTAAAACAGAATGAAAAAAGAATGAAATAAAAAGGGTATTTTTATATGGCCTATACAAAATTTTTTGCAACTGAGTGAGATCTTTTTTTTTTTAAAGAATTTATAATAGGAGTCTTACTTTAATTTCATTGTATGTGTTTATTTAACTTCAATTTTAATGTATATTTTTTTACTTTGAATTTGATAAGGCCAAAATCAGTGTCTTCGGAATTCCATTATTTTACTTAGATGAAGCTAGAAACTGTTAAATTTTTTCATGGATTCCTACAATTAAAGATGAGTGGGTCTTCAGCTTCCTCATAGGCTATAGAGAAATTCTAAGCATGCCATATTTTAAAGCATAATAGGAGCAATCAAACTTCCAAACATAATAATAGCAGCCATCAAAAGCTCGTTACCATGAGTTGTTTTATGTGTGCGAGCTGGCGACACGTGTCTACAGCTTACACATGCCGTTAAGGCAAACCAGTGAGGTTAGGGTTTTAGACTATAGTCAGAAATTTAGAGCATAATTGCAGCAATAAGATCCAAAAAAAACAACCATCACACTCAAATACTGTTGAAACTACGAGCATAAAACTGTGTGCGAGCTGGGGACCCGTGTCACTGGCTTGCACAGCTGTATTTTCGTAATTATTTAAGCTACGATTATGTACTATACCTCAAAATTTTCAGCCAAATTGCAGCATTAGGCTCCAAATTTTTCAAAACTCTAACTCGAAAGGTTTTTGAGCTACGAGCCGATATCTATGTGTAAGCTGGAGACCCGTGTCACCGGCTGACACATGGTGAATTGCTGTAACGGTATATGTTAGGGCTTCGTTTTAAAGATCAAATGATATGTTATAATTGCAGCACACACGATGCATAATTTCAAATCTCTGGGCCTCTTATATTCGAAATTATAAGCCAAAAACCGTTTTCCCGCCAAAAAATTCAAAATAATGGCTCGGATGCGGCTAATCGCGCCGTTGCCGTTCCGTGCGCTACACTATTGCAAACGAATTTGAACCTAAGAGCTAGTATTATTTTGAGTTATTTTAATTTGTGCTCTCGATCGTTTTAATTTATGTGCTGAGAATTTTAGTCTATGAGGTAGGAGCCGATTTAACTGGTTACCTAATTTAATAGAAAAGCAAAGTCTATTTATTTAGGAATGTTTATATCGCTAAGGTATGTACTTAATTTTATTTTATTAACACGTTTTTATTAGGTTACTTTCTCGTTTGTTTGTTTGTTTGTCCATAAAGTTACTATATTGATATAGATAATATTACTATATTGAGTGCTTTTACCCGCGTTTTTTTATACCCGACTTCCTAAAAAGGAGGAGGTTCTATGTTCGTCTGTATAATTTTTTTTTCAAACGTTATTACATTAGGTAAACTCCCAAGTTGGTCCCATTTTTTAAAATTTGGAAATCAGTTCAGTACTTTTCAAGTAATCTTGAAAAAAAAACACGAAAATAGTATGATTTTGTGTGATTTACCTCGATGATAATGGTCGTATTACTTCTTTGTTTATGAACTGAATAACATAATTATTTTTAGAGAAGAGGGATATCCTAAGTGTAGGTTCTTTAACCGACTTAAAAAAGGAGGTTCTGAGTTTTACCCGTATGTATGTTTCTCCGCGATTATCTTACGTTTGGCTGAGCCGATTTTTCTACATATTATAATATACCTTACCTACAAGGTATCTACACTCAAAATAAAAAAATAAAAAATAGTTTAAAAAAACAAAAAACTTTTTTTTCTGGATAAATTAATGTTCGTGCTAATAGTCTTTAGTGCTAATGAAACAGAGCGCGCGCACACGGCAGCCATTACTATATTAACACGGCTTTAACAATAGTTCCTTGGTGCGCGAACAGATGGCGTGAAAAAATAAATCCATTGTTTGGTTGCAGCACTTATGTCAGAATCAGAGCGCGTGCACACGGCTATAACAATAATTCCTTGGTGCGCGAACAGATGGCGTGATTTTGTTTTTTACTGTTCATAGGATTATCATTTTAGTTTAGTGCCGTAGAAAATAAAAACCATATTTGGTTGCACTTTTGTCAGAGCGCGCGCGCACAAGTCCGTTACATTACAGACGTCGTCGACCATACTTACGCGTTTAAATGTTGAACTGTCTTAATTTCTCTTTTTTCAAATAACCCATCATATATAACTGGAGAGGATACGTAAAAAAAAGTGTAAACTCTTTACTTTTAAAGAAAGAAGAAAAATAAAATGACAAAATTGATTTTATATCAGAAAAATTAATAAAAAACCATAAACCAATCGATAACCAGTTCAAAGAAAAGGAAATATCCTTGACATTAAAACCTCACGATATATGTTTACTCAGAAATGGCTCCAACATCGGAAGTTTATTTATGTATAACACTGGTGCGTTCGACAGTATAGCACATCTGTTTGCAGCAATATGCACTTTAAAGAAAAATATACTACAGGCTTTAAAAACTGGTAATGACTTGTTTGCTAATTTAATAATATCAATGGCTCTAAATCGACCAGATATTTATGAAATCAGGGATAATCTTCTAAATTTACACTTTAAATCAGAAGCAAATGCTTCAATAATCAATTGTGAATGCAACGTCACTTATATTATTGATAAATACCTTACTTCTAGTTATTGCAAAATAATATGTGCTAAAAGCTGCACAAACATTACATGCTCTGTAAACCATGCGAATATTATTACAAGATCTACAGGGTTTTTGCCAATCAATATACAGTTAATACTTGAATCAGGCCCACAGGTATTAGAAGATTTCGCCCTTGAATGCATGATAAAAATGTTCGAGTGCAAGGAAAAATCTTGTGGAGGCTACAATTATTTATTACGAGTATCAATTTTCACAGTTTATTGCAATAGAACTCAATTATGTCTCTCCAAACCCAGAAGAAAGCCTCAAATTCGAACTTGAAAAATTTCCTTACCAACTGACTTTTTTTGGCAAAAAAATTTCAAATCTTTTTCTAATGAGCGGTTTTCTGACAGCTGAGAATTTTAGTTTATTTTTATGTTGTTAGATGGCGCTATTCAACTAGGTAGGTTTTTTTTTTATTTTTCCTAGCAGCTGAGTATACACTTAATTATTCAACACTTGACACTGGCAAAAATTACTCCCTGAAGAAGAGTAGATTGCCATAACAACGTCAAAAATTGGCGTTAACTCTTTTCGTCCTTTGCTTTTTTCTTAAAAAGTTACGTACTTAGTTGAACAACGACATCTAGCCGTCTTTTAGGTACTACTACTTTTTTTTTAACTGCCTTTTGAAAACCACTCATTCTTAAAAACAAAATCGTACAAAAGGCAGCCCTGTATCAGTCTGATGACTCTGATGTCAGTTTGCATTTTTTAGTGTACGATCTGTATCATCATTATGCACAATAAAAGTTTTTTTTTTAATTATTTATTTATTATTGTGGTATCCCTCACAATGAGGTATGTTGGAAGTTTATGTACAGTTTTATTAATTGAAAAACAAAACGGCAAAAATCTTGCCTTAGATTTACAATCGTTCAGAAAAAGCTCTTATTATTTTGTGAAACTTCCATTTTGCCGTATTGTGTAAATAAGTTGTACTACGATCGAAATCTGATTATACTGTGATACTTAATTGAACTGTTTGCGTTCGTTGGTAGAAAGAATTCCTGAATTTTATTCCCAAAGGTAGGTACGCACTATTGAAGGTGTTCTACGTTCTGCTGTTTATACTAGCCTTCAGGTATGGCTTCCTCTTTAAGTTGTTGTCCATTAGCAGAAATACCATTAGCACTATTCAATAGGGCGTGTCTTTGTTATGTTATAACCAATTACTTACATAGAAGCGTCATTTTAAAATGCTAGTAAGATGTTATTCATGTTATATTATGGATTTTAAACCCAATCCATAGATAACAAACAATGTTATGTTTTAACTATTTTTAATAAAGCTATTCCAAATTTATAAAAGTTTTTTTTACCAATCGTTATTTACTTAAAAACTGTAGTATTTTTATTACTTATCTATTTGCAAGTTAAAAAGTTTGCAAAGTTACCAATTTTTCTTCTTCGTGTCGATGGCTGACCGACCCCTCCTTGTCAAAAAGGTTGGTTTAGTAAATAACTAAACGTGGTATGGTACTTGTACATTTTATCTATTCTGTGGTATGTTGGCGAAGTAACTGCTTTCTCGGCATGCGCCGTTTACTATATGGACTTTAGTACTATTATATTCTGTGCTTATGGGGACGGCCAGAGCAAGGGAGGCTTACTACGTCCTTAGTCCCTACAACGTTACCAATGTACACCTCCTTCAAAAACCTTTAAAAACCTAACGAAAACAGCTATAATAGGTACTTACATATAAAAATAAACAGCTCTAAAAAGCTAGAAATCTGCATAATTAATTAATGGAACAAAATCATGGGACCACCAGAAAACAGGGGTAAGTAGGTACGCATATCAAAGATAAAAAAATGCCTTTTGAAGCCGCCCCTGAAAATTTCCCCGAATTAAAATAAAGCTTATGATACTCGGTGAAAGGTGAAAATAAAACTTTTTACTTTCTTACTACGGAACCTGAGTGAACTGTGGGATTACTGTAAAGTTTAGTCCGTTTTAAAAACGTGTTTTAAAAAAGGTTTTTTTTCAGTAAATTATTATTTTCTGCTTTTAAGTTAACGAGCTAAGACCAAAAATGTACCATCTCCTATCGGAGAACTCGTCAAGACGATTCAAACGAGCGAAAACTCGATAGGGTTGCATATTTTTATTATAGAATTCCTTCTTCCGGCTTTATCATCATATCCTTGAACACTATTTCCCATTAGAGAACTCGTCAAGACGATTCAAACAAGCCCAAATACGATGGGGTTGCATGGTTTTATTACAGAGTTTCTGTGTCTTTCGTCCGGCTCCATCATCAGACCTTAAAAACTATTGCCCAACAAAGTACTCGTCAAGACGATTCAAACGAGCCCAAACTCGATGAGGTTGCATGGTTATATTACAGAGTTCCAGTGGCCTTCTTCCGGCTGCATCATCAGACCCTGAACACTATTTTCCTACAAAGTAATCGGCAAGAGGAATCAAACGAGCCCAAACTCGATGGGGTTGCACGGTTTCAATATTGAGTTCCTATGGCATGACCTTCCAGCTTCATTATCAGACCCTGGACCTCGCCTCTTATTGTAGTACTCATCAATACGATTCTAACGAGCCCAAACGCGATGGGATTGTTTGGTTTCATCATAGAGTTCCTGTGGCCTTCTTCCGGCTCCATCATCAGATCAGCTCAATGGCACCATAATACTGCATTGACTTTTAGTTGTGACGTATGTTTAAAGTTTTAAGTCTTTAGCTCATCAGAAAGCTATAGTATAAAATCGTTCGCAAACTTTATGGACAAACAAACAAACAAACGAGAAAGTAACCTAATAAAAACGTGTTAATAAAATAAAATTAAGTACATACCTTAGCGATATAAACAGTCCTAAATAAATAGACTTTGCTTTTCTATTAAATTAGGTAACCAGTTATATCGGCTCCTACCTCCTAGACTAAAATTCTCAGCACAGAAATTAAAACGATCGAGAGCACAAATTAAAATGACTCAAAATAATACTAGCTCTTAGGTTCAAATTCGATTGCAATAGTGTAGCGCACGGAACGGCAACGGCGCGATTAGCCGCATCCGAGCCATTATTTTGAATTTTTTGGCGGGAAAACGGTTTTTGGCTTATAATTTCGAATATAAGAGGCCCAGAGATTTGAAATTATGCATCGTGTGTGCTGCAATTATAACATATCATTTGATCTTTAAAACGAAGCTCTAACATATACCGTTACAGCAATTCACCATGTGTCAGCTGGTGACACGGGTCTCCAGCTTACACATAGATATCGGCTCGTAGCTCAAAAACCTTTCGAGTTAGAGTTTTGAAAAATTTGGAGCCTAATGCTGCAATTCGGCTGAAAATTTTGAGGTATAGTACATAATCGTAGCTTAAATAATTACGAAAATACAGCTGTGCAAGCCAGTGACACGGGTCCCCAGCTCGCACACAGTTTTATGCTCGTAGTTTCAACAGTATTTGAGTGTGATGGTTGTTTTTTTTGGATCTTATTGCTGCAATTAGGCTCTAAATTTCTGACTATAGTCTAAAACCCTAACCTCACTGGTTTGCCTTAACGGCATGTGTAAGCTGTAGACACGTGTCGCCAGCTCGCACACATAAAACAACTCATGGTAACGAGCTTATGATGGCTGCTATTATTATGTTTGGAAGTTTGATTGCTGCTATTATGCTTTAAAATATGGCATGCTTAGAATTTCTCTATAGCCTATGAGGAAGCTGAAGACCCACTCATCAATTAAAGAACGAAAGAAGTTAATTAACCATGTTTTTGTTAGTAACCTTTAATATTTATTGAATTTATAAGCATTTCAAATTAGTTAGGCCTTATTTGTATCAAGTACCTTATTATGGAGAAAAGCAGAGTTCCTAAATCTGGGTACAGATTAGTGCAATGCAACATGTAATGTAATATTCTGCCTTACATTGCATGTTCCCTGCTGCCTTGGACGTGTGGCGCGCGCGGTACGCGCATTGACTAGGAATCATTCGAGAACATCTGTTCCCGCATTTCGTTACAAACACTAGCCTTCGTCACACGTGTTCTTTTCTAAGCCCGCATCACTCTACTTAAGTCGATTATACTTACGAATCATGGAGTCTGAAGACAGCCTTCTTGCTCTGACGATTATCAGTGCTTCATTGTTAATCATTCATCATCTTTTAAAAAAACTTCCCTTGTTCTGTATTCTTCTATCAATAAAAGTGACTCGTCATCACTCCACGCACCCTCTTTCACCGCCATGATCGTTGCGCATGCGAACGAAACGAACGACCGTCCACTTCGCATCGCATACTGCGCTTAAGGAGTTACTATAACTAGGTGGCGAGTTACAACATCTTTTAGGTCGCAGTGACTAGGTACAGCTTCATCTTGAGCATAACACTCAAATCTTATTAATAAATACATAAATAATAGGTACCTGGGTGAATCTGACGCAGGAAGTAAGAAACAGCGTAGATTCACCCACCTACCTAGCTTAATGTCAACAAAAGCATTCACCATAGTACCTACCGCACCTTTTCTTTTTTTTATGCCGATGAAAATGCATTTACGCATCCCCCTCCTGCAGGTGAGCAGGAGGTTCGTAAAAGGTACCGCTACAATATCTATCTAATTAGGTCTTAAAAGCATCCAGAAATCCTAGTATGCTCATTAATTAAACTGGTATGCCAATAAATTGTTGCAGTGCAGTACATACCAAACTGCCAACAATATGTCAAAGGATGACTCCTTATGGTACGGAACCCTAAAAAGATCAATTTAGTCCATATTTGGCAATATGGACTAAATTGATCTTTTTAGGGTTCCGTACCATCATGGTAAAAAGTAACCCTTATGGTTAGACTCAGTCTGTCTGTCTGTCTATCACAGCTGGATATCTCGAGAACTATACTAATGGTATCAACTTGAAATTTGGAATAGTTTAAGATGACGTTTGCCCAACTAATTTTGTAAATAGGAAAGAAATAAAAAAAAAAATGTTTACAACAGGGACTGAAAAGGGGTGTTAAAAATTTCAAGTGGGGCGACTAGGCATGTGGGGTATCATATGAAAGAGCGCTGTTTGCACATTTTAAAACATTTTTTTCTATTTTTTTAGTCCGCTAGTTTAGTCCGATAGTTTTTGACTTAAATGATGAAAAATGTAAAAAAAATACCGTTCCCCCCCTTATCTCCGAAGTTTGCAAAGAGAAAAATCTGGAATTATTCTATGTGATAGTAGTTTATGTAAAGATTACAGGAAAAATAAAACGATGTCTCAATATAACACACTTTTTGAAATTCAAAAAACAAACAAAAAATTAATTAGTTCCTCTGCCAGTCAACAGATGACCATGACCTAAGAAAAATTTAATTAGTTCTACTATCGGCCAAGAGATGGTGCTGACCTAATACTGCAATAATAATGTTATTATTCTACAGCTCTGCAGTGTATTTATTATGATGCACAGTACTTGTTTGTATGGTCTGTGTTATGATGGTACGGAAACCCTCGGTGCGCGAGTCCGACTCGCTCTTGACCGGTTTTTTTTTAAACGATAAAGATGTGTAATGGCTTAAAACACGACTGAAAATTATTTTGTATGTAATACCCTTCGAGCATCGCGGCTTACAGAAACGCGTCTTACTCCAAGGTAATACCTAATCACGAATCTCACAAGGTTTACCTAGTATTTTTTTATACCTATACCAATAACATTTGAGGAGCTTTTTTGTAACGGGGCAATAATTGTGTAGTATTTGTAAAACGTCTTTTTTATCTTCGTAAAAGAAATTACAGAAAAAAACATTGATGCTCATAAATTATTTTATTTATTAATCATAACAATATAAATTTTTTTGAAAATTGGTAAATTTTGATCGATTTCATGAATGTTGGATCGGTCGTCTCGGTTCGATTCTCAGTTCTACCCTTTCCTCGTGGGCATTGACCCACCACCTTTTGCCGATCTCCTCTTGCGGGTGTCGCTGCCTTCCTCAGTCGAGCTAAAACTGTCCATTTCCTTTAAGCTCTTATCAGTTGGCATGGGTGAATCATCGTTACTTTCTCGAGCCATCTAAAAGGTATAAAACATTTTAATATCCTAGATAGATGAAGTGATTCAATTTTAATAATGTTCAATATATTCAAGGATCAATAGATGGGCATTTTCATTTTAAATGACGCAGGTTTTTTTTTCTCCCTTCAAAATTTCATTACCGTTAAAAAACATTGAACCTATGAATAATTCACTTCTCAAGCTTACGCGCTCACTAGACATGAAATAAAACACTTTTAACGGATACTAGCGCGGTTTTATTGAAAGTACTTTGGTAATTAGTTGGTATTTGGTTTGATTTTTTATTTTCCCGACGTTTCGGCACCTTTGCAGCTGCCGTGGTCACGGGGGACTGAAGCTACTTGTGAGCGATAACAAGTCTGCAGTGAGTGAACACGCCTTTGAGGGGCCCAACCATTATATTAGATTTGACAAACCCCAAATCCTTGCTAGGGAACGTAGATTCATTCCTAGAATGCTCCGCGAGGCTATCGAAATAAATAAATATCCTAATTTCAATAGAGATGATGGTTGGAAAATTCCACCAGCTTGGGACCCCATCATTCACAAGCTAAAGCCCCAAACACACACTGTAAGATCTAATGATACAGTTAGTTCCTTTTGCAAATAAGTTAATTAATATAAAAGACGGAGGTCGGCCTTCCTCTCCAAGTTTTCTTTCGCCATTTCTTTCTTGGAGGGGCCTCCCAATTTTTTGAAATGGTAGTAGTTTCAGTAGATTCTCTCTTTTTAACATATAAAATTAAATTAAAACCAAACCAAAATTAAACAAATTAAATTTGATAAATTTTAATTTCTGAACGTTCTAAAAAATTCATCGCTTGAGGGTAGGCTCACAAGTAGCTTCAGTCCCCCGTGACCACGGCAGCTGCAAAGGTGCCGAAACGTCGGGAAAATCAAAAATCAAACCAAATACCAACTAATTACCAAAGTACTTTCAATAAAACCGCGCTAGTATCCGTTAAAAGTGTTTTATTTCATGTCTATGAATAATTGTAAAGAATATTATTATTTATATGATTTATATAGAAGGTCTATGCAGAAATGTGTATTTATGTCTTAATTTAATATTTTCGAAATACATTAGGAAAAACTGGTCCTGTTAGTAACAAAAATCAAATCGCGATAAAAATTCAACTGCTGGAAATAAAATTATAAAATGCTTATTAATGAGTTTTAATTACGTAATTAAAGAAATGAAATAGGTAATAATAATTGGGCAATTACGTACATCATTTATTTAAAATTCAACAATATGGTCAGTATCAGGGGCTTTTCACTTAGTACTTGACTCACTACAAGGGAGCGCGGCCTAAGATTTTAGTTGCGGATTGATTTGATAGATGGCGCTCATTTTTCGTTTGTCAAACAGTCGAGAGATGTCGCTATCCCGTGCTGAATCGCGGTATCGTGTGTCTTTCACAGTTTTATATAGTCAAAGCTGATTAACCTCCCCTCGGGGGGCGGTCGCTTTCGATAAAGGTTTTTTATGGCTTACAATAGCTGCGGATCGAAACCAATCTCGGGCGGTTTTAGTCAGTCGAGTCTGACATAACCAGCATAGCACGGCGGCTATGTGGTATCCAATGAGGGATTTCCGCCTCCTTCCCCTCGGTGTCCGGGAAGCTTACTCCGAGCCCCTCAGGCTGAGAGTGAAAAAAAAAAAAAAAGCTATGAAGTAAATTATTTTAAATTATTTCATGTCATAGCGGTTACCTCCCAAAAAAATTACAAGTCAAGATTTACAGAAACCTACTAGTATCTATATTATAATATCGTACACTTTTTTGTCACATTTCGTTAGATGGCGTTGATCATTAGGTCTGACTGATAACTCTATCTCTAGTATAATAATGTGCTCTATGGTCAGTATCGTAACATACTGTCCAAATGCAAATTTTATTTGTCGCATAACTTTTTTGATCATACAAGAAATGATAAAATTAAAATAGAATCTTAATTGTAGTCTTTTATATAGTTTACAATATATTAATTAGTTATTTAGACGGAATAATTAATTATTTTTTTAAGAAAGAAGTTTAGAATGTGTTAGGACAGTTACTAAATGGACATGTTACGTGACGAAACATAATTATTAAGAATCGTACACCCTGTGAGGTTAAATTCTTACAATTAATTCGTTGTTCTAATGAGTGAGATACCTCCGTATTATGAAAGTGAAAGTGAAATAAGCTTTATTCAAATAAACTTAATTATTAAGTACTTTTAAATCGTCTATATTTTCCTACCACCCGTTCCAGACTTTTTTAGCTGACAAGAAGAACGGGCGCAAGAAACTTATCAGCTGTAACAGCCATAAGTAACGATATTTACAAACTTGAATATATCGTTACCAGGGCAACATAACATAATTACAACAGGGTGACAGAATTATTGGCAACAACATAGACTTATTATATTACTTCAATAAAGTACTTATATTAGCAAGTTATGTGTTACATCATTTCCACGCATTTTGATCTTTAAGATAATCATCAACTTTATATAATAACCTTTACCCATGAGCGTTTTTTTAACATGGTTTTTAAATTCATGCAAAGGAAGATCAATCACTTGTTGTGGAACTTTATTAATAAAGGCTATGCCTTTGCCCATAAATGAACCTCTCGTTTTTGCAAGCCTAAATCTTGGAACGGCAAGTTTATCTTTATTTCTTGTATTAAACTGGTGAATGTTGCTGTTCTTATCAAATGAATCATAGTGTTTCCTTACATAAACTAAATTTTCATAAATATATTGGCCTGCCAAAGTTAAAATATTTATTTCTTTGAACAATTCTCTCAAGGTATCTCTCCGCCGTAGATTGTATATGGCGCGAACAGCTCTTTTTTGGAGTACAAAAATATTTTCAATACTGGCTGCTGAGCCCCACAATAGCAGTCCATAAGACATTACACTATGAAAATAACTAAAGTATACTAACCTTGCCGTTTCAATATCAGTTAAAAGCCTTATTTTCTTAACAGCGAATGCCGCTGAACTAAGTCTACTTGACAAGGCTTCAATATGTGGATCCCATTGCAATCGAGAATCTAGTGTAATACCTAAAAATTTTGTACTTTCAGTAAAGTCTACTTCATCTCGTCATTCAAATTAATATTTAATTTTGTCTGCTCAACATTAGGTAATGAAAATTTTACACATTTAGTTTTTTTGGGGTTAAGTGCTAAATTATTACTATTAAACCAGTGTGAAACTTTAGAGAGGGCACTATTTACTTCGTCCGAACAGTTATATATAGGAGCTCGGTGGCGCAGTGGTTTAGCGCCTAGCCCAGCGATTGCGGAAGCTAAGCAACGTTCGCAAGGGTCGGTCATGGGATGGGTGACCAAAAATTTATTATCTCGAGTTCCTCCGTGCTTCGGAAGGCACGTTAAGCCGTTGGTCCCGGCTGCATTTGCAGTCGTTAACACCCACCAATCCGCATTGGGCCCGCGTGGTGGGTTATGGCCCATCCTCCTTACCACCCATAAGGAAGGCCTGTGCCCCAGCAGTGGGGACATCAAAAATGTCTGATGGATGATCAATATTGGGCCCATTGCTGTTTCTGTCCATGTGGACAGAAACAGCAATGGGCCCAATATTGATCCCTGTGGCACACCCATATTGATGGGGGCTCCAGTAGATTCAGTTCTATTAATTACAACTTTCTGAGTTCTATTGTACAAATACGATTTCATAAGACTAACCGACTTATCAGAGACACCATAATGTTCTAGCTTCTTTAATAGTGTTTGGTGATCAACGCAATCGAATGCCTTAGAAAGGTCACAGAAAATGCCAATTACATCCTGCTTTTCTTCCCAAGCGTCAAGAATATGTTTGAGAAGTGCAATTCCAGCATCAGTAGTACTTTTACCCTTGGAAAATCCAAACTGATTTTTATGAAGTATATTGTTGTATGTGAAGTAATCTAGTAATTGGGAATATATAATTTTTTCAAATATTTTACTAAGTGCTTGTAGTATAGATATTGGCCTAAAGTTAGCTGGGTCACTTTTATCCCCAGATTTAAAAAGAGGAATCAATTTACTATTTTTCATTAAGTCAGGAAAGACCCCTTCGTCAATACATTTGTTAAAAATAAAAGCTAAGTGGGGGCTAGTATATCAATTATTGATTTAATAATGCTTGTTGACATGCCCCAAAGATCTTCTGTTTTTTTAACATTAATTGTTTTAAAAGCTTTAATGATACCTGCACTGTTTATATATTTAAAGGAAAAACTTTCATTGCACTTGCAAAGAAATCTTCAAAAACTTTAGCGACCTCATTGTCAGATTCAAAAGTTTGATCACCAGTTTTTAAACAGAAGGAATTTATATTGGATTTTGATTTGCCCGTTTCTTTGTTAATAATATTCCAGGTAGCCTTAATTTTATTATCAGCTAATTTAATTTTATTTGCAAAGTACTTGGACTTTGCTAGGATACAAACTTCTCTGAATGTTTGTGAATACTTCTTGACAAATTCAATGAAGTTAGGATCACAAGAAGTAGCTTTCTCTGCATAAAGTTCGTATAATTTCCTTCTGCTCTTATATATGCCGGGTGTGGCCCAGTCACTAAATTTCGTCCCCATTTTCAGTGATTTCATCACTAACTACCTGTAAATAAAATAATCTGGGTACTACCAACTACCAATCCGATGTCATCATAATATTAGAATTAATAACATAATTAATAATAGATTTTTTTAGTTATTGAGTACTATGCTTTACATGTCTGTTTTGTAACATTTTTGTCCGTGCTATAGTAACGGTTCAAACGGCTGCTAACAGGACGTGACGTATTTAGCTCGTTTTTTAAAGTAAAATAAAATACTCAAAAATTATTGTCATAAACCTTCCAAATGCTATTTATATGCCTTCAACAGGGCATAAATTATATGAAGCTCAAGAAAAAATATAGATAAATCTTCTGTTAAAATAAAAAACCGTTACTAACCACTAAACATTTTTTCTAACCAACATTTTAGTGACTTGATACCGTCGCATAACTGGACACACCTTTCAAAATGGCGTTTTATCTTTGACATTTGTACTCGGGCAGGGGGGTATCACTCCGCGCTTAAACTTTTATATTAACCTACTGCTCGCGGCCCACTCCAAGAGGGCCATTGTCGAGGGATATCACCGCGCCGACCGAAACGCGCGGCGTGTGCAACCGACGAGAGCGCAGCGCGTGAACGTCACGAACGAAACGAGGCAGTCAAGCGCCGAATGCGAAACTGCATGCACTTCGTTTTTGATACTTAATTACTAACGTACCTACCTACCTACCAAAGTTTATTGTATTTTTTGTATACATATTTACATACTTAGTTGTATCGAAGTTCGAAATATGGCACCAGTAAAGAAAAAAAGCTAAAAAATACTATTTTTTTTTCACCCATCCCATAACCGACCCTTGCAAAAGTTGCTTAACCTCCGCAATCGTTGGGCCAGGCGCTATACCACTGAGCCATCAAGCTTCTCTAACTACTTAGAAATACTTATTATTTTTGCTCTTTAAATATGCTCAGTTCACCTATTATGTAGATTTATTTTATTTTATAAGTAGGTACCTATTAGTAATTTCATTGTTTATTCATGGGCATAACGAATGTTTTCTATGATATCAGTAACTAGCGAGTAGCAACCCCGAAATGTGTCGGTTGAGACAGAGCTATGCGACAGAAAGAGACGCCTCTCTTTCTTCTTCGTAGGTGCATATAATTTTATCCACGCAGCGTTGTGCAGTTTGAAATTGTACTTTATTGCCGTGCAGCGAGAGTAGCTTATTATTTGATGGTCCTCGCGGGGACCGACTTCTGTACGTTAGTACTATGATATATTCTGTGCTCGGGGTAGCCATGAAGACCAAGTTTGCCCGTTAAATGAATATTTTAATAGTAAAAAGCGCGTGACTAAGCAGACATGTCCGGTAGTCGCAAGTTTGTAAGACAAGCTTTTTATTAATTTATTTAATTATTTTATTTACTAACTGATGTGAATACTTAGTTTAAATGCTTAAATAACTATCTAACTATGGAAATAAATCCCCGCTATGCAAGTCGTGTCATAAAAATCTTCACAAAATTAAACTCAGAGGCAAACTGTCGTTGGGACTTGGGACACCATAAAATTACACAATATCAATTCATTTTTAATTAAAATAAAATTGAAACTGTATTCTTTCAGGGGGCTTACCATCAGCAAATAAGAAACCATTCAGTTCAAAAGCAGGCCGTAAAAAAGACTGCTTAAGGCCTGCTTTCATACTAACCGTTGAGATCATGGTACGAAAAAGTAATGCCGTTCAATATAAGTCCTGCTATAAGAGCTCATAGTAAGGCCCCTGGAGCCAAAACCCAAAACAATACAGATTATGAATAAACCTTCAGTGTATTGTGCTTTTCCTTAAAGAATATGTTAAAATATATTTTCTAGATCGATTTGTTGTCATGGGACAGCCGAAAAACAGCCTGCACCATTTAAAGTGAAAATGCCCAGATAGACTGTAACGTGCAACGTCGGGGCTGGCGAGGGGGGTGATGTGATTGCCAGGAGCGAGCGCAACCCTCAGGGGGCACACTTTTCTGACCTATAGTACCTACTATTATTTATTCTGTGCCTATAGCTAGAAAATAAGTATAATAAATGTCTTGGGGCGCAAAATACAAATCTTGCCAGAGGCGCTCATGACCCTAGCTCTGACGCTTGCAACGTGTACTTATTCAATTTTTTCCTTGAGAAACAAACCCCCTGGCCAAAGTTAAGTAAGATTTTAAAAATCTTCGTTATCGCTTCGCTTTCGAAAGAGATAATAATGAATACGATAGATATATATAGCTAGCGGTAGCTACACAAGGTGTTCTTAAAAAAGTGGGTACCACCTACTATTAAAATTAAAGTAATAAAGAATACCAAACACCATGTAAAGTTTTTTTTCTTGAAAGAAATGGATGGTAGACACTCACGCGTTCGAAGAGCTGCTGATCATTGGCATATAAATCCGATACGGAATCCAGAGGTGGTTTGTAGTCTTCTCCCATCTGGCTCAGCACCAGCGCACTCTGCATTACGCACATGGCCAAGACCATTAAATAAAACAAGTGTCTCATCTTGACTGGTCTCTGTGCAACATAAGCGAAACATGTGCCGCGTCATCTTTATATCGGTTACTGCATGCCCTGCCGCGGAAACCTCTGAGGAACAACATCCTGCGAGATACACGCGAGAGATATAAAAAACCTGTGGATGGATTAATTACATGACATGTCGTGCACATTGCAAATATGCAAAACCAGAATTTAAGTATAATTAACTATGTAGGTAAGTGTAGGTATTTCTATTGTAAAACAATGCTAATTATTGAACACATTTTTTCATTGTTTTGAACTAAGATTCTATCGTCTGAATTATTTTCATTACACAACAGCTAAGTATTTATTATAGTAGGTACCACAGAACAAAATTTACTCCTAGCGTACGTAAAGTTATTGCTCTTTGATTATTCTTCGTTTTTATATTAATGATAAATAAATAAATAGGTACTAAACAGTCCGCTTACCCGTAGCACCTCAGACGGGACTTGAACCCGCACCCTTATATAAATAAAAAAAATAAAAAACCCGCCTTCATAAAAATACAAGTCAACTGAAAAGATGGAAACAAGATTAAATATAAATATTAAAGGCAACAAGTCATAATAACATGCAGTCGGAGGCATGCCTAAAGTAAGTGACATTATTAACTAAAAACCTCGTTGATCTTCATTATATTATGCCTTCGACTGCATGTTATTAAGACATGTTGCCTTTAATATTTAATCTTGTTTCCATTTTTTCAGTTGACTTGTCTTTTTATGCAGACGGGTTTTTTATTTTTTTTATTTATCTCTTTTTAGTTATTTATTTTACGGTCATGATATACCTTTTTGAAATCCTTATAATGTGCCCTTTAATATGACACCCATATTGCAGTATTCTAAAAAAAAATGTTTTTTCACTAGGTACGTATAAATAGCACCGTACAGCCGCCATGTTGGTTTTTTTATAATGCCACCTTCTTAAGAACACTTGAACTGACAAGACAAATCTAACGATATCCGTTAACGTCCGTAACGATTAATCATAGAAATCCGTTCAGCCGTTTGAAACATAGATATAGTATATTAAAAGGGGGTTTGAAAGATATGAGGTAATAAAGAATATTACATACAAACATACTTACAAGATACGCGCTAAAAACATAACCTTTTCTTTGCAGTCGGGTAAAAATCGGACTAAAAAACAGGCTAGTAAAAAGTAAAACATAAATTCTTCGGCAACGATATATCAAAACTTTGTTTTGATATATCGTTGTTCTTCGGTAACCCTATACAGAAATTTAAACCTAAAAACGTGGGGCGCATATTGTATAATTTATCATCCATATTATTATTGTCTTTAACATGCGCCCCGATGCAATGTAAATGATTGACAAGCTTTTAAGCTTTGTCCACACTTGTATCATTTTGACGTATCAGATCACCGTATCTTTAGCATACATCGCTAGTTTGGTTGAGGCGCGTTCCAAACCTACACTCCGAGTGCAACCTGTAGGAAGACCTAAATGAGACCAGCGGGTCTACCGGCTAAAAATAATGAAGTTAATGTTAACTGTAAGTATGTGATACATTGCTACTTCGTTTTGGCACAAATAAAAACTTACCAAAGAAAAGAAGCAATGTATCACATACTTACAGTTAACATTAACTTCATTATTTTTAGCCGGTAGACCCGCAGGAGATTATTGTTTAACTCTTTTACTATCTTCTCACATAACTAATATAAATAACAGACATTATAAGTAAATGCTTAACTAAGCTTTACTATCATTTGACGGTACCAGTACCACGGATCACAATAGACTGTCGCGCATGTGCAAGGATTGACATAATAGTACTGACTTAATATTCGAACGTACCATAGACCTTCCATCGTGAAGGTCCGATACTTCCCTCAACACAACCTAACTACAACCGAACGCTCTAACGGCGTTCCAAACATTTGAGCGTGACGTTCGGTTGACACAACCGTGTCGTTCCAAACGTCAGAGCGTTGCAACCAAACAACCATCAAAAATGATGGTTGTAAAAAGCTCTGACGTTTGTCTATAGAAAAATTGTCAATGTCATTTGACATTATTTTGTATTTTTGATGTTTTTATGTCTAATTTTTAAAATTATCATGGTAGATCCTCAAAAAACGGATTTTATTTGATTTAGTATAATTATTATTTGAGTGTTAGGGGCTATGCAGCTCAAGATGAGGCTGTAGTCACTGCGACCTAAAAGATCTATTGTAACTCGCCACCTAATTATAGTAACTCTTTGAGCCCAGCGGCTTCCAGGAAGTCTAGTATCTTCCTGGTTTTAAGAGTTTTTATTTCCTCCGGGTCGATAACGTGTCGTCCCAGATGGATACTACGCTTGTGGATTAGAGGTCCACAATCACATAAGAGGTGCTTGGGCGTTTCCTGCTCCTCATTACAATATCTGCAGATGTCAGTATCACTCAATTTCATATGAAATAGGTGTCTGTTTAATTTGCAGTGTCCAGTTAAGGTTCTAACAGTCGCGCTGACGTTCAATCTACTGAGTTGTATAAGCTCATTCGTCCGTCTTTGCGAGTAGCCTTCTACCAAGGCTTTGGAGTGTCTCAGTCCTGGCTGTTTTAGCCAGAATTTCCTCGACTCGTCCAAGAGATTGTCTTTAAGGAGTTGCATAGCCTGGTTTTTTGAGATCCCGCAGAAAGGTTCTGGGCCGATCTGTTGACCTTGCGCTCCAGTTCTAGCAAGCTCGTCGGCTTTTTCATTACCGATGATGCCTGAATGACCAGGGACCCATTTCAGAATAATTTTATTCTTATGTCCCAGTTCATTCAGTTTGTCTACGCAGTCTTTTACCAGTTTCGATCGTATTACATTCGAGTTTATGGCGTTAAGTGCTGCTTGGCTATCTGAAAAGATATAGATGGTCTGATTTGTGTAGTTTCGTTGGCGGTTGGTTTCTGCACATTCTATAATGGCATAGACCTCTGCCTGGAATATTGTGGCGTACTTACCAAGATTAACACTAAGGTTGACTCTTGGTCTCACGCCATATATACCACAGCCTACGTCATGACCCATTTTGGAGCCGTCCGTGAACCAGACTAGGCTTCCAGCCTTACAGGAGCTTTGGTCATCAGACCACATCTCTCTGCTAGGTAGTTCTACTGAGTAATTTCTAGTGAAGTTACAGAGTGGAAGCATGGCATCAGATGTCATTGCAAGTTGTTTGAGTTCAAGCACTGATTCATGTAAAGATCTCAGTGCTTGAGAGTGCCAAGCTACTTTACCAGTGTTGCTCACTCTATAGATCCCCGCTTTCGCCTCCTTCACAATAAACAAGTGAAGTGGCGGTAGGTTAAGCAGAGCATTGAGTGCTGCTCCTGGTGTTGTAGACATGGCCCCCGTTGCCATAAGGCACGCTAGTCTTTGCAGACTAGTTAGCTTGTTTATAACTGTCGTTTGAGTTGCTTTTTTCCACCATACTACACAGGCATACGTTATCATCGGCCTGACTATGGCAGTATACATCCACAGGGCAGTCTTGGGGTTTAGGCCCCACCTTGCACCCGCTAAACGACAGCAGATTCCTAAGGCAATTTTGGCCTTTTGGATCACATTATCTATGTGTGTATTCCACGTCAGTTTTTGGTCGATTGTAACGCCCAAATATTTGGCTTCCGTGGAAAATGGTATGGGAGTTCCCTTAATAGTAGGCGTTTTAAGTTTGTCTAACTTACGCTTCCTAGTAAAAGGGACTATTATTGTTTTGTTCGGGTTTACCGACAGACTGTTCTCAGTGCACCATTTATTGATGACATTGAGAGACCTTTGAAGTATGGATGATACAGTGCTCTGACAGGGGCCTATCACGCATGCCACCACATCGTCAGCATAGCCCTGTATATCCAGGTCCTTTTGAGAGGCTTCAATCAATAGTTGATCGACAACAAGTGACCACAATAGGGGCGATAGTACACCCCCCTGTGGGCATCCTCTTGTTATCTTGAAACCTCTAGTAGCTCCGTGTAAACTGACGTTTACAGTTCTATGAAGAAGCATGCTTTCGATCCAGCGGATGGTCGTGCTGTCAATGTTCTTGTCACTCATTCCCCTAGAAAGGGTTTCGATAGTGACGTTATCGAAAGCTCCCTCAATATCGAGAAAAGCGCATAAGGCTATCTGTTTATCTTCAAGGGCCCTTTCGATCCTGTCTGTTAGTTCTAGCAGAGCAGTTTCTGTGGACCTTCCTTTACGATAAGCGTGTTGCTTTGTATGTAGGGGACGTTCGCGCAATGGCTCGTCCCTTAAAAATACGTCAATGACCTTTTCCATACTCTTGAGTAGGAATGAGGTGAGGCTAATGGGTCTGAAGTATAAAGAAAAGTTTAAATTATTCGTATTCCAAATGGAAAATGAAGAATTTGTATTGACATTGACATTTAAAGTTCTTGGTCGTTCCAAACCTTAGAGCGAGTTAAAAAACAACCAAACAACCGACGCTCGAACGTTCTGAACGCAACCCTGGTGGTACACGTTGGAGTAATACTGTATCAAAGAGACGATGTATGACAAAGATACGGTGATCAGGGGCCTTACCATGAGCTCTTATAGCAGGACTTATTTTGAACGGCCTTACTTTTTCGTACCATGATCTCAACGGTTAGTATGAAAGCAGGCCTTAAGCAGTCTTTTTTACGGCCTGCTTTTGAACTGAATGGTTTCTTATTTGCTGATGGTAAGCCCCCTGATACGCCAAAATGATACAAATGTGGACAAAGCTTTAGGGGGTCCATAATATTTTGATGACAGATGTCAGATCCTGACGCTGATCTGCTTTTTTAACTTTTTTATCTACCCGCCAGTTAAATGAAATTGAAATTAAATTCTGAACTTCAGAACCACCACTGAAATTGAGAAGTTTTGATTAAAAATCTTTGCACATCACGGCATTGACATAATATTAACTTAATTGTTGCAAGAAAGAGCAACCATCGAATGTTAGTCATGGAAACCGCAAGCACTCCTGTAGTTGCTGCTGCTGCAGGCAAAGTACACAGGGTACCGAACCGCGTGGGTCGTGGTGTGCCGTTTATCATGGATGCTTACACCAATACCAAGAAGTGTTCATGTTACCGGGAGAAAACCATTGTTTTTTGCCGTTCTTGTGGGTACTACTGTAATGGACGAATCCGCTTGAAGTGTGAACAGCATCCGCGGGTAAGTGTAAAGAATAACAATTTTAATATTTATGAACTAGGATCTGCAATAAACTATTGGGTCAGAGTCAATGACATTTAATATCATTGCTGAGAGTGGAGTATAGTGTAGATAAAGGTACGAGGGTACCTTGGGTCAGAGGGTATTCTTTTTTAAAGTAACAAAATTTTGGAAAGATCAGTTGAATAATAAGTAATTAATCACTTTTGCCACACTGTAATTATCAAACGTATTATTGATATAAGTATTTTTAATATTTTTAGGTGACATTCCTATTGGACATCGCTGAATGCCCACGCTGCAACTCATCTGCATTTTTAGATGAGTACTTCAGAACCTCTTAATTATTTTTTATTATCATTTCATTATCATTTAATTTAGTATAAAATATGTTTCATTCAATTAGGGGACATATATTTTTTGATTTCTCAAATTGAATTTGAGTGAAAAAATATTTACTTTAGTTCCTAATTCATTGCATTGATTGCTAATACTTTATAATTATTATTAACAATAATTTAAATTCTAATGAGTTATTAAGAACCTATGTGTAAACTGTATGACAAGTAGTAATAACTATGTCTGGAGATATTTTATAAGTAAACATATCAAGTTTTTTGGTAAAAACTTATTATGGTTTCTTCTTTCTGTCTGACGATTAGCCTAACTTAATAACTCATTAGCTGTTAAGCTCCGCCCTAACCTGCGTGTGAGACGCGAAGTTTGTTGTAGTTGTGTAGGTAAGAAAGGCTCCATATAAGATAATAAAGCACAACCTGTTTATGTAAGTGCCAAAGTTTGTGACTCTTGAAAACTTAAAATTACATGGTACTATCACATAAGTTGTTAATGAAAATACTTGTTTAAGTAAGTGCAAAAGTTTGTGACTCTTGTAAACTTAAAATTACATGGTACTATCACATAAGTTGTTAATGAAAATACTTGTTTATGTAAGTGTAAAAGTTTGTGACTCTTGTAAACTTAAAATTACATGGTACTATCACATAAGTTGTTAATGAAAATACTTGTTTATGTAAGTGCAAAAGTTTATGACTATTAAATAGACATTCTTGTAAACTTAAAATTACATGGTAGTACTATCACATAAGTTGTTAATGAAAATAAAGTTTATGACTATTAAATAGTCTTTTTTGTAAACTTAAAATTAAATGGTACTATCACATAAGTTGTTAATGAAAATACCTACCTGTTTAAGTAAATACAAAAGTTTACCACTATTAAAAAGACATTTCTTATTTAGATTTTGTGTTTTTATTTTCCTCATCTTAAATGTATAAATATTTTATCCACATAATAAAGATACAACACTACCTACAGAATAAAATTAACTTTTCGTCTAGTATAGGTAAAATAAAAATAAAATAAATAATATAAGTTTATTTTTCTTTAAAACATTTTCAATCATTTTAGAAATAAGTTGGTGTCCCCATTTAAGCTGAAAGCCTGTGTTTGGGACACCGCTCTTCCTTCCTTAGATATAACAAACTAACGGCCAAATACTCAAACGAATCCCAAAGTTAAGGCCACCCCAAATACATAAAAGCTGTCAGATTTGACAGAGACTCTATGAAACTGACAGCTTCCTTAAAGTTAAGGAGACCTCAACTCAAGATTTTAGCTAAGAAGCCATTGAGTATTCGGACGTAAGACACTAGACTGGGATAAAAAACTTATAAAAAACTAATTAATATTACACTATGTGTGTGTGTGCGTGTGTGTGTGTGTGTGTGTGTGCATGTTTGTGTGTGCAAGAATTTGTGGTAGTTTGTGTCAGATTAGCCAGCTACAATTTAGAAATATGTGATGGGTATATTCTACCAAGCTCATGACATACGAAGCAATAAGGATTCTGTTTCTTCGTATGTTTTGAGCTGTACCCATTTTAATAGAACTTTCTTACATTCATGATGTGTTTTATCATATATGTATATATCTTTGTTTATTTTATTGTACAGATAGGTAGATTGCGAGTTAAATTGTCTAGATGCAAATGCCGTCCTATTAGCGGTTGACTTAATTATAATATCTTTTCGCCGTTTTTCCAAGATACCAGGATCAAATGGCAACGACTTGTGGGTTTTGAGGATAATCATAATAATATATAATTTCCTGACAGAAAGTAATCCACTTATGCGATACAACGTTTCGGTGGGAAAGCGTCTCTTCTTAAAATACATGACCTTAATAAGGGATCTTTGTGCTCTTTCCAAATCGAGAAACTGGGTCTTCGAAGCACCACCCCAAACAGGGATGCAGTATGTTATAATGGATTGTGCAAGAGAGATATATATCTGATTGAGGAGGCACTTCGAAGAGCCCTTTCCTTCGGAGCTTTCTGGTATAACATGCCTGAGTGTTTTGAAGATCCAGATTAGTTTTCTAATTCTACATATAACGTGGTCAATATGTGGGTACCACGACAACCTCTGGTCCACAATGACACCTAAGTATTTGGTTTGTGAAACTTTTTCTATTGATGGACAGTTACAAGAGTTTTTATTGGCATCCCCAGTACACCCATGTATTTTTAGGCTAAAGTCGCTCTGTGGCTGCGAACTGTTGTTGATGCTAAAACAAATAAAATTCGTTTTAGATGTATTTAGCGTTAGGAGATTTTGTTGCAGCCACAGAGCGACTCGAGCCAAACCAACTTCAGCACTAGTTTTGACTGAATCCCATGAGTCACCAGCAAAGACAATGGCGGTGTCATCGGCATACGACAGTATTTTAGCATTAGGTATGTTCATACAACACAGATCGTTGATGTAGATAAGAAATAAGGTAGGTCCTAAGACGCTACCCTGCGGTACGCCACAAGTAACGATTGCCTCCTCACTAATGCACCCAGGAAGTTTGACTTTTTGTTTCCTTTCAAACAGATAACTTTCGAAGAGCGCTAGCGGTTTACCCCTTATTCCAATTCTTTCCAGCTTGTGCAGAAGGATAGGAATGGAGACGGTATCAAAAGCTTTTTTCAGGTCAAGGAAAACCGACAGACACTTCTTACTTTGGTCCAGCTGTCCAGTTACAAAGGAGGTCAGCTCAGCAATTGCGTCTTCTGTCGATTTTCCTCGTCTGAAACCAAATTGTGAAGGTGATAGTATATCAAATTTATTTAAATAGTTAAGTAGTCTAGTATTAAGTAATTTTTCTACTATTTTTGATATAGCCGGCAGAACTGAAATAGGCCTATAATTATTAATATCCTCTCCATCCCCACCCTTGAACACTGGTGTTATAATCGATTGTTTTAATGTTGTGGGGAATAATGTAGGTATAATGGGTATAATGTCAAGAGATTGCAGTGAGCTATCAAGCTTAATAAGTATCATTGTGACGCACAGTGGTTATTTACAGTTCCTTATCTGTCAATAAATCAATTGTCCATCAACCATTTTTTTATGTCCCCATTGTATTGCTGGGGCACAAGCCTCCCTTATGGGTGGTAAGGAGGATGGGCCATTACCCACCACGCGGGCTCAATGCGGATTGGTGGGTGTTAACGATTGCAAACACAGCCAGGACCAATGGCTTAACGTGCCTTCCGAAGCACGGAGGAGCTCGAGATAATAAATAACTTCAATTCATTTGTGGTGAGGGCACCGACCGAACATCTGTCGACCTTCATGAAAGAAGATTTTTGGCCGAAGGGTGTTTTGTTCCGACAGTTTCGCGGTCGGATACCGGACACTGAGTTGCGCAACACGTCGCCGCCATCAATACGTGGAAAATAATATATATGTAATAATATGTATGTTAGTCTGTAAGGTATATATTGTATGGGCCTAGTCGCCTGAATTAAATTAATAAATAAATAAATTTTTATGGAGAAAAAAAATTATCTCAGAAATTCATATGGATTTATGCACTGCATACTATGGTTGTTGGACTTTGTCTAAAAATGCACCAAATTGCTTGGCAAACATCGTCTAATTGATTTTTAAGATAATAAAACAAGCTGAAATGAGATAATGGCATTTTAATAATAAACTATTTTTTTACAAACTGATAGGCTAAAATTCAGAAATTTAAATTGAAAACCAACTAGGGACATCTGATCTGTCCTTATTACGTTTTATATAACTTTTAAAACTTTTCTTGGCTTCATCTAATGATTTCATACTCTCATCATCTTGGTCTTTACTTTTTTCAAATATATTTGGGAATTCGAAACTCATATCTTTAGGCTGAAAAGGAATTTATTGTTTAGGAGTCAAGTATTTTAGGAATTAGCATAATATTATTGACATTGACATAATAACAGACTGTTTACTTACCAAAGTAACAAAAGCAATTTTCATATCATCATCTTTAATTACATATCCCTTTCCAACATCCTTCTTAAATTTTCCCAGGATAATTTTTGTTCTTACATCGACGATAGGAACATTATATATCTTTTCTAAATAATTTTTAATGTCATATTTGGTCATTTCCATAGAACACTGAAAATTGACGATGCTAGGCAGCTGTTTGGGTATGGGTCGTATCAATTTCATCCAAAAGTTTGGTAAAAATACTCTGAGTTGTGGATTGCCTCGTTGATACAATGGATACCTGAAAATTAAATAATTAGGTAGTTATTTAAAAGACTTCACAATTATTGTTTGTTGTTGCAAAACTGTGTACATTACTTTTTAATAATAAAATAATTAGGTTATGATTATGAAATTATTACCATCGCGTCGACATCCTGACAAATAAAATAAGGAACTACTTAATAGTTTCAAAAAGACAAGATAACTACATAAACTAGAATGTTACGTTAAATGCTCAAATTCTATTTAATAATAAAGAATGGATAAATATTTTTTATTTTCCTCGATCGAACCCAAAAGCAGTGTTGTTGGGAAATGTTGGATGACAAAAATTATGGTGCTGCCAAGCTAAAAATTATTGTATTTTGGGTCGAATTATTGTACGTTTTAGGGAATAATTTTTAATATTTAGCCCGCTAATATGCGATTGATTTTACAAAGTACAACTGAACTAAAGTCGCCCCACTTATTTTGCGCTTGCTCTTTTCTTTCTCATAAATTCTGGACTGGGGGCTTACCATCAGCAAATAAGAAACCGTTCAGTTAATAAGCAGGCCTTAAACAGGGCTGCTTAAGGCCTGCTTTCATACTAACCGTTGAGGTCATAGTACGAAAAAGTATTGGCAGTTCAATATAAGCCCTGCTATAAGAGCTCATAGTAAGGCCCCTGAAGTAAGGATGAAGCGAATCATTCAATACAATCGCAAACCTTGTAATACAAGTTCAAATTTTATTTTTTTAATAGTCCGTGGATTTAATGTATATTTTATTATTTAAAACATTTAATTTTGATAAAAAAAAATATTTTATATGATTCCACGGGAGAAGGCAAGATGTTTACTGACAATGCCTTGATAGTTTACTGCCAATGCCAATGTCGGTAAGCAAGAAATGAAAGTGAATTATCAACTTTACGGCATTAATAGAGACAAAAGACAAGACAAGTGTGACGTTACAGAATAATAGTACCTAGGTGATGCGTTTCTTTATTAATTTTAGTGTCACGTGCCATGATATTGTACCTATATTGTGTCAAATCGGAAAATATTGTATAAAAGCGTACAATAATGAGAAAGCTATGTTTTATTGTACAATCAAATTTCGTATCACGAATTATTGTAAGAATCCAATAATGGGGAAGATGTAAATAAAAATTTATTCAATTTTTTTAGCCCTAATTAAAAGTATAAGCAATTATAAGACTAACTGTGAAAAAAATATGTTGATATCACGAAAATTGAATTTTTTATAAGCAAATCAATTTGGGGACGCGCGGAATCTGATTGCGTCGTTCGAGTAATGGCTATGACGTCACGTCGCCGGTTGTACGATGGACAGCGGCGGCGGGCGTATGGGACCTTAGCGACACTATGTGATTGACAGGCTCTGTAAACTTACTTTTGTTAATTTCGATACTTTTGTTTTGTTATTTTACATTTTTCATACAATCACTGTATTTTTCAATAAAATTACGTAGGTACAGAAAGTTTTATAGAGTTCCTCGGATACGTATCTTTCGCAAGTTGACGTTTTTTACAGGTATTTTTTGAGGTATTTTTTATTTTCTTAGGTCGTTATCTCGATTATTTGTTTCTTTGTTTAATTACTGGGAATGATTTTATAATGAGCTAGACTTGAAACTTTGAATATAGGTCAGAACTGTAAGACAACGCTGATCATCATTGAGCTGATCTGATGACGGAGCTGGAAGAAGGCCACAGGAACTCTATAATAAAACCATACAATCACATCGACTTTTGTGCTCGTTTAATTCGTCGTGACAAGTATTCTGATAGGATTGGGAGATGAGGTCCAAGGTCTGATGATGGAGCCGGAAGAAGGCTACAGGAACTCTGTGTTCAAACCATGCAACCCCATCGAGTTTAGGCTCATTTAATTCGTCTTGACGAGTTCTCTGTTGAGAAATACTCGTAGTTTCAAGGGTCTGATATCATTTGGAATCGTTGGATTTACCTTGACAAGTCCTATGATGGGAGATAGTTTCCAGAGCCTGATGATGGAGTCGGAAGAAGGCCACAGGAACTCTGTATTCAAACCATGCAACCCCATCGAGTTTGGGCTCATTTGATTCGTCTTGACGAGTACCCTGTTGGGAAATAGAATCCGGGGTCTGATGATGGAGCTGAGAGAAGGTCACAGGAACTCTGTAATAAAACAGCAACTCCATCCAGTTTGGGCTCGTTTGATTCATTTTGACGAGTATTATGTTGGGAAACAGTGTCCAGGGTCTGATGATGGACCTGAAAAAGGCTACAGGAACAGGAACTCTATAATAAAACCATACAATCACATCGACTTTTGTGCTCGTTTAATTCGTCTTGACAAGTACTCTGATAGGAATGGGAGATGAGGTCCAAGGTCTGATGATGGAGCCGGAAGAAGGCTACAGGAACTCTGTGTTCAAACCATGCAATCCCATCGAGTTTTAGCTCATTTGATTCATCTTGACGAGTTCTCTGGTGAGAATTAGTTTCTAGGGTCTGATATCATTTGGAATCGTTTGATTTGCCTTGACAAGTACTATGATGGGAGATGATTTCCAGAGTCTGATGATGGAATCAGAATAAGGCCACAGAAACTATGTATTCAAACCATGCAACCCCATCGAGTTTGGGCTCATTTGATTCGTCTTGAGCTTGACGAGTACTCTGTTGGAAAATAGAATCCAGGGTCTGATGATGGAGCTGAAATAAGGTCACAGGAACTCTGTAATAAAAAAGCAACTCCATCCAGTTTGGGCTCGTTTGATTCGTCTTTACGAGTACTCTATTGAGAAATAGTTTCTAGGGTCTGATAATGAAGCCGGAAGAAAGCCACAGGCACTTTGTATCATAACCATGAAACCCTATCGACTTTGGGCTCGTTTGATTCATTTTGACGAGTAATCTGTTGGGAAACAGTGTCCAGGGTCTGACGATGGACCTGCAAAAGACTACAGGAACTCTGTAATAAAACCATGCAACCCCGTCAAGTTTGAGCTCGTTTGATTCGTCTTGACAAGTACACTGTTGGGAAAAATTGTTCAGGGTCTGATGATGGAGCCAGAAGAAGGCCATGCACAAGAATTCTGAAATAAAACCATGCAACCTCATATTCTAGTTTGAAATCGTTTGATTCGCCTTGACAAGTACTATGGTGGGAGATGGTTTCTAGGTTCTGATGATGGAGCCGGAAGAAGGTCACAGGAACTCTGTAATAAAACCATGCAACACCATGTGTCGCGACGACAACACCAGTCGCGATGTTTGAGGTGGCAACACTTATCCAGTGCCGCCATAATTCTATTGTCAATGTCAAGTAAGCCGCCTTTTATTTTCTTCATGTCTAGTTGTGCTATATTATTTCTCATATCATCATACAAATGTAATGTGCCCTGTTGTAAGCTTCTATATTAAACGTGCCTGCCAACAAGTAACGAGCTCAGGAAACCAATGGAATATAAACGAGAGCTAAGTATTAGCATAGTGCATGCAATAATAACCTGTGCGCATCTCATGTAATATAATGTTTGTATGTTTGAGCCAATATATAATCGCCAATAAAGTATTCTGAAATAAGTCCCGCGCTCCACGTAAGTGGGTAAGCAACGTGGGAAGGACTCCGCACATAAGAACCACGTCCCACCTTAGTGGACAAGTAACGTGGATAGATGAGACTCATGAGGACCTCTGGTCCTATTAGACGTTATATTGAGAGAGAGAACCACGTCCCACATAGGTGGACTAGTAACGTGGATAGGTAGGACCATATTGCGGCCACGCACCACAATTGTGGGTAAGTCACCGTGGATAGTTAAGACATGATATGTCGCAACCACGTCCCACATAGGTGGACTAGTAACGTGGGTAGGTACCATATTGCGGCCACGCACCACAATTGTGGGTAAGTCACCGTGGATAGTTAAGACATGATATGTCGCAACCACGTCCCACATAGGTGGACTAGTAACGTGGGTAGGTACCATATTGCGGCCACGCACCACAATTGTGGGTAAGTCACCGTGGATAGTTAAGACATGATATGTCGCAACCACGTCCCACATAGGTGGACTAGTAACGTGGGTAGGTACCATATTGCGGCCACGCACCACAATTGTGGGTAAGTCACCGTGGATAGTTAAGACATGATATGTCGCAACCACGTCCCACATTAGTGGACAAGTAACGTGGGTAAGACATCTGAATTCCCCTAAGCTTATGGGGATGTTTATGTATGCGAGCCACGCACCACCCAGTGGATAAGTAACGTGGACACTATTTTAGACAGCTAATACAGAGAGTAAGGTCATATCGACATACGGCCTACAGATGACCAAGTCACTTATTTATATCCATATTTGTATGTTCTATAATTCCTGCGACCACGCCGTCATGGCGGCGTGACCGCAGGGCTTAGTGACACCACGCAGTGGTGTCATATCTTTATTTGTACTTACAGATGGAACGAGAGAACCTCTGAAAGGCAAGGACAGACATTCGCTGATAGTTGAAGGTACAATATAACTCATGGTAAGTTCCACGCTTTGTCCTTCACTTCTCCTTCGATCACGTATTCATCGTTTTTAAATTCTCGCGATCCGCGATGGATATGTTTACATCACGGATGTGGTTGACCCTCAACCAACGCCGGAGGTCGCGACATGGTGGTGAGCTGGAGCTGGGATCAGTCTAGAATGGAGTGATCCTAGAACCAGAGAGACTTTCAGCATGAGAAGTAGGATATCCGTGATTTGGGGAGAAGTGAGTGATTGGTGGAGCGAATGTCTGTCCAGCTAATCTTTAAACAAGGTTTATTGTTTGAGGATTCAATTAAAAGTTTTATGTGTTGATCATGAATAGGCATACTAAAGGCATTATTGTTAAGTGATATAACTATACTCAATGGTGCATATTGTTTACACACTATTAGGTGTAAAAGTAAACGCAGTCAAAGTTACAGTATATACTTGATGAAAGAATTTCGATGAGATGGCACTTACAAAAGTTACAAATTAAAGTTTTATATATTGATACTTACATTGACAAATTGACATCATATTGGTGGCATGAAATCGGTTACGGCAGGTATTCACCGATAGGTGGCGCTAAGTGTTTGTTGGCACACCAAAAAATGAGCAAAACTTGAATGTTGGCAGCAGGTTTACTGAAAAGGCACAATCACTACTCTTTATAATATTTCGCATTAAAAGAGTAAGATAGTTCCACAAAAAACTAAATCGTGAATTATTAGCTCGAATTCAAGTATATTGATACAACAAATTACTCTGATAACAAAATTGAAACAGAAAATGGTCGTGGCACAGAACGGAAACATAACCAAAATGGCGATATTTCGTGTTGTCAACAATGCACGAACTTCCATTTCGTTAGTGTTGGGGTAAAATCAATTTATGCTTAGAAAATTATACGATAATTTCGTATGTGATATCATAAGATGACAAAATGTTAATGATTGGTTTATACCAATGCGAAGTCCATAACAAAACTACACAATATAACATAACCTTGTTATATCATTTATCGTGTTACTTATTAAGAAATGTTATAAATTTAAGAAATAAAAAACGATATTTTAACAAATCATTTTAATTATTTAATTAATTTGATATCTAAAATTACTCCGTAGCGAAAGGCTAAGGAGCTTTCACGATATTAACGAGATGCTCTATTGGTCGTAATGTTTTGTATAAATGCTACGGTTAATTTCGATTAATTGGTATAACATCTTATCATATACCACTTTACTAAAACGAGTCAATAGACGAATTTATTGTCAATTGATATAGTTATTTACAATAAAAGTAACGACGTAACGCGTGTTATTGATTTACGTATACGGATATTACTTTCAAACTGCGATTTGGTATCGACGTTGAAAAACTCATCGACACGAAGCCGTCAATTTTCGAACGGAACATCACTATTTCACTTGCGTTTTTTACTTCACTTTGTGCATCGCTTGCCAAAAAATTGGCGGGTGATAGCACAACTTGTGTTATAAAGTGATTATCTCATTGTCCATAGGATTAAAGTAATGGATAAGACGCAGTAACCAATTGGTGAGTATAATTTAATGGTTTAATCCACAGAAATTGGGGCCAAACTAGAGTTTGGGACACGGCGTCTTATGAGTTTGTGAGCTGCAAGTAGATACTTGATCGAAAGTTTAGCATTAACAGTTGCGATTCGTCATAAATCCATAATCAGTTTCAGCATTTTCATCATTAATCTACAGGCTTCGAAATTGTTAGATAGGAATTTTGATCGATTTAAGTTCTTTCAGATATACATCAGTCAAACTAAAAGACAACTACCTATGATATTTTAAGAATAAAAAAGGTGAAAGAAGATCAAAGGATTAACATACAAGGTCTTAATAGTGCAATACAAGGTAAGACTCATCTTTATTTCATTGCATGATCAGTGAAGATTCAATAAAGACATAATGCTCTTGTTTCAAATTCTGACAACAATAAAATTATTTACAAACTTTTAATGATAAAACCTGAACACAATTGATTCCAAACTAGATTCTAATAAGAACTCAAGGAAACAAGAATATTATTGATCATAAAATATTGTATTTTGTGTGTGTTCATATACCGATATACTTACTTATTGGTGGTTACACATACAGAATCCAAGCAAACTATACCTACTTTCTTATTGAAAGCTCAATGAACTCAATGAATAAGTACTTTGAACATAGACTGACCCAGAGAAAGGGATTCATAATAAAGCTTCCTTAACGAGACCGTTTAATCTTATAAACAACGGAGTCGGTAGCGGGAACTACCACCAGCGACCAGTTGGGGTGAAAGTATTTATTGAATTTTCATTGAGACTTACTTGCATATGAAGAGTCACATGTTTAATGATAATGAGAAAATTTATTAACATGTTCATCTAAATAAATCATAAATGAACTTCATGATGAACAAATCTAATTTAAGTAAGTTGAACTTATTCAGAGGACATGTGATTCAAAGTTATGATTGACATTATTCCATATAAAGGAGCACTCTTTGTGTTTTCTCATTCAATAAAAAACTAAAATGCATTCATGTTGTGATAATTATTTATCTCCTTAATAAATATAATAAACAAAATCTACCTCACAGTGTGATATTGAATACTCAGTTGAGTACATAAACTTTAAACATTTTATTTATTCCTCTAAACAAAAAACTATAAAATAAGTGTTTATGAAGCGAATGATACTTGACTGGTAGACTAGTAAAGTGTTATTTGTGTACAGAACCAATACAAATATCAGGGGACATCAAAATAACATATCACTTTGGGAAGTGTTTTCTTTGACTTATACTGACTATTGTCTTTAATTTTAACTACTCATATTTATGAAAGGGGAACAGTTTCATGAACGTTTGACTTAGTGAATTTGCAGCGGGTTTAGTGTTCATTGCGTAGTCAAGTTGAAACTAGAAAATTAACTAGTCATAGACACCGCAGTGTATACTATTCACCGCAGTGAATTGCAGATTGTAATATTTATGAAATAACGGGGATCTCAAACCATTCTGAACGTTTGACTTATACTTGAGTGAACTCGAATGTTTAAATGGATGAGATGGGAATTGAGATGAGATAAGCTTGCTATTGATTAACTGTGACAACTGATTACATCTTAATGAATAAAGCTCACAATATAAGTGAATAAAATTTTAATAAAATAAATATGAAATAAATTTAAAAAAAAAATATATATTTTCTACTATTGAAAATAAGACAATAGCCGTATACAGCAATTAATGACTTACTAAATTTTCAAAATTAACATGAAATTAAAACGAAACAAACCAAATTAAGTTACAATACCTGTATTTAGTGACATTATTGTTGTCACAAAACATAACAAAGGTAAATCTACCATTTGATGGTATCATTTCAGATCTAAAAAATAATGGAATCCGTACTGATCGCAAGGTTGCAAGATGTGATAAGGCATATTGAGGTACTTACTAGTGAATGTGAGGACCTAATAGGTGCCATTAATACGGTTACTTTCAATAAGGCTAAGGCAGAAATATTATGTAAAAAATTAGAGGCATTACACACAAGATTTTCTACAGAACTGAGCAATTATTTCAAACTAAGTAACGACCCATCGGCTGACGATATCTCCAGATTTAGTGATATTCAACTCAAGTCTGAAGAGATCCTAATAGAACTCACTACTGAATTGAATAATCTTAAAGGAACAGCTCGAGAAACACAACTCAACAATTCCGTGATTACCAGCAAACTACCCAAGTTAAGCCTTCCAGAATTTGACGGGAATATTCTCCTCTGGCAACAATTTTGGGATCATTTTTCTTCGAATATCGACGAACGTAATTTACCAGAAGTAGACAAGTTACTCTATTTAAAGTCGTCTTTAAACGGTGAAGCTAAAGGAATCATTGATGGATTAGAAATCACGCACAAAAATTATCAGATTGCAGTTACCACGCTCAAGGAACGTTACGGGAAACCTAACCAAATTATCGACGCCCACTATGCAGCCTTGTACAAAATCAAATGTGCAAGCAACACTGCTGCTGAATGTCGTAAAACGTTAAATGAAATAGAAAAACACATAAGAGTATTAGGGGCGTTAGGAGAAAATACAGAACATAACCATCTGAGATTTATCATTACGGAGAAATTTCCTGAAGACATTATTTACGAAATGAAGATTTCACTGAAATCCGATTCTATTGAGGACATGAGAAAGCAATTGAAAATTATTATCTCGGCCAGAGAAGAAGCTAGCCGAATTAAGCAAGAAAGAACATCGACTAGTGATGGCTATACAGTAGAGACACTTCATATCAGGGATAAAATGAAACCAAAACCACAACAATTGGTACAAAGAAACTTCAGAAATAAGGAAAGACCAAATGACATAAGAAGGAAACCATATGTAAACAATGTAAGAACATTTTACACAAGGAACAATTACCGTAATAATGATAATAATTATCGTTCACCATCTAATTATCAGGTATCAAATACCTACAATAATAAAAGAAAAGGAGAACATCTAAACAATAAAGACTTTACCTCGAAACGAATGAAACTTAAACCCTGTGTCTTCTGTCAAAAGCAACATATGAACGAGGAATGTAGAACGGTAAGAACAATAGATCAAAGAAAGAAAAAACTAGGCCAACGATGCTACAATTGTTTTAGTCTAAAACACCAACTAACCGAATGTCCTATTAAAAGGAATTGCTTTCATTGTGGAGAGATAGGAAAGCATAACAGGGCCATCTGTCCAAAGCGTTATTCATACCAAGAAAAGGGGCCAAGAGGTATGAATACCAACATATTTTCCACGTTGACAGCAACATCGACAATTTTGCAAACAGCTATAGTAAATGCCAGAAATGAAGAAGGATCAAAACAAAAGAATTGCCGAATTCTGATGGACTCTGGAAGCCAGAGAACATACGTTACCCAACAAGTAGCTAAACAACTACAACTGCCAATAATAGAAGAACAGCATCTTTCAGTTTTCACATTTGGTTCAAAACATCCACATGAATATGACAGTCCATTAGTTAAACTATCCATTTTAACAAAGACCGAAACAACCATTATAATTTATGCCAACGTTGTACCCACAATAACCCAACAAGTTTCTTATCCTGAAGAAGAATTAAATCAATGGAAGGATAAAATTTTATTAGCCGATGATGGTTCACTTGGAGATCAAGTAGATATACTCATCGGAAACGATTACTACTTCACAGTCATAAATACAGATAAAAAACAAATTAGTGACAATCTATTTCTAGTGAATTCACAACTCGGTTGGATAATAACCGGCAAAAGAGAATTCGAAGTAATAGACAACCTTACGGTGAACACCTACTTTCAATCTAGCGCAGAAGTTAAACTACATAAACCCGACTTGCCAATAGACAACATCAACCTAAAAAATCTATGGGAGTTAGAATGTATCGGGATTACAGATTCACCTAAAATTACCAAGGAAGAGGAAGCAGTAAAAAACTTCAATGAGTCAGTTCAATATTCTGACAAGAGATACTCTGTCAGCTGGCCATGGAAGGAAAATTTACCCAATTTACCCTCCAATTTAGGATTGGCCAAAGGAAGACTAGTAAACCTATTAAAACGTATCAACAAGGAAACTTTGAAATTATATGATGAAACTATACAAACACAATTGGAAAAGGGAGTAATAGAAGTTATACCTTCGGAAGAGAAGGAATACAGCAGATATAAGATACATTACTTACCTCATCATGGAGTACAAGCCTCAGGAAAAGCTTTGAGGATCGTCTATGATGCCTCAGCTAAGATAAAAAATTGTTACAGTCTGAATGAATGTCTTAGAGCTGGACCAGTTCTACTGGAAGACCTGACAAAACTCTTGATAAGATTTCGATCACATAGAATCGGCTTAACAGCTGACGTAGAGAAAGCCTTTCTACAGATCGGTCTGCAAGATGACAGTAAGGACGTAACTAGATTTCTATGGATCAAAGACATAACCAAAGCAGCCAATGAAGATAATCTTATACATCTAAGATTTTGTCGTGTACCCTTCGGAGTTATATCAAGTCCATTTCTCTTAAATGCTACAATAAAACATCATTTACTACGTTCTAATGATAAAAGCATACAACAAGCTTCAGAGAATATCTACGTAGACAACTTAGTTACAGGAACTAAAACTAAGCTCCAAGCTATATCATTACATAACAAACTAAAGCAAGAATTCGAAAAAATTTCAATGAACCTAAGAGAATGGAGTTCAAATTCAAGAGAATTTGTAGAGAATGTTACAGACGTGAATGATGAAACAATAGTTAAAGTCCTTGGATTAAGTTGGAACACAAAAGAAGACACATTACAGTTGAGACCTAAAACTATAAATCTACAAACAACTAAAAGAGGAATTTTGAAAACCATCGCATCAGTCTATGATCCATGCGGATATGTAGCACCTTCATTACTATCTCCAAAATTATTTATTCAAGAATTGTGGAAGAGCAAAACCAAGTGGGATTCACAATTAACAACTGAAAACATAGAAAAGTGGAGACCAATGCATGAAAAATTACACAATTATCAAATGAATATACAGAGATATTACACAGAAAACTTTGAACACGGTAATAACCAGTTACACTGTTTTACAGATGCTTCAGCAAAAGCATACGCAGCAGCCGTATATGTAATAAACGAAAATGGTAAAGCCTTTATAATCGGCAAATCAAGATTAACTCCTATAAAAGATCAAAACAATCTACAAATACCGCGTTTAGAACTGTTAGGCGTATTAATTGGAAATCGATTACTAAATTATGTAGAATCAGCTCTTCAAATAAAGACAGAACAACATTTCTTATGGACAGATAGTCAAATAGTTATAGACTGGTACAACTCAGACAAATTATTGACACCATTTGTAAACAGACGTATAGAAGAGATAAAGAGGAACAAAAATCTTACAATGCGATACGTACCAACTGAACTAAACCCAGCAGATGTAGCAACACGACCCAATAAAACAAGACTAGAAGAAGAATACTGGCTTGAAGGCCCAGAATTTCTACTACAGCATCCTAGCAGCTGGCCTAAAAGGACCAACCTGGTTAAGGAACACTTGCTCTTGGCGTCGGAGGATCCGTCAAAGTCGGACAACGGTTTGACGGCTGTCTACCAAATTAGGGAAATATCAAAGAACACAGATAATATCAGCGAACAAAAGACAGAAATCGAAGTGATAAAGGAAATTCAAGCACAATATTATCCAGATGAAGTTAATACAAAAATAACTAACCTTAGTCGTAATCTTCGTTTGTTTAAAGATGACAAAGGAGTTTTAAGATGTAAAGGGAGACTAGAAAATACACAATGGTCATTCGACATGAAATACCCAATATTACTTCCAAAAGACTGCTACTTTACAAACAATCTGATTAAGAAAACTCATCAGGAAAACTACCACGTAGGAGTAAATCATACACTAAGCATAATTCGCAAACATTTTTGGATTCCACAAGGAAAAGTACAAGTAATTAAAGTCTTAACACAATGTCCAAGATGTATCAAGCATGGAGGCGGTCCATTTAAATTACCAGATACACCTTCTTTACCAAAAGAACGTGTGAACTACAGTTCACCTTTCACGTTCACAGGATTAGATTATCTAGGCCCAGTTCTAGTCAAAACTGACCAAGGAACTACTAAAAGGTGGATTTGTTTATTCACATGTTTAGCCATAAGAGCTATACACCTAGAGATTGTCCAAGACCTAACTGCAGAAGAAGGACTTCTGGCTCTAAGAAGAATGATATCCACAAGAGGAGTACCAAAATTGATAACTTCAGATAATGCCACACAATTTAAATTAATAGCAGAAATTCTAACTAGTCCCTACTGCAAACAGAAGGAGATCCAATGGAGATTCATACCTCAACTAGCTCCATGGTTTGGAGGATTTTACGAAAGACTAGTAGGTTTGGTAAAACATTGTATGATAAGGACTCTACAGAAACATCTTTTGAAAGACAATCAGTTGATGACGATAACAAAGGAGATTGAAGCTATATTAAACACAAGACCTTTGACGTGCGTAGATTCTGAAATGGTTCATGTTTTAGCTCCAGCAGACTTCCTCACTATGGGAAAAACTATAAGCATCGATACCAATATAGATGAGAGACCTGTATCAGGGACAACAACTAAGATAAACCTAATCAAGTCATGGAAAAGGGCTTTAATTATTCTAGAAGAATTTAAAGACATATTTATGAACCGTTATTTACCTAGTCTTCGTGAGCGATACCAAAATTCAGTTAAGGAACCAAGAGTCAAATCAGCATTAAAACCAGAAATAGGGCAAATAGTTCAAATAAGAGGAGACTCGAAGAATCGTGAAAGCTGGAAGGTGGGAAAAATAGTATCACTTTCTCCAGGAGTCGATGGTCATATAAGGGTAGCGAAAGTGAAAGTTGGGACCACTGAATACACTAGATCTATTTCACAACTGTACCCTCTAGAAGTAAATGAAATTGATGATGAAACTCAAGCGAAAGTCGTTGATCAACCTTCAGACAAACCAAGATTTGTAAGCCATGCCTATACGCCTGAAATTGAAGTAATACCTGTAGAAGATTTAGTAAATCACAATGAAGCTCTAAGAGAAAGTAACTTAGATACAGTAGTACCGATACATGATGATGATTTATCTGATCATGAAACTAACAAAACCAATTCACATGATGGTGACACAGTCAATATGCCACACGCTATCAGTCACTCCAGACCAGTACGTGCCGCTGCGACCAAAGCCTTGGAAAAGATCCAAGAGTGGACTCGCAGCCTTTTTAACACTCTTTAATTTCGCCGTTGGGAGTGTCGCGACGACAACACCAGTCGCGATGTTTGAGGTGGCAACACTTATCCAGTGCCGCCATAATTCTATTGTCAATGTCAAGTAAGCCGCCTTTTATTTTCTTCATGTCTAGTTGTGCTATATTATTTCTCATATCATCATACAAATGTAATGTGCCCTGTTGTAAGCTTCTATATTAAACGTGCCTGCCAACAAGTAACGAGCTCAGGAAACCAATGGAATATAAACGAGAGCTAAGTATTAGCATAGTGCATGCAATAATAACCTGTGCGCATCTCATGTAATATAATGTTTGTATGTTTGAGCCAATATATAATCGCCAATAAAGTATTCTGAAATAAGTCCCGCGCTCCACGTAAGTGGGTAAGCAACGTGGGAAGGACTCCGCACATAAGAACCACGTCCCACCTTAGTGGACAAGTAACGTGGATAGATGAGACTCATGAGGACCTCTGGTCCTATTAGACGTTATATTGAGAGAGAGAACCACGTCCCACATAGGTGGACTAGTAACGTGGATAGGTAGGACCATATTGCGGCCACGCACCACAATTGTGGGTAAGTCACCGTGGATAGTTAAGACATGATATGTCGCAACCACGTCCCACATAGGTGGACTAGTAACGTGGGTAGGTACCATATTGCGGCCACGCACCACAATTGTGGGTAAGTCACCGTGGATAGTTAAGACATGATATGTCGCAACCACGTCCCACATAGGTGGACTAGTAACGTGGGTAGGTACCATATTGCGGCCACGCACCACAATTGTGGGTAAGTCACCGTGGATAGTTAAGACATGATATGTCGCAACCACGTCCCACATAGGTGGACTAGTAACGTGGGTAGGTACCATATTGCGGCCACGCACCACAATTGTGGGTAAGTCACCGTGGATAGTTAAGACATGATATGTCGCAACCACGTCCCACATTAGTGGACAAGTAACGTGGGTAAGACATCTGAATTCCCCTAAGCTTATGGGGATGTTTATGTATGCGAGCCACGCACCACCCAGTGGATAAGTAACGTGGACACTATTTTAGACAGCTAATACAGAGAGTAAGGTCATATCGACATACGGCCTACAGATGACCAAGTCACTTATTTATATCCATATTTGTATGTTCTATAATTCCTGCGACCACGCCGTCATGGCGGCGTGACCGCAGGGCTTAGTGACACCACGCAGTGGTGTCATATCTTTATTTGTACTTACAGATGGAACGAGAGAACCTCTGAAAGGCAAGGACAGACATTCGCTGATAGTTGAAGGTACAATATAACTCATGGTAAGTTCCACGCTTTGTCCTTCACTTCTCCTTCGATCACGTATTCATCGTTTTTAAATTCTCGCGATCCGCGATGGATATGTTTACATCACGGATGTGGTTGACCCTCAACCAACGCCGGAGGTCGCGACACCATGCTCTAGTTTAGAATGGTTTGATTTGCCTTGACAAGTACTATGTATGATGGGAGATGGTTTCCAGGGTCTCAAAATGGAGCCAGAAGAAGTTCACAGCAATAAAACCATACAACTTCATCGAGTTTGGTTTTGTTTGATTTGTCTTGACTAACACCTTAGACCCTATTTCTAGATGGTTCCCAGGGTCTCATGATGGAGCTAGAAAGTAGTAATGAGAGATCTGTAATAAAACGACACAAAACCATTGAATTTGGGATTGTTTCAAACAAACCAGCCTACATTCTAGGGTATTGCGTCATTTTATAACAGAGTTCCCATGGCCTCTTTCTGGGTCCATCATCCTTGGATTTTGTCTAAAGTTTTTGTCAAGACCAATCATACGACTCCAAACTCAATGGTGTTTCGTCGTTTTGTCAGGGTTTTATTACAAAGTTCCCACGGCCACCTTCTGGCTCCATCATAATCCTTGGATATCATCTAGAACCAGAGTCCTTGTCAAGACAAATTATACGAGCCCAAACTCACTGGTTTGTGTCGTTTTATTATAGAGATACCATGGCTACTTTCTGGCTCCATCATCACCCTAGATATCTTTTAGGACCAGAGTTCTTGTCAAGCCAAACCAAACGAGCCTAAATTCGACGGTGTTTCGTCATTTTATTACAGAGTTGCCGTAGTCACCTTCTGGCTCCATCATCAGAACTTGGTTATCATCTAGTACCAGAGTCCATGTCAAGACGAATCAAACGAGCATAAACTCGATAGGGTTTCTTCATTTTATTACAGAGTTCCCATGGCCACCTTCTGGCTCCATCATAGTCTCATATTGTCTTGAAAAAATACAATGTTTTAAACAAGTATTTTAAGTGTACTAGCGACCCGCCCTCGCTTCGTTTCTTTCTTTTTTTGCACACCCAAAAATAAAACAAATATCGTACAGTTGTTTACCTTTGCTCCAGAAGACGCGCATGAATTTATTTTCGCTCGCGTTATTTTTTGCGACAACTCCTAAGATATTCATTTAAATAGTATGGTGTTAAAGATGACAATAATGTGCATGAAATGCTTTAGGTAACAGACGTATTTAAGTTGATAAGGATTACTACTGTATCCTTCTAAATAGCTTTCCAAATTACCGCATTGTATGTGACCGATTTTTTAGAAGATTATAATGGGTATAGTGAGCTATTCTTAAAAGATAGATATATGCCATCGCGGACTTTTTTGTAGATCTATAAAAGATAAACAATTCCATCATACATTATTTTGTTATAGCTCAAAATTTTTATGCAGCGTTTTCGATGCAAGCTCCCAGTCGGCTTAATTTTTGGCAAAATCTTTAACCATTATCGTCATATTTCTACCAATTTAGATAAAACCTTAACTTATTATACACTTAAACCTTCCTCAAGGATCATTCTATCATTTGGTAAAAACCGCATGAAAATCCGTTTAGTAGTTTTTGAGTTTATCGCGAACAGATAGACAGATGCGGCGGAAAGACTTTGTTTTATAACATCTCGGCGGACGTAACCGGCGATGTGACGTCACGCCTTAAACGGTCAAGACCGCGCTGATTTTAAAAACATTCAACTTTGAAAATTAATAAAAAATTCAGTTTTTGAGATATCTAAAAAATTCTTTCACCAATATTTTTTAGATTTTACGTTTGATTTTTCTATATTATAAAATAATTACACTCATCTTCCACATTATTGTACGTTTCCCAACACTGACAAAATCACAACACGGCCGCGTTCCCTTTTGAGCACAGACGTAATGCAGATATTAGACGGTTCATTTTTCGTTCATTTTCGATGCATCATCGCAGTGAAGCATCGAAAATGAAGTGTCTTGCAGATATTAGACGGTTCATCAAAAGTGCTTCATTTTCGATGAATAGTGACTAGTGAACGACTTTTTGTATTTAGACACTAAATGTAAAATGAATGTAGTATTTCTCATTTCTCACAAAATTTCGCGGCAACAGGTTGTGCCTGATAATTTTGATTAAAGAATTAAGAGTTAATTAAAGAGAAAAAAATGCGTGCATGCACTGCTTGTATGCATGTTGCATGATGCGGGTTGAAAAAAGTCTAAAAACGAAACATAAAGGCATTTTAAAACAAACACAAATAAGTTACTGACGACATGCCGTTCACTGCAGTGAATGGCACTGTTTACACGCTCAAATGTTTGGAACGCCGTTAGAGCGTTCGGTTGTGGATAGGTTGTACTCGGAGTGTAGGTTTGGAACGCGCCTCTATACACTCCGAGTGCAACCTAACCACAACCGAAGGCTCTAACGGCGTTCCAAACATTTGAGCCGTTCCAAACGTCAGGGGCCTTACTGTGAGCTCTTATAGCAGGGCTTATATTGAACTGCCAATACTTTTTCGTACTATGACCTCAACGGTTAGTATGAAAGCAGGCCTTAAGCAGCCCTGTTTAAGGCCTGCTTTTGAACTGAACGGTTTCTTATTTGCTGATTCTAAGCCCCCAGAACGTTGGTACTTTTTAACCTTAAACTTAACTTTTAACTTTTTTTAAAAAATAAATATAAAAATGATTATAGTAACTTATTCAAACATTGTAGAATAATAGATATATACAATAAAATAAAAATGTATGTAATTTGCGACGAAATAGAAAACAGCTCTTTGTTAAAATTAAGAATTAGAAATAGTAATTTACGTAATCTGATTTACTTACCTAAGTATGTGCTGCCTTCATACAATAACACATATGGTAAACGTTGCTCGATATTTATGTTACCGTCATTGTTAAATGAGCTGCAAAAGGATTTACTTGATGAAATCCTGGATAACCCGGAACAATGTAAAAGACAATTAAAAACTTTTTAACTGTCAATGTGTCAGTGAGTGATGGCAGCAATACATAAACCTTTTACGGTTTCTCTTGCTGCGATTGGAAAAAAATTGTTGTAATTTTCTTTTGTATTGAAAAATAAACTAAAAAAAAAAAACCATCAAAATGGATGGTTGTAAAACGCTCTGACGTTTGTCTATAGAAAAAATGTCAATGTCAATTGTCATTATTTGTATTTTGATGTTTTTGAGTCTAATTCTTAAAATTATCATAGTAGATCCTCAAAAAAATTATTGCCGCGATTACAAACGCCGATTTAGCATACCAATTTCGGGTTGCCACTCGTACTTGACAATAAAATATTGTATAATAAGTTCGATTTTAAAAGTGAATTTACCCTTTAACGGTAAGATAAACATTGTATAAGATTGGAGATGAGAATTCAAAATAAAAAAAACATAAACAATGTTGACCTTTGCGTTATTTGTTTAAATTAATTGTTAAAATTTAACTTATTATACGGGTGGCAACTCTAAATTGGTATGCTAGATTCATAGATATAGTATTGGAATATGTAATCGCGGCTTTAGACTCAAAAACATCAAATACAAAATAATGACAATTGACATTGACATTTTTTCTATAGACAAACGTCAGAGCGTTTTACAATCATCCATTTTGATGGTTAAAAAGTGGCAACGTTCTGGGGCCTTACTATGAGCTCTTATAGCAGGACTTATATTGAACTGCGTTACTTTTTCGTACTATGACCTCAACGGTTTGTATGAAAGCAGGGGGCTTACCATCAGCAAATACGAAACCTTTCAGTTCAAAAGCAGGCCTTAAACAGGACCGCTTAAAGCCTGCTTTCATACTAACCGTTGAGGTCATAGTACGAACAAGTAAGGCAGTTCAATATAAGCTCTGCTATAAGAGCTCATAGTAAGGTCCCTTGCCTTAATGAGTCCTGTTTAAGGCCTGCTTCTGAACTGAACGGTTTTTTATATGCTGATGGTAAGCCCCCTGACGTTTGGAACGACACGGTTGTGTCAACCGAACGTCACCAGGCTAGGCGCACTCCGCGCTTTAGGTACGAAGCTACAAGTACCCGGCGGTCAGGTTCCGTCGGACTAATTTCAGAGGGCCGGCCGCCGCGTGCCGGCCGGGTCGCACGTTAGCAACATTAGTTTGATTTCGGTACTCATTCACGCGCCGCGTTCGCGTATTGTCGCGTCGTTCGTTTGCATGTTTAACCAAAATGAAGGCATATTGCATCGCAATGGGCTGCCTTAACAATAATAAAAAGGATCCGAACCTTACGTTTTTCACACTTCCAATCGACATCGAAAGGTAAGAAGAATGCTTGTCTAGTAATAGGTAGATTCACTAGAATAGAATATTATTATTATCTGTGATACAAACAAACCTAGTCAGTATTTAGTAGGTATTGTCCGTTTATTCTTAGATAGGTACCTACTTGTCTTATTTGCTAAACAATCTTCACCCAACTATTTATTGAAATAATAATTTACTAGGTACTTACTTACCTACTTACGAAATAATAAGCAAAGTTTAATTTTTAATGACAATTTAATTTCGTAAGAAATCATAATTTTTGATACCATGTACCTATTCTGTGCCTAGGTGTTGTATTGTATTGTATGTTGTGTTGTATTGTATGACAACATTGACAAATCTGTTTACTAAATAACTAAGTAAATAGGACAAATAGGTAAGGATAAACAACTAGTAGTAACGTATTGTATCTGTACTATAGTAATTTATTCACATTAAAGTACACATTATAAACACAATATGTCCAACAGCCATTTTTGATGACCCCACTGCTGGGGCACAGGCCTTCCTTATGGGTGGTAAGGAGGATGGGCCATAACCCACCACGCGGGCCCAATGCGGATTGGTGTGTGTTAACGACTGCAAATGCAGCCGGGACCAACGGCTTAACGTGCCTTCCGAAGCACGGAGGAGCTCGAGATAATAAATTTTGGTCACCCATCCCATGACCGACCCTTGCGAACGTTGCTTAACTTCCGCAATCGCTGGGCCTAAACCACTGCGCTCCACCGAGCTCCTCACAATGCTAACACAATAACTTGTTGGTATTCAGATTAATTATTATTTAAAAGAAGACAACCCTGAAATCGTTAGAAGAAATAAGAGCTACGCGATAGAAAGAGAGGCAACTTCTAGGTGAATATAACTGTAGGCAAGGGAGCGGTATGCGACCTGGGGCCTTACTATGAGCTCTTATAGCAGGGCTTATATTGAAGTGCCTTACTTTTCCGTACTATGACCTTAACGGTTAGTATGAAAGCAGGCATTAAGCAGCCCTGTTTAAGGCCTGCTTATGAACTGAACGGTTAATTATTTGCTGATGGTAAGCCCCCAGAATTGCACTTTATTCCGTTTGTGATAGAGTCGCTTTTTATTTAAATGACTTTGCGGAGTGGATCTTCTGTACTTGTACTATTATGTATTCTGTGACGTCACTCAAATGTTTGGAACGCCCCGTTAGAGCGTTCGGTTGTGGTTAGGTTGCACTCGGAGTGTGGGTTTGGAACGCGCCTTAGGTTTGGAACGCAACCTAGGTTTGGAACGCGCCTCTGTCAATACTGACTTGACTCTTGATCTTGACTGTCATCAAGCCATCAAGCTGTCACATCAACAGAAATAATCGTAAAAATGGCGGTGGCACTGTCAGCCGATCAAGAATTGGTAAGTTTTTTGCTATAATTTTTATAATTGACTTCATATTCAATTTCTGAATGGATTGATTATATTATTGAAGATATGATTTTCATTCAAACGATTCAAGTGGTCAATTCAACTTTACTGGTCACAACATAGCGCTAACAACTTGCGTGCGTCGTCGTCTATCATGTCACTATGTCACCAATGTTTGTTTTGATTCTTCAGTTTCGTGCTTGTAAATACAACATTATCAGACCCAATTCTATTTAATCTAGTCCGCGGTATATTAGTGTAAGTAACAGTTTGTCGCAATTAACAAGCAAGTAGTTTTTACTGGTTTTCAATAAGATTTAACATAAAAAAAATAGGTGCAGGCGGAGATACCCACTTCCGCTGAGCTTTGGAATTATTGGTCTCGTACCGTACATACAATGATTGTAGAGATCTAAGCCACGTCGGTACTTTTCTGCTTTCGGTCAGATTTTTATTTTAGCTCATTTTAACCAAAAGTTTGGTTTGATTTCAACATACTAAATTAGGCCAATTAATTACTGCAATACTTACACATTTTTATTGAAAGTAAAAATAAGTACAGGCCTCTACTTATCTTTTCCATTTTGTTCAACCTCTTACCTATTTTATTAGGTGGGACCTACTCTCTATATTTTCAGACTATTTTTGTCCTTTATTTCTTTGTTTCTTGTCGACCTGTAGATAGAACTAGTGATGAAACTCGAATCACAATGAATTCGAATCAAGTCAATCCAAGCTCGATTCGAATGAGTATTTATGCTGATTTGAATCATCACCTGATTCGAATCGGTTGGCTGATTCGAATTGGTTGGGTGATTTGAATCATCACCTGATCCGAATTGGTTGGCTGATTCGAGTTGGTTGGCTGATTCGAATCATCACCTGATTCGAATTGGTTGGCTGATTCGAGTTGGTTGGCTGATTTGAATCATCACCTAATTCGAATTGGTTGGCTGATTCGAATCACCGTTGGAATTCGTATCAGTTTTTGTGTTCGAATCTTTGAGGGCGTAACAAGATACCTTAGGGGCTGAGAAGGTAGTTTAATATTCATTTTATTAAGTTCTTTAACCATTATTTAGTATTTACACTCACATGAATTTAATTATTTTCCTTAGGTTAATAATTAACTTTTCAACACACTTGCTCGTAAAGTGAGCCCTAATACATCGCTTTTAGGGCCATAAACCGAGCTATAACAAACGCGTGCAATAATATATAAAACACTAGTTCGTAATAGAATTAACCCTACAAAGATAAATTAGTACCTTACTGCAAGTTCTATGCCAGTAAACAGAGCATTCCCAATTTAGCCGGGTAATACAGTTATTTTTTTTTTGACAACAAAGAGGTTTTATGCTGCCGAAAATTCATATACATTTTTGGAATAAATAAATGTGTAAGTCCTTAATTAAGTCAAATAAATATATAATTATTATTAAATTATTCATAATTCACAATATTTTGTTATAAAATACTAAAATATTAGCATTTTGTCACTTAAAATTATAATTTTGAAGTATTAGTAGTAGGCTGTATGCTCCTCACCCCTTTGTTCGCAAAATATTCTTGCGTTGGGCGTGTGAAAATAAACAAAAAAAAACATGCGCGCCTTTTCCCATAATTATCATATTTTGTTTTTGCCATATTTGTTGCTGTGTGATAAATTACTTTGTTTTTCCTCGCAAATATGTTGAAAAAGTCGTATGAAACTCGTGAGCTCTTGCTTATTGCACACTCGGCTGAGTTACGAGTTACTGCAACCCACAGCCTTGTGTGTAATGAGCAACCTAAGCTAACTTGTCTCATAATGTACTATTACGATATTGTTATAGATTCGAATCATCACCTGATTTGAATCATTCGACTCATCACCCTATTCGAATTGGTTAGCTGATTCGAATCATCACATTGATTCAAATCATCATATCGGTTCGAATCATTGCCAAATTCGAATCGTCGATTCGAACCACTTACGGGTTGATTTGAATCGATTCGAATACATTTTTTTTATTTGAGTCCTATCGCTAGATCACAATTTGATCACTGTTCGCTAGAGTAAAAAGAATCACAATAATTTATTTTGTATTTTACAAAACTGGTTACAATTAGTGGCATAGTGGGTTGTTGAAAATTGAGATTTATGAACTGGAATTTGATTATAATAATCAAATTCTTTTCATGATTATTTGATTAACCCATCAAGGCCTGGACAATGAGACAAAATAGATTTTCTATTGTTGTCCGGCCGCTTGCTCATTGATGAATTAATTGTATCGTTTATTCTCTATAATTAATTTTTTTCTTGCCTTTCCATAGTAAGTCTGTCAGCTGAGCAAATACATTATGGATGGGTATGATTTTTTTTTCGTTTTTCGACCTATGGAGAAAGTTGTTTAGTTTAAGCAACACTATCACCTGTTTCAGTATTATCACATAATTTTGTTGGACCTCGATCACTTCATTTTTTTGTTGTGTTGTCTTCTAATAGTGGGTGATGCAGTTGGACCATCAAATATGCAACTGAGACTTGAAAAAGTTTTGAAAGTTAGTTATAAACCAAATCAGAAGGTTAAGTGACAATAATTTTAATAGTCCTACTGTGTTAAATTTAGCTGTTGGTCTTCCAAATAAAATAAAATAAAATAGCTTGCATGTATTTTGCAGTCTGTCTGTACTGTTGTTTAATTCATGTAATGCGAGGCGGCCACATGAGGCCAGACAGCAATGAAATATCTATTGTGTCTCATTTTCCTGTACCTGACGGGTTAAAGTTACTGACATAAAGATATTGGTATGTATCATACATACCAATATTTTTATGTCAGTAACTTAATACATACCATACATAATGTATGGTATGAATATTTCCTCTGTCTGAAACGCGCGGCGTGTGCAAGCGAACGAGAGCGCAGCGCGTGAACGTCACGAACGAAACGAGTCAGTCAAGCGCCGAATGTGAAACTGCATGCACTTCGTTTTTGATACTTAATTACTAACGTACCTACCTACCTACCAAAGTTTATTGTATTTTTTGTATACATATTTACATACTTTGTTGTATCGAAGTTCGAAATATGGCACCAGTAAAGAAAAAAGCTAAAAAATACAATGTTTTTTTCACCCATCCTATAACCGACCCTTGCAAAAGTTGCTTAACCTCCACAATCGTTGGGCCAGGCGCTATACCACTGCGCCATCGAGCTTCTCTAACTACTTAGAAATACTGATTATTTATGCTCTTTAAATATGCTCAGCTCACCTATTAGGTAGATTTATTTTATTTTATAAGTAAGTAGGTACCTATTAGTAATTTCATTGTTTATTCATGGGCATAACGAATGTTTTCTATGATATCAGTAACTAGCGAGTAGCAACCCCGAAATGTGTCGGTTGAGACAGAGCTATGCGACAGAAAGAGACGCCTCTCTTTCTTCTTCGTAGGTGCATATAATTTTATCCACGCAGCGTTGTGCAGTTTGAAATTGTACTTTATTGCCGTGCAGCGAGAGTAGCTTATTATTTGATGGTCCTCGCGGGGTCCGACTTCTGTACGTTAGTACTATTATATATTCTGTGTCAGGGGGCTAATCTATCATAAATATCATAATCGAAGTCGTCATGATGATGTTGTTGCAATTTTAAAGAATAATTTCTTAAAAATCTGTTAATACAGAATCGGATATTGGATAAAACCAATAGTTTGTTTGCATCAAGAGTAAATTTAGCGCAGTACACGGACGTGACGCGGGCAGCATGCGATTTGTTTACTTAGGACTTAGGTATATCCACCGTCCTCGTCTTGTATACTTCAATCTTTAATTAGACATCATTTAATGTAGGATTGAACTCATGTTCATCTTTTGCTTATCGTTTTATTGAAAATTTGGTAACTGTTATGGGCGTCGTTATTTTTCGGCCAAATAAGTTTTATAAATAGCTCATTATGTACCATGGGCAACAGCGTCGCTTAACAACTCCTAAGGTTAAAATCGCTTGCACGCCGCGCCCTCACAACACGTTTAGTTCGTGCAGGGGCGATACGTACGCACACGAATGTTGCTAAGTAACTGGTTAAGCGACGCTGTTGCCCATAGTATCAGATTGGTATTACTAGGTTCATCAGAAAAATCATTTGTTCGAAGCAGAACGTTACATTACTAGTTCAAATGAGTGACGGAGGAAGAGCTTGTATTAACAAATCTGCAATAACAAGTTTGAGTATCATGCGGGCGGAGGCGCGACGAACTGGATGTAGGTACTCCGGAATTTCCGAATGGAGTGGTACATTTGGAACGAGGCTCCCTCGCCTCGGAGCTCGGACACAAATGGTTTGTGTTGACACATATAACACCCGATCCGAGGCGAAGAACACCCATTGTGTACCTTACCTACTTGGCATGACAAATTGAAAGTTTAAACGCATCGAAGTTTGGATTGAAAGTGACGAACGCATTATAATTCAGCATAAGCCAACAAATAGACAAATTGATCGAGATTAATTATTATAATTAGGGGTTTTTTAACTGAAATCGGAGTCGAAGCTGCCCTTTGTCTGCAGCACATGCATTACAGGCAGGTCAACGAAAGACACAGTTATTTATTCTGCGAAGAGAACTGAGAAACTTCAGTTTTTAATTTAACCTGTTACCTCAAACATGCGATCAGTCACCGAGCAGTTACGTCTTTTAAAATAACTTTTGCATTAGGTACCCAAGGGGGCCCACACCACAGTTTCTACTGCAAAAGGGAGGAAAAAGTATGAATAACCCAAACCCTTTGCTATAGGATAGATATAGGTTGTTAAGTACGCTAAATCCGAGTAACAACATTTAATTGTATTGTATGTTCAGTTTCCCCTTTGTTGGCTAACCTAGAGACAAAATGTGACAAAAGTGATCACGAAGGCATGACCGCTTTGGCTAAGGTGAGGTGATACAGGATGTTGGTGTATTAAATAACTATCGTGTGTTTATTAGGCTTATCATCTGCTCTATGCATGCATCAAACTCAATGTTAGTTTATTGAAACTTTCGAATAGTAATTTTTTTATCCTACCATCCATTCAAGACGTCTTTTAGCTGACGCAAGAAACTAATGCTTTATAAGAAGTAACGATATTTGGAAAATGTATTAATTCAGAGATTATTAAAGTTTTACAATGGGTAACCAACAGAACAGAGAAAAAATGTTTAAGGAACCAATGAGAACACGAAGGTGGAGGAGAGGATGATGACGAGTTTGACGCGAATGGACGAAATTAGGAATGAGTATGTGAGAGGAATTTTGAAGGTGGCACCAGTGATAGAAAGTTTAAAGAGAAACATCTGGTTTGGCTTCTTATGTTATGAAAAGGTATAAGGCATGTTTCAAGTTGCTTGGAAGTTAGACGAAATTTCTTTTGACCAAGTGTTAAGTCGAGCTGTTGTGGGAGAACCAAAATGTTTTTATGATTTAGTGGATAAATTACCAATTTTTTAGGTCGCGAAAAAACCTCATCTTATGTAGCCGCGGTGTAATACTACTACCTAACCCTTTTGTTTTCTGCGTCGATGTCATCATTCATTGGTTGTGTCTCAGGGTCTCAATTCTGCTAATGTTAACGTCGAAATCGTGGTTCAATGGTGTTTGAATGGTAATGCTTTTTGACACAGTTCTTGTTTCTTAAACCCAAAATCGAAACACATTGTATTTCTTAAACCCAAAACGGAAACACATTGTGTCTCGATTTTGGGTTTAAAATCAAGAGCTGTGTCAAAAAGCATTACCATTCAAACACCATTGAACTACGATTTCGACGTTAACATTAGCAGAATTGACACCCAGGTAGGACACGAACTATTATTGGAACTTATGTATACGAAAAATATTACGGTCTGTTAGTTTTCGTCAACCGATAAAACAATGGGCTAAATACAAAATGAATCGGGGCTTTAAAGTTGACTGCTGTGCTGACAGTAGCGTGTTAGCGGCGCTGTGGCGTCCACGTCCGTCGTCTGATCGTCCGCGATCCGCGAACCCCAGAATAGTCTGGTCGTGGTGCAACTTATTTACTGAAAGTTTTGAAAATGTTAAGATAGAAAAGTAGAAGTAGATGAAGTTAGAAAAGTATAAATCAAAAGTTAACAATTTTAAACATGTGCTTGCTTAAAGGAGTTGATTATTTCTTAGATTATTTGATGAATACAAACTCTTAATTTTAATAAAAAAGCTCATTGTTTAATAATTGCTACTATTTAGTTAGCTTTTTGTTCATCCAATAAATCGACGTACCTAATACCAAATAGGTACCCGACTGTACATAAAGCACTTTGTAAAAAAATTCTAACGGCGAAACGACTTGTGTTTTAGTTGTTAATTTATTGTATTAAGTAGTTTCGTACTTTTCAGTAGCTATAGCTATGCCTAGGATAGCTAGGATCTACCTTTAAGGATAAGTCACCGATATAAGGTTTCAATTATTGCTATATTTTCGTGAAAATTTTCCCTAAAACAAAAGACAAGCATAACGGTTATTCATATAGGAGTGGATTATGATTTATGAGCTTGGAGTTCACCGACGCCGCTCGGCGCGGTTAATTCATAAACATAATGTTCCTAAACCGAATAACTGCGGACGACACGTAGTCGCCGCAGCCGCTTGCGTCGCGACTGCACAGGAAACACATCCCGGAAGAATTAACCCGCGCTCCCCGCTGCTTATTTGCATCCCAATACATAATGCACTCGTTACTCGACTCGTCACTTCCCTCCCTCCCACACACTATTCCTCTACTCGCAATCGTGTCTGCCGTCACTCAGTTGAACAAGTATAACGATTACGCTACTCTTATTATAGCGGTTTTAGTTCGGTATAAAAGAAATTGAGGATTCTGTTCGGTTGACAATTTACGGTACCAGTTCACAACACAGTTCATAATGGCATCAAGACGAAAGTGTGACGAAATAGTGAAACGGTGTTGTTTAGTAATGAATTAAAGCCGTGCATAATGAATGACCATTCATTCATGGATGAAAACTGGCTTCTGATGATGGAGAGAGCGTTATTCCGGCGTTTGCTTCAATTTCTACGGGTATTTGATTTTCTTTTCCTTTCATTGTATTCTTATTAATGTATCTTATTATTCAACAGTACTCATTAAGTCTGAACGTTTTCGACTGAAATAAAGAAAAGTGCAAGAATCTTGCTTAAAGTTCAAAACCAAAATCCATGTCGAAGTTTGAATCCTATTTTAATTTAGCAGCTGCTCTTGTCCATAAGTTAGATTTTCACATGATAGCTAGATCTTGCAAGGAATGTTCTATTGTTTTTTTTACAATCATTAGAAGATGAGCTTGACTACAGAATAAGACTGAACTGATAGTGGCGTCCACAACATTGATTTAAAAGTACCAGTACCATTCCGTAACTGAAACTTTTGTTAAGAAATAACAGGAAGAATCTCAATATTTACTTAGTCACATTGATATTCTGGTTTCCCCTACGCATTCTAATATACAACATTAGCTACAGTTATTTGTTTCCTTTTATTAGTCAACGCCAAGGCTAGACAATTCTCACAACTAAGTACATTGAGATACTTTTCAGCGAATTTTATGCAGACAGTAACTACCTATTTATTTTGAAAAAATAAATATGTAGCTTATTTCCGCAAACAATATAATGCAAGATGCACCGCCCGCAAGAATATGCACATGCAAATTACAAAATATCAGTGCACAATACCTGCATTTAGCATGACAGCAACACACCTTGCACCTTCACCAATTAGGCTACTCTACACGTGTTTCGCCCCAACTCCGGGTTGGGGTCGGGTTATTTCCGCTAGGTATATTAACTTTATGGGTTATTTTTGCGGGCGGGCGGGCGGTGCATGTTTCATAATATTGTTTGCGGAAGTAAGCTATATATATTTCTTTTTTCAAAATTGTTTGGGACTTCCGCTAAGTTACGTCTGATTCAATCAAATAGTAACTATTCAGCAGTTTACTTGTAATTACGAAATATTTTTTGTCTGACTCAAACAAAATTAATTTTGTGTTATTTTTATACAGGGTGGATTTTTGAGACTGTATACAAGGAAAAGTACATTAACCGTTATAGTTACGTTACTAGGAGACCATAACTTTCAAAAATATTCGCAACTGAATTGCATTCACAGATTTTGGAAAAAAAATAGTCAGAAATTTTTTTTGCTAAAAAAAAAAAAAAGATGTCCATCGATCCTACTTCATAAATGTTGATAGAAAGACTATGGGAACATTTAAGATAATGTATCAGATCAGTACTATAGACATTACAGAAATCGCCAGAAACTTCTCCCATACATTTTGTACGTAAAAAACGATAAATCAACTCGAAATATTCTTTATTGCCAAACGATCTTTAAAAAGACTCTTTAAAGCCAACTGTGAAAACGGAACAGAAACTACGGTAAGTCACAACACCGGCTTCACACGCAGGCATAATCTTCTACAACATAAGATTTAAATAAGTAGTTTCTGTACTCCATTATGCTATAGGAGACCACCAGGCATTCAGGTGGAGTTGCCACCGTTACCTCAATTTGTTTCCACCCCTTACTGTGCCCAAATCTTCGACAGATAGGTAACTCGCTGCGCCCACACGGTAAAAAAGGATTTCTTTAAATAAGAAAGACCAATTTCTTGAAATATTTGGTTATTCTAAAAATATATTTACTTAAGCCAATGCAATATTTTTAAAACAAAAATAGTGCTCATCTTTTACTCAGACAATATTTTTCTTAATGATTAAGAGAAATATTTTTGTTTCAAGGCTTATTTAAACTTATATCAATTAAATTGACTTAATTTAAATCAAGAAATGTCCATCTTCTTGCATCAAATTAAAATTATCTGAAATCAACTACAAGTTACTTGAATTTAGATAAACCTTTTTCAAAAAATCATGTTCTTCTATTAAGAGAAAGTTTATTGTTTATGAAGTATTATTTCTTGTTCTAAGAAATGATTTTGTTCGGCTTATAGAAATTTTGTTTTAAACAGAGAAATACAAAAATTTCGAAATAACGGAATCATAGTTTTCGATAAACACGATAACATTTTTACTTTGAGAAATTTATCCATACATCATGGTCTGACCCGCGGTGTTAAGATTTTTATCTAGTTCTTTAAGTAGTCGGACTTAATTTTGTTTCGTCAAGCTCAATCGGGTTTGTTTGTTGGTTGCCTCTGGGTGTCGCGTCCTACTTGGGACGGCTTCCCGGACTCCACTCCTCTTTCGAGCACTTTTATTTACCTTGATTTTTTGTAGACCACGCCCACGTTGTTATTTTTGGACAGAAAAGTTAAATCTGTACTTTTAAAGGAAGGAAGTCATCGGTGTTCTCCAATTATCTCCACTTAATATACAACAACAACAAAATATACATCTTCATTCAATAGACAAAATCTCAATTTTCCATTTAATTTTTTTCATCAAAAATCAGTAATTACTTAGGCCAACTAAACATTTACTTATGAGTAAAATAATAATTTACTCTAAGTAAGGTTAGTCTACAAGAGATATAGAAGATTTTCGTATCAAGAATACATTTACTTGACTTTACAAAATAACGTTGTCTTGAATGAAACAACACGTGTCTTGGAATAAATGTATTATTCTTGTAACAACTAAATATTTTTAAGAGTATTTTTTACTATTACGAAGAAATTATTGTCTAGCGTCTATAGGGAGAGGATCATTTTCTTAGATTCAATAAATATGTCTTAAGCCAAAGCAATTTGTCTTTTTTTAAGAAATCTATTTTTACATGTGGTCTATAAATTGTTAATAGTTTTTAGTAAACTGCTTTACAAGCTATAGATAGATGATGTTGATTCCCTAATCTGTTTGTTTACAGGCAACTAAGGCATTCCTGGACGCACTGAGCGAGTCGGGGGCCACGTGTGTGTCACGCGCGACCGCCATAAAGTTTCTGTTCGCGCGCAAGTTCGATGTGTCGCGCGCGCACGCCCTCTGGCGGCAACATGAAGCCACCCGCCGCCGCGAGGGCCTCAACAAATTCGAGCCCTTCGAGGATCCCCTCAAGACTGAACTGGACACTGGAAAATTCACTATATTGGTAAGTAACTTATTGTCCATCAGCCATTTCTGATATCCCCACTGCTGGGGCACAGGCCTTCCTTATGGGTGGTAAGGAGGATGGGCCATAACCCACCACGCGGGCCCAATGCGGATTGGTGAGTGTTAACGACTGCAAATGCAGCCGGGACCAACGGCTTAACGTGCCTTCCGAAGCATTTTTGGTCACCCATCCCATGACCGACCCTTGCGAACGTTGCTTAGCTTCCGCAATCGCTGGGCCAGGCGCAAAACCACTGCGCCACCGAGCTCCACTTAAGTACCAGTACTCCACCAGTAACTTATTATCTTATTAGAAACAAACACGATACATTTTTATCTTATTGACGCGTTGATTTATCTTGTCTATTTAAGTGTATCGATAGTCTATCACAGGGTTCTCCAAACTACGGCCCGCGGGCCAGCTCCGGCCCACGAGTATCATGCGGGCCGGATCGTACCAAGAAACTGTAATTTACAGTATGTTGATACGATGAGCTAGCTAGGTCCTGGCCCTTGGGACTTCGTGAAGGAGTTAGTTTGGCCCTTAGGCTAAAAGGTTAAAAAAAAGCGACCCATCTATCAAGCTGTCAATGTGCCGCAAGGTCTGTCTGCCCCCTAGCATGACCAGCGAAATGCGATATATAGCGTTTTATCGACACTTAACTGTCAAAATCCATTGACAGTTAAAAGCGATAAATCGCTATATCATATCGCGTTTCGGTGGTCATGCTAGGGGGCAGAATCTCAAAATTGAATACCATAGTGGCATAGTTAGCAAAGTTGCTGCTAGCATTTAATAAATTCTATTAGCCGAATAAAAAGTGTGAAAATATGCAACGTTGGCATGATACCAATTGGATGTCAAAAGCTGGGTCTTTCTAATATGAAACTAGCTTCTGCGCGCAACTTCGCATGGACATTCGAAAAATTGCTAGGGCCTTTGACCAGGATAGAAAGAAGTATCCAATGTTTTAACCCAGTTTATAACTTTTGCGTAGGCTCAGAAACTTCTTGCCAACTGCCACCAGGATTTCGCTAGCGCAGTCCTTGCTATTGCCCATACTTGACTATGCAGATGTCAGCTATCTCGATCTCACAGAAGAGCAACTAAATAAACTTGAGCGGCTTCAAAATTTTTGCATCAGATTTGTGTTTGGACTTCGCAAATATGACCATATCTCCGAATTTCGTAAAAAGCTCAAGTGGTTGCCTATTCGCCTTCGCCGGAATATGCATATTCTTTCCCTATTGTTTAATATTCTCTTTAATCCTACCACCCCTTCTTATCTTAAAGATCGTTTCAAATTTGCTAAAGACTCCCACTCCCGTTCCTTAAGGTCATCAGAAAACTTGCTACTGGAAATGCCGATACATTCTACTATGTTCTACGATCGATCTTTTTCGGTACAGGCTGTCCGTCTATGGAATGCTTTGCCAATAGCGATAAGGACTGCTCAATCTCAGCACACTTTTAAAAAGCTAGTCAAAGAGCACTATCTTACTTTTTAAATTATATTTCTCATGGTCTTACAACTGGATTTAACTTCAATAATTTCCTCTACGCATTGTAGGTATTATGTATTATATGTAGGTTTATTATGTTTTGGTATGTAGGTATATAGTATATTGTATTAGTTACATTTTATCATATATTTATGTAGGTATTTGAGTTTAGTAGAATTATTATTACTACATTAAATTTGCACACGTCCAACTACCCCATCACATTTATCTTAATTCCTGTCCATCCCAAGGTTGCCTGGAAGAAATCGCTTTTTAGTGATAAGGCCGCCATTTGTATGTCTCCTTTATGTTTGTATTGTTACTTGTTTGTTCTGTGTGTATACAATAAAGAGTATATAAATAAATAAATAACTATCTATGTGCTAAATGTCATCTAAATCCTTTCAGCCGTTTTTGCGTGATTGAGTAACCAACATCTAAACACATACCTTCACATCTATAATATCAGTAAGAAGGATTTCAAATTATGCTTATTTTTAGAGTATGTCTGTATTATTGTTTTTTGTTTCATGGTGACAGCCGACTCGGGACGCCACAGGTGCGGCGATAGCAGTCTTCACAGCCAACAAACACTTTCCTTCCCTTACAACCCATCAAACTACCTTACAGGTAACAATTTTTTTATATAGGTACTTAATTATTGAAGTAACAACCGTTTTAGAGATAAAAACCGAACCACCTCTACTGTGAGCACACACAGCAACTTATTCCATCTTCCAACCTAGCTAGCCACCCCAGCCCTATGCTATATCTTCCATCCTTATTCCATCTTATTCCATCTTCCAACCTAGCTATCCAGCCCAGCCCTATGCTATATCTTCCAACCTTATTTCATCTTATTCCATCCTCCAACCTAGCTATCCACCCCAGCCCTATGCTATATCTTCCAGCCTTATTCCATCTTATTCCATCTTCCAACCTAGCTATCCACCCCAGCCCTATGCTATATCTTCCAACCTTATTCCAGCTTCCAACCTAGCTATCCATCCATCCCAGCCCTATGCTATATCACACGATATAATATATCACGTGATATAGCGTTTTATCGATACTCAACTGTCAAAATCCATTATCTTTGGACAGTTAAACGTGATAAATCGCTGTATCATATCGCGTTTCGGTGGTCATGCTAGGGCTGGTTAGATGTTCGGATTTTTTTGCGTCATCATCATCCAACCTAACTCAGGTTGGATGATGGGAATATATTATCTTAATTATATTTGTTCCCAACCCGTCAAAAACGTAGTTTCAAAACTGATAGTCGATCACTATTACCGCATTTGTGACTGGTTGGAAGTTGGGAACAAAAATAGTTAAGGTAATGTATTCTGATTATCCAACCTGAGCATAGTTAGGTTGGAAGATGACACAAAATATCCCATCAAGCGATGGGAATAAGTTCAAACAGCTAGCGAATTTTATTCTGTCACAAACAGTCATTGCGAATGTCATTCGATTCGATTTTTTCGATTTTTTATCATTACTATGTTATAAAGTTTGACTTGAAGAATGAAAAACTTGCTTGGTGGGCGCTGTATTTGTTTTTTCCTTCCCGACGAATAAGTTTGCATAATAAGAATAAGTTTGTAACTTGGGTACAATGTAACCGTACTGAAACCGGGGTAATAAGCGGGAAGTGGGTTCTTGATTCTTGGTTACTTGGTAAATCTCCATGGAGATTGCTCGAGGCTTTGGAACAATATCACCACCGTACATCCACCTCGCGAATGCTCACTCATATGCCGCATGGAAATGTGTTACGTAATTTATGTAAATTTACGATACGCTTTGTGTGCTGTGCTCCCTTTGGGTTGCATATACATACCTATTTGCATTTATTATTGCAACATAATGTATGTTCTGTACTGTGATTCCAAAGGACTGCAAAAGGGCCTTTTTCACGGTCACACCGTGTTTCTGTCACTTTAGCTGTTGGTCTTCCAATAAAACAACAAAGCATTTATTTTCAATTTAAAGTAGGTACAATAAATTATCTTTACCTATAAAATTTTGTGTTTTATTTCTCGCACACAGAGAACCTCATAACTTGATTTAAAATATTTATCAGTTGCTAGATATTACATCAAATTATGACCGAGCTGTCAACTATCAGCATAATTAAAGGCCTTTTGTTTTGTTTTCTTAGCATTAAAAAAATACATTGAAAGTAACTCTTTTTTGTTAGCGAAATTGACCACTTTATCCGTTGTAACATAACCTAAACTATTTTTTTTCGCTTAAGTTAAGTTGCCTAGCTTAATGTTTAGTCAATTGTTACATAAGAGTTTTGTTACAATAACGTTCACGGTTGTTAAATAAATTATGAAAATGTTAGTATGGAAAATGCAATTTGTTAAAAATTCTTCATACAAAACAATAATTTCATAAGTAAGAACCTAATAAACACACATCAACTTTGTCTAGGGATTAAGATATTTTTTTCATACAAACGAGGTAACTTTGAAGCCTTGGTTTTCTGCCAGGGATGTACCGTGCTGTGATCTGATTATGGTTATCCAGGGAGTGAATGGAGGAGATTCAGAGCGCTATCCACACCCAGCTGATCTGATCAGCATTCTAAAAGACAGAAGGGTCAGATTTCTCAGTTGCAGGATTTCCGTACATTTTCGCGTTTTTTTTAAACATGTCCTATCTTTTAGAATGCTGGTCAGATGGGTTGGGGGTGTGTATAGCGATGTGAATCTCCTCCATTCACTCCCTGAATAGCCATCATCAGATCACAGCACGGTACATCCCTTGCAGGAAACCAAGGCTTCAAAGTTACCTCGTTTGTATTTTTTATTTTTATTTTATTTAATTTCGTTAGAAAAACTTACAGCTGTGAGATACCATATGAATATGAGTATATACAAAATAAGTAAATAATAGCCATTTACAAGTTTTCACTTATGGGTAATTCAAATTAAGGACTAAATATTAAGTAAAATGGGTAAAATACAGATAAAATTTGTAATCTAGGTTATAGAATTACTTAAATTATGTTTATTTTTTTATTTTATTTATTTTCCAATTTACAACTATCATTACAGGCTCTTAACCTAATGCGATAGTGTAGACTAATTAATATTTTTATTTTAATACTTATTTATTATTTTAATACTTAATGTTATTAAAATAATTATTTTATTTGACATTTTCCTCATCAAAGAATGAGGCGACGATCATGCGACGTATCGCAGCCGGTCTTATACCAAAAACATCAATAGAGGGATGCTCCATAGACAATTTATTAAATTGTGCAACAGCTCTGCAGAAAAACGAGTTTTTTCTATATTTCGTGTTACATGTCGGTATGCATAGGGATACGATATTTACGGATGAAAAAGCACCTTGATCCCTAGACAAAGTTTATGAGTATATTTGTCTTTCGTAAAGTGAGAATGCGTATTGCGTGCAGGGCGTGGTGTACCAACTGGACGTGGCGCTGCAGTCGCTGGAGACGCAGCGCGCGGGGCTCGTGTTCATCTACGACATGACCGACTCCAAGTACACCAACTTCGACTACGAGCTCTCGCAGAAGATACTCACCTTGCTCAAGGTAACAATGCACCAATACCCACAGACATGCGTAATATAACAGCGTCGCTTTAGGAGCTCTCGCAGACGACAGACCAAATCGTTGTAATGTGCGCAGCGCACTTGCATACTTCTTCATACTGATTAAAGGCCCGACCCAACTATCGGCCGATAATTGATCTGTAGTTTGCGGGGACTCTAAGGCCCGTATTTAAATTTAAACCGCTCGGCTCTCAACGTTGAGAGCTATCTTGATGTCATATCTGAGTTACTGTTTCTATAAGAAGAGCAACTCAAGTATGATCTCAAGATAGCTCTCAACGTTGAGAGCGGTTTGTAAATACTCCTATAGTTAATACACGCCGCGCCGCAACATACGTTTAGTTAGTGAAGAGGCGATACGCGCGCACACGACTCTTGTTACTTACTGGTTAAGCGTCGCTGTTGCCCATGATACCTCAGTAGCCTCCAAGTACACCAACTTCGACTACGAGCTATCGCAGAAGATACTCACCTTGTAAAGGTAACAATGCATCAATACCCACAAAGATATGTGACCATGGGCAACAGCGTCGCTTTAACACTCTTAAGGTTAAAATCTTACACGCCGCGCCGCAACATAAGTTTAGTTCGTGCAGGGGCGATTCGCGCGCACACGAATTTTGTTGCTAAAGTAATGGTAAAGCGTCGCTGTCACCCATGGTACCTACGTCATTCATCGAAGAAAACTTAATTGAAACATACAAATTATTTGTAATCAAACGACAAACCGCTGCTATCAAATATGAATTCTTCGTGCCCGTAGTGTTGTTGTTTCTCTTGATAAAGTAAGGTGCTTAGGATAACTAAGTACAGTAGAGTAGCACAATAGTAGCGAAAATTGGGTTAGGTTGGCAAGGCGTGAGTGGTTTGATAATACCTGGGTCCTATTTCACCAAATTGACACTTGTCAGTCACATACGTCGGTAATTTCACAAAATTGTCCTTAGGCACAATTAGGTTGTGAAACTGGGATAGTTTTCAACAACAACTAATCTCATGTCAAAAATTACCGCCAAATTTACAAATATATCGACTTACTTGTAAAAATTATCCCTGTTCACAACATAATTTAAATAAATAAATAAATAAATAAATAAGTGCTTCGACAATTTCACACAGCGCCATCTAGCCCCAAACTAAGCAAAGCTTGTAATATGGGTGCTAGACAACTGAATACTTATATACTTTAAATATATACTTATTATACATAGTAACACCCAGACCCGTCACAGAAATTAAAATTCATCATTTAAATTTCTGCCCGGCCGGGAATCGAACCCGGGACCTCTTGCGTGGTAGGCGGCATGTTGACCACTGCACCACTCAGGTCGTCTTTATGTTGTTATGTTTATGTTGTCGTTTATGTTGTTATGTTTATGTTGTCGTTTATGTTGTTATGTTTATGTTGTACAAATTATTTGTAATCATACCTACGACAAACCACAGTAACGTACGGCGTACCGTGCCCAAAAATGAGTAACGCTATATTATCGTATATAGTATCGCTATATATAATCGGTGTTTTGCCGAAAGGCAAAATTCACACACCGAGACTGGACCCTTCTTGCTGCTGCACACACATGCATGCCTTCTTCTGATTATCTCTTTTATATGTCCATTTTGTTTGTCCTTTTTTCTTTTTATGAGTTATTTACTTAATGTACCTATATATATATTGTTATTTGTATGAATGTGTGTGTTTTAGCAAATAAACTTATCTATCTATCTATTGAAATATAGGCGTTTAGTAAGCTTCCGGTACCGCGTATACCCACCATGCTGATGTCGTACCGATGCTGCGCCGACTAATGAGTGAAGGCTCTAAGGACAATAGTAAAATAACCGTCAATAGTAAATACGACAATAGTAAAATAAATGTCAATTTCGTGAAATAGGGCCATGGTCGTGGCGTCGTGTAACGAGGCTCTAAAGGCTTTAAAGATGACCGTACGACTAGCAGTCGTCGTATTAAAAATACAATGCGATTAAAATGTCAATAGACAGTGATCCGCTGCAACTTCACTCGAGAACGTATGGCGAAGAGAAGAGTGCTATCGCAAGCGCTCTGACGTTAGTCACTTCTGTTGTACATTTGTAGAACTAGTTCATTAATAGGATTTGGCGATATGAGTGTTGTTAACAATGAAAATAAAGTCGTAGGTGTTTGGGTTGTTACTTGTTTGTTGCGTACTACATTTCTTATTCCGTGGTACTAGTGTTTCGTAAGCCTCTTAATCCGATCACTTAAATTAGGTACTATATCGTCACGTTGGGTAAACAAGGTTTCATCTGTAATTTTTGTGAAATCGATTTTTCGAGCTAGTAAAAAAATACGCACGATTTTGGTTCTATCTGTACTATATACTAAACGCTGAGTGCAGTGCTATGTAAAGGAAATCGACCACTGCTTCCGCATTTCATCGGGGATTAATTTTGGTAGTGTTCATTTTGGTATGCTACTCGGAACTATAATCTGATGAGCGCCTGATCGCCCTTTAGGCTATTTTAGGGAATTTCAATGAGCCTCGAACGAAATAAAGGGTCTAGCAGGCCAAGCGAACGAACGTGGCCCTCAGGAAGGATCTGGCCATCCTTTAGGTATAGTACTGCCAGGACCTAAGGGTACTGTGTGCCTAATATCAGCTCCCGATCTTTTTTGATTTAGAGTTATTCATGATAATGTCAAAAAGGTAATTATTAACTTTTTTTTGTATGAAATAGCATGGGTTAAAATTGGGTATTTGACTTGAGAATGGATTTTAAGGTATAAAAGAGCAGAAAGGTAAGTAAAATAAACCCCTACCCGAAATTTTGGCTCGATTTGACGAATTTTACTATGATTTCTAAGAATCTATTCTCAAGTCAAATACCCAATTTGATTTGTAAAGTCTGAGCACCATGATTTACAAACTGTCTTGATTAAGCATTGATTTTATAAATTAGCTTAATATAATCTTATCGAATAAAAACCTCAGGACTGTTGTCAAACAGGTAACCAGGTCACAACTCGTGCTATGTTTACTTCAATTCCATTTTATCCAGTTAATTCATTAATAGGGGAACTTTCAAAAGCACCACGTCATTCTACTAATGTTCTTTTATAATAAGGCATATTGTGATGATCTATCTATCTATCTATATAAATAAAAATGAATTGTTGTTCGTTAGTCTGATTAAAACTCGAGAACGGCTAGGCCGATTGAGCTGATTTTGGTTTTAAAATGTTTGTCGTAGTCCAGGGTAGGTCTAAACGGTGGTGATACGAAGTTCACCGGGACATCTAGTTATGAATAACAAAATAATAAAAAATATCATTTAAAATGATTATAATTTTATCATTAACTACCATTTCGTATCAGCATAATTTAACCACACCAAACAACAATGAAAACTAAATTCCATTACCTGTTTTACGTATCTAACGAGAATATTTAGAAAATTAAACTAAACTAATTAAACTGAACTAAACTAAGTAATTAGGTAAAATTTAAATAAAATTCAAAAACATAATTAAAAAGGAAATTCTTTCATTTTAAACTCGTATCGTGCAACAAAAGGGAAAGCGGTCCATAGAGCTGTAATTTTCCAATAAGGCAACTCATCGTGTAAATGAAAACCCGTAGCTTCGTTTCCCGTAGCCGTGGGCGGATGCCAGCCGTAGTTGTTTCGTAGCCGGAGCTCGCCGCCCGCCCGACTCTGCCGCCCGCCGCCGCCGCGCGCCCCGCTGAGTACCGACACCTACGTCAGTCGGGCCTCTACTCGCCATTAGAACGCACGTATCACGCGTCCACGTCGCGACATTCAGTTACGATTTTGCGCATAGTACCAATACTAAATAAATTAGCGCTTACCTCATCGTCTGACCGTTCATAAACAACACTAGGATACTAAAACGATACTCTGTGGTTAATGAATGCTCGGCAAACAGGTGGCGATTGCATATCAGTGCTATTATTGGGTGTCGTTGCCGCGAAGTGGTATTGCAGTGCCAGTGTCTATTAGCAGTGGTAGAGGAAGTGCTTTCCAACGTGGAGCTCACTCTGCCCACTCCGATGACAGACCATAGTGGAGCAACATTCGATCGATAGGGCCAACAGCTGAGTGGATTGCACACCGCTGCCCGCATTATCGAGGTGAGCGCCAATCATGCCATAAATTCTTCCTTATAGTCAGTCTTATACGTTTGATATCGTTAACACTGGAATATTACGTCTACAGGTGTCGCAACAATCTTTATTGTCAAAGTACTTGAATGAATGTTGTGAAATTAAATATATTGTTTACATTTGTATCTGTGATAATGAGTGATATTAATGAGTAAACACATTATTGGTTGATATGTGATTTCAGTATTATAAGATTGTTAAATTATTTGGGTTTTAAAGTTGATTGGTATCAAAGTTAACCCTAATATGTTTTGTGTTATGATACTTCTGCGATTTCGTTCGCGTGGACGTTCATAAGATCCCTTAGAAACCTTTGACTGATATAAAAAAGTGTCCTTTATTTTAATACAGGTTATAAACTATCTGTGTGCCAAATTTCATCCAAATATGTTTGTACGTTTTTGCGTAATTGAGTAACAAGCATCCAAATCCAAATTTTCACATATATAATTTTATAAGTAGGATAAATAAACGTCATCTGAGCGAGTGTGACACTGTGACACAATCACAAAAACACACTTCTGATGAAAACTGCGCACTAAAGTTGTCAACATTGTTTTTTGCATGAAAACCAGTGTCGCAATTTCACATAAATCTTAGTATTTACGCTAGAAAATACGTGCTAATAAGAGATTTCGTACTAGGAAGAAAGCATGTTTTGCAAAACAAATCCTGTCGATTCGATAGTTTTACAAAACTTCTGGAATATTGTGGTGCATAAATCACACACAAGATTGGCTGAGTGTCTGCAGGTGCTCTGATTACCGGTGTGCGGTCATACACGTCACGTCGCTGCCAAAACATTTGGCGCTGATGCCAATGCGTCCCATTAAGAAAATGTCTATACTCCAATAATACTGGTCCTTCCTCATCTTATTGTAACCAGTACACAGTCTATCCGTAAATCCAACTTTAGAGGAATCATTGTTCTTTTTTATACAGAACAAAAACCTTTTTGGAACAGGAACTCCATTTTAGTCATCGTCCTAATTCTTTGCAGGATGTTTTTAAAAGGTAACAAAGATACGTATTATAAAATGGTAATGTAAGTGGTGTGTAACGTTGCGTAACTCTCGGTTTTTGCAACAAAGAATGATATAAGTACAATAAAAAGTCACTGTACTGAATGGACACAAGGTAGAGTGGTCTCGAAAATAGCATTCTTGTAGTTCTTGGGAAAGTAAATCTGAACCCTGTACTAATCTCTTATATCAAACGTATTCCTTGTTTCTGGGACCTTCGTCACACTGACAACACCGTTACTGAAGTAATTTATCATTCATATGGCGTGTGAAAGGTTGATAGGCGCGCTAATGAAATTTCATTTGAATCTTCTAATTGGGTTCTGTGTACATACATACCAAATGAATATTTGTTTTTTCAATAGGGTTTGCCTTTTAGTCTTTAAATAGATATTAAAAAAACCAAATACGAAATAATAAGTTAAATTGGATGAGATTTAAATCTATAACAATAATGGTTTATTATATAATATGGTATAACAAACTGCAGATACTTTAAAATGTTTAACTCGATGCTTTACATAATGCGAATGCGAAAATTAATTGCTTTTTTGCCAAGCTAGTTTTTCGAAAATTTTCAAATTGGCGGAGAAATATGGTTGCTGATAACGAAAAAAAAACATTTCAGTCATTTAATTCAGTTTATGCAAAGAGAGACTCGCGAGGTCTACAGCTCACAGAGCCACTAGTGGTATTTTTATTTAATGCGACGTACTTATACGTAAATGATATATCCAACTCCCAAATCTATAAAAAAAGTGTTTGAAGATAACTATAAATCAGCTGCACAAACATTGGTGACTTTTGGTTCCGGTTAGATTAGGAAGACGCGAGCGGCGCGGCGCTACCGTTTACGATACGATCAAAGGCAGTCTCGATTCTTCAAGGTTGACCAAACATTATGCGTAGCTCGTGTTTATACTATTTTTATTCGATTCAATTAGTGTATGGATCAACTGGTCGTAGTAGCAACTACATCAAGCAATGTTTTCTCACAATGTTCCTACATTTTTAAATTCACATGGTTTTATAAATTATAACTATATTTATCCCTAAACGATAAACTGAATAAAATTTAAAATGCGATGCGATGACCAAGTCTATGTTAATCAGACTGTTAGAGCAACATCTGTGAATAATGACACCACATCGTTGTAAAGTAATGCCATTTGACTTGTAAGTTAACAGATTTCTAGACTGCGAATTACAATACAACTCAAATCATATTTGAGGTTAGTATCGGACATATCAACGAAAACTGATGCTGCACTTTTATGACTTTAATGATACAAATTGAGAATGCAACTGTATAGGATTGATCATCATTACTGGAATATTCATTAATGAATGAATGAATGTGCGTGTGTGTCGACTGTCGATAGTGACTGTATCGGAATCTCGGAGGGGCCTCGGTGGGCGCGACAACCTGTCCTCAAGCAAGAGCAAGGTCATGGCTTCGAGACTGCTCGGATCGGCGGGTCCATCGTGTGTAGGATGTTATACCTATAATGTCCACAATTCATTATTCATTAATTTCCATGTCGTCCAAAATTTCGACGTGTCTTGCTTCTTCTCTTCCGATTTCATATAAAATCTTAGAATGTCGTAGAAGTGTCCGAATCACTTAGGTCTGTATTTATAAACTGCTCTCAATCTTAGAACATACATGAGATACTGTTTTTATATGAAAGCATGATGTCAAGTTACAGCTCTACGTTTGAGAGTAGTTTATTAATATGGGCCAAGTTGAACTAAAAAGAAACTTTTTATTTTGTAAAGGAGGAAAGAAGAAAAATTTTCATATGTTTTTCCGTAAAATGTACCTATTAAATACTATCATTTTCCTAGAAACGTGCAGGCTGACATCAAGCGTGGCGCGTGGTTGTTTGTTTAGAATTACTATCTATACTTGTATCTCGAATATCACGTGTTGTAGATATCTATCGATTTGTGTTAATGTTATTGCGTAGCTTTTACTTATATTTTTAATGAAAGTAAGTTTCAAAACTGCCGAGTTCAATCGATAGCTTTTATTTAAACTTTCGTATGTTCAACAAGTTAAATTGTATTTGGCCTTGATGGGTACAACTTCGATCAGTTTTCTTTACTACGTAAATTAGGTCTAGTTTGCGACTTTGTTTACTTTAAGAATTTTGGAAGTAAACAGGAACTTTTTACGGTGAGTGGGTATGGTCAGGCATCGTTGAGATTGTGATCTTTTTTGCGCCGTGCATCGCTGCGATCTCGTTCGGTTACCTTGAAGTCACGTGGAGGCTGATTCATGATCGCGCAGTCATCTCGCCGGTCGCTACAGGGGATAAACAAAACAATACAGCGACGTTCCGACTATTATGTGCACTTGACACTGACGACGTCCATTATACAAGTACGCTGGACAGGCGAACGTCACCAATAGTTTGATCCGATTTGAAAATCGCTATATTGGCGCTGACAGCTACTACTGGAACTTATAATTTCCAAGTACACTCACTACTGCCATAGTAGAATCTACTGCTCTCAGCGCCAATATGGCGATTTTCAAATCGGCACAAAAATTGCTGTCATTTCATGATAATAGCCTGTCCAGTGTACTTGGACGTCAGTGGCACTTTAGTATTACGGTATACCTATTCCTTCGGTTCATTTGGCATATTTGCAAAGTTATTAAATCGGTAGCATAAAATTAACTAGTGTCTGGTTTTAACGACGATGGCTCAGTGACCGGGGATAAATGATGGCTGCTTAAATGGGTCACTAACGCTTAGCTTGCCGATCTTCAAGTTTTCAATTAGCTGTAACGTTGGAGGTTTGGTTTGCTTCGGTGCCGGGGTGATTAATATCCGGCCGGGGAAGGTCGCGCGCCCGGGTGACGTCACCTCCGTAGGTGCTCTGCTTCCGGTCGTTGCCGCACGCGCACCTAATTAAAATGCATAGCGGCTACCGTTCGATATTCAAAGCTTATCTTCCTTCCTTGCGATACTGTGTTTTAGTTTTATCCACGTGTGAATTGCGCAGTCAAATATTATGTACCTAGTTGATATTATGAATGGGTGACGTGATCACCTGGTGCGCAGTATGATAAATAATATCGTAAACATTTTTTGACGCAAAATTAAAAAAATATATTTGTTACTTATGATGTCATGTCTGATTGACATGCGATTGTGATAGTTCAAAGTAGTTGGTTAGTTAGTAGTTTGTGCAAGCGATAAGCATCCGTTGTGTTGCTTATCTATTCTAGTCTAGATCACACAACGAGCGCTTTATTTACAAATTTACAATACATACATACAAATATTCTTTTACTTTGCTGCCTTATATACGTAACTTATAATTAATATAATATAAAATATTTATAGTATTTAAACTTAACATTATTCTTACTTACGCAATTAATGCAATTATGGACTGTACATTAATTACCGCAGCTAGCGCCGTATCTTATCTTCAATCTCCACTTTCTCTTGTTCATCATCCAATCCCTTTTTAACCGACTTCATCAAAAGGAGGAGGTTCTCAATTCGATTGTATGTTTTTTTTTATCGTTGTTCGCGCGTATCTTTGACATTTATGGACCGATTTAGATAATTCTTTTTTTTTTCAAATCGGTTCAGTAGTTTACAAGTAATCCTGAAAATACTATGATATTAAATCAACTAACTTGACAATTTTGTTATTTATGAACCGAATTAGATGATTTTTTTTGTTGGGGAAGGGATACCTTTGTGTAGTCTTTTTAACCGACTTCAAAAAAGGGGGTATACAGTTTGTATGTATGTATGTTTCTCCGCGATTATCTCACGTTTGGCTGAGCCGATTTTTCTACCTAAATAATATACCTACACTACCTAATACAGAAGGTACTTACACTAAAAATAAAAAAATTGTTTAAAAACAAAAAAACCGACTTCAAAAAACCTGCCTCTAAAAAAAGCAAGAAATAATATAGAAATCATTAGATACGCATTATCATTGTTATAATAAAACACGTCAATTGAAGTCGGGTGGGGCTTTTAGAATAAAAAAAGGAAGATGTACTCCAGCCCCACCCGACTTTAATAGACGTGTTTTATTATAACAATGATAATGCGTATCTAATGATTTCTATATTATTTCTTGCTTTTTTTAGAGGCAGGTTTTTTGAAGTCGGTTTTTTTGTTTTATGAATACAAATTGAAACAGATATTTAATTAAATGTTTATTATACTCATGCTGAAGTCATTAAGCGATCTTTTCTGACACTCATTCAAATGTTGCGGTCTGATATTTGCGGAAGTCAGGGTTTTTAGACACCATGCCGAAGTTACGTGACCGAAGTTCGGCCTAGTTTAGTTACGCCTGCAATGCTTTGTGAATGGCTAGCAACACATCTGCCAAAAATTACGTAGCGTTTTTTTTTCATAATAAAATCGTTGCCGTCGATCTTCGGTCGCGTAACTTTGGCATAGTGTGTCTAGACCATAATACCGGTTCACTTCCGTCCGCCCTTGCCGTGTTGGATCGGATGCGCTGCCACGAGTTCCCGACTTCGAAGCATGTCCACTGCACTGCTGCCGTTTCATTTTAACTATAAGCACAGATAATAGTACTAGCGTACAGAAGTTGCACTCCGCAAAATTGTGTAAATAAATTGCGACTCTTGCTCCGACACAATAAGGTGCAATTCAGGTCGCACAGCGCTCCCTTCGCTCCAAAACATTCAATTAGTAGTTGCCTCTCTTTCAATCGCGTAGGTCTTATCTTTTCTGATGTATGAAATTTGTCCTCTCAAAAGACGTCGAGCGGTTCAGACTCGCGCGCGGAGTGACAGAGCCCTGCTATAAGTGACGATAGCCTCGCCTGATTTCTCATCCACAACTGATAACGGTAAATCGAATGCTCATAAATAGGTAGGTATTTTTTTTTTTATTATATCGTAATACACTTTGGCGGACTAAATATAAGTTGCAGTTTTCATTGAACAATTATAAGGTGCAGTTGTAATTGAGAACTCCCGTTGCCCATTACCAAATCTGGTTAACGCTGATCTACAAAATTTCGCTTCACAAAAATATACACAGCAAGCTTAATCCTCGCGATCGAAACGGGACGGCAGATGGCAAATCGCGTCGCGGCAGCTGCATGCACGCACATTTCTTTACGCGCATCGGCCGTATCCTCCACTTATTGTGTTTTATGTTCTACTGTTCTCAGGTAGCTATCGACGAATGTTTTGTAAAAGCTGATTTTATTGTCCAGTATATATGTTTAAAAAAAATGTATAGTTATATAAAAATACAATATTGATGAAGTGGCGACGAGACGAACTATGCTCTTATTAAATCAGTGTACAATTGATTGACCATTACGTCATAGTTGAGTGTATCGTTCAAAGTCGTGTGCGTTTGCTCCATGCCCTCAAGCAGTGAGCTAGGCCACTAGTTGTGTCGCATTGAAAAGCGGGACGCTATTCCTGACCTACATTGCAACGGGGTTGTCCGGGATTGGGATATCGCCAACTGTACTTTCAAACAACATCCAAAATTATTATCTTCCATAAAGAATTTTTCTCGTTTAATATTGCGGCTCCGCCCGCATGGATTTATAGCTAGCACTGCATTATGGCTGACTTATAATACATGGCCGGAGTATCTTACTTATCATTGGAATAAATATAAAGATTTATAAATCAAGTTTAATGGGTTAAAATCACACTGACAGTAGCGCAAGGTTTATTAAAACATTGTCTGTGTTTACTTTTACCACAGAATATTAATAGTACTAACCTTTTACTGAGATAGTAAGCAGCATTATTATAGTATAGCATAGCAATCGTGAATTGTATAATGCATACTTACGGTTTCTCTTTGAATCTATAAGTGTGACATCATTTGAATTACAAATCGCAATATCGACAATGTCAATAAGTTTATTCACTGTCGCCGTGAGCCGAGCAGACGAGTGCCATGGTCTCAATATTGTAACGTGGCGTCACGCACGGTTCAATAGTTTATTATTAATCCTTGACGACTGGTTTACCGCCTCCCATTTGTTTAGGGTGATAGAGTGTGGGTTTTTTGATTGTATTAATTTATTTTTACCATCGCCACTCAAAAAAGTGCGTTTAATTCAACGATAAGAGTGAATAAAACGCTGTTTTATTCACCGAGTGAATAAAAATATTTTGAATTTGGAACAAGCGCGCATCGTATGAATTGTGTAGAAAAAAAAACAAAACGTGCTGAAAGTATGGAGCTATTCCATAGATAAAACCATAGTCATACAAATAAATAAAAAAAAAACCCGCCAATTTTATTTAGGTTCTTTTTAGTGTGTTATCTTTGGGTTCTTTTCTAAAAAAATATCCCGCCAAATTAATTAGGTCCTTTTTAGTGTCTCATCTTTGCATTCTTTTCTATATATTAGAGAGAGATTAGATGTTCAGTCTTGCATCAGTCCATTCCATCAGTGTGGTACGATCTTCAGTCTGTAAAAATTCGAAGTCTATACAAACTGATGAAATGGAGTGATGCCAAACTGATCATGTAATTTCCCTCTTAGCGTGGTTGTTTTATGTCATTGGAAAACTTCTAGTTTCACTATTTTCTAATGTTTAAATATTACTGATTACCTACCTAAATAATCAAAATTTGATAACTATTATATAGGTATTAAGTACCTACTGCTATTTGTTTTCTCGCAGTCAATGGTAAAAAGTAGAGTACACAACTCGTGAAAAAAAAATTTCATCTCGGTCCTTTGTATCCCTCGCTTCGCTCAGGATTCTACTTTTGAATCCCTCTCTACGCTCGGGATTCAACTCTAGAATCCTTCGCTGCTCTCGGGATCCAACTAGTCCCTCGAACTAAATTCCCTCTTTTTTCACTTGTTGTATAATCTACTATTGTGCCTCTATCTAGTATTTGTCAAATGCTGTACTTACACCCGTGTTTATAACAGGTAGGATTGAAACGTGAGAAATGCGTAGAGCATATTCCTCAGATTGGCATTGTATATAGGTCGGTAATTTATCCTACTAATATTATAATATAAATGCAAGTTTGTGTGTGTGTCTGTGTGTGCATGATGTGCGTGTCTGTGTGTTACCTCTTCACGCCCTAAAGTCGCGGGCGACCGCTAATTTCGTAATATTATGCAACGCTCAGCAAACAAGATTTCAAAACAAAGGCAAAATAGTAAAAATATGGGAACAATAGATATTATAAAAATACACGAAACGAAACGTAAGGATGAGGTAAAACATTGTTCAGTGTACCTATTTATATAAAATAGAAACGCAACAGAAATTACTGGTGTATTTTCTGATACGAGTATTAAACGAGCAGCAGTTGACTGAAGTGGAAATTCAGAGGCATTTCATTCGTTCAAAGGTCAGCTTCGGGTGCGGCTCGTGTCGTCGGCAGGCTCCAATGACGCGTTGCGCTCTAAACTGATACACGTGCAAGCTTCGCACCGGGTTCCGAATAAAGCTTAAGGTCGCCGAGCATTCTACATGATTGCATTAAAAAAAAAGAAATGAGACCTTTTTCTAACGAGCTTTTCAAAGATTCAACGTTAGAAATAGATGCTAAATTTATTAAATACTAGCGACCCGCCCTCGCTTTGCTTCGGTTCCTTCTTTGAACAACACCCAAAAAGAAAACAAATACCTTGCAGTAGTCACATATTCGCTCCAACAAGAGTCTGTTTTCGTTCCTTTCCGAGTCCCGTCCCGTCCCTTCATCGGTGTACGAAACGCACTTGAATTTTCGCGCGCGTTATTTTTTGCCACAACCCCTAAGATATTCATTTAAATGGTATGGTGTAAATAGTTAAAATAATGTGCATTAAATGCTTAAGGTTACCAATGTATTCAAGTTGATAAGGATTAATACTGTATCCTTCTAAATAGCTTTCTAAATTACCGCATCGTACATGATCAGTTTTTTTAAAGATATAATGGTTAGGTATAGTAAGCTGTTCTGAAAAGATAGATATATGCCATCGCGACTTTTTTGTAGATCTATAAAAGAAAAACAATTCCTTCATACATTATTTTGTTATAGCTCAAAAGGTTCATTTTTGCCAACCTCTTCAGCAATTATCGTCATATTTCTACTAATTTACATAAAACCTCAACTTATTATACACCTAAACCTTCCTCAGGAATCACTCTATCATTTAGTGAAAACCGCATGAAAATCCGTTCAGTAGTTTTTGAGTTTATCGCGAACAGACAGACAGGACGACAGACAGACAGACGCGGCGGAGGACTTTGTTTTATAATATGTAGTGATTAGCTCTGCGTTAACGGTGACGAGACGACTCAATAATGTAATTGAGATTACGTAGTATTTGTTATGTGGTCTGTGATTGAGATAAACGAGATAAACACGATACCACAGTCTTTCAAAGTTTTCCGATTGGCTTTTTGCCAGTACATTCGCTTTGTTTACGAAATTTTTACCACATCGTTTAATTTCGACACTGTGGAGGTAATTAGCTATGCCAACGTCCGTCGCCGTGGCAAAGTGATGTATATTATAGCTGCGTGGCTCATCGCCGGTCTCATTACAGCGTGAATAAGCGTTAGTTTGCCCTCTGAGATGGAATGGTACAGCCTTCCTTTGAAGCTTTTAAGTCCACGACTATTATGAATCGGGAGTGAACACTTGTGCTCCTGCCGCTTAATGCGCCTACCAACGTTTGTGTTGGACAGTTTGAAATTATGAAGGTCTTTTACTTGCAGCAAAGTCTATAATACTGTGCTTGCAGAGGCCGTACCGGATAATGCATCGAGCTTCGTCAAGTCTGCCGGGCTTCTAATTAGAACAGATAAATCGAGCCTTAATCAGGCCAAAATGGCGAACCCCGATTCATGATGTGACACGAACATCGATATCTTCCAAATAACTATACGGAATTCCTTACTTCGATTTATCTGTTTTAAGTTGAAGCTCGGCAGACCCGCCGAAGTTCGAAGAGTTAGCCGGTAGGGCCCCAGGTCCCATTGAAAATTAGCTTGAGAGTTGAGAACCTTATGTTATGATATGATACAATATCTCGTTAGGCCTTTAGTCTCCAAAAAGCTGACTACAAAATCATTTAAAGTCAACGTAATAGCATTTTGTTGTCCTGTCAGTTCGTTTTGCACACCTGGCTTGCTATTTTTTAATTAATGTTTGGATTAACGTGACAAGGGTCTGCATTGCCTCAAGCGTGGCCCAATTCTGTACTTTTTAATGGTTACAAGGTTCGATGGAATCCCTACTCGTTCTCCCCGTTTACTTTAATTTCAATATGAAAATTCCTGAAGAAAACTGTTTCAATGTAGACATAGCATACATGTAATGTAAAGAACTAAACTCTTTTCGTATCGAATGGACGCCGCGACGCCGACGTGAGTTTCGGCCTTGGGGAATAAATCAATCAATGGGCAATCACCCGCGTTTTGACGTTAGATGCAAAATAAAAACAAGACGCGTGAATATTGGAAAAGAACTCGATTTTAGTGGTTTAGTACCTATCTAACAATAAAAAATATTTTTTTGTGTTCGAATACTAATGTATAGTTAGTTATACTTAATAGTAATGTCACATTCAATTCAAAGTACTTACTCAAAGAAGAAAGTGCTGGAGTATGGAGTTGGCGTGCGGCTGAGAGCTTCACTCGGTCGCCAAGTTTGTGTTGTCGGCCACACGCGCCCTACTTTTTGTTTTGTACGACCCTGCAAGTCGACCAGTCGTTGTTGAACTTATACAGTGTGTTTTTTTGAACAGTGATCAAACTTTATAGTGTGGCTTAGTTAGACCATCAAACTGAACAACTTTGTCTATTGGACCAACTTAATCAGAGCAAAAAAATTATCAGCTGTTCCATACATTTTCGAGTAGATATTGATGTTTTCTATGGAACAGCTAAATTTTTTTTTATCTGATCAAGTTCGTCCCATAGACAAAGTTGTTCACTTTGATGGTCTTAGACCATAAAGTTTGATCAATGTTAAAAAAACACACTGTATTAAAACTAGAAACGCAGATACAAACATTTCTTTACTTACTGGTTTAGAAGAGTTACTAAGGATGTCTTTAAAAAGTCCGGGACACTAAAAATAACTCTAGATTATCACACTGAATAGAGGCGTCGAGTTATCACATCGAAATTAAATCGGAGACTAGAAAACAAATTGGGGGACGCCGAATAGTTATTATTATTTGATTGAGATTTATGTCTTGTCTGGAAAGTTGAACCTGCACCGTTGTTGACGTCATATGCCGTCTAGACTGCTGACTCGACGAGGAAGACCCCGGGCTTTGATCTTGTTTGAGTAAAATGTCTTTATGTTTTGGTGAACTAGGACCAGAGAAATGACAGAATATTGGATTGACTTGATAGATACGGGTACATAATATCTTATGAGTATTTGCTTTGAAATTTCGAACTAAAAACGTGAAAGGTAGAAATTTTATCAATATTTCGAGTGGTACGTAGTCTGACCTCCGTGCTATAATTTGGTGGATGAAAAGGGAGCCGGGGGCAATGACCTCGCACCCCTAGTTTTCTTGATGTTCATGAGCCTGCCGATGCACACCCCAAGCCACTTGGAACGGGACAGATCTTTATACTCAAATTCGAGGCCTGAGTCCAATGCAGCGTGTAAAATCGTGGTTTAATACGGCTTCTATGTGTTTACAATTCTAGTATTGTATTTACAGAAGTACCTTGTAGTGTAGATTTTTATAAAGTTTATTTGGGGGATTATGACTCCTGTACTGTTACTGTATTATTTTTATCTTACGTCCATGAGTAGGAAGGTTTTTTTTTCAAACCAAATGTTGAGTCCACTTTTATTTAAATCTTACGTCCTCTTACCCTAAAAGTGGGCTTAATTTAAATCGGGTTTATTTTAGTCCATATATGAAATAAGTTGATAATTTTAATTATTTGCAAATTTTTTTTTTTCTCTTTATTCTGGCACAAACAGTCATTATAAAACTAAGTATACGTAAAAATAGTATGTAAATTTATAGACAACGAGTGCCGAAACTTAACATATAAAAATATAATAAAAGAAGAATAGGAAGAAGCTTGTTGAGTTTCAGGTTTTTTTTTATATAATCTATTAAAAACATAACCTTTGTAAATTATACAGATATTTACCTAGCCTTTTTTTTTTTAATCATTCTTAATGCTATTTCTATATAATGTTAAACTTTCTAGTACATACCTACCCAAGTATATTATTAAACGTTCACAATGCTATATTTATATTATGTTATGTTACTTAATATTCAATATAATGTGATACAATTAACATATTAAAACTTATTACTATTCGTAATTAGTGCACAGTTTTTCCAAAATTTCACGTTTCAGACGTTTTAACGAAATATTAAAAAGATCAATGCAATTGAACTCACCATTACTTAGATTAAGCGAGCGAAATAGGCAGCTGTTACGAGTGTATTTTTTTTTGAAATGTGATCTATGATGCTAACTTTTTTTTCTTACCTGATTAAAGAAACGCTATTATTGCAGATGGAAAAGACCTTTTGCTGCGTACCGTTTTGTTGTAATTAACCAAAATTCTCGTTCTTTCGTTATATCTTTTGCTACATGCTATAATAAGGAGCTGTTTTTCTCCGTTATATTTTATTAATATTTTTGGTTCAGGTTGCGAGGGTATCCTATTCTATCCCGTCTGTAGCGATAACTTACGCTACGCCCGTTTTCGCTGAATTTATATGTGCAACATTTCGTGCTACCTTTCCCAGAACCGTCTTAATCTTCACAACTATCTTGTGATTTGAGAAATCTTGATGTAATAGTGAAGAACATTGTTGTAGCCTAGCCTAGACCCCATCTTATTGAAAATAATAATTCAACAATAGGGAACATGCATAAGTCTCCGATTTTGATAAATTTAAGCTTGATCGCTGCGGTGCGGACACGTATAAAAACATGATGGAACAGAAAAATAAAAATAAAATGTATTACTAAAATAATTTATTTTAGTTTTATCACACAGGGGAAAATAGCGTTTTTTTTCATTTTCGAATATAATGCACATAACAGTCGGATAGAATATCAAATAAAAAATAATATTTTGTATGACACATATGTACTTAAACGCAATATTTAGGGAGATATTTGAAAATTCCTGGCTAACTCTATGCAAACGTGGCATAAGCGACGTCACAAATGTGTCAACATTTACAGGTTTTGTATTAGGTAGCGTTTTCGGCGGGTGCTGCTGCGCGCTAAGTTCAAGTGAATATATCACGAGAAAAAAACGCAAGAGAAAAGTTTCAATATTAAAGTTAATTTTCTCACGCATTATAGGTACTTTTGATTTTAATACAAAAAAAATTGATGCATTGTCTTGTTTCATGCCATTTTTAGTTGCGGATAACGTTAACGTTGATGTGGAAATCTGCTACGCATTAGCAAATTGCGGGAATAGTAGCAGCTGAGTTAGTTAAAAAATAAATAAATTTAATTTTATCAGGGTATATTCTCCATTTTTCATAGCAACTGCCTTGTTATGACTGACACTGTTACATGGCACAGATTGCGCTCGGCTCGGCAAGGCTTGCCGGTCAGAATTAATTTGACTCTCTGATGCGCGCGACAAACCCTCGGACCGTGAATATTTATAAGGGTTATTTTCATTCCGGTCTATAACTGGAGTTTTAGGCAGGCTTAGTTGATTGAAGGTAATTCTTTAAAGATGAATAAGCTCATAAAAGGGGACTTGTTATAAAATAAAAAAACCTATTATGATACAGTGAGTTTATCCGTTTATAAATATTATACATTCAGTAATGTTTCTCATTTCTTTTATCTTTTAAAGTATAATAGTATATCAGTTATAGCAAGTGTCTCAAAGTTCCGATAAAAATTATTGTATCATGTTAGTAACCTTGTGCTCTGCTACTAGCTACTAGATAGGTAATTTTCATGCAATTAAATTTGTAATAATTTATATCCGGCAACTAAAGAAGCTGATGATGCAGTTTCTAGCGACGTTCACAAGGTCAAACACGGACGTAAAACCACACCACTTCGCACGTATTATTTATGAGTAATAAATAACAATTCGCCGTGTTCCTAATAGCCCAACACTATTTGTTGGTCTAGAAAATAGCGATTTGGCTATATTTAAGGTGCATTTTCTCACGCATTAGTCTTTGTTTCGGCAAAATTAAGTTTTTATTATGCTATTGTTCAGCATTTTATGAATATTCATTTTGTGGCTCTTTTCTGAAAAAAAACTGCGCATATACTTTACCTGGTTCTTATGTACCTTTGTATACTTGTTTTTTGTGTCGGGATGTACGTGGTTAGAGACAATTTTTAAACCAATTAAGGAACAGATTATTGTTTTAACTAAATACTTAGGTAAACGGATATTAGTGACTTGGTGTCGATTCGTTTGACGACTTAACTAATAAACCTAACCTGGCATTCTGTTCTTGCCTTTTCGATACAGAAAGAAGAGGATGGAACTCTAAATTTAGTTTAGTACTGTCAATTTAGTTAAATCGTTGCCAATCGAATCGACGCGCCACGCCATTATACAACGCGTTACAAAAAAACCCCAATATCAAACTAAACAGCTTTTACTATATGGCCAACTCTGAAAAAAAATCTGCTGTTTTATACATTTTGTTATATTTTTCGTTATTATTTTTTGTATGAAACAGCTGATATTTTTTTCGCGATTTCAGAGTTGGTCTCATAATAAAAGTTGTTTAGTTTGACGGTGCCAACTATATTCGGCTTTAGAGCTTTTTTGTAAATAAAGTAAATTTTGTTCGTTTAACTTTACTTATTTTTCCGTTTTGTTTGTTGCAGGGTGGATACCCGGCGAAGTTAAAGAAAGTGTTGATAGTAACGGCGCCGCTGTGGTTCAAGGCGCCGTTCCGTATCCTGCGGCTGTTCGTGCGCGAGAAGTTGCGCGAGCGCGTGCACACGGTGAGCGCGCCGCAGCTGGGCGTGCACGTGCCGCGCGCCAGCCTGCCGCGGCAGCTCGGCGGGCAGCTCGACCCCGACCACGCCGCCTGGTCAGTATACCACCACCTTCGAACAAGAATATCCTAGATGTCCGGTCAGAGTCTCAAAAATGGCACCTCAAATAGCGTCCCACTTGAAAACTGGGCGCTTATTTTGCACGAAGTAAGTGATATAAGGTGTGATTTTGTACAAAATAAGTGATATAAAATGTGAGTTTGTACAAAATAAGAGGTGATTATGTACAAAATAAGCGCCAAGTTTGTAAGTGGAACGCTTTTTCGAGGTGACATTTTTGCGTACTGTTTTAGTTCGTGAAGCGTTATTTAGGATATTCTTGATCGAAAACCACCACCAATCACCACCATCAATTAACACCACAATACATTACTTCTTTATCTTGAATAAAAAATGGGCATCGGAAAACATCGGAAATAATAATCGTCTAACATAAAAAAGACAATTAACAAAAAGTAGTTTGGCCCTAAAAGTAATTTACAATTTCAACTGTTGCAATGAAATAAATGTCAACGTAATGTCTAAGAAAAGCAAAAAAAAATATTAGCCTATGCCCATTCTTTATCTTGAAGTACTGCACATTAGATGTAATCAACACCGTTGAGTTTACAATAAGTACAAATTAAATATCACTGTTATATTAAGCTGCATTGTAAACTTGCTTAAAGTTCATAAATAAACAATAAAAAAACGTTTGCTAAAATTGTGGATAAGCAAAATAAACAGACAAAGAAACAAACAAATAAACGAAAAAATTACTTATTAAAAACGTGTTAAAATACACTGGTCCGTGAATGTGATACAGACAGTAATCGCCTTCTTGACATTTTGTAAATTGGAAAGAAGTTCCCTACGTAATTACACTACGCTAAAAAACCAAACAAATAGTTGTGTGTATAGGAATTTATTGACATGCTCAGATATTGATGAAGTAATGAATGTTCAGATATTATTGGTAACTTGTAGTGTATGGAATTAATTGACATTTTAAACTGTTCAGTCACCTTGTCAGCTATTATCTGACGGCGACTGAACATGTACGTACGATTATAGCCATCATCGTACGAGAGGTTTTCATACTTATTTCGTCTACCGCCCATTTTAAGAATCAATTCTTTTCTAGCCCCCAAAATTTTCAACTTTACTAGAATTACTTTTTCACTTTTTCACCTTTACCGCCTCCCCTGCACCCAGGCCTCCTACGCGCCCACACAGATTTAAACTTTACCTACGTATTCACGGAATTATGGATTTTACGTACTAAGCATATCCCAGCCTGAGGCTCGCAGTTCAAATATGTTAGCCTTCTAAATTGATCTTTGAAAACTGTTGACGTCGGATAAATATTCTTAAATTGTCTTAAAATACTCTGAAGTCGTAAAAGCGTTCCGAGGAAAGTTTACGACCTATCCGACGAACTTGGAGTGTACCAATAAAAGTGAAGGTCTTTTCGTAGGTATTGTTTTTGTTACGTGCAAAAGAAAAGGTACATAGGAATTATCGATTTTTAATTTTTTTGCATTGCACAATGCTATTTTTATATTAAGATAATTAATATATTAGAAAAAATCTACTCGTCCGTAGCACCTCAGACGGGATCCCGTCAAATACCTTCCTGATCATGTTGCATAAAAATCAAAATGTCTACGAAGCAAAATGCCTAAAATCCATGTCTAAAGAGCAAAGTGTCTACTAAGTAAATTGTCTTAAACGCAGAATGACTAAATAGCAGTTTGCCTAAGGATGAAAAAGGTCTAAATTGCAAGATGTCTATGTCGCAAATTGTCATTCTGCATTTTAGACATTCTGCGTTTTGGTCATTTTGCCCTCATACTCATAGTCTTTTTGCTTTTTAGGCAGCGTGATCAGGAAGGTACAATCCACATAGGAATTTGAGCCTTAACTAATGCATCTAGTTATTAGGCAGGACTACTTGTCCACATTCATACCCTGCTGACGTAATTATGATTTGATAACCGAACCATATCTGTATTGCTAAATAGGACAATGACTTCACAATACGCATGCCATTAGCTCTATATGTTACCTTTGTCGCCCACGTGAGAGCGACCGATGCGGATACGATGTTGTAACGAGTCATTACGCTCGAATTATCTTGAAGGATAAAATGCTACGTTTTTGTTGCAGGCTGGATCACTGTAGAAACTGCTATACAAACAACATTCAGAGTTCAAAGTTGGACGGAATAATTGACGAATATGTAATAAGCAACCACATACCTGGAGCCAAACCGCAAAATGGTAATATGTAATTCATTTTAAACTTTACGATACTACTACTTTATTTAACTGCGGTAACTTTGTTGTTTTGATAATTTTTCTTTGATCTAAAATGCAACATTTTTGTTTCGATATTGCAATTATTTAAATTTGAACCGAGTTTTCCGAAAAACGAAGGAGAATTTGAAATGAGATAAGGAGCCTGTAACTTTTCAATAAATAGCGGTTATTGACAGATATTTTTTGTGAACAGGTATAATAGAGCACGGTGTCGCATGCGACATGACGAGCGACCGCGCGGCGCGGCGGTGCGACAACGCAGCGGACATGCACATCAGCGGCGACCCGCCCTACACCTGCGACACCAGCCCGCTCAGGTGACTTTGCCATTTTGTCGCATGCGACACTAACGCCATTTTTATTTTTTATTCACATAATTCGTCGAGTGAATCCATCAGACATTACCCAGGAAGTTGATTATTCAATCAACAGCCCGTATCTGTTGTTTATTTACCCTGCCTGGTTCCCACCGGCCGCGCGGAATCTTGATGCTCGGAGCACTGCCTACGCAATTTAGCTTTTACAAACTACGGCTATTTATTCAAAACCAAATTGATATAAACATATTTAAATTACTTGATTACGTTTTGATTAAATAAATAAATAAATAGTGCTTCGTACTAGCAAAGCTAATATTATTGTATTATGATAAAATCATTAATGGATGGAAATATAACAAATTAACATCCATGACTCAATCAATTACTTATGCTCATCACAAAAACCTTTGCCCTTACCTGGATTCGAACTCTTTGACTCAATAGGGTCGCTACCATTACAACAAATGATCGTTAAATCCAAGAAATTGAAAATGTAAAACTTTTTAGACTACGACAAATAGCATAGCATCGAAATACTTCAACGTTGTACACCAAATTGGCGGATAGGTACTTGTGCCGTAAAGTTGGAAATTTACGATTCCCCTTTATGGACGTATTCGAGGGAACCGAACAATCAACTTGACACACTTCTCAATGCAGGAAGACAACTCTTATAGTGAAATAAAAAGTAACGCGGCGGCGGGCGGCGTGTAACAGTCCAATAAACGTGCGAACATTTGCAGGGCTATATGGCTATGGCTACGTCCTTAATTGAAGTCGAGACGTAGACAGAGAAAACAACAACGCTTCGTACGTTTCTGCGTTAGTAAATTATGTTTTTTTTTAATGTTATCGATAGTTTTGAGGTTCACAAGTCACTGAATAATCTTGAGAGATTAAAGGGTATTAAAGTTATTAGTTGTATTTAATAGATAGCGTATTCCGTTTGATTGTTATAATAGTCATTACAGTAAAATTAGTAAATAGAACAAATACTATAAGTAGTTAGTATTTGATAAGTTTAGTAATAAAATTTGATTTTCACAGGCATTCACATGGCTACAATGGCGACACGAAGGGCAGGCACATAAATTCCGGAGATGAAGATGACTTAGATATAAGCAGTAAGTAATATAGATTAGTATTAATAAAGTTCCGACCTCGATTATATTAGTATTTCTTGAGGTGCTCCATGGCGCAGGTTTGTGATGCTGTCCTAGTGACCTATTTATTGAATAAAAGGCAATGTGTTTGTACGCCATGCGTGCATGTGGCCATACATATTAGCTAATCATGTTAAGGGGCCGTACAACGCTAAATACATTTTTTTTGAACAAAGATTTGACATAGTATTACTTGATTTATCGGTCCCAAAAAATAATGTAGAAAGTAGTTATATAGTAAGTACTCAGTTTTGTGATTGACAGAAACATGACTAGCTAAAACTTTTCTCGATAGAAAAAATCGTAAAGTGACCTCCAATTTGGAATTTTTCACTGATGTTACAACCAATAATAAAATTAATCTACTAGGTATAATAAAAAGAAACCTCATTTTATGATTTAACAATAACTTTTATTATGAAAATTGCTTCTAGCGTTGTACGGCCTCCTTACGACTTCTTAACTTTATGATATTTCAACTATGTACTGTTAAAACAGTATTATTTTAAATCACGATTATTAGGTATACCAGCATTCGCATACCATACAGGTCATTATCACACTGACTGGTGTGAATTTTTGCCAAGAATTTAGAATCGACTAGAAGTAGTTATTGAACCTACTTGGACAGTAAAAACTATTAGCTCAAATCAGTTTACGTAACATAGACACGTTAATATTGTCAACGTCAAAGATGACAGGGCTTTGTTTTGTTTGTAATAAATAACAATAACCTTGATTTCACTATGAATTTTAATTGTCCAGATCAAAAAAATATGGGTATGTGTATTTAATAGTAAGTAACTTAATTATTACGAATGGGTCAGTTCATGGGAATGAAAAAAAGATCGACATTAGGTAAATTTATATTTTTTTTATGTATCTTTGTTTGAGTATGAGGTACTCGATATAAAACGGAAATCTCATGACGATAAAGTTTACGATTATTGGTTTCGATTCGAACGAGGTTGACGCTTGAAGGTAAATATCGTAAAACGGATTTGTATAAAACCTCGGAACGTTTTACTTGTTAGTTAAATGACTTTTCTGTTAGTGTTGTTTATTTTATGTGAGTCACATGCTGTTTATTGTTTATAATCCTTATGGTCAATTGATTTATCTGTGATTGTTCTCGGTACTGAATAAGATAAAGTTTAATTAGTGTTTTGTAATAAATAAATAAACAAAGAAGTCCAAGACTACGTTTCCGTTAGAGATGTGCAAAGAAGCTTTGTGAGAATCTAGCGAAGTTGTGAAACGGTGATTATGAAACCAGACTTGTGCGAGGATGCGATGCGATGTATAGTTGTGACACGGTGTGTAGACGAGCGGTGCGTGAATGCGTAGCGATCACATCTACCTCTAACAAAATGCTGTCTATTGACTAGTGGTATACATATATAGTGAGATTAGAAACACCAGTCGATTTTCAAACAAACGAGGTAACTTTGAAGCCTTGGTTCTTTGCCAAGTATTCACCTAGCTGTGATCTGATGAATAGCTATCCAGGGAGTGCATGGAGGAGATCCAAATCGCTATACACACAACACACACCCAACAGGGGCCGTACCGGCTAACTTACATGGCTATCGTAATCGCTTTCATTTGACAAATGGATGTGATACATTGCTACTTTTCTTTTTGGCGCAAATAAAACCTTACCAAATGAAAAGTAGCAATGTATATATCACATCCATCTGTAAAATGAAAGTGCATACGATAGCCATGTAAGTTAGCTGGTATGGCCCCTGGTCTGATAAGCATTTTATGAGATGTAAGGATCAGAGTTCTCAGTTTTAAGCTCGATCATTCATCCGTAATCCTATTAGTTGAATTTTTCCCTCGCATTTGCAGATCTATTTGAGAGAACGCAAAAGTGCTTTTTGGGGGTATCATACCCCCATGGTATCTTACCCGTATGGGGCTCTCAAAGGAGAAGACAGGATCTTTCCATCGTCGCATCGAATAGATCCTTCGATAATACCACAAATATAGAGTGTATAGTTAGTACCTACTATGCACGCACCGCACACACACATAGACTCTCGTCTCTCATCGACCGACAACTCTGCGTCACGCACTCGAACTCGTTTGAGATTCGTCTGAGATTCCAGTTATTCCGTGGCGGTGAGAGGGGTGTCTATGGTGTGCGTTGCTCGAGCGCACGTAGTACTAAGATTGATTTCTGTACTCTCTCTGCTTAGTGATTGATACAGAGTATGTTGTGTTGTGGCAGCGCGCGGCACGTGGTCGTCGGGCGAGGCGTCGCCGGGGCTGTCGGACGAGGAGTGCGGCACGGGCGGCGGCGGCGGCGAGGCGCCCGCGGCGCTGCTGGCGCGCGTGCGGGCGCTGCGCCGCCGCGGGCTCGCCGCCGAGTACGAGGAGATCCGCGCGCGCCCGCCGCACGGCACCTTCCACCACGCCAAGTGTGTAGCTATCGATGTTCTCATCTATTTCTTTATCTAAATCTAGATTTTTACTAATAGTTAATTTTTGTCCACATAAGGCTTAAATTTTAAAGATGATTACTAGAACTATTGAAGCAATACTTCTGTATGTATATGCACATACATGAGGTCACAACTTTATCGTAGGCGTAGCTGAGATCACATCCCCTTGCTCGATATTTTTACATATTTCCGTCGCTTCATCCGGGTACTCTTGACCCTTAAAAGTATTTTTAATGTAGGCAACTTGTTGTGATCAGATTGCCGAGTAATCTCGCCAAGAACCGGTACACGGACGTGCTGTGCTACGACCACTCGCGCGTGCAGCTGTCTCAGACCGACGCCGATGACCCTACCACGGACTACATCAACGCCAACTACGTCGACGGGTATAAGCAGAAGAACGCATTCATTTGCACACAAGGTAAGATTTTCTTTTACTTTTGCTTGCACTACGGGTCTCACTCCGCGCTTAAACTTTTATATTAATTTTTAGAATAAACTATTCTCCTCGCCGATAGAAAATGGTACTTAAATGATGAGATATATGAATAATTCTTAACCCCTGGCATGTCACTTATATAGCTGATTTTTTTTCGAGATTCCGTGGTTGCCCCCATAGTAAAAGTTGTTCATTCACGTGGTCTGAAATCGCCATTCATTTTTAGATATACTTAAAAATGTACGGTGTATAGAACAACATCTTATTACTTCCAATCTTATCGAAATGTCTTAAAATTACCGTCAACTTCTACTTGAAACCGCATCTTAAAAGCATCTTAAAAGCATCTTTATCGCAAAGAAATGACATTATTTTTCTCTCTAGGCAGATTACTTGTAAAACTTAATCCGCAACCGGTTCTAAAATAGACTTAATATATCTTAGTATAATAATTTTCCTCGTAAAACCACAAATTGAAACAGAGTTAATGCGCAATTGCTAATTTTGATGACTATTCTTAGAAACTCGGTGTTTAAATCAGATTTCTTGGATTGGCATTACTAAGAAAATTCCAACCAAGTGCCTGCCCTAGTATATTGTTTTTCTTTGCAAAAAAATCGTATAAATAATATCTGTTGTTTGTTGTATGGTAGTTGAGTTATTTTATTTAGAACTTCATAAAAATAGCTTTCCAAGTAAAGTTTTTTCATAGCTTAAAAATAAGTTGTAGGTGTTGGTTACTTCACCAAATGACATTAACTACAATAGAATTTCTAATGTTAAACAGCGTGGGCGTTGTAGCGTTTTAAATAAAATTGAAGTTTGTCTCATTTCCATGAACTACTTAGTAGTCGGCGCGTAGTGCTTATGCTGTATTTGAGTAGAGCATATAGGCGTGGGCAAATTTTTCGTGGGTGTGTTTTGTTAGCATAGCAAGGGGTGGCTCGATGAATGTCATAGATGGTGACCTGATTAAACGACTGTCACGGATTCAAGTAGTATAGGGATGTTGACTAATGAATAAAATAACGAAACACTAATAAAAATCGTAAACATATTAAACTTTTAGAGTAGCTTGTATACCTCTTGGTTTTATATATTGCATATTATTTGTTTTATGACCCTTCAAAGTTGGGTGGACAAGTCCATTTAAAAAGTATAAAATTTATTAAAATAAATGATACCTTTAATTAGTCCGTAAAATGTATATCAAATTTGTCGAAGAAACCATTTTGATAAACACAATATTTAATATAGCTGCTGAACAAATTTCCTATGCGTTGCATACAAACTTGCAAGGCGTGACGTCATAACGTGCAAGCCATTAGTATGGAGCGTTTTTGATCGAGTCCATTTGTGTGCATTTCACACTGTGATATCTCGGGCAGTTTTCATGCTAGCGAATTAATTCTTTTACCAATGTTTCTTTTTTTGAGAGGTAATTTATGTAACATATAATAAAAAAATAGTCAACATCCCTATTGTAAAAGCAAAACTTATTTGATGTGATAAATAGTTGAAAATCCTATTATAGCGATAACCTCGATCGATCTAGTAAAATATACTCCTTTTTGGGCAGTCGCGTAAATGATTATGTCAATTTGACCATTTATTTTAGTATTTTGAGTCACTAGTTAGTGCGCTGTCTGTAACCTTCAAGCATTCGTTGTAAGTATTACGTAATGTTTCTCGCTCTAATGCAAGTCGTTTAGCGATAAAAGGGGAAGGAAAGGGGAAGTAGAAGGCTTTAGCCAGAGCCATAGCAATGCTCTGTCCGTCCTTTTCATATCATAACACGATGACAAGGACGGACAGTGCACTGACGTCATAAACCAAAGCCAGAGTCAAAGCGATAGAGTTAGGCGGTAGACCCGCTGATCGAGAGCGATCCATCTATCTATTACCTTACTTATCTATTGGAGCCCCTAGACGATCAAAAATTTCTTGTCAATCATTTACATTGCATTTACCACTTGGGGGCGTGGCCTACTTTTGATTGGCCGCGGTAATCTATCTATTCTGTGGTGCTTGTCAAGCATCGCTCCTAGACGATCAAAATGTGATTGACAAGCAATGCAATGTAAATGATTGACAAGCAATTTTGATCGTTTAGGGGGTCCATATCCCTGCAGACACCGCAAAATTGATTTGTGAAAGCTATAACGAACTTCGCAAAGTAAAGACGTGGATGGTATTAACAAAAGTTAATAATGGCGCCTTAAAAGTTAAATCCAAGCGAGACTTGTCCAGAGGGGTGGGTTCACAAATTATACCTGCCACATACAGATGGAATTTGATACGGAATAACGATAATAGGGATGTTGACTAATGAATAAAATAACGAAATACTAATAAAAATCGTAAACATATTAAACTTTTAGAGTTGCTTGTATACCTCTTGGTTTTATATATTGCATATTATTTGTTTTATGACCCTTCAAAGTTGGGTGGACAAGTCCATTTAAAAAGTATACAATTTATTAAAATAAATGATACCTTTAATTAGTCCGTAAAATGTATAGCAAATTTGTCGAAGAAACCATTTTGATAAACACAATATTTAATATAGCTGCTGAACAAATTTCCTATGCGTTGCATACAAACTAGCACGGCGCGACGTCATAACGTGCAAGCCATTAGTATGGAGCGTTTTTGATCGAGTCCATTTGTGTGCATTTCACACTGTGATATCTCGGGCAGTTTTCATGCTAGCGAATTAATTCTTATACCAATGTTTCTTTATTTGAGAGGTAATTTATGTAACATAAAATAAAAAAAATAGTCAACATCCCTATTGCCGCATGTATGTGGCAGGTATAGGTATGTGTATGTGTTTGTATGGATTAGCTGCGTTCGGAATGATTCCGTTTCGGAATTCCGAATCAAAATACCGTCTGTATCTCTGGTGTCGGTTTTGGACTCTGTATTAACATTGAATGTTACTCGCTCGTCCGCCAGGCCCACTACCGAAAACATTCGGCGACTTCTGGCGGATGGTGTGGGAGCAGAACACGCTGGTGATAGTGATGACGACGCGCGCCGTGGAGCGCGGGCGCGTCAAGTGCGGGCAGTACTGGCCGCTGGCGGTGGGCGCGCGCGCTGTCTACGCCGACTACGCCGTCGCCAACGAGGCCGTCGACGCCGACGACGACTACACAGTCACGCACCTGCTGATCACCGACCTCAGGGTATGTTACCACTTGTCTACTCACATTTTTAGTTAACATTTTTTAAATGAAATAGGAGAGTTGCTTTTTTTTCAAATACTTTATCGATGTTGAAAGTTTACCTTGATTTTTCTTATTTACCTTATTTACCAAATTGCATTTTTTATTTACAAACAATTATTTTGTTTGTCATTGATTCTTGCATAAAATTAATGTGTTTCGATTTTAAGTCTCAGGCGTAAATTTTGATTTTCCGAAAGTGCGTGTTGAATAAGTTATGTAGTCACCTGAACCGAAACTATTTGTAGACAGTAGTGTTATGTTGATGCAGACGGAGCAGTCGCGGCGCGTGTGGCACGGGCAGTACACGCGGTGGCCGGACTACGGCGTGCCGGGCGGCGGGCGCGCGCTGCCCGTGCTGCGCTTCCTGCAGCAGGTGCGGCGCGCGCAGCAGGCGGCGCTGGCCGAGTGAGTGTGCCTGTTTTAGGCCCGTGATTATAAACCGCTCTCAACGTTGACAGCTATCTTGAAATCATACTTGAGATTCTCTTTTTATAGGAACAGCATCTCAGGTATGATCTCAAGATAGCTCTCAATGTTGAGAGCGGTTAATAAATACGGACCTTAGACTGCTACGGCAGCTTCTTCGGCTACGACTTACTACGTAACTGTTGGCAATACTTTTTATATTACGCCCTGCAACTTAATTTTTTTTCGCTGTGCAACGCCTTACACAGCGATAAAAAGATATTGGCATTAGTAAAGATACTGTAACGATATTTGTTTAGTGGCTTATCAGAAAGCTTATGCCACCACATGATTACCTGTGAAGAAATTTTTACGATATCTCTTAAACCTGAGAAGCTAAACGAGCTAAAACACTGTTATATTGGGGGGGGTCATTATGACGTCATCGAGACGTACGCGAACCTTATGTCGTACGTGATAAAGCACATATTGCATTGAGCTTGGCATTCCCTTCAAAACCCTAATAACTCAACCATTTCTAAACGTATTTCAAAAAATCTTTTACTAAGTTTCATAGCTATGAATATGTTTTTATATTATACCAATAAAACTATAGGATTCAAAATTCAATTCAATTCAAAATTCAAAATAATTTAATCAGTCTAGGCTGTTACAAACACTTGTGAATGTCAAAGAAGCTACGCCATCGGTTCGCAAACCCTGAGCGGGAGACCTTGTAACGAGAAGAACCGGCAAGAAACTCGTCAAGGGCTGCTTTTTTCTCCCTGTATATTTCATACAGAGTTGTCAACATTTGAAAAAAGAGCTCCACATTTAAAGTGAGGTCATTTTCCATCACAATAATTATTATGAACAAAAGTATGCACACAATGGGTAGGTAGGTTGAAATTAAATACCTACTACATATCGGATAGGTAATTGTGAGAGTAAATAACTTTCAACTAGTTGAGAAATCAGTAATCACTCTGTCTGCTACTCGAAAGTGCACCTAAGTAGGCAAAATTTACCAAAAAACACTTGATACAAGACATAAAAAATAATAAAAAAACGCAATTCTTACAATTCAATATGCGTTAAGATAGGTACTCAGAAGCAGACCCATTCCCACTGGCAGCACCCGTTCACGAGCATGACGCGTGGACCAGCCATCGCTTCGCTCAACACCGCAGAAATGTTTAAAGTGAGCATGACATACTAAAGCTCAATTCAGACCAGGGGTGGAATTGCGTAAGGTCATCGTATTCATTTGACAGTTCATATCGTATTCCATCGGTTGCAATTTGTATGGGACGACATTTGGTGCGTTCCCTTTTGCGCCAACAGCGATAATATCACTGATATCGCGCTCACACTTCGTTCCGATTTGATGTGAGCGCGCCAACGATAGCAGTATTTACGTCACGGATGACGTCACTATCGCCGCCATTTTGCGATTACAGTGATATCGTTCTCGAGCGTTAGCACTGTGAGCAGTCTGTCATATTTGACGTTTTGAGTTGACGTTCATGTCCTTACACACTTCTGATTCGTTATTTACTTTGTTTTGACGTTACAAAACGTCAAAACAAAGTAAATAACGAATCAGAAGTTCGGCGCGCGATAATAGCCGTTCCGAATTGAAATCGCGTCAACAGTGCTGTCAGCGCGATAATCAAAACGGAACAGCTTTTAGCGCTCACATCGCCAACAGTACTATTGGCTCAAAAGGGAACGCGGCCATAATTATATAATGATACAATATGATCTGTCAAATGAATACGATTGACTTTACGCAATCACCTAGCTGATTCAAACCTGTTACTGATCCTCATTGCGATTGTCAATTTTTACGTCAATGCCATTGTTGGAGGAATTGACAATCGCTTCAATTGCACGTGTAAACGATTAATTTTCGCATCGAGGAGCGTCAATTACTTGAAAATTTACAATCATAAATGATCGTTACCGGAGGACTTTGTATCAGTTTTTACGAACTCATAATTTTTTTTTTCATATTGAAAGAATTAGTTACCGCTCGAATACACTATGAAGATTACTTATTGTCTTTCATATTTTTTTATTATCGTTGGTGAATAAAATAAACATTGTTCTTATTTCCAGCTTAGGAGACGCGTGGGCGGGACACAGTAGAGGACCTCCAATTATCGTCCACTGTTCTGCGGGTATTGGTCGGACAGGTATGATTTCATATAAATCATTTTTACCGCCTCTGTGGTCTAGTGGTTCACCGACCCGTGTAAGATGCAGGGGTCCCGAGTTCGATTCCCAGGGGGGTATAATTTGTACTCAGTTTGGTTGGTGGTAGAGCTTATTTCAAGTCCGCCTGCTGGCTAGCTACCACCATCTTACCTAAGCCATAACAAGTGTTCCGGCAGTTAGAGGTAAGATAGCCAGTTCCTCAGTGATGTGATGAGGATTCCGGAAGTAGGGCGTTTCCACCTTCGGCCTTATCGTCACTTAACATCATGTGAGATAAAGGCCAAGCACTTACCCGTTGAGAATAAAAAAAAATGTTAACCATCTACACGCCCAAATTTTATCCTAGAAAATACAATTTTTCTCTAAGTCGCCCGAGCGTCCGTCCAGGGGCCCTACCGGCTAACTTTTCAAACTTCGGTGGGTCTGTCGAGCTTCAACTTAAACAGATAAATCGGAGTAAGGAATTTCGTATTGTACTATTTGCCGAACTTATTTTTAAAGTTATCGATGTTCGTGTGACATCATGATTTGGGGTTCGCCATTTTGGCTCGATTTATCTGTTTTAATTGAAGGCAGATTTGCCGAAGTTAGATGCGTTAGCCGGTACGGCCCCTGATTGCGAATAGTAGTGCCTCGTGAGCTCGTGACGTGAGTTCGAGTCCTATCCGAGTACATTCATTGTCAGAGACAATTGATTTTTCGAGTATAAAAATAGAATTGTGAAAAATCTATATCTTAAAATCTACAAAGCTAAAAAAGGAAAAATCCTTTCAGTGTCTAATACACTGTCTATATATTTATATTGAAACAGGTGATAGTGTTGCTAAAATTGAACAACTTTCTCCAAGGAACTGTTGAAAGTGAAAAGTTTTTTTTCGCCTTTCCCTATTAAGTCGGTCAGCTGGCTAAATTTATACATTTTGTATTATGTTTTTTTCGTTTTTCGACCTATGTTCCGTGGAGAAAGTTGTTCAATTTATGCAGCACAATCACCTGTTTCAGTATTGTTACATAATTTGGTTAAATATTTGTTTTAATCAAATGTATTTGTGTTTAGGGACGTTCCTAACGTTAGATATCTGCACGATGCGGCTGGCGGCGGAGGGAGTAGTAGACGTGCGCGGGACCGTAGAGCGCGTGCGCGCGCAACGAGCGCACTCCATACAAATGCCCGACCAATACGTGTTCTGCCATCTCGCCGTGCTGGAGTACGCGGTGAGCACCTCTATAATAGGCCTGAAATAACTAACCAGGGATTAAATAACGTTACTTTAGATAACGTTACATTGAAATTAACGTTATTTCAGCAAATAATGTTTTTTTTACCGTTTTTTTTAATTAACGTTATTCCAATTAATAACGTTACTTTTTTACCGATACTTTTCCGGTAAAGTTAAACGCTAATTTTACCGGTACAATAATTTTAATGCTATTTTTACCGGTAAATTTACCGATAAAATGTTTTAACGGTATTTTGAACGTATTTTTTTGTATCGTTATTTTTTAACGGTATTTCAATCCCTGGTATAAACGCACCACATGCGCGAAAGTTGATTCATATCGAAATATAGCAAGCTGGATTGTTAGTTGCGCACAAACGCTATACGCACCATTTCCACGTTGCGTTCGACGTACGCATCAGTTTAGAACTTTGTCACTTTGTTGTAGTTGTCATTTGAGATTGATTTGTATTAAAAAAGTAATAGCTTTAGTTAGAGTGGCAAAGTTCAAAATTGTATACATATTGATAGACGTGACTGTATGTCAAGAACATGCTGCGTTTATATACGCTACGTATAAACGCGTCAAAGAACTCCTATCTTAAGGCGCTGTAGGTAGTGAAACTTGCGCCGCCACGACGTTTATTTTTATTACTCGTAAACCAAGTCAATATTTAAAAAAAGCTTATGTAATAATCTCTTAAATTGTCTCTAATATTTTTTGAATAACTCTTCAACAGTTATCATTCATTCTGTAAGTTTTAAAATCCATTATTGCCAAAAGTGGCCACTTTGAGCTACACAGCACAGCTACAGTAACAGAATACTTGAATACAATAGCCAATTACAGAACTCCACCGATAGCATTCAGTATGGTTATTTAAACTTAACAACAATGCACGCATATAAAGACATGAAACTAGAATCATAATTAATTGCAGGTGATGCACGGGTACCTGGAATCGGCTGATCTGTCTGGCTTCGACGACGACAACGAGGAGTCGGAATGAAGGCTGGCGCGCCCGCCCTGCGCGCTGCTCTAGCCGCCCCCGCCTGCCCCGCCCCGCCCCCACCGCGCACCACGCATTATGATGTTTTAACTAACAGGGAGATTACATGCAGTACTGTACATTCAGTTTGGCATCAGTTCATTCCATCAGTCTGGATCATCAGCACAGAATATACAACGTGTTACAAAAAACCCCGGCGAGGCCAGTTCACGATCTGATGAAAAGATTGATTTTTGAACTTCCAATGTGAAGAACTGATGTAGAGTTCTACTTCACAAAAATTACTGTAGACTGAAAAAGAAACACAATAACCGAACAGAATATTGAAAAATGGCATGGTAACTCTGTAAAAAAATCCTGAACAACACCATAAAACTTATAAAAATAAATTTCAAATCGTCAGATTTCGTAATTTTCAACCACAGCAGTACAATTTCAAATTTCACAGGGCTGCCTATTATTATAAACGCCTCCGAAGCGTCTTTCTGTCGCGTAGCTCTGTCTCAACCGACACATGACACCCCTCGTGCGCTGGCCCGACTGAGTCAGCCGCGAGCAGTAGGCTAATAAAAAAGTTTAAGCGCGGAGTGAGATCCCTTTATCATTAGTCTGGAAAACAAAGTCTATACAAACTGATGGAATGAACTGGGCCCTATTCAATAAAACTTACAATCCTACAAATTTGTCAATTTATAAGTGACATTTTTGTCAAGTTGTATGACAAGTGCTGTTTAATAAACCTTACAATTATGTAAGAATTTTACAAGTAAAAATCTTACAAATATTACAATCATATATGCTGTTCAATAAACGTTTACATATGTAGAAAACGCCTGTAGTTTTCGATGACAATGTAGTTGTAATTTACAAATTACATAAATTTGTAAATTTTTGTTGAAGATTCTTAATTAACGAGGATAGATTTCAAAAATCTTAGATTTTAAAATAATCGGTAGTTGCCTTGCTAACCCTAAACTTCTCATTAAATGTGAAATCAGTCACATCAAAAAAAAATATGTTTTTAAATATTTTCTTTGTCGTTCGATTATCACGATTTCATCGTTATCACTACTCTCACTACTTGATTTTGGTAAAAAAAAGCAGCTAAAAAAAACAATAATGCCGAGTTATAAAATTTTACCGAGGGTGAGGTCACCTGTCAGAAATGTATTACCATTCTACAAATAAGTAAACTTGTCAAAACAATTATGCGTTCAATAAAGCAGTTTTTCCTACAAATTTGTGAATGGTCAATTATGCGTTCAATAAAGCAGTTTTTCCTACAAATTTGTGAATGGTCACCTGTAACAGGAAAATGTTTATTGAACAGAAATATGTAAAATTGTAAGTACAATTCGACAAATATGTAAATTTTCCACCATTACAAAGTAACTTATTTTTTATTGAACAGAAACTTGTAAAATTGACACCTGTAGTTGTAAATTGTAAGTTTTATTGAATAGGGCCCTGGCACCAGACTGATCATGTAATCTCCCTCTAACAGTGGCCAGTGACGCACGAGCGTTGTAATTTCAGTGACAATAAACTGATTAAACAAGTGCCTCTATTGAGGATACCGTACCAGGTCGCCGTATTCTCCATTAACCTCGAATAGCTTTCCACTCGCCTGTCAAGCTTATTGGCAAGTAAGTGTCCTTCAAAATGCGTAAGTTACATTATATGCAACTCTAGCGCCACTCCGGCAAAAAATTAATTACCTACCGTGTAAATACAATCGTAGTTTATTAAAAATCCAAGCTTATGGTCCTCTCACGAAATATCAACTGTTATTTATTAACATACAAACTTAAAGACAGATAATGTGGTTTTTCTCGACGAAACAATAAACTACATATAGCTTGACCAGAAAGAGTAGAAATTAAATAAAATGGAACAAAAATGTTTCAGTACAAATGTAGTCAGTGTCGCCAAATTCGTGATTTTGACGAGTTTGCATAGAATGCGACTCTTTATGGCTATGTCAAGCTGTACATCCGTTTTTAGTTGTTGTTGTAACTGCAAAGAATCACTGTGTTTATAAATAACAATTATTGATATTTTGCGAGGGGACCATCAGCTTGGATGTTTAATAAATTGTGTACATATCTACACGGTATTTTTTTTGGGAAGTGGCGCTAGTGTTGCATGTAATGTCGCCTATAGGATTAATTAGACATAGGGCGAGCTCGCCGGCAGCGCCTAGTGTAAGAGTTAGTGAATGAAGCACGGACGGGGCGCTCCCGCGAGCGTCGCTCCGGTGAGCCTCGTCGATCGAGTATTTATTTTGCATTATAAATCTTTTTGTAACCAAATAATATTTCCGTAATTATTTAGAGTTTTATTTATTTAATAAGAAATATGGCTGTGTGAAGTTTTCGTCTGTAATTTGTATAGTTATATGTTTCGTCGATTTCAAACGATTACATGCCACTATTGGATTTATTAACATAAATTGTGTACTTGGACGTCGCGAGTTTGATACGTTTTTATAAGTGGAGGTGCTGGTAGTGAAAATCGTTCATGTCTCGACTGTCATCGGATCGTTTCATTGACGAACTTCATTGTGGTAATGTTAGATTTTTGTATTTGCTAAAATTGCCATCTCTCGGATTGTGCACTGAATCATGTATGATACGAATTATTATATGACATAATTTGTAGGCAGACTATTTCACTCTTGCAGCTCGTGTGTATTGTATGAAATACATCTATATCGTATTTTATTGGATTAAATTAAATGAATTATTTAAAAAAAAAATCGAGTTACACTGTTATCCGTTGCGATTTTTTCATACAGGAACCAGTGTTACTAGATGAGAATAAAAATTGGCATCGAGTTACTCGTTGCGAGTTTTTTTCTCAACCAGTCACAGTGTGACACGATTCAGTGTAACTCGTTGAGAAGAGGAATGAAAATGAGTGAGGGCTCCAGAGTACAAACCACGCAGGTATACCAGAGAGGTATGCCAACTCTACAAATAATATTTCTTTTTTGGAGTGTTTGACGACGCGCGAATCCTAACGATTTTTACGGCACTAATGTAAATACGTTTTTTAATTGTTTTCAAATTATTAATGTTTTTATTAGCAAGTTGTTGTTTTAACTCGATTATCACCGATTACAGCATTAGGCTGTACACTGAAGAGTGAAATATTCTGCACCTATATAGACTGAGTAACGTTAATATGCTCCAGAATTTTACTAGCGGCGTTATTATTTAAAAGATTATTAGTCGCTATTATCGCACATTAACTTCTGAAGCGTGATGAAATATTATGAATTAGCTCATGTTAAATCTAACGGAACTAAAGTATATAATAAAACTGAACTATTTACACAAATTAGATAATATGAATGGCAGAATCTTATTTATTTTTAAAGCCATATTAGCGACATATCTATAGAGAATCAATATTTCAAATCACCGTCCTCTCGCGCAACTAACATATCGCCGTAGTCGCCTTCAAATGTATTATTTCCTTTAGGACCATAATGTCCACTTCTTAAAATGACCACTTCCCAAAAGTCTTCCCAATTTGTCCATTTCCCAAAACGTCCACTTTTCAGGCTTCTTATAAAAAGCTACAATTTGAAAGTGGTAATACTTGCTTGTGTATCTACTTATCTTTTTCCTTGTTTCGCTGCATATAATTTTTATTTATGGTATTTAATAATTATATTCGCCATGCCACGTCTCCATAGTACCGGATCACATAAATATGGAGAAGGTTAAATTCTACAATACTAAAAAACCTTTTTTTTAATATCACTTTTGGATAAACATTTTTTTTCGTTTTTTAAAAGAAAAATATGTATATCCAAGAGTGATTAAAAATAATTAAAAGAAAAATATGCAAATCATGAACAGTTTTTATTTACTGAAGAGGAGTAGATTCCCATAACAAAAATAATTAGAAGAAGTTTTTATTAAGAATCATGGGAAATAGACATATTGGGAAGTGGTCCTTTTGGGAAGTGGCCAATGTGGGAGATGGTCAATCTGAGAAAGCAGTCATTACGGGAAGTGGACGATCTGGGAATGGTCATTCTGGGATGTGGTCCTTTTGGGATGTGGTCATTTTATGAAGTGGACAATTATGGTCCTAAAGGTATTATTTTACGTTTCGCTGCACAACTTGAGCGTTTAACTCTCACCCTCGTGTCCATAGACGAGTAAGTAATTACTTGAGTAAATCTTGCAATTTTTTAAATGCTTCTAATATTATTGTTTTATTGTTATTAGTTACACGGGCGGTGCCCAATTACATAACATAGTTAACTTACATAATAATTATGCAAACAAATACTATAATATACTATTATATATTTACATGCAATTTATAATATATACTAATCCTTAATGCACCATACAAACTGCACTAAAATTGCATTTAACATTATTTAAATTGCATGTGAATAAAATTGTTACTCAAGTCATTACTTACTCGGTTACTCGTCTATAGATAGGAGGGTCAAACCTAGTGAGCTATTCACCTTGGCTAAGGAATCCGACATCAAAATTATGGAGCATACTTTCTAGGTTGGGACAGTTTTCTGTTGCAAAACGATATTGAGATTTGTAACTGAATTTTTGATGGCTTTTTACGGTGTGACAACTTTCGCAACAGAAAATAGTGTCTTTATCTGGTAATATTAGATTAAAGTTTTTCTTATTATTTAAGACTAATAAATTGTTAATCTGAAACAACTGTTGATGCTGTATCTGTAAATATTATTTTCTGTTATATCTAAATTTAAAAAAAGTGTAATAAAGAAAAACTTGTAATATATTTAAAACTTAGTTTTCTTTTGGGTAGGTAAGTAAGATTCCCTCCAATCTCCAATATCAGAACGACATCTGTAAAGGTACAGTACAACGCGCGCAGGAGATTAACATCATAAGTTATTTTGTTCTACAACTTTTCGAAAAAGACAAAAAATAAATATCTACTTTTCATACCTACAAAACCACAGAATGGATAATAGTACACAAAACTCCAATTAGTAAACCTTCGAGCATCGCGGCTTCTACACGGCGTCTTTTAATTTACTTGATGTTCCAGACCTCTTCTAACAGCAAAAAACTCATAAATTCGACATTTTAAACACAGCAGCGTTCACATGCGCGACTGGACTCGGTCTAGAAAGAAATCCGGGCGCAAAGAAACGCGTCTTACTCTAAGTAGTAAACTTAGTAGAACAACGCACGGTGAAAGTCTTTTTTTGGAAAAGTCGTAGAGCAAACGTCGTTGTTTATGATGTTAGCACCAAAGATATTAGAATTTTAAAAAGAGGTAGATGGGTTACCTGCGCCTTAACACTGGCAGTCTAAAACTTGGCTAATTAGCTCACCTGAGCGTAGTCTCGCAAAAGCATCGGCAACGTTGACACTTTGAAGTGCTCCCGCGAAACACAGTAAAAATGCCGTCCTGCGTAATGCGAACTTGTACTAATTACACAAGCAAGACTTCCAAAAGTCTAGGGATCATATATCATGCGTAAGTATTATATTTTAACTAATTTTCGTTCATATTTGTACATTAGAAATGCAAAATGTCAGTAAATATTATCCAAAAAGATTAAGTGCGACAGCAAATACTCCGATTACCGAGTGTGATAGAGATGTCTGTCATAGATTATAAATGTACAGAACGGTCAATGCCACGACATTGCTCAAGCATTATCCACGAGATGAATAACTAATGAGGGCTTTTCACAATGACAAAAAACTGTAGGCTATCGAGCCAGATGATCTATCGAGATGGCGTTAATAAAAATAGGTGACAATGTGAGTTTTTTACTAAGCTTCGAAGAGTGTCAACACCATCTAGTGATTCAAATAGTTACTATTTTTAGGGTTCGACGAGTATCAACACGATCTAGTGAGGCAAATAGTTACTGTTTTTATTTTTTAAATGTCACTTTGAAAAGCCCTCATTAACTTATTATATATTTACTATTATTTTTATAGGTTTCCAGCAAATGAATTGCGATGTATTAAATGGATAGACATTGTGCGGAGACAGAGGAGAGAAGAAGATTGAAAATTTCATGATGATCGGTTTAGTAGTTAAGACGTGAAAGCGTAACAAACAAACAAACAAACAAACGGAATTTCGCATTTTAATATTAGTAAGGATTACCTAAACCTTGTGACATAGAATTTCTTATCGCCCATATTTAATTAAAGCTTAAAAAAAATTCTTTACTAATTTGAACACTTTTACTATTTAAATTTACAAGTTTTACGAAGTTACATATATTTTAAAAAATCGTTTTGGTCACAAAAAATATTTTTTTCGGAGTGGAAATCCATTACGCAACGGACTATTTATTATTTTAGGAATTAGCAATAGAAACTAATAGGTAAATTTTATTGTGCCCAAAAACAACCCAAGATATTAGTGGTAATAGGTTCGACCCGCTTTTTGGGTCGAAATCGGATTTAAACTCGTAAAGACCCGGTTTAAACCTTTGGGTTTAGCCCTTGCACATCCTTAATTATGACTATTAGTAGCTTTTTTATTTTATCGCTTGAAGTAAAATGATTCATTATTTTATTCAGATATCATTGTAGTTCATAGGCATCAAACCATCGAATGTCTCTTCTGTGACACATTTAACGATATTCTATGATTAGTATCGCGACATTCACGACGACATTGCGCAACATGTATCTGTCTCGTTTACGCTCTTGTAAATAATCATACTATCTTGTTCACACTTTACAACACGGTCAAGTTAAGTCGGCATATGCGACCATACGAAATCATCGACTCAAAGTGCCGAGTTACCTTGACCGTGTAACATCGTATTATTTAGTGTGTTATAACGAGGCAGGTATATACGCCTTGCGGACAAATTCATGGCGTCGCATATACCGACATAACACATCTTTTTAATTCTAATATCATTGGTTAGCACAGAATAACTAATAAGTAGTAAAAGTACTTATATTAGTAATCTACTCTGGCGACGAGTAAGTTGTTGGTGGTTTAAATAACCCTGTATACTTACAGGGTTATTTGTAAAACACCAACAACCTTACAGGAGTAGATTACTATTAGAATCATAAACAACAATGTTTGTTCTACGACTTTTCCGAAAACAGCCAAAAAAATACCTATTTGTATGGAATGTCGAATATTTTTTGCCTGTTTTTGGAAAAGTCGTAGAACAAATATTGTTGTTTATGATGCTAGTGATCTACTCCTGCGAGGTTGTTGGTGTTTTACAAATAACCCTGTATACACGTGTTACAAAATAACCCCTATATACCTAATGCCGAATATGGTAGATAGGGACCATCAAACTGAACAACTTTTACTAAGGAACCCATTGATATATCAAAACAAAGTTTAGATGCGTTACCCGCACTCCACAATGGCAAGACGAAAGTAAGGTAATTGCCCGACTTTCAATTAGTCAGGCACAGGCTCGTGACACGTAAACACACCACTCTCGTCAGACAGACACTAAAAAACCGTGACATTCTGATCAAAAATGCCTTCCTGCGTCTATAAACGATGTGCAAATTATACAGCAACAGTCAGAGATCGGAAAAATGTTTTATTTCACACGTAAGTACTGTATTTTACCGTAAAATGTATTTTCGTATTTTGTATTACTCTAATCGGCCATTTTTTTACAAAGAGCGAGACGCGCCAATGAGCATGCAGCGTGTCAGACGAAACTTATGATGTCTGTTTATCTCTTTCTAACGACAGGGATTCCGTATGGTGGCGTTCATTTTTGTCCCACTATTGATGTAATATGTCAATGTGTGTATCTGCAGTACCTGTCGCTGTTTTAAATTGCATGATGTTGGCGCATAACGCATCTAAACTTTGTTTTGATATATCAATGAAGGAACCTACTCTGAAATCGCAAAAAAAAATTAGATGTTTCATACATTCTGAAATTTTCGTTATGGTTTCGTTATTAATTTTTGTATGAAACAGCTGATTTTTTTTCGTGATTTCAGAGTTGGTTCCATTGTAGAAGTTGTTCAGGGGGTCAAGTCTGCTAATGTTAACGTCAAAATTGTAGTTCAATGGTGTTTGAATGGTAATGCTATTTGACACAGTTCTTGTTTCTTTAACCCAAAATCGAGACACAATTATGTTTCCGTTTTGGGTTTAAGACACACAATGTGTTTCGGTTTTGGGTTTAAAAAACAAAAAGTGTGTCAAAAAGCATTACCATTCAAACGCCACGATTTCGACGTTAACATTAGCAGAATTGACCCCGTTTGATGGTCCCTATCTATCTACCATATTCGGCATTAGAAGTTTTTTTATATGTTTTTAAAATGAAATCTCATCACTATGAATCTAGGTAGGTACCTACCTATTTAATCTATATTAAGTAAGGTAGTTATACGTATAGGTATGATCAATACAAACACACAAATTCATATGAATAATAATGTATTTCACATAGAAAATTGTCTTTCGCTTTTAATAATTAATGTTCATATTATATATTAATATAAAAGTTTAAATAAAAGCTAACATATTTTGTTAAAAAGGTTAGTTTAATTAAAAGTTAATGTTATGTAGGTGTTGTAATAAGGTAAGTATATAACTAGGTAATATGTCAATTAATATTTTTAATTTTATTTGTAACAAGTAAAACATTTCTTATTTAGTTGCAAATGAGTAGTTATACCTACCTACCTACATAGATATTTATTCAGAAGTACCTAACATCAATTTACACAATAATTTATTTAAAAAAACAAAAGTTTAATTTAGTAGGTAAGTACCTACTTATTTAAATTACTTACATTAGAAACTTTCCTATAAGTACCTATTGGTAAAAAATATCAAATTCATGTACTTACACATTATTATCTAAAGTATCCTATTCGTATAACTATCACATTTATCTTAAAAATACTAAACTTATTAAGTACTACCTACGTACTAGAAAATATAAAAAAAAACTTTTATAAATAATAATACTCATTGCGCTTGTGATACTTAGGCCGGCCACACACAGACGGAATCCCGTTACGGAATTCCGAACGGAATTTCGATAATGTACCTATAAATAAATAATAATAAATAAATAAATATTTGACAACATCACATACATTGCTCCGATTCCAAAGTAAGTAGCTAAAGCACTTGTGTTATGGAAATCAGAGACAACGGTGGTATCACAAACACCCAGACCTGAGACAATATTGAAAAGTTCATTTTCTACATTGACCCAGCCGGGGATCGAACCCGGGGCCTCAAGAGATGGTGACGCCTTGAAAACCGGCGTGCAAACCACTCGACCACGGAGGTCGTCAAATGTCAAAAGTCGTATGAAGATTCCGTACGGAAAAATCCCGCATGTGTGTGGTAGTCCATAGATTTGTATGGATTAGCTGCGTTCGGAATCACGTATGTACGGAATTCCGTAACGTGATTCCGTCTGTGTGTGGCCGGCCTTATTATGATGTGTAGGTAAGTAAGGTTGAAATTATACAATTTCGCTGTGGGACTTTCATGGATCTAGGTAAGTCAAACATATTATTTTTCTCCTTTCCATAGTAGTCGGTCAGCTAACCAATACATTTTGTATGGGAGTATGAATTTCTTTTTTCGTTTTTCGACCTGTTCCTTGGATAAATTTGATCAGATGGTTTCAGCAACACTACGTATTACCTGTTTCAGTACAGTACGAGGCAAATATCTTGAAATGGGGTGGGGATTGCGCGGAACGCGTATTTTGGGCATGCGTAGCGGGAGAGGGGCGCGCGCTATTGGTCGCTCACAAGAGCACATGCGCGAACATATCCCCACTCCGTCGAAAAAATTTCAAGTTATATGCCTCGTACTGTAGGTACCTATGTTACATAAATTTGGTTCCACCTTACATTATAGGTAGGTACCTACTGTGATTCATACGTCTGGTCCATACATTGTAATAAATCTTATGACTACCTAGTTACTTACCTACATAAAAAGATACTTTTTGAGATTAATTATAAAACACTGTCATAACATAACATAAAATGCTGCCAGACAAGATTCGACAATAAGTACTTACATTAATAATAATTTACATACCTACCTACCTAATAAGTACTTAATAAATGTTGTGTTCTTAAAAACTTTGGTTTCAAAGTGGGTAAGTACTTCTTAGTTATCGTGACGAATAAAGATGTCACCTTGTACTTTTTGATTGCCTACCTACTATAAAAATCTAGTTGATGATAATAGTAACGTAAGAGACAATATCACTATTGTTAACAGTCTCTCTTTTAATAAATTTGAGATTTCACATTTCACAATGGTTTTTTTATATTATGTTGGGCTCAAAGGCCGAAATCAGTCTTTGAGCAAAAAAAACGCTCACAACGCGTTCTGTGGCCCATAAGACTTATGTATTCTGTGCTATGAGTTGATGCAAACTGTTTTTACGTTACCGTAAACAATCGGATACACAGAAAACGCGTTATGAGCGTTTTTTTCGCTCTAAGACAGATTCCGATCTTTGAGCCTAACATACAATATAGGTACTAAATAATATAAGTATAGAAAAAAATCGATAGACGGGAATCGAACCCGCGACCTTTGGAAGTCCATTCCAATGCTTCTCCAACTGAGTTACCGAGTCACTGATGGTAGCGATTTTTACTAATACTACCTATAATATAATAATAAGTAATTTAGTATTGTATTCTCTCTCTATTATTTTGTAACCAATTCTCATTGATACTCGTAGCTAACTTTTCACCTAGGCAGAATTTCAGTTTAATATTTGTTTTAAGCATAGCAAAATATTTGGATTAGATTTTGTATTATATTTTTTATGAAATGCTTTCTTCAGGACTGTCTTGAATTAATTAGAAAACCTTAAGCAATATAAACTGCCTTGTTCTGCCTTGTTTACAATCAGTTTATCACAAAAATATTTAATTTGTATTGTAGGTACCTAAGTAGATAGTTATGGCACATTCAGTAAAACGAAAACTTTGTTTAAAGCAATCCTAAAATTACCTAAAATTTTTATATGCGAGCGAGTCAACAAACTCAATTTTTTTAAAGATGGTTTGACTGGCACAATTTTTTTTTTCACTGGAAATATAGTTAACGTGCAAGTCAGAGTGCGTATTACATTATCTTTAAATTAAATATGATTCCAAACAGGCAATATTTTTGCTGAATAAAGGTCGCAGTGCGCCGCTGGATGTGGGCAGCGCAGGATCGATCGTCGCGGAGATCCTTGGGGGAGGCCTATACCCAGCGGTGGGCGTCGTGCGGCTGATATGATGATGATGATGACTATAGCAGCTAAATACTGCAGTAAAAATGTTGCCCGTTTAGGCGCCTTAGAATACAGGGTTATTTTGTAAAACAACAAACTCGCAGGAGTAATACATATATAACATCATAACCATGGCCTATGTATCATCTATTGGTCATTTTGTAAACAGACAAAAAAGTCGACTTCCCATTATAAAATTGTCCGAAAAGCTGATTGAGTTTTATTTTAAATTCGATTTTTTTGTCTGTTTCCGGAAAAGTCGTAGAACAATAAATTAATTTTGTTGTTCAAGATGTTGTAACCTACTCCTGCGAGGTTGTTGGTGTTTTACAATTAACCCTGTATACCTACAGTTGGTCTCTACAATAAATGTGTGCTAAGTAAATGTCGTGGTTAGGTTACGAGTAGAATGTGAGCACGGAGGTGTGGTTGCCGCGCACGAACAGCATCGGCGGCAGGCCGCTGCTCAGCACCTCCAGCCACGCCATGTACAGCGGCGCCGACACAGAGCCCTGGGAAACAAATCGACCGGTATACTCTAACATCAGTCAGATTCAGGGGGCTATTACGAAAATAACGTATAGGTACTCAATTATTTATCATTACATATAAGTATTTTTACCCGACTGCAAAGAAAGGGTTATGTGTTTCGCGCGTATCTTGTAAGTATGTTTGTATGTATGTATGTTTGTATATATGTTTGTATGTAATATTCTTTATTACCTCATATCTTTCAAACGGCTGAACGGATTTCTATGATTAAGATATCGTTAGATTGGTCTTTTCAGCCCAAGTGTTCTTAAGAAGGTGGCGTTATAAAAAAACCAACATGGCGGCTGTACGGTGCTATTATACGTAGTGAAAAAAAAATTTTTTTTTTAGAATACTGCAATATGGGTGTCAAATTAAAGGGCTTATTATAAGGATTTCAAAAAGGTATATCATGACCATAATATAATTATAAAAAAAAACAATAAAATAAAAAAAGTAAATTATATTACGCAAATGCGAGCGGCCGCTATAAACATGTCAATGAGAAATTTATATTTTGTTTGTGTATGTTAGCCACATTCATGATGAAAAAATAGGCTATAATATCATCCCAAAATCCCTCGGGATCGAAGCCTCAGGCTATGCCGCATGGCACGGCTAAGTTAATCAATAGATGGCGCTGTAGCCGAGTACATCGCGGTATGGTTTTGTATTCATCATCAATAGATTTCTAGTTGCATAGACCATATCAATAGATGGCGTTGTAGCCAAATACATCTCGGTATGGTTTAGCTCTCTGTAGATTATATAAGGTCTTTTGTGTTTATACTGAAAATATAAAGATAACAATAAAAGAATCGAAGAAACGATAACGAGAAATAAGAAGAAAAACTTTTTTAATTGTTAATTGATAATTATTTTAATTCGATTCCATCTAGCTAGCTGTAGCTAGAGTACATTCATTATTTATTATACTAGATTCCATCTATCTAATTGGAACGCGTGTTGCATTACTTTACTTGCATTAATATTGAAAAAAATATTAAAGAAGTAGATTTTGTTAGGTTTTGTAGCAAGTATACCTAGTTTAGTTAGGGCTAAGGAATAGGGTGTTTAGGAATATCTTATTACTGAATTAGTGATTAATTACATTCTCTTTGATATCGATAATAAGGTACTTGATACAAATAAGGCCTACCTAATTTGAAATGCTTATAATTTAATAAATATTAAAGGTAACTAACAAAAACATGGTTAATTAGCTTCTTTCATCCTTTAATTGCAGAAATCTGTGAAAAAAATTTACAGTTTCTAGCTACATCTAAGCAAAATAATGGAATTCCGAAGACACTGATTTTGGCTTTAATAAATCGGCTACATTTATTAAGGCCTATACAAATTCAGAGTAAAAAAAATACCTTTAAATTGAAGTTAAATTTGAAACATAATTAAATAAACACATACAATTATCAATGAAATTAAATATTTCATAGGAAAAAGTAAGACTCCTATTATAAATTCTTAAAAAAATAAAGATTTCACTCAGTTGCAAAAATCTGTATAGGCCATATTAAAATACCCTTTTTATTTTATTCCTTTTTCTTAGACAGGTTACATTTTCTCTTAGATTCCTACAATGAAAGAATGAAAGAAGTGAATAAACCATGTTTTTACTAATAACCTTTAATATTTATTAAATTAGAAGCGTTTCAAATTTGGTAGGCCTTATATTATCACGTACCTTATTTGTGTTTAAAAATTTATAATTAATGCATCTAAAGCCAATAGTACAAATCAAGGTCATAGATAGCTAATTATAGATATTAAGAAACAATTACTAAGAAAAGCATATACTAGAACAGCTTGATTTCAAGCTAAAATTTACCACAAAATCACACGAAATTTATAACGCAGCACTGAATCGCCCACCTCTTTCGAAAAATGCGTGCCAACTAGCGTAGTAAACGCGTAACGGGACGCTCGTGCACTCGGGCGGGTTATGGGGTGTGTGTGTACATGTCCATGAATTATTTTCCCTGTTGTATTTATTTATCATGGTTTTCTAGCACATAGGCCTTATTTAAACGTAGGCCTTATTTGTATCAAAAACCTTAGTACATTACAGCCGTGAACGGGAAGCTAGCGATTGCATTGTCGAGGATGGTTTGAAGCCCGAGCCGCAAGCGAGGGCTTTAATCATTCGAGGCAATGCAAGTAGCTTCCAGAACAAGGCTTGTATAGTGCTTTTCTCAAGAAATGCGAGGAAATAAAAAACTTTTCAATTGAAACTTAATTAAATTTAATTAATATTAAAAATGAGTAATCAGACAAATCCTCTGAGTAATCTTGAATTACGTGCAGCGCCATCTACCGCCGAGAAGCAAAACCCATCTCATTTCGCTTCTCGGCGGTAGATGGCGCTGTACATAATTCTCTCGCAGGGCTTGCTGTCAGTTGTCTTGACCCTAAAAAAATCTTATTTAAACCACACGATGAAAATTCTTTTAAAGAATTAGACCGTCTACGTAATTTGTAAGGAGAATATAACTAAAAAGACGTAAATAAAAAACAACTAAATTTAAAAAAAATTAAAACCCGCCTGCCTAAAAAAAGACAAGTCAACAGAAAAATAAAATAGAAAAACTAAAAAACCCACATGCATCAAAAAACAAGTCAACTGAAAAGATGGAAACAAGATAATATATAAAGGCAAACTTAAAAAATATTGATGGTAGTGTTTAGATTAAAGGCAAACTTAAAAAATATTGATGGTAGTGTTTAGATTAAAGGCAAACTTAAAACATATTGATGGTAAGTGTTTAGCACTTTTGTTCAACATAATTATTACCCGACTGCGGGTTATGTATTTCGCGCGTATCTTGTAAGTATGTTTGTTTGTATGTAATATTCTTTATTACCTCATATCTCTCAAACGGCTGAACGGATTTCTATGATTAAGATATCGTTAGATTGGTCTTTTCAGCCCAAGTGTTCTTAAGAAGGTGGCGTTATAAAAAAACCAACATGGCGGCTGTACGGTGCTATTATACGTAGTGAAAAAAAAAATTTTTTTTTAGAATACTGCAATATGGGTGTCCAATTAAAGGGCTTATTATAAGGATTTCAAAAAGGTATATCATGACCGTAAAATATAATAACTAAAAAGAGATAAATAAAAAAATAAATTAAAAAAATTAAAAAACCCGCCTGCATAAAAAGACAAGTCGACTGAAAAGATGGAAACAAGATTAAATAAATATTAAAGGCAACCTGTCATAATAACATGCAGTCGGAGGCATATAATTCAATTATTCATAATGTCACTTTCTTTATGCATGCCTCCGACTGCATGTTATTATGACAGGTTGCCTTTAATATTTATTTAATCTTGTTTCCATCTTTTCAGTCGACTTGTCTTTTTTTAACATATTTATGGGTCCAGCTGAAAACCAGCGTTGTGGAATAGACTCCGCAACACATACTGAGCCTGGTCAGCCCTTTCGGTCGTTTAATATTGTATCTAATCACAAGTTTAAATTTCGAAGTCTTTAAGATCTGTATTGTACTTTACTGAAAACGCCGAATAAATGCTTACATTACTTATTGAATTTATGTTTTAGGGTTAGACCACATTTGTCAGCACGGTATCTGCCTTTATCCGTCGCCCCATCCTTTTCTGTCGCTCAAAACATTGCTGGAACGAGAAAGATAGCGGGAATGCGACAGCACGCGGCGGAATCCTCAAGAAGAAGATCGTAATCCCGCTTTCATTCTCGCTCTAGCAAATGGCGGTTCTGAGCGACAGAAAAGGAAAGGGCGGTTCGGTGCTGATAGATGTGACCACATAAATCAGCACCGAATCGCCTTTTTGCGACCCTAAATAGCTACTTTACATAATTAAAAGTTGGGATTTTCACCGCATAACAATTGGGTTATTTCCCAGCCGCTACTCCAACGTGGTCGCCTCCGCACGTGGCAACTAGCAATTTTTAAATAAAAAAAAAACATTCCGACGAACTGCAAACTGAGAAAAATATTCTAAACGGGCTCATATTTTTTACTCTGAAGAAGCAAAGACTGCATTTTTCGCTCCTACAGAGCCTATATGGATCTCCAAGTTGAAAACTTAGCTATGTGGTAGTTGGGCATGGCATGGGCAGAGCTAACGTACCTTCCTGGGCATGGGCAGCGACATGACGACGAGGCGCGCGGCGCGGGAGTTGGCCAGCAGCAGCTCGCGCAGCCGCAGCTGCCGGTTGGTCTTCTCCGCTAGAGTCAGCAGCTCGGTTTCACTGATGCGGCACTCTGACGAAATGGTACATAAAACATTTTGAAATGAAACATCGACGCCAGACCAAACAGAAAGAAATCACCAGGCCAGACTTTCAGGGTACTTACGACTTGAATAAATAAATACTATTATTTTGAACAAATTATTGATAATCAAAAAATCACAAGAATTATTATAAATATGGAAACTAATAACTACGAGTAGATATTACTTAAGTAAATATGTGATTATTTTTATAGAAATATGAGAATCTCTGTCATCGGCGTCATCGCACCTTCATTCGTCGTTTCTGAAGTAAACTTAGAGATGAGGTCATCGAAGAACTTCTTCGATTCTTCTTGAGGCGCCTCCATGATGTCCTGCACCATCGTCAGCGAAGAGTAGTCGATGCGGAACTTCGACAGCAGGTTGGCCATACTGCAGACATTGAAAAGTTATATAAGATAATAATGATTGCAAAGTAAGCAATGGTGAAGGTGTGTAGAAGAAAATAGCGATACAGTTCATCAACACATGAAAGGTCTAAAAAATTACGTAAGTTACGTAATTTTGTCCTACAAATGTATGAAAAAGTCTCCGATCCGATTCGGTTATCGGTCCACAAAAAGTCGGTTGAGTTCGCAATCAATATACCTAGTCACTCACTTTCTTTCCTCGAGCTCCAGCTCGTGCCGCCGATTGGCGAGCGCGAAGATGCGCAGTTTGCAGTTGGCCCACGCGGACCGCTGCGAGATTATGTACGGCAGCAAGATCGTCAGCCCGCCGTCGTCGTACAACCACCACACGTCTATCGACCCTGGCTCCTGACAACACAAGGAAAAACGACTTAGGTACAATAAATTTAAAGATAAAGAGAAGCAGGAAAAATAAACCAACATTAAACTGAGCTTAATATAAAAGTACCTACTTGTTTTTTGTAACACGTTGTATAGGTAAATCTTATGAGAAAAAAAAAACTCACTAGAATCACTAGATCCATTGTGGATCTAGCCGATGGATCTTCCGAGAATGAAGGATCAGTTGGTATATTGTAACACTCATTGGACCTCTGGCCACTGCTGGCTGACTAATCAATCATGGATGGTTCACAAAATCATCAGGTTTTCAATATTATGCTCACCTGTTTCCTCTGGAATATTGTCATTAGTGATAGCTGGTCTTTCGAAATCTCCACTCCGTTAGAAGCTTTGTAGATTATCTGCCGGTGGATGTCCGTACCTTTCTTGTCTTTTTTCTTTTCTTTTGATTCTTTTTCTGATATCGTGAATGATCGTGATGTCGTTAAAGTCAATAGATCTGTAAAATAAAAAATATTCGTCATCTTTCTCATTTCTTTTCGGTAAGTGTCTGTCTCTAACAATAAGGTGGGTGCCGTTGTGTCTTTTGATTAATATTAATATTTTTAAATTTGAGATTTTTGCATTCACAATGCTATTTTTATACAATACTAAATGATATACTAGAAAAAATACGACTCGCACCAGATCAATTCTCGGACGGGAATCGAACCCGCGACCTTTGGATATCCGGTCCAATGCTCTGACCACTGAGCTACCGAGTCACTAGTGACATGGTCGAATTTCTTCTAGTATATCATATAATATTAATATTAATTTTAAATTGTTCCTTTGCTTAAAATATTGAACCATTAGAATTATGTTATTGCATGCCCATGGGCGTAGGAAGGGTGAAGATCCCTAAATCGTATCAAAAAATGGCATAGTTATACCGGGTGTAACAAGACCTTCAACGAAGCCGAGGTCTACGTATTCTGCCCATCATCAGGACCATTTCTGTTCAAAATTATTGCTGGGAAATGATGTTGCTGGTGTTAAAAAAGCATTGCATACATTACAACGTAATGTAACGCGTACAAAAGACCGCGCCTGCGAGTGAATGCTACACAGCTGCATGCGGCCGAGTTGAAAGACAACGTTTATGTGCGTGCTCATGATATACATTGAGTGATGACGTTTTGAAGCCATTGTTTTTTTACAAAACACATAAAATTTTGATAATGTTTCTGTAGACAAAAATAAGGAAATAACGAATTTTCATAAAAAAAAAAAAAATTGACTTTGACCTTCAATAACTTCGTAGCTATTGGTTTCCCAGGTATAGTCTAAAAGACAAAAATGATCCTGATGATGGGCGGAATGCGTGGACATCGGCTTCGCTGAGGGTCTTGTTACACCCGTTATATCCTCACTAGTCAAATTGTGTCTACTGGAGGGCTGCGAGTCGGAGGATCTAATGTCGAGGTCAGAGTCGGCGTGCATGATTTGCGCGGGCCCGCGGCGCACGCGCAGGTCGCCGCTGCCGCTGGAGGTGGCGGTGAGGCCGCCGCACGCCGCCGCCGCCTCCGCCGCCGCCGCGCCGCAGTCCAGCCCGCCCGACACGCGCAGGATCGCCACGGCGAGCCGATTCTCGAATGCTGTGCTGTATCACAAAGTTTTGAGTTACGTCATTTGTCCCTGTCTTCGATCATTTAGTCTAGGGATTCCAAAACTATATTGGGTAAGAGACCCCTTTTCCAAAATGAACTGATACCTCAGAACCCCATTACTTTAAAAATCCTATCAAATATGAAATGTAATTTTAATAATTATTATATTATTATTCGTTTATTTCGACCCCTGCCTGCCTAGCATGACCGATTTATATCGCGTAAAATAGCCAAAAGAGTTTGACAGTTGAGTGTCGATAAAATGCTATATTACGCGATATAAATCGGTCATGCTACGCAGGCAGAGCTGGGAAAACGATTCCGACCCCAAGGGGTCGATATCGACCACTTTAGGAATCCCTGATCTAGAATTCATTTTACTAAATCGAAGCGATAGCATATTATTCTATATTCTATGGCGATAGAGAGTCAATTTTTTTGTAAATAAACAATAACAACGCCCAATTCGAAGCTGCAACCGGCCTACAGGAGTTAGGTCTTCTACGGGCGCCGGTAGTCTAGTCGACCTTGTACCCCATGAATAACACGTTGGGCGCCAACCGGCCTACGTCCACGCCCAGTTTGAAGCTGCGCCCGTGCACTTCATTTCAGAATTATTTAAACTTACTGTAGAACTGTAAAATAGGAGTTAAGGTCTTCTACGGGCGCCGTGGTCCAGTCGGCCTTGTACCCCATTAGCAACACGTTGGGCGCCAACCGGCCTACGCCCGCGGCCTGCATCAGCGCGCGCGCGCCCAGCTCGAAGCTGAGTCCGTGCACTTCGCTACAGAACGCGCGCACCTTGCGCTCACGAAGCCATTCGTCACTGGTGCGAAGGCGGGATGAACGCTCTTTGTAGGAGAGCTTTTTCTGTGAAAGAACGAAGGTAATAGGTAAGTACACACACAGTACACATACGAGTATTTTTATTATTTTCTCGAAAATTTATTTTGAATTTGGAGTAGGTATATTAGTTGTTGTGTGTGTTACAAGCGCCGGGCGCTGCGAGCACCAGCAGCTGCTAGTTCTTCACGTGCTCGCCCGTCATGGACCCCTGCGTCTTATACGATGGGCAAACCACTAGACCAAAGAGGCGGTTTTTGTTTTTTAACCGAACCCACCTCAGAAATGTCCCCGACGATCATGAGCGAGCCCGCCTTGGTGATGAGGCTGCCCAGGTCGACGAGCGCCGGGCGCGCCTGCGGGATGCCCGCGAGCACCAGCAGCTGCGGCCAGTAGTTCTTCACGTGCTCGCCCGTCCGCGCTAGACTGTGCGCGCTCGATAATGCCGTCTTGTACATCTGCGCTTGAGTGCTGCTGCCCCAGTTTACATCTAAATATAAGATTATTTCGTTTAAAAATTAACAATATTAGGACCCTAAAAACCAAGGAAAAATATACGTTTTAATTTGTAAAAGGAAAATAGGTACGACTGCATTTTTATTTATTCGACTCTTTGATTTGTATGGAAAGTATTTTTTTCCATATTTGACTCTGTTTCTTAGAGAAAATTGTTCAGTTTCATGGACTGAACACATCCTTAAAATTTGGAGAGTGATAAATAACACCCTGTATAAAAAAAATGTTAGGTAAGTATTACAACTATTTATATGCTTGTAATATCAAGCTCTATCTAATTGAGTTACCTTTGAGTGAATACTTTTAGGCCGGCCGTTACTTTTTAAATTCCGTTCGGAATTCCGTAACGGGATTCCGTCTGTGTGTGGCCGGCCTTAATGAGTATCTAGGTAATCTCCTAAAGATTGTATGAGGAATAAAATCAAAAAAGTTAACAAATATTGACCGAAACGAAAGTACCAGTGGAATGTTCCATAAATAATGCGAGGAAACAGAATTGCAAATTGCACGAGGTACTTTTACATCGTGATTCCCGCACGCGTGATCGGGATTAAGGGTGATGCAATCGCTGCACAAAATTAGGCCGCGGTTATTCTTGTTTCTAGGCACTCTAAACAGCAGCGAAAGGGCTGTAGTAAGGAGTACTCAATCCAATTTTATCGCTTCAGATATGTTTCACACATAACGAAACACTAAAATATAATGATTCACACAGAGGAAATAATCACTACGTTTGTATGTTTCTTGGCATCATAAAGAGTTACCAACAATTAAAAACACTGTGAAGTTGTCTATTACTCCCATAGATAGGAAATATCACGTTTGATTCGACCTTCATATAATAGTAGTTTATGATACAAGGTTGGTAAGGAGTTTTAAAAAACCTTAACAACCGTGTGCCATACTACGTTTTTCAATACATTTGCGAGAAAACATTATAGGTAGGTACTACTGAAATTGTAATCTATACATATAGTAAAACTGTAAATTCTAAATATTTGTGCGCGAATTACGCAAAAACCGCTAAACGAATTTTGATGGATTTTTCACAATTTAGTTGATTGAAGTCCAACTTAAAATCTAAGCTATGTTTCATCAAATTCAGGTGGGTGGAACCAGGGAAACAGCTTGAACTCTCCGTAGTACTAGCTTTCATACACTAAAGGGGTCATTTTAAACTGGTTGCAATATTTTTCTACTGTCCACGCGGATGAAGTCGCGGGCGGAAGCTAGTAAAAAAAAACGTTCGTAAACAAAAACGCATTTTAACCCGGCGTGCGGTAAAATCAACTTTCCGCACGCTGTACTTATCCGTAAAATCAACTTACCGCACGCTCGACTGTCATCGTAAACTTACATTTTCGAGCAACTGTATTGAAAATTATTATTATTATTATATTTTCGAAAGGGCTAATTTTTTTTTGTTTTATGAAAAAAGGTTATTTTAACTTTGACTATGAGTAAATTCCAAGAGTAAAGTTTACACCTAGTTTAACCAAAAAGTCTGCTGGGAACTAGGATGCTTTGAGATGTCAAACATAAGGACTAATATTGCTAAACAATATCTTCGTTTATTAATAAGGGGGAAGAGACTATTGTGTACAAACCAGGTTTGCGGTAATGCACAATGAGGTAGAGTGTGAAGAAGATGGCGAAGGTGACCAGCGACATCATCCAGCTGATCAGCAGCATTATGGCCGCGCACATCAGGAACCCGAGTAGAGACACCCATACGTTAAAGTACTGCAACAAATTCATATAGTAAGTACTTACATTTTTATTTTACGTACCTGTGAGTAGGTACTCGTTTACTGGAGGCCCTTGAGGGTAAGAAAGAAAGAAGTCGTCAATAGCAATGATATTACATTGGTCAATAGGCATAAACGTGCATTGCCAACCCTTGATCTGTCTGTACCCGTAGCATCCCGTAGCACGAACATCCAACGAGAAAAAAACGCGTAAAAGTAGGCTCGAAAAAGTAATTCTCTATAGGAAATCTCATTTCGCTTTTCGGTGGTATATGGCGCTGCTGTACAAATTTCCCATACAAAATCACTGTATCAAATTTTTTTACGCGCTTTTTTTAAAGGTCTCAGACATAAAATCTAGTTAAAATAACGATTTGATCGGGAAATTTTAACCGACCCCAATCACTAGCACAGAATACTTTTATAATAATACTAATCACTAGTGCAAATCGATGGGAATTTGTGAAATATCTCACCCGAACAAACTCTTGGATAGAAGCTAATCATGCACCACCCAAATTTTTTACAATATGTACAGCAGATATCAAGGCATATAATTTAAATCATTCATAATGTCACTTTCTTTATGCATGCCTCCGACTGCATGTTATTATGACATGTTGCCTTTAACATTTATTTAATCTTGTTTCCATCTTTTCAGTTGACTTGTCTTTTTATGCAGGCGGGTTTTTTAATTTTTTTAATTTATTTTTTTATTTATCTCTTTTTAGTTATTATATATTACGGTCATGATATACCTTTTTGAAATCCTTATATTATGCCCTTTAATATGACACCCATATTGCAGTATTCTAAAAAAAATTTTTTTTTTTCACTACGTATAATAGCACCGTACAGCCGCCATGTTGGTTTTTTATAACGCCTGGGCTGACAAGACAAATCTAACGATATCTTAATCATAGAAATCCGTTCAGCTGTTTGAAAGATATGAGGTAATAAAGAATATTACATACAAACATACATACATACAAACATACTTACAAGATACGCGCGAAACACATAACCCTTTCTTTGCAGTCGGGTAAAAAGCAAGTTCTCGTAGCTCGTAGCATTACTTATTGCTACGAAATTCTTTAATTAATACGTTGTCACGTACATTAAGAAACGAATAAAATTAAAACTGGAAAAGGTAAGTATTATTTTTATTTTAACATAGGTATATACGAGTATATCAATCGTGTTCTTAATTACAAAATGCAATATCAAATAAGTACATGAATCACAATCACGTCAGGGGGGTATAACTCCGCGCTTAAACTTTTATATTAGCCTACTGCTCGCGGCCCACTCCAAGAGGGCCATTGTCGAGGGATATCACCGCGCCGACCGAAACGCGCGGCGTGTGCAAGCGACGAGAGCGCAGCGCGTGAACGTCACGAACGAAACGAGTCAGTCAAGCGCCGAATGCGAAACTGCATACACTTCGTTTTTGATACTTAATTACTAACGTACCTACCTACCTACCAAAGTTTATTGTATTTTTTGTATACATATTTACATACATAGTTGTATCGAAGTTCGAAATATGGCACCAGTAAAGAAAAAAGCTAAAAAATACTATTTTTTTTCACCCATCCCATAACTGACCCTTGCAAAAGTTGCTTAACCTCCGCAATCGTTGGGCCAGGCGCTATACCACTGCGCCATCGAGCTTCTCTAACTACTTAGAAATACTTATTATTTATGCTCTTTAAATATGCTCAGCTCACCTATTAGGTAGATTTATTTTATTTTATAAGTAGGTACCTATTATAGTAATTTCATTGTTTATTCATGGGCATAACGAATGTTTTCTATGATATCAGTAACTAGCGAGTAGCAACCCCGAAATGTGTCGGTTGAGACAGAGCTATGCGACAGAAAGAGACGCCTCTCTTTCTTCTTCGTAGGTGCATATAATTTTATCCACGCAGCGTTGTGCAGTTTGAAATTGTACTTTATTGCCGTGCAGCGAGAGTAGCTTATTATTTGATGGTCCTCGCGGGGTCGGACTTCTGTACGTTAGTACTATTATACATAGTACTATTATATATTCTGTGATCACGTTTCGGATGTAACCGTAATGGCCGTGGAATGAAATAGAATTCAGCAGAATAGCTAACAATATCCTATAAGTACTTAATGGATTTGAGTGTCTTACCCTGAAAGTAGGTCGCCAGCCGAGCGGGCGCACCAGCGCTGCGTGGAATGTGCAGAAGTTGATCAGCGCGTATGAGGTCAGGTAGAAGTTGGAGATCAGCGGCGCTATGGTGTTCAGGTCAGCTGTACGAGAAAATTAAGTAAACGGGGTTAAAGTCGATGGAGCTGTGGTTTAGTGCCTGGCCCTGCGATTACGGAGATTAAGCAACTTTCGTAACGGTAATGGGATGGGTGACCTAAAATGTATTATCTCGAGTTCCTCCGTACTTCGGAAAGCACGTTAAGGCGTTGGTTCCGGCTGCATTGGCCGTCGTTAACACCCACCAATCCGCACTGGGCCTGCGTGGTGGATTATGGCCCACCCTCCTTATCCACCCATAAGGAAGGCCTGTGCCCCAACAGTGGGGATATCAAAAATTGCTGATGTCGTCTAGGGGTTAAGTTGAAGCAGTCAAATTGTTAGTAGGCTTATTTTCCGTCTACTAACAATTTTGTATCACTGTTGTTGGCCTAATTAATAAAATCATTGATATTATTTTCATAAATTTTCATTTAGCTGTTAAATTAAAACAGGGACGATTATTTTTTAAGCAGCTATACTTAGATATTTTGGATCCATTCCGTTTTTATTGTTTATTCGAATCGGCATTACAGTTTTTGCTTTTCAAATGTTTGCCTCATGTTTTTTAGATGTTTTAACAGCATTAGTAATGCTAAATTCCAGTAAAATTAATAAAGACTTCATCCAAATAAAAGCGATTAAAAAACCTTTTTACTAAAGTCATTTATACCGGCACGAGTCGTGAACAGTTACTTAATTAAGTACTAAAGTTATAAAAGTTACAAGCACGAGTCGTTAGCGGTGAGAGAAATTGGAGGGGAAACTGCGCATGTTTGCAGTAACCCTGCACCACGTCTCCCGCCAATGAGACACAAAAATTACTTCTGCGCATTAACTGTCACCGCTCAAGATCCGTGCCGAGGCCTGTAAGATACTAACCAATAAGAAGAAAAACAAGCGACACGAAAAACGTGAGCACGTAGCCTCTGTAAGGTTCTCCGTGGCGTCCGTATGGTTTGGAGAAGAATATGAGTCCAGGGTAGATGCGGTCGACGCCGAGCGCCTGGATGAGCCGCGGCACCGACAGCAGGTTGGTGAGCGCCGTCGACAGAGTCGCCGCCCAGCACCCGCCGTAGATGAGGGGACCCCACGCTGACATTAATTGCATCACCTAGGAAACCATTGTGCTTTAAGTGACGTGGAATGAAGCACACAGAATGTACAATGGAAGGTTATTCACGCATTGTACAGACAGGTCATACTTGCACGCAAAAGAAGTCCCAACCCAAAGCACTAAGTGTTGGTTTGCACGTGTTGTCAATCATCCCAAAGCACATAGTATTGGTGATGGTTCAGATCGAGAACACCATCGATTTTTGTTTAGTGACTTATCCAATAGCTTATTATGGTAATGGTACCACATAAACAACTGTGCAGAAATTTTCGATACGTTACGACGTAATAACGCGGGTGGTGAAGGTAAATTAAGTCTACGACGGGGGTGAACCTTACGTGTCGTACGTACTAACGCAAATATTTCAGCGTGCTTGGCATTTCCTTCAAACCCTTGTAACTTGAAAACTACTCGCTTGATATAAATGACACTAAATATTTAGCTACATGGCCAAAAGTTAAATTATTTAACAGACCTATTGGTTGGAATTCTCCATTATTACCGAAAACAAGCGAACCCAGCAAAAGTTTCTCAACCAAATCTTACCGAATAGCTGTTGTGCAGGCCGTACTTGCACGTGTTGTCGATCACACAGTCGCTTAGGGCGCTAGTGTTGGTGATGGTCCCGTTGAGCAGCAGCGCTGTCACGTTCCCGCTCGCGTCCCGTAGGGCTCCGCCGCCGGAGAACAACACCATCAGGGCGTAACTCAACATGGAGATTAGGAGAGCAAGAAGAGTCCCTTTGGGGATCGCTGATGCTGGATCCTGTACAACGAGAACAGAGAATTTATAGTCACTACTTCTCGTGACTAGTAGTGAGAACGGCTGGAGGCAACTCGTCCCAAAGAAACCATTGTAATTTTTAGAGAATATACTGTTGCACTATGTTATATTTCCCTACGTTAAGGATTATGTTAGGTTAGAACTATGACCAGAAAAAAACATCAAAAGTGAGACCAGTCACATTTTACACAACTCTAATCAGTTCATATTAATTTCGTTTATAGACACGGTACCTGTAACTAAACAAACGTAGGTACAATTTGTTTATTCATTTAGAACTCAGGTAATTGGCACAACCTGGGGTCAGATGGAAGAAATAGGGAAGGGTGACTGTCCTAAATTCCCATAACGACAGACAGCGTGACATTGTGTTCGATAACACGTGCCCATTAATAATGACGGAGTAATAGGTGTTGTTTACCGTTCCTTAATACGTTAGTACTATTATATATTCTGTGCCTTAACTACGCAAATGATCGGGAACATTAATTCAATCCAATTTACTCAGTGGCACAGAATAGACATAAGTTCTACCGTCAGTAGCCAAACTTATCTACAAAATGAAACTTGAAAACTTGCCCTCGTAGGTATTTATAGACGAGTAAGTAATGGACTTGAGTAAAACTTGCATTTTTAAATGCTTCTAATATTAAATTCTCATGCAATTAATAGTATAAATATTAATGGTATCAACCAAAACTGCATTTAAGATTAATTTTACTATAATTCTTGTTTTTTAAAATGGTAAATAAAGGAAAAAAATATATATATATATTATTAGATAGAAGCATTTGAAAATTGCAAGTATTACTCAAGTCATGCTTATGCTTACCTAGATATGGGGGTAGTATAGTTTGATGTATTCTGTGGTATAGTCTGTTGTCTGGATAAAATTATGTTTTGTTGCGATCAGAAACGGAAAGGAAACAAAATACATTCAGCTCTCACTCGAGCTTTGTCAACAAAATTTTATTAAATCAACGGAGAATTTTGAGTGTTGTTTGTTTGTTTTGTTTATTTGATAATCCATTACCGATTGCCATTTAAGGCGTAGGACTCACGAACCCCAATTAAGAAAGTGTTTACCTCCAGTAGCTTTTAATTCTAGTTATTGCAACGTAGGTAGGTACGTCGAGAATAGATCTGAATCATCGAACAACAGCCACCACAATTGGCTCCAATGACTGTTCTCGTTACCAATCCATTTTGGTAAGTGGTAGGTATATTTCCGAAATGCCCACAGTCAATAGATATACGTCTTGATTGCATGAACATTCATTCGATTTGCTTCAATTCAGGAGCTTATTGAACAAATAAAATTATTAAAGAGTCATGTCAGTTCGTCACTTTGTTTGTCACGATTGGATTCATTGTACGTAGCTTTGTTTTCCCGTTACGCAGTGATATCATTATCTACAAAGAGGTAGGTACCTTTGTAAATACCTGAAAAGCTATTGTTAAGTACAAAATAATTTACGTAGTTGCTAATAATTTTTGTGATTAATGAATACTCTGAAAAGGTAGGTACCTACCTACAGTATGTTTTGAAGTGACGTTGCATTGAGCTCTGACGTCACGGTTTGTCACAATATGACTACACGCGAGTGGAAATGTGTCCGTTGTTGACACAGCCTGGACACGTGGCGCTCGTGGCTCTGCTCGGGTCGGGATCAGTTACGAGGCCACCGATGTTGATAATTATGTTGTTACCTTATTGATTATCTACTACTTATTGTTTCGAAGTTGTTCATTTGTATATCTACTTAAACTGTCTTTTTTTCAGGCTTTGGTACCCACAGCTGAGGTAGATAGGTATCAAATTGGAGGCACATGTGTTGGTTTCCAGCAAAGGCGGATCCAGGATTTCAAATTGGGGTAGCTCTAGGCGTCCAGGGCCACGTTTATGATAAAAAAATAAAGTAAGAGGCACAGACAGTCACAGACCTTGAGACGTGTATATAATTAAATACAAAGTCTAGTCTAGAAGACTAAAACAATAAGGAATAAATTTAAAATGCAATATTTTCAAATTCAATGCAATAAACAAACGTAGCCGGCCTTGGTTTCCAGCACCGTGAAACAGTGAAACCGTGACGCATTTTCCACTTTTATAAATATCCGAACAGTAGGTGTATTTTATAATTAATAAGTTATTATCAATAGAACAAAAACTTTAATTTTGGAAAACAAGGAGCAAAATGCATTCCGAACGGTGACTTTCTCAGTAAATGGTTGTACAGTGAACAGTTTCCCCATTATAATTGGAAGAGGGCGCGACGTGGCCGCGCGCCCTCCGCTAATGAAGCACTTTGACGTCAATCAGCTCGCCATCGAGGCTGAAGCCTGCGCGAAACTAAATGACGAACTTAACACTTAACAGTGGTCTCAGGGGTGCCCATACTTTTTCTTAAGGAGATCGACCGAGCAAAAGTTTATGACTAAGAGTTCGACATTCCCACCAAATTTGCATAAGTAATACTACATTGGGTGCAAAGTTTCAAATCTGTTTTACTTGGCGATCGACCGCGATCGACTGTATGGACACCTCTTCTAATATATTAATGGGGTTGGTAAACTATTTCGAAGAGAATTGTTTTATATTTTTTTTGATAGCACAAGTTTGAAGAATAAAGAAAATAATATTATGATTTTTTTATTTTACCTTGTTAACAAAATATTTTTTTTATATTATTATTATGAAAACCACATCGATCATATAGCCAAAAAAGCCAATCGGTCTCTCGGTTTCATCATTAGATCCTGCTCTCAGTTTTCCAGTGCCAAAATCGCCAAAGTATTGTTTTGCTCACTTGTGCGTAGCCATCTCGAGTATTGCTCACAGATTTGGAACCCACAGTATGGGGTCTATATAAACAGGTTGGAGACTATTCAACGTAAGTTTTTGAGATACTTGCAATTTAAGTGTAAAGGTTATGAGAAAGACTATTTTGAGAGATGCAAAAAACATCATATTTTACCTCTCGTTGAGCGACGAAAAATTGCCGATGTCGTTACACTTGCAAAATTATCACAATCTCTTATTGAATCCTCGCATCTTCTATCACTAATAAATTTCAAAGTTCCAAACAGAAATAGTAGGCACATCAACAACCTTAGTGTTCCGTATTGTGCTACCAACTACAGAAAAAACTCGTTTTTTATCCGATCAGCTGTTACTTTTAATAGAATGGTTGACATATCTGTGCTTGACATTTTTAACTCTAAACCGGAACAATTTAGAAATGTTTTGAGTAAGAAATGGTTTGATGTGGTTTCTTAAGATTTCCTCTTTTATTTTGTTACCGATTTTTGGTTGTTTTCTAAGTATAATAGCATAAATTTTTTTTAACTACTTTCTTCCGATCCAAAAATGTACTTAAAATCTATACTTTGTGAATACAAATAAGCTACTTGGTGTTTATATGCGAAAACAAATTAAATGAGTATATTTGTATCATATTTAGTTATGCTATTAGTTATAAATACTGTATGTTTTCCAATGAAAATAAATTAAAATAAAATAAATAAAATATCAAACATACGGCTGAACACGAAGTTCCTTTGCATTTACTGATTTAAAAAACTGATTGACAGATTTGACAGACAGCGACAAAAAGTAATCATACCTTTGTTTTTTTTGTTTTAAGCAACAACATAGAAAGTCTTTGGAGCAAAGGCATAACCTACGCATACAGCCGTAATAGTGATTTATTGTACTATGCTGTAAATGGGGTTGGTAAACTTTTCCAAAACTGTTGTGAATTATATATTTTCTGGTAGCTTTTGGCTTTGGAGTCAGGAATAACAAATTGAGGAATTATATAATGCTTCATTCTAATTTAAATAAAAAATGAAATTTTTAATTTACAGCATAGTACAATAAATCACTATTACGGCTGTATGCGTAGGTTAAGCCTTTGCTCCAAAGACTTTCTATGTTGTTGCTCAAAACAAAAAAAACAAAAGTATGATTACTCTTTGTCACTGTCTGTCCAATCTGTCAATCAGTTTTTTAAATCAGTAAATGCAAAGGAACTTCGTGTTCAGCCGTATGTTTGATATTTTATCGCGATAATAATATAAAAAAAAATATTTAATTAACAAGGTAAAATAACAAAATCATAATATTATTTTCTTTATTCTTCAAACTTGTGCTATCAAAAAAAAATATAAAACAATTATCTTCGAAAAAGTTTACCAACCCCATTAAAAATTTAAATTTTTATTTAAATTAAAATGAAGCATTATATAATTCCGCAATTTGTCATTCCTGACTCCAAAGCCAAAAGCTACCAGAAAATATATAATTCACAACAGTTTTGGAAAAGTATACCAACCCCATTAAAATTATAGCACATTTGCTTTCACCGATAGTCATCCCATTATTATGAGCATTTTCAGGTCTTCCTTCAAGAGCAATCAGCATTCTGCATGCCCGCCACATAAGTTAGACTTTAAATAGTTGTTTTAAATGATTCTTCATTATTACAATAAGTACTACATTATTATTATTTTCTTTGTTCTATTAGTATTGTTGTATGGTCTGTGGTTCTATTTAATCAATACAAAACTTTAAGTTCGGAGATCGACAGAAACGGGCCTATACGTTACAGGAATCTGAGAGCCTATTACAAAAAAGAATTACGATAGTCGGACGCAATTCGTCGTTCAATTCCTTTGTTGCCCGTGTTACTACCAATATTACTACCAGTAGTAATTTAATAACGTTAATTTTGATTTTATTTTATAACAATGTTTTTTAATGACTCATTACTTGATATTGAACCTTAAGTATTCATATTCATGAGTCAATAGTGTCACGGAGTAGAACGAACATCGACGCTTATATAGCGATGCTTTTTTGTAATAGGCCCTCTGAATTTAACAAAAATTAATAGAGTAAAAAAAAAAATAGATTAATTTTTAATAACTTGTGGAAAATAACCTACTAATAATTCTTCGGGGAACGATTTCACGTAATTATTAACAAGCTAGTTGATTAGCTGTTTCCAACAAGGACGCCATATCGAAGGACAATGCTGCCAGTAGAAAAACTACATGTTGGTGTCGATTAGTACCTACCTACCTACGTATGGATTATTGTATTTTTTTTTCTATTTAGTACTACTTAACTTATTCATTTATTTAGACCTCACTGAAACATCCTGGAATAAGTATTTTTTTGACTTTTCAATACTACTTATTTTATATTTTCACCCTGTGTTGTACCAACAACAAAACTCATCATCTTTGCTACCCCGTAGAATAGATCAATAATTGTTATATTGATGAAATCGTACATACATAAATCATCAGTGTAACAGCGTTACAATGATGTTTTTTTTGCGGAACTTTGCCAATCTCCTTTCGAATATAATTATTATATTTTATAGTTTTACAGGAAACTTGCAGCTAGGTAGGATATATTACTTGTTATCTTTAGATTACTTATTACCTTGAGATCCCCAGAGATGTTGGCACCTGCTTGGATGCCGGTCACCGAGGGGAAGAAGATGGCGAATACGCTGAAGAAGTCCTGGTTCAGACCCTCGCTGAACCGGAAGTCAGGCCTGAAGTTCTCCTCAAACGTTGCCGCTACAGAAAGAAAATAATCTTAACTCTGAATAATGAAATAATGGAACACAATACGATTTGACTATATAGGGCTACGGTAAAATTGTCTCCTCGGTCTCTTCCCAGACATAATTACAAAATACAAAAAATACAAAAAAATACAAAAATATTTATTCAAAACCAGAAAAATTACATTTACACTGCCATTAATGAGGCCCTCTTTTAGATATAAAAATATCTGTGCCAAAAGACCCCGCTCCTCCATAGCCATACAATTACATTTTCCAGTTTAGGACTTAACAAAATATAAATTAAATATGAGAAAGAAAAATATGTTATTAAGCTAGTAAACTATAATATTTGCTTTAATTAGCTACACAGTAACTTTACTAATTGAATTTGAGATGTGCTAGTGTGTGTGTGTGTGTATGTGTGTATGTATGTGTGTGTGTGTATGTATGTGTTTATGTGTGTGTGTAAGTCTGTGCGTAGGTATCTGAAGTAAGCAAAGTTTTATACAATATTAGAAATGTAAGTGATATTGTTTTAAACATAATTATTGCTCAATATATAACAGGTCTTCTGTCTCACTATAAGACAGAGTATTAAGTAAGTCAGTTAGAATATTTTTAGCATTATAAAAAGTTTTAGAGTATATGTTAGTTGTTTTATTTAATTTATTGTACAAGAGTGCTGATAATTTATCAAATTGACGTCTCGCAAAAGCCGTTGTAGTTGGTTTCGCTTGGGCAACTATACTTCTCAATCTTTTCACTTGTTTAATTTGGACAAATTTTAATAACTTATGTCTTTTTAATACAACGTGTAGTACAAAAAGTTTTCTTACAGAGAGGACACCACTCAAAGAATAAAGTTCTTCAGTGGGGAATCTACGTCGTTTGAAATACATAACCTTAAGCAGAGCCCTTTGAGACCTTTCTAGTTCCAAAAACTTTGTTTTAGTTGCCCCACCCCATATTGGAAGACAATAAGTTAACACAGACTGTACAAGTGCAATGTAAATAATAGTCAATAAGTTTTTCTTTTTAGTAGATTGAACATTAGTTGAAGTTGGTACTACATGTCTTAGGCCTTTAAATATCCAGATCAATTTTCTAATTCTATTAGAAATTTGCTCTATTTGTTTGTGCCAAGATAATCTTTGATCGACTACAACCCCTAAGTATTTTGTGTCAGAGACCTTATCAATAGCAGGACAATCACATACATCTACACTACTACCATCATTATTATTACACTTGTGTATTTTTATCATGAAATCATTTGCAGGTTGTGTTCGATTTGTTATACCAAAACAAATATAATTGGTTTTTTTAGTGTTAAGGGTAAGTAAATTGTTATCAAGCCAGCGAGCAATTTCTTTCATTCCCGCTTCCACTAGGACACGTAAGTCATCCCATGAAGATCCCCTAAACACCACTGCCGTGTCGTCAGCATAGGAGAATATGTGAGCACCGTTTAGTTCCATGTTGCAAAGGCTATTTATGTAAATTAAGAAAATCGTAGGTCCCAATACGCTACCCTGAGGGACGCTACAGATAATGGGGTTGGTAAACTTTTTCGAAGAGAATTGTTTTATATTTTTATTTGATAGCACAAGCTAGAAGAATAAAGAAAATAATATTATGATTTTTTTATTTTACTTTGTTAACCAAATATTTTTTTTTATATTATTATCGCGATAAAATATCAAACATACGGCTGAACACGAAGTTCCTTTGCATTTACTGATTAAAAAAACTGATTGACAGATTTGACAGTCAGTGACAAAGAGTAATCATACCTTTGTTTTTTTTGTTTTGAGCAACAACATAGAAAGTCTTTGGAGCAAAGGCATTACCTACGCATACAGCCGTAATAGTGATTTTTGTACTATGCTGTAAATTTAAAATTTAAATTTTTATTTAAATTAAAATGAAGCATTATAAAAATTCCGCAATTTGTTATTCCTGACTCCAAAGCCAAAAGCTACCAGAAAATATATAATTCACAACAGTTTTGGAAAAGTTTACCAACCCCATTGCAAGTAGGTAATTAAATTCGAAAAATTCACTCATGTAAAATTATAAGTAAGTACTTAGTTAGTAAGGTTCAGTCGTTCCATAATTTTCTTTTTATACAGATTTAACAATTTTTTTATAAATTAAGATGTTACAGAAAAAATATTTAGAATAGCATACCGCTAAAGCCTACGAATCCTTGGGCTATCTCCTCGGTGTCCTTGGGTCCCATGATAGTGCCCACGATGAAGTCCACCATGGCACCCACGATTATCGCAATCAAGAAATTCTGTTGACAAACAGCAAACATTGAAAAACTTTATAAATGATAGAAAAAAACAGCATTTAAAAGTTTAATAATGTCCCGACCGTATCCGGTCACAGCGACTCGGGATCTAAGGAGAGCGTCGATTGTGTGCTCTCATGTGACTGACATATCCAATTTTAGCTTTGAATGTGCGTCCATCTCAAACTCAAAATTTGAGTCGAATGTCGAACGAAAATCAGTAGAAAAGAGACTGATTTTCGTTCGACATTTGACTCAAAATTTGAATGTCGAACGAAAATCAGAGGGCCTAGCCAAAGTAACATTGGCAAATTTTCGTTATCGCTTCGCTTTCGAAACATGTATGGGATTGACATAAGGTTTCGTTAACAATCGAATTTTAAAACGTCAAATCCATACATGTTTCGAAGCGAAGCGATAACGAAAATTTGCAAATGTTACTTTGGCTAAGGGGGCAGTATAGAAAAGAACTGGCGTCGAGCGCTTGGTTTCTACTGATTTTCGTTCGACATTTGACTTTCCATATTTTTGAATCGCTATTACGCTCTACACACTCGTGAACAGTCGAGCGATACGGTAAGGCGAGCGATATTATTTTCTACTAAAAAGCAAAGATTTTTATGTAACAGCCAATAAAAACATGGATATTACGTTTCGATTTCGTTGCGGTAATTACCAGTTTTCTCTAGATTCTGCGTGGAACGGATAAAATCCAACATTTCGTTTATTTTTACAGCACCGGAAACGAACGATTCAAAAATACGGAAAATCGGCGTCATGCGACTTGGAAGACGAGTGTAACTTTAGTCGCATGCGACAAAACTATGTCATACGAGTGATTCAAAAATAGAGCCCCAGTCGATTTTCATACAAACGAGGTGACTTTGAAGCCTTGGTTCTCCGCCAAGGATTGACCTAACTGTGATATAATGATGGCCATCCAGGGAGGGAATGGAGGAGATTCAGATCACTATATACACCCAACTGATCAGATCAGCATTCTAAGAGATATAAGGATCAGAGTTTTCAGTTACAAGATTTCCATACATTTTTATGCTAATTTTGCAGTTTTTTTTAAACAAATCCTTGTATCTTTTAGAATGCTGATCAGATCAGTTGGGTGTGTATAGCGATCTGAATCTCCACCATTCACTCCCTGGATGGCCATCATCGGATCACAGCTAAGTCATTCCATGGTGGAGAACCAAGGCTTCAAAGTTACCTCGTTTGTATGAAAATCGACTGGTGTCTTTAATTATGTGACCGCCACTGTATTTGTCACGGGTCATTCCACGTAGTGTTGTTGAGCGACATGTTCGGCAACATGTCCCCTCCTAATGTATCCGAGGCTTGAGAGAACCTGTCCGGCTGTATTATACATGTAGGGTTTGTTTACCGAGTGCGTGAGTCCGGCCGGCCGGTGCCCTGTCATTAGGCGCGCGTCCCGTGAGTGGGCGGCCGCCCGCTGCCACGTTAATAAACCCGTAGGGGGCGCTGGCTGAATGAAGACGTACAGAAACACTCTTGACTGCCAAATGTCGGTTATTACAGGCACGCGAGCCTTTAGTCTTTAGGGCCTAAATTTAACTATTATAGATAAAGCGTTCATAATAGTACATTATGAGACAAGTTAGCTTAGGTTGCTCATTGCACACAAGGCTGTGGGTTGCAGCCCGAGCCGCAGGCGAGGGCGTAACTCAGCCGAGTGTGCAATAAGCAAGAGCTCACGAGTTTCATACGACGTTTTTCAACACATTTGCGAGGAAAAAACAATAGTACATTATGAGACAAGTTAGCTTAGGTTGCTCATTGCACACAAGGCTGTGGGTTGCAGCCCGAGCCGCAGGCGAGGGTGTAACTCAGCCGAGTGTGCAATAAGCAAGAGCTCACGAGTTTCATACGACGTTTTTCAACACATTTGCGAGGAAAAAACAAAGTAATTTATCACACAGCAACAAATATGGCAAAAACAAAATATGATAATTATGGGAAAATAAGTGACAAAATGCAAATATTTTAATATTTTATAACAAAATATTGTAAATTATGAATAATTTGATAATAATTATTTATTTATTTGACTTAATTAAGGACTTACACATTTATTTATTCCAAAAATGTATATGAATTTTCAGCAGCATAAAACCTCTTTGTTGTCAAAAAAAAAAATAACTGTATTACCCGGCTAAATTGGGAATATTCTTTTTTTGCTCGCATAGAACTTGCAGTAAGGTAGGTACTAATTCTATTACGAACTAGTGTTTTATATTATTATTGCACGCGTTTGTTATAGCTCGGTTTATGGCCCTAAAAGCGATGTATTAGGGCTCACTTTACGAGCAAGTGTGTTGAAAAGTAATTTTTCACTCCTCTTGCTCAAAAAGTGCGTCATTGTAAGGTTCAAGAGTCAAGATAAAATAGCATAATAAGCCCTAGGGGATAAAGTTTTTTCTTTTTTAATGTTTGTCTATTACCAATGAGCGTACTAAAATGAAAAAGTCTTTATTCATAATCACGAATAAAAACTCGCTCGACTTAATACTGGGGGTCTATTACGAAAAGTTTAATGCGATACACGCAGCTGCGTCCGTGCTTCGTTCTGATTGATTCCTATTACAAAGCACTTGCGTATGCGATATTGCAAAGTGATTGCGTAAATTTGACAGTTTCTCTCTAGTGGATCCGTCATTATTCGTTCAATAGACTATGGACTACGATAGCTACATTGAAAATATTTGTAATAACTATAACCGACGAACTGCGGACGACTATCGTGACCAAGTTTCGTAATAGGCCCCCAGTTTCTCATTCTTATTTTTGAAAATGGAACTAAAAGCATCTCTTCGGTGAAATCATAGACTTATTTATACTCTGTGTACAGAGTGAATCGTAGAATGCGTGTTTGTGTTGCTTAGCTGCTACAGCAGAAATTAAAAAAGGTACCATGGCGCGAAATCTTTAGATTTTTTTTTATAATTACAAACTGATTGAATTGTGTGACTGTAATAGGAAAGAAATAATTTTAATCTTCTGCCGTCAAGCACAAATCATTTATTTAAATATTGTACATAAGTTTATGAAGTGGAGGATAGAAAAACGAGTGGATTCGTTTACGGAAGTAAGTAGGTATAAACTATTTAATATTGTATTTTATTTTCTCGCAATCGTAGTGAAAAGTATAGTGTAACACACGACGCTAAAACCCATTGTAACTCGGTTTCTATTTATTCCCTCGCTAAAGCTCGGGAATAAAAATACCTCGTATGCAATGGGTAATTTTAGCGTCTTGTATAACAATCTACTATATCACACAGCAACAAATATGGCAAAAACAAAATATGATAATTATGGGAAAAGGCGCGCATGTTTTTTTTGTTTTTTTTCACACGCCCAACGCAAGAATATTTTGCGAACAAAGGGGTGAGGAGCATACAGCCTACTACTAATACTTCAAAATTATAATTTTATTGACAAAATGCAAATATTTTAATATTTTTTTACAAAATTGGGAATGCTCTGTTTACTCGCATAGAACTTGCAGTAAGATACTAATTTAACTTTGTAGGGTTAATTCTATTACGAACTAGTGTTTTATATATTATTGCACGCGTTTGTTATAGCTCGGTTTATGGCCCTAAAATCGAGGGCTCACTTTACGAGCAAGTGTGTTGAAAACTCATTTTTAGATAATCAAGTATGACAATCCATTTTATATTATGTAATAGGGATGTTGACTAATGAATAAAATAACGAAATACTAATAAAAATCGTAAACATATTAAACTTTTAGAGTAGCTTGTATACCTCTTGGTTTTATATATTGCATATTATTTGTTTTATGACCCTTCAAAGTTGGGTGGACAAGTCCATTTAAAAAGTATACAATTTATTAAAATAAATGATACCTTTAATTAGTCCGTAAAATGTATAGCAAATTTGTCGAAGAAACCATTTTGATAAACACAATAGTTAATATAGCTGCTGAACAAATTTCCTATGCGTTGCATACAAACTAGCACGGCGTGACGTCATAACGTGCAAGCCATTAGTATGGAGCGTTTTTGATCGAGTCCATTTGTGTGCATTTCACACTGTGATATCTCGGGCAGTTTTCATGCTAGCGAATTAATTCTTTTACCAATGTTTCTTTTTTTGAGAGGTTATTTATGTAACATAAAATAAAAAAAATAGTCAACATCCCTTTTAAGTAAGTATGAATGAGAACATAACGTTTGTTTATGTTTTCACAGCTAAACCTGTAGTTCAGTGGTTTGATAACAAATAGATTGGATGCAAACTTAGGCCATGCAGCCAACCATTTGTTCGCCAAATTCACACAAGAATGGAAATTCCATGCATACGAAACTAGTTTTCTATTATACTAACTAGGTACATACATGTACATAATATACTGATACTAAAGGTTTAGGCTCTTTACTATGTTAGACTTTTAACATACAATTTTGTAATAATAAAAAGTGTGGAGTTTTTTTTTATTTTTTATTTATTTATTTAATAACAATTAATTTCAACGCTGCAATAATTTGTTTCGGAAATCTGAGTTCTAAGAGGTCATTGGACGTCGATATCCGACGAACGTTCAATGACGTCCATATTTCACCGCGGCCCTAACAATAACAAAGGGAACAATCTTATGTTGTTAAAAATATCATGTAGGTAGGTAGGTATATTCATCATATTTAATTTTAAGCATGGTCATTAATTATTTTGGTTTTCTTTTATTCCTATAATTTAGCATGGTTTAGCTGAACTCTTCGGTACCAATGGTGAAATAGATATTGTAGATTTTTTTTGTGAGACAACCATGACAGAAAAGTAATTATTCTAATAATCATTTTAAGCATATCAAAAGTATAATAGTTAGTTTTCCAATTTGGTTGGTAAGGTTTTCAACAAAAAATCGATACAAGAAATACACACATCAACTTTGTCGAGGGATACAGGTGTTATTTTCATACAAACGAGGTAACTTTGAAGCCTTGGTTTTCTGCCAGGGATGTACTGTGCTGTGATCTGATGATGGCTATCCAGGGAGTGAATGGAGGAGATTCAGATCGCTATACACACCTAACTGATCTGACCAGCATTCTAAAAGACATGTTTAAAAAAACCGCGAAAATAGCATGAAAATGTATGGAAATCCTGAAACTGAAAACTCTGACCCATCAATCTTTTAGAATGCTGATCAGATCAGTTGGGTGTGTATAGCGATCTGAATCTCCTCCATTCACTCCCTGAATGGCCATCATCAGATCACAGCACGGTACATCCCTGGCAGAAAACCAAGGCTTCAAAGTTACCTCGTTTGTATGAAAATAACACCTGTATCCCTAGACAAAGTTGATGAGTATATCTTGAAATCGGGTGGGGATTGCGCGAAACGCGTAGCGGTGAGGGACGCGGGCGGCGGAGAAGGGCGCGCGCTATTGCTATTGGTCGCTCGCAAGTGCACATGCGCGAACTGATCCCCACTCCGTCGAAAAAGTGTCAAGATGTTTGCCTCGTACTGTAACTGACTTCTGTTTTGTTAAGTTACTAATAAAATCGGATAAAAATAACCAAAACAACCATAATTATATCAAATCTAATCCACTGACTAAACACGACCTAAGCTAGACAGAAATAACTGAGTTGTTTATGTTATGAATCTATTTTAGGCAGCAATACACATTTGATAATATAAACTCAATAACTACAGATAATGTAAATAAAATATACGTAAACCAGCCATGCCAGTTCCTGTGATCAAACGCAATGTGCTAGGTACAGTTAAATCTTTTTTGAAATTAATGTATTACCTATCATTTGCCTAGCGGAGCGGCTTCCCGGCGGCGCCGTCAAGACGTTAAAAACAATATTTAGTACCTATGTATTTTCACATTTTAAAACGATAAATACTTAACTTATACCTAGTTAATCTTCGAAAAAAGTATCGTTACGTAGCCTACAAATTATGTCTAAGATTTAATACTGAGCAGAAATAAGAAAAAATGGAATAATGCTCTTCAAAAATAGAAGATCCGATCCGATTCAATATTTTTATTGATTGAATACTTTCATTCAGCAGAGAGGAGAAACTAAGTACTTACATATACATATTTCACATGGAAGAAGAAAAATCATCTTGTTATATAAACAACTTGTTAGCACGTTTCTGAATATTCGGCAAGTACCTAATAATTTTGTAATTTTATAAAGGTGATGGACTGATGGTTTCAGGATAAAGATTTTAGGTTTTTTGTAGCTGACAGTAGGGATTACCTTGAGAATTAGGCAATAATTATTGTTATTAAGTTTCCCAACTGACCTGTGCTTTGCGCTCCTAGTGTGCTCCCAGTCACAAAGTAAGTAGTGGCGGCGCTTTTTTGTCCCAGTCCATCCATTCCCACGGCACGCAGATGATAATAATTTTGTATTTTTATAAAGGTTTAATGGGTTTCAGGATAAAGATATGTTTAAACTATTTTTGTAGCTGATATAGGGATTACCTTGGGAATTACGCAATAATTATTGTTTTTAAGTTTCCCAACTGACCTGTGCTTTGCTTTCCCAGTCCATGCCCACAGCACAGATGATGCACATCACGACCAGCGCAATGGCCCCCACGATCCTCACATCATTCACTCCATTGTCAATGATCTTCAGCCCATTGTTCTTCAGAAGGTCATTTAAGGAGTCGCAGAAGCCGATGGTGTTCATACTGGCGGCCACGGCGTTGGCGAACGCGAATATAATACCCACAGATGCGCCGAATTCTGGTCCTAATGACCTGGATATTATGTAGTAGATTCCGCCTGAAAGAGAACGTTAGTTTTAACATAATCTAACGCTAGATGATGGATAATTCTGCAAAGAGTAAGTTATTATTGTGTACATGTAATGCAAATGAGAATGTTTCTATGTTTAAACTCGACAGAAACGAGATATTGGTGTCGATTCGGTTGGTACAACTAAACTAAATTGACAGGACTAAACTTAATTTTAGCATCCTGTTCTTGTCTTTTCGATACCAAAAGAGAAGGATGGAAAACTAAATTTAGTGTAATCCTGTCAATTTAGTTAAGTCGTTGCCAACCGAATCGACACCATTATCTGTCCAGTTTAAAACTACCCAAAGTCTAATAGAATTCAGTTTTCTAAATTTCCGGATAAGTTCAAATTAACTTACTAAACAAATGAATTCATTTCATTAAAATTCTGTTCCATTTTCAAAATCCAGAAAAGTGTGATCGGTTCGGCCACAGCCCGCCGCGTAGGTACGACAAAAGAAATTCGGTAATCAATCACCGAGCGGTCGTGACGAAGTGTTTGGGGGTCAAGTCAAGTATGCTAATGTTTTCGTCAAAATCTTAGTTCAATAGTGTTTGAATGGTAATGCTTTTTGACACAGTTCTTGTTTCTTAAGCCCTAAACCGAAACAAATTGTGTTTCTTAAACCCAAAACGGAAACATATTGTGTCTTGATTTTGGGTTTAAGAAACAAGTACTGTGTCAAAAAGCATTAGAACACCATTGAACTACGATTTTGACAAAAACATTAGCAGGCTTGACCCCCTGAGAGGCTGACATCGAGATAGCGCGCAGTGAATATTGAATTCGCTTGCCGCGCCGCCCACCGCGGTGGGCTGTGGCCGGGCCGAGAGTTTACCTCCTTTCACCTCCCCATTGGTGCAAATGGCGCTCATAGAGAGCGTAGTGATGACGCACACGACGGCGGAGATGGCGATGATGACCAGCGACATGCCGATGCCCGCCTGCGACACCACCCACGAGATCCGCAGGAACAGCATCACCCCCCAAATGTTCAGGAGGCATGGTATCAACACACCCTGGGAATTAGGTTTCCGTTGCAAATACTATAGGTATATTCATTTAACCAGTAAATAATAGGTAGGTACCTAGTCGGAGGAGTTCGCGGCTTTTTCTTAAGCATGAATTTTGCGAGTTATATTTCTGGCAATACTATACTTAGTCTGGTATGTAATATACCTATTGTTTGCAGACTTTCTGGTGATAACGGTGAAACAAATTGATAATAATTGTCTTGCATTTTAAGATTTTTAATATTTTTTTATATTAGATACGTTTTGCAAGTGTTTTTCGATTATAAAAAAAATAATGCTGTTAGTGCTCAAAGAAAGATTTGAAATGTTGATGGAGAAGATGCTTTGTCAAATACTATAAACAAAAAAGTGGTTCAGCAGCTTTAAGTCTGGTAATTTTGCTGTGGTACCTAATCTTAATTATTTTTAGTACAAAAGGCCGCGAACTTTTCCGACTGCCTAATTAATATTGGACAACAAAAAAATCTTACTTGAATCCATCCTAATTTGATTCCAACGGCCGGCGTTGGCGATTTTGTGTCTCTTTGGTGATTTTCGTCCTGAAACATTTATCAATTGAAACTTTCCTTCACAAAAAACTTAGACATACTTAGGTACTGGAAAACTCAAAAAAACAACCTGAAAACAAAAATATGTCGAAATGGAAATAAAGGATTATGAGTCTTCCAAAAAATAGAGTATTCGCTTTTCCATAGTTTGTTTACGAATGACAATAGTACATTATGAGACAAGTTAGCTTAGGTTGCAATAAGCAAGAGCTCACGAGTTTCATACGACGTTTTTCAACACATTTGCGAGGAAAAAACAAAGTAATTTACCACACAGCAACAACAAAATATGATAATTAGTTATGGGAAAAGGCGCGCAGGTTTTTTTTTTCACACGCCCAACGCAAGAATATTTTGCGAACAAAGGGGTGAGTGAGACTACTACAAAATTATAATTTTAAGTGATAAAATGCAAATATTTTAATATTTTATAACAAAATATTGTGAATTATGAATAACTTGATAATAATAAATATTTTTTTGACTCAATTAAGGACTTACACATTTATTAATTCCAAAAATGTATATGAATTTTCAGCAGCATAAAACCTCTTTGTTGTTACTAAAAAAAATACTGTATTACCCGGCTAAATTGGGAATGCTCTGTTTACTCGCATAGAACTTGCAGTAAGGTACAAATTTAACTTTGTAGTGTTTTATATATTATTGCACGCGTTTGTTATAGCTCGGTTTATGACCCTAAAAGCGATGTATTAGGGCTCACTTTACGAGCAAGTGTGTTGAAAAAATAATTATGGATGCTTTTCTTTGAATTTATACTTTTATGTAAGTATGTTGAAGGCTTTTTCATGACAACTTAGTTTTTTATATATACCTACTGCGTTATTTAAACGGAAAAATAATGTGCCTCATCATAGCGTTAATTTCTGTGTATAATAGCGCTGTTGTTAATCACAAATTAGATATGTTTAGTGTGTATGTTCCCTCGTAAATGATGGTATTCATGGCGTAATTATCATGACAGAGTTGATGACTGGCAGGTGACATGTTTGCAGACTCTGATGGACGTCGGATGGCCTGTACTGCGTCTGCGCCGTTTTATTCATAAAAAGATACGTGTAATGTGCCATAATAATGTTCGCGCGACAATGATTGTTCACAAATGCACAGATACAATTCAATACACGCGTGACGTTAACGACCGTGCATCATCAGAGGAGAACGCATACAAATCATTAATGTTTATATTTACTGAGATTTTCAAACGAATAATAATAAAATGTATTATACTTAAGGCGTTTTATGAGTATACAACGTGTTACAAAAATAGCCCTAATGCCGAATATGGTACATAGGGACCATCGCGGCATACCATACTTGCCTTTAGGTGTATTTTTGTAACACGTTGTATTTAGGTGTTTTAAAACCCATTGGCATCAAACCGACAACAATATTGTCGTATACATACATACGTATAAATATCGGCTCTAGCTATTATAGATTTGTACTGTAGGGTAGGGTAGGAACCTGTTGTATGCACTGTATGCCACCTTTACAAGTAATTAAATAATTGATACTTAAGGCGAGGCCTGTTCACGAAATTTACACTTTCACTATGTCTTTAAGAAGCAAGGTGTCTTATGAGAGAAGCGAAATACTGTAGCTGGAGAAATTTCTGCGATACAATAGACAGCGTGACATCTAGTTCGGAAATGTGGAGACGAATGCGTTGGTTGAAGGGCTATAAAGTAGGGAACCGCTCGATAGACGAAGGAAAGAAGAAAGAATTGCTTCGCAATTTGACGCCTGATTTTGTACCCATGGATAGTCTTACATTCCACTCAGTAAATACACAATTGAAATCGGTTTTTTCCATGCAAGAATTAGAGAATTGTCTAAAAAAGTCTGATACGAGCCCAGGCGAAGACAACATCTCATATTCTATGTTATTTAACTTACCGGATAACGCTAAACGTTACCTTCTCGATGTCTACAATGAAATATATGTAACGGGCATTATACCCATTCAGTGGCGAAATATAGTCATATTACCTATACCGAGAAATAGCGACACTAGTCAGTCGGAGCTGAAACTTAGACCCATCTCTTTGATTTCATGTGTTTGTAAAATCTTCCACATAATGCTCATGAAACGTTTAGAATGGTATATTGAACGAAATGAAATAATATCTAGAGATACATTAGGGTTCAGACGTGGTCAGTCGTGCCTAGAGTCCCTGGCACGGCTAGTTTTACAAATACAACTGGGATTTTCCAACAGTACACCGACCACTGCTTGTTTTTTAGATATTGAAAACGCGTACAATAACGTCTTGGTTGAAAGGGTTGCCAGTATCTTAGACGAGATTGGAGCGGGTGCTACACTCTGTAAATACATTTATTCTTTTCTTAAAGAAAGACACCTAAAGATTAAGTCAGAGTCGGCAGATAACGATGAGCTCTGAGATGGACGAATAGAGGAATAGCGCAGGGAGACCCAATCTCACCTTTATTATTTAACATTGTAACCCTTAAAGTCTGCGAAAAAATTCAAAACATTATGGTTTTACAGTATGCGGATGATTTTGTATTATATACTACTGATAAATTAAACGATAGTCAATTAAAACTTCAAATAGCTCTTGACTCACTATTCATTATTTTAAGCGATATTGGTTTAGAGTTGTCGACTGAAAAATCCAAAATTTGTGTATTCAGCAGAAGTCATAAAAAACTTACAGTTAAATTAACAGTTCAGGGGAGACCTTTGGAATGTACAGATAATATTAAATATTTGGGTATGTGGCTTGATAGGTCGTTGCGCTGGTCAAAACATATTAATGAGACGTGTCAAAAGACTCTAAAATTTGTCAATCTAATTAAAGTGTTGGCAGGATCCCAATGGGGTGTACACCCAGTACATCTCCGGCGCTTACACATTGCTCTCATAAGAAGCCGAATTGACTACGGCTCCTTTCTGTATGATTGCAGTGCGAAGACACACGTGTCTAAACTTGATAGGGTACAAAATCAGGCGCTAAGAGTCGTGGGTGGCTTCATTAGAAGTACTCCGATTCAGGCCATGGAGTGTGAGCTCTGCATTCCGCCCTTGGCGGTGCGAAGACTATTTTTATCTTTCAAACATTGTTTGAAAACTCAATCGTGTGTAGATAATCCAACATTATCACTTTTAGAGAATCTGAGTACGCTTTGCTCTAATAGGTACTGGCAGAACAAGAAGAAACCGCTTTTGGTATCAACATATAATAAAACAAAGGATGAAAATCTATACTCGAGCTATCCATTAGCTATGTTTACCCTTTCTACATGGATCTCCAATTTCCAAGTGGGTCAATTTATAAAAACTGAGCTTGATTGCGTGAAATTGCCAAAAAGGAATAACGAGATTAATGTATTAAGGAGTGACGTGTTACTGGAAATTGGAGATAAATACTGGAATTTTCATAAAGTATATACCGATGGATCAAAGTGTGCTCAGGGCTCGGGGGCGGCCTTTTTCGATGCCAATGGTAAAAGTGGAAAAAGTTTTAATGTCTCAGCTTCAGTCTCAATTATGGTGTTGGAGCTTGTAGCTATTTTGGAAGCATTTCATTATATAAAAACTCAGTCATATCAAAATGTTGTAATCCTGACTGACAGTAAGAGCGCGTTACAGCATATCGCTGGGTGCGCTTCTGGCCACAGAGGCACTCCATCAGCGTATGCTATTCTTCAAGAGACCGAATTGCTGAACCAGGGAAACAGGGAGCTAATATTGCAGTGGATACCGTCACACATCGGACTTTCCGGTAATGACGAAGCTGATAGATTGGCCAAACATGGTGCTGCACAAGGACAACCGCTACAGGTTTCACCAAGCTATGAAGAGTTCCTACCTAAATACAAAAAAGTCTGTTATAATCAATGGAAAACTGATTTCGATGAAAGATCTAAATCCTCTGGTATCTGGTACAGAGTGGTGCAATCTGAGCCTCCACACATTCCGTGGTTCAGCAATATTGAGTTATGTAGGACTTTGATTGTAATTGCTCATAGACTGCGATCCGGACACGTCCCACTGAACAAGTTTGGACATATGATGAAAAAAGTTAGCTCTGCTAATTGCACTCTGTGTGAAAAAATAGAAGATGTCCAACATTTGTTGGTGGAGTGTGTCAGGAATCGAGCATTACGTGAGGACTTGGCCGCGAAGCTGAAAGTCAATCAGCTTGATGTTGGCGTCTTCCTGAGTGCGCTTTCGGACCCTACGTCTGAAGCAGCTGTGTTGACTTACAGATTCGCAGCACAGAGCATCGGTTTAAGGCCGAATACCTAATGTTAATAAGTATAATTATTTTAATTTATCTGCATATCCCCACATAAAATTATAGTTACGATGGGGCTGACATGTAATATTATTACAAAAGCTCCTTTAAAAATAAAGAAAAAAAAAAAAAAAAAAAAAAACTATGTCTTTAGAATAAGGTTGAATATTGCATAGCTTTAATTGACGCTTCGCCAGAAATTTGACGAAATTTAGTACATTTTTATTGATTTCTGAAATACTGGATCATTTATTAAAAATGTACTCGGTTATTGTGTTAGATCAATAAAAAAGCTATACTTAATGCATAAAAAATCAAATCACTGTCATTGAAAATTACGATATCTGACGATTTGAAGTTTATTTTTATGGTGTTATTCAGGATTTATTTACAGAGTAACCAAGCCATTTTCCAATATTCTGTTCGGTTATTGTGTTTCTTTGTTTCTTTGTCAGTCTATAGTAATTTTTGTGAAGTAGAATTCTACATCAGTTCTGCACATTGGAAGTTCAAAAATCAATCTTTTCATCAGATCGTGAACTGGCCTCGCCTTAATGATGAACATTATTTAATTTATAAATATTCGACATTATAACACGAATACGAATAAAGGGTAATAATGTTAGTGACGCTTAATCATAACGAAAAGCTTATTCTGGAAAAAGTTTATTTTATTACCAATGTGTCTGGTTTAATTTAGTGGTGTAGGTAGCACAGTCACAATCTTGTCGAGTGGAGGCCTAGCGTCGTCGGTTTGCGAACCGGCGAACTCCAGCGCACACCGCATCATCCAGCACGCCTCATTATCTTCTGTGGTTGACGTAATCAACAGCATATAGCCTTTAATTGGTGGCAATCAACTTGGTTTCTTATGTATAAAAAATGTTTTTAGATGGCTGATAAAAAACTTGTTTAAATAGATATACATTGATGATCGTAGTAGAGTAAGTAGTATAAAATAGTAAAACTGATTATTATTTATTTATTTTTAGTTGTTTATATTGACTGTTTATGTTAACTGTTTATATTGAATTTTCTAACAGTAAAGGTAAAGTATTATCCACATGTATAAGCCGTGACAAATAAATAAACTACATAAATTTTCTGTGGAAAACTACCTGAATGTGCTAATGTGATGCATTACCGACTTCACTTAACGGACGCAGGGTATAGCGACCCAGATCGAGGGTATGCCGCAAATAACCTGGGCCATTCATGATATGAATTATTACGTCAATTCTCAAACGCACTAGCAAGAACGCCCTTGTGACTTCATCAATATGAATGGGATTTGAAAAATTTTGTTTCAGATTCTGGCAAGGAATTTGATTCTTTTAAGTAAATGATGTCAGTAGGACTAATCATACAATCAAGGGAGCAATGAAATACGAAAGCTGAACGAAAAATGTAGAGATTAAGATCTCTTTTCTTTACATTTTTCGTTCTGAAGTCATCTCCAAAAATGTATAAGTACTTACTTAATAAAATATTGTATTCTTAATTAACACATTCCAATTAGCTTAATTTTTAAGAATTTTAATCACGGCCCACTTTGCAACTCAGAATCGATGTACCTAATGTCATATCATGGAATCTTCCAATTTGACGAATTTTCAGAAGTCTAGTAAGTAGTAGTAGTAAGTTTCTTTATCTCAAAACTAAGTATAGGCACAAAATAATTTATCTGTGTCTATATTTATAACATTATACATGTATGTTTTTACCATCGCCACTCTTAAAAGTGCGTTTAATTCAACGATAAGAGTGAATAAAATGCTGTTTTATTCACCGAGTGAATAAAAATATTTTGAATTTGGAACAAGCGCGCATCGTATGAATTAGGTACAAAAAAAATAAAAGGTGCTGAAAGTATGGAACTATTCCATAGATAAAGATATATAGTTCTGCAATTAAATGACAAAAAAAAACCCGTCAATTTTATTTAGGTTCTTTATAGTGTCTTATCTTTGGGTTCTTTTCTAAAAAATATCCCGCCAAATCAATTAGGTCCTTTTTAGTGTCTTATATTTGAGTTCTTTTTTATATATTAGAGGGAGATTAGTTGTTCAGTTTTGCATCAGTCCATTCCATCAGTCTGGTACGATCTCAGTCTGTAAAAATTCAAAGTCTATACAAACTGATGAAGTGGACTGATGGCAGACTGATCATGTAGTTTCAACTAAGAAGTTAGCGTGGTTGTTTTATGTCATTGGAAAACTTCTAAATAGTTTCACTATTTTCTAATGTTTAAATATTACTGATTACCTACCTAAATAATAAAAATATGATCACTATAGGTTTTTTTTTTTTAAAGTACTGCTATTTGTTTTCTCGCAGTCAATGGTAAAAAGTAGAGTACACAACTCGTGAAAAAAAAATTCATCTCGGTCCTTTGTATCCCTCGCTTCGCTCAGGATTCTACTTTTGAATCTCGCTCCTTCGCTGCTCTCGGGATCCAACTTAGTCCCTCGAACTAAATTCCCTCTTTTTTCACTTGTTGTATAATCTACTATTATGCCTTAAATTAGTGTAACGATATTTTAATAGAAGGAAGCCAAAAACATGCAAATGACTCGTTAATGACTAGGTTTACGCTGATTATGTCAAAAATTATGAGATTCTAAACCTTCATTTCGAATAATAATGATGACGATGACGCCAAAATTTACAAATCACCGTAACCATCGTACTTCTCACTGAGGGTTGAAGGAAATAGAGGTTTTTTTAGTAGCCTCCAAAAAGTAGCAAACATCTTAATATATTGCAAATCGCAAGTAGGATCTTGACTTACAATACAAAGTAAGCATGTTATTTGAAAAAAATAACACTTATTCGAATAGCAAAATACGTACGTTCATTTGTTACGAAAGAAATTGGAATGGAATTGTGACGATCTACAAGAAAATAATCCAGTAATTTTTATGAGCTATTTCAGGGATGAGAAAATCTCTATTTTAGGCAGGGCGTCGCTGGTAAGCTGCTCGAAGGAGCGCTAGGGTAGCTAGATACTACAGATGGTCGCCGTAGAGTTCTCCTAAGCCAAGCCTTTTCAGTGCTCTCTTAGAGTTTCTGTTGTTCTCCATTATAGGCAAGGCCTCCCTGGTGAGCTGCTCGAAGGAGCGCTAGGGTACCTAGATACTACATATCCCTACCTCCTCGGTGATCAAATGGTCGCCGTGAAGTTCTCCTAAGCTAGGCCTCTTCAGCGCCCTCTTAGAGTTTCTGTAGTTCTCCATTCTAGACAGGGCCTCCCTGGTGAGCTGTTCAAAGGAGCGCGAGGGTTCCTAAAGTAGAAACTACAGTAGATCCCTACCTCCTCGGTGATCAAATGGTCGCCGTGAAGTTCTCCTAAGCTTGGCCTTTTCAGCGCCCTCTTAGAGTTTCTGTAGTTCTCCATTCTAGGCAGGGCTTCCCTGGTGAGCTGTGCGAGGGAGCGCTTGCGCCGCCAGCCCGCGTCGTGTAGCCACGTGTCGGGCGGCGCCGGCGCACCGCGCTCCGCCGACTCGGAGGTGCGCAGCGGCCGGGAGATGATGCTGGCTCCCATGTGGATGCCATTCTTTTTGTTCTCATTCTCCACAGTGGATACCGTGAATCTGTAGGGAAAATTATATTATATTTGATTAGGTACGTCATTATATGCGTTGAAACGTGCAAATGTTGTGAACGCATTTCAAGATTGAGATTGGTGGATTTGCGTAAGGTAATCGTATTCATTTGGCAGTTCATATTTTATTCCATCGGCTGCAAATTGTATGGGATGACATATAGTATGATACAATATGAACTGTCAAATAAAGACGATTGACTTCAATCACCTAGCAGACTTCCATTATCTGGAAAAAAGGTTATATTCCTCCCTTTTTATTCTTACCCGTAATAGGGCATCGTAAAAGGCTCTAGGGCCGTACCGGCTAACGCATCGAACTTCGGAAAGTCTGCTGAGCTTCAAATTAAAACAGATAAATCGAGCCACAGTCGGGCCAAAATGGCGAACCCCAAATCATTATGTCACATATGATCAAATAACTTCGCAAATAGTACAATACGAAATTCCTAACTTCGATTTATCTGTTTTAAGTTGAAGCTCGGCAGACCCGCCGAAGTTCGAAAAGTTAGCCGGTAGGACCCCTGTATAAGTGTTACAAATATGCACAGTCAGCAGCTACCCTTACTCTAACAACATGTTAACAAATTTTAATTAAATAAATGGAACCATCATCACTTATTAATTTTCTTAATGTGTAGGAAAACTTTTTCCTCCAGTGAGGGGAAATCCAAAATGGCCGACCTTGACCAATCGTGTAGGGAATACACTATTGCTCACCTCACTATTATCTGTTATAATTACCTGTTCCCTTCCATGCTGGTCGGTGGACTACCGAGAACTTGTTTTAAAATCCACTTTTAGCAGATTTATAGAGATGTAGAGATTTGAGATGTTTGCTCGAAACCTCATAATTTTTTTCAGCTCTATACCTGGAACAAAATATACATTAGGTACAATAATGATCTAATCAACATTTTCTTTTTTTTTATTAAACTACTTGCGATGCATTTGGAATATTCAAATTAATTAAGTTTGCATTCGTTAAAATTTTTGATGACAATTAATTTTAACTAGATAACATCATTTTTCTTTACGGATGCAGCACTGCACAGTTCGTAACGTAAGTATAAGTATTGTTTATTATTAATTATAGAATTTTGTGTTGTGTTTTTATTTGTTATTTAGAAATTACTTTTTTACCATCGCCACTCAAAAAAGTGCGTCTTATTCATTGATAACAGTGAATAAAACGCGTTTTTATTCACCGAGTGAATAAAAATATTTTGAATTTGGAACAAGCGCGCATCGTATGAATTAGGTACAAAAAAAATAAAATGTGCTGAAAGTATGGAGCTATTCCATAGATAAAGATGTATAGTTCTACAATTAAATGACAAAAATAATCCCGCCAATTTTATTTAGGTTCTTTTTAGTGTCTTATCGTTGGGTTCTTTTCTAAAAAATATCCCGCTAAATTAATTAGGTCCTTTTTAGTGTCTTACATTTGGGTTCTTTTTTATATATTTGAGGGAGATTAGTTGCATCAGTCCATTCCATCAGTCTGGTGCGATCTTCAGACTGTAAAAAATCCAAAGTCTATACAAACTGAGGAAGTGGACTGATGCCAGATTGACATGTAGTTTCCCTCTTAGTTAGCTCGGTGGCGCAGTGGTTTAGCGCCTGGCCCAGCGATTGCGGAAGTTAAGCAACGTTCGCAAGGGTCGGTCATGGGATGGGTGACCAAAAATGTATTATCTCGAGTTCCTCCGTGCTTCAGAGGCACGTTAAGCCGTTGCTCCCGGCTGCATTTGCAGACGTTAACACCCACCAATCCGCATTGGGCCCGCGTGGTGGGTTATGGCCCGTCCTCCTTACCACCCATAAGGAAGGCCTGTGCCCACAGTGGGGACATCAAAAATGGCTGATGGACAACTATAAATACTATAGGTACTGCTATTTTTTTTCTCGCAGTCAATGGTAAAAAGTAGAGTACACAACTCGTGAAAAAAAAATTTCATCTCGGTCCTTTGTATCCCTCGCTTCGCTCAGGATTCTACTTTTGAATCCCTCGCTACGCTCGGGATTCAACTCTAGAATCCTTCGCTGCTCTCGGGATCCAACTTAGTCCCTCGAACTAAATTCCCTCTTTTTTCACTTGTTGTATAATCTACTATTTTACCATCGCCACTCAAAAAAGTGCGTCTTATTCATTGATAACAGTGAATAATACGCGTTTTTATTCACCGAGTGAATAAAAATATTTTGAATTTGGAACAAGCGCGCATCGTATGAATTAGGTACAAAAAAAATAAAAGATGCTGAAAGTATGGAGCTATTCCAAAGATACAGATATAGTTCTACAATTAAATGACAAAAATAATCCCGCCAATTTTATTTAGGTTCTTTTTAGTGTCTTATCTTTGGGTTATTTTCTAAAAAATATCCCGCTAAATCAATTAGGTCCTTTTTAGTGTCTTATATTTGGGTTCTTTTTTATATATTTGAGGGAGATTAGTTGTTCAGTCTTGCATCAGTCCATTATATCAGTCTGGTACGATCTTCAGTCTGTAAAAATTCAAAGTCTATATATATATATATACAAACTGATGAAGTGGACTGATGAAAGACTGATCATGTAGTTTCCCTCTTAGTTAGCTCGGTGGTGGTCGCTCAGTGGTTTAGCGCCTGGCCCAGCGATTGCGGAAGTTAAGCAACGTTCGCAAGGGTCGGTCATGGGATGGGTGACCAAAAATGTATTATCTCGAGCTCCTCCGTGCTTCAGAAGGCACGTTAAGCTGTTGGTCCCGGCTGCATTTGCAGTCGTTAACACCCACCAATCCGCATTGGGCCCGCGTGGTGGGTTATGGCCCGTCCTCCTTACCACCCATAAGGAAGGCCTGTGCCCCACAGTGGGGACATCGAAAATGGCTAATGGACAACTATAAGTACTATAGGTACTGATATTTTTTTTTCTCGCAGTCAATGGTAAAAAGTAGAGTACTCAACTCGTGAAAAAAAAATTTCATCTCGGTCCTTTGTATCCCTCGAACTAAATTCCCTCTTTTTTCACTTGTTGCATAATCTACTATAAAAACAAGACACACTTTTTTTTTCTTTTCCATTTTTTTATTTTAAGCCATCATACAATTAATTTGAAAACTTATTCATTCTAAAAGAGTAAGTGCAGTTAGAAGGAATTCTGGCGGACAAACCTTGGCCCACATGGATAAAAAAAACACTTTGACGTCAATCTGTCCATCTAACTAATCTATGGACGCTAATGACGTTTACATTTGTTTATGTTCTGCTTTTAGCCCAGGACTTTTAGCAAAAAATTCAAAGAAACCTAGGACTAATTCCGGCCTAAGGTTTTTTTGTTTTTAAAGTGTTCCTTAGGTCCCCCTGAATATATCTAAAAAGTTCCCCGTGGATCCCATGTACGCTCCCCCCTCCCCCCCCCCTCAAACGTCTCCCTGATTTTAGTTTTTTCTATTTATCTCAGAAACCGTTGAAGATAGAAGAAAGTTGTCAACGTATGATATAATTGTTATGAAATATCCAACCCGTCGACACTTTTATTATTTCGATGTGAGCTGTAGTCTCTGAACTACACCTACAGACGTTTCACCAAAAAAATGATTTTGCCCAAAAATCGTTCTTTGTACTAGTTTTTTTAAAAAAGGGGTGGAGTTGTGGCAAAATTTTATAAGGTCATATAAATTTAGATACGTAGAGGAATAAAACGAGGTATAATACATTGTTATAGCAGCATCAGTTATAGCAGCAGCAATACTTTTAGATAAAAATTTCGCGATACCTATAGGACTAATTCCGGTGGTAAGCTTTTGTCTTTTAAATTGTGTAAATTTATAGACAACGAGTGCCGAAACTTAACTTTACTTTCCAGATATATTCAGGTTCCTAAGGAACACTTTAAAAACAAAAAACCTTCCGCCGGAATTAGTCCTAGGTTTTTTGCTAAAAGTCCTGGGCTATTTAGGTTTTCTTTTATTGTCGCTATTTTTACCTTATTGTTAGCCTATATTATATTAACTAAGCCTAATTTCGTATTAATTATAATTTACTTGAGTGTTAATGAATAATATTCATTATTTTAGTATGATTGTATGTACGTTTAATTAGTTTTGTATCGAGTCACTTTTATAAAATGTACAAACCTCGATGCAAAGAGATATGAAACCTCTTTGCAACAAATCTCAATGCAAAGAGATTATTTAACCTCCTTTGCATTTCATACGATCAGTTTATTTTTCTTAAACAAAAGAAGATCGATATTCAAAATATTGAATTGACATCCCGCCATTAATTAACGGGTCGTACAAAAAGGCAAATGTAAAACAAACATGTTATTTGCGTAATTTTGTAATAAACAGCTAAAAGTTCAATTGCTCTCTTATTCAGCATTCCTTGCATTTTGAAGTTATCCCTACATTATTTTGAACAATAATAGCATTAGATAAAGTTATTCGTAAATCAGATTCCATAATCTCATTTGTGTAGTTCCTGCTTGCAAAAATACTGTGACTAAATTCCCAAACAAACACTGTTTTACGGGCCAAACCAAAGTCTACACCTTTAATAGTGGTGTGTTGCTTTAAAGTTTTATGGAAATTGAAATTAATGCACTTCAAATCAAACTGTATTTTATTAAACAGATTCAAACGTAAACAATATCTATTTTTTTCTAAAAATAAATGTTTCACAAAAGGCTTCAGCAGCATCATGAAGTCTACTTTGGAAAGGTTGCGACTGTCTGCCATTACAAATCCTTCAGAAACCTTGATAAGTATTATATTTCGTAAGATGTTAAAATGAACTAAAATACTACACGAAAAGGGCGCTTTTGGCGCGTAAAAACTAAAAAAAAATATGCAGGCGGGTTTTTTAATTTATTTAATTTTTTTTTTAACAATCCTTATTTAAAACTCCTTGGTATATCCGTGCATTTTATTTTTTTTCTCACTTATGCTCTGAAATCTTATCATTCCATTTGAAAAAGGAATGCGGGGCGTTCCTCATTTCCGAGGGGGTCTGGTTCATCACATTCTAAATTTAAAATTCAGGCCAGGAATGAATTTCAATACTTACTTCCCGCACCAGCACCAGTGCGGGAAGTAGGTACAGTGCGAAGATGATCTGGGTGGTCTGCGGCAACTTCTTTTTTTTTGTTTTAGCTGTTCACAAAAACAAAAGCAAAGGCACATTTGCACCATACAGCCATAACTTTAGTTCCTTTTTTCTGGCACGCAAGCCAACGACAAGACAGTTAATATTATAAAGGTAAAATTATTTAATAGGTACTATAATAACGATACAATAAAAAAAATGGTGCGCACAGAGTATATTACTATAAGAATAAATAAATATTACATTGTATTGTACCAGATTTATCAGAGACAAATCATCTAAGTAATCTTGAATTATGTACAGCGCCATCTACCGCCGAGAAGCGAAATGAGATGGGTTTTTGCTTCTCGGCGGTAGATGGCGCTGCACGTAATTCAAGATTACTCAGAGGATTTGTCTATGATAAATCTCATTTTGCTTTTCGGCGCTTCGAGCGTTTAAACTGCTGGAATGCACCCAAAAAAAAAACTGGCGAGAATTAAATTTAATTAAGTTTCAATTGAAAAGTTTTTTATTTCCTCGCATTTCTTGAGAAAAGCACTATACAAGCCTTGTTCTGGAAGCTACTTGCATTGCCTCGAATGATTAAAGCCCTCGCCTACGGCTCGGGCTTCAAACCATCCTCGACAATGCAATCGCTAGCTTCCCGTTCACGGCTGTAATGTACTATTTCTCACTTATGCTCTGAAATCTTATCATTCCATTTGAAAAAGGAATGCGGGGCGTTCCACATTTCCGAGGCGGTCTGGTTCATCACATTCTAAATTTAAAATTCAGGCCAGGAATGAATTTCAATACTTACTTCCCGCACCAGCACCAGTGCGGGAAGTAGGTACAGTGCGAAGATGATCTGGATGGTCTGCGGCAACTTCTTTTTTTTGTTTTAGCTGTTCACAAAAACAAAAAAGCAAAGGCACATTTGCACCATACAGCCATAACTTTAGTTCCTTTTTTCTGGCACGCAAGCCAACGACAAGACAGTTAATATTATAAAGGTAAAATTATTTAATAGGTACTATAATAACGATACAATAAAAAAATGGTGCGCACAGAGTATATTACTATAAGAATAAATAAATATTACATTGTATTGTACCACTGCACGTAATTCAAGATTACTCAGAGGATTTGTCTATGATAAATCTCATTTTGCTTTTCGGCGCTTCGAGCGATTAAACTGCTGGAATGCACCCAAAAAAAAAACTGGCGGGAATTAAATTTAATTAAGTTTCAATTGGAAAGTTTTTTATTTCCTCGCATTTCTTGAGAAAAGCACTATACAAGCCTTGTTCTGGAAGCTACTTGCATTGCCTCGAATGATTAAAGCCCTCGCCTGCGGCTCGGGCTTCAAACCATCCTCGACAATGCAATCGCTAGCTTCCCGTTCACGGCTGTAATGTACTATTACTTTTTAATCCTATCTATCCTTTTCCGACATATCAATTTTACAAGTCTGATCCTTGTCACTTTATTTTTTTTCTATATTATTTTAAAAGTTGGTGTTAGATATTAAAAAATCACTTTGCCTCACGCTCGCAGCAAAAATCGATTTTGCTGCGAGTTTTTACGCGCCAAAAGCGCCCTTTTCGTGCTACAGAGGTGAAATAGTTATTTCCATAAAATGTTACCACTGCATTAGAATAATTCTCAAGCAGATCAATTTTTTTGGTCTAACCATTTTTGATTGAAGTTTTTGCTACGAGTCGTAGCATTGACTAGCAGCAAAAATTTTTAATACGATATTTAATAAATGTCGTAGTTCGTCTTTTTAGGGTTTTCGTACCAAAATGGTAAAAAAGGAACCCTTATGGAGTGACTCAGTCTGTCTGTCTGTCACAGCTGGATATTTTGAGAACTACTAATGGTATCAACTTGAAATTTGGAATAGTTTAAGATGACGTTTGCCCAACTATTTTGCAAGTAAGAAAGAAATAAAATAAAAAAATATTTTTTTTACAACAGGGACTGAAAAGGGGTCTTAAAAATTTTAAGTGGGGCGACTAGGGGGTATCATATGAAAGAGCGCTGTTTGCACATTTTAAAACATTTAGGACTCCCTTATCTCCGAAGTTTAGAAGATAGTAGTATAAGTAAAGATTACAGGAAAAATAAAACGATGACTCCATATAACACACTTTTTCAGAAATTAAAAAAACAAACAAAAAAATTATTAGTTCCTCTACCAGTCAACAGATGGCCCTGACCTAAGAAAAATTAAATTAGTTCCACTATCAGTCAAGAGATGGCGCTGGCCTAAGAATAAAAAATAGTTCCACCATCGGCCAAGAGATGGTGCTGACCTAATACTGCAATAATAATTTTATTATTCTACAGCTCTGCAGTGTATTTATTATGATGGTACGGAAACCCTCGGTGCGCAAGTTCGACACGCTCTTGCCCGGTTTTTTACTTTGACACAAACATAATATGCGTCAAACTGGGTTAGTATTTTACTGATTAGTAATCTAGTCGTTATTAAATAAAATGCTTACATTACAATAGATTTATCTGATAAGAAAGGAGTATTAATTATACAGATATTATTTCTCAAGCAGATCTCATTTTTTGGTCTAACCTTTTTTGATTGTTGGCTATAATGCTACATATACATTATACAGTATTAAAGAAATGTCGTAGTTCATCGTTTTTACTTTGAGAATAAACATATGCACGTCAAATTGGGTTAGTATTTTACTGATTGTCTCGATTGTCTAGACCTCAAGCTTACGCTAGATTTATCTGATATGAAAGGATACAGAGATTATTAATTCTCAAGCAGATCTCATTTTTTGTCTAACCTTTTTTGATTGTTGGCTATTTGAGAATGCTACGACTCGTAGCAAATATTTTCGCTACGATGTAGTATTTGAGAAATGTCGTAGTTCGTACTTTTTTACTTTGACACAAAGCGTCTGCGCAGTTTAGGCAAAAAATCTTTCGTATGTCCTTCCAGCTGTCCATTTGTTCTAATTTTGTGAGCAGGTTTGATTTGTCAGCCGAGCCAGGTTTATGTTTTTTTTTGAAATGGCGAAGAAATGTACAAAAACATATTTCAGCAGTTTCGAAAAAATATCAAAAATGTAACAAAACTTTTTTGTTAGCGGTGCAAAGTAAATTTTGTTTTTTTATTATTAAAAGCTTATTAAAAGACTCAAAAGTTCATCAATCAAACACTGACCTCCTTATAGATACACATTGATATACTAAATAAAAAAAAACAAGTCAGTGTCAGTCAAATTATTTCTGGGCAATATTCGAAATTTTAAAATAAATAAGGTTGTGATTTTGTGATAGAACCTAAAATTGCACAGTAGGTATAGATATACTTATTAGTTGAAACTAATACCTACTCTGTCTTATTTGTTTTTAAAAATAAAAAAAACGTTAATTTTAACGCGAGATCTACATAGTGGGAGGCATAAGAGGTAGCTGTAGTATTTTACTGATTGTGTAGTCCTAGATTTATCTGATAAGAAAATATTATATTCTTTTCCACCGCTTTCTGTTATCAGCAATGCTAAGGTGGCATTCGACTGCAGCTGTTGATGAGTGAAAATATTTGTATATTTTATTAACAAGTTTTTATAGGTAATAAAGTTTTTTTTTTATCTAGATGAAAATTAGATAAAAAAAAGTAATAAAGATAGGTAGGTTGCTTTGTCGTTTGTGTGTTCGTTTGTTTGTTTTTTATTTGCAAGTCACGTGATTTATACAAGCGTTTACAATTTACAGTTAGAACATGTGACACCCCGTATCTTGGAACTTCATGTTTTGATTGGATCGCTGTAGGGTTTTTTTAAGGATAAGCTGTAACTTATCCTTAAAAAAATATTTTAATTTATAATAGGCGTTACTAACTAAGAAAGTAATTCTGGTAAATTAAGTTCAAAGTCGTGTGGCCGTATTATTAGACAATAATCATTGCAAGCAACGAAATGTCTATATTTATTTAGAAAAGTCCAACTTGTTTGGGAATTTTGTTATATGTGATAATGACGTAATAAACTCCTCGCTGGGAACCAAAAAAAAGTGATGGGTGAGTCATCGAGTTGACACGTGTGAGCTTTGCGAGTGGGTCTCGGTTCTCGATCGCCGTCGGGCGCATCGCAACGCAACGCAAGTATCGCAACGCGAGCGAACGAAGGCTTTCGCGGCGGTGCACGCCGGTTTGCGCCGGTTCGCCCCGGCGGCCGCGGGAAGTCCAATCCGCCAACGCACTAGGGCTGTGTTTAACGTATTACGCATACCGGTTACAAGTAATTTATAACGAATCAAATCTTTTAAAGTCTTAATTTTATACCTCACACTACTACGGTGCCCTTGTGTGTGAGTTGGTCAGTGTAGTGTGACGTGGAGACGTAAAGTAAAACAAGTCTTTTCCACCGTCGTTGTATAATTCAATAATAATTATAAAAAATAGAACAGGGGTAAAATAAAAACCTTTTTAGGTTTTAGGAAATAAGAAACAATACTTGTTAAGAATAACTCTAGGTACCTACTAAAATGTCAAACTGTTATTGGCTTATAATATTTAGTTTACATGTAGATGGATACATACAGGTTTTTCTTAGTTTACCTATTTATTATTATATAATATTAAGCTATAATATTCAAATTTGATTTATTTCTTGTTATTTCTTCAAATATTTACAACCTATATTTACAAACCAGATTGATGTGTATTACTGAATATAAAATTATTTTAGGAAGAAAATAAAACGACAGCTCGTGCGGTGACAAGACAAGTGAAGTATGTAATTATTCTTTTTTATATGGACATTAAAAAGAGTACAAAACTTAAGATAAATTTGGATGCAATCCTCTTTTGTCGGTAACAATGTGAAACCAGATTGATGTGTGTAATGGCCGCCTTTCGTATTTCATAAAGAAGGTTAAATAACGTGAAGGAGGTTGTAACTACAACGTTGATACTACATCAACAACGGAGACAGACTTCAAAGGAAGGCATTTCTAAAAATCTTTGGCGTTTTCCAATTTTCTATGCATAACTATCTGGACAATAATATCGTGTTATCAAATAGACTATAAAATAAGTAAAAGAAAGCAAAACTAATAAAAAAAAATACCGTCGACTTGAGAACCTCCTCCTTTTTTGAAGTCGGTTAATAATTGAATATTTTATGTGAGCACGAGGTGAGCTGAGCACCCTAGTTTAAGAATTTTATCGGTCAATAAGAACGAATAAATTAATGCAGACTCATTCGATTACGACTCAAAACATGCAAATTTTTACCAATAGCACGTGCGGAATACTTTCATATCAGTTCATTTGCATTAATTAAGCAGTAGGTGGAACATTTCCTAACTTTTCTGTTTACTCCCGCTGGGATCCCATCGCTATTGTAACAATAAAACCAAAACTGGAACACTGTCATTTATTTCGGTTACCTACGTTTAATGATTTTTTTTCATTGCTTTGGTATAATCGTTAAAAATGTGTGTCTTCAATCGCTTTCCCTTTCATTTCCATCCAACGCATGCCTCAAGGCATGCAATGGCGCATATCTTCTCAAAAAAGTATTTTTGCAACAGAAAGTCGAACGTGAAAGCGCACGGTTTGTAGGCAATCAATTTTTCCATGCGTTTGACGCACGTTGAATTTATTTATTTATTTTATTTTATATTCACAGGTGAATCAACAGTTATTATGTTAACTATAGTAATTTCAGTATACAACCGAAAACCATTTACAGATTCACACAAATAAAAGTAAGGTAATAAAAATGCGCACAAGTAGGTACTTAAATCGACTTATCGATCGCCAAGAGAGCGGAGAATTGAAAGTTGAAAGGAAAAGCGCACGGTTAGGAGGCAAATTGCAAGCGTTTGACGCAAGTTGAAAGTTAAATTGAACGGTGAAGACAAATCAAAATAGATGCTCCCTGAGGTCAGGATGCCAATCGCGCCACAACCATCCACAACCACCACAACGATCAATAATCTAAACACTAAGTACAATACAATAGTAATAGAAAAGTAGGTAAGCGAGCGATATTGTTTATTGACAAAAATATCATCAGCAAACTTGAATAAGTGAGGATCTTCACAACGATCGGTCCTGTATTTTTTTATTTTAGATTTTTCGAATCAGTTATGATCACATAGTTAAATTATTGATCTTAGCAATTATATTTAATTTTTAAGAATGAGCAGCCCTGTCTGGCGTGGCGCTCGCCGGCGGCACTCGCGAGAGGCTCAAGTGTATATCCTTCTTGATACTGTTTCACACGTGGCCTAATTAATTGATATCTTTATTTCTTATCTATAGGGATGCCGTACTTATAAGAGAAAAGGACGTGATTAACGTGATTTAACGCTAAAATAACACATTTAAGAGTTAAGTACTAAAAACTTTTCATAAAAAACCAGCAACCGTCTTATGAGGTAAAATGGTAGTGGTCAGTTTATTGTCTCATCGGGGTAACTAGTAATGGGAGAATAGGTACGATGAAATGCGATCGATAATAGCCGCACCGCACCCATGCTTAAACGTAGCTAAGTAATACGTATGTATGTATCTGCTAACTAACACGTAGTACCTGTTGCATTTTGTTTGTTTATTTTGCGTCATTAGCACCTGTTATTATGGAACTCGATAAATACGTCGAGCCCTTGTAATTTTGAAGGAAAATAAAAAAATACATTGTAGATAAAGAGATTTCGCACCTTAGTCCACACGTGCTATTTTTTTATGGGTACGATTTCTATCGTCAAAAATGCACGTTCCATGACCTAATAAATAAGATCTGGCTCCAAAATAGTAGATCTGTTGATCTCTTGTAGATCTCTCAAACAATGTTTTTTTTTTGGTGGCAGCCTCGTACGAGCACAGAATACGTATAATAGTACGAGGCGGGAGCTAGTCTGCTGTAAAACGAGACGATTCTTAGGGTCCCCCCAGACCTACCGGTTTCTTTTCTTTGCTTTGCTGTTCTACTTTGCTGTTTAGACCGCCGGCCAACCAGGTTCATTTTCAATCTATCGCATATTGGAACCAGACCAAATTGGCAAGATAGCCATTAGCTTGGTGTTATCAAATATCATCGTCTGGGTTGCGAAGTAGGAAGCTTCTCAGAGATATGCCACCCTGAACATGGTCTCCGATTGCTAAAAATAAATCGATCGCATATTTATATAAAAATTGTGAACAGGGACGACCCTGTTCACAATTTATTTAAATAATGGGTGGCATCATTACCTACCTGAACAATTTTTTGTGTTTTCATAACGATCTTTTAAGGAACAAAGCTCACAAGAACATACATATATGTGAAATGTACTTGGATTGAAAATATGCGATAGATTGAAAATGAGCCTCTTGGCCGGCGGTCCATTGCCGAACAGCAAAGCAAAGAAAAGAAACCGTTAGGTCTGGGATCAGCCTTAAGAATTAATGTGCAACAAAACTGCATTTTTTCCGGCTACGAGGAAAATCTTGTGAATAATAACTGAACGAGCGGCACGGCCGTTTTGTTGGTTTGGTAAGCCTGACTAATTTAGCCATAAATTTATAATATGTCATATTGCTCATACATAATTATGTAACATTGATCATAATGTTTTCTAAAAGTGATTAACAGCAACAGAAGATACCTATATTGCTATAGAAATCACTACATCACTTGCAAGGAAAACTTCAGCAAAAATAACAAAGTTTTTTTTTGCGGAAATTAAAAGATCGTAAATTTTAATTTAAGGAAATTAGACCTAATAATAACGGTGAGGTTAAGAATCTCATAATTTTTCCTGTTTCTCCTCGCTTTGCTGGCTAAGATACGGGTTATTTTCGAACTGCATCGGTACTGTCATTGCAACATAAAATGCATGTGCAGCAGTGTAGGTATCTGGGATATACTTAAGTACCTGAACATTTTATTACAGTTTATGTAACGTGTTGATTTAGTAATGTCTTTTTAAAAATTACATTAGTTTACAGTGGCTCTACATTATGTAGTTTTTGACACCAATGCCACGCCACATCGTTATGTGTTCATTCATTTCAACAATTTTACAACATGTTTACAACTAGTAATGAACTAATGGTAAAAGGGAGCTGCTTCTGTCTACAAACTGTAACAGGTGTAATTAGTGATTGAGGTGACACCATTTACTGCAATTGACTGAAAGAAAACATGCTAGGTACTATCGTATTTTGATAAATTAATACTAATATTGAGAAGTTTTTGTATACTGGCAGCCGTCCCGTCTCCCGACTTCGTACGCTTGGAACTCCGCTATTCAAAACGTCTTTATTAGGTAGTGCTCTAGGATAAAATTTAAATCGTATTTTTTAGCATCTTAAATCTAATATTATCTCAACTCTTTAACAATTTACAGCCACAATAAAAAGTTTACAGCGTGATATAGACATAATGTTTAATGTAGATGTACTTAATGCACATTTTCATGGCTCCTTGAGGCTGGAGATTATCTATCTAGATACCTACCTACTTAAGTCTTATGTAGAGCAAGGACCAGATATAGGTACCTAGTTGTAATAAACAATTAAATATTTTCCTTGTTCGAAAATACTTATTAAAAGAGAAAACATCTAGATATAGTATCTAGGTAAATTATTGCTTTTTATTTACTTATTTATATTTTTTTTTATTTATTTGACAAAAGGTGATTTGTCAGTTTAATAGTTATCCAAATAAAATAACATCGTGAATACAAAAATCTTACAAACATATAATAAATACGAAATATAAATTGTACCTTGGTTCCTACTCTTTTTATTTTCGAAAATATTTTGATTTCTTAGCTAAATAAGTTTGGGATTTGTAGGTATGTTTTCTATTCAAAGAGGTATTTCCTATTTTGAATTGCCTAATCGACAAGTAGGTAAATAAAGCTGTTTTAAAAGCTAAATTATTTACCTAGGTAGATATGTTGTAGTAACGAACAATTGGACAGTTCAATGACGAATACCAACATAGTCATTTGAAAAGATGTGGTTTTACCGCATCGTATCACAATTTTGATAACTTTATTGTTTAGCCGTATTTTGTGACTAGCTTCCGCCCGCGACTTCGTCCGCGTGGACATTTGAGAAAATCCTTAAGGATCCTTTAACCAGGCATAAATAACAGGATAAAAAGTATACTACAAATATGTTTTAATTTTAGAATAACACCTAGAAGCCGTGTCCTCGTATGCAAAGTGAGGCAACTAAAACTAAGCCAGAATGGCTTAGTTTTTAGATTAATATCCATTATCCTTACTTTCATTTTCGTTACCATAACTTCTATGTAATGAACCGATTTAGGTGATTCTTTTTTTATTCGAAAGAAGATAGGTACTTTTTTGTGATCGTTTTGTGAGTTTGTATACCTATTCCCAATGCTCCCGATTTCATTTCCTACTTATAACAACGAGAATAAAGAATTGCGCATTCCTATATCCACGGTTTGATTCTTGACTTGGAGTTTATTCAAAGGTCCTATAGAAAATAGGTAGTTTAGCTTTCGCTGATTTCAAGAATTTCCGGGAAAATTTACACTTCATTTTTTACTCCGCAGAAATCTTAATTTAGACTAAGTACCTACCAAGTATTGCAAAGATTTTATAAGACAATGGTCGAGCCGTTCTTAACTCAAGTGATGGCGCATACCAACGAACAGCATTTTATTTTTATAATAATTATAGTAGGTAATTATAGATTTACCAAATAGTTTTGTATAAAATGAGATATTTTAGGATCTCAGATATAAATTGGTATATGTACCTACTTACGGTTATGTTTATCTCATCTCATAGCATAATATTTATAAACATCGGAGGAAATCAAAACCACGCAAGCTTTAGACACAGAGTAAATCAAGAACAAATTGTTTTGATATCCTCATTCCATTTTGTCTCTACAACGTTGTAATGAATGCACCCAAAAATTGGACTTCTTTGGACCGTGTTTGTGACTTGTGTTGCTTTATTGACCGATTTAAAATAACAGTGCACATAAAGTAAAGCTGGTAACACTAACAGCTAGTCTTAAGATTTGTTACTAACTTTTTTATGGGCCTTGCCTGAAATAAATGATTTGAATTGAAAAGCTCGGTCCCTGTACGAAAGAACAAAGGTTTAGGTTTAAAGGTTAAAGATAAGGTTGTTGGAACTACCCCTAGTACGAACAATACGAACATCTAACGAGAAAAAAAACGCGGGTAGTACTCGACTCGATAGAGTAATTATCTATGGAAAATGTCATTTCGCTTTTCGGCGGTAGATGCCGCTGTATAAATTTCTAGCTTTCGTCACTATTATATATTCTGTGCTTTCGTGCTAAGGTACAGATCTATAGGTACTTACAATATGCTTAAAATAAACAAAGCAAAGCTGTAAATTACAAAAAGAAATGTCTTTCCTCCAAGTAATGTTGTGCAGAGCGAGGATCAGAAGATTATCGCAAAAAAAATTGGTCGGAAGCTTGAGAAAATCCTTCACACTTCCGGTCAAAATTTTAAGGGTATATTTACGTCATGTGACATCAGTACGAGACCCGTGGCATCATTTAGCCCTTCAATAGTAAAGAGAGTTAACATAAGTCTGTCACTACTGAAATGTCCTGAAAGTACTCAACAGACTTCCGGCCATTTCAGAACTGACAGACTTATGTAAACTCTCTCTACTTAACTATTGAAGGGCTAAATGATACCACGCCACGGGTCTCGTACTGATGTCATATGACGTAAATATACCCTTAAAATGTTGACCGGAAGTGAAGGATTTTCTCAAGCTTCCGGCCAAATTTTTTTGCGATAATCTTCTGATCCTCGCTCTGCACAACATTTCCGACCGTGTGCCATGCATGTCATCGTGATGTCTTAAGACGTAGGGAATATTGTCGCGGGCTTACGGACTAACAATACTCAAATGACCCTTGCCTACGCGAACGCACTGCGTTGAATTATGCTGAAAATACGCAAGGTGTGCATTCCAGCAGACCAATCGCTAAGTAATCGGGCACCACAGAGTAAATTTTAATCATCAGCGCGTTTCTCACACCGATGACGGGACTCGAACGGGACGGAAACAGACTTTCGGAGCAAACAAGTGGAGGTGACGACTGGAAGGTGTTTGTTTTCTTTTCGGGTGTTGTTGGAAAGGAAGGAACCGAAGCGAAGCGAGGGCGGGTCGCTAGTAAATAAATAAGTATAATTACGCTCCGACTATGTTATTGTGTACGGTTACCTGTGCCAGATAATAAATTGTTAAATATAATAGAGTGTGTTTAAATATAACCTTCCGTTCCGGTATTACGTAGATAGGATGTTAACTGTCTCTTGGGCTATCACAAAGGTCATCTGCAGAGCAATTCCAGCACGTGACTTAGGTACATTAAAAAATAAATTGTCACCATGCATCCGAGTTCCGACATTTATGGTATTTTTTTTGTCTTTTACTAAATCCGCATCGACATTAGTATCCTTTCGGGGCGTTAGGATCAAGGTGCTAAAATGACCAAGGTGCTGAAATGACCAAAGTTGCAAAATTACTAATATTTTCGGATCCTAATGACCAAGGTGCTAAATGTATTGCCAGCCAGTAGACTGGCGAATGAGGCGTGCAAGGAACAACGAACATAACTTGGATCTATTTACAAGTGGCGTGTCTAAGACTAAGCAGTGTCTAACCCGTAAGTTCTTCGAAAAGTTTTTGATTATAGTTTTTTTTGTGTTAACAACTCCTTAATTACTCTGTAACATACATATTGTTGAGGAGCTCAGTGGCGCAGTGGTTTAGCGCCTGGCCCAGCGATTGCGGAGGCAACGTTCGGGTCGGTCATGGGATGGGTGACCAAAAATGTATTATCTCGAGCTCCTCCATGCTTCGGAAGGCACGTTAAGCCTTTGGTCCCGGCTGCATTTGCAGTCGTTAACACCCACCAATCCGCATTGGGCCCGCGTGGTGGGTTAATTATGGCCCATCCTCCTTACCACTCATAAGGAAGGCCTGTGCCCCAGCAGTGGGGACAATAAAAACGGCTGATGGACATACATATTGTTCACACCCCTATTGTATTAATTAATTGCTATAAGTGAAAACCTGTAATTGTTGCTGTTGGTTTTCCAATAAAATAAACAAATAAGCATTACGTATCTAATGATTAGACACTTGATACTGATTTATATCCAACCCAATTACTAATGTTAGCAACCGTAGGGAAAAGAAACTAAGCAAAAAATTACTTCTTTCTCCTTTTGAATTAATCTTGTTTCCAACACCAACATTACACGTAAGAATAGGGTTACCAACACACTATCTACCTAAATGACAGTCTACAATGTAATAAAATTGTACCGCGCTATCAAAAAAAACAACGCACGTAAAAACACTCGATAGAGTAACTTTGTATGGGAAATTTGTACAGCGCCATCTACCGCCGAAAAGCGAAATGAAATTTTCCATAGATAATTACTCTATCAACAAGTACTTTTACGCGCGTTATTTTTCTGGATAGACATCTTATCAAAAACATACCTACTAAAAATGCAGCTTTACATCGCGTTTTGCGTTTTAAATGTTGAATTTTACTGGCCTACCTATGAACAAGCCTATGAATCAATTAGCCTGAACCATTTTATTTTACACCAGGCAATCCGCATCAACAAATATTTCAGTAATCAATGCTTTTTTATTTTAATAACACGTTTTTAGGTTGGTTTCTCGTTTGTGTGTTTGTTTTTTAGAAGAAGTTTAGAAGTCAAAGCGAACAAGCAAACCTAAGGTTGACTTAAGTGTCCAAAAGTCCTTAAAATTATATTTTTTTTCTTTGGGAAGCTTACAGCATCATTTACAAACTTAAAATAAATATAAGTACCAGATAGAAGCTACTTATTGCATTATACCTATAAGATTAAGTTAGTCTACATCCTCGTCGACACGTGGAAATTAGACTTAGCTACTAGGTACCTACGTCATTGTATACAAACAGCTGCACTAGCATAATTTTACACCAAACACAGCCCAATGAAAACGTCACATTATTCGAATGATTTCGAAACGGTTTTGTCAAGCGTTATATTAATATTATTTATTATTATGATACTTATTAGTTTAAAACTTGAAGAAAAATATAAGTAGGTATATGAAATAAGATATTTATTTAAGTTGTCCCTAGTTTAAAGCTAAATCACTGAGTCGCTCATCATGTCAAGATTTTTCCTAACTTTTTCGGATTTTATAAAACAATTTCCTTTTATTGTCAGGACCATAAAAACGTTTCGTCTCTAAGCGTTTCATAGATAAAAGAAAGCTTTGAATAATAACAGAACTAGAATATCTCAATATCGAATAAAACTTTTGTCGCCACGCTGGGCTTACAAACGAAGCTTTTGCCACATGAAAGAACTTTTGCCACAGAATATACATATAATAAATAGTACCTACTAACGCTTTTGCATCGCGATAACCTAATGGTAAGTCCCGTGGCGCACTCCATTGATCTGTTTACGTGATTTTCCTTGACCCTTGTTAAGAAATAAGGACAGTCTACCAGTTCGGCAGCACTTTTCCTCCCAACCAGCCAACATCACCAACGTGGTTTTTACGTAAAAGCAGTTTAAGGAAAATTTTAAATTAAAACCAGCAGTATTATTATTATTCAGTCATTCATGCGCTTGCGGCGCATGCTCAATTTATTGACAAGCGTACCCACAACATTTTTGGATACTTTACTGCAATATTGTAAATTTAAAGAAAACGTTCAAAACGAAAACAATGTTTGCCTCTTAGATAATTATGTACAAGTACTTACCTAGTTGTATTAGTCGCAGCTTTAGCGAAGTTTAAAATCCTGGAGCCCAATCGCGGAACGATAAAACCAAAAACGTTACGTTGTCATTTAGGTTATATTTACCTAAAAATCTTTGGTTTAGCTTCATAATTTTCACATTAATTGTCCCAGATTGTAGTCCTAGACTCCTTAGGAGAGTATTCAACAATATAAACAAAACTAAAGCGAGTATTTTTCTGTAAACGAAACTGAAACGGTAACGATTTAGCTTTGGTTTTATCGTTGAAAATTAGCGCGATTAGGCCCCTGGTTGTCGTAGGTTTGTCGGGGACCACTCCTACTGGGAAAACAATTATACTTACTAATCAATAAATGTGAGTCACTGGTATTTTCGGCCGACCGGGATCAGAGTATCGACAAATACTCCGTACTTCCAGCAACAACGGCGGGCGCATTCACTCATGAATCATAGCTGATTCAGTTCCGATGGCGCGAGTTATTGCGCCTTTCAGCACAGTTATTCTATGTACTAGGTAAGTACTGTATTTTTACACACAAGCAGCGTCTTTCATGAAATAACCTCGTGCCATATTTATCTCAGATTCATACGGATATTTACAAAATATGAAGATGATTTATACAGTTGTTTCGAATAAATTTTCGATCAAGAAGCGATGACCATCCTAGATATTATTTGAAAATGTTGCTACGGATAAATCATGTTTAAAGTTTTAAACCACGATGGTAGGACTAGGAGGTATTTTGCTATTTATTTCCCTACTAAAATTGTATACATTGACAAAGGACTATAAACTAGTGGCTCCGTGAGCTGTAGACCTTGCGTTAAAAGGAGCTCAAATAGTATGTTTTTCAAAAACAAATAACACAGAATAGATATTAGTTTTTTCAACAAATAAGTACCTATCTAAACTGTGCAAATAATATACGCAGTCATAGTTTCTGTCACAAAGTCACAACCTTATTTATTTTCAAATTTAGAATATTGACCAGAAATATTTTGATTGATGAACTTCTTCTTCTTATTTTTAGTTTGGCAATCTACTCTCCTTTTGGGAGTATTTTTTGCCAGTGTCAAGTGTTGAATACTTTTGAGTCTTCTAAAAAAATAAAAAATAAAATTTGCTTTACACAGCTAACAAAAAGTTTTGTACATTTTTTGATCATTTTTCGAAACGGCTAAAATGTGTTTTTTACATATTTCCGCCATTTCGAATAGTTTCGAAAAACTGAATTGACTGAAAAATTATATATAGGTAATTATCGAACCTGCACACAAAATTTCACGAGATTCGGTTGAGAAATGCGACCTGTAGAGAACAAACGGACAGCTGTAAGGACATCCGGAAGGAAGGAAAGAAAATAATTTTTGCCCAAGCTGAAGCAGAGACGCTTCGCAAAAAATACCTATTTCACCAAATTGGATGCGGTTTTCACAGTTGTATTTCTGAGAGTCTTAGAAGAACTTAAAATCTGGTGCATGTTTCATTTTGATACACCATCAACTAGAACAAAGTTCATAAAGAACGCGGAAGAAGTCGTTACATTATGTATGTACGCAAAAACCGTTGATTTTGATGGGATTTTCACAGTTTGTTAGCTTGGGGTCCAACTTAAATGCTAAGCTATGTTTCATCTATTAGGGATGTTGACTAATGAATAAAATAACGAAATACTAATAAAAATCGTAAACATATTAAACTTTTAGAGTAGCTTGTATACCTCTTGGTTTTATATATTGCATATTATTTGTTTTATGTCCCTTCAAAGTTGGGTGGACAAGTCCATTTAAAAAGTATAAAATTTATTAAAATAAATGATACCTTCAATTAGTCCGTAAAATGTATAGCAAATTTGTCGAAGAAACCATTTTGATAAACACAATATTTAATATAGCTGCTGAACAAATTTCCTATGCGTTGCATACAAACTTGCAAGGCGTGACGTCATAACGTGCAAGCCATTAGTATGGAGCGTTTTTGATCGAGTCCATTTGTGTGCATTTCACACTGTGATATCTCGGGCAGTTTTCATGCTAGCGAATTAATTCTTTTACCAATGTTTCTTTTTTTGAGAGGTAATTTATGTAACATAAAATAAAAAAATAGTCAACATCCCTATTCGGGTAGGAAGAACTTGGAAAACAGCTTGAACTTTTCGTAGTACTATAGCAATCATACACTAATTAGATCATTTAAACTGGTCGCTTTATTGTAAGTCGTGTGCAAAAGGGATACCGTACCTATCTACTGGGGATTTTTCTACTGTCCACGCGGACGGAATCGCGGGCGGAGGTTAGTATTAAAATAAGACGCTTTGGCCCACATGCATCTCGTCTCGTCCGTCGGTCGTCGCTAGGGTTGCCAACTTTTTTTGCATCGAATATAGTATTTTCAAGATTATTAGTGTAAAAATATAGTAGTTGGAGAAAAAGTCCAAAAAAATATAGTAGGTTGCCGTTTTGTATGGAGGATTTTAAAGTAGTTGCATTTTTCATACTTAAGTAAGTACTAACATTTTCATAATTTACTCAACATATACACGGGTGTTTAAACACAAAAAATATTATGCAAAAAATTACAATAAGTAATATTTTTTGTTACTTTTGTTTAATTTTTTTCATTTGAAAAAATATAGTAGTTTTGCCTACTAGATATTTTTTCAAATAATATAGTAGGCGACCCCTCAATATAGTAGGATACTATATTATATAGTTGGGTTGGCTTGGCAACCCTAGTCGTCGCCAAAAAACTGGTTGGGGTCAAGCGAATGCAAAATTATTATTTATCACCAAAATCTTACTTACTCCATCTGTGTGCTATATATCGCTAAGGAATTTCTTTTAAACAATTATAATGAGCTACCTTAAATGTAATGAAAAGTTCATGCAAGGCAATTAAGAACTTTCCAAAAATCTAGGTATAAAAAATCAAAACTCACTAAAAAAATGAAAATCTGAGTCTTTTTGGGAACGTTTGACTTCCATGGTGAGGTCATCAACCATGGAAATAGACCTTGTTTTTAAATGTTATTTATTAATACTTAAGTCTTACTTCAATGATTTTTTAATTTATATTTTCATTAACTTTCGTTTTCCAATTTTAAAAACTTAATAAATATTTAGTTGATAATATTAAAATACACTACCTACCTAAATATCTTTAATGTTGTTTATTAAACAATAGAAAAATTTCGATTGAAACTTACATTTTAATTGACATTGTAATTAATATCGTTAAAACGACTAGGCTACCAAAACAAGAACATCTATAATGCGATTAAATTGACAATAAGAGACAGTGATCCACTGCAACTTCACTCGAAAATGTACGGAAAAAAACGGATCGAATTGAGTCCTACCTACCTCCCTCCTTTTGAAGTCGGTAAAAATTTGTTTGTACCGCAAGCGCTCCGAAGTTGGACACTTCTGTTTTACCTACATTGTTAAATTAATCGCATCGTAAAGTAGTATAACAACAAACTAAACATCACAACTAAATATACTTTATCGCTTTTTCTTTTACTTTTTACTTACTTCCTCAACTTCAACTGCTTTTTATAACACAAAAATCATTGTTTCCTCTTCCAGACACCACAACCACTTGTTCACTCGACACAAAAATAAAATAACTAGTTCACGATATCAAACACTGTTATTTTTCTATGTTTAAAAAACGTTTTGTACGCGGCGAGTTTTCGCGAGGAAGTAATCGCAACGCGTCCGAGACGGAGCGCGTCAATTCGCTCATAGGCCCGGAAAGCCTTAGCGACGTCTCTTTTTAAATAGGAATCGTGGCGCCCTTACATGGCCACTGAATAACTCTTAATTGCACCAATTTAATTCTAGTTAGGACAAGATTTCTTCCAGTTTCAGTGAAGACGAAGCGTCACCCGCCCAAAGAGAAGACTCTTAGAAACGTTTATTATTCGGTGGACTGTAATTATATCTAGTCTGGATCCTGAGCTATCATACACTTGAAAAGTCTTATCTTTGTTTAATTATTTTATCGTCTGCTGTTACTCCATAGTTCATGCACTAAAAAAATTGTGGTTGTAACAATTTTCATAGGAAAATAAATGGCTACTTTAGATCACAAGACTTCGTACGTTTCATGTTTTGTAAGTATAAGTAGGTTATTATAATTTAATAACCAATCATCGCACCTATGGTGAATGGAGTTTGATGCTCATTATCATTATCGTCAAAGGCCATAAAAAGAGCTCATAAAGTTCATGTCCATCCTCCCATCTTGGAATCAAACCTTAGTTTCCCTCCCAATATGGAGGAAAATGACAATTAGGTAAGTACTTAGGTAGTTAAGATCAAATTGCAAATACTTAATACCCAAATTCGTTAGATAAAGATAGTCCAAGGATCAATTTTCCATATCGCTATATTAAAGTCTTTTTAATTATCTAGGAGTATAGAGTGGTATAAAGAACGTAATGAAATTGATGTTAATTAGATCCTTAGTTTAATTAGGTTGATAGTTACACTTTTCTCTAATAAGGTATAGAATAGAGGCTCATATCGGCCAAAGATTATGGCAGTTTTTTCTTTTCTAGAAAATAAGAAAACTGAAAAGTGACCCACTGGTAAAATCCAAAGTGCCCGTGGCCATAGATAGAATACATACCTAATAGTCCGCTGGCTCTAATAACTTACTTAAAAGCTTATAAGTAGGACTAGCTTCCACTAACCGACTTTGTCTATGTGGAATTAAAAACTTAAAAATTGTTTAAAAAACAAAAAACCGACTTCAAAAAACCTGCCTCTAAAAAAGCAAGAAATAATATCATTAGATACGCATTATCATTGTTATAATAAAACACGTCTATTAAAGTCGGGTGGGGCTGGAGTACATCTTCCTTTTTTATTCTAAAAGCCCCACCCGACTTCAATTGACGTGTTTTATTATAACAATGATAATGCGTATCTAATGATTTGTATTATTATTTCTTGCTTTTTTTAGAGGCAGGTTTTTTGAAGTCGGTTTTTTGTTTTTTAAACAATTTTTTTATTTTTTTATTTTTAGTGTAAGTACCTTCTGTATTAGGTAGTGTAGGTATATTATTTAGGTAGAAAAATCGGCTCGGCCAAACGTGAGATAATCGCGGAGAAACATACATACATACAAACTGAATACCTCCTTTTTTTGAAGTCGGTTAAAAAGACTACACAAAGGTATCCCTTCCCCAACAAAAAAAATCATCTAATTCGGTTCATAAGTAACACAAAATTGTCAAGTTAATTGATTTAATATCATAGTATTTTCAGGATTACTTGTAAACTACTGAACCGATTTGAAAAAAAAATAAATGGGACCATCTCGCAAGAAAACTCAATCGAACAAAAAAAGAATTATCTAAATCGGTCCATAAATGTCGAAGATACGCGCGAACAACGATAAAAAAAAAAAAAACATACAATCGAATTGAGAACCTCCTCCTTTTGATGAAGTCGGTTAAAAATTTCACAAAAGTTGACATTTCCTTGAGGAAGGCGCGCAACGGGCGCGCAAACTTTTTTATGAACATCGAATGCGAACGAACAAAAACCGAAGGCTCCACACATTGGCCCAAACCTTGGCCAATTTATCGTTCGTTGATGCTTTTTGAAGAACCTCTTTGAAGCATTTATTATAAACCCGGCAACGTATGATGAATTTGCCAATATTGTGGCCAATGTTGAGCCGGCATTAGGCAAAGGATTTTTTATGTTTTTCGTAAATATGTAGATATAGTTATGTATTTTTAGGAATAAAATGAAAATATAATTATTACCTCCTAGTTATTGCTATTGTTATTTTCGGGGACATTTTGTGTGCATGTTGCGGATCCGACACAAATAAATTACAACTTCGTATAGGTAGGTAGGTACCTATAGTATAGACCTAAGTATATTATTTGTTAGTGTAAAAGTATCATAAATCAAAATGTAATAGTGGGTAACTAATATTATGTTCTTATGTTACAAGTTAATTGATCCTGTAACTTAAGAACATCACTGCCAGAAATTACCAGCTCAAAGAGAAATTAATTTAATTAATCCCGACAGAAGCAGATCTCCTCTGGTACAGAGCAGTCGCTGAAATTACTGAAAGAGAAGAAGATAGTTAATAAGTTTAAGAGGACGGTTTACGACGTCACTGAAACTACAGTGACGCTGATGACTGAGTAGCACCACAAAAAGTGTTGTGGTGCAGACTGATGGCAAAAAACCAGCTGTTTCATATCAAAATTTATGGCCGTAGTAGTAGTTATCTCGAAAATAGTTTGGATAAATTAAGTTATTATGATATGTAACCATTTTATATTATTAATATTATTATGTTTTTTACTTTTCAATATGCTAGTGAGCTCTTCACTCGCAAGTCGCAGACAAACCATGGAAATGGTTTTGCCGGGGAAAATATGTACTTAATAGATAATAAGTAAATTATATAATAAATGATTTGAATTTGAATTTGATATTTTCGTTATTATTTTTAACATTGAAAATGTTTATCGAGTAGGTATACCTACCTACTTAGTGCCTTGCCTGTGACATAAATTTGCCTCTAGTTTCGCAGATAGGCAACCTATCAAAGACATTGAAAATGTAATTTTCACTCCTCTTGCTCAAAAAGTGCGTCATTGTAACGTACAAGAGTCGAGATAAAATAGCATAATAAGCCCTAGGGGATAAAGTTTTTTTCTTTTTTAATGTTTGTCTATTACCAATGAGCCTACTAAAACGAAGAAGTCTTTATTCATAATCACGAATAAAAACTCGCTCGACTTAATACTGGGGGTCTATTACGAAAAGTTTAATGCGATACACGCAGCTGCGTCCGTGCTTCGTTCTGATTGATTCCTATTACAAAGCACTTGCGTATGCGATATTGCAAAGTGATTGCGTAAATTTGACAGTTTCTCTCTAGTGGATCCGTCATTATTCGTTCAATAGACTATCGACTACGATGCTATATTAAAAATATTTTTAATAACTACAACCGACGAACTGCGGACGACTATCGTGACCAAGTTTCGTAATAGGCCCCCAGTTTCTCATTCTTATTTTTGAAAATGGAACTAAAAGCATCTCTTCGGTGAAATCATAGACTTATTTATACTCTGTGTACAAAGTGAATCGTAGAATGCGTGTTTGTGTTGCTTAGCTGCTACAGCGGAAATTAAAAAAAGGTACCGTGGCGCGAAATCTTTAGAATTTTTCTATAATTACAAACTGATTGAATTGTGTGACTGTAATAGGAAAGAAATAATTTTAATCTTTTGCCGTCAAGCACAAATCAATTGTACAAAAAGTTTATGAAGTGGAGGATAGAAAAACGAGTGGATTCGTTTAAGGAAGTAGGTAGGTATAAACTATTTAATATTGTATTTTATTTTCTCGCAATCGTAGTGAAAAGTATATAACACACGACGCTAAAACCCATTGTAACTCGGTTTCTATTTATTCCCTCGCTAAAGCTCGGGAATAAAACTACCTCGTATGCAATGGGTAATTTTAGCATCTTGTATAACAATCTACTATTGGAAAATAACAGCGCCGTGTGTTTTATTTCTAACTTTGATAGTTGCGCGTAGTGTGAGATCTCTAGATTATTGTATGAAACAGGGGGCCTATTACAAAAACAACGTACGCAATTGCGTAACGCAGTCACTTGGCCACGATAATCGTGCGCAGTTCGTTGGTTGTAGATATATAACAAACATTTTCAATTTGGCTATCGTTGCCCATAGACTATTGAACGAATGATGTCGGATACTCTAGAGAAAAACTGCCAAACTTACGCAATCACTTCGCGATATCGCATAGGTACGCAAGTGCTTTGTAATAGGAAACAATCAAAACGAAGCACGGACACGGACGCAGCTGCGTGTATCGCATAAACTTTTCGTAATAGACCCCCAGCTGATTTTTTTTCGAGATTTCAAAGGTGGCCCCATACCTAGTAAAAGTTGTTCAGTATGGTCTCTATTATGGTACCTAATTTTGTCATGTTTTAGATAATAAGTAGTTATAACTACAATTTACGTAATACTGTGTTAACTGTGTAAGGTTTCAACGATGGAGTGGAGTTGCCTGCCAAAGGTAGGTACCTATATTATTATGCCTACTGGGTGGCTCCAATAATACAATGTACTTCCCTACTATCTAAAGTATTGTGTAATTGCTGAAATATTTCTTTACATTTTTTTTTCATTTTTTATTATATTCGGCGTGATTATTATTATTTATTTATTTATTATGGACAAAGAGGATACAATATGAGGTTACAAAATAGTCCCACAAAACCAACTAGTCGGTTTGACTGTGGGATCTTCAGTTTCTTTTGGTTTAGTAAATTTTATAGACTAGACTTAAATTTAAAAATAAAATTAAAAAATTAAGTTTTGAAGCGCGTTGATTAGCGCGTGGAAGCGACTGAGCTTTTATCTTGATAGCTTGAACAACAGATAAATAATACTGTATTAGACCTACAACAGTGGTATGGTAATAAGTAGCTATCTACACAATTGTACTAACACGGTCATCATTTATGCAGACTTAATGGGAAATAATTGATGTTAAATGTTGGCACAATGCCAATAAACCAAACAGACCTCCTAATTAATACATATGAACGGCTTTTAAATTAGTGGCAAGATCGTTTCTCTCTTGTGCCTCAATCAATAGATAGTCTGGTTGAAACTCGGAACATGGGTTGAAAGCGCTTTTGTAACTAAGGTCGGTGAACCATGTGAGGCCAAGATCTTTGTAAGGCCACTATCATAAAATCCCAGTTAATATAGTTTGATGGCAAATTCACTCATCGCACACAAAAGATCTGACTAATCCAAAGCTACATACTCGGCATCGTCTTACTGCCTGCCTAGCATGACCGATTTATATCGCGTGATATAGCGTTTTATCACGTTTAACTGTCAAAAAGACAAAGGAATTTGACACTTGAGTGTCGATAAAATGCTATATCACGCGATATAAATCGGCCATGCTAGGCAGGCTGGTCGTGCCGCCATTTTGCCAGTAAGTCAGTACCTACACTTACACCATTTTGCCACATATGCATTTTTTGTTAATAATTAGGTACCTAAACAATGAAATAAGGTTTATCCTTCACTAAGTACTTATGGTTTTTTTCTCCATGAAATAAACCATGCAATAAATCCTGTTAAAACGTTAAGGGGCCTTCCATGGTCCACACACCTTATAGGTACAACGTGTTACATAAACCAGAATAATGATAGTTATTAGGGACCATCAAACTGAAAAAAAATTGGTACTTACCATCTTTGAAATCGCGAAAAAGCTCAGCTGTTTCTTAAATTTTCGTTTTAAATTTTTGTATGAAACAGCTGATTTTTTTTCGCGATTTCAGAGTTGGTCCGATATTGGTCTCATAGTAAAAGTTGTTCAGTTTGATGGTCCCCACAGACCCCCTATCTACCATATTCTGGTTACACTTCATTGTAGAGAGAGGCGTCTGTCTCTCTTGAATATACAATAGACTTAGAAAATTTTCGCTGCTATTTCTATGAACCATACAAGATACATAAAAGTACTTAGTACCTACCTAATAATAATATAAATAAATCTTAAGTTACTTAATATACATAATTGAAAAAAAAAACAATTCAATAAATCTTGCTAATATAATAACTTAATCTTGGTATAGTACCTAACTACCTAGCAAGGGCGTCGCCTAGGTTGGGCAGGGAGGGGCAGCTGCCCCCCTAGAGGTAAAAAAACTTGTCAACTGCGAGGTAAAGTAACCAAAGTCCTAAAGTCGTCTTTTCCGATAAATCCCGCATCTCAAAACTTGAATAAATTCACTAGGTGCTCTTGATTGTAGCTACAATTCATATTTTTCTCATCCTCCTGGCGACGCTCTTGGCAGTGGCGGATCCAGGATTTTGGTTTGGGAGGGGCTTAACGTAGGTGAGGGCAGGCTTTACCAAGGTAATCAACAGATTTGTTGGGGTGGACACAAATGATTTTGGGGGGGGGCTTGAGCCCCTTAGCCAAACGAAGCCGAAGCACTATTAGTTATTCTGTGGCCGAAGTCCACGCATTCCGCCCATCATCAGGATCATTTTTAGCTACGAAGTTATTGAAGGAAGAAGCAATAGTCTCCTACTCTACATACAGACAGGGTCATCTCGTTTCCTACAGCTTTTCTTTAAAAAACCGTGACTAAGGTAAGGAGAAGTTTTATTATCATAGCAATTTGTTTGTAGGTAGGTACTGAACTGATTAAGATTAAGAAGAAATATGTCAGGCATTCCAAATTATGGATAATAATATTCTTCATAAAATATTGTAAAAAAAAATACGTTAATACGAGGGGTGAAATTAGCAACAATTTAAAAATTGTTGTGTTCCGGGAGTTACCTATGAAATTGAAATTGAAATAATCTTTATTTAAATAAGCTCACCTAATAAGCGTTTTTAAATCGTCAATTGGTAAGAGCCAGTTCCTCAATAATGAGGATTCCTTCCTACCACCTTCGGCCTTATCGTCATCGCGAATCTGCCATACAAACAAAGGCTGCAAATATAAGTTTTTGGAACATTCTTGCGACATTACAATTATCCATTCCGAGTCGACCAACCATGACGTCAATTTCAAATGTTACTTGTTGATTCTGAATAATTAGTAAATCCATGTACGGTGTTAGGTGTGAAGACAAAAAAGGCTCGATTGGTAAACAGCAACGCGATTACGCGACGGACGGACGCGGACGTCGTCGCAGCCGTCCGTCGCCGGTTCACGGTGGATCGAGCCGGTTGGGGCTGCGCGCGCGACGGGTGATATGGTGTGGCTGTACAGAGTCTGATGGGTAATGCACTTCCATTAACGCAGCTATGTTATAAAGAACACATTTTTAGGGTTCCGTAGCCAAAATGGCAAAAAACGGAACTCTTATAAATTCGTCATGTCTGTCTGTCTGTCCGCCCGTGTCACAGCCACTTTATTTCGAAAGTATTAGGAATTCACAGCTGAAACTTGGTAGGTAGATGTATTCTGTGATCCACTTTACAATTTTTACACAATAATAAAAAGATTAAGGGGGATCCCCATTCCCCATACATGGAACTGAAACTGAAAATATATTTTTTTTCATCAATCCAATACTTGCGGGGCATGCGAAAGTGTCTATAAGTAGAATAGGTCTTTAAAATTACATTGAGGTTCCTAAGACTATTTTTTCTCAATGTCAACTGTTTGAAAGATATACACTGCCAAAGTGGTAAAATGTGTGTCTAACTTTTAAAGTAAGAGTGAAAGATCTAAAAAAAAGATTATGCTATAGATGAACTTTCAAAGAAGATTGGTTTAAGAACGAGATACATTATAATAAGTTTTTGAGATTTAAGTAGTACATTTTCCAAAACCGCAAATAAAACTTTGTCATTCATACAAACACTGAATAACAAAGTATTTTTTTCAGACGTTAAATGATAGCGGTATTAAATATGGTATAACTTAACTACGGAACCCTACTGCGCGTGGCCCGACACGCACTTAGCCGGTTTTTATTTGTAACATTCTAACTAAGACAGAGTCAATGCAGCAATGCAGGTATAATGTGGTATAATGGAAGAGAATCATTACGTGTCATTACCTTGCTGTCACACAGTCATGTACTACGGCGGGAGGTAACGGATGATTTTCGTATTGTACCCTCAACATAAAAATGTAAGTTTTTTAAACTGTATTTTTAGTGTACGATCTGTATCATCATTATGCACAATAAAAGTTTTTTATTATAGCTACCTACCTATTAAATTTTTCTTCACATAGATATTAATAACCCCTAATTCCTAATTAATATGGTAGATAGAACAACTTTTACTATGGGACCAACTCTGAAATCGCGAAAAAAAATCAGCTGTTTCATTATACATTGTTATTTTCGTTATTAATTTTTGTATGAAACAGCATATTTTTTTTCGCGATTTCAGAGTTGGTCCCATAGTAAAAGTTGTTTAGTTTGAGGGTCCCCCTAACTCCCTATCTACCATATTCGGCATTTATTAGAAATTGGCTATTTGATAAGTAGACGCCTGGCGCCGAAAGGGAATTCTTCGTACCTATGGGTAAATCAATTTCTAAGGAGCACTCGTACCACACGCACTTTAGTAAAAGCAGATTTTATGCAAGGATGAATCCATGTGACGTCACATAATGTCGGAGTTTGACATTTCGGGTAAAAACAAACATGAAATCTGAAACAAGGAAGTTTCTCGAGACATGGACATGGACATCAGGTCAATGCCAACACCAAAATAAACTGAATAATTAACAAATTCTGTGACAATGCAAAAGTGCCAACGTTCTCGTGTTTGTTACCCATACGTCATTCATCACTTCTTCTACGGTCTGCCTGCCTAGCATGACCGATTTATATCGCGTGATATAGCATTTTATCGACACTCAACTGTCAAATTCTTTTGTCTTTTTGACAGTTGAACGTGATAAAACGCTATATCACGCGATATAAATCGGTCATGCTAGGCAGGCTGGGCACAATACATCTGGGTTCACCAATCCAAGCAGCACACTAGCGCCGCCAAGGAAAAAAATCATAGTGGTGGTACTTTTTTTAGCCTGTCGTATGGGGCGTTTTATTGAAAAGTACCTAAGCGAAAAGTGGCCACTTTTAGTTCCAATGACGGCGTTAGTGTGCTGACACGCTAGGCGATTGCGTAAAGTCAATCGTATTCATTTGACAGTTCATTTGTATCATATTATATGTCATCCCATACAAATTGCAGCCGATGGAATACGATATGAACTGTCAAATGAATACGATTTCCTTACGCAATTCCACCCCAGCTAGGTTAGGCGACAGTTCATTTGTATCATAATATGTCATCCCATACAAATTGCAGCCGATGGAATACGATATGAACTGTCAAATGAATACGATTTCCTTACGCAATTCCACCCCAGCTAGGCGATTGCGTAAAGTCAATCGTATTCATTTGACAGTTCATTTGTATCATATTATGTCATCCCATACAAATTGCAGCCGATGGAATACGATATGAACTGTCAAATGAATACGATTACCTTACGCAATTCCACCCCTGATAACGTTTCGGTGGTCATGCTCAGGTAAGTGCTAAGGGGTTTAGGTAGGGTGGTGATTAAAATGATAAAAAAGTGTTGTTGACACAAGATACTTTATTGTGTACCCGTGATCATTTTATTTATCACTTAACCTAAAGTGTTTGTCTATTTCAGAGGAATGAACCTGGAGCTGTGGGTGGCACCGATACCTGGCCTACCGTGTTTGACAGGCTTGTATGTGACGGAGAACTCGCCGAGGTAGTGGCCGATCATCTCGGGCTTGATTTCAACCTTTAGAATAAGAAAAAAGGAAAATAACTTTCGGATCCAATAACAATACATGCACCATGTTAATTATTTTAAAATTATTAGTTATTTAAATACTATGTTGACTACTTGACTTGTGTAATATTTAGGCTCGTATTATAGAATCAAACTCAAATTCAAATCTCTGCTTGAGTACAGTTAGAAAGGGATGGTGCTATTCATCGCATATAGCGCCATCCCTCTCTAACTGTACTCGAGCAGAGATCCGAGTTTGAGTTTGATTCTATAATACCAGCCTTAGTTTACTTAATAATGGTAAAGTATTAGTATAATATAATAGTAAAAAATAATTTATTTTTGTTCAATAATACGTAATGAAACTCTTAGCAACTTATAAACAATTAATAATTGAATTTTTGGCATTCACAATGCTATTCTTATATTACCCGTAGAAGCTCAGACAGGATCCCGTAGGAGCTGCTACGGGCGAGTAGATTTTTTCTAGTATTTTGTCTAATATATGAACTATCTAAGTAATTCATATTTTTTTCTCTAAAATAAAGATATTGTAATCATTTTCTTTTCTCTAAAATGAAGATATTTTCAGTCCTTCAATATTAGTATTCTGTTTTAAATTGTTATTCCTTGATATTATTATGTTTATTTTAAATTCAATAACAATTTATTATTTATATAAAAGCATTACATTAGAAAAATGATTATATCTTACAATAATTAAGTATGTTAAGGACTACTTATTATATATATCCCAAACAATAATTCTGAAAACCAAATCTGATTTTCCTCATTGCTCATCAAAATAAACAATTTTTTTTTTATAACCGCTTGCCTAGTAATGAAAACTGATTACTAACAGCTGATTTCAATTAATCTATCTACACTAGGAGATAGGCCTACTATGGATCTGTTACTAGGCAACAATTGTTATTTCCCGTCATTTAACAGAAATATCTAGGCAACAATTCTTTAGTAAGTCTCTCTTACTGAGGATAGGTTATTAAAATTAGTTTTTGCAACTGAGCAAGCTGTTATGAAAATTATTGGAATAGATAAAGTCAAGTATAGCCAGATTAAAACTTTATGACTTCTGTGAACATCATGCGAGACGTGCAGAACACAAATTCAATGTTAGTGTGTGAGAGAGACGGGTGATGGGGCACGACTACAAGTATAGTGGAAACTTCACAGCGGCCAATAAAGTTGAATCGTATTAAAAATTACTAACTCCGAGCTTTGAGTCATAATGAAAACTGTATCAAGCATTTAATTTGCAATAACTTCTTTATTTATTCACTGACCTGGTTGAAAGTCTTGCCATTGTAAATGCCCACGATGGAGCCTACCATTTCTGGTACAATGATCATGTTGCGGAGATGAGTCTTCACAATTTCGGGTTTCTCATTTGGAGGAGCTTCCTGCTTGGCGCGACGCAACTTCTTCACTAGTGCCATCGGCTTCCTCTTCAGCCCACGAGCGAACCGCCGGCGGGCGCGGGCGTGCATGAGCTCCATAAGTTGTTCACTGAAAGTGAGGTTATTAACTAGTTTCAGCATCTCTGATAAACAAATAACTTAAAGAATAAGTACATTTATTTTTGGTAAGGGTTCGAAGTGATACTTAAAGTACCTACTAACTCTTTGATCAAAAAATACTCAACAAGACGAGCCAAGTGAGCCAACCCGAGCTGGTATTTGTACCACTAACGATAAAGTTATCTGTGTATAGTTTGTATTGTAACTGTACTTACTTGGGCATATCAAGAAGCTGATCAAGATCAACTCCTCGGAAGGTAAACTTCCTGAAGGTACGCTTCTTCTTGATTTCCTCAACCTGTAAATAAATGTAAACATAACTTTACACTTTCATGGAAATATCACTACAAAGTTTATTCTTAGTGGCACTATGTTAACTCGCGCATTTTGATTTTTGTATTGAGATTGTGATCAGCACAATAAACTAAGATTATTGTTATTTCACGAACCTCTGCCATGTTTCCTATTTGTTTGACAGACAGACCAAAAAGAAAAACCCAAAAACTTTGGTCAATCGACAAACAAGGCAGACAGAAGAAAGAAATAAACGTCAACGTCAACAAAGTTGACGTTGACGTCTAGCTAGGGATACGCAAAAAGTGTCGATAGGTACCTCAGTTCAACCTGCCTAGCATGACCGATTTATATTGCGTGATATGGCATTTTATCGACACTCAACTGTCAAACTCCTTTGTCTTTTTGACAGTTAAACGTGATAAAACGCTATATCACGCGATATAAATCGGTCATGCTAGGAGGGCCTAGCCAAAGTAACATTGGCAAATCTTCGTTATCGCTTCGCTTTCGAAACATGTATGGGATTGACATAAGGTTTCGTTAACAATCGAATTTTAAAACGTCAAATCCATACAAGTTGCGAAGCGAAGCGATAACGAAAATTTGCAAATGTTACTTTGGCTAGGGGGGCAGGTTATCGATACTTTTGTTTCGATACATATAAATCGAATGCACGGCTGATAAAGATAGATAGAGGAGCTTTTGGCGCCATTTCATCGAGTTTCGTTTGGTGTCTATTTTAATTATTTGTAAATTGATTCATAGTGGATATTGTGTCCTAAAATCGGTGCAGTTTTGTGGTACAAGTGTCTACGCAACTGAACAATATGTGGGATAATTGTAATAGGCGCGATCTTGGTTGTGGTGCGAGACTTTTATTGTAGTGGTGCCTGCCTACCTCGGCAGAACTAACCGAGTAAACTGTCTTGACTCTTGATATACTTGATGCCAAATGCTCCAAGCCGCATTGGAATTAGGGAATGCAAATCCGTATATGTTTCAAAATCCGGATTTTTATGAACGGATATTTGGTCAAATCCGGATAATCCGGATATTACGGAATTTTTTATAAAAATATTTTCTTTTTTATAAAAATACATCATTTCTGACCATAGTTCACTAATGTGAAAAATATCGAACGGTAAAAAAATCGCTTTGAAACAACACAGTAGAGAAGTCATATTATGTTCTATTCCGAAGCGTTAGAAAAATCGCGCGATAAAACGTCGAAAAAGCGCTCGTGCGAACGATTTCTAACGTTAATAAAATAATGATTGATTACAATTAATAATGTTTTTATATGCCTATAAAGCTGTAAACCTTCCTAAAATAAATAAAATAAAATAAAAACAAACTCTGAAGAATAAAACTAAAAATCATACTCTTTTTAAAATTATACATATAATTGACAAACAAAAGCACCTAACAAAAAAAAAGAAATATAGGGTTCCTTCTTAAATTGTGCACAAAATTTTAAGGGGTCAATGTATACAAACAACATACAAACAACTTTTACTATGGTACCAACATTCAAATCGCGAAAAACAGCTATCCCATACATTTTGATCTATTCGATTTTAAACTATGGAACAGCTGATTTTTTTTTCTTGATTTCAATGTTGGTATACCATAGTAAAAGTTGTTTAAATTTACAGATAAATATTTACAGAAGAATTTATTTTATACTTTTTAGTCTGGTTTTACTTTTCCGTTTTAATGTTTTTAGTCCGATTTTTATCAATTTGAGTCTAATTTAAAAACGTGTATTTAAAAAAAGTTTTTTTTTTTCAGTAAATTATTATTTTATTATTTTTAGTTAACGAGCTAAGACTAAAAATATACCATCTCCTATCGGAGCACTCGTCAAGCGACGATTCAAACGAGCTCAAACTCGATGGGGTTGCATGGTTTTATTACAAAGTTTCAATGGCCTTCTTCCGGCTCCATCATCAGACCTTGCACACTTTTTCCCAACAATGTAATCGTCAAGACGATTCAAACGAGCCCAAACTCGATGGGGTAGCGTGGTTTTATTAAAGATTATCTGTGTCCTTCTCCCGGCTCCATCATCAGTCCCTGGAAACTATTCCCCAACAAAGAACTCGTCAAGACGATTTAAACGAGCCCACCTTCATCCAGCTCCATCATCAGACCCTGGACACAACTGAACGGTTTCTTATTTGCTGATGGTAAGCCCCCTGGGGGCTTACCATCCGCAAATCCCTGCTGTAAGGCCCCAGCAGCAGCAACTTCGGTGTCCATCTTTCTGGATTGCGCGAACTATACTGTGAACCTGGCGCAAACCTCTGGAGTGGAACTGTGGGGCAGTTTTTCCATTGCCGTGATTCGCAAGCGATCCGCGCCGCGATTTCATGCCGTGATCCGCTCGTGAGTCTGGAGAGGCCTTAAAGACAAAGGATACAGATACAGACCTACATTTTCGCTCACCTTAGAGGCACTTCTCCCAAATAATTTTGTTTTTTGGTAGGAGTTATATCTTGTGCACTTAAAATTCAAACACACAACAATCATCACAGTGGAAGATGTCATTTTGATGATGTTTAGCTGTCACTCAGCTGTCAGTCAGTAAAGTCAGTTCTCTTAAGGTGCGGGCACATCTGTCTGACGCCACGTGTAAACACGCCGTATTTATATGGACGTCTTTTAGGATGTGTGCTCCTACCTAGCGCATAGGTACAATTACTATGAAAACCGATGTCATCTGACAGCATGTTAACACGTGTTCACATGTGGCGTCAGACAAAATGTGCCCGCACCTTAACTGTCTTATGAAACTAAGGTCCTGTACATATGGGCGATTATTTTAAACGCACGGAGTTCGGCGATTTTTTTACCGCCTTGTTGCGACGCTGTTCACACGAGCCACGAGCGCCTTATTAACTCCTGATTCTCCCGAAGTGCATCGAGTGTAGCCAGATTAGGCAATTTATAGTCTATCTATAGTTACCTCAAAAGTTTTTTTAGGCCTGAATGCCTGATCCATTGGTATTGAATGTTGTAGGCGTGCATATGCATATTATTTTAGTGTGCGTAATACGAGAGCATGCAATGTAGACTAAGGCTGTTGTTTGAGTTTGATTCTATAACATACCCCGGAGGCCCGGACACTCCATACAACCACCGCGTTGTATTGTATTGGAACTATTACTACCAAATAAAGTTTTTTATTCTTATTATTCTTATTCTTATATTACATAGACGCAACGCAACAAAGATGACGTTTTTGCACACGCACCAGCACAACTGTCTGCGTGAAGTCTAGGGCTACCGACTAACGGTGCAGTCTATATTGGTTAGGTAAGGTAGGTAAACAGTATATTATATAAGTTTTTTTCAAAACAGTAGAGAAGCTAACGTCACTTATGGATGGCCCTTTTGTCATTGCACAGTCCGTCGGATCGCTAGGGTTGGCATTCTTCGGCGGCCGTTTATTTATTAGAGCGAACGATGTTTCCGGGAAGCAGAAAGAAAAATGCGGTAGTTTTAAAACTGATAATATATTGTATTATTTTTGAGAACTAAGTACCTACCTAGATAAACTTAATACGGCATAAGATACCATACTGTGGCCTAAGAGTACCTACCGCCGCCGCCCCAGCGCCGCGGTGTAGTTCAAAGATTTTTTTGTACTGTGACATAGGGTTGCATTGCATTGCATAGCAACGACTGTTGATAAACATTGATGTCAGTTTATAAAATTATCTATGAATAATTTTATAATGATCACTATTTACTTTATTTTATTTTGATACTTTATAAGTAAATAGTTGAGATTTTAAATCGAGCACAAGTCGATCACACAAACCATTATACACATACACGATGATACATTTTACAGATTCGTTTATTAAAAAAAAAATATTAGGTGTACCTTTCAACATCGGCAGGAAGCTTAAATAATGAAAATTCAGAGGAGTTTAAACATCCGTAAACAGCACAATATCGTTTACTCTGACGAATATTTTTTGCTAAAAGTAAGTAACAATATCTAGTTTAGTTACAAAAATTCTTTGATAAAAATCTTGAATCTATTAAGTATCGATACGTCTTATGGAATTTTGTGTGGTGCCCCTACCCTATCAAATGAAATGACAAACTGAGTCAGTTTGACAGCGACCGACAGGCGAAAATCGATGTTGCCAAGGTGGAAGAGTCTTTGGGTTGCTGAAGAAGGGTTGGGTTGCGTTCAGAACGTTTGAGCGTCGGTTGTTTGGTTGTTTATTAACTCGCTCTAAGGTTTGGAACGACCAAGAACTTTAAATGTCAATGTCAATACAAATTCTTCATTTTCCATTTGGAATACGAATAATTTAAACTTTTCTTTATACTTAATCAAATAAAATCCGTTTTTTGACGATCTACCATGATTATTTTAAAAATTAGACATTACAATCATTATTTTTGATGGTTGTTTGGTTGCAACGCTCTGACGTTTGGAACGACACGGTTGTGTCAACCGAACGTCACGCCGTTAGTGGTTAGGTTGCACTCGGAGTGTAGGTTTGGAACGCGCCTCAGCTGTCTTATTTTATTATTACCGACAGACTTCCAAAAAAGGAGGAGGTTCTCTGGTCATCTGTATATAGTTTTTTTTGTGTATGTCCACCGATTACTCAAAGACGGCTGGACCCAGTGTTGGGAAACGTACAATAATTATTGGATTCTTACAATAATTCGTGATACGAAATTTGATTGTACAATAAAACATAGCTTTCTCATTATTGTACGCTTTTATACAATATTTTCCGATTTGACACAATATAGGTACAATATCACGTGACACTAAAATTAATAAAGAAACGCATCACCTAGGTACTATTATTCTGTAACGTCACACTTGTCTTGTCTTTTGTTTGCCGTAAAGTTGATAATTCACTTTCATTTCTTGCTTACCGACATTGGCATTGGCAGTAAACTATCAAGGCATTGTCAGTAAACATCTTGCCTTCTCCCGTGGAATCATATAATTTTTTTTTTAATCAAAATTAAATGTTTTAAATAAAAAAATATACATTAAATCATTACCTACCTATTAAAAAAATAAAATTTGAACTTGTATTACAAGGTTTGCGATTGTATTGAATGATTCGCTTCATCCTTACTTCAGTCCAGAATTTATGAGAAAGAAAAGAGCAAGCGCAAAATAAGTGGGGCGACTTTAGTTCAGTTGTACTTTGTAAAATCAATCGCATATTAACGGCCTAAATATTAAAAATTATTCCCTAAAACGTACAATAATTCGACCCAAAATACAATAATTTTTAGCTTGGCAGCACCATAATTTCTCATCCAACATTTCCCAACACTGGCTGGGACCGATTGAAATGATTCAAACGTTAAACGTTATTACATTAGGTAAACTCCCAAGTTGGTCCCATTTTCGATTCATATTATCTTATCATGAGCGGTTTCAAGAATTTTGTCAAATGATTAAAATTGAGCGGATTTATAATGAAACATTTCGATAGGTACCTAATGTAAAAAAAAGATAAATTGGTATCGATTAAATAAAAAAAAAATGGTGTTGGCACTTTTGCGACAGAATATAAATATTCTGTCCTTTTCGTCTACAAGCTTTTGCTTTGTTATCAAATTATTGAGTTATTTTTTTGGTGATAAGAATAGGTAGGTACTAGGTAAGTATTATCACAGAGAGGATATTCAAATTTTGTATTTAGGGAGGGGCGAGGGTGGAGGAGGAGGGTGTTTCGAAAGCGAAGCGATAACGAAAATTTGCATATGTTACTTTGTCTAGGGGGGCTGATTTTGGTGAAAATACTATTTATTCTTGATATTGGTTCCCTAAGGATTTTTTCGATTATCCACGTGAAGTCGCAGGCAGAATCTAGTATATTGACTACATAGTACCTACTAGTACTACAGCAGGGTGTTTGGTAAAAGCCTTATAAAGCCGAATATGGTAGATAGGGATCATCATACTGAACAACTTTTACTATGGGACCAACTCTGAAATCGCGAAAAAAAAAACAGCTGATTCATACATTTTGATATTTTCGTTATTAATTTTTGTATGAAACCAAACACCCCCTATACAGACTCTTCTGTATGGGGAATAAACTATTAATATAAGTAAAAGTAACTAATAATCTTCAGAATAATAACACCTAAAAAGGCCGTGTCCTCGTATGCAAAGTCAGGAATAGAGAAACTATTAATAAAAGTAAAAGTAACTAATAATCTTAGAATAATAACACCTAGAAGCCGTGTCCTAGTATGCAAAGTGAGTTAAACTAATACTAAGCCAGAATGTCTTAGTTTTCAGATTTATATCCTTCATAATGTTACCTAATCGTAAATAAAATCCAATAATATAGTAACTAATCTAACAAATGTAGGAAAATTGAAACTGTTTTGTACTTAATGTACTTATTCGGTTTGATTAGGTAATAATAATGGAGAATAAAAATCTGAAAACGGGGTCATTTTGGCTGTTTTAGTTAGTTCCCTCACTTTTAACAGTGCGCTTTTTAGAGAACTATCTAGGTGTTATTATTCTAAGATATAATGAAATTAATGCCATGTTTAAAAAGGATATCATTTTAATATCAGCTAGTGTTAATAATATTTTCATCTGTAGATCTTAATAATCTAGATAATCTCTTAACAATTAACTTAGGGTACATTTTTGTTTTGATTAAAAATTCTTTTGACTGATGAGTTACAGCTCCATTTTCTAATTGATAATTGCAAAGAACATGCAATGGTTGCACAAGTTGTTCTCTGTATATTGGATCTCTTTCCAGGACTGACAATGTTTCCGCAGCGGTTTCTAATGTACTTAAACACCCTTCTGTAGGTTGTGTGCGAATAATGTAACTGCTAGTAGTACTAGACAACAGTTTAACTTGTTTTAATGCATGTAGTATTGGGCTTGATGCATATATTGCTTTTGCTTGAGGCCAAGTTCCATCAAGTAAAACAATGTTATATGAAGTATTAATCACTTCTAAATCTCTAATATCAATTGCTGTTTTGCTTGGATATAGAAGTACTGTATTCGGTTGCAATAATATATCTTCTAGATCATCATGTCTAGGTTGAGGAAATTTCTTTCCTTTGAAAATAAGGCACTTATTTTCTGCTAAGCCCAGCTGTAACATAGGTGCAGTCCTCAGACATCGCTTTTCCTCTGCAGGATGCTGTAACAAAATTACTGTACTTCGAGGATTGAGGCGTTTAGGAGGTAAAGCCAAGCACCAGCAAACAACTGTAGGTCTCCTGAAATACAAAATTATTTATTCTTCAGTTTTAAAAACAATTACAAATATTCCAGTGAAAAGTAAGAATAATAATGTGAATTACTTGCAGTTACTGCATAGTTCACGCATAACAGGTGGATCTGCCGGAATGTTGGACAAATCTTCCCACACTTCATTTTCATCCATTATTTCAAATTGACTTCTATGTTACAAAGTAATGCAAGACAGTGTCCAAGTTATCCAAGTCATCTACCCAACCTTGTGATCAACGTACAATATGTTGAGGGAGGCTTCCGAATCCGATTAAATTATCAATATCAAACAACACATAATATTTTAGTACCTATTTTAAATACACAAATAAAAAGTCCTTTCCTTTTAGCAAAAATGTACACAAACAAAGAAATTACCTATACCCAGGGTTGCCAGATATCAGCTAACTCAATTCGCCTAATTTTGCCTACCGAGTAGCCTAAATCGCCTAATATAATATTTTTTTACTAGTAGCCTAATTCGCCTAACATTTTGAGCTAAGTAGCCTATATTTAGCCCAAATAAAGAAGACACGTAAAAAAAAAGATAATGTAAATCAAAAAAACGTTTTATTTATCATTATAATACTCGGCGTTTTTCAAAAAATTTAATGAGCTACTCAGAATCGGTAAGTAAACAACTTTCTTTTAGAAACATGGGTCGAAATATGTAATTTTTTTTCGGACTTTTCATACAAATCATAATATTCAATAATATCGATATTATCGCGAATCCAAATAAATGTAGTACCTATGTACAAAAACCCTATTTTGTTTAATTATTGAGACTATTACTTATTTTGGTCGGATTCGCTCTAATTATCGATTTTTATCGCCATGCGGACCGTAGCCGAAGTAGAGAACAAGACGTGGTAGAATAGTAGAGAGAAGATACGCGTTTGCATTGTGATATCATAGCCTTCTCTATGGTGTTATATGCGTGAGACAAGGGTCTGACATGCTTTGATAGAGCGAGATCGTCTTATTGAGATTCCTATAGGAGGAAATAGAGAAGAGTGTCATGTTTTCTCTCTATCACCGACCGGACTTTTTTTCATGGTTGGGTTATAGGCACAGAATACATAATAGTACCGAATTTTTTCTTAAAGTAGACGATTTCCGTGCTTTAACCAGTAATCTGCACATTAACGGATGCTACCCCGTTAAGGGTACTTTTTCTGATCATGGCAACCCCATATTTTGACGTCATAATATATCTATAGAGCTAATTAGATCATCCTAAATATCGGACCCGATATGAAGTCTCTCTTAAATTCAGAGCAGTGTAATTGCATTCAGGAAGCTAGGATCCGATTTAGGATCCTAGTTAGGATAGAAATTGTCTCCGACATAACGGATGCTAAATCGGAAGCACTTAGGACAGTGTAATCGCATTCAGGACGCTCGGCTCCGACACAGTAGTACCACAGCATAAATAGTACAGTCAGTCAACGCCTTTTATGTTGGCGAAAAAAAATCCGCCGCGCCGTTCGTCTAGATAGACAGTTGGCGCAACGACTAAAAGTAAATAAGGGTTGTCACTCTGTGATTTGCTTTTTTTTTTGACCTACATCAATATAAAAAACAAAAAACCTGCCTCTGAAAAGCAAGAAATAATATATAAATCATTAGCTACGCATTATCATTTTTATAATAAAACACGTCTATTAAAGTCGGGTGGGGCTGGAGTACCTACAACTTTCTTTTTTTATTCTAAAAGCCCCACCCGACTTCAATAGACGTGTTTTATTATAACAATGATATGATAATGCTAATGCTAATCTAAGGATTTATATATTATTTCTTGCTTTTTAGAGGCAGGTTTTTTGAAGTCGGTTTTTTTGTTTTTTAAACAATTTTTAATTTTTTTTATTTTTAGTATAAGTACCTTCTGTATTAGGTAGTGTAGGTATATTATTTAGGTAGTAAAATCGGTACAGCCAAACGTGAGATAATCGCGGAGAAACGTACATACATATACAAACTGAATACCTCCTTTTTTTGAAGTCTGTTAAAAAGACTACACAAAGGTATCCCTCTCCCAACAAAAACAATCATCTAATTCGGTTCATAAATAACAAAGTCGTCAAGGTAGTTGATGTAAAGTCATAGTATTTTCGGGATTACTTGAAAACTACTGACCCGATTTCAAAAAAAAATGGAACCATCTCGCAAGAAAACTCAATCGAACAACAAAATAATCATCAAAATCGGTCCATAAATATCGAAGATACGCGCGAATAACGATAAAAAAAAAGTATACAATCGAATTGAGAACCTCCTCCTTTTGATGAAGTCGGTTAAAAACTAGTTCAGATTAGCGTTGAAAATGACACGTACCTACCTAGCTACCTACATATACCTCCTATTTACCTAGCTATGTATTTTTACAGCTACAAGAACATTCGTTTAACAACTGTATGATCGTAAAGCTGTGATATCGGATCCGACATTCAGGACGGTCTAATTGGCGACTGAATTTCTCGTCCTAAATCGGACACTAAATTCCGGGTCCGACATTCAGGATGGTGTAATAAGCGCTTAACCCTTACACCCGCCCCCGTACCGCCTAACTCAATCGCTTTGACTCTGGCTTTGGTTTATGACGTCAGTGCACAGTCCGTCCTTGTCATCGTGTTATGATATGACAAGGACGGACAGAGCATTGCTATCGCTCTGGCTAAAGCTTTGAGTTAGGCGGTAGGGCCCCAGGTCGCTCGGTAGCGCATCTACCCTTTTTAATATACTATATCTATGGCGTGAGAGGAAATAGTGGACGTGCTTACGTTTCGCTACAAGCATACAATTTATCAACAAAAAAATATTTAATTTTGGGGTAATCCTGGAGTAGCCTAAATAGCCCGTCCTTATTTTTCTAGGTAGCCTAAATGGCTACTGGGGGTTTACCATCAGCAAATAAGAAACCGTTCAGTTCAAAAGCAGGCCTTAAACAGGTCTGTTTAAGGCCTGCTTTCATACTAACCGTTGAGGTCATAGTACGAAAAAGAAAGGCAGTTCAATATAAGCCCTGCTATAAGAGCTCATGGTAAGGCCCCTGGTAGCCGATTGGATTTTTTGGTCGCCATTTGACCCCCTAAGGTAGCCTAAACGGCGATAATTCGCCTAATCTGGCAGGTAACCTACCTTATGTGTTCTGATGGCCCATTTACATGTTGGGCCAGCCACAACCAGCCACCACCAACGCCCAGCGTGTAAACAGGCGTTGGGCATGGCTGGCGTGAGCTCGCGTGAGTTGGCCGCCGATCCGCGCCCGTGTCGGTTTTTGAACACAGATCAAAGGAGCTGGGGCCTTACTATGAGCTCTTATAGCAGGACTTATATTGAACGGCCTTACTTTTTCGTACCATGACCTCGATATAGCAGGCCTGCGGAGGGCCTGGGGGCTTACCATCAGCAAATAAGAAACCGTTCAGTTCAAAAGCAGGCCTTAAACAGGACTGTTTAAGGCCAGCTTTCATACTAACCGTTGAGGTCATAGTACGAAAAAGTAAAGCCGTTCAATATAAGTCCTGCTATAAGAGCTCATAGTAAGGCCCCTGCTTTAATACACGCTCTTAAACCGTTCACCATTTTTTATGTATGGACGAAGCGTACCATCCAGACGCACAGGGGGCTTACCATCAGCAAATAATAAACCGTTCAGTTCAAAAGCAGGCCTTAAACAGGACTGTTTAAGGCCAGCTTTCATACTAACCGTTGAGGTCATAGTACGAAAAAGTAAGGCCGTTCAATATAAGTCCTGCTATAAGAGCTCATAGTAAGGCCCCAGGTGGGAACGCACCTTACGTTGCCAAACTTAAGTTCATGGCTTGTGAAATAGAGGGCTATGGCAAAAATGGCAAACCACAAGACAAGACAAGAGAAAGTTTGATGTTAGAATGTTAGATGGCAGCACTACACTAGTTTTGATATTTTGTCGTTTTATCATGTCAAGGAACTTTGAATTGAAGGGTTTTTGTCTTTATTTTGTGATTAATTACTGATTAGCGTTAAATTATTGCTATCTTATAAACAAAAACACATTAATAAGTTTGATTCAGTGAAATGTGATCATAATAACCCTAATTATTATGATAAAAGCGTATAAGTGATGACGCCATTTTGCGCGGCGAATCGTATATCTATTTACGAATATATTCTGTAAAATATCGTGCGTCTCGTTCGTCAAGCGAGTCAAATTAAAGAGGAAAAGAATAAGCTATAAAATTCACCGACTTTCTCTTTGAGGTACCTATGTTTATGTATTTGTATGTAGTGTAGTATGAGTGAGAATTTTTATATGAATGATTTGTAAACATGGAGTCCGAGTGTTATGAAGTAATAATTTGTCGTTTGTGATGTTAAAGTGTTTTTCAACTTGGTTAGTACCTAAATAAAACAATTTTATGTGAATTGACATTATTGCGCATTCTAGTAATCAAACTATTGTGGAACAGCGAATAAAAATGTAAACGTAGCACTTATTTGGCGCCAATGTATCGTAAGACCGTTATGCTTGCCTGCCAATAAACTCCTAAATTGTTTTCGTATGAAATGATTGTGGATTTGTACATTTTCTATACAATATCTTCAGTAGCCTACTATACAGTTTGGAGCGACCGACACCACGGAGCGGCCCTAGCGCGTCTCAAAACTGGCCTCGCAGTGTCTGTCGTCAAATCTGTCATTGTAAAAGATTTCTAAGATAATCCGTGGATATCTATAAAATATCAGTGCACCCATCGTGCTTATATGATTTTTTCGTGGTTTCCAGACTGCTACATAATTCATAATTCGTGGACATCTTGTTAATGAAATGAAGACAACATTGTACTTGGGAACATCTTGACCAACCTTGAAGTAAGTACAAATTGATATGAATCACATTGCATGCCTATTGCCGAAATTAGATGGTTCATTTTTACGTTCATTTTCGATGCTTCATCAGTGAAGCATCGAAAATGATATGTCTAATTTTTAACTCTTTTACTATCTTCTCACATAACTAATATAAATAACAGACATTATAAGTAAATGCTTAACTAAGCTTTACTATCACTTGACGGTACCACGGATCACAATAGACTGAGTCAAAACCTATAGCTGTTGCGCATGTGCAAGGATTACATAATAATACTGACTTGATATTCGAACGTACCATAGACCTTCCATCGTGAAGGTCCGATACTTCCCTCAACATAATTATGAAGTTTCATCTTTCATCGCTGATGCGCCTTTTTGATGAAAGTCAGGGCATCGGCCTTTCATCAGTGTTCGCATCATGAACAATAAATGAAACGTGTAAACAGTGCCATTCACTGCAGTGAACGGCATGTCATCAGTAACTTATTTGTCTTTATTTTAATATGCCTTTATTTTTCGTTTTAAGACTTTTTTCAACCTGCATCATGCAACGTGCATACAGCAGTGCATGCAAGCATTTTCTGTCTCTTAATTCTTTAATCAAAATTATCAAGCACAACCTGTTTCCGCAAAATTTTGTGAGAAATGAGAAATATTACATTCATTTTACATGTGTCTAAATACAAAAAGTCTGCCTTTCATCGAAAATGAAGCACTTTTGATGAACCATCTAATTTCTGCTTAACAGTATTCATAGTGAAAAAGCAAAGTTGTTTAGATAGTAAGTAGTAATAGGGTAGGTAATGTTTCACCGAGTCTTCCAACAAAACATAGTGTGTTCTGAATTTTATGACTGTTGTGTACTATAAAATAATTTTATTTCTTTCAGCAATGGGCACGGAGTTGCCAAAAACTCAAGACTCTAGTGGTGACTCGGATTCTAATAGTGATTCTGAGGTAAGTTTAATTTTTTATTACTGTTCTATTAGTGAGTATTTACTACACACTTACAAAAACATCAGAATTAATAAAATTCTTAACCTGTACCCTGTACCATACAGATGATAAAAGAAATAAAATCATATTAAATTGTACTTTAGGTAAAAAAAGAATAAACCAACAGTAGTTATTAGTGAACTTAATTATTTAGGAAGAATTTTACTCTTAGTCTTAATTCATGCCAACTATGTGATTTTTCTGATTGATTGAGAAATATTTGTTACAAGCATTCATTTTATGTCTAGTATTCACTCTGATCATTTTTGTTGTGATATATAACCAAAAGTGTTGGGACAATTTAAACTTCTAAAATCGCTTCTCTTTGGCTCGAACTATAGATTTAGTACATGTACAGTCAGCAAAATTATGACCTTCACAGTTTGAAAACAAATCGCTTGCAAGGATGGCACTAAAAGTTCGTCTTTTACCTGCCTCCATTGTTTTTATACAAAAGATGCTTTTGTGACTTTTGGGTAAATGCAAGACAATACAGACTTCTCAATCTAAATGAACCTTAAGGTGTTCAGCTCATAGCTTTGCTGACTGTACATATGAAGATTAATAAAAATTACTTCTAGTTTGACACAGTTTATCATCTCAATGTCATCATTTTTCAATTCTACCCCCCAGTTTTGATTGACTTATTTGAATAAAAAGTGGTTATTGTGACTAAACTATAATAGTGTGGCTAATGATGAGAACTGAGGGCAAAAAAAACATCTAAGCAAAACACTCAACACTGACGAAATCCACAAGGGAACCGCCAAAGCATAAAACGAAGAAGAAGAACAATACAGTACTCTATTTTAGTCCTGTTCTGTGTTCCGGATTTCGGGGGGGGGGATAAATCCCAACTATCCCCCCTCTGGATACGTGCCTGCTTGAATTCGCAGGGCAAGCCAAATAATTACTTTTATATGCAATTTTTTATTACCATGGGCAGGGGGGTATAACTCCGCGCTTAAACTTTTATATTAGCCTACTGCTCGCGGCCCACTCCAAGAGGGCCATTGTCGAGGGATATCACCGCGCCGACCGAAACGCGCGGCGTGTGCAAGCGACGAGAGCGCAGCGCGTGAACGTCACGAACGAAACGAACGAGTCAGTCAAGCGCCGAATGCGAAACTGCATGCACTTCGTTTTTGATACTTAATTACTAACGTACCTACCTACCTACCAAAGTTTATTGTATTTTTTGTATACATATTTACATACTTAGTTGTATCGAAGTTCGAAATATGGCACCAGTAAAGAAAAAAGCTAAAAAATACTATTTTTTTTCACCCATCCCATAACTGACCCTTGCAAAAGTTGCTTAACCTCCGCAATCGTTGGGCCAGGCGCTATACCACTGCGCCATCGAGCTTCTCTAACTACTTAGAAATACTCATGAAATACTTATTATTTATGCTCTTTAAATATGCTCAGCTCACCTATTAGGTAGATTTATTTTATTTTATAAGTAGGTACCTATTATAGTAATTTCATTGTTTATTCATGGGCATAACGAATGTTTTCTATGATATCAGTAACTAGCGAGTAGCAACCCCGAAATGTGTCGGTTGAGACAGAGCTATGCGACAGAAAGAGACGCCTCTCTTTCTTCTTCGTAGGTGCATATAATTTTATCCACGCAGCGTTGTGCAGTTTGAAATTGTACTTTATTGCCGTGCAGCGAGAGTAGCTTATTATTTGATGGTCCTCGCGGGGTCGGACTTCTGTACGTTAGTACTATTATATATTCTGTGCCATGGGTTTCATTATTGCAATTTTCGTAAGGAGCGCTATTTTTTTAAATATAATACAGCCTATGTTACTCACTGATAATGTAGCTTTTTATAGGTGAAAGAAAAAGTAAAGTAGTAAAGTTTTAATGTAGTTTGTGAGTCTATCCATTACAAACAAACATACAACAAACAAATCTTTCCTCTTTATAATATTTATAAAGATTATAGTTGTTTTATCTCACAATTACCGTTTTGCTATAAATGTTGTTATGATTAGATTTAGATCGATTTTGAGTGTGCTTAATACGCGCATGTGCAGACGCACACTAAAACAATGTGCATGCGCACTCCTATGTCATCCATAGCAATACGGTCTTCTTGAGATAGAAGAACTATAATATCTCTATAACACTTGGTTTATGCTCTGTCCATATTATGACATTAGCTTATTATTTCACAGCATAGCAGCTCCAGCAACTCATCTGGAAGTGATTGGGAGTGCTCTGACGCGAAACAGGGCTCCGCTCACAAACCGCACTTCTCTGTCACTTCATCTGAAACTGGATTGAAACTAAAAATTGCAGCCATTCCACCAAGAAAAGTTGCTTCTGAGAAAAATTCTAAAGCAACAGTTAAAAAGAAGACCACTGACATAACTCCCAAAACACCGAAGACCACCAAAGACAAGCCTGCAGTGAAGAAAAAACTGAAATCTCAATTAACATCGAGCTCCAGTTCAGATTCATGTAGTAAATGCTCCTCAGATTCATCAAGTGATGATGACTTGCCACTAAAGGCTGTGTCAAAATCCTTACAACCTAAAGGATCACCAGTAAAAACGTCAGCTAAAAACATCAAGAATACAAATGAAAAAAGTGACAGTGATGAAGATAAAAAGATTGATAGTAAAGACAATGCATCAAAACTCAATAAGGACAAAAATACAAAAACCAGTAGCCCTGTTGTGAAAAAGACTAAAAGCGACGAAGGTGGTGATGATGTGACGGTGAAAAGAGGAAGAGGACGGCCAAGGACTAAGGTAAGTTAAATTATACATTTTATTAAGGTAATGCCATTGTGACCTAAGCCAGACAAAGTCGCAGATTTTTGTTATAATAAATAATAATAATAAATGCTAGGACAATTTCACACAGCGCCATCTAGCCCCAAACTAAGCAAAGCTTGTAATATGAGTGCTAGACAACTGATATACTACTTTATATACTTTTAAATATATACTTATTATACACAGTAACACCCAGACCCGTCACAGAAATTAAAATTCATCATTTCAATTTCTGCCTGGCCGGGAATCGAACCCGGGACCTCTTGCGTGGTAGGCGCATTATCACTAATGTAACATTATAATATTACTAGCTTCTGCCCGCGACTTCGTCCGCGTGGATATTAGAGAAAATCCTTAGGGAACCTTCAACCAGGATCTGACCAGCCATTTTTACGCATTACGGCTTCCCGTTCCCGTTCCCGTTCCCGTTCCCGTTCCCGTTCCCGTTCCCGTTCCCGTTCCCGTTCCCGTTCCCGTTCCCGTTCCCGTTCCCGTTCCCGTTCCCGTTCCCGCTCCCGCTCCCGCTCCCGCTCCCGTCCCCGTCCCCGTCTCCGTCCCCGTCCCCTGGATGTGCATGTCCAGGTCCAATCATGGCCACAGTCTTGGACTTCAAAATAAATGTCATTTTCGCAACCACCATCCCATGAAACCTCAAGAACGACATCCATATCGATTTTTATGTTTACTCACCCCATTTACCCCTAAGTGGTTGATTTTCAAAATTACAAAATATATGTTTGCCTATTTATTTTTAGATGTGCTCCAACGAACTTTAAAGTTGTAATGTCTATTTTATATTATTTTTCATACAAAATTTGAACCCCATTTTTACCCCTTTAGGGGTCAAATCATGTCCACCGTGTTGGACTTCAAAATAAATGTCATTATTGCAATCGTCATCCCCGAAAACCCCAATAACGACATCCATATCTATTTTTTTGGGTTTTTTACCCCTTTTCACCCCCATTTCATCCCAATAGGGGTTCAAATACTAACAATAACAATATACGTTGCGATAGATGTCTATCCATAAGCCTAAATTATAAATTTAGCGATTTTTACTTCGAAAATAAAGGATTTTCTTCAATACACAACTTCATCCCCCTTTTGACCCCTTCGGGGGTAAAATTTTGAAAAACGCTGAGACCCGTATTTATTTATTTTCAATGGTCAGTCTAAACACAAAATTTGAAGATCCTAGCTTCAAAACCGAGGGACTTTCATACAAACTTTGATCCCCTTTTTTACCCCCTTAGGGGGTGAATTTTGAAAAACCCTTTCTTAGTGCACCCCTAGACCTCATAAGGAACCTACGTGCCAAATTTGGAGTCTCTAGACCCAGCGGTTTGGGCTGTGCGTTAATAGATCAGTCAGTCAGTCAGTCAGTCATTCAGTTTACGATTTTATAAATATAGATATTGGTCAAGTTAACTCAGCACCTGAAGCAAAAGCAAACCCCTCTCCTTTTCTCCTTGCCTCGCGCCACTGTCGTCAATCAATGGGAATGACAAGCAAAGCTAATTGTAGATGGCGCTGCGTACGCTTGTTCCTAAGACAGTAGACGTTCAGAACAAATCTATAGGAAAAGGCCTATTTAAGGCCGATTTTAGAATATGCTTTTCAAATCAGCCTGCCTAGCATGACCGATTTATATCGCGTGATATAGCGTTTTATCACGTTTAAGTGTCAAAAAGACAAAGGAGTTTGACAGTTGAGTGTCGATAAAATGCTATATCACGCGATATAAATCGGTCATGCTAGGCAGGCTGGAGTCCATACTTCAAGAAATATATTCAATTACTAGAAAAAGTTCAACGTAGGTTCTCAAAAGTCCCGAAAGCCTTGAAGAATAAACCATATGAGGAAAGGCTGGAATCACTGAAACTCACAACTTTAAAGGAATGCAGGGAACGTTTTTGAGAATTTTGATAAACAACTATTCCAGTACTCACGAAACATACACCTACGAGGCCATCATCTCAAATTATCAAAGACACTATCAGGAAACAATACACCTTGGAACAAGTTGCCAGAAGAAGTGATATCTGCACAGAATACGAATCAGTTTAAGAATAGACAAATATTTAAAAACCAATGTTAGATAAACTCGACTCATGATATAACTGGATACAGGCTCTTATCAGTTGTCTCAACTGCTTGCCTGTCAATTAATAATAATAATAAAATAGGTTTTTTGGGTTTTTTTTACCGAAAAAGACCCATTGACCCAAAATGGATTATATAAGTCTATTTGTACAATGCAAGTGCCGGAATAGGGTACCGGACAGTAATCAAAAAAAATCTAAGATGTGTTTTAAAATAAAGTTTGTTATACTACAATATCACTCAATAAAGATTTTTAAATTTGAGATTTTTGCATTCACAATGCTATTTTTACACAATACTAAATAATATACTAGAAAAAATACGACTCGCACCAGATCAATACTCAGACGGGAATCGAACCCGCGACCTTTGGATATCCGGTCCAATGCTCTGACCGCTGAGCTACCGAGTCACTAGTAACATCGCCGAATTTCTTCTAGTATATCCTACTCTTACGCTGCAAGCCAGCGTTATTTCACCAATGTGAGGAATTACCTCGACATTCAATTGAAATATCTTTCCAGATATTTGGCAATCGATTAAGATGAAATAGCTACTTTATTTTTAAATTTGAGATTTTTGCATTCACAATGCTATTTTTACACAATACTAAATAATATACTAGAAAAAATACGACTCGCACCAGATCAATACTCAGACGGGAATCGAACCCGCGACCTTTGGATATCCGGTCCAATGCTTCGCGGGTTCGATTCCCGTCTGAGTATTGATCTGGTGCGAGTCGTATTTTTTCTAGTATATTATTTAGTATTGTGTAAAAATAGCATTGTGAATGCAAAAATCTCAAATTTAAAAATAAAGTAGCTATTTCATCTTAATCGATTGCCAAATATCTGGAAAGATATTTCAATTGAATGTCGAGGTAATTCCTCACATTGGTGAAATAACGCTGGCTTGCAGCGTAAGAGTAGGATATACTAGAAGAAATTCGGCGATGTTACTAGTGACTCGGTAGCTCAGCGGTCAGAGCATTGGACCGGATATCCAAAGGTCGCGGGTTCGATTCCCGTCTGAGTATTGATCTGGTGCGAGTCGTACTCAATAAAGATTTTTAAGAAATATCAATGATTTATAATTTTTAATCAATAAATAAAGTTGCGTAAATCCAATATTTTTTATCTGTGCAGCGTAAGAACCCAAACGCCAATCACAGTGCGTGACGTCATTTGTGGTAAGAGATAAGTAAACAACACTGGGTTGCGTTCAGACTAAATATAATAGGGATGTTGACTAATGAATAAAATAACGAAATACTGATAAAAATCGTAAACATATTAAACTTTTAGAGTAGCTTGTATACCTCTTGGTTTAATATATTGCATATTATTTGTTTTATGACCCTTCAAAGTTGGGTGGACAAGCCCATTTAAAAAGTATAAAATTTATTAAAATAAATGATACCTTTAATTAGTCCGTAAAATGTATAGCAAATTTGTCGAAGAAACCATTTTGATAAACACAATATTTAATATAGCTGCTGAACAAATTTCCTATGCGTTGCATACAAACTAGCACGGCGTGACGTCATAACGTGCAAGCCATTAGTATGGAGCGTTTTTGATCGAGTCCATTTGTGCGCATTTCACACTGTGATATCTCGGGCAGTTTTCATGCTAGCGAATTAATTCTTTTACCAATGTTTCTTTTTTTGAGAGGTAATTTATGTAACATAAAATAAAAAAATAGTCAACATCCCTATTATTTGTGTTGTGGGCTGTGTAATAACACTCTAGATACAGTACTTACATCAAAGTGATCTTCGCAAAAGTAAATTGGTGAAGTAACAGACATTCCATAGCACTTTCGTCTTGCTAGGTGTAACCATTTCTTTCGTATGTCTGGTTTTCGAGGTACATCAATGAAAATTTTATTTGGAGTAGTTACTGATGTATTTCCACATCGAGGTACAACACACCAACGATATTTTTTTCGGTCCATGATGATTAAGAACTACAAAATACTTAATTTATTCAAGCACTGATCTGACTGACTTGTAAATATGGCTTGTAGTTTGTTTACCCCACAGATGACGTCACGCGATCTGAATTGACATGAAGTGCTGTTTTCGCGGCAATTTTAAATAAATTATGTTTTTGACGTTTTTAAGTACTCCTAAAGGATTTATTTAATTAAAATATTATTTTTTATGGCTATATATTTTATGAATAAAGCTTCCCTATTGAAAGCCAAATTAAGACGTTTTTATTCTTACGAATTTATTGATTTTTTCTTAATATCCAGATTTTTCGGAAAGTAAGTGCCAACATAAAACGATTTTTAAAGCAAAAGACGTTAGTACTATTATATATTCTGTGGCAAAAGTCCTTTCTTTTGATAGTTCTCGTGAAACAAGCGTACGTAGCGCCATTTCGACATTTGCCATTTTCGATTGATTATCGATAACAAGTGTACTATAGACCAATACCGCTAGAGTTTTAGGTTTCAAAAATATTAAAGTTTGTTTTTTTTCGTATATAGTTTCTGCACCATTAACTAAGACTAATACATGAATTTGTGTCATTTTGGATGAATGCATAAGTGACAATTTAGGTTTTTGTCTTTTTTTATCACTATCAATCGAAAAGAAAATTAAAGTTGAAAATTTTACTTTCATGATGATTACGAAGTCATAACCGATGTACATGAGCTTTTTGTGTCATCTTTGTCTACGGGAACACTGTTATTTAACTGACACAATTTGTGTCGTTTTTATCAATGGAATCTTATATCAGATACAGTTGAAGTTAAAGTTACCTGTCCGATACTTATAAACGCTGACATTTGCCATGCAAAATTAGTCTCAATAAACGCATCGTTCAGTAAGCACGTTATTTAATTTCACTCCGTCCGATCAAAGAAAATTGAACCTAAATATCGAAGACATATGGTCCATCGAGTGCGGATACAAATTACCGAGGACGGGGTCGCTCGAATACAATAGATGAATAGAAGACTGGCTGCAGGTGTTCTATTGTGCGCGAGTTGTTTACGTATTGGAGTGCAGTTTTTTCTACACGATATTCACAAAAACAAGATAAGATTCGTAACGAAGTGCATGGGTGCTATTTTGTATTGATTGAAGTTTATAAATAACTACGTAAACATGACAACGCCTACTGCAGAACAAAGTGCTTATTTAAATACATTAGAAGATGTGGCTAGTATGTTAACAAAAACACAAGGAAATATAAAAAAGTGCCCGAAACAGAGACTAACAGTAGGTTATGTGAAAACAAGACTTAAAACTATTGAAGACTATTGGAATAATTTTAAACAAGCGCATGAGAAACTTATCAAGTGTACACCACGTGAGCAAAGGGGTTCGATGCCGTATTTCCTTAGAGAAGAATACTTTACTTACGAAGAATTATACATAAATCTTCAGTCTGATTTAACCGATCTTTTATTGACGCTGGAAAAACGAACTCCGAGGAATGAAGACCATTCTAGTGCATCCAATGTATCACATGAAGGTCAGTTGTCTTTCGCTCGACTACCAAGAATACAATTACCAACTTTTTCGGGAAGATATGAAGATTGGCCCACATATCAAGATTTGTTCACGGCGCTCGTTCACAACACTTCTATAAGCAATGTACAGAAACTACATTATCTGAAAACAAGTATTTCTGGTGAAGCTGAGATGTTATTACGACACATACAAATAACGGAAGATAATTACACACAAGCTTGGGAATTACTTAAAGGGCGTTTCGGCAGTAACAAAATGATTGTGAACTCAGTTATGAAAAAATTATTTAATCAGAAAAAAGTGAATAATCCTACACCTAATCAGATCAAGTCATTAGTGGACATAACAACAGAATGTATTCACAGTTTAAATAATTTGAAGATTTGTACAGACTCTTGGGATCCTATAATAATATTTCTGGTCGGTCAAAAGTTGGACTCGGAGTCATTAAAGGACTGGGAAGAACACACCTCCAAAACTAAAGGTGATAAAATGCCAACGTGGAGTGAAATGAAGCAGTTCCTGGAAACAAGGTTCCGTACCCTGGAATTAATCTCATCTTTGTCACCTTCATCATCACGAGATAGACCCCAAGCTCACAAGTCATTTCATGCTTCAACCAACGAAAGTGAAGATTATATGCAAGTTTCAGCGCACGCAAGTTTTAAGTCACAGCCTTTATGTACATATTGTAAAGTTGAACACTATAATTTTAATTGCAAGGAATTTGGGAAATTGACATTAGAACAAAGACATGACCATGTAAGGAAAAATGGTTTGTGCTACAACTGTTTAATACCTAATCATAGTGTATACAACTGTAAACAAAGAAAGACGTGTCGTATCTGTAGACGGAGACACCACTCACTCTTACATGAAGATAGAACAACAAAACAAGAAGGTGAAAGAAGTGAAGAGAGTGAAGTGAACAATGAGAACAATATACAACTACAAACACAACCAGAACATAAGATAACAACTGCACATATTTCAAGAGAACAACTTGGTCATGAGGTGTTATTGGCTACAGCACAGGTAGAAATCAAATCAAGTGATGGTCAAACACATCTACTTCGTGCCCTCATAGACCAGGGGTCTGAGGCTTCATTCGTGTCTTCAAGAGTAGTGGATCTGCTAGGTCTGAAACGAGTCAATATCAGCGGTGAAGTCTCTGGAATAGGAGGAGAAAACCATAACAAAATACCTATCAAACACTTAGTCGATATGTCAGTGTCGTCACGATTTCATACAAATGCTAAGATAACAGTGAAGGCTTATGTTTTAAAAACAATTTCTACCAGAGTACCTTCAAAACAAGTCGTGATGAAAGAGACGCAACTACAAACAATAAATTTGGCTGATACTAACTATCACATCCCAGGAAACATAGACATTTTACTCGGTGCAGACGTGTATGGTAAAATAATAGAAGATGGTTTGATAAAAATGTCTGATGGAATAATAGCACAAAAAACCATATTTGGATGGATTCTTTCTGGGCAAAGAGAAGATACAATTAACAACAATCACAAGTTAATCACATTACATGTTACAAGTATGGTTGCAGAAGATAATGATTTACTTAGAAGGTTTTGGGAGATAGAAACAGAACTATACAAAAGGAAGAAGTGGTTAACAAAGGATGAGGAAAGGTGTGAACAAATATACAAAGCTACAACTACAAGAGACGATAATGGAAGATACATTGTACACTTACCTTTAAAACAATCAGTTGAAGAAACAATCAAAATGTGTGGTAACACAAAGGAACAAGCAATCAGGAGGTTTCAAAACCTAGAGAAGAAATTTCAGAATTGTCCGTCATTCAAATCCAACTATGCAAAGGTTATACATGAGTACAAAGAAATGGGGCACATGAAGCTATCCGATGAATCAGAAGACAATATAGCAATCTACTTACCGCATCACGCAGTGGTACGCGAAGATAAAGAAACCAGTAAACTGCGCGTAGTCTTTGATGCTTCTGCAAAGGGTTCTGAAGGTCGCTCTCTTAATGATACGATGCTAGTTGGCCCTGTTCTACAACCTGATCTTCGAAGTTTAATAGTGAAATGGAGAACGTATGAAATTTGTGTAGTAGGAGACATTGTTAAAATGTATAGGATGATTCGTATGACGAAAGAACACACTAATTTACAAAGGATCGTTTGGCGAGACAGCCCCGATGAAAAACTTGAAAGCTACGATTTATTAACTGTCACTTTTGGAACAGCCGCAGCTCCTTATTTGGCAGTACGAACTCTAAACCAGTTGGCTGATGATGAAGCACGTAGTTATCCAGACACAGCACCTGTAATAAAACAATCATTCTTTATGGACGATCTTATGCTAGGGAACAATGAGGGTATAGAAGAAACAAAAAGAATGTGTGATGAAATAAATGAAATTTTGAAAAAAGGAGGATTTAAAATGCAAAAATGGTCAAGTAACTCAGAAGAAGTTTTACAACATTTACAAAAGGAAAACTATACAGAAGAAAGATTAGAAATAAAATTGAATAATGTGATCAAGATTCTCGGATTGACATGGGATAGAAAAGAAGATGTATTTTTGATAACAGTTAACTTACCTGAAATGTCATATCCCATTACAAAGAGATCTGTTCTTTCTGATGTGGCTCGCTTGTTTGACCCGTTTGGGTGGTTGTCACCAGTAGTCATCCGAGCAAAGGTTTTAATACAAAAATTGTGGCTCCTTAGCTTGGGATGGGATGACGAGCTACCGCTAGAAATATGTGAAGAGTGGATAAACTTTAGGAATGACTTGACACATCTGCAAAATATAAAGATACCGCGATGGTTAAAAACTAATAACACTAAAAACAAAGATGTACAACTCCATGGTTTTGCAGATGCATCAACTCAAGCCTATGCAGCAGTTACTTACCTGAGAGTGGTTGAAGATGATGGTACTGTAAGTTTAACGTTAATAGCATCTCGAACAAAGGTTGCACCTTTAAAACAATTATCAGTTCCGAAATTAGAACTCTGCGCGGCAGCATTATTGGCAGAACTTGTGAGTGATCTACAGGATATTATCAATATTCCTAAAACTAATGTACACGTCTGGACTGATTCGATGGTTGTCCTGTCATGGCTCCAATCACAACCAAACCGTTGGCGAACCTTTGTGGCCAACAGAGTAGCCGAAATCACACGAGTTCTTGACAACGAGAGATGGAGACACGTTCAGTCTGTTGAGAACCCCGCTGATGTGGCCACTAGAGGAGTAAAAGCATGTGATCTGGCGTCACAAAAACTTTGGTGGAATGGTCCGGAGTGGTTACACGAAGAAAACCTAAAATATGACAGAAGTGATATTCCACAAACTGAATTAGAGATAAAGATTTCTTTGCATTCAACTATAGAAGAACCTCCAATTTGGGAAAGATTTTCAACACTATCTAGAATGAAGCGGATATTAGCGTCCTGTAGAAGATGGTACACAAAAAAGAAATCAAAAATTGAAGAAAATTATATAACAACAAAGGAAATGGAAGAAATACTAGAAAGGTGTATAAAATATTATCAAGAAGTCGTATATGGGAGAGAAATAGAGGAAATAAAGAATAAGAAAACAGTAAGCAAAAGAAGTTCGCTGATCACACTTTCACCGTTCCTAGATAAGAACGGATTGTTAAGAGTGGGAGGACGGCTTCACAATTCTTCAATCCCGGACACAACAAAAAACCCAATAATCATACCTGACAAACAACATATAACAAAATTAATAATACAAGAAGCCCACACAAAGACGTTGCATGGTGGTATTCAACTTATGATGGCATATATAAGAACAAATTACTGGGTCATTGGACTTAAATCAGCTGTCAAGAAATGCATTCGTCACTGCAAGACTTGTATTGTCGATAAAGCTCGAGTTAAGCACCAACTTATGGGTCAACTACCAGCTGTCAGAGTAAACCCACATAGAGTGTTTATAAACAGTGGGGTCGATTTCGCAGGACCTGTAATGATAAGGACGTCTAAAGGTCGTGGCCATCATGCTACAAAGGGCTACATCTGTTTATTTGTTTGCATGAGTACTCACGCAATCCATCTTGAGGCGGTTACTGATCTGACTTCGCAAGCATTCCTCGCTGCATTCCGTAGATTCGTAGCACGCAGGGGACGCTGTTTACACTTATGGAGCGATAATGGGACCAACTTTGTTGGAGCAGCCAAGGAATTGAAAGTTTTATTTCGGACGAACGCAAATAATACTAATGAAGTGGCAGAAGTATTAGCCAATGAAGGTACAACTTGGCACTTCATACCTCCAAGAATGCCATCATATGGAGGCCTATGGGAGGCTGGAGTTCAATCGGCCAAGAGACACTTAAACCGAGTAGCTAAGGACACTAGACTAACATACGAAGAGATGGTCACCCTACTGGCTCAAATCGAGGCGTGCCTCAATTCACGCCCACTATGTCAAATAGACAATTCTACAGAAACTCCATTAACACCTGGGCATTTTCTAATTGGGGAGTCTTTGATTAGCGTGCCTGATCTAAATTATGAGGACAAGAAAATCAGTCTTTTGAGTCGATGGCAAGTCATTCAAAAAATGTTGCAAGATTTTTGGCGTCAGTGGCAACGCGAGTATCTCCATACTTTGCAACAGAGACACAAATGGCAAGTTGCAATAAATTCACCAAGTGTTGGAGACTTAGTTGTAATCAAAGATGAAATGACACCTCCAACTCAATGGTTACTCGGCAGAATCAAATATCTTCATCCCGGCGCTGATAATTTAGTGCGAGTAGTTACTGTCCGGTGCAAGGGTAACCATGAACTTAAAAGACCGTTATCAAAATTAATTTTACTTCCAAAAGATGATAATCAGTGTAATTAACAATTTAATGAAAATGTATTTAAACTCAAACCTTTACTTAACTTTAATTAAATATCAAAGAATGGATAATTTAATGCATTGTTAGCTTGAGTGTTCGTGAACTAAAGATAGTGTGATTTCACATATATTAAAATTGGTGTTCTTACTTCTTAAAATCATATGCATGCTAAGTTTTTTTGTAACGAAATTATTTAAAAACTATTGTTTTTGGTGGGCGGTATGTCCGATACTTATAAACGCTGACATTTGCCATGCAAAATTAGTCTCAATAAACGCATCGTTCAGTAAGCACGTTATTTAATTTCACTCCGTCCGATCAAAGAAAATTGAACCTAAATATCGAAGACATAAGTCAGTTTGCACTGGACGAAAATGACACAAATTAGGTTTGTACACTACTCAGGCTATCTTAAATACAATACCATTGAGTTTTTTAACTTTAAATCAATTTTGTCAGTTTTGTGTTCAATTCGACGACAAATAATCGAATTTCTAAAGATGCATCAGCTAGATGTGACACAAAACGCAAAAATAAACGTTTTATATGCAAGTCTATCGACAGACAAGATTTCATAGACTTTAGAATTTTTGAAGGTTATACCCTCAAAATAACGTATTGGTATCGGTCTACTAACGTTACTGGCATGACGACGGTTAGTGGCGTGAGGCAAGGGGAAAAGGAGAGGTTCGAGGGTCGCTTTTGCTTCAGGTGCCGAGTTAACTTGACCGGCTGTACATAACTTTTATATTCAATATCAGTGTTTAACTTAATATGTTGCTTTGATTTTTGCTCAAGAGTAGTATGAGCGATTTGTTCCGGATTCGTCGTGTTCCTGACTCGTCGTATTCCAGATTCGACGTATTCCTGATTCGTCGTAATACTGTCGATGGCACATTTTTTATTTATTTAAGTATTTATTAATTTATGGAGAACACCATTGATTTTTGTTGAGTGACTTATCCAATAACTTATGGTACCACATGAATAATTAATGATATTTTTTTTGCGATATTTCATAAAACAGAAAAGTTAATGGTCTAGAATCTAAAAAACTGATATTTTGATTCGCGTTATGCAGGGGTGGAAAATGGTCAGTAAAAGTCAGTTTTTTTGGCTAAGGTCAGTAAAAGTCAGTTTTTTCGAAAAATGGTCAGTAAAGTCAGTATTTTCACGAGCTATACGGGTTTACGGTCTGGTTTCTGTAGATTGAGGTGAAAAAACTGATTAAAAACGCGCTGTTTGTTTAAGACTACAACGACAGGCAAAATTATAAAAGTCGGTAGGTAGTGGATGGAACTGACTAACTAAAAATCGCGCTGCGCGGCTAATTTCTTTGCTAATGATAAGCAAAATTGTAAGATTTTTGGATGAAACTGACAAAAATCGCGCTGCGCGGCCGTTCTTTTTTGCTATCCACAGGCAAAATTACAACATTGGTGGATGGAACTGACCGCGCAGTGCGACCGATTTTGTACTAAAGATAAACAAAATTACAAGAATATTGGATGAAACTGACTAAAATTCGCGCAGCGCGACCTTTTGTTCACTATGGATAGGTATTTTTTTTAATCCGGCATTTAGAGCATCCTAGGCAGGCAACTTCCATCCTTTCGAAAATTGTAACCCTAGTAGTAATACCATAAACATGATAACTTATAGCAAACCTAGGGCCCCTCGATAGAATTTGCCACAGGCTCCGCGCACTGGTTTTGGTCAGTAAATGGTCAGTATTTTAGAAGGTTTTAGTCAGTAAAATCAGTAATTTTAGCCATGGAAACAGTTTCCACCCCTGCGTTATGACATCATAACGCGGGTGGTGAACCTTACGTCGTACGTATTAATGCACATATTTCAGTGCGCTTGGCATTTCATTCAATCCCTTGTAATTTGAAAACTACTCGCTTGATTTCAATGAAACTAAAACAGGTGTATTGTTATTTGCTAGACAATTTGCTATATACATTTGTTGCCATAAAGTTTCAAATAATTTAAAAGACGCATTGGCCTTCTCCATTGTAAGGTACACCAACAGCATAATATACAATACATTTTAGTACACATATTATTAATCAATGTTATTTCATTGTTATTTTTGATCATGAAAAAAAATATTTGTCCATTTAAGAGCCCGTAGCGATTTTGCCGCTGACACATTTTGCACATTTCATATTTTCTCAAGATTTCTTAAATCTGAGTGCGCAATGGGGTTGGTAAACTTTTTCGAAGAGAATTGTTTTATATTTTTTTTTGATAGCACAAGTTTGAAGAATAAAGAAAATAATATTATGATTTTTTTATTTTACCTTATTAACTAAATATATTTTTTTATATTATTATCGCGATAAAATATCAAACATACGGCTGAACACGAAGTTCCTTTGCATTTACTGATTTAAAAAACTGATTGACAGATTTGACAGACAGTGACAAAGAGTAATCATACCTTTGTTTTTTTTTGTTTTGAACAACAACATAGAAAGTCTTTGGAGCAAAGGCATAACCTACGCATACAGCCGTAATAGTGATTTATTGTACTATGCTGTAAATTAAAAATTTCAATATTTATTTAAATTAAAATGAAGCATTATAAAAATTCCGCAATTGGTTATTCCTGACTCCAAAGCCAAAAGCTACCAGAAAATATATAATTCACAACAGTTTTGGAAAAGTTTACCAACCCCATTGAAAAATGTGTCTCGGCCACTTTTTGCAATATGATATTACAGACATTTTAGAATATATTTCAGTTTTTTGTTGCTAAAGTACAAAAAGTTATCGTTTCTAACAGTTATTTGAACTGGCAAATACGATAACTTTACAAAGTCAAATTGACATTTCGTTTTCTTTTTCGAAAAAAGGAAAATAAATTATGGTTTATGCAGCCGCGTTTTTACATTTCATAGTGACTTTTCTGCCCTTTAAATTGGATATCGGAACGTTTTCAATGACACGTTGTTTCCGTAGTGTTTCCATATCAAAAAAAAATCATAATCAAATAACTTTCTTTTCAACACACTTGCTCGTAAAGTGAGCCCTAATACATCGTTTTTAGGGCCATATACCGAGCTATAACAAACGCGTGCAATAATATATAAAACACTAGTTCGTAATAGAATTAACCCTACAAAGTTAAATTAGTACCTTACTGCAAGTTCTATACGAGTAAACAGAGTATTCTCAATTTAACCGGGTTATACAGATATTTTTTTTAGTAACAACAAACTTCAACAAAGAGGTTTTATGCCGCTGAAAATTCATATAAATCTTTGGGATAAATAAATGTGTAAGTCCTTAATTAAGTCAAACAAATATTTATTATTATCAAATTATTCATAATTCACAATATTTTGTTATAAAATATTAAAATATTTGCATTTTTACTCAAAATTATAATTTTGAAGTAGGCTGTATGCTCCTCACCCCTTTGTTCGCAAAATATTCTTGCATTGAACGTGTGGAAAAAACAAAAAAAAAACCTGCGCGCCTTTTCCCATAATTATCATATTTTGTTTTTGTCGTATTTGTTGCTGTGTGGTAAATTACTTTGTTTTTTCCTCGCAAATGTGTTGAAAAACGTCGTATGAAACTCGTGAGCTTTTGCTTATTGCACACTCGGCTGAGTTACGCCCTCGCCTGCGGCTCGGGCTGCAACCCACAGCCTTGTGTGCAATGAGCAACCTAAGCTAACTTGTCTCATAATGTACTATTCTACATGTGCTAAAAATAAGACTGAACTTGAACCATGTAGCATATAAGGATGTGTTTAAAAATACCGCGAAATACGAATAAAAATGTATGGAAACCCTGAAACTGAAAACTCAGATCCTTATATATCTTAAAATGCTAATCAGATCAGTTGGGTGTGTATAACGATCTGAATCTCCTCCATTCACTCCCTGGATGGCCATCATCAGGTCACAGCTAGGTCATTCCTTGGCGGAGAACTATGGCTTCAAAGTTACCTCGTATGTATGAAAATCAGCTGGTGTCCTTATTTAGATGGCCACCACTGTAGGTAAGTAGGTTATCAGTAGGTAAAGTACTGAAGGTAATGAAAAATACTTTTTCTCAAACACGGAAATTCGATCATTATTTTAACAACCTCCTTCGTGCTAAATCGGAGTTTACGGACTGACCTAAACCGCGCCGGCAATCTTAGTATGAGAATCCATTACTAACATGTAATAATGGATTTTCATACAAAAATTGCCGGCGTCTGACCGGCAATGTTTCTATTATAGTACATTACTGCAGCGGCACGCAAGACAGGCATTGAAGGACGAACGTGAAAATGTGTGCCGAGGCGAAGGCGAGGCACACATACGTGAGTCCATCAATGCCTAGTTGCGGCCAAGGCTTGTATAGTACTTTTCTCAAATAATGCGCAAAAAATTCAAACCAAGAAGTTTTTTTTAACTTTTAATTTTTATTTAAAATTAAAGCAAAAAATTGAAAAAAGAAGAAAGGAGCCAGTTTCTTTATTTTTTTGGAATGTGCACATCAAGGCCTTTCATTTAATACCCATGTTGAAAAAAAAAATTTTTTCCAGACTTTTCGTTTTTTTTTTTTTTTCCAGTTTTTGGAATGTACTCATCAAGGCCTTTCTTCTTTTTTAAATTTTTTGCTTTAATTTGAAATAAAAATTAAAAGTTAAAAATACCTTCTTGGTTTGAATTTCCGCGCATTATTTGAGAAAAGTACTATACAAGCCTTGGCCGCAACTAGGCATTGAAGGACGAACGTGAAAATGTGGGCCGAGGCGAAGCCGAGGCACACATACGTGAGTCTTGCGTGCCGCTGCAGTAATGTACTATTTTCTGACGTTTTTTATAGGACTTATTTTATCTGATAGACTATAAATAAATAATAACTACCTACATACATAAAATTAATCGAAATCTTTCATAGTGAAATGAACATAATGATGAGATTGATGTTAATATTATAATAACTGTTGAGAATTTGTATCCCTACCCTAGTCCCTACTTTAAATGTTATTGTAAGTATTGAAGAAACTAAAAATAAAAAAAGGACTTGTTGGTACTAAAAGACCCCTTGATTTTCTTTGTTACAGTGTAATATAAAATAATCCGGTTTATTTCTTAACAGGGTTCTGATAAAGACTGCTACCTTTATTCTTGTTTACCACACACCCCTTCCTAAGTTACTTGTGTAGTCAGCCATATAACCCCATAATTTATTAATTCGTATTATGGTAGCAGTATAATACTATACACGCAGTCTTTTGATATAGATTGTTGCAATATTAGTGTGGACTTAGTATTTCTTTTGCCACTTTGCGTAACAAGAAGAAGTGGCAATATCTTTATCTGCTACTATCTGCAATCGATGCGCTGCGCTAATAAGTGTTAAAATTAAGACAGTCGGACGGAACTAACTGATTTTAGTTTATAACTAACACAAAAGGATTTTTCATCGTTATGTTTCAGTGTGTTTTTTAATTTATCCAAGACCACAAACTACCGTAAAAGTTTCAGTATTTGTAAGAATCACCATCATTACCAAAATAAATAAATTGGTTTTTGTAACGTAAGCTATAGATTAAAATACAATACATTTATTTGCGGTAAATATGGAACATTTTGATGTTATAGCACAAACGAGAAGTAATCAGATACATCAAAATGTAAAATGTATTAACGTGACTTGTCACGTTAATAGTTTTTTTCATGTATTACAATTTTCGTAATTAGATAAGCTAAATGATGCAAGATGTTCAAAATAAGGCAATTAGTAGTGGGCCCAAAATTAGTGCCTTGAGGCACTCCTAATGATGTGTTTACGTCTTGTGTAGACGAGAAACTTCAAATTCTTTAGCATTCAATTTTTTATTACGTATGAGTATGAATAATATTATCATTTTTTGACTGACTTCATGTTTAAATGAAATACCGTGATCTGCCTTATCAAACGCCTTGCGAAAATCGATGTAATAAAGAGTCCATCTGATTGCGTATTTGGATGCGGTAGGTATCGTATTATCAGGTATTGTTCTCTTTAAAACCTTTGATAATTCATAACAAAACCAAAATAGAGAGATCGGATGGATAATTTAGTTTCATCTCATCCGTTTTTATGAACTGGAATTATGATAGCTGTTTTTCAAACTTGAGGGAGAAAGACTGGTATTGTCTCTACTCTAGCTAAATAGAGTTCGTACACAATTCTAAGAAATAAAAAATGATTTTAAGATGGATTTTGAACAATGTTTACCTATTTCATAATTTTTTGTATTTTATGACTTGAGCAATGCGAAGTATTTATCTCGCATTACTATTACTAAGCTTATGAATCTCATAATAAAATATTTTGTCCCTAATACAGTATGAAAAAACTTAATAATACCGTAAGAACGCGCCAGAACACTTGCCCCAGATACTATTTTCGTTTCACCTCTAACATTAATCTTCTAGCTGGTGCCTATGCTATGTGCGTATTTTGTTTTTAGCAGACTGAATATTCATTCAGTGGCAAGTTGTGATCTTATTTGATTTATCCTTAGATTTTATTTGATTAATAGTCTGACCTTTAGTGTCTGGCATCGATTCCCGGTTGAGCAAAAACTATTTCTACAATTTGTTCCGGGTCAAGGTGGTAGTGAAAGGAAAGATACGTCGCGTCGTGTCATTGTTTCTGATTTCCATAGCAGAAGTTCTTTGGCTACTTAACGTGCCATAGGATCAGATAAATGTAACGTGATATTCTATCTAGATCCGAGATCTGAAGGATAGTCAAACATATTATGTATTGATGTAGGGTAGGTAATGGTTGCCAAATAGACTTTAATACCTTATTGATATATAAGTATGAATTTGAATCTTAAAATATAATTCAAAGATGTTATTTGTCTGTAAATCTTTCATGAAATAAATAAATAAATAATTATAATTCTGAGCAATAAAACAATCATAATATGTCTGTGGTGTGGTTCTTGTTACATTTAATTAATTAACACAAAAATTTAAAATGTTCAGCATAGTGGTGCATGTAGTAATGAATGTTTGTTGTGATAGTGTAAAGTGGTAGGTGGTGCAGAGGTGGCGTCGCGAGGGGTAGGTGTGCAGCATTTAATTAAGGCGGTGGGTGCGCTTGGCTCGCGTGCCGGCCGCCACCGCCCGCGCCGCCGTGCACTTCCGGCGCGCCTCGGGGGCGCTGCGCTTTTTCCATGCGTCAGGGGAGGCCGAGGAAAGCGCGACCGGTCGTCACCCGCGCTGAGGAATTAAAATTTTTCACGTAAACTGGTTTGATAGCGCTTACGGTGGCAGAGTGGGGATCGCGAATACGCGCCGCGCGGTCATTAGCTGGCTCGAGGTGAAACGCGCGCGCGTCCCGCAGTCCCGCTCGCTACGTATACGTCCGTCCCGCGCAAACTACGCTCGTTAGGGACCCTATGTACACAAATACAATGCCAACCATTAATTGGCTAGTGAAGTGAAGTGTTCAGTGTCTCGGTTAGTGATCGTTAACTTATAGTTATGTGAAAAGTTTAGTAAATATATTTGGCCAATGTTTCTTATCTTTAATGGATTACTGCTACTTGGGAATTATTAATTTGCTTAATGGACGATCGAGGGATATTTTTTTTATCTCTACTTTTAATTGTTATAATGCTCAATCAGTTCATTATTTCGTGATCGTATTTTATGGTTAGTGACAATAATTTTATGCAAAAACAAACACTGTGATAAGCGGTTTGAGAACGTCACCGTCGCCGTCGTCGGCCGGCGCGGCGTGAGAGGGGTAGGGGCAGCAGCCAAATTGCCCTTATCAAACATTTAGCGCGCCTCAAGGTCGGACGCGAGCGTTATCAGCGGTCTCGTTGCCAATGGATTGGTTCCGTGATTGCGCGCATCGGTGCAAATTGCTCGCTCCTCTTCATTTTTAACACGTTTTTATTAGGTCCTGTTTGTTTGTTTTTATGTATGAAACGGTAACATCATAAATATGATTTATCGGTTTACTTGAAAGCCGTTTTCTGTATGCATTGTTTTATCACAAATAAGGCCAACGAAAATTATTCAATACCTAGTCATAATCAGCTAAAATATTTATTATGATAAAGATTATATTTTATTGCCCTAAACCCAAGTAAAATCGACTGTCATTTTCAATGCCATTTTAATACCCAAGTAGCAGAATGTCCACAATGTATTCCCTCGTATTTTATAGTGTTTGGTTTATACCGAATTCACGCGAATAGTGTGTAATATAGATCGCGACCCAGTTACTCTTGATTGAGGATAAAGCAACAGAAATAGCTCGTCAAAGCAGTGAACTGAGATTCGAGTTGGCTGACGATAGTAGTGGAAGTAGTGAAGTGAGAAGTGATGCGGGCATGATGCGGCACGCGGCGAGTGCTGCGGCCACTTGGACGGCGCCCGGCGAGGTGTGGGAGTACGTCAGCCAACTTGTCAGTTCTTACCACGACCAGCATAATTGCCAGGTACAGCGAAAGGGGAGATCAACCCCTAAATAATCAAAGTATATAAATATAATAGTGACTAACCTCAAACAGTTTAATAAAACTTGATAACATAACACCCAAGATAAAATTCAACATAAAAAGAAAACAAAGTGCAAAGACATATTCAACACAAAATACATAATCACATTAATCTACTTAATCTTCTTCAAAACTGGAGAGAAGTATCAAATCGCTTCCTCTGGTAAACTAGTACGAAACAAAAACACAAAAAATTACCTAAAAATAAAAAAAAAAATAAAACAATAAAGTTCAACAAATACCAAAAGAGAAACAAATAATATTAATAATAAAAAAAAACCCTACATAATGCAATATTCGTCAACTTTACAGCCCCTATTATAGCTAACCGGGGAGGTAAAGTCGAACTGTACGAACATAAACAGAATGTACTTGATATAATAAAAAGATCAGAAACTGACAATTTAAGAGTATGATGAGGGGATCGATCACTCCCAACAACCCAAGTCCCACCCAAAATTCGACATCACAAAGATTTACGTCACACAATAAAAAAAAAAGTCTGATATAGGTACTTAAAACAGATTATGTAGCTCTAAACATAATTTTTGGAGAACGCTAAAAACTGAATCAGCTTTTGTAATAGTAGATAGAAGCGAGGATGGGAGGGAACACGTCATGTCACAGCATTTGCCTTACAATGAGTGTAATTATCACACCTTGATAATTGCAAGAGTTAAGCAGCGCTCCTAACATCACAGTACAGTATACAATATTATGCTCCTTGTAATCGAAAAGTGCTATAACTATAATCAACCAGTAGCAAATGAAATTCTTGATTACTATCTTAAATCGACTGATTAAGATTCAGTTACATACATGACTAATAAATTATTTGTGTAGTTAACATTTGACTCGTGTTCGTTGAACTCATCTATTCGAATAGTAGGTAGCTAAGTAATGAAGTGCCACGTAATAGACAGATCAAAGTTGGTTTATTTGACCGTGAAATTGCGATCGAGCAAGCGTGACCGCTTCGCGTGCTTTTATGAATGCTCTACCTCAATCAGCAGTCGTCGTCGTTGTATTGTAGAAATTAAATATAAACTTAACTATTTGAGAACGGTAGGTAGCCATATCGAACAATCATCCTACTAATATTATAAATGTGAAAGTTTGTGGGTTTGGATGTTTGTGCCTTAATCACGCAAAAACTGCTGAACAGATTTGGATAAAATTTGACACACACATAATTTGTAGCCTGGATTAAAACATAGGACAATTTTAATCCCGATCAAAGGTTCCGTAGGGATTTTCCGAATGTCGCGGGCGGAAGCTAGTTATCCAATAAATTGCTATTTGTTCCAGCTTTACCGGATTTGAATTGAAACGTTTATTTATTACTCTCTTAAACTTTTAAAAGTCGTTTTGATTGCTCATAAAACTATAAATTTAAAGTCGTCGAACGATTCAAGGTCGTCTTCAAATTAAAATATATCATTTTGATAACCCGAATGTCTTGGTCGTCACCCGTCGTAGCTTTTAAAAACATTTTTTTAGCTGAATCAATCTAAATCTGTTTAAATATAGAGTTTTTGTTAATGTCGTGATCGTTTGCTAGCGGCAGGTAACCAATATTATCTCTGCTCATTTTGACCACAATATTTGTTTTGAAAATGTCTGTAAGAAAAGATCTCCGACTGATCAGTCTCATCAACAAATCATTAGTAAGAAAAAGGAACAAAAGCCACCATCAATAGGGTTCAGTACACGGGTTTTGTTGAGTATTTATTAAATTGGACTTTATCAATTAAGTAATTACGTATGGTACGACCGACGTCTAATATTCAAGAGATCGTTAAAATCTTAGACCGGGCAATGCTTGTCTTCATCACTAGAAACTGAAAATCTTCCCAAAAACTTTTTGTGTAACGTTAGTACTTCTTATAACTTCCGCATAACTTGCAATATATGGATTGCATTGCATTAAGGTATCTAATGCGTAAGGTTATTACACCTTCACTCATAAATTCTTATTTATAGAAACATAGGAAGTTAATGTACCTAAGACGCGTTCTTGATTGATGTCGCTCGCCGTTAAAGCTTTTGCAAATTTTATCATCTCTATCTAATAGCTAACGAGATTACGGTAGCCTCGGATATATATTTTCTTGACTTCTGTTGTAGTACTACCTATTCTATTTGTCAATATAAATTATCTTATTGTCCTTAATAATGTATTGTTTTATAAATGTTATTGCATGTTATTGTTTGCCTATGCTCCGTGATTGCTATCAACAGTAATGAATGACTGATTACGCAACATATACAGTTGGATCTAATGTCGGCGATGATTCAATGCAATTTATAAACGCTTCTACTTATTGATATTAATTTCATACAACTAAGTGGCTTGCGTTTAAAATATGTCGAACATTCTTAATTTACGAAACTTTTAGATTTTTTAGCATCGTTGCTTTTGAAATCCCGAGGTAATTCACGAACACAATCTTATAATTAATAGTTGTAGCTGTATTGTATCAGAGGTATTTGACGAGTGCTGAATTTGCAGACGCTTATGACGGTGCGGGCGATGGTAACTCAAACCGGTTGGACACCTTTGCTTTGTCGATGCACAACCGCTGCCTTTTGGTGACATCCGCAAAAAGTGCGCAGTGGAATGCGTCGGAGTTTGGCAAGGTTTTTATTGATGTACGCATGCCGTACTTAACCAATCATTTGTCCTTATTTCGACATTGCTGCGAAAACTCTGAGAAAGTTGCTATGATACATTTCGTAAAATGAATGACTTCGTACTAATATAATCATCTTTGCTTAAAAGTTTGAAACAGAGCAAATAATAATTTTGGACGATGGGCTTGTTTATTTTTTATATACCGTCATCATGATAATGGACGCATCATCTGTCCTTCCTTTTAAAAATAAAATCCAAGGCCCTGATACGGGTTGGTTGTTTTAGTAATAAAATTGTCCTCATGTGTCAATTCAATGTTTTACAAGGGTATTCTCTCAATTGTCTTGGACGTTGACGATTTGTTGACAACTTTGTCTCTTACAAAGATGGATGAAATTAAAAAGGTAAATAAATTTGCATTTATTTCTGGTTTAGAACTGTTTATCAGAAAATTGCTCAAAACTTTTATTTTAAAAGATTGAACTTAAAATAATGTCATCTGTACTGCATTAACGATCAAACATTCAAAGATCATGTTTGTATTTGTTGCGTATCGATGCTGTGGGAAGGGTGCACCAGGGATCGGGATAATCCGGTCCAACGGCCCATCTTAGCTAACGTCTTTTAATAAAGCCCTAACGACAACTGCACGCCTTGCCTTGCTAGGGACGCCAACCTGCCCTCAATGGCTAATCGTATAAATCAAACGCGTTAAGTACATTGATACGAATATAAACTACGTAATAATATTCCCACACTTGACAACTGGAGAACATTATCCACATGGTTGTGATATGACGCAATAACTGCAGATAAAGGCGTTAATTATAATAATATAGTTATCAATATAAAGACCGGTTGATTGTTGAACAACCCTGGCTCCTGGTCAGGTAATGCAAAACGAGACTCGGGAATAAATCGTTTACATGGTTGTCGGCGTAAACTGGTCTTGCTGGCGTCCGTGCCGCGCGGTGTCGCTCAGAGGTAGGAAGCGACGCTTGATAACTAGAACCACAGCGAGTCAGATGCGTCGGCGGTGGTCGATGCTCTTACTAATTTTATCTAACCTATTTGTTTGGTCAATATAGTGCTTCCCACTTCCAGACCCTAATGATCTTGTGTCACTACTCTTGTGAAATGTTATATCTTTTGAGATGTCACGACCAAATGTCGCGTCCATTCCGGCATGCTGCTATCGAACTCTCAGTATTTCATAAATATGCTTTGATTTTCTGCGTTAGAAGTTACAGCCAAAATGTCTTTTTTCAAAAACTCCTCCCGTAATTCAGCCTTTGTCCTACTTCCTACTTTTTGATGGTAGTTTGAAGTCTAATATGATGATCTTCTTAAGAATATTGCTTTAGTAATAATAAGTATCTATATCAAACTAAAATATTTCTCTGGTTTCTCTCACATCATAGTGTTCGTTTACTTTACCCGCTTAAGTATTACCACAGCACCCATATCAAACATAGCGATTGGCACACCGATACCGCATCTGATCGCGTTGTACGCACCAGCTTAAAGTACATTAGTGTTGCTGGTACGGCGTGTATTCGCGGCAGCGGTGAACTTATCTCGCCATTAGAGTTATTATGGGCCGGTATCTCGTCTATCGCACCGCTTCGATTGTTTCTGAACGCGCCTTATTCTCCTGAACTCCTACCATAATTGACCACTGTTTACTTCTACTATGAGCTATTATTTTAAAAGTCGTCTGCATTTTTTGAAATTTTAAAAAGTAATACTTACGCAAGTCTACTCTTAAGATTCTTGAACAATTAAAGGTTTTTGTTCACCTAGAAATCGGTCCTGGGTAATTTGCATAATTTTTCGTACCTACGGTATAAAGCAGACCTACATTTTTATGGCGTATTTATTACGAAGTTAACGATCAAGCAATATGAGCAACAGCAGATGCATCAGACATGTTTCAGTTTTTTTAATTGCCATTAATCATTGGCTTACTGCGGTTTTATTATTTCCAATTTCATCCGCTGGTCAAATTATATGATTATTTGTGTGTGCATGCACTAGTTATTTATTAATGAATTGAATCTGCGACGTCAAGCCTTTAAAAGGCATGCGTATAGATAACATCGGATGATCGTTGCCCACGCTTACTTTGCTGGTTGCTCCTGTCTCGTTACTTGTGATTAAAGAAATTGAAACGAACAGTATCAACCCGTCATCTTGTACTTAATTTAGCACATTCTTTTAGTTGTTAATTGAACGTATGTGAGTGGTGGGTGGATGGCACTACTGTATAGATTTGATTCGGTTGCTATGTATTTTTATATAAGTAGTGTTTTCCTATTATGATAAAAATTATCAATTTTAAATAATTTAAATTTATTGTCAACAAAATCAATTTATTCAGAAACTTTGACTTAAATTCCACATTTAATAACATTATTTGCTAATATTTGATAACGAGTAATCAGTATTCATAGCACAGAGCGCATTCTTGTTTTAAAACTATCTGTTTAACTTCTGATGCTGACCTTGCTGTCGCAGTATTGAAATAAACATAGCTATTGTTCCACGTCATTCATGTGTCGTCTGAACAAGTACTCATAGTCGGTATTAAATCTACTTTAACTTGTAAATTAAAGTATACAAGCGAAGGCTTAATCTTCAATAATCTTTTGGAATGAAAATTACTTATTGGCTCAAGCAAGACTGTCTACATAGCGTATAGTCTGAAATTATGTAATCATAGATCGTTTTATAGTATGTGCCAATTGGCAATGTTGATTATATCTTCGTTGTATAGATTTTATCTTTGATTAGTGTGGTTGGGTTCAGTCTGTACCGTCCTTGGTCTGGCATCGGCTCAATTAGCGCGAGCGGCGATAGGAACCGCCCGTCCGCGTGTGTCGGCTCGTGGGAATGTCTTGATGCCTCCCCCTCCTTTTTTACACACCTGCACTTCTCGTTCTTATGCATTTTGACGTCTAAATATTTAAAAAATGTAGTACTATTTCAAACCCCTTTTAATATACTATATCTATGATTTCAAACATTATCTTCTAGCTCCTAAACGTCAATCAATAATAATTGAAAATAGTTATCTAGAAAAATTGTCGTGTTTAAATAATTTGGTATGATTAGGACAATCATCAGACTCTGAGAGCAGAATGAATCAATTTAAGATCCATCTCCGAGATCAAAAGTCAAGGTAAACTCTTTGTGAGTAAAATTATTAATCTCTTAAAGCTTGTTATAATTTTAACTCCATATTAGCCAGATCGCGGTTGAGGTTGCAAGAGGTGCAAATTACATTCGTGAGTAATAGCCCGGTAGTCTAGTCTCTTGCTGTTTCAGAGACAATTAGCCCTAGTAGAGGTTTGACTCTACAGCTAACTTCCCGAAGACTTCCCTCAGGAAGTCCTCAGACTGGTAGACTAGTAGGGTACAATTTTGCTGGGTTTCTTTCGTCCATTGCCCGCAGAGAGAGGAAGACAGATCCCTTTAGTTAGCATAGGTAGCAGGAAAGAAAACTGAAAAAGGCTAATCATACGGATTCACGGTTATTAGATGTGCATAAGGTCGCCTATGATGTTCTCTTATGGCCCTTCTGCCTGGTTACGTAGCAGTAGGTACTTAGTTTCCAACATAACCTTAATTTTTTTACACTCCATGGCTACACCCTAGTCTCGTTGGTCTTTGCCCTTGCTGCCGCTTCGTCTTTTTTTTGTTAACGGCTTTAGATTTTAATTACTATTATTTAAAACGTTACTTTAGTTTTCCTGTTGCAGTAACATATATAGATTGTGAACTCATTGCATAATCATAGTTCGTGATTAGTATGGCATTTCCCGTTTGCTTTTGAGAATTTGAGATCTAACATGCAAGTGCACCAGTGAATCGTGAACGCGGTTAGAGGTTCCATAGCGTCGACGACCGTAATCGTGTTGCGGCTATCGTTGTCAATTAATCTTGCACTTCTGCGACTTCTGACGTGCAGTCCTGATTCCGTGGTGCAGTGACGAGGCTCGGCAATATTTTACACATGATTAGAGCGGCACTGTATGGGTAAGCAAATTGCGCCGACGCGACGCGCAGTCACGATCTGAACCTCGCGGGAACCCGGGAGAGTTTCTACGGAATTCCGACGTAAATGCTACATACATAGATATTAATGTCTGTATCTTTCTTGATTTCCCAGCAGGACCCGTTTATAAACTATTGTGTTTAGTTTTAAAACATTGCTGATGATGACTGATTAGACGTCCCCTCTTACCTGTTGTGTTCGTATAGTTAAATCTTCTCATTCTCACAAGGATGTAAGTTGTTTAGTGGGGAATAAATTAATGCGGTCGGTATTTATTCAAATTAGACATCGTTCTTCGGCAGATCGTATCGTGTAACGGATAAGGAAGTCGTGGCCACGCTATCGTGTCATCGCCGGCTGTATTGCCACTGCTCCTGGGGTGTATCATGGAAATAAACATTTTTAAGATTCTGAGACGGTTGAGAAAGTTATCCGATATTTTCGAAGTTCATGAGATGGATTAGTCGTTGATACCAATAAAACCCAAATTGTTGATTGCTATAATATGAAAATAAATTATTGAGTGCTAAACTATAATCCTTACTACCTACTCAATGCTTTAATCAACACTGTTTACTAGCCCGGCTCCTTGCAGAAAATTGACACAGTTCCTTTATTGATTGTTTTATGATTATGAACAAACGTGCCTGTTAAGTAAAATGTACTTCATAAGTAGGGAAATAATTTATGCAAGTAAAATAATTTTCTGATAAGTGCTTACTTTAACTCCGAGATCCGTGCCACAACAAACATGCTTCGAACACACAACTCCATTAAATATGAAAGTTATTATAGATTATTACACGAGGTTTTCCGTTTGTTTCGCACCCTAAATGTGTACGCCTTAATTAAGTATGGTCGGGATCTGTAGATTGTGATCGCGGGTATGGTAATGGTGCGCCTAATTCTGAGTCACGGGCGGATCGGCCGGCGCCGGTACGGCTCCCGCCAACGCCGCAACACCACCGGCCTGCGCCCGCGCGCGGTGCATAGGTGCTCACTCGCCTGGAACCAAACCAACTCAGGGTGAGTTGGTTTTGTCCAACGAATTCATTTGTTTACAAAAAAGAAAAACATCGCCGAATCTAAACATCACGCGTATTAACAATGAACTTGTAATAAGATGCAGTAGCATCTAGGTCACATGAAAAGATTATTAATTTAGTTAAATTATTAAACTCTTCATCTGACCTAAGTAAACCTTTTGCTAAGTAACCCGCTATTTTGATTAAGATGTATGTCCACTACCTACCACACTAACTAATCTACCACAAAACACTAACTGTCGTCAGAGCTGAGTTGTCTGATTACAAGCATTCAAAAGGATAGTAGGTAGTAGTACATAGTACTTACTTACTTTTTTATCTTAAATAACCACTTGTGTTCATAAAACGTGATAATGCGATTGAGTGACATCTCGTCTCGCATGGACTAAGTAGTCAGGAGATACAAATAACAGCTTAGCTTTTATTGTTAAATAGTCATTAAAATCTTTAAAGAGTGTAATTGTGTAAGATTTCTTAACAGACTTTAATTGGTGCTATTTTTAAATTAAAATTTAATTCTACAAATTCTCTTTATACGATCCACTTCTGCAATAAATATTGACCATTAATAAGATTACGGTTTGATTTTCCTGTGTATTTATGCAACCAAAAACTAACAATATGTGTACGTTTTCCATAACCGTTCATAAACATGGTAACTCGATAGTTGACTCTATAAAAAACCCTGATTATCGAATTATGTATCAACGTATCATGGTTTCATTAATCATGTGGTTACCGCACGTGCCCTACACTTGACATCTAGCAGTAATGTAACCTACCTACTGAGTCGTTACTTACTGTATAAAACAAAACTGCGTGTCCGCTGCTAATACCTACTTAGATAAAGTAATGATGTACGACCTCGCCCAAATTGATCTCGTTCATCTCATCCGATTACGGAAAACCGGGCAACCTAAGAAGTATACAAATCCTTTACTAGTGTTAATCACTCTGTGTGTATGTAACACATCAGATGTATTTTTGGAAATTCCCCTCTTTAGACATAGGTCAGGTCACTAAAGCCATGAGATGCCTGCAAATCCTGCAATGCAACAAGATCGAGAGAGCTGAAGGTCCTTTCTTCTATCCCTACTCGGAATAGAAGGACTACATCATCATCATTTTACTAAAGTACCTAAAGTACTTGTCTAATGAGAAATTAAAATTACTAAGTACATCATAACGATGTGTTAGTTAGTCTTCATTCTGTAAATTCCTTCGCGACTTCTAATTTTTTGTGTCTTCCGTCGTTACCGTCGGTCGTCGTAGCTAGGAAGTTCTGTTACTGCCGCTATAAACTCAACGTTTCGTGTGTCGGATCTAAATAAAACAAGATTTGGGTTTAATGTAAGCAGATGGACGGCCATAAATTTATTGCGTCTGTGTAAACTGCGCGTTAATTGTGGAAAACTGTAAACGTGTCAGTCTTTCGGATGGGTGTGCGAAACTTGGTATTGATTCAGTCGAAGCGTTGGTGAACTTTATGAAATCTGCAGTCATCCTAAATTCAATATTTTATGCAGTCCGCCTAATAAGTGCATTATGTTTAGATGGTTAGTTAAGGTTTTTGGAATTATTTTCAAAGAACTTGATTGGTGTTTCAATTTTATTGTAGGGTTTGTTTTGTCAAACGATAATTGAAAATATATGTAATTAATTAACTATTTTGTTAGTGCTAACGAAAAAAACGGGTCGAATTAAGTACCTCCCTCCTTTTGAAGTCGGTAAAAATGGAACATATTTTTGTTAAAAATATCCCGTACATGTAAGAGCTTTTATAAATTGATAATATCCGCGCTGTTCGTTGGTCTGCCCTTGCATTTGCTCGGTTTATTTTTTGGACCCGATTTCAATAATGTTTGTTGACGTGATATGCATATTTTGCATGTACCCTTCAGTCAACAGATGCCTTGTCTTGTCAAAAGATATTACATTGTTCGTGGGATGATATTATTTGCAAATATAATATTGTTGCCGAGTGATTTTGTTTATTTTTACACACAAACCGTTTGTGTATTAAGTCTTAATAATTGCCATGAGCTAGCCATATGCCACAAAAAATACACGCAGACAATGAGGTTCGCACATTCGAAATATCGAGGTGACTGAACCCTTATACAGAGAGTCTATAGTTTTTGTGACTATCGCTCTACACTACACAAAAAGTGCTTTAAATAAACCGTCCAAAGGTCGAAGACCAATGAATTTAATTTGCTTGCAAAAATACGGGCAAGTATAGTTTGGTTTATGGTACCTATGCTAAGGCTAACCCGCGACCCGCGTACACACACAGCGGTCGGTTGATATTGATAAAGTGCAATATTACTTAATAAGGATGAATAAATTATCATAGTAAATAATGAAATAAAACACTTTTAACGGATACTAGCGCAATAACCACGGCAGCTGCAAAGGTGCCGAAACGTCGGGAAAATCAAAAATCAAACCAAATACCAACTAATTACCAAAGTACTTTCAATAAAAACCGCGCTAGTATCCGTTAAAAGTGTTTTATTTCATGTCTAGTGAGCGCGTAAGCTTGAGAAGTGAATATAGTAAATAATATTATTTTTATTTGATGAAGAGTACCTTTCAATCTTCCATCTTCCATGTGTCATTTCTTCAATAGCCATTATATTTTTTCCAAGGAGACATACTGTGTAAATTACATACGTATATTAGTTTCTGTGGTATCAGTTGCCTATTTATTATTCCGTCATATCATAATAGGCCTGTGGAAATTCAATTTATATAGTCAACCATCGATATGTATCATGAATATAAATGAGACTTGAGACAAAAACAAGATGTGTTTGAGGAGAAATAATAAGAGGCGATAGTCTAGCCGGCACCGTCCTTGAGTGCAGAAATCCTTGATGAGTACAATCAACCGCCACCGGATAGTCTTCTCTGTTCAGGGCTGTCAATTTAATTGTTTATTAACCAGCGTAGTGAGTGAATCAGTATAGGTTGTAATATTTGAATAAGATTAACTTCGCAAGTTTGTAAGTTTAACATTTTCAATTCGCGTGTTTTTGCATGACGAATCATTAGTAGTAGAAACCAAGGTAGAATTTAATCTGGTGTATTTTTTTTATCTATAACTCTGTTTGCTATTGTAAAATAAATTGGAAAGACAAGTCAATATGCCATTATTAAGTACTAATTTAAATCAATATAATATATACGTCGCATAATAAATAAAATTGACATGCTTTGCGAAGGTGCTGAAGAAGGAGTTCTCAGTACACATAGCCACAGAATAATAAACATAACGGTCAAGAGTTAAATAAGTTTCATGTTCTGACACTCTGTAGTATTTTTGTGTAAGTTATTGTAAAAAAGCGGTTAGTTTCGAAATAAAAAAAAAAATTAAGCAAAATATTTGTATTTTGGTAAGCAGAAAAACATATTCGGTCAGCAATTCAGTAATACGTTTAGTATATTGGTGAGCCTCGTTTAAGAAAGTAAATGAAGTCGGTTAAAAACGACGTTTCTGGCGCTTCGCCGGCACCGGATTTTGAGATTAATGGCAGAACAAAAAATACATTAAATACCTAATTAAGATGTTGCTATTATTAGTATAACAACACAACCCTACGTGCTCGTTGCGTAGGTGCTAGGCAAGTGTGACGACAAAAACTAAAACTGAAAATAAATAGGCGCGAATCGCCTATTAGCGGTGTGGTTACTGGCGATATTCTACTCGATCCGATGTATATCCACTATCCGTATTTGTTACTGGACGATTATATGCACGCACTCTCGTAGCCTTCAAGAAAAAAAACGTTGCCAGTTCAGCTGGTTAGGGAATCGGGAGTAATAAATAAAACGTATGATATTTAAAGGGATACATATCCCTTTTTAACCGACTTCATCAAAAGGAGGAGGTTCTCAATTCGATTGTATGTTTTTTTTTTTTATCGTTGTTCGCGCGTATCTTCGACATCTATGGACCGATTTAGATAATTCTTTTTTTGTTCGATTGAGTTTTCTTGCGAGATGGTCCCATTAATTTTTTTTTTTCAAATCGGTTCAGTAGTTTACAAGTAATCCTGAAAATACTATGATATAAAATCAACTAACTTGACAATTTTGTTATTTTATGAACCGAATTAGATGATTTTTTTTGTTGGGGAAGGGATACCTTTGTGTAGTCTTTTTAACCGACTTCAATAAAAGGAGGTATTCAGTTTGTATGTATGTATGTTTCTCCGCGATTATCTCACGTTTGGCTGAGCCGATTTTTCTACCTAAATAATATACCTACACTACCTAATACAGAAGGTAGGTACTAACACTAAAAATAAAAAAAATTGTTTAAAAAACAAAAAACCGACTTCAAAAAACCTGCCTCTTAAAAGCAAGAAATAATATACAAATCATTAGATACGCATTATCATTGTTATAATAAAACACGTCAATTGAAGTCGGGTGGGGCTTTTAGAATAAAAAATGGAAGATGTACTCCAGTCCAGCCCCACTAGACGTGTTTTATTATAACAATGATAATGCGTATCTAATGATTTGTATATTATTTCTTGCTTTTTAGAGGCAGGTTTTTTGAAGTCGGATTTTTTGTTTTTACATCACCGCAACGTACATTTATTTATACTTTGCTATTAAATTTCATGTGACACAACGTTCACATGGGTTTTTGGTATTAGGATATTTTGGATTAATTGAGTATTAACGGGACGAGTCTCTTGTGCAAAGTCAAGGCAAAGTTGTCTACAAATGCTCGTCGACGAGACTAATCACTAATTGTCATTTCTATTATCTTTGTATAAACCCTTCTTGATTTAGATTCCCTCGTATTTTTTATTTGAGATTTAAGAATCTAAAGTTTTTATAGCACTTGTGATTACAATGACATCATTAAAGAAAATTTAAATTCACGATAAGGTATAAATGACATTCGATTTGAATTGAATGTATTTCTCCTGGACGAAGATTTCCGGCAGCCACCATTTATCTCCCCGCGTATTATATTAGCGCAGCGAGTGCGTAAATATGTCACGCTTAAAATTCAGTCGCAGCTTAAATTGAATTTAAGTCAAGCCACGACCTGTCAACTTATCGAATATAAATTCACTTAATAATCGTTACCAATTACGTGAGCGTTCGGCCTCGTACTATACTATCAACGTTTACAGAAATGTTATTACTCCGGACGATTACTGCGAAGGATTAAGATCCTTTTTGCGGCGGCGTGTAAGGGAGAAAATGAGTTGTCAACCGAAAGCCAAGTTGGTCTTTTTAGTAGAGGAATGGAGCGCTTATGAGGCGCGCCGGCCGGTTCACTGCTCGCACCATGAGATATGTTGGACGTTATGAAACCATCACTGACTAACTACGAATAACTGATTTTGAAACCTGGACGACTTCGTTATTGATGACGGAAATGTTTGCTCCAATGTTTTTGTCATCACTTTTAGAACTATTAACTTTCTTCTTTGTGATGTTTGATAAGATATCTTGATACCCCAACTCACCGTTTAGATTACCTTTTGAGCGACCAGCTGCTGGCTATCTTGATAACTGTTCAATGTCGATGTTCGATTGTCTGTGACTATCAAGTTCACGGCCTGCCCGACTTAGTTCTTCAACGTTTCCCCTTCTATCTGAAGTTGCATTAAGTGATTGTATTTTTTTGTTTTGATTATTACAATCTAATTCTCTAGTGATTGTCCGTTTGAATTTATTATGAAAGTCTTTTCCGTTGATTGAAATGAAACACGTTTTCATAACACAATATTGTTTATTTGTTGTTTTCACTTATTTTTAGATGTAAGTAAGGGTACTTTTCAAAGAAGCTGGTTACACGACGACGATGGTAACGTCATAAAACACCATTCTATTCTCAATTATCCAGCTTAGTTATTTAAGGTATTACAAACTTGGATAGGTAGTTTCTGCAATAAAACACAAACCACTTTAATGTTGCTCGTTACTAATGTCGAAACAGTTCAATCACGACAAGCTTGTTCGGAACGTAGAGGGCCTTTCCATTTCCATAGTTTCTTTTCATCGCAATGTAAGATCTTGGCTGAGTATTGTTCTTGACATTTGGCGTGGGGTCGTTGATCTATTCGATCAACTGTTTACCGAAGACGTCGGCTAATGGCGAAAATAGATTTCTATTTAATTTATAATGCCTCTCTTCTCTTCCATTAAAAGTTTGATGTAGCTGAATAATCAGAAATAGTTATCGGAGTTATACTAAGATACATTTCTACAAGTATATAAGTACTTGCTTGTAGAGAGAAATGCATAGTTGTGTCAATGAAATCTGGATAGAGATCAGACCCTCTCATCTCATAATAAAGATTTTTCTCCGTAAGAAATCCTTTGATTGATTAGAAAAACGACAGAAAAAAGTCGTGTTAAAATGCGTACCTATGTAGGTCGTAAGTACGTTTATGGTAACAATGTCATTGCAACTATAACTGTCTTGTGTTTTATACAATTCCTCGTTCATTCTTGGATTACCGATATTGTGAGTTCCTTAAACTTTATCAGCTAGTGAAAAAACCTGGATCGATGGCCTGTCCTCACATACATTTTAGTTTGTTGGAGTAGGTACTATTGTGTTAGATAAATCTTCACCAGATCACGAGGTCATTAATGCGATATTCGTGTCGGTACCGACTCATTGTGTACCGTTACCCTATTGTCGATTCAAATGCACCAAGCTTTCATATTTGTCTGTCGCGGTTGTATGATTTAGTTCCGTTAAACAGATCTCAGTCAGATAAACCAGTAAACGATAAGTGCTGTTGATAGAACACTATAAATAATAATAACATTTACTTTCAGTTCCTTACATTTGGCATATCGTGAATATTAAAATAATAAATTGATCATAACTTCACGTGTTAGTGGAGTTGAGTCCCATCCCATGTGTTTAATAGTGATCCATTTAATTAATCTTCTTTGAGTACATAAAAGGGCAGATCGTGTATTGGGAGAATAAATAAACCGTATTATGCAGTTGACATTGTAATAAAAAAGTGTCTCGGGAGTGCGGGTTGCGGCGGCGTCGCTCTAGTGGCTTATAGGGTAGCTATATAGCCACGTCGTTTGATATGCGAGCCGTGATAACGCTGGCCACACGACACTTGCTCAACCCCTTCTAGTTCCGAGGGCGCTCGCCCTTCCGTCTTATTGATTAACACCCTCGGACAAATCAACCTAATGATGGAAACAACGCGCGCCCGTCGACGCTCGTTATTAATAACGTGTGCTCGCCGATATACCCGTTTCATAACGCGTACAGACAATATATTATTATTGTGTTTGAAAACCACGATAATGGTCTGTTGCCATTTAGTAAAAGAAAATATTAAATTTAAGTTAAAGTTAATTAATTAAGCTACGATTGAGAATTTGGATGTTCTATAATTTGCTTCGCCGGACGGCGCTCCGTGGGTAGGCCCCCGACAAGGTGGACCGACGATCTGGTGAAGGTCGCGGGAAGCCGCTGGATGCGGGCAGCGCAGGACCGATCGTCGTGGAGATCCTTAGGGGAGGCCTATACCCAGCAGTGGGTGTCGTGCGGCTGATATGATGATGATGATGATGATTATTTGCTTTTTTATAATGCTTTTGTACTTGCTGAATCACATTTAGATGTAGAAGTACTAGGTAAGGTCATTGTACCGACTTACTCAAATGCTTCCGTTTTGCTAAGGTATTGTCGTAACTTCCCTTTATTTTCACAGTGAAACTTTTCCATTTGTTTATTTATTCGCGAAACTTCACAAAGTCTCATACAGGCTTCTTGATACTTTTAATAGAAACAATTGGACTTTGAACTAACTACTTCATTTCATTTATGTATTTCTGTTGCTTATTAAATTCCTATGAAGTAAATGATTCGTGTTAGATGCCGATAAGTATTATTAATCAGCTTAACCATGCGAGCGAGCAAATTACAGAAATCGGGCGTGTGTTAGTCAAGTCAAATATAGTCGTGTTGTAAATCCTCGCTTTCATTGTGGTATCGAGAATCGTGAGTTGTGCATTCATTCTTGAAAAGGCAAACCTGGTATAGCGGGACAAATACCTGTTTGCAATAGTTTGCATGGTATACAGAGATCAATGTTATTGTATAGCATGCACGAGAGATTGACTGCTCGTCCATTATATAACTTAGATGTTTAAATGTGGCACATTTTTATGTACAGGAATCAAAGTTTATAATTCATCTTAAAATTAATGAACAAGTTGACGATGACGAACAGAATTGAGTCATAATAAAAGTACAAACATGAATATATAAGGTATATTTAAAAATTTGCGTAAACTGCGTTTCTCGGCTACTTATTGCTTAATATGCGTTGCGCCTTGATAATTAGTCTCTTGAAAACACCTGATGAAATGTAGTTACATAATTATAGCTTTAGTTAGTAAATACTACCGACTGATTACATACTCTTGTATATGACACGAAAATTCATAATTAAAGCTTAAGTTAGTAAATACTACCGACTGATTACATACTCTTGTATATGACACGATAATTAAAATAATTAACTCCCTGTCCCTGTGTAGGTATTAAATAACATTAACTGTTTTGTTGCAGTTCGCGTCACCGGCTGTGGAGAACAACGCTTGCGGCAGTAGCTCTTCATCGTCATCGTCTTCGTCTTCATCATCTTCATCGTCATCATCTTCCTCGTCCTCGGACTCGGACACCGCGGACGCCACGGTTGGCTCCGCTCAGGCCTCTGCCGATGATTCTAGCGCGGCTCTCGCGGCCGCTTGCCAATTACAGGTTAGTTGTTATGATAAATTGAAAATATAAAACATATTTTATTTTAAGGATATAAAAACACTAGGTACTTGATTTTATGTTTTATCAATACTATTGAAATGTTAAAGAAGCACTTTTAAATATCTCACCAGGTCATCGACGATGCGGACCTGGCGGAACTATTTCCAGAACAAACATCGAGCGCGCCGGCGCAACAGCCCAATTTCCCGGCCTTTGCCGTGCACAATGCGTCACCAGACAATGACGATAAATCCATTGTGGATAACGGTAAGTTTAACACTAAGATGATGTATCTATCTTATCTACTTAATTTAAATTGTACCTATTTTAATTAACTTGCGTGTTTCTTGTAGGGGACGGATCAAGTAGTGAAATGGAGCTTACACCTCAGTTGGTTACTGCTGCGATTCAAAGAGCAACAGCGGACTCCTCCAGTTCAGAAAATGAGTGTTCTAATTCAGACGTAGTTCATCAGAACACAACGCACTATGCATCTAGTTTGTTGCAACAATTCGTAGCACAAACACAGCTGCTAAGCAGTACTGCTCCGTTGACACCTATTAGCGGTACGACTGCTCCTTCACTGTCATGTGGCCTTAATACTAATCCAATAGAAGGAGTCGGGTCTATTAGCGATTGCGTTCTTGGTCAAATAAATACTTTGCCTGAAATAACCCCGATAGCACCAACTTTCTTAAGCAACACTCAGCATCTTAGTCCACAACAAACTGAAGAACTGTCTCAAATTAATAAAGACTTAGAGGAAATAACTTCAGTGACCGATTCGGTTGATATTCAAATACCTGATCCTAGTCTTGACGACTGTGTTGATAACAACGATTTCATGAATCTTGATATCTCGCAAGGTGGTTCGGAAATAGGGAGTGCTAGTGATTTGTTAAAAAATTCGCCGATGACCGTGGTTAGTACTGATATGCATTCTATGAACCAGATTGATGTTCAAAAACTAGATACAATCAGTACAAACTCGATTGAATCTCAAGAAGATGTAAAAAATGTGATAGTAGAGTCCAGACGGAAAAGGGGTAGACCACGCAAAGTAAAAAAAGTGGAGGTAGAGTATGAAAATAAAGCTTTGGAATCTCAAAATGAAGACAAATCTGCTGTTAATGTAATGAATTTCCATAATAATAATGATCCACCGAATGTATCTCCAGACTCCGGGATACTTTCAAATCACAACTCTCCTACACATTCTCCACTAAGACGGCATGAAGTCGACGATACCCATAACAGATTAAGTAGAAAATCTATACAAAAAGAAAATACCAGAGACAGGAGAAATATGAGATCTAAATCTAAAGGCAGAAGTAGAATATCTAACAGATCGGATTCGAGTGACTGTGATTTTCAGAAAAAAAAGATAGAAAATGAAATTAAGCAAATAAAAACAGAAGCACCGTCGCCTGTTCCCCTTCCGCTAAAACAAGAACAAAACAAATTTGAAAAATCTAAAAGGAATGATCAAAAATTGGACATAGCTGCTTTAGATAGGATGTTATACGCAACAGATAGAGTGTTATATCCTCCAAGAAAAAAAGTGGGCCGGAGACCACAAAATAAAATGAAATCTAATAAAAGTACTCCTAAAACGTTAAAGGATAAGAATCAATATGATTCTGGCGATACAGACGATGATACAGTAACAGCTAATAGAGCAGTTCTGTCAGGAGTCTACGCTAAAAGAAAAGAACTGAATAGTAAATTAGCCAGTTTACCAAAGAAAAGTAATAAATCTTTTGCAAATACTTGGAGAGATGCTCAAAGTGAGAATGAAGCTGTGGCAGATGACCCTTTAGATCCAACTTGGAAGCAAATCGATTTGAATCCCAAGTATAAAGATTTATTATCGGGTTACAAAAGTGATCATGACTTCAAACCTTATAAAAGTTGTAGTAGATTGATAGAATCCGGCTATAAAAGTGATTATGGCTGTAGATCAGGTTATAAAAGTGATTACTATCGTTCTGGTTATAAAAGTGATCATAAATCTGGTTACAAAAGCGACAAGTCCGGCTACAAAACTGACTACAGTGTTCGAAGTACGAGACGAAAAACACGTAAATTTAAGAAAACAAGATCAGTTCGAGATCGTTCTTATTATAAGAACCAAAAACATTTTGTTTCTGATCAAGAAATCTTACTATTGACGAACAAAACCTTTAGCAGTTTAACACTAGGACACAGCTCCAGTGATTCCGAATGTGAGAGCTACTTACGAAAGCCTAACGCCAGTCCAAAATATATAAGTGTATGTACCAAATATCCATTACATTCGCAGTATGACTTTGGATATTCTAAAATGAGCAAAAAGCAAATGTTAAGACCCAATGCTTCCGATCCCTTCGCTCCGGGGCCTGTATTCAGCGGATTTCAGCAACCAGTAACTACTTACAATATATTTAAAGTTAGTCACAATAATAATAATACTCTGTTAAAATCCCCCTCAAAAGGAAATTCTGACGGACGACCACTACCGTCACTGAAACCTGTTTTTACTCATAAATTTGGCTCATCACCGATATGTACAGTTGCTAAATCAGGTTCTAAGAAAGATACCGATTCGAATCTGAAATATCTAACAGGTACGCTTTCGCCTAAAAATCGTAAATCATCGAAAAATGTTAACTCGTCATTATCAGCAACAGGAAAGAAAGAAAATATAACAAAGCCAATTCCTAATATTTTTGAGAAAGCTAAAAATAGCTATGTTCCGAATAAATCTCTAGCCAGAAATGTATTTCTTAATTTCAAGAAACCACACTTAAAACCTTCTTTTCACATAAGAAAACATAGAAGAACAGTAGTGCTCGCGCCACCAAAAATAAATCTGAAACCTATTGAAAGGCCATCAAGAATAACAGTTAAAACAGAAAATAAACATAGGCATCGTAGCAAACGAAGACATCGTTCCAGATCAGTGTCTAAATGTAGAGAATCATGTTCCAAAGTGATCGATCTAGTCGATCACAAATTTGGTCAGGACTTGGACAGCCTAGTTTCAAATTTTATCAAACTATGTCAGATAGCGCCAAAATTAATCAGTAGTCCTTCTCAAAGTCAGCCTAAAGCAACTGAAAAACCACCAACAGATGTTCCGCCCCCAAAAGTTGTGAAAAGAGGATCTAAGAAACGGAAAACATCAGATAATCAAGAAATTACCACACCAACATCAAAACGTCGTCATAAAAAACAATTAACAGAATCTCAGAGCAAAGGTGGTAAAGACACAAATGAACACAAACTACCGCTTAAAAAGAGGCACTATCACATAAATTCTGCTACTTCACTGAGCCTTAGTCTGGTTACTGCTGATTTTGATGAAAATTTGAAAAACGGCACAAGTCCTGAAACATTTCTATGCACTGAATCTGATTGTTTGGGTGAAATGGCAAATAATGTATCGGAAGAATCACCGAAAACAAAAGTATGTCATGAAAAACAAAAGAAAACCACAGAAAGTACAAAAAATGTTGTCAGTCCCATAACACAAGAAGTAAAGAACCAAAATCATGATCCTGCTAAAACTGCTAAAGTAAATTCTTCATCAGAACAAGTAGTCAAAGTAGTTGATTCAACTCTAGATGAAGCTAAAATCAGTCATCTGCTTGATGATCAAGAAGACGATTTAGCAATAAAGAAACCAAGTGCAGAGCAATCAGAACTATCAAAAAAGATTTATGAAACATCAGAAAAGCTAAAAGCAGTCCACAAATTGGTTCATGACTTAGAAAAATCATTGCCAAAACCTAAAGAGCTAGATGTAAAATGTGAGTCGTCCAAACAGGAAACACCAAGAATGTCACCGAGACATGAAACCAAATCGTCGCCCATGAGGAACTCTGCACCAATAGTTACACCTAAAAAACGCCACAGGCTAGAAGCTGATAAGGTAGTTCCACCTTCAAGCTTAGATCAGGTTGTTCAATCACTATCCAAGAAGTTGTCAGAGGATAAAGACCGAGCGAATGGAAATCTTACGTCAAAAGATACAAATCAAAGTTATGCAAAAGAAGAAGTTAAGGAATCGGAAAAATCTGACTGTTCGTCAACAAGACATTGTGAACAAAGTGTAAACGATTCTACTATAGTCGATCCTCTCAAAAGCATGTCTGCTAGATCTATATATAAAAGTTCCTTGCCACCTGCCCAAAAATCTGAAATAATGACAAGAAAGAAAAATAGACTTGAAGGTTTAACTAGCAATTTAGTATCAAAAATAAATCCAAGCGCAGCGACGAAAGTTTTGGATACACTTCTAAATAATAACATACGAAAATCTATTGAATCACGCATATTAGAGAAGGAAAAAAACTGTAGTTCAGATATTTCAAATAAATTGCTTGATGATAAAATAATAAAATGCAAGGAAGTGTCTCAAATCAGTACTAGAGCCACTGTGATAAAATCGCCTGTCTCGAAAGGAAAAGTTATTGATTCGAAAAAATCTAAAATTTCAGAATCCGTCTTAGATCAAACAATCATAGTTAGTGTGGACAAACCTACAGGAATCTTCGAACCATCTGTTGATTTAGAGGACCAAATTCCTAAGTCATCTATTTGCGTAAGTAGTGCTTTATGTGAGAGTAATAAAACAAAATCAAAAGTGAGGAATCCAGATTTTAAGAACACTAATGCTTTGTTATCACCAATAGATACAGAGTCTGAAATTCCGTTGGCTTTAATATCAGAAACTCCTGATCCAATCATTAGACCAAAAAGAGGAGAATCGATAGCTTCTGTTTTATCAGACAAAATACAAGAAACAGCTGGTGGTCATAACTTACGACAGACTAAAAGGAATTTAAACAATGAAAGTGATGATGCAAACGACAAGAAAAAGAAAAAGATTACTAACAGTATCATTAGAGAAAGCAAACTAGTTTTGCCATCGAAATTATTAGTTCCAAAAATTCAAGCTGAACGGTTGCCGATAGTTGATACCTTAAATAAGGTATCAGTTCCCATAAAAAAATCGGAAAATAATGATTCAAGCGATGGGAAAGTTATTGAAACCGCAAAGAAAAAGACTAGGCGTAGGAAAGCAATCAATAGAACAGGCTTTCCAAGTGTAAAGAAGAAAAAGAAGAAAATTGAGCCAAGTAATCAAACGATGGCATCTGATAGCCATTTCACCTCTGAAGAAACTGACAATAATTCGGCATTTGAAAGAGTACCTAAAGATGGAGAAGCTATGAGTAATTTCGTAGAACGAACTTCTACCAAGAAACCAGAGCTTAAAGTTGTTTTAAATAAGGATGATTGTCCTAAACAAGGTCGTTTAACGGTAGTTGCTCTTGAAAAATTACAAGGAAAAGAGATCACTTCAAATTCTAATACTAAAGTTATTAATAAGGTACCAAGTGTGGCAGATAGAAAAACTGCTAGAACTTCGATTCTCCGGGCGCCTGCGTTACAGTTAAAACAAAATAAAACCGACAAAGAAGTTAAAAACCACATCAATAAGTGGGAAGTTTCCAGTGAAACCGACAGCATTCCATCTTTGGCTAGTTCCATTGGCAACGATCCAGAAGATAGTATACCTTTAAGTCTTTTGAATTTGAAAGCACATCGACCGGCTAGTAGATTAGACAATTTGGAGCGCCTTAAACGCAAAACGAGAGCAATGTCACCATCCCAGGAAATAGAAGAGATATTTTCAAAAAGAAAAGTTGTTGAGAAGAATAACAAAGTTGCACTCAGGCCCAAGTCTAGCTTAGCTATTTTGTGTCCTATTGAAAGAAGGCTAACGCGAAGTTCGGATAATAATAATGAAGATTTAAAAACTAAGAACAAAAAGACAGACAATAAAAAATCATTAGCTGAAATAGTTGCTGAAAAAATTAAACCGGGCAATATAACTACTAGAAGAAAGTCACGATCGTGCCAAGCAAACAAGAGAATGCGCGAAGTGCACTCAAGTTCTAGAGAAAGCTCTCTTGACACAGTAATCAGTAGAAAACTGAATGTTAAGTCACGGGAGCCCTCTATAGATACAATTCGTGATCATGACGAAAACGATCCTTTGCCACTCAATGAAAAAGAAATAGACTTTGAAAAGAGCATAGACAACCTTTCAAAAAACGTTATATGTAAGAAACGTGTCGCTTCTTCTCGTGATGATAGTCCAGCAAGCAGTGTCGATAACAGAGAAAAACCCGTTGTATCGAAACGAAACCCCAGATTGCGCAAGAAGTTTTTGGTGGCTGGTCTTTTTTCGGACTATTATAAAGAAGAGTAAGTGGTTTATAATTATTCGTAAAAAATACATTGTGATTTATAATTTAGTAATAATATTAAACTCTTTCGTTTCTAGCCCTAAACCGGATGGCAAAGGGAAAAATCTTGTTACACAGACTGAATTTCCCCCTGGATTATTGGCACCTCCGCCATATTGTGAACGTTGGGTGCGTAGAAGACAGCAACATTTTACATTGCCGTATGATATTTGGTGGCAGCAACATTATAATCAGCCAGTACCTTCATGGAATTACAAAAAGATCCGCACAAGTAAGCTTGGTAAATTGCAGTCCGTAATATTTTGTGTTAGAATGGAATAGTGAGTAACAAATATTTTTATTTCAGATGTTTACTACGATGTGAAGCCGTCTACCGATGAATGTGAAAGTGTCGCATGTAATTGCGCTCCATCATCAGGTTGCAATGAAGACTGTATAAATCGTTTAGTTTTTTCTGAATGTTCACCACAGCTATGTCCATGCAGGTAAGAAAACTAATGATAATAACAATTTTAGTTAAAAAGATAAATAAGATAAGAGTTAAACCTTTTCAAATTCCAGTGACAGATGTAAAAATCAACGTATACAGCGCCACGAATGGGCGCCCGGTTTGGAGAAGTTTATGACTGAAAACAAAGGGTGGGGGGTTCGAACAAAGCAAAAAGTACCTTCCGGTGACTTTATTTTGGAGTATGTCGGAGAAGTAGTTTCTGATAAGGAGTTTAAGGTGAGTTTACATTAAAATGGTCTTTTCATTTCTAAAGTTCATAAGTGCTATAAAGTACATTTTTGTATAGTTAATAAGCAGCTTGCGGGGCTGTTTAGCATGTGGTTTTTCGCTGTATTGTAAAGTAGAGTAGTATAAAGTTCTATGACTCTTAATATTTGGTCATTTTATTAAATTATTAGGCAGGCAGGATAGAACATTCCGATAATAGCAAGAGAAATAAAAATTGATATCAATTTAGGAAGAAGCTATCTCTACATAAACTAAACGCGCGTTTTAAAAAAACGATGTGAGTATTTAATGGTTAAATATAGGAAGATTGTAATTAAATCTCAATTTTGTATCTTTAGCGCGAAGTGCGTACTGAATTTTTATTAAAAACGACTAAAATAACGACTCTTGCTCCGACACAATAAAGTGCACCTGTTCTAATTTCCTACAACTGCGTTCACCTAGAAGTTGCCTCTCTTTTTTTTCTCTTCAAACGAAGTTAAGGGTTGTCTTCTTTTAAATGAACTGCGTAGCATATCATAAAAGGAAAGTGATTGTGTGCACTATGGCTAAAGAAAAGCTTACAAAAATGTTGGAACATTTTTATTTAATATTTTGAGCGACAAAACTATGACCTGTGCGACGCGAGCGCTTGAGTGAGTATCGAGCTAATGTGCTCGGCCGGTGAGCGGCAGCCCACTGTTTTGGCCGACCGGTCGAGCCTACCACGTACTTATAGCTTCATACCTAAAGTGCGGAGTGTCACTGACCTGATAATACTCCATAGGAGCGCATGGCAACCCGTTACGCGCGCGACACGCACCACTACTGCCTACACTTGGACGGCGGGCTGGTGATCGACGGGCACCGCATGGGCGGCGACGGGCGGTTCGTCAACCACTCCTGCCGCCCCAACTGCGAGATGCAGAAGTGGACTTCTAATGGTAAGGACTAAATTTCAACGCGACACACGACCGATAGGAGTCCGAGGACCACTTCTTAATGGACCATAGGTTCAATAAAATTCAAAAAGTTTTCAAAAATTAAAAAAAAAATATTCAGTCGAGGCTGTTACAAGCACTTGTGAATGTCATAGAAGCTACGCCATCGGTTCGCAAACCCTACGCGGGAGACCTTGTCAAGGGCTGCTTTTTTCTCCCTGTATATTTCATACAGAGTTGTCAACATTGAAAAATGAGCTCCACATTTAAAGTGAGGTCATTTTCCATCACAATAATTAACAAAAGTTTAGTACACAATGGATAGGTAGGTTGAAATTAACTACCTACTACACATCGGATAAGTAATTGTGGGAGTAAATAACTTTCAACTAGTTGAGAAATCACTCTGTCTGCTACTCGAAAGTGCACCTAATTTGGCAAAATTTACCAAAAACACTTGATACAAGACATATTTTTAAAAAAAAAACGCAATTCTTACAATTCAATATGCGTTAAGATAGGTATGAATAAGAAACGCTAGTCAGTTTACATTTTGTTACCAAACACGTTACGAGGTGGTGTGCTTTCCGTTTTGTAACAATGCATTGCAAGTACTGTTGCAACTTACTTACTTTTACTTTACTGGATATTAAACTAAAAATTAATTTAAAAAAATTGGTCAACTATTGTGTTTTAGGAACCTTTAGAATGGCTCTGTTCGCTCTGCGGGACATAGAACCAGGCGAGGAATTGACTTACGACTACAATTTTTCGCTGTTCAATCCTGCAGTTGGACAGGTACTTACGATACTTATTATTTGGAATCAAAATTATCCGTTCTCAGTGTTAATTACCTGAATTTCATTGCAGCCTTGTAAATGTGACTCTGAAGACTGTCGTGGTGTTATTGGAGGGAAATCCCAGAGAATTACCAAGCTCCCTGTCAAAACTCAATCTCGAACGCCGTCGAATACTTCCAACCAATCGCAGGCGTCGAATCAGCCGCGCGTCGGTCGCCCGAGGAAGGCCGTCAAGTGTAATAAAAAGTCTGAGCAGCAATCTGTCACCGCTTGTGATATAAAGAATATGACCATCTTGAAATATCAGCAACATTTGAACAAACTGTGGCAGGAGCCGCAGATGAAACCGCTGACAGCGAAAGAGAAGAACTTGGTTAGGGAAAGGCACTGCTTCTTGTTCAGGAATCTGGAAAATGTAAGTTTTATTCACGCAGATCGTACATAAACATAATCAATTTGTTTTACTTTTGTGGTAGATGCACGACTGATGCTGGAATTGCACTTCTCAATCACGTCTGAGGCATGAGAGGGTAGACAACTAGACAAGATGCAATTTGTATTTTTTGTGATCTCTTTAAAGCATTTGATTGATTGTGGCAGTCACAGTACTTTATTTGATAAATTTGGAACACTATGGTGTATCAAAAATTGCAATATGCCTTATGCAATCGTATCTATCGGCGAGAACCCAAACGTTGTTGTAAATAAAACAGAATCTTATGAAACACCTATTACCACCATCATGCCGCATTCATTACTATTATTCAATCAAGTTTTCTATGTATCTGCTACTTTCCAACTTTATTGTCCCTTACATAAAGTTCATAACTGAGGAGCGTCTGTTCAAAAGTAGATAACTCCACCATAAAGAAATTTTCAAAAAACACAACAAACTGATATCATGCTGAGTTTTGCTCATAGATTTTTCATTTCAAAGGTGATAGGAAGGTATTACCACAATAGTTAAGAAGCAAGTAAAAAAAATGTTTATTGATCATGGTATTTTTTTTATGTTTTTGAAGTTTGGAAATATCTCCTTTTGACAAGCAGTTACTTCTAGTCTTAGATCACATTTTATTTATCGCAAACAGGTTCGTCGAATTCGAGACCGCCTATCCATCGGGTTACCACCTTCGCCGCCGACCAACGAATCAACAACTGCACCTGCTCCTCTCCCTGCCCCAGTCCCCGCCCCTCTCCCCGCTCCCACGCCCACTCCTACCGTTTCACCCAACGTCAACATAAACGTTAACCCTCTCGCTCTACCCGATACTATGAACCCGTCAGTATTCCTCTCCCGCTTGCGAGCCCTTCGAGCATCGAAGGAAGACACAGTTAAGAACCTCGTCAAATTAGTTGACGAACCGACTCTTGATAAGAAAGAGCGCCTGAAGAAAGTCTTCCAAGCGTTGTACAATGCTGTTACTTCTTTAAAAGGTATAGTATTCAGTTATAAACATATTTATGTTCATTAAATAATACTGTGGATAATATTGAGGAGCTCTATAGCGCAGTGGTCTAGCGCCTGGCCCGGCGATTGCGGAGGTTAAGCAACTTTCGCAAGGGTCGGCCATGGGATGGGTAACCAACAATTTATTATATCGAGCTCCTCCGTGCTTCGGAAGGCACATTAAGCCGTTGGTCCCGGCTGCATTTGCAGTTGTTAACGCCCTCCAATCAGCAATGGGACCGCGTGGTGGATTATGGCCCATCCTCCTTATACACCTTTAGGAAGGCCTGTCCCAGCAGTGGGGAAAATAAAAATAGTTGATGGTCAATACTGTAGCTTAATGGATACTGTAGCTTATTATACTTATTTTAGATGCTAAAGATAAGCTCCTTTGCACACCGTTCTTGAAGTCAACTGAAGCTAAAGACTCGGCTCAAGGCACCGGCGATCTGAAGACTATAGAGGAAAACATATCGAGTGGCAGTTACGAGTCGGTCGCGCAATTCGATGCCGACATGAATTCCGTATTTAACTCGGCGATGAGAGAGCACGGAAGGCAATCGGCGTTGGGCAGTGCAGCTGGCGTACTCAAAAAGGTAATAAAAATACTTCGAAACACAGATTTTGTGAAACTATTGAGATCTTGAAACTTACTGTGAACTTATTTTTCAGGCTTATAATTCGGCTAAAACCGACTGCGCCGAACATCTCACTAAGATACTTGGTCCTGAAGAGCCGCTCCCGGCTGGTTTCCTGCAGAAGACTAAATCTGGTAAGTGTTACATTATTATAAATACCAACTGAGCTACCGCGGCAGGAGCAATAAAAATAGCACTGTCAATGCTAAAATCTCAAATTTAAAAAGTTTTACATTGTTACAGCGTATATTATTTTGTTCAAAGAATGGTGGCGTAAAGTTTACAGTTTATTGAATAGCGAACCCGCGGATTTTCTCTTGAATGAGGATCAGTAACAGGTTTGAATCCTATAGTTTTATTGGTATAATATAAAAACATATTCATAGCTATGGAACTTACTGCCGTACTCAGAGACGTCAATTAAGTTTAATGCTTCATTAAGTTTGTATTGTGTCATCTTATACTATCACTATGAAAAAGAAAGAGATAGCAACAATTTTAATAAAACATTGAACTTAATTGACGTCTCTGAGTACAGCGGTTTGTGAAAGATTTTTTGAAATCCTTTTAGAAATTGTTGACTTATAAGGCTTTGAAGGAAATGCCAAGTTCAATGCAATATGTGCTTTATCACGTACGACATAAGGTTCGCGTACGTCTCGATGACGTCATAAGGACCCCCTAAAATAACAGTGTTTTAGCACGTTTTAGCTCGTATAACTTCTCAGGTTTAAGAGATATCGGAAAAATTTCTTCACAGTTAATCATGTGGTGGCATAAGCTTTCTGATAAGCCACTAAACAAAAATCGTTACTGATCCTCATTGCTCACTCGACATGCTTACCGCACAGCACATCCACAATTTGCGACATTACACGAAATGTATAGGTAACGAATTCACTGGTCGCGTCGCCGGTCGCCGTTGGCCAGTGGCGAGGCGGGCGCGACAAATGAGCTTGCATGTGTTCTTTAAAGTTCGCTATTCGCATAATCATTCGTGCGCTTGCGATGGGAACGGCATTTCGGATGCGCGTCAACGGGCACGAGCAGCCCGTACATTATGGTCGCGTGCGAGCGTTAAAATCGTTTCGTCGAGTGATTCGTGCGAATGGCGAGGCGAAAACGAAAGTGCGATTGCAGCAGGGTCGTCGGTGTTTGATAATCAGTTTATTGTTGTTGTTTCTAAGGGGCAGATTCGATATTTTGATACCAATCTGTTTTTTTTCTGCTACTTCAATGAGTTGATGAAAGCCTTTCTAATATGGTGTTAACTTTTGCAGAGGAAGTAATCATGTGCATATGCGGACTTCACGTCGAAGAAGGGCTGATGGTTCAATGCGGCGGAGCCAAATGTGGCGTGTGGCAGCACGCGCGCTGCATGCGAGTGGCGGACACGCGCGCGCCGCACTACTGCCACCACTGCCGCCCGCACCAGGTACAGTGCGGGACTAGGTGTCGACTGGTGCTCCACTCTGCACAATGTGGCGTGTGGCAGCACGCGCGCTGCATGCGAGTGGCGGGCACGCACACTATTGCGCATGAACAAAACGTGTAGTGTCTGTATAATAGCTTATAATGGAGCGGTTGTATGGAGTGTCCGGGGTGTGCTGTGGTGCTCCACGATACACAATGTTGCGTGTGGCATAGCAGCACTTCGCTGCATGCGAGTGTATAACAGTTTTCAGCCTACAAAGCGAATGAAAATGTCAACAATGAGGCTGCGTCACTAATATAGATTCACCAATGAGGTCATTTTTCCGCGTGTGCGTAATTTTATTACTGAAAACGTGATAAAAATGATGAATGTGTCATTTATATAAACGATAATGTAATTTGGTTTTACGGGAATATCCTTTACGAATTATCGACTTCGACACTAATCAACACACGATCGGCATTTATTGGAAGTTTCGACGATGGATTTGAAATGGTGGCCGACGAATTATTGTTCTCCTTTTACAGATGAAGAATTCATTTCTTGACCATCTAAATAAAAAAAAATATAAATTTAAAAAATAGGGTATTATAAATCGATGTTTTTTCCAGGTGGACCGCGAAATAGCTTTAGACGACTACACAGAAGAAGGCCACCAGTTCTATCTGTCGCTAATGCGCGGCGACCTTCAAGTGCGGCAAGGCGACACCGTGTACGTGCTCCGCGACATTCCCATCGACGAGAAACATCCAGACGTCAGCCAAAAGAACGGGGATAAGACCGACTCACCCAAGACCAAGCGAGTGGAGAGGAAGAAACTCAAGAACATTGGCAAGGGAAAATCTGATGATACTGCCCAGAGTAAAGTGAGTGTCGCTATACTATTGTTGTGTCTGAAATATATTGTACTATTGAATTTTTAGACATTAGCATTCACAATGCTATTTTTATATATTAAGTTACTTAATATAATTGAAAAATACCAGAAAAAATCGACTCACCCGTAGCTGTGAGTCGATTTTTTCTAGTATTTTATATAATATATTGTATTAGTCAAGTAAATATTATTAAAATTACAATTTATTTGTAGCTTTGTTCAAGTAAGTGATCAAATAAATTTAGTTTTATTAGAACTTTGGTTCTTCGATGTAAATACACAGTTTAGTATTGTTATTATTATTATTATTTGAGTGTTAGGGGCTGTGCAGTTCAGATAAAGCTCTAGTCACTGCAATCTAAAAGATCTACTGTGACTCGCCACCTATATATAGTAACTCTTTAAGCCCTGCGGCTCCCAGGAAGTCTAGTATCTTCCTGGTTTTAAGAGTTTTTATTTTCTCCGGGTCGATTACGTGTCGCCCCAGATGGATACTGCACCAGTGGATTACGGGTCCACAATCACAGATTTGTATGTAGTGGCGTGTGCTCAGTAAAAAATACGGCGTTTGTTGATCGAGGGGTATCCTTTGGCATGGTGAACCTTCTGAACCCTTGGATCATTTTAAGGAGGGGAGCCATCTCGGATTTTTGTATGTCAACACATTCTTTTTTTTGTATGGAATTTGATTTTTTTTTCCAAAACCCACCGTGTGGGTTATTGAATGAAAGGTCTTTTTGAGCTGACTCCAAATATACACAATATTACATTGCAGCTACTGGCACAAAATAGATAATAGTACTAGCGTACAGAAGTTGCACTCCGCGAAATCATTTAAATAAATTGCGACTCTTGTTCAGACACAATAAAGTGCAATTCAGGTCGTACAGCGCTCCCTTCGCTCCAAAACTAGCACTTAGTAGTTGCCTCTCTTTCTGTCGCATAGGTCTTATCTTTTAAGATGTATGAAATTTGTCCTCTCAGAGGACGCCGAGCGCTTCGTACTCGCGCGCGGAGTGACAGAGCCCTGCTACTGGTTTAAAAAAAAACAGAAAAACATTTTCGAAACATCATCATCATCATCATATCAGCCGCAACGACACCCACTGCTGGGTATAGGCCTCCCCTAAGGATCTCCACGACGATCGGTCCTGCGCTGCCCGCATCCAGCGGCTTCCCGCGACCTTCACCAGATCGTCGGTCCACCTTGTCGGGGGCCTACCCACGGAGCGCCGTCCGGTGCGTGGTCGCCATTCCAGAACCTTTCCGCCCCAACGGCCATCGGTTCTTCTCGCTATGTGTCCCGCCCATTGCCACTTCAGCTGAGCAATCCTTCGAGCGATGTCGGTTACTTTAGTTCTCTTGCGGATCTCTTCGTTTCTGATTCGATCACGCAGGGAAACGCCGAGCATGGCTCTCTCCATTGCACGCTGGGTGACCTTGAGCCTCCTTATGAGACCCATAGTTAGCGACCACGTTTCACTGCCGTAAGTCATCACTGGCAACACACACTGTTCATATACTTTCGTCTTGAGACACTGAGGTAAGTCGGACGCGAAGATTTTTCGAAGCTTCCCGAATGCTGCCCACCCGAGTTGGATTCGACGAGAGATCTCTTTCTCGAAGTTGGACTTACCTAACTGGATTGCCTGTCCTAGGTATACGTAATGGTCAACAACTTCAAGTGTAGTGTTCCCAACATGAACTGGAGAGGGTACAACATGGGCATTTGACATAATTTTTGTCTTATCCATGTTCATCCTGAGACCCACTCTTTGGGAAGCACTACGGAGATCTTCGAGCATTGTGTTCAGGTCTTCCATGGTCTCAGCCATAAGGACTATATCATCGGCAAAACGAAGGTGTGTTAGGTACTGGCCATTAATGTTGATGCCGAATCCTTTCCAATCTAAGAGCTTAAAGATGTCCTCCAACGCAGCTGTGAACAGTTTCGGAGAAATAACGTCTCCCTGTCTCACATCACGCTGCAGCTGGATAGGATTTGTGCTCTGGTTCTGTACTCGGATCGACATGGTGGCATTTTTGTATAAGTACCTCAACACCTCGATATACCTATAGTCCACTTGGCACCTTTGGAGAGACTGCAGCACCGCCCAGGTTTCGATCGAATCAAAGGCTTTCTCATAGTCCACGAACGCCAAGCAAAGTGGCAGATTATACTCCTCGGTCTTCTGTATAACCTGCCGCAGCGTATGGATGTGGTCTATGGTGCTAAAGCCTTTTCGAAACCCGGCCTGTTCGGGGGGTTGGAAGTCGTCGAACCTGCGAGCGAGACGATTCGTAAGGACTCTCGAAAACAACTTATAGACATGGCTCAGAAGTGAGATGGGTCTGTAGTTCTTTAAGAGGGACTTGTCACCCTTTTTAAAGAACAGAATCACCTCACTTATGTTCCATGCCTTCGGCGTTCTGCCCTCGACGATGACGGAATTGAAAAGCTTCTGGAGGACTTTGAGTATCGGCTTACCGCCCGCTCTCAGAAGTTCTGTAGTGATTCCGTCGTCGCCCGCCGCCTTGTTGTTTTTCAGCTGTTTGAGAGCCATACTAATCTCGTACAGGCTGACGTCCGGGATATCTTGGGTATAGTGTCGGGTAAGCTTGGCTCTGGGGTCTTTAGCCTTGCTTTCAACAGGTGTCTGCGTGGAATATAACTGCCCATAGAAACGCTCGATCTCCCCCAGGATTTCAGGCTTTCGAAACATACTAAGTGTGAATTTCAATGTGAAATAAGTTGTGCCCTTGTACAATTCTTCTGTCCATTTCTTTTCTGTTTGTAATTGTGTTTGTAATTGTTGGTCTGTCCACCAAATAAATAAGTTTGGGCTCTTGCAGGGAGAAAACGGCTTGATGAATTCAAGAAACATACGCCCACTTACTTGCAATATACTCTTATCTAACGTCCTGGAAGCAATTTTATGAGTTAAAGTACCAGAATCTAAAAAATAAAAAATAAACTTAATGTTAATATTTTCAAAATATTTGGAATCAGCTCAAAAAGACCCTTCATTCAAAACCCCAAACGGTGGGTTTTGGAAAAGAAAAAAAAAATATCGGTGCGGTGTCGGTGCGGTGTGCAAGCGATTTTAACCTTACGGAGTTGTTAAGCGCCCTCGACATCGTGGCCCTACCATGAGTTAATGCAAACTGTTTACGTTACCGTAATCTATCGTTTTTTCTCTTTCACTCTTATTGACAGTGAGCAGTATATCCGATAGTTTACGGTAACAAAAACAGTTTGCATCAACTCATGGTAGGGCCACTGATGCTTAATTTAATTAAAACAATATAAGTATTTCATATGCTTTACCAGGACGGCGAAGTCCGCAAGCACACGTACCAAACAATCGGCGAGATCGCGGTGTCAGAGTTGGACATATTCCGCGTGGAGCGTATGTGGAAGCACAAGCACACGCACGAGCGCTACGTGTACGGCCACCACTACCTGCGCCCGCACGAGACCTTCCACGAGCCCACCAGGAAGTGAGTCTGTCTGTAGTGTATCTAGTTGGACATATTCCGCGTGGAGCGTGTGCAAGCACAAGCACACGCACGAGCGCTACGTGTACGGCCACCACTACCTGCGCCCGCACGAGACCTTCCACGAGCCCACCAGGAAGTGAGTCTGTCTGTAGTGTATCTAGTTGGACATATTCCGCGTGGAGCGTGTGCAAGCACAAGCACACGCACGAGCGCTACGTGTACGGCCACCACTACCTGCGCCCGCACGAGACCTTCCACGAGCCCACCAGGAAGTGAGTCTGTCTGTAGTGTATCTAGTTGGACATATTCCGCGTGGAGCGTGTGCAAGCACAAGCACACGCACGAGCGCTACGTGTACGGCCACCACTACCTGCGCCCGCACGAGACCTTCCACGAGCCCACCAGGAAGTGAGTCTGTCTGTAGTGTATCTAGTTGGACATATTCCGCGTGGAGCGTGTGCAAGCACAAGCACACGCACGAGCGCTACGTGTACGGCCACCACTACCTGCGCCCGCACGAGACCTTCCACGAGCCCACCAGGAAGTGAGTCTGTCTGTAGTGTATCTAGTTGGACATATTCCGCGTGGAGCGTGTGCAAGCACAAGCACACGCACGAGCGCTACGTGTACGGCCACCACTACCTGCGCCCGCACGAGACCTTCCACGAGCCCACCAGGAAGTGAGTCTGTCTGTAGTGTATCTAGTTGGACATATTCCGCAAATATAAAAGAAACAGAAGTCAATTTTTACATGTAATTTTTTTCGATTTGATTACAATAGATCATTAATGTGAAATATGGACTTCCGCTACATTCAGTGATTGTACTGTGATGATGTTTTACTTAATTTTAATTTATTTTTAGGTTCTTCCACAACGAGGTGATGAGAGTACCGTTGTATGAAGCAGTGCCCATTGAGCTGGTTATGTCACAGTGTTGGGTTATGGATCTCAACACGTACTGCAAAGTGAGTATTTTATTTTATAGACTTGTTTAGGTAGTATAACTGACGTTCACACCCGTATTCACAAACATTACTATGAGGACTTACAGCATCCCAACTACCAATCACACGTCATACGTAAAATAAACGAACCAATCACAGAGCTCTGTTTCATCGCAGTGCGATCTCATAGGCAAGGGTTGTTTGAATTTGTTCTTGAATACGGTTGTTTGTGTTTTACAAATAACCCTGAATACAATGCGATTAAATTGACAATAGTCGCGGCCGTTTGCACTAAACTTAAGAATCTTCTAAGTCTTTTCCTAAGTTACTCGACCAAGATAATTAGGCGCATGACAACTAGTACCGTACCAGTAGTATGTGGCATTGATTCGGGATTAGGCATGAAAATTAACTGTAATGTTGGTATAGGGTCGTCCGGTGGGCGCGGCAGAAGCGCACGTATACATCTGCGAGCTGCGCGTGGACCGCACGGCGCGGCTGTTCACCAAAGTGTCGCGGCCCAAGTACCCCATCTGCACCAAGCCCTACGCCTTCGACACCTTCCCGCATCGGCTGAAGGCGACGCGCACATACGCGGTCAGTATATTATACGCACGGCGCGGCTGTTCACCAAAGTGTCGCGGCCCAAGTACCCCATCTGCACCAAGCCCTACGCCTTCGACACCTTCCCGCATCGGCTGAAGGCGACGCGCACATACGCGGTCAGTATATTATACGCACGGCGCGGCTGTTCACCAAAGTGTCGCGGCCCAAGTACCCCATCTGCACCAAGCCCTACGCCTTCGACACCTTCCCGCATCGGCTGAAGGCGACGCGCACATACGCGGTCAGTATATTATACGCACGGCGCGGCTGTTCACCAAAGTGTCGCGGCCCAAGTACCCCATCTGCACCAAGCCCTACGCCTTCGACACCTTCCCGCATCGGCTGAAGGCGACGCGCACATACGCGGTCAGTATATTATACGCACGGCGCGGCTGTTCACCAAAGTGTCGCGGCCCAAGTACCCCATCTGCACCAAGCCCTACGCCTTCGACACCTTCCCGCATCGGCTGAAGGCGACGCGCACATACGCGGTCAGTATATTATACGCACGGCGCGGCTGTTCACCAAAGTGTCGCGGCCCAAGTACCCCATCTGCACCAAGCCCTACGCCTTCGACACCTTCCCGCATCGGCTGAAGGCGACGCGCACATACGCGGTCAGTATATTATACGCACGGCGCGGCTGTTCACCAAAGTGTCGCGGCCCAAGTACCCCATCTGCACCAAGCCCTACGCCTTCGACACCTTCCCGCATCGGCTGAAGGCGACGCGCACATACGCGGTCAGTATATTATACGCACGGCGCGGCTGTTCACCAAAGTGTCGCGGCCCAAGTACCCCATCTGCACCAAGCCCTACGCCTTCGACACCTTCCCGCATCGGCTGAAGGCGACGCGCACATACGCGGTCAGTATATTATACGCACGGCGCGGCTGTTCACCAAAGTGTCGCGGCCCAAGTACCCCATCTGCACCAAGCCCTACGCCTTCGACACCTTCCCGCATCGGCTGAAGGCGACGCGCACATACGCGGTCAGTATATTATACGCACGGCGCGGCTGTTCACCAAAGTGTCGCGGCCCAAGTACCCCATCTGCACCAAGCCCTACGCCTTCGACACCTTCCCGCATCGGCTGAAGGCGACGCGCACATACGCGGTCAGTATATTATACGCACGGCGCGGCTGTTCACCAAAGTGTCGCGGCCCAAGTACCCCATCTGCACCAAGCCCTACGCCTTCGACACCTTCCCGCATCGGCTGAAGGCGACGCGCACATACGCGGTCAGTATATTATACGCACGGCGCGGCTGTTCACCAAAGTGTCGCGGCCCAAGTACCCCATCTGCACCAAGCCCTACGCCTTCGACACCTTCCCGCATCGGCTGAAGGCGACGCGCACATACGCGGTCAGTATATTATACGCACGGCGCGGCTGTTCACCAAAGTGTCGCGGCCCAAGTACCCCATCTGCACCAAGCCCTACGCCTTCGACACCTTCCCGCATCGGCTGAAGGCGACGCGCACATACGCGGTCAGTATATTATACGCACGGCGCGGCTGTTCACCAAAGTGTCGCGGCCCAAGTACCCCATCTGCACCAAGCCCTACGCCTTCGACACCTTCCCGCATCGGCTGAAGGCGACGCGCACATACGCGGTCAGTATATTATACGCACGGCGCGGCTGTTCACCAAAGTGTCGCGGCCCAAGTACCCCATCTGCACCAAGCCCTACGCCTTCGACACCTTCCCGCATCGGCTGAAGGCGACGCGCACATACGCGGTCAGTATATTATACGCACGGCGCGGCTGTTCACCAAAGTGTCGCGGCCCAAGTACCCCATCTGCACCAAGCCCTACGCCTTCGACACCTTCCCGCATCGGCTGAAGGCGACGCGCACATACGCGGTCAGTATATTATACGCACGGCGCGGCTGTTCACCAAAGTGTCGCGGCCCAAGTACCCCATCTGCACCAAGCCCTACGCCTTCGACACCTTCCCGCATCGGCTGAAGGCGACGCGCACATACGCGGTCAGTATATTATACGCACGGCGCGGCTGTTCACCAAAGTGTCGCGGCCCAAGTACCCCATCTGCACCAAGCCCTACGCCTTCGACACCTTCCCGCATCGGCTGAAGGCGACGCGCACATACGCGGTCAGTATATTATACGCACGGCGCGGCTGTTCACCAAAGTGTCGCGGCCCAAGTACCCCATCTGCACCAAGCCCTACGCCTTCGACACCTTCCCGCATCGGCTGAAGGCGACGCGCACATACGCGGTCAGTATATTATACGCACGGCGCGGCTGTTCACCAAAGTGTCGCGGCCCAAGTACCCCATCTGCACCAAGCCCTACGCCTTCGACACCTTCCCGCATCGGCTGAAGGCGACGCGCACATACGCGGTCAGTATATTATACGCACGGCGCGGCTGTTCACCAAAGTGTCGCGGCCCAAGTACCCCATCTGCACCAAGCCCTACGCCTTCGACACCTTCCCGCATCGGCTGAAGGCGACGCGCACATACGCGGTCAGTATATTATACGCACGGCGCGGCTGTTCACCAAAGTGTCGCGGCCCAATGACCCCATCTGCACCAAGCCCTACGCCTTCGACACCTTCCCGCATCAGCTGAAGGCGACGCGCACATACGCGGTCAGTATAACCATAGTATTATAATGCGTACAGTATGGCCGCTCCCTGCCTCCCGCTGAATGCGCCCCACCCGCGCTCAGTTACCTCACAGTTACTGACTGCCATAAGGCGCGGTGCACAGTGTGCGCACTGAATCACTACGCACCGCGCCATCCTTCACTGTCAACACTGAATGTTTACAAACTGCACGGTAGCCCTAGACAAAAAAAACGACATCTGACGTCATCTGTTTGTAACGGGGCGGTTGTATGGAATCCATTGGGAGTGACCGAGGTGTGGTATAACAATATTATGTAACGCCAACCAGAGGAGCTCAATAATGCTGTGGTTTAGCGCCTGGCCCAGCGACTGCGGATGTTAAGCGACTTTCGCAAGGCTCGGTCATGGGATGAATGACCAAGAATGTATTATATCTAGCTCGTCTGTGCTTCGGAAGGTACTTTAAGCCGTTGGTCCCGGGTGCATTTTGCAGTCGTTAACACCCACCAATCCGCATTGGGCCCGCGTGGTGGCCCAACCTCCTTAACCACCCATAAGGAAGTGCTCCAGCAGTGGGGACATTATTAAAAATACCTGTTGGTCAACGCCAACCGACGTGACACTATAGTGCGGCCGCTGAGAGAATGCACATTTGACGGATTTATCAAGTTCTTTATGTCAACTAAATAAAGTATATTGTCGAGTATCTTCTTTTACGGATAACAATAAATTTAGTATAAAAGTCAATCTATATATTGATTTTAGTAAAAGAGTAAACAGTAATTGGAAATTTTATTTACAGCCCCACGAAGTATCGCCTGAATACTTGAAACCCAGGGGCAAAAGCGCTGCACCTGCTGATAAGAACAAAAATGCCAGCAAAGACACAAAGAAGAAGTCTACGTCTCTGGCTCTGACTGATAATTCTAAGGTAATTGTCATTCATCATTTTATTTTGCAAATTCCGTGCGGGACGAAGCAGCGCTGGAAAACGAATGTTCTACTATACAAGGTTATTTTTAGTTCATTGAAAACCTCTCGTGGTCAGACCATTAAAATTTAATGGTCTTATCAACTCCACAAGAGGTTTTCAATGAACTAAAAATAACCTTGTGTAGTTATGAAACTAGTCTATAATTAATGAATATTAATTTGGCGTTGAATCGTCTTATATTTTATCAGACGCGAAGTGTATTTTGCTTCGACCTTTTACGCGATAAGCGCGATAGTTCGCCGATCTGTTGTCCCCGGACGTGTCGCATCCCGACCGTCTGGCCATACTAAGCGGTGGAACGCAATTCTATGAATGAGCTCTAAATCCAGAAATCAGTAAATTTTGGGACATAAACCTCAATATCTTGACCAATTACACAATACTAAATAATATAGCCAGCCCAATGAATAATTTGTAAACTGAAGTATATGCCTGAAAATTTCAGCTTGAAATTTTTCGTATTATTATTATTATTTCGTATTTGCCTCTGTATATAAACGTGAGTTTATTCCGTAGGGCGGCAGCGCCGGGGATTGCAGTCGCGGGCGGCAGAAGGAGCGCGTGAACGGCATCGCGCGCGCGCTGCTGGCGCGGCTGGGCGGGCGCGCGCTGGACGCGTCCTACCTGCTGCAGCCGCGCCGCCGCGCCTCATGACCGCCGCGCCGCCACGCCTGCCCCGCCTGCTAGCATCTACACGTGTCCCGTTACTGACAGTGAACGGCATTTAAATATTTTAAAAGATTAGTTTACAACATCCGAGAATCAAACCGACACAAGTGGAAAAATAAACACCCTCCAGTATAATCTCGTAGTCTCTTCGTGCAGTTAATTCAATCTGGAGATGAAAAATTGTTTACCTTTTCGACGGCTCCCGTTGAAACAGACTACGTAAAAGCAGATATTCACATATAGCACAATATTTTATGATCAATAAAAAGAATTGAAAACTGAGATCTTCCCATAATGAAAACGCCACGACGTTAACTTTAAATTGTTAATACTACAAACTACTCATTAACTGATCTTCTACCATTTAGTGTCATTCGACTATATTCTGTAGCTATCTAACTTGAGCTATTTATTGAACACATTGAAAAAGACAATGATTTTAAGATATATCATATTGTGGAACGAAGAAGGTTATGATTATGAAACCGAAGGTCAAAATTTGTTTAGCTGTAGCAGCGCAGGTTCGTTTGTTTGCGGTTGAACTATATTTTAATTTTTTTTAGTTTTTCGATGTGTATATTTCCACAAATTGTAATTATATAGTTTGAGTACCATCATGACTCAATTGAATATTAATGTAGTGTACCTAAATGTCTAAAATAACAAAAATTTGTTAATCTACTGATGGAAACGTGTAAATAGCGTGTACAAATGAAAATAAAGAAATGTTAACTGAAATATATGAGCTAGATAAAACGTATTAATAACGAGATCTAGCGATGCCTTGCTATGGATTCGTGATGAGAAAATTTTATTTTTTCCAAATTTAATCATAATAAGTGAGTAAAGCCTGTTATTTTTAAGCTTTTTGTTCACTGATTACGAAGTTTATAAAAGGGAAATAACGGATCTTGCCAAGACATACTGTTTGCAGTGGTCCTTACTATTTTGTTGAATGGTTTCTTACAATTATTGTCCTACATTAAATGATTACTTTCTTCAACCGATTTCGAACATTATGTCCAAGGTTTATAGTTCAATATTAATTGAAATACATTATTATGTATGAAGCCACAATGAACTTCAGTAGCCTGATTCATTCAAAAGGCTTGAAATATGAAATGAATCTCTGATTTATTGAAAATTGCGTCATTTTTTGGTACGATTATGTATCAATATTTTTTGACATATGTATTAGAATTATTAGATCATAGTTTAGTTATTGTCAGACTTGAATCTTTATAACTTATTTGCTTAGTATTAAAATATAAACGTATTATAAGTTAGTTTTGTTTGACACGCATTTGATATAAGTGTGCACGTACTGTCTACATAATAATAATAGTTTTAAGTTGATATGCTTATGCTTTGTATATTGAAAATGACATAATCGAATCAAATCAACATAATATACATGTAGTGTATAGGTATATTTTTACATAAGATGTTTAACATAGAATAGAAGGATAATTTAATAAACAATTAGTAGTATGTTATGTATGGTTAACGATCACTGGTGCGTACTGAACTGTTGAATGTTGAAGAGGTTTAATAGAGGTTAGAAAAAGACCAGTTGTTTGGAAGGTTGTTAATTTAATGTTTAGCGTAACTTATTATTGAGTTAGTTTCCGATTTATTCATCTTCCATTAGAGTATTTTGGTGAATAGATATTTTCTGGTCATTCGCACACGTACAATATGTAGGACATGCTATGGTGTACTAAAATCTCTCTAAATTTATTTTTTTATTTAATAAGTTGTATATATCGAATAGGTTAGGGTGTTGGTTGTTTTTGAATTCAAATTCGTAATATATTGTACTTTTTGGACATGTTGTCTACGAAGGAGATTCTCTGCTTTGTTTATTTATAAGTGATTGCATGCCGTGCAGTCTCTATCGCTAGCCTTTATCTTTATTGTGATTACAGAGAACAAAGTTGTTTTTGTTTCTAATTTATTTGTAAATTACTGTTAATCTTTACACTACTCTTTATAAGCTTTAGATGTATTTCATAAGACTCCTTTACATTTCGCGATTTGTTTGAATATTGTTTAGTTACTTTGATCCAGGTAATAAACATTATGGAAGGAGAAACAATATATTGATCCCAAAATTTATTCTATAATAATATTACGTGCTATTCTTGCCTGTTAACTTTGTAATTCAGATTTTAACTATGAACTCTGCCAGTTAACTTAATATTATTTACCTTATTGGTAGATAGAACATTTTATTGATAGAGAAATGAATAGGACGCACTCTATAGATAAATTCACTATGGATACTTTAATAGGTAATATTGTTGACAGTAATGTAGAAACAGAAAATCAAAGATTTTATACTTGCAGTTTAATGCAGTCAGTTGACAACACATTTTCAAACAAATAATGTAGTTATATCACTTTGCCCTATAGAGAGAATAGATAAATTAACAATTTACCTACCTATTACCTGTACCATATTATTATTCTATTTACCATAACAATAGTATCAAATAGATATGAATTCCACTCATGTACTTAATTAGCAAAATAAATAGTCAATAGTGTAATAGCTATAGGAATTTATTACCTTTGATTGCTTTTCGTGTGCTAGCTTAAAGTTCTCGAATTACCTGTATTTTGGGATCAAAATTATTTAATCACCGAATTGGCAAACCAAATTTTATTTCTGTAATATCTGACATATAGCTATACTACACCATTCAACATACTAACTAAAGTACTTTCTTCACCTTTAACTATTTTGATGAACAAGTCGATATTACAGAAATGCATGGATTCTTGTTACAACTCATCATTTGGTATAATGTGCAGCTTTATTATTTATATGTATTGTTTAAGATGCCATTTGTTGTAACTCATGTTTTATTAATAAATACTTTTGGATCATAATGTCAGTCTTTTATTTTTAAATACCTTTAGGCCCTATTTTAATCCTTCGGCTGGCGGCGCGTGGTATTATATATTCTGTGGCGTGGCCCTTATCTCCTTGGGGTACCACGACTAAATATTTTAGCCTGTGGAACGTCCAAGGATAACAAAGTGGGTGTACCATACCATGGGAAAATTATATGGCCCGTGTTACTCCTAATCTTTTTTAGGGTTCCGTACCAAAATATGGTAGAGTTATGATGAAAAATGTAAAAAGAAATACCGTTTCCCCCCTTATCTCCGAAGTTTGCAAAGAGAAAAATCTGAATAGTAGTTTAAGTAAAGATTACAGGAAAGAAATTTAAAAAAACATTAGTTCCTCTACCAGTCGACAGATGGCCCTGACCTAAGAAAAATTAAATTAGTTCCACTATCAGTCAAGAGATGGCGCTGACCTAATACTGCAATAATAATAAAATTTTATTATCCTATTCTGCAGTGTATTTATTATGGTACGGAAACCCTTGGTGCGCGAGTCCGACTCGCTCTTGACCGGTTTTTTTATATCAGATTGAAATGTTTGAGATGGGATGGGGGGTACCACGTACAATAAAAATATATTTATTAAGGAGATTGTTATTCAGGGGGTTCCACGGCTGTGCTCTTCCGTTCTCGAGATCCAGGCAGAAAGGTCTACACTACAGCGAAAAGCTCGTAAGTCCCAAAAGTGAAAAACTCTGATTTGATAATTGTAGCGCCATCTATTGGAAAAAAACCCAAATGCTGAGATTCAGCCGTGGCGCTGCCGAAACGACGTCGTTCTGGCAGCGCCACAAATGACCCACGATTACCTACTCCTGAATCTGTTGACATTCACGGGTGGATGTTAGCTTGTGTGAAATGGAAAAAAAAGCCAAAAATCTGTGTGTTATCAGATTTATTTTAGCTTTTGTAATTAATGAGATATAACCGTGGCTCTGCCAGAACGACGTCGTTCTGGCAGCATTTTTAGCAATAATGGATTGTAAAACTTACATAATTATATATTTTCTATAAAACCTTTGAGGGCGCCACTTTCGGTCAGGATAAAATTTACCGCGGCGTCACTTTCGGTCAGGCAACCGCCCCCTACGCCTAACTCAAATTAACGCTAAAATATATTACAATGTATGGAAATGACATAAGCTAGTACAACAAGTGCATAATAGTAGATTGTTATACAAGACGCTAAAATGACCCATTGCATACGAGGTAGTTTTATTCCCAAGCTTTAGCGAGCGAATAAATAGAAACCGAGTTACAATGGGTTTAGCGTCGTGTGTTACACTATACTTTTCACTACGATTGCGAGAAAATAAAATACTATATTATATAGTTTATACCTACTTCCGTAAACGAATCCACTCATTTTTCTATACTCCACTTCATAAACTTTTTGTACAATATTTAAATAAATGATTTGTGCTTGACGGCAAAAGATTAAGTTATTTCTTTCCTATTACAGTCACACAATTCAATCAGTTTCTAAAGATTTCGCGCCATGGTACTCATTCTACGATTCACTCTGTGCACAGAGTATAAATAAGTCTATGATTTCACCGAAGAGATGCTTATAGTTCCATTTTCAAAAATAAGAATGCGAAACAGTATTAAGTCGAGCGAGTTTTTATTCGTGATTATGAATAAAGACTTTTTCGCTTTAGTTGGCTCATTGGTAATAGACAAACTTTAAAAAAGAAAAAACTTTATGCCCTAGGGGTTATTATGCTATTTTATCTCGGCTCTTGTACGTTACAATGACGGACTTTTTGAGCAAGAGGAGTGAAAAACGGTTTTATGTACGAGTTATACACTCTGCTTTTCAGTTCGATTGTGAGGAAATAGAAATTTTAACTTTTTTTTCAACAATATTGAAAAAAAGTGTCAAATTATATAATTTTGGAATGTGCTCATCAAGGCCTTTCATTTGATACCCAAATTCAAAAATTGAAAAAAAAAAATTTTTGTTAAATTTTAGTGACAAATTATATAATTCTAGAATGTGCCAAGGCCTTTCATTTGATACCCATATTCAAAAATTGAAAAATATTTTTTTTTCTTAGTGGCAAATTATATAATTTTGGGACGTGCTCATCAAGGCCTTTCATTTGATACCCATATTAAAAAATTGAAAAATATTTTTTTTTCTTAAATTTTAGTGACAAATTATATAATTTTGGAATGTGCTCATCAAGGCCTTTCATTTGATTTGAACCCATATTCAAAAATTGGAAAAAAAAATTTTTTTTTGTTCATTTTTAGTGACAAAATATATAATTTTGGAATGTGCTCACCAAGCAAGGCCTATCATTTGATACCCATATTCAAAAATTGAATATAAAAAAAAATCTCAAATTTTTGTGAAAAATTACATATTTTTGGGACGTCTTGATACCCATATTCAAAAAATAAAAAAAAATAAAAATTCTTAAATTTTAGTGACAAATTATATAATTTTGGAATGTGCTCATCAAGGCCTTTTATTTGATACTAAAAATAAAAAAAAAATCATCAAGGTTTCAAAGTGTCAAAAAAAAGTATTTAACATGGATTATGTATAAAAATGAAGAAAATAACAAGTTTGTTTAACGAAGTTTAATTGCGTGTGGCTGTTTACCTGACGACCTTTGTCTTAAAGTCTGAACTTAGACGAAGAGCTTTACTTTATGCTCTAGAGCTTGAAAAGCGATTTTATGCAGCCTATACCCAACATAATGACGAACTTTACGAGCATGAGAAGTGAAAATTTACTTTTTGCCATACGTTTTCGAGTGATCTTGCTTGCAGCGGATCACTGTCTTTTGTCAATTTGCATTGTATTGTAGGTAAGATAAGCGCTAAAAACACAAACTTATTGTTTCAAGTGTATTTACATCCGGCCGGCATACTTGTGTTTGCGACCCCGCACGTATCGCACGGGGCCGGAAACTGACGATTGGCGACAAATATCTGTCGTGTTGGGTTACCTTATTTCTTCCTAGCACTGCTACTTTATCTTATTGTAAATTTCCACTTACACCACTTATCCAAATACGGTAGTAACTATGTTGTACGTAGGTACCTAACTACGAGTAGGTACCTATATAATTATTGTTCAGTTCACTGACATAATGCTGATTCAAAACAATATTTGAATTCCAGCAAGTAACATTTTGGCTAGTTTCCATAGTGGATACTGAAGCCTTTAACTTTTCTTCTACCTTCTACCTAAGAAAGCAAAGGTACCTACTTACGTCTGACGGTTATTATCTATCTATAATTATATTAGTAAAAAAACATAACAAATAGGTACAATATAGTTTTAAAATACTTAAATAAGTTTGTTTAAAGGATTCAAATTACATTTAAATCTAAAGCTGGAAATCTTACCTATAAGTTAACATAGTTATTTATAGTTACAATTAGTCATAACGGATGTTCATTTATTGTGTTCTATTTTATTTTCAACAAGTGCACGTTGCACCGAGGTCAGTGCCCTGGAAGAATTTTCCAAGGCGATTGCACTGCAGGCTCGCTGCATGAGTAATGTAGATCATAACAACGAAATTATTTCATAAAATCCAATGATTTAGGGTCGAGTCTGCAGGACGTAATACTGAGCTGGGCAATCGTGCGCTGTCGAGGCTCAGTGCCACTCACAATCACAACTAGCCTTTTACGACCGTTCGTCGCACGTACAAATAAACACACGTTTTAGGTCTCTGTGTCACGGATTTTAGTGCTAGACTAAACCCTCCTCGCTTTGTCGAGGCATGAAAACAGTCTCGTTAGTGACTTTCAGGTTCAGAAGCCTCAACCTACCCTTGTGGGACAATTATGCTCAGGTGAGTAATCTTAATTATCAGTTTCTATAACCGTTTCTACCCAACGAAAGGAAACACAAACATTTAGGTCACATGCTCTCACTTTATAATCTCACATTACTTCAAAGTTTCGTAATTATTCTTTGCCATTTCACTGTTACAGAAAACTTAATAAAATAAAACAAATAAGTGTATTTGTTATTTCATACCTAATGAATATTTTTCAACACACTTGCTCGTAAAGTGAGCCTGCGGCTCGGGCTGCAACCCACAGCCTTGTGTGCAATGAGCAACCTAAGCTAACTTGTCTCATAATGTACTATTATCGTTTTAGCTAATTTTATTTATGAGCTACCGTTATGAGTTATATTATTATTTTCAATGGAAAGTTTTCAGTTTCAGTTGTTAGGTAATTAATTCAACAAAGGCGAACAAGTGTTGTTAGTAAATACAAGTAATAATTTAATAAAATATTAAGAACACGACTGCCCTGCCCAAAAACGAACTAAAAATTAAAAAAAAGCTTTTTTTTTTAAAACAAAGGAAAACCTCCTTCAAAGGGCTGGAGGAGAACTTCATTTTTTTTCTAAAAGCCCCACCCGACTTATTTAGACGTGTTTTATTAATATTGATATGTGTAACGAATGATTCGAATATTATTTCTTGCTTTTTAGAGGTATTTAATTTTGAAGCTGTTTTTGTTTTCAGGTTTTTTGAAGGAGGTTTTCCTTTTTTTAAACTTTTTGGTGGTAGGTATGTAAGCGCAGCGTGTAAATATTTTTTAATTTTATATTATAATATTTTCAATGGTGGGCATTTTGCCCAGAACTCAATTTCCACGCTGATTGTTTCATTTTTGCATCGCAGACCATGGTTTGGTTTGTTTTGGATTATCATAAACATACCAAAATCTAAATCACTTTACATATACTATTTGACTTTGAGGAGTTCCCTTGTATAGAGTTCAAAGTCAAATACCGATGAAATTAAAATGTGACCATTTGAAGTATACCCTTTAAAACAAAAAAAAGCTAAATCGGTTCATAAACAAAGATGTTATGGTCCGAAATTCCGTAAAAACTCGTGCGATGGCAAGCTAAATAATTGATATTTTTCAGGATTATGAAAAACTACTAGCCAGATCTCTGTATTTTTTATGGGACCACACACGAACTATGTTCTTTGAGATGAAAAAAGAATTGTAGAAATCGGTTAACAACTGCCGAAGTTATGTTAAAACATACATTAAAAAAAACAGTCGACTTGAGAACCTCCTCCTTTTTTTATGTGGTCGGTTAAAAATCAAGAGTCATTGCAGTCGGGGGACCGTTATGTGGAACAATTTATAATCTATCTAAGAGGTCCTCCGACTGCAATAGGTACCTATGCCACTGTTTTTTAAAACTTTTTAGTTCGTTTTTGGGCAGGACAGTGGAGTTTTTTTAGTAGTTTATGATACAAGGTTGGTAAGGAGGTTTTAAAAAACTACGTTTTTCAATACATTTGCGAGAAAACATTATAGGTACTACTGAAATTGTAATCTATACATAATAATAAAACTTTAAATTCTAAATATTTATGCGCGAATTACGCAAAAACTGCTAAATTAATTTTGATGGATTTTTCACAATTTAGTAGATTGAAGTCCAACTAAAATCTAAGCTATGTTTCATCAAATTCAGGTGGGTGGAACCAGAGAAACAGCTTGAACTCTTCGTAGTACTAGCTTTCATACACTAAACTAAAGGGGTCATTTAAACTGGTTGCAATATTTTTCTACTGTCCACGCGGATAAAGTCGCGGGCGGAAACTAGTAGAAATTAAAAAAAACGTTCGTAAACAAAAACGCACGGCGCCGGCGTGCGGTAAAATCAACTTTCCGCACGCTGTACTAATCCGTAAACAAAATCGCACGGCGTGCGGTAAAATTAACTTTCCGCACCTCGACTGTCATCGTAAACTTACATTTTCGAGCAACTGTATTGAAAAATATATTTTTAAATGATTTATATATATATATTTATTTCGTTCATTTTAGTAACAAATTATATGGTTTTGGAATGTGCTCTTAGAGGCTTTTATTGATAGAAGTAAGTAGGTAGGTACTTAATTGAAGAAAATATTTTATTACATACATTCGCTTAATGTTTAGCGATCTTTTTTACGTGACGTTCATTAAGTAACGTTACGAATACGATGACAAAACTAAAAGAACTCAAGTAAGTTAATTGAAACTAACTGCAACTTAAGTGACTATATTGACTATTGCTTCAAAAAGCTCTTGATTAGTTGGTAGAGAATTATGATTTTCTTATTTTGATTGTTTTTTTACAATTCAAATCCAAAATATCAGAGCACTTTAAAAAGGAAAAAATATATTTTGCCGTCGTACCTAATTTTATATGTGTAAGTAGGTACCTAGGTATTAGCTTCCGCCCGCGAATTCGTCCGCGCGGACATTCAGGAAATCCCTATGTAACCTTTGACCACTTTGACCGGGATAAAGTATCGTATGTTTTAATCTAGGGCTACAAACTATCAATGTGCCAAATTTCATCCAAATTAATGATCACAGCAATTATCGTTAAAATTGGATACCTACTTTTCCATAGTTTTATCAACGTGTGTTTCGTTATTTCATATTTTATGATTTTCCAATGACCGACCGCACTTTTTTCTGTATTATGGTAAGTAAAAACAAAATTATCACATCTTCATTGGTCAATGTGCGGTTTATGATGTGACTCTGTGGGTTTTCCTCCAAAACAACAGTTGTAGGTACTAGTTAAGTAAGTAATTTGTCATAGTGTCAATCTAAATGTAGACATAAGAGCCACTTGCGCTGTTTTCCGTGCACGCACTACCTACTTAGTTGTGTCTGTATCTGTATGGTCTGTGGTCAAAAATACGGAGATTCGTGATCGTGAACCAAAGATTTCCTTTGGTAGGATTAGTCCTCAGGAGCCAAGGTTGGATCCTTTGAGAACTCCTTTTAAGAACTGGAGCAGTTGCCTCACTTTTGACAGTGCGCTTTGTAGTGAATTATCGTTATTATTTATTATTCTAAGACTTACACAAATTGGAATATTTGAAAAAGAAAAATACCTTGTAGGAGCTCTATTATTATAAATATATATATCTATTATTATTTTTATTTCAAAATAGGATGAGCAATTTTTATTTTATTTTTAATTTCAATTTTACTTATTTTATTTTGATTTTAATATACTTAACAAATGAATTTTAATTTTAGCTTATTTTAATTTGATAAAAATGAACTACTTATATAAATGATTTTATTTTATTTTAAATGCCGTCAATTTTAATTGTTTATGATTTAATTTATTATTGTTCAAATGTTTATAATATTCAAAACTGATCTACTTATGGGTATATTAAGCCTGAAATAAATTATTTTTATTTTATTTTATTTAATTATCTTTATTTTTAAAATTATTATTATTTTCAAAACAGTAACATAAAAGTATTATAATGTATTACCTACATACCTATAGGTACACACATCAACTTTGTCTAGGGATAAAGGGTGTTATTTACAAACGAGGTTACTTTGAAGCCTTGCGTTTCCTACCAGGGATGTATGTAGGTACCTACCTACTGTGCTGTGATCTGATGATAGCTATCCAGGGAGTGAATGGAGGAGATTCAGATCACTATAAACATCCAACTGATCTGACCAGCATTCTAAAAGATTAATCTACGAAAAACTAAAAAAGGGGACCTTTACACCTCCTTCCCCCATTAGCTCCACCCCATCCATCAGTACTTTGAGTAGGTATGTTGTTTTAGACACCATTCCCTACAACTATGCCAAAAATCGCTCATGCCCTAATTATTTCCCCTAAAGAGCTAATTAGATCATCCTAAATATCGGACCCGATATGAAGTCTCTCCTAAATTCAGAGCAGTGTAATTGCATTCAGGAAGCTAGGATCCGATTTAGGATCCTAGTTAGGATAGAAATTGTCTCCGACATAACGGATGCTAAATCGGAAGCACTTAGGACAGTGTAATCGCATTCAGGACGCTCGGCTCCGACACAGTAGTACCACAGCATAAATAGTACAGTCAGTCAACGCCTTTTATGTTGGCGAAAAAAAATCAAGGGTCTTCAACCTTTTTGAAGTCAAGGGCCTATAGTATACTCTGATATTGGTTCGGTGGGCCGCAACACAACGAAAACATTATATTCTAACTAAATAGGTAGGTAAATAGGTATAATTTGTAGACAATATGTGAATTTAATTTTGTCAATCAATACAATGACGGGCCGCCAAGAACGCAACCACGGGCCGCATGCGGCCCGCGGGCCGCGGGTTGAAGACCCTTGGTCTAGATAGACAGTTGGCGCAACGACTAAAAGTAAATAAGGGTTGTCACTCTGTGATTTGCTTTTTTTTTGACCTACATCAATATAAAAAACAAAAAAACCTGCCTCTGAAAAGCAAGAAATAATATATAAATCATTAGCTACGCATTATCATTTTTATAATAAAACACGTCTATTAAAGTCGGGTGGGGCTGGAGTACCTACAACTTTCTTTTTTTATTCTAAAAGCCCCACACGACTTCAATAGACGTGTTTTATTATAACAATGATAATGATAATGCTAATGCTAATCTAATGATTTATATATTATTTCTTGCTTTTTAGAGGCAGGTTTTTTGAAGTCGGTTTTTTTGTTTTTTAAACAATTTTTTATTTTTTTTATTTTTAGTATAAGTACCTTCTGTATTAGGTAGTGTAGGTATATTATTTAGGTAGTAAAATCGGTTCAGCCAAACGTGAGATAATCGCGGAGAAACGTACATACATATACAAACTGAATACCTCCTTTTTTTGAAGTCTGTTAAAAAGACTACACAAAGGTATCCCTCTCCCAACAAAAACAATCATCTAATTCGGTTCATAAATAACAAAGTCGTCAAGGTAGTTGATGTAAAGTCATAGTATTTTCGGGATTACTTGAAAACTACTGACCCGATTTAAAAAAAAAAATGGAACCATCTCGCAAGAAAACTCAATCGAACAACAAAATAATCATCAAAATCGGTCCATAAATGTCGAAGATACGCGCGAATAACGATAAAAAAAAAGTATACAATCGAATTGAGAACCTCCTCCTTTTGATGAAGTCGGTTAAAAACTAGTTCAGATTAGCGTTGAAAATGACACGTACCTACCTAGCTACCTACATATACCTCCTATTTACCTAGCTATGTATTTTTACAGCTACAAGAACATTCGTTTAACAACTGTATGATCGTAAAGCTGTGATATCGGATCCGACATTCAGGACGGTCTAATTGGCGACTGAATTTCTCGTCCTAAATCGGACACTAAATTCCGGGTCCGACATTCAGGATGGTGTAATAAGCGCTTAAGAGGCAGTTATTGGTGTTCCTTTGGCGGGCTAAATAGGATTTACAAGTCTCTTAAAACCTTCAAAAATATTTTTTATGCGGGGGTTTAATGACTTGATTGCCAATTTAATAAAAATTTGGGATCAATAGGTATCCCAAACAAACATCAATTAATAATAATAATAATAAGGACCGGGTTTCGTCCCGAGAGTTTGTAGCCGAGATACAATAATAATAATTTTTGGGATCTGAGTTTTCAACCTCAAGGAGCCTGTGGAAACCTGGAGGAAGGCAAAAAACCTTGGAAATTAGGGCCTTTTTTCTTTCGCTTTATATATCTTCTAAACCTTCGTTTCTCGGGATAAGCGCTGACGACGAAATTCAATTCTTGTTGGTAAAAAATATTTTTTGACCCAATACTTTTAATTTTCGAGGTTTCTTCCACCCCCAAGTTTCAACAGGCTCCTCGAGGTCAATAACTCAGATTCCACACCTCATACCATTCCCAAACAATATATTATTTAGGGAATATCCAGGTGAAAGTGCCTAGACTAATATTTTAATTTTTCATGTTGACTACTATTAATTTCATCGACTAGTTAATGCCCATAGTAGAAAACTAGTTCATAGCAAACATTTAAATTTTCATGTTTATTAGGAGATGACTATTTCATTCAAACAATAGTTTGGCCGCCGCGCCCTAAGGGTTCCCGCGCACGGGCCACTGACCACAACAACCATAAGAATAAACAGTTTTATTTATTCTTATGCCACAACCGCAAAACGCCGAAACTGACCTATTCCTGTAGCTTTCATACATTATTATGAACGGTGCACACGGTTGAAACAAGTACTTAGTTGCCTTGCCACTCGCCACACGCTACAAATCGTCGCTACTCGCTTCCGGCCACCGCTGCTGACACAAACGCAGACACACTCGCGCGATACCCCACCCCTTTCTACCCCTCTCTCCCTTCGCTTCAGTCAACCATTAAATTCGAATGGTAGGGCCACCGACCGACCGCAAGTGTCTACTAAAAGAAGGTAAGGGACCGCTGTCGACCCCCACAGTAAATCCTCAGTAGACGAAACTTTACAGTATGATAAAGTATCACAAATAAAAATAAAAATATTTTTTAAATTATCCAAATCGATTATTTCTTGTTTTTGGATATTTGTATATAGGTTTTGGTTCATACTATATTACATCATCCCTGCAAAGTTTCATCGACTGAGGATTTAATGTTGGGGTCTCCATACAAAAGATCGCTTCATTTCCTACACTAAACCGACCACAAGTGTTTGTCGCGCGCTTCAGCTACTTTGTAGCCACTTAGGTATAGCTTCAGGCCTTAAGAGCGTTTATGCGCTACACTAGCGCCACCAATGGAAAAAAAATCATAATGCTTAAATAAAGACGAAATAGTGTTCTTCTAGTGAAAGCAATAAACTAAACGACAGATTATAAAATATTGTTTAAACGATAAAAAGTACAACAAAGCTTCTTCGGAGTACACTAGAAGAACACAATTCACAATTTCGTCTTTATTTAAGCACTACGATTTTTTTTCCATTGGCGGCGCTAGTGTAGCGTAGTAACCCTCTTAAGGTGGGTCGATCCGTGATGGAGTGAAATCGAACGTAACTCTACTCACTTTGGTTTTTAAATCAGTGCGCGTTCCCACGCGGCGCGGTTGCGTTGAGAACTTGCACCGAATTATCAATTTTTACATGTTTTTATTACTTTTCTTCGCTTTCAAGTAAGTTAAAAAAATCTGTTCAATTAAAATTGAAGGTATTAACATCGCCGATTTTTATGGTTGGTTTTAACATAAACGAATGTTCTGTTTCCGAGAAATTTTGCAAAATAAGACCAGAAACAGGGTCCACGGAATATTTTTTTACATCAAAGGCGGTAACATTTTTATAAATGCTTTCAATGAAATCTATTGTGTATTATTTCAAGTAAATTATATATTTTTTCCATGATAGCTTCACGCGCGTAATCTTTCAATAATTTGAATTGAATATTGGGATTTGACCCACCTTGGCCTTCAGGTGGCGGAGTTTGTTGCTGTGGTTGGTTACTGGTCCGTGTGCGAAGACCCTAACCCAGTGTCGTGCGTGAGGTGGCCGTCGGGCGTCGCGTGACGTGACGTGAGGGAGCGCGGCGGACGCTCTGACGGCTACCGCCGAAATCGCCGCCGCAGCCGGAACACTTCATGCTGCCGTTATTGATAAATTGCTCACGCGTCAATTTGAGCCTAATGTGCTATGCAGCCCGATACTGACACTTAACAATGTCACTTATAGGACTAAAGATAGGCAACATTGTTGTTCCTATAGCTGTAATTTAGGTGGTTTCCTGGTAAACGAAAGAAGAGTAAACATCTAAATTCTTTGTGTTTTTGACATGAATCACTTCCTTGATCGTGTACTGATTAGGTGCCGATGATTTTGTCGTCTTAACCTTAATATCAACTAAAATAAGTCCTTATAAGAAACGAATATTTTATAATTGCAAAAAATAACGTCATTTTATTTGACATTAAGAAAATATAATAGGTAAATTGATCTTAGGTAAAACTCTTATCAAAGGACAATACGTAAGCGGTGATAATAATAATTATTCTATAGTTACGTCGCTTCGCGTAGGTAGGAGACGTTGCTTAATCAGTTTTCAAATATTTTAACTAAAACAGTTTCTTTCTGATAAGCGCTCATAAATGTTTGAAATCACATAATTTTTTGAACTGGCATCGCGCTGGCATGACAGGTATACTTATTGTAAGTAGTGGAGAGAAGAAACCTATGAGACCGTCGACATCAATAGCTCACAAACAAACATATAATTAAACATGAGCGTTACAGAGAAATTAACTTTATATAATTCAAATAGAGATGAATTAAAAACTTTTAGAATAAATAGGTACGCGCGAAAAACATAACTCACTTGCAGTCGGGTAAAAAACAAAGACAAAGATTTTTTTTATTTCTTTAAAAAAACAGGAACTTTAACACATTTCAGTTGTTTACTTTTCAAAGCCGTGGATTCAGTAATATGGTTCGTAGCGTTATTCCACCATAACTTCTAAATGCCTGAACAGATTTGGATGTGTGAGGTATCGTTAGAAGTTTTAGATCACCCCGAGTGACGCTGGCCATAGACAATCAATACACTTATAATGGCTATTAATTTTTTTGAGTTTCAAATGAAAGGCAAGGCCTTCCACAGGTAGCATCAGCACATCCCGAAACTAGATATTCCAGATAACTTGTCACTAAAATGTGAAAATAAAAATGATGATTTTATAAATATTAAAAACACGGCATGACTGCCCTTCCAAAAACGAACTAAAAATTAAATACAAACATAACAAGTGTCATTGCAGTCGGGGGACATCTTTTAAGTTTTTTAAGTTTGAAAATTGACCATAATGTATATTTCTTCTAAAAATAAGTTAATATTCAAGATATCATCTTGTAACAATGTTTATTATAGCATTGCATGAACTAAGTACCTAGGTATAATACAATATTAGTATTAGAGATAAAGCAGATATAAATTTAGATCAATAACGGTAGCTCTACACGTGCATGCCCATGATCATCATGCAAACACTACCATAGAAGTTATAACATACCTACTACAGGATTGTTAGAAATTCATTGCAACAAATAAATAAATTAGGTAGCCCACAGGCATACCTACCTACCTATTCACTTCATTCGGCAGCGTTCCAGTCGTTTAGTTTTACGCCTGCTAAGGTAAGAGCTATGTTATAATTATTTCCGTAGTTATTTACCTAATTATAGGCCACCCCTAGCTTTCTTATGAGGAAAATTGGAAATTCAAGTCAAATAAATATTACCTACTTACAATAACGAGTTATTGTACCTACTTAATTGTGCGTTATCTCAAAATGAACGTCACCCAATAACAATGACGTATAAACAAAAGATTATGAAGCCTAATATTTTTATGAACCGAAGGGAGGCAGGTATTAGGTATGTACACATCGCTACTCGTGTCATAAAAAATCGGCACTTTAGGAGCACAAATCACACTTAACTGTGATCCCAACTCAAATAGCATTTAAGATGTTTTTACGCAGTATTTACCGAGAAATCTTCGTTGTTGATTTGTATATTATGACGAGGCTCCCGTCATAATATATAGAGTGTTGCGGCGGTCCCTCCACCACACTCTCTCGAGAGTGTTTCAGAGGCGACTCTAGTATTAAGTTTTCATTTTCACTAAAAGTTTTTGTTCATAGCCACATCTGTGGCGGAACACTCATCGACCGAAGCAAGAAGAAGAGGCACATCAGACCGACGACCGGTAAGTACCAGCTGCTAATTGGTGGATCACGACTTCCACACGAGCTCCATAACCAGCCTGCAGATTAGCACGCAGGTTAGTCACACCCGATCATTGCACAACCCAGCAGGCTAAAATATAAAATTGTTTTGCTAAAATTTCCAAGAAAACTAATGAACCACAAAACAAAGAAAAAACTTCTGCGCTAATAACGCGATGCAAATCTTTTTTATTTATTTTTGAAGATTGATGATTAGGTACGTCAGATAATAAAAACAACAGTTTTTGATCCAAACCTACATTATTAAATTAAAACAAAACCGCTGAAAATTGAAGTCACCAATACATCATCAGACCCTTATCAATGTTTTTTGTTGTTTTTCTCAAGTGTTTTAACATTTTGTATGGTAATGTGACCGGAAACGGGTTCGTCGACGTGTCTCTCTTATTACAAATAATATTGTTATTTTATTAATTCGTGACCTAGCCTAACATGCCTAACTTAAATACTGTGAATCGTATTCTTAATTAAGCCTTATTTAAAATTACTTATTAATTGTAATTTGAGTTAAGTATTAGCATTAGGTATGTGATGTGAATTGTGAACCGCGGTAATGTTTCATAATATGACGGTTTAATAACTTATAACTTTGTGCGTATTATTCTTCGAAATTAGGCAACGAATTATGTTAACGTTTACTTTAGTGACGAGTAATACCCAAGTCAATATTGTATGCCAAAAATGCTGACGACATCATTCACGCTCAAAAGATACCTAGATGCATTCGTGCGTTTGTTTGTGGATGGATGGTAGTCTATTTATACAATCATTAATAAAAGCAAAGACTTTCTCTGATCACGCGATTTAAGTAAATAAGGAAACACTTAAATCATGTAGGTAACTGGGTAGGAATAAAAATAATTAATAAGAAGACAGATAGCGCTTGGAAGCAGTTTGTAAATCAACTTTCAGGTAGGTATATTTTTTCTGAAAAATCTTGAATTCCAACCATCATTGTGGTTGGACACCAATATTTTGTTTATACCTACGTATTATGCAAAGAAAAACATTCCTGAAACACTGAAAGTTTTCCTTAAGTGAACGAGTTTGTAGGTATTTACTTGATTTTCTATAACAAGTGTTACTCAACTGTTGACTTAGCCAGAGGCTGACAGCATCGCAGCATCCTTCAAGTTTATCTCGACAGGGAGCCGCCATGTTGGCGAACATCTCAAACACAATGATAAACCGCAGTCTCATTATTCGTCAATATTAGATTCGTACATAAACTTGCATTCGAAATATCTGTATCCTTAATTCATGTTTTAGGCAACATATTATGTGTTACGAACTGGCCATCGGGCCGGGCGTGTATATTTTTAGCATTGATTTTATAAGGAGTGTAAGTAATTGGTAAAATGAAAGCAAAAGAAAGAATTAAGTAGGTACGTACCTACCTACTATTTAAGAACAATTACCTAACTTTTTCAGATATTATAACTCAATTTGGCAAGGTAGGTAATTGCTAAAACGGAAGAAAAAAGAAAGAATTAAATGAGTTGAGTTTAGGAGTTAGGACTTTTTAAAAACAATGAACCGACTTTAAATCTTTGTAAGAAGTAGGTAGGTACTTAACAAACATAAAATATTGTCTTCGTAGTTAACAAACGTATCGTGCTACTCCTAAAGTCGGTGCTAAGCTACGATGATTTTACCTATACCTACCTACTTCAAGGGTTCGCAGATCAAGGGCAAACTTTTTTTGAAGTCTGTTAAAAAGAAAAACAAAATTTTAGCTAACTGGGAAATATCTAGACTTGTTATATATATACATAAACATAATACAGAGAGCGCTGATACTGATAGGTAGGTAGTAGAGTAGGTAGGTAGGTAAGTACGCTCTAGTTTTTGTGACCGCCACCAAAACCTGATACAAACGAGTTTCACGTGGCTAGGATAAGTAATTAATTCAGTTTTATTTGTTTTGTTTCGGTTTACATACCGTGACTTTAATTTTAAGTAGCACGCAATATTATATTTTAGGTTTTGATGTTAGAAAAAATACAAAATATGTAATTTCATTATGATAATTATTTCTGATTCTTGAAGCTCGAACGCTGATCAGAGTTGTTCATTAATGGAACTCCTGAGGTTGGTTCTCACCGAGGCTTCAAAAATACCTCGTTATGAAAATCAACTGGTGTTTCTAATTATTCATCCACCACACTATACATACGAGGGTGGATATAAGTCCATGACTTTTTAATGAAGAAAGACTTTTTTCGGAATATTTTGTTTTATTTCTCTACATAATCTTATTGTAGCTCTGCGTATTCAGTCCAACGAAGTTCCTACCTCTTTAACCCATTATTTTTATCTTTCATCGCCTGAAAACTGGTAACTGAAATGAGGGCCCATTTCAGACACCACTTTTTGGCTTGATGAAAATCTTTGCCCGCCAAGAGATTTATTCATGTTTAGTAAGAGAAAAAATCTTGCTGGGGTTGAATCAAGAGAATAGCAAGGATTTATCTTCATTCGATGAGTTTCGATGTCATGAGTGCCGCCGAGAGGGTCGACAGGGTCATTAAGAAAAATTAGAAGTCGCTTGAGCTTTTTGGTTCCAAAAGTAATAATCTTTTGCCGAATTTAGTTAAAAATTAGTGTAAAGATGCCTTAAGGAGTTTCTTTTTAAGACACAAAAATAAATTATGAAAAAAAATTGTAGATTGTTATACAAGGCGCTAAAATGACCCATTGCATACGAAATAGAAACCGAGTTACAATGGGTTTTATCGTCGTGTGTTAAACTCTACTGTTCACTACGATTGCGAGAAAATAAAATACAATATTAAATAGTTTATATACCTACTTCCGTAAACGAATCCAGTCGTTTTTCTATCCTCCACTTCATAAACTTTTTGTACAATATTTAAATAAATGATTTGTGCTTGACGGCAAAAGATTAAAATTATTTCTTTCTTATTACAGTCACTCAATTCAATCAGTTTGTAATTATAGAAAAAAATCTAAAGTCTTCGCGCCATGGTACCTGTAGCAAGCAGCTAAGCAACACAAACACGCATTTACTACGATTCACTCTGTGCACAGAGTATAAATAAGTCTATGATTTCACCGAAGAGATGCTTTTAGTTCCATTTTCAAAAATAAGAATGAGAAACAGTATTAAGTCGAGCGAGTTTTTATTCGTGATTATGAATAAAGACTTTTTCACTTCTCATGCTCGTAAAGATCGTAATTATGTTGGGTATAGGCTGCATAAAATCGCTTTTCGAGCTCTAGAGCATAAAGTAAAATCTTCGTCTAAGTTCAGACTTTAAGACAAAGGTCGCCAGGTAAACAGCCACACGCAATTAAACTTCGTTAAATAAACTTGTTATTTTCTTAATTTTTATACATAATCCATGTTTATTAATACTTTTTTTTTCAATTTTTGAAACCTTGATGAATTATTTTTTTTCGATTTTTGATTAGGGGTATCAAATGAAAGGCCTTGATGAGCACATTCCAAAATTATATAATTTGTCACTAAAATTTAAGAAAAAAAATATTTTTTATTTGATGAGCACGTCCCAAAAATATGTAATTTGTCACAAAAATTTGAGTTTTTTTTTTTCAATTTTTTAATATCGGTATCAAATGAAAGGCCTCGATGAGCACATTCGAAAATTATATAATTTGTCACTTTTTTCAATATTGTTGAAAAAAAAGTTTAATTTCCTATTTCCTCACAATCGAAGTGAAAAGCAGAGTGTATAACTCGTACATAAAACCCATTTTATGCACTTGTTGCAATCTACTATTTCGTTTTAGTAGGCTCATTTGGTAATAGATAAACATGAAAAAAGAAAAAACTTTATCCCCTAGGGGTTATTATGCTATTTTATCTCGGCTCTTGTACGTTACAATGACGGACTTTTTGAGCAAGAGGAGTGAAATAGTAGATTGTTATACGAGGGTCAGAAGGAAGCAATTCCCATTCGAGATATTTAGACGCCTGAGCATAGCGAGGGCGGCTATAGTTCGAGAATGGAATTGATGACTTTTACCCGTGTTAAACACTCTACTTTTCATTTTCAGGAAAGTAAAAAAAGTCTTAGTTATTCCAAAATGTTTATTAATAAAAACATGTACCTACTTAGTAACTACATTGGTAGATCTTATAATTATTACCTAATACCAACTTACCTTTAAAAACCTAGAAAAATTAGAACAATTTGTGAAATTTAAAGTTGAATTCTTGCTTGGAATATTTACAGTTTGATATAAATTATTATGATGACAGATTTGGCTTTGTTAGATACCTGTAAAAGTTAGAGATATTCTTTGGTCTTTGATAAGACGGTAAGTCCATGGCAGAGACTCTCCTGAAGTAGTTGTTTCCTGTAGGCGAATTACAGCGTAGTTTTATCGTTTCTTTTATTTTATTTGAACTTTTTGTTTTAGTTTTAAACTCATTTTTAGTAAATACAAAATCAACACAAAACTTTAATACGGCACACACAGCTCAAAGTCACAGAGTGAGTAAGTCTCCCTCCAATATTTTATAGTTTTTCTTATTTTAAATTTGAAACACGTCGCGTCGCCGGCCGCTCCGCCCAATGTTTTTAATTTTGCACTGGCTGTTTATACCGTGTTTTGTTGTTGTTCGTGAATGCGCCCTACAAGGCTGCAACTTTTTTTAAACCATTTGTTTTTAACAATTGTAAACTTTTTCATTGGCAAATTCAGTTCTATTTTTAAATTACTTTTCCACCCTAGGGTGGAACGAAGAGTTTTGGACCCGCTGCTCAGTTCAAATATACATCACTTTCCGAATATGAGAAATGAAAAAGAATTTCTTCTTTTCAATAATTCTAAACGTGCGTAAATGCATGCATTACGTTAAAATAAAGATACGATCATCTATAGTGAATTGAATAAGTATAATATGTTTATTTACCAATCTAAGGGGTTAGGTAGTCGGTCAAAAGAGTAGTAACAATTTATCAATAATTTAATAATTGCCTGCGCTTCCTGGCTATACTAAAAAGTACATCCTTGCAATTTATTTAATCATTCTGAATTGGTTTCATTTATTGGAGCGAGCACGCTAATCGTAATTTGGTACAAACATGGTTAAAACTTGATTATAAATACAATTAAGTATACACAGTTAATAAAACAGGTACCTAGATAAGATAAGAATAATTGGGTAAAACTAAGGATTGACTGACACCTAAAGGAGCGCTGCGCTGGCACCAACTACAATGCAACTAAATCAAAAAGAAGAAATATATGTAAACTCTTACCTACTAAACGTTTTGTTGTATAGGTCCGGAACGGAAAAAAAATCCGGACGGAGCTGTGTGTGTACCACAGAACAAAGAAAAATTTTGTGTTGTGTAGGCGTGGACGGGACTAGGAAAAATGTATGGTAGGCCATACATTTATCCCAGTTCACGCCTTGTCCCGTCCGTGTTCTCGTCGCGTATTGGATATTTTTGTATGCAACAATCAATGATATATAAAGTTAATATAATTATCATTGGCAACAATGTCAAGAAATCGCCCCATTCCGTCCCCATCCCGTCCCTATAGGTAGGTACTAATAGAGCGATCCTTGGTGGAAGGATGCAAGGAAGAAGAAAGTTTGCATCGCAGAATCACGACCACTTTCTTTGACATATTAATTCTAAGAATGTTTACCTAAGCACTACTAAAACCTGTATTATTTTAAGCATTCGATATTTATTTTTTAATTCTGATTAATGGTGATTAATTGACCAGCCATACATATCAGTAAGTAATGATAGCCATTACTTACTGATATGTATGGCTGGTCAATTAGCTAGTCTTTAATTAATTTATTTAGAATACGAGTTCCGCAGATGGCTGCCGTTGTTGTGATACAAATAAAAAACAAAATTTTAAGTATCATAGAAAAACATAGAAAAACACTCGTCTGTACTATATATTTTATTAAAAGCATTGTATTAATACTAATTCTAAAGTTTAAAAATAAAAACAAAATTGATTTAATTTTATTGATCGTCTATGCTTAAAAATCTAAAGTTTAAAAATAAAAACAAAATTGATTTAATTTTATTTTTCGTTTATGCTTAAAAATCCATTTCAAACTTCTATCTTAGGGATACCTTCTACCATATTTAGCCATCATTTAACAATTAGGTCAATTTATTAACTTTGCATTTATTTTGTTAGGTACCTTCAATACTGGAACTAGATTAATTAGCTACTAAGCGATACATTGCAATTTTATTAGCAAACATGACTAATTTTTTTTTATTCCAACGCGAATTACCAATAATATCGTAGTGGAAACCTACTATGGGTGTCACTGTTTGTCAAGCACGTGCCAACGATGACTACCCTTAGCACGAACAGCTTTCGAAAAAAATAACGCGCGTAAAATCATTCGATAGATAAATTTTGTATTGGAAATTTGTACAGCGCCATCTATCGCCGATAAGCGAAATTAAATTTTCCATAGAGAATTACTCAAAATTCTTAATTAGTACCGACCGCGTGACATTTATTTATAATTTTTTTATAATAATAATGATTTGCTCATCTGTATACTGTATATGGCTTGCGTATGAATTTACCACGCCCGTAGTACATTGTAGAGTCTACAATATGGTATTGTATCAACTAAGGGCGTGGTAAATTCATACGATGTCTGCTAGAGTCTACACAGGTCTTGATAAGGGGTACAAATAAAAATGAGTGAAGTTACACAAATTTTAGCATAGTAATGCTTAATTTTATTGACGGGAAAGATATAAAAAAATTATATCTTTAATTTAAATGATATTTTAAAGTTATTGTCAATATGGTAAGATTATCTAGATAACTATAACACCGAAGTGTGTTTTCCATTGGGGGGATGTCACAAAATTTATCCCGCTTGGTGGCGATACTGCTGCTGGAGACCTTTGTACGGGCATTTATCCCCAATTTCCCGTTAATTTTAAATTATATCTAAAAATGGTTGATAGTTACAATAATTATTATAGAGGTTGGACAGTAAATTAATTAAAGATCGAATTGAAGAAAAAGAAAACCAAAATGTGTTGGAAGAAAAAATTTATACTACGAAAATTCGTATCCGACATCCAAAAATTAGTACAAAACAACAAAATGACAGGTCTATCTACACTAGCGCCAAGTTAGCGGTAGTGCGCCGACTGGTGGACGATTTGTAAATCAACAAAATTATCCTGCCATTCCAAAGCTTTTTGAAAGATACTTAGTAAAACTAGTGGCTCTGAGAGCTGTAGTGTACCTAGGTACACTACAGCTCGGTCTAGACCGTCTAGACCGGGAGGGATCAACGAATGATTTTTTTTCGAACAAGGTGGAAGATCAGCCTCCCTACTAAAATGGCCATTCTACTAAAATTAACGCGAGTAGAATAGGATTACAATGTACGGAAATGACATTTAGCTAACGCTTAGCTTCTGTCAATCCCATACATTGAAAAATAACGTAAATTTTAGTAGAATGGCCTTAAGTAGGCTAGGTCCTCTGAAGTGCGTTACAATTTGTAACGCACTTCAGAGTTACAATAATAGAAAAGGAAAACTAGATTTTAGTAGATTTCCATCGCATATTCTGGAAGAACCCGAAAAACCTCGAAAGTATGGCAATTGCATATCCGGTGACGGAACGGTGGTCTAGTGGGAATAGTGTCATGCTTTCTACGGATAATAACGGATTTCTATGATGATATCGTTAGAATTGTCTTGACAGCCCAAGTGTTCTTAAGAAGGTGGCGTTATAAAAAACCAACATGGCGGCTGTACGGTATATTTTCAATACAAATAATATTTTTTTGCCTGTACGTTCCTAGCTAGCACGGTCATGGTGGGCAGAGACCTCAAGTTCAAAGTTTTAAGTTAGCGAACGAATAGAAAATTGGCCGTATGAGTATGGGGGCTAGCTGGACGGATGGGGTTGGGCCTACAGATGAGATAACAAAATAGGCATCCGCTATGAAAAAACAAATTCTGCATATAATTCTACTTTGTCGACATTGTTTGAAGGAAATAACATTTTATGATATTATGGATCTATTTTCATTTTCGGACGGAACTAACTTCTGGTTTAATTTAAAAATATCTGTCAGTTAACTGGAACTTAATTGTAACCTGTGACATAGGCCCGTATGTAGTTATATTTTGTTTGGGTGTGACCCTCGTCCGGTCTGTGCGGAGAACAATATGGCCTCGTGGTCCGATCAGCCGGGGACCGGTTCACCAAGGTGAAGGTTCGTCAGGTGACCCGTCATCGTGCGGCGTAAATCACATTTTGTTTGTTTACTACTTACGATTAATGTACCGTTGGTCTTTACTTGAGCCTGATTGATGCTGTAACTCAGCATCAATCAGGTTCAAGATATTTCAACAAACATGGATACCCAGTTTCGTGAACTAAAGATTTCCTTTTGGTAGGATTGGTCCTTAGGACCCAAGGATGGATTTAAGAAGAAGAGCCACCATGATTTGTTGTTTTTTTGGTTAACCACTTTTGTTGTTAACACTTCTTACTGTTAGCTAATATGCCAAGTTTGATATCATATTCCTATGAATTATGGGTGCCGAATTCATTTTTGGACTTATATAAATTTGCATAAATTTGTTCATAATGTTAAACTTGTTAAAATGTTAAACTACCTATATATAAATAAAATAAAAAAAAATACTTGCTTGATTAAAGAAAAAAATTAGAATATTTGTAAAAAAAAATACCTTGTAGGAGTTCTTTATCCTTTTCTTTTTTTTTTAATTGTAATTTTCATATAGATTAAAAAAAAATATTTTTAAAAAGAAAGTATTATTGTTTTGTCTAATAAAAAAAATAACTTCGTTACCGGTAGTAAATATTAAAATTCAAAATTATCAAACAATACTTATTTGTGATAAGCTGAAACTGTAGCTTTAATTAGCTTTACAGAAGTAAAGAGCACTTTTTTTCGAAAATACTGAAACAAGTACCAAGTTATTCCAGCAGCACACAGGGTCACCAAGGTTGCAAACTTGGGTAAAAACTACTCTCAAGGGACCTAACAAGTCTAACAACATATGAAAAAAAAACGTCGTATGTCGCGCTTTCGATGTTTGCCTTTTTGTGTCGGTATATTTGACTGGTAGATATATTTTGTTTTTCTAATAATTTGGCTAACATTTCATACTTCTGAGTTATAATACATTTTAAGTTTATTTCATAATGAATGTTACAACACTTACAACTTACGCAGTTATTAGCCTCGAATTCCTCTCCCCCCACCACCTGCAAATTCCAGGTGCGGCTCTACTCGTAAACCCATCTTAGGAACACAAAGGTCAATCCTGCCGAAGGAAACCTTTAATTCAGCAAAATAGCCAATAGCTGTATTCTTAGTTTTTTTGTCGTGTAGTCACCACTGTTCAATCAAGCTAAATTGCAATGATTGTTGATTGATTTTGTTACGTAAGATGTCACAACATCGGAATGGGTTAAATATTTCAAATAGGTAAACAATTGTTTTATTTTTGTATTTTTAGGTACACTAACAAAATGCATACAGTAACATTACATTATGTCAGTCACTAAGCCACTTTGATGTGTATGATTAACTCTAGCTTATCTATAAATTAGTAACTGTATCTAAAGATTTTTAAACAAAAATATTGTATTTTTGTTACCTTCATTATATTTCATCTCGCTCTATGAGCTTGATGGCGCAGCTCCTGGCTCAGCGATTGCGGAGGTTAAGCAACTTTCGCAAGGGTCGGTCATGGGATGGGTGACCAATTTTTTTTTATCTCGACCTCGGAAAGCCCGTTAAGCCGTTGGTCCCGGGTGCATTTGCAGTCGTTAACACCCACCAATCCGCATTGGGCCCGCGTGGTGGGTTATGGCCCATCTTCCTTATCCGGCCTCCATGGGTATATAAGGGAGGCCTGTGCCCTAGCAGTGAGGACATTAAAATGTCTGATACCTAGTCGTTATATTTCATAACAGAAACGGTTGACATGCTTACACAAAGTTATTTTAATAAAATATTATTAGCTAAAGTGTGCAGACGACTCGCTTCCTTCTTCAAAATAATTATTTATATCAAAGTAGACAAAAACAAACTGTAGAACAACTTATTTGTAATTTGATGAAGCTTTTTTAAGTTTACCGTCACGGTCGCCGCGTGCGCAACATAAAGTTAATTCAATTGGCTCATTAAACAACTGCAAAAAAATTCGTCTGTAATATTATATTTTTACCATCTTTAATTATTATTAATCTAAGTTACACAAAAAATTGCACAAACTTTTAATTGAACTTTAACATTGAAAATGCAGTAGAAACACAGGTTTATAGTTTTTATAGTTAAAAATTAATTCAACTTAGTAACGTTGCTTTAATTTTTTATACAACTACTTACCAGGTACATAATTTCCTTCTGATAACACACCATACCACAGAATAACTAATAATACAAGTAACCATACTCACAATAATAATATACTTACCGCCACTTACCGCCTTATTCATAAAACAAATCCTTAAAATAGAGTTATAGTCAATTTTCGATCTTGGATCATCTGATTGAAGAAACTGATCAACTATAGTTGTGCCGAATGAGACCCTGTGTGCGACTTTATTCTTATCGAATCAATTATTTGATTTTTCTATCAAATGACACTACTTATTTGTCGTTTTGACGAATCCATAGACAAAACAAGCAAATCCACGTGCTGATATCAAGAATCTTATATTCATATTCTAATCTACATCTTCCGAAAAACAGAAAAATGGGCGCATTCTGCCAGACAAATCTTTGAGTCGTCGATCGCCATAGAGTGAATCACCAGAGTCCCTAACCATGAGTTGATGCAAACTATTTTCGCTACCGGAATCTATCGGATATACTGCTCACAGTCAATGCGAGTGAAAGAGGGAAAATGATTAAAACTTGAAAATTATAAAGTTCTTGGGCAGCATACTTCTATAACTTTCTAAAGCGTTTGTCACTATTGAGCGATTATGGATAATGATTTTATAGAAATTCCTTTCCTTATAACAAGCATATAGGCCTTCCATAACTTTTAATGAAAAAGAGTTTGAAAGATCGATTTTAAACCATGAGGTAATGTTTAAACAATCCTACCTCATTTTTTCACCTGTGTTTACAATGGTTGTGCGTGAATTTGCATAATGATTAATGAAAGGCCTATTTATTTATTACCTAATATAAATTATGGTTCGTTTTGAATTAAGTATATAGAGTTTAATTTTCCTTGTAGGTGTAACAATTCAAATTTTTTGCTATTAACTGTTTAAAATAATAAAATTATTTAGTTTACGTCGGCCTACGAAGTTTTCGATCAAACGTCTCTAGGCAATTATTTACAAAAATTTAAGTTATTCAGGGGGAAAAAAGCACAATTTTCTTTAACAGATAGGTACCTACCAAAAAAATAGTCTTTCACCAAAGCAACTGTTTTGAGGATATTTTCACGCAATGAGTGCGATTTTATTTGGAAAATTTTTTTGACACATCTGATTGCGAATCAGCAGAAAGTTTTCTTGATTTTCAACTGGTGGCGAACAAAGCATAAAAATTATTCATTCGCAACTGGTTATGAATCGCAGTTGCGAAAACGGCCGGAGGGAAAACTATTTATGAGCCCTGATTCAAATGGCCAACTTAACTTCTATTCGTTCGCTAACATAACAATTAATAATTACAAATTAGGAATAAACTATAAAATTCAGTGACTTGTCCACACAAAACAACGTGATTATGTGATTACGTGATTATGTGATTTACATATAAGTGATTTCAACGTGATTACGTGATTATGTGATTTACATATAAGCTTGCTACATGTGACTTATTTAAATGCAAACTTAAGCTTTAAGTTAGCGAACGAATAGAAAATTACCCGTTTGAATAAGAGGGCTGGAAAGGTTAAAGTCGAAGTTGCTCTATATATATATGTACTTAATTATATTCCTACCCGTTCCAGACTTTTTGAACTGACAAAAAGAACGGACGCAAAAAAGAAAGTGCTTGCTTCGGCCCACCCCAGAAAAAACCTGATATATTTTTCTATTGCCCTTCATGCCTTGAAGATTTCTTGGAAAAGATAAGTATGATACGATACCTGAGTATACTTATTTTTTATTTTACCGTTTCGCAAAACTTAATGAGTGTCCCACTTAATGGGTGTTTGGTAGTTAATCTTTTATGACAATTCTTAGGAGATATAAAATACACTATACATAATTATTATTGTAATAATTTTATTACTTCTTGTGCTACTTATATGTATCACGTGATGTGCAAACAACACGACGATGTGTGTTTAGCTTTAACAAAAAAATATGACGTGCAGGAAAAGCTGAATTTATTCAAGTGGGCTTTATATACCTAGATACATAATTAACGTTTCTTTGTATAAGAGTTTAATGTTACAAACCGGTTGGAAACATCGATGTATTTTATGTTTTATTTTGTTTTATTAATGAAATGCTATTGCTGATCGTACAGTACCTTATAATATTATGTAAGGGAGACACAAATGTAATTGGACCAAATCCTGGGACCACGAGAAAACAGGGATAACTGCTCATCAGCAAAACGATAGTAGATTAACATAAAGGAGCAAAATAATAGTTTTTACGGCAAGGGCGCTTTTTTGAATCCAGAGCGAAGTGAGGGATTCTTTAGTAGAATCCTGAACGTAGCGAGGGATTCAAAGTAGGTACGTCGCCCGAGCCAAAAATACATTTTCACTTCTCATGCTCGTAAAGTTCGTCATTATGTTGGGTATAGGCTGCATAAAATCGCTTTTCATGCTCTAGAGCATAAAGTAAAATCTTCGTCTAAGTTCAGACTTTAAGACAAAAGCCACACGCAATTAAACTTCGTTAAATAAACTTGTTATTTTCTTCATTTTTATACGTACTTTTTTTTTAAATTTTTGAAACCTTGATGAATTTTTTTTTTCTATTTTTGATTAGGGGTATCAAATGAAAGGCCTTGATGAGCACATTCCAAAATTAAATAATTTGTCACTAAAATAAAAAAATAAAAATTGAATATGGGTATCAAATGACAGCCCTTGATGAGCAATTGAGCACGTCCCAAAAATATGTAATTTGTCACAAAAAATTAAGAAAAATTTTTTTTTTCAATTTTTGAATATGGGTGTCAAATGACAGCCCTTGATGAGCACGTCCCAAAAATATGTAATTTTGTCACAAAAAATTAAGAATTTTTTTTTTTCAATTTTTGAATATGGGTATCAAATGAAAGGCCTTGGTGAGCACATTCTAAAATTATATAATTTGTCACTAAAAATGAACAAAAAAATTTTTTTTTTCAATTTTTGAATATGGGTATCAAATGAAAGGCCTTGATGAGCACATTCCAAAATTATATAATTTGTCACTTTTTTTCAATATTGTTAAAAAAAAAGTTTAATTTCCTATTTCCTCACAATCGAAGTGAAAAGCAGAGTGTATAACTCGTACATAAAACCCATTTTACCCTCGACTTGACTATCCACCCTTGCCTACGGCTCGGGTGGATATTATACGTCTCGGGTAAAATGATGCGTTTTATGCACTTGTTGTACAATCTACTATTTGCGCCTGAGTGATATACACTCTACTTTTCATCACCCTCTATGAGAAAATAAAAGTCGCCTCATATTTTATTGTAATATTATTATTATTTAATAAAACATAGTGTAACAACTAAATTAAATTAAATATGATCTAATAATAAAACTACTAAAAACTTATAATTTATTTATATTTGAGACATTTTCGCAATTATGAAAACTATAGGCTTTCATATATTTGACCCGCGATTTTGCACCGTAATAGATTACCTATATTATCCATGACATTTCTTGCGTCAGTTCTATAGAATTAACAGGAGTTAATTCTATACTTTCACTGTCAATTGAAGAACTTTTTTTTTTTTTTTTTTTTTTCAAAACAAAACCATGAATTTCTAACAATCCGTGAAAATTTACGAAAACGCGGGCTGTAGTGGGCCGTCGTACCAGCCAGTCTTTATTCAAACAATATTTGCGTTCGATTTCATTGGCGCTGAACACAGATGTTCCAAATTCAATAAGTGCGCGGCAAAGATAATGGGGTTGGTAAACTTTTTCGAAGAGAATTGTTTTATATTTTTTTTTGATAGCACAAGTTTGAAGAATAAAGAAAATAATATTATGATTTTTTTATTTTACCTTGTTAACTAAATATATATTTTTATATTATTACCGCGATAAAATATCAAACATACGGCTGAACACGAAGTTCCTTTGCATTTACTGATTTAAAAAACTGATTGACAGATTTGACAGACAGTGACAAAGAGTAATCATACCTTTGTTTTTTTTGTTTTGAGCAACAACATAGAAAGTCTTTGGAGCAAAGGCATAACCTACGCATACAGCCGTAATAGTGATTTATTGTACTATGCTGTAAATTAAAAATTATTTTTTTTATTAAAATTAAAATGAAGCATTGTATAATTCCGCAATTTGTTATTTCTGACTCCAAAGCCAAAAGCTACCAGAAAATATATAATTCACAACAGTTTTGGAAAAGTTTACCAACCCCATTGCGGCGCACTTATTTATAAAGAGGATTAAAAACTCATTATACTGCCCGCTAAATGTTTCTTAAAGAAAACACCACCTTTGGGTGCACTTAAAGGCGAACCAAGTCGTCCTTTTCGAATAGATAGGATGAAAACAATCATAATATTTTACCTCAAAAAAATTATTCTGCTATCTTTTGCAATAATATTATACTTACCAACCAACCTACTGCAATAATGTTGATCGGCGTAAGGCGCGTAAGATTTTCCTCTATTATAAGAAAAGCATTTAGCAAGAGGTTCGTGTACCATTATCTGTAATTATGTAAAAGTAATTGCTGATAGGTAGGTACTAGGTAAAAGACAATACAGAACAGTGGCGAAAGAAGTGTAAGGTCAGAATAGTGGACACGATATGGTTCACTTGATGTGATGATGATGACTGAAGCAATAGCGCTTAAATCTGTCATTTATTTAATTACAGAGATTAAACTCTTCAGGTGATTCTCGATAATGTCTTGATAGTCAGTTAGAAAGGTGATGGCCTTAGCGGAGTCCTTAGATGACACTATTGACAAGAATAACTAGGTAGGTACTGCGATTTCCACGTGCATCAGTTTATATAATGTCGTAGGATGTTCGTACAAATCGGATTTTTGTAATAATCCCAGTAAGATTGTAAAGGACTGGATAGTTAGAATCTAAGACAGATTTTTGCAATCATTAGATTACGTCCGAGTGATATTTAGGATTAAGTATTGAAAAAATCCAGCGTCTGCGACAACATAGTGCGTAAACGTAGTATCGTAACTACTATGTTTGTATGGCAATAGGTACCAACGTATTTTGTATGGCAATACGTAGGTAAGTATATAATAGATAAGTATAAATATACAATAAATTACCAAATGATGTTAGAGAACTACCTACAACTAAATTTAAAAGCAAATTGTATAATATTTTAATAGAAAAGACATATTACTAAGTATATTAATGACTACCTAAACGATAAAATTATTGACATTGCACACTATTATAACTTTTGACATTTTCTAATTGCTGACATAAGTATTCCAATAATTTAATTTCATTCTTAATTCAGTGATTTAATTTTGTTTTAAATATGATTTATTGACATTATGTAATAAAACATTATTATGTAATAAAACAATAAAATGTAATAAAACAATAAAACATTCGACAGGATATGCTGGAAAAATTATTATACCTAACAACTTGTTTGTAGGTACCATATTAAGCAAATAAATGAATTACGAATTACGAATACTTATAGGACCTCCTATACACCTCCTAACTCTAAACTAGGCTGCAGACGGACAGACGGACATGACCAAACAAACTATAAAGGGTTTCTTTTTGACTTGACTAACGGAACCCGAATAAGCTCTTTGTTTTTTGACATTTCTGCATAACCTTTTATATATATACATTATATGAAGTGGTTGTCATAGGTATATGTGGTGATTAACAAGTGTGTAGTAAAATATTGGATATTTTAACATTATTATTCAAAGATAGCAAAATTGTCAATACCTACCCATATTATGAGGTCGTAGCGGACTTTTCCCGTTTCCACTAACACAAACAGGTTGTACATTATTTAGTCGAAGCAAAAAGCTTAATGAATACTGAATTATTTACATTAAGTTGTTATGGTGCGGTCACTAAGGTGCTAAGACACATCAAACTCCGCGTGTTTTTTACTGCACTTATTCAGATGTATATGATGTATGTAATAAACAACTAGACTTGTTAGGATTGTACCTGCTTGCTATAATAAATACATTGGTAGTTACATAGCTCGATTATAAAGACGCAACGAAGGTATATCCAATGGATGGATGGGAAATGGATGTGAGCAGCGCTGGACACTATTAGTATTACAGCAATATCCAGGCCACGTTTTTGCATGATACAATTTAAAAATGCTACACATAGGTAGGTACGTACTGAATGTAACGACAGTTTTAAAACTGTGGATGTGACACATTGTTACTTATTTTTGGCACAAATAAAAACTTACTAAGGAAAAGAAACAATTCATCTGTCAAATGAAAGCGATTCCGATAGCAATGAGGCCAAGAATCTTAGATTCATATTCTACCTACACCGTTATTTTTTAAGTATACTTATCTAAAAATGAAAAGGGTTGTTCAGACCACGTGAATGAACAACTTTTACTATGGGGCAACCACGATAATAACGGTGTATAATGAGGGATTTTCAAAATGACAAAAAAACTATAGGTTTGATTGAGAAACAGGCAAGTGTCAACTTAGAAAACGTATTAAAACAAAACACAATCTTTTACGAAGCCAATTTTGACACTTAACTTTTCCATTGACGCCATCTAGTGAGGCAAATAGTTACTATTTTTTGTTTTCTAGTGACACTTGGAAAATCCCTTATTGAAGGCGGTAGAGCTGCGGCGGCAGTAGCATGCGCATTGGCTGCCAATTGACAGCGCGTCAGCTGTCTCCTTCACTCCCACACGCAAAGCAGACAGCTCGCTCTTTGTACAATATGGCCGAATAAAGTAATAGAAAATACAGATTTTTATTAAATACAGTACTTACGTGTGAAATAAAGCATTTTTCCGATCTCTGACCGTTGCTGTATAATTTGTACATCGTCTAAAGACGCAAGTGACATTTTTTTACGGTATTTCACAATTTTATTGCGTCTGATTGACGAGAGCCGCGTGTGTTACCGTGTCGCGAGACTGTGCCTGACTAAATGAAAGTCGGGCAATTACCTGACTTTCGTCTTGCCATTGTGAAGCGCGGGTAACCTATATCTTTACATTTAATATCATTGTTTGTATCTACGGGGCTCTACGGCAAGCTATAGGCGATAAAGTATTAAGGAAAATTCTAGTTAAAGTCGGGTAACGATGGATTCATTGATTAATAACATAAATATAATATGCTACCAAGTTAATTGATAAATATTATGAGTCTGTTCAACACAAAACCTGTTTCAAAGATCATCATTAGTCTTAACTTAACAGCTTCTCATAAAAGGTAAATAAGATTTTGCTCACATGTTTGTCGTAAGTAAGTACCTACTTCGTATGGAATACCCAAAATATTTATCGTTTACTCGCGATGTTTTCACAGATTTTTTGTACGTAATTAACCACAACCTCTTGTGATCATAACATCGTAATCATTAACGGTTGTATTTATAAACGATGAGTAACTTTGCACCGGTTTAAGCAAAAATTTGGCTTAGCAATATTAGTTTGACGACTCAAAGCATCATATTCCTATGTAAACTTTTTGGTTTTAAACTAGGTGTAAACAGTATAAATAAGTTTTCAACACATTTGCTCGTAAAGTGAGCCCTAATACATCGATTTTAGGGCCATAAACCGAGCTATAACAAACGCGTGCAATATTAAATTATATAAAACACTTGTACGTAATAGAATTAACCCTACAAATTTAAATTAGTACCTTACTGCAAGTTCTATGCGAGTAAACAGAGCATTCCCAATTTAGCCGGGTAATACAGTTATTTTTTTAGTAACAACAAAGAGATTTTATGCTGCTGAAAATTCATTACATTTTTGGAATAAATAAATGTGTAAGTCCTTATTAAGTCAAACAAATATTTATTATTATCAAATTATTCATAATTCACAATCTTTTGTTATAAAATATTAAAATATTTGCATTTTATCACTTAAAATTATAATTTTGAAGTAGGCTGTATGCTACTCACCCCTTTGTTCGCAAAATAATCTTGCGTTGGGCGTGTGAAAAAAACAAAAAAAACCGCCTTTTCCCATAAATATCATAGGTATTTTGTTTTTGTCGTATTTGTTGCTGTGTGGTAAATTACTTTCTTTTTTCCTCGCAAATGTGTTGAAAAACGTCGTATGAAACTCGTGAGCTCTTGCTTATTGCACCCTAAGCTAACTTGTCTCATAATGTACTATTATGGTGTAAACTTAATCTTCGTTTATTAATATGAGGGTAAGGTTTATTAATATAAGTATAAATAGCATTGTGAATGCAAAAATCTCAAATTTAAAAATTATATAGCTATTTCATCTTAATCAATTGCCAAATATCTGGAAAGATATTTCAATTGAATGTCGAGGTAATTCCTCACATTGGTGAAATAACGCTGGCTTGCAGCGTAAGAGTAGGATATACTAGAAGAAATTTGGCGATGTCACTAGTGACTCGGTAGCTCAGCGGTCAGAGCATTGGACCGGATATCCAAAGGTCGCGGGTTCGATTCCCGTCTGAGTATTGATCTGGTGCGAGTCGTATTTTTTCTAGTATATTATTTAGTAATGAGGGTAAGGGTTAAATCTACCTACGACTGTTGTTACGTATTGAGGTACCTAATAAAAAATTCACAGATTTTACAGTCCCTGCAAGAATCGGAGCATTGAAAATGAACCCAAAAATTTACGAAAAACCATAATCAAATTAAATGCAAAATCCTATTATATTTTTTAAGTTAAATATGTAGTACCTATTTATTTTTACGATTGTGACTGCCTCGACGCGGCCGATATATTATTAACCGATTTTCAAAATTCCAATGCATGCACTTCTCGTCTGCTTCTGCATCTTTTAACACTATTACGATCGGTCAATAATCTTAGAAGCTACATCACTTTTTATGTACGGAAACACCCGTTTTTCTACAATTCCAAATCTAAAGGGACCACCTTACAGGTCACAATTATTATTAACCGATTTTCTAAAATTTTTCGCCTTTTTGTAGCCAAACTAATACCCTAGGACCCATTTTTTCATAAATCGGTATTTTTTTCCGAAAAAATTACAATTTTAGTAAACAAACACCCCCCCAAAAAACCGAATTTCATTTCACTAAAGTTCAGTAATCGAGTCTCGCAGTAGTTTTTCCTAGATTTTCCCGTATTTTTTAAGATTTTTAACTACAAATTGTATAGTTTTCAGATTTGCCCCTGTAGGTACTTGTAGTAAAAGACGCTATTACTTGCCAAACATAGTTCTAGGTCAACGAGAAGTAGGTACCCTATGAATTTTCATTCCCTTGGGAGTGTCGAAATATGCGTTTTCTGCGGCATAAACGGCCGTATCTTTTTTTACGTAGAACTTAGAACTTAGAAGTTTGTTTTTTTTTCTTCAAGGGACTGTAGATTTGAGTGTATGGTTTTAATTTCAACTTGATACCTCCATGCGTTCTCGAAATAAAGGCTCTTTGCAGACGGACGGACAGACGACTATATTTTTATGATTGAATAAAAAATTTGAGCTCAAACCGGAAATGTCAAATCTGTCAATATGAAGTAAAAACCTTCTCTTTTTATGTTTTTTAGGTTATTACTATAATAACGTGCTAAGTGGTGATTCATGCGAGCGATACATACCTTCACGCGTTCCCGAGATAAAGGGTTGTAACCATAGACATAGAAAATTTTTCGCTGCGCTCAAGAAGACCAACAAAGCGTAGAAAAGAGAAGTTAACATTATACAAAGACAAAGGATCAAGTGACAATATGCCAACATTTTTTACAGTAAGAGCGTCCGAGCGGCTAGCAAAAGAGCAATCACAATTTCTTTAAAATATTTGGTAATCTTGATTAGAATTTTAAATAAGGGTATCGTGGAGCCATGGTGTCTTGTTCTGTTAGTGATTGTGATGTGACAAAAAGAAACAATCCAAGTAATCACACTTTTCACAGGTAAATAAGATATTGCCACACATTTCTCTAAAACCAAATTTCGCTACATTTATTTGTTTATCGACGAATAAAACAGTATGGAACATAGTTTATTAATTTCCTTTGCCATAATATAGTCATATTTTATGTATGTAAGTCATATTTTACGTATCTCATTATATAATGTATAGATGTACACATTCGTTTTTCGGATCACCTGTTTTTTGACATTGTTGTTCTTTGACATTCTATTTCTAAGGTTTTAACAGACAGACAGACAGCAACAAAACTGTGATCTTATAAGGGTTCCGTTTTTTTCCTTTTGAGGTTTGGAAACCTAAAAATGACATTCAGATATAGACAATATTCTTGTTTTCATCTACCGACTTATCGAGTACCTATTCAAACTATTTTTACAAGCGAATAAAATTTAATTTGCTTACCCATTAGGCTGTCAAATGCCTAATATAACTTACCGAATTATATTATATTTCTTACTCATCTACCTACTCAAAACATCATTAATTTTATAGTCTATTCAAAATCTATGTATAACGGATTTATTAAGTTGTTTAAAGTTACTAACTGATCGAATTATGTCATCTGGCTCACGTGTGGCCATCTCATTACCAAATTGAAGACATTAAGATAACATGGTGTAACATTTTTATTACATAATCTATTTCAGCATTAGTTCTATTATTATACAGGGTGTTAGTAGCATCCGATCCTAGCGAAAACTTTCAGGGCATAGTCGAATCATTGATTCTAAATCTATCTGAAGTAGAATTTTCCGTCGCAAAATTCATGAAAATTTTAGTGTTTTTTTTTATTTTTATATAACATAAAGTCTGTCTTAGTAGCATAGAACACAGAAAAATAATTAAAAATATCAAAGTTTATAAAACCGCAATGTACTACTGTTACCCGCGATATTATTCAAGTTGGCGAGTAAGTAGTATAGTTACTGACTTATTCATTAAGTGAGATCGTTAATTAGTTAATTACATTTGTAATATTTAAATATTACAAATGTGTTGTGACATTAATGTCTATTTACTTACATTATTTTTCCCCGTACCTCTTCATAATTATTGAACTTGTATCTTAATGTGATTAAAAACGAACAATATTTTTGAAAAGTTGTGTTGAGTCGTGATAATAAAAAAAAACTTTATATGAAACATTTATTGATGATAAATGATGGTAACAGATACGTAGTCACTTTAGTCAAAATTATTTAATGTCATCGTCATCGTAATGTACTTCTAGATCAAGAGAAATTAATATATTTCGGCAGGGCCATCTAAAATAAAAAGTCTGGCGGTCATTCCAACAGGAGAGGAGATGGATCCCAAAACGTGGATGTGTTCTTGTCGATTTAAATTAGGTGAAAGTACTAAGTACCTATTTTAAAACATGAAGATACTAGACTTGCTGGAAGCCGCTGGGCTCAAAGAGTTACCTACTATAATTAGGTGGCGAGTTACAATAGATCTTTTAGGTCGCAGTGACTACAGTCTCATCTTGAGATGCATAGCCCCTAACACTCAAATAATAATAAATACCTATTTCATGCCTTTAAATTATCGCTAGTACAAGACCAAAGACACTGTAAATATTATATAAGTTTGGCATACGATAACGCAAAAAACATGTATTAAACACGTATTAACTATTATCTGTTAAACTTGTGTCAATGTTTGGTGAAGGCATAACAATGACTATAAATTAATGAAAATTGCTTTGTTCGTCAATAATTAATGATAGTTTCATTGAAATGAACATACGTCACATGCAATAAATTAATATTAAAGACGATAGCTGGCGACAAAAATATAAACAATCAATTTTTTAAATACTTGTTTGTTTACATACCTACCTGAAAAATAATTTCAATGTGGAAAATTACATTCAATATGACTATACGTTAAAAAAAGTTTCAAAGAAAAACCTCCTTCAAAACCCTAAAAATAAAAACAAAAACAGCTTCAAAATCAAATAGCTCTAAAAAGCAAGAAATAATATTAAATTCACCAATACGGATATCAATTTTAATAAAAAACCAGTGTTTCTTTCAGTACTACTCCGGGGGAGCGACGGCCCCCCGGAGCAGCCTTAGTGCCCCCCGGAGAAAAATGTGTTGTGTGTAGGTAGATGAGCAAACTAGTGTAGTGTACGACGGATGAGCTCCCCCGAACCTCTTAATTGCGCCCCCCAGAGAATTTTGTCGTAAAGAAACACTGTAAAAAACGTCTGTTGAAAAAGACGTCTGAAATCCCCACCAGACTTCATTAGACGTTTTTTAATTAAAATTGACTACACTCAAGGTATCCCTTTTCCAACAAAAAAAACATTTAATTCGGTTCATAAATAACAAAGTCGTCAAGGTAGTTTACCCAATTATTTTCAGGATTACTTGAAAACTACTGAACCGATGTGAAAAAAAATTAAATGAGACCATCTCGCAAGAAAACTCAATCGAACAAAAAAATAATCATCAAAATCGGTCCATAAATGTCGAAGATACGCGCGTGCGAACAACGATAAATATAAAAAAATATATAATCGAATTGAGAACCTCCTCCTTTTTTTGAAGTCGGTTAAAAATTTGATAAAAAAAAAACATCGATTTATTAGACCTGGAGTAGACCACACAATTAATGCATTTCTATTTAATATTTAAATAGAAGGACGAAATTTCAATGGTCTTCTTTATAAATACTCCACTAGCTGGTTTCATCCTATCGGTTAAAACGATTGTCTTCCGAATCGAGAAAATGTCTTCGAGAAAATCGAAAATACACGTGGATGACACCTTGAATTATGTCCTTACTCTTTATGAGATGCCAGCGCAATCAGTTAACGTAGTAGGAACTGAAGTATTGCAACCTTAAAATGAGTTAATAAACAGAAACAATATGGGGTGGGGAGCATTAAGGAGAAAAACAGTACAGCCTTAATGCTCCCCGCATTAAGGCTGTACTGTTTTTCTTGGAGGTGCAAAACGTAGCGCGCCCGCGGCTCGGCTCACAGCCACGTTGTACTTCTTTCTAAACGCACGTCCAACAATAACAAAACACGATCTGCCGCGTACGACCTCCGCCGCGCTTCGGAAAAACGACAACCAAAACAAGCTTTAAGCTAAATATTTTTTTTGTGTTTTTTGCAAATTGCAACCGTGGAACCTATGCTGACTCTAAGGACAGACAGTGACGTGATATGGTTCCCAAAAGTGATTTTTGATAGCAGTTTATTCGATTGTTTGTGACGACAGCTTTTACTAAACAATTCTAAATATTCAGCAATGCTTAGAACTTTGTGTTAGTTTAATTTTGTTTTGTATAATCAACGCTTCGATTTCGGTAAGAGGATTTTGTTAATTTACTAATTGTTATAAATAATTTGAATTTAAATCTACAAACTCATTTTTAAATTATTGTTGTATTTTTTTGCACGGGTATATTTAATATATTTTTATAACTTATTACTATCACTATATTAAAATCAAAATAAAAGTTATAAACAGGTAGGGTCTTAATGTCTGCGTTGTATAATTATTAAAAAACCTAGGTACGATGAAAAAAATATTAAAGCTTACGATAATAAGTAAAACTTTAGCAAACATAATTATTATGTATTTTTATATGATATGTTCAAGATGGCCATGAATTGCTATAGTTCCGCGAGTGTGATAATTAAAAATATATTACCTACTTTTTAATTACTTATTTATTTATCATCCGTAACTTTGCCATGGTTGTTTAGCGATAAATCGGTATTTATACCTAGTGTGTAGTTATAACAATTAACTACTTAGCTGTTCTTTACAAGAAAAAAAATTCAATTATTTTTAGAAAGCAACTGTTTTTTAAATAAAATATGACGTGAAAATAACAGATGGCGGCCAATTTATAGGTCCTTAGCCAATAGTAAATTTTGAAGTGACTGTATTTTTTTACAAAAGGAAAAAATGCGAAATTATGCCTACCATGAAATAAATATGTATTTTATGGCTCCTATAACTATAGGGACTTACACATGTTTTAATATCCATTTCGGAGGATTTCTTTTATTCGTTATTTACATTTTTACTTCGATAACAAATGCAGATTTTGAGAAATGCGAACTAAAATAGTATCTTACCTACAAGAGTAAGACGAAAATGAAAATAATTTAATTTGTTCATTCCATACCCACGCTCACCTAAAACGTAATGATCATTATGCTCAGTGGGCTCACAAATAAAAAAGTAGAGCCACTCACGGCCGAATACTTAAAAGCTTCTTAGCTAAAATCTTTAGTTAAGGTCTCCTTAACTTTAACGAAGCTGTCAGTTTCATAGAGTTTCTGTCAAATCTGTAATTTTTTTTGAATTTAAGGTTTTAACTTTAAGATTCGTTTGAGTATTTGGCCGCTAGTCTGTAAAGTCTGCAAAAAAAGTCAATAGACAAAAAATATTTAATAAATACCAACACCCCCCGTATTTTCTTCAAAAAAAATCTTTTTTTATAAAAATAAAAAGTTTTTTTTTCATTTTTGCAGTGTAGCGACAGCGAGAAAGTGTGTTTGTTTACTTTATATCTCAATAGATCAAGTTTTAGGTAGATTGACCGGTTTCCGACAGCCTACTTTTTCCGATGACTAATTTATGAATACTTACCCCTCATTGTAAAACACTTTGCAGGTAGGTTTTTGTAGCTTTGTTAAAAAAGTAATTGTATAAAAAAAATTTTTTTTCTTATGGTAATAATTACCGATGAGGTAACTGTATTTCCAATGCAATCAAATTCAGTTCTTATTTAAAAAAAACCGCTCTAGGGTGGAAAACAAAGTTTTCCATTCCACCCGCTTCTTGGTTTAATACATAACTTAATATTATGGTTTAATAATAGATTGTTATACAAGAAATTATTGATACACCCGAAATATTTAGGCGCACCAGCGAGCGAAGTGAGAAAATATGGTTTAGATGTTAAAAAAATTGTTGCGGCCTTGAATTATAAAAAATTTAAATCATACTGTGTATTATCACAGATAATATAATACTAATTATGTATGATGTATGTATAAAAAGCCAGTCCGAATTAAAAACTTTTATGCTGGGCGGCCGGCCGCCTAATTTAGCAGGATACTCCAAATAATAATTAAAAATTAAAAATTAAAAATTTCGAACAGTTCATTTTGAATTTTTTGGAAAAAATAATACTTTTCTTACCCTACCTACTTGACAAACAAGGTCAAATCTTTTTACACAAAATATAGACCATATTTTCTAACAAAAAATACAAAATGAAATGAACATTTTTAATATTTTCATAGAATTTTCATTTTAAAACTACCTATCATCCACCCACTCCAATACCTTAGAACAATATACTATACCTACTTACTCAACTAGTTTACAAAATAATATTTCTTAATGAATAAAATTTTACAAATTCTCCGAAAATGGTTAGCGACCCAGACCTCTGCGATTGCAAGGTTAGGTTCAGGATTCTAAATCAGTTACCTGATTTGCGAGTCTCTTCACAGCATTTGATACCTAAACCAACAAAACGAAAACAAACAGTGTGACATCATTTCGACATTTTTTTTATTACAGAGTTGAAAAATCACGTGGTTTTGTTATACTTAGCATAGATAGACAATATTATGTCTGATACAGATGAATTGCCTAATCGTAGATATTATATTTTCTTAAATAATAAAATGCATTTATTTTAATTTTTTTGGCGGTTTATGGGAACAACAGTTCAGTCTGACTGCAACTTAACAATAACAGCTATATATACTGCATTCAATATGTTTGTGAAAGTTAGTATCTCACGTGATCTCTCTCACGGGGTTTAACGTTGTAGAAAAAAAACAAAATATTCACCCATTGGTTATGTTTATGTGCCCTAATTGTAAAGTACCTATTCAGTGTAAATTGCCCTAAAGTTTTCGTGGATCAGGCGAAAAAATAAAAACAATAACCAACCTGTCAGCATCTTTCAAGGATCGTCATAAATGTTTGGGAAGCGTATTCCACGAGATTTTACGTGGTAGAAAATGTTCACCAACAAAATATGCACTGAAAAGATCAAAATAAAATGAGTTTTCCTATGTTTTCAGTTAATTAGGAGTAAAAGTAACCACCCAGACAACTAAACAATAACCAGCCAGATGCATGGCTTCTTTCAAGTATCGTCATCAATAAGTGTTTGTAAAGCGTGTATCCCACGAGTTTTTACGTGCTAGAAAAATTTCACTAGCAAATTATGCATTGGATAAAAGGTTATAATGTGCCATACATGTTTGCTAGATCAAAAGAAAACGAGTTTTCCTATGTTTTCAGTAAATTAGGCGTAAAGGTAACCACCCAGACAACTAAACAATAACCAGCCAGACGGCATCTTTCAAGTATCGTCAGCAAAAGGTGTTTGTAAAACGTGTATCCCACGACTTTTTACGTGGTAGTAAAATTTCACTAACAAAATATGTATTGGATAAAAGGTTAATGTGCCATACAACATTTTTGCTAGATCTAAAGAAAATGAGTTTTCCTAAGTTTTCAGTGAATTAGGGCGAAAAAGTAACCATCCATCCATCACCCAGACAACTAAACAATAACCAGCCAGACTATCTTTTAAGGATCGTCATAAGTGTTTGTGAAGCGGATCCCACGAGATTTTAAGTGGTAGAAAAAAGGTTAATAGCTTACTAACAATATATGCATTGGATATTTTGTTTATGTGCCACACAAACACGTTTGCTAGATTTTCAGTGAATTAGGCGAAAAGTAACCACCCAGACAACTAAACAATAACCAGCCAGACATCTTTGAATGATCATCATCAATGAGTATTTGTGAAGCGTATCCCACGAGAGCCGTCCGGGCCTCGCCGAACAACGGCCGCCATTGTTGGCACTTTGTATGAGGGACCTTGGCATAGGATATGACACCGCCGTAATCGATATCACTACTACTTTCATGTCATTTTTCAATTGTATAACCCTAATAGGCTACAACCAATACATAGATGAGGGAAACTGTAATTAGGTATTATTTTGCGATAAAGTTCTTAAAAGTCACTTATTTTATTAGCACTAATTTTTATTTAACATTGCAGAGATCTTGATACTAAACCTCTTTATATTGAAATAACCGCCTCTGTGGTCTAGTGGCTCGCGTAAGGCGCAGAATTCCCGGGTTCGATCCCAAAATTTTTGTGTTCCGGCAGTTAGAGGTAAGATACATAGCCAGTTCCTCAGTGATGTGGATTTCGGGTGTAGTGCGCTTCCACCTTCTACCTTAACATCAGGTGAGGTGAAGGACAAGAAGCACTATCCCGTTGTGCATTAAAAAAATAGAGTGTAGAGCCCTGACAGTGCAAAGCCTGACAATAAAAAAAAAGATCGGTTAGTACCTACTTACTTATTTAACTTAATAAGGTAACTATATTGTTTATTTTCATTGTTATACATGAAATGTATTAATGAACGTCTTAACTTTTTAATTTTTCCTCTTTATGAGGGCTTTATTACAAGGATATTTAGTTTAGAGTTTTAGGCAACCCAAATAGAATTTAACCAAAATCCAATGGTGGGCGGTTTAGGACGGAACTGAGGCACAATCATCTACTTAGTCAGCCCGACGATTATCTGACCTAAATCGTGCGCATGCGACTATTCGTCTCACTAGAGGCCTAAGTGTAATCTTTGAACGAAACAGGTCCACACAAACATGAGACGACACGAAAGTCATCTATCCTAGTTATTATGTAGTCTTAATTACAACATTTTTTTCCCTAAAACAGAAATAGGTTCCTATCGGCGTGCGTGTGGTTTGAGGGTCACTTCGTTGAAAATCAATAAAAGTATACTGAAGATTTAGTGTGCATTAAGTATAAAAGAAATGTGAAACTTGGATTCGGTTTTGTGAAAGTCATCTTCACCGAGTTATTAGTTGAAGAGTCGGGTCCTCAGTTCTCACATGGAGGATTGAGGGCCCGCCTGTAGCGAACAAACTATTAACATTCTAAGTTAATCCCGAACAAAATTGTGGAAGTAAGATATTACGCAAAACGCTTTCCTATTTTGTATTCTTTTATAAAGCACACTAAATCATCAGTATACTTTACTTTCATTGATTTTCGACGAAGTGGCCCTCAGACCACACGCACGCCCCTGTCGGGCTTTGGGTCACAAAGTCACAATTATGTCAATTTTCTAAAGATAAAGTATCAAAGGTCTATTAAAACAAATCTCTTAAAGTAAATAACATTGCACATTTAATTAAAGCCATCAGCCATCAGTGATATCCATCTACGGACATGCTATTGTTACGGCTCCGTTTCCTCATACGTTACGTTTTTTTACTGCAAAGTTATGTTAAACTGTAAATATAAAGTAAACCTATAGAAAATGAAAGAAAAACAGAAAAATAAGATATTTCTATGTATGTATCTTTTGAAACGTCTGTGCTTAGGTATTTATCAAGCAATTTATTAAATAATAAATAAAATATAAAGTTACTTAAGTAAAAATTCTCAATACTTACCTATCGATATATTTTTTTAAATATATACGAGGGTGGTTTGATAAGTCGCATGACTTTGAAAAGAAGAAATACTTTTTTTTCATAATTTATTTTTGTGTCTTAAAAAGAAACTCCTTAAGGCATCTTTACACTATTTTTTTTTCAAATTCGGCAAAAGACTTTTGGAAACAAAAAGCTCAAGCGATTTCTAACTTTTCTTAATGACCCTGTCGACGCTCTCGGCGGCACTCATGACATCAAAACTCATCGAATGAAGATGAATCCTTCCTATTCTCTAGATTCAACCCCAGTGAGATTTTTTCTCCTACCAAACATCAATAAATGTCGTGGCGGGCAAAGATATTCATCAAGCCAAAAGGTGGTGTCTGAAATGGACCTTCATTTCAGTTACCAGTTTTCAGGCGATGAAAGAAAAAAATAATGGGTTAAAGAGGTAGGAACTTCGTTGGACTGAATACGCAGAGCTACACTAAGATTATGTAGAAAAATAAATCAAAATATTCCAAAAAAGTCTTTCTTCATTAAAAAGTCATGGACTTATCAATCCACGTTCGTACCTACCTAGGTACCTACCTATGTCGAAAGGAAATAACGTTATTAAAAAACAGGTAAGTATAAAAATTGTTTAAAAAACAAAAAAACCGACTTCAAAAAACCTGCCTCTAAAAAAAGTAAGAAATAATATACAAATCATTAGATACGCATTATCATTGTTATAATAAAACACGTCTATTAAAGTCGGGTGGGGCTGGAGTAGGTACATCTTCCTTTTTTTATTCTAAAAGCACCACCCGACTTCAATTGACGTGTTTTATTATAACAATGATAATGCGTATCTAATGATTTGTATATTATTTCTTACTTTTTTTAGAGGCAGGTTTTTTGAAGTCGGTTTTTTGTTTTTAAAACATTTTTATTTTTTTATTTTTAGTGTTAGTAAGTACCTTCTGTATTTGGTAGACTTTAGTTTATTTATATTATCTTATCCAGTAAGTATATTATCTAGGTAGATAAAACATGGGTAGACCCAAAGTTATTATTTTTTTAATTTAACTTTTTTGTGTAAGTATGGTATATTTAGCGACGATATTATCTAAGTTACAATAGTCTTATGTCAATAGCTCATCACCTTTTACAAAATACTGGTTTTCCCGACGCAGGGGCGTTAGTTCTTGAGGAGTTCTCCTGGTACTTCACTATCAGCTCCACTTCACCATATGCATTATGACGAACAACATAAATAGCCTAGCAACCGTATTGAAGTAATCGTATCGCACCAGTGAGATACTTAGTTTAGTACCTATTGAATAGTTCCGGTGATCATCTATGGTCTTCATCATCAGTTCCACTTCACCAAAATGGTACTTTTCGAAAGCAAATGCACGAGTTACTTAAGAAAATACCAAAATCGCTATAGGTGTGCCTATAATATTTGAAGAGTTTCCTTGATTTCTCCAGGATCCCATCATCAGATCGTGATCTTATGACAATGGGACTAATCTGTAACTATATGCTTTCAAACAAAAAAATAATTTTTAAAATCGGTTTGAGATTGACAAAGTTATGTTAAAACATACATAAAAAAAAAACCGTCGACTTGAGAACCTCCTCCTTTTTTTGAAGTCGGTTAAAAAGTGAACAAAATCATCTTTCCTAACTTAGATGAAAATGAACCAGATGAATTAGGTACCTACTCATTACCATTCGCCATTTTACTTATTAACAAATACTTAGTAAATGAACCTGTGACGTACGTGTACCTAGCTGCGCTTTCGAGAACGAAATGCTAGCAGCCAGATGCTGAATTTGCTTAGTACTAATAAATCCTATAAAAACAGTTAGGCACATTCTTTTGAAGACAGTAAAGTACGAAAATAAATCCAATCTACGCACGTATCAGTAGGTACTAAAGTGATTTTTCACCTGCCAAAAAAGAACGATCTAGAATAAAATTATTAGTAGGTACCTACCTAGCCTATTATGTTCTTTCATAAGTTTTTGTGAATTTCATTATTTTTAATTTTAGGCTCATTTCGATTATTAATTTAAAACATATGTAAATTATGCGGCGTAAAGCCAGTTCAAATGAGAAATAATTTTATATTGAAAGGAAATTACTTTTGTCTTTTGTAGGCACTTCCATAAATAATTGGGATAATTTTTACATTTCCTTTGTTTCCATTTCTAGTAAACTTTAAAAATAACAAATTGTTCTGGAAATTTCCTACGACATCGACATTTACGTTAAAGTATTGAATAAAGTACTTATGGTATGAAAGTTTACAGAAAAATAATTTTCCTAGCTAGTGTGATTGTCGCTAAATTATTTGTCAATGACCACAACAATATTTTAACACAATCTAATACAGAGAAATAATACAGACTCACAATAAGTACCTACCTACATAAAGCAGCAGATTACGCGAAGAAGAAGGTTACCTTCAGCTTTTGATTTTTAATCAAAGCCCAGCAGTAAATATTTTAAAATAGATTCATGAGCACACATAGACACCCTCTCACAGACACGGAATAACCGGTATCTCAGACGAATCTCAAACGAGTTCGAGTGTGTGACGAAGTCTAGCCTGCCTAGCATGACCGATTTATATCGCGTGATATAGCATTTTATCGACACTCAACTGTCAAACTCCTTTGTCTTTTTGACAGTTAAACGTGATAAAACGCTATATCACGCGATATAAATCGGTCATGCTAGGCAGGTAGGTGTTGGTGAGAGCTGTATATGTGTGTGCGTTGCGTGTGTAGTAGATAGGTAGGTACTTACTTCTGTGTGCTTCTGTCCTCTCTCTCTATTTTGTGACTCAACGCACACTTGACATATTATTATATTTTTATCTGCTGTGTTTTCGTTTTTCAGTTACAGTTTTGTTTGACCTTGATTTATTTTCGCAATAATTAGGCATCTGCACCACACACCACACCTAGTGTACCGCGCGATGTCGCGTGCCTTCTAATAATCTAGCTCTGACTACGAACATACATGAATTAAGGACTATTAATCATCCACAGCCACTAAAATAACAGAACAGACGGACGAGTGACATTTATATTTTTTATATATAAAACAATGAAAAATACCGCATACCTACAGATTTTCTTGTGGTTTTATGTGGACTCTCCACAGACCATACAACAAATACACTCGCGTCGCGAGCAAAATTAAGTACTACAAAGGCCTATTTTCCTACAAACGAGCTAATTTTGAAGCTTTGATTCTCCGCCCAGGATTAAACGGGGTGTGATTTGATGATGGCCATTCGAAGAGTAAAACGGTGGAGGCCTAGACCCTTGATTACGTAGTCTGTTGCTAACAATTCTCGATCGCAGTTACATTGCTGCTTTAAGTAAGATAGTTCTCATATTGGTTCCTAATAAAGCAGAAATGTAACTGCGATTTCTGTCAAAGTTGATTGCAACAATGTTACATAATGATTATCAAATTGATGATAGATTCCATTTCAAGGGGGCAGGTTTCTGCAATACAGTTTTTAAACTAGTGTGGAAAACACAGCCACAAATCTGTGATTAATTAAATTATTAATATAGTACATCATATACTTAAGTACCTTAAGTTTGTAAACCTTTATATAAATATAATATAATCATTATATTATATATTATATTAAATCAGCCCGCAGGTCGTTAAAGAAACCCAATTAGTAGGGTCCCCAAAAGACCTCAAGTTCATTTCCGTGGGGCCCAGCTCCGTTATACCGAATACAGATATGTACTGTACTTGTTTGGTATGTTTTCCTGAATACAAAAAGTGCGGTAGTCTCTTCCTAGGGGTATGGAGGGGGGGAGCTGTGACGTAGCAAAGATGGCGGCCGGCCCCTTTCTATTAAACGGTATTTCTCGATAACTTCTGAACCGATTTACTTAAATAAGGTGTCGAATGAAAGAAACTGTAATGCACATTATTTTATTTTATACATATGTTTATGTAAAGCTAATATCAAATTAAATAATAATAAAAAACCAAAATTTTGAAAATAAAAAAAATATTTCTTTATATAATAGTAAATATCTCGGTATCCGTCAGGATTATGGAAATGTAGCTTATTATAAAACGTATTGTTGTTTTTATCAGCTTTTGAATAAAATTTAAATCATTACAATCGAGTAATAAACAACGAAGCTACAGTCGTTCGTTATAGTGATGGGAGGGAGTAATAAAACTACTTTTTTTGTAAGTATGGAAATAAAAAAAAAACTCCAAAACCCATCGTGTTTGGTATCGATTCAAAATATATATATAGCTCCTGGTTTAAGAAAAAAACAGAAAAACATTTCCAAACAAAAATTTGGGCTCTTGCAGGAAGAAAACGGTTAATCGAAATCTTATGAAACATACGCTAAATAACTCATAATATACACTTGTCTAACATCCTGGAAGCAATTCGAAAAATATTAGCATTGAGTATTTTTTTTAGTTTTTTTTATTCTAACTCTACCAGTTAGTATTTTTCAAAAATTACTGCAGTAATAGGTAATCGCAGTGACATACATCGTTTCACCCCTATACTGCACCCTCCCTCCCCAAAATCAGTTTATTTTTTGTCGATCCTAGCGCGAGTTAAAAATTAATCAATAGATTTCATTAATTTATTTAAAATTAATAAAATTTAATAAAAAATATTAGATAAAAACTTGTGGAATATCTTCTGCGACTGTACAATAGTTTGCGGTTACCTATTACCAAATATTTTAAAGTTCTTGCCTAATAACTACAGTAAATTTTGAAAAATACTAACTAATTGAATTGGAATCAAAAAAAAAAAAAATACTCAATGCTAATATTTTCCAAATTGCTTTCAAGACATTAGATAAGAGTAGGAAGAGTTATTTGGCGTATGTTTCATGTGAATACGATTAACCGTTTTCTTTCATATAATATATATATGTCATAATACGGCCCCTGGGCCTCCTCCATATTTAGTCTTTGAAGGCCATCATCAAATCACACCCCGTTTAATCCTAGGCGAAAAACCAAGCTTCAGAGTTACTTCTTTTGTACCTATGAAAATAGGCATCCGTAGTAATTATTTTTGCTCGCGAGTAGGTAGGTACTAGGACTCTCTTGCCACACCATGGCCACACCATGGCGCGTAACAAACCGATGATGCTATTCAACCATTGTTTGAAAACATAGATTGATCGAACAAACGTTTACGTTTTTATTGCTATATATTTCTTTATTGTTTCTTCAAAATTAGTAGATAGAAAAACAATATAAAGACAAATTTTTACTCTAGTTTTAAGTTTAACAGAGTTTATCTTTGTAAGAGAAAGACAAGAAAAATAAGTAGGTGAGTAAGTATAAATGTTATTTAATTATTGTAGAGACTGTTCTGTAGCAAAATAAAAAGAAAAAAATAAGAAAAATGAAATTTTGTGTAAGTAAGTAGGTACCTACTTAAGTAGGTAGGTACGTAAGTAAGTTGAATGGTTTTCCTTTCGATAAAAATATGAAAAGATTTTTATTACCCACTTAATTCATTTACTTTATGATTCAAGGATGCCTTAGGCACGTACCTAACTATTTATGATAATTTTATTACAACTCTTCCTTACCTACCAACCAATGAAGACGTGGAAAAATCACATTAACTTCCTGCAACTTTCAGTTACTACTTACTGAAGTTGCAGGAAGTAAAACACACTGAAGATTTTTTTATTTCACATTCATAACGAAAATCTTTGCTATAGCAATAGATTCAACGGCCCGCGGGTCAGCTCCGGCCCGCGAGCACCAACAACCCGGCCCACGAAAGCAGGCCGGATTGTACCAACAGTACTTGATTTACAGTATGTTGGTACGATGAGCTAGCTAGATCCTGGCCCTTGGGACTTCGTGGAGGAGTTAGTCTGGCCCTTATGCTAAAAAGTTTGGAGACCCCTGAGACCTGAGTCGTAGCCCAAACTCACGATACGGGCGATGTCACACTTTGAGCGAAATCCCCATTTCGCTCAAAGTGTGACATCGCCCGGGTGGGTATCGGGGGGCTATCACTGATCGAAAGAAAAAACATTTTCAATGTTAAAAAATAGGGATATGCTACATCACTGTCTACTACCTACAGTCTATTCCAAACAAATTCTTTCACTCTTTCTTTTGACGGCTAAGCAGCTAAGCTAACATCTGCAAATCAAAATTCAATATTTTGCTACGATAACAGGATGAAGCTGAAGAAAAAAAAAATAACAGCGACTGTTTAATTAACACTAATTGGTATTTGGAATAGTGTCAGTAGGTACATAAGTACGTCAAATAATTCAATATACTTACATACTTGGAGGTGCGGTCCATCGAATTGATTCTATACTACGGTCGGTCAGTGTTTTCCACTGTCATCATCGGCCGATGGCTGCTTCCCGCCCATTGTTGGACGATCACTCAAATGCGCATAAAAAACTGCGAAACGCAAACGAAACGATGACCATTTTACATTACACCCATCTTTGCTTTTTAATTTACTTATTGGAATCATAACATTCATGAAATCTTTTTTCAACCCTTATACTTAACGACTATTTTCATTTTCTCTCTGTATTTATTTAATAAATAAAAAAATGCATGGACAATTTCACACAGAGCCATCTAGCCCCAAACTAAGCAAAGCTTGTAATATGGGTGCTAGACAACTGATATACTACTTATATACTTTTTAAATATATACTTATTATACATAGTCACACCCAGACCCGTCACAGAAATTAAAATTCATCATTTCAATTTCTGCCCGGCCGGGAATCGAACCCGGGACCTCTTGCGTGGTAGGCGGCATGTTGACCACTGCACCACTCAGGTCGTCATTTGTCGTCGTCATTTGTAATTGAATTTATTGAAAAATTCAGACTTCATTAAATGTCTTTCGATATAATATCTATCGGCCTTGAGCAGCAAGTACGAATAATACCTCTACCCCATACTTGATAGGTAGTATGTCCATGTCCATCAGCCATTTTTGATGTCCCCACTGCTGGGGCACAGGCCTTCCTTAGTATATAGAGTACATTTACCTATTCATCGTCCATAGTTCACCCATGACTAATGCAGTGCATGAAGCATAATGGCGAAAATTTTAGTTCCTTTTTACTTCTTTGTTACACTGAAAATTGACAATGATACCGTAAGTATTTTTGTCTTTTCTTCTTAAAGCGGTCACAGTAAACGGACAAAAATATTGTTTTTGGACATGACAAGTTTGAATGCTAGGATATTAAAGTTGGCTTCGAACAACAGAAAAATCTTAAAAAACTTATACTTAATAGCATTTTGGAGAGGTATGACATACAGGAGAGAGATTTACCTATGAAGGTATTTTAGGTAGGATTCGCTGATGGAATTGAAAAATTATGGAAAGCCACCGAAGTCAACGTCAAAGTCAAAGTCAAAATAAGCTTTATTCAAAAAAACTTAATTATTAAGTACTTTTGAATCGTCTATATTTTCCTACCACCCGTTCCAGACTTTTTTAGTTCTTCTATAAGTCTAGAAGCAGACTAAAGCTGGCCCCTTTGTTGGTTCAGTGTAGGTTGTACAGACCTATGTTTTGAAAATCAGTCAAAAATATATCTGCATTAATTTTTTTATGACCAACTTAAATCGTATTGTTTCCATGCGAAGGTCAGAAAAAAACGTCATTAATATTTTATTTATGCACGTTTTATGGTCACGAGCAATAGATTATGAAGTCAGTTAACCTATAGTATTAAGTTTAAAAAATCTACTGAAATTAGGCACTATAAAACTGAAATAACTTTAGTAATTACACCTTTTACATTAATTTTCTTACAGACCGAGAAAATGATATCTACTAATAATAAACTTATCAGAAAATAGTACTTATATAAAATATTAAATTAACCTATCAATCATATCGTAAAATTAGGACTCAATAATAACCTTATGCCCAAAATAATTGAAAAGTGGATGTGCACATTCGGTCTGACTTGTTTGGTGTAAAGACCGAAAGTGGCGCGCCGACATAATATTAATATAAGATTCTTGGCGCCGACATAATTTCAACAAAACTAATGTCATAGAGAGACATACCTAGGTATAGTGTCATTTTAGATTCCCTCGTAGTCATTTCTAAAAATAGATAGGTAGCAAAACGGCTAAGAGTGCCAGTTTTTGGAACTACGAGCTAAATTATGGGGTCTTAAAAATTCACCAATCAACCATCAATTTGAACCATGGGATGCGTCTACTACTTATGTTTAATCAGCATGTTTTGTTGTTCCAGACGAGCCGAGCGCCGTTCGAAGCAAACCACAAACCAGTGAGGTCTAGTTAGTAGTAGTCCACGCCGCCGACATCCCCCGCCGCCCGCCCGCATAGGATGGTAGAAACTGACCCCGGGCCTAAGAAACCTCACAGTGAGTACACCTGCGCTTTAAGGAGTTTGTCAACCACGTGGTCTCCATACAAACGGCGATACCGTTTCCCACCCTCTAAACCTTTACCTACAGCAATGAATTTTTGGTATGTTTTTGAAATGCCTAAAAACTAGGGCTGTACGTTTTGATTTTTAAAATATTCATTGTAGATTTGAAAATATTGGCACTTCTGTGTTTTGTATGAAATCACTAAAATGCAAATATTTCGAAATCTATTATAGATATTTAAAAAATCAAAACGTACAGCCCTAGTTTTTAGGCATTTCAAAAAAATACCAAAAATTAATTACTGTAGGTTAAGGTTTAGAGGGTGGGAAACGTTATCGCCGTTTGTATGGAGACCATGTGGTTGACAATCCTCTTAAACATTGGAAACATATACCTATAAGGTGGAACCAAATTATGTATTCCGGCAAACATCTTGACGCTCTTTCGACGGAGTGGGAATAAGTTCGCGCATGTACATCTGCGAGCGACCAATAGCGCGCGCCCATCTCCTGCCGCCCGCGTACCGCGTACCTCACCGCTAGGCATACCCAAAATAAGCGTTCTGCGCAATCCCCACCCAATTTCAAGATGTTTGCCGGCTACTTATAACAATACTGAAAGACTTGTAGTGTTGCTTAAACTGAACAACTTTCTCCAAGGTCGAAAAAAAATTTTTTTCGCATTTCCATAATAAGTCGGTCAGCTGACCTGGAGAATGATTTTTTTTGTAAGGGAGAATGATTTTTTTTTCGTTTTGCGATCTGTTCCTTTGAGAATATTGTTCAGTTTTAGCAACACTAAGTACCTAGGTACCTATCACCTGTTTCAGTAAGTAAGTATTGTAAGTAGTAACTTCATTTGGTTCCAACTTATCATTTTCAGCTTACGGTGTTTTTAGTAGGTATCATGAGGATTTTAAAAAGGCTCTTTTTAGAGGAAGTCCGTTGTGTGAGTTAATTACCCGTCTGCGGGTTATGTTTTTCGCGCGTATCTTGTAAGTAAGTTTGTATGTATGTTTGTATGTAATATTCTTTATTACCTCATATCTTTCAAACGGCTGAACGGATTTCTATGATTAAGATATCGTTAGATTTGTCTTTTCAGCCCAAGTGTTCTTAAGAAGGTGGCGTTATAAAAAACCAACATGGCGGCTGTACGGTGCTATTATACGTACTTAGTGAAAAAAAATTTTTTTTAGAATACTGTAATATGGGTGTCAAATTAAAGGGCTTATTATAAGGATTTCAAAAAGGTATATCATGACCGTAATATATAATAACTAAAAAGATATACTTAAATAAATAAATAATTAAAAAACCCGCCTGCATGGATTTAAACATTAAAGGCAACATGTCATAATAACATGCAGTCGGAGGCATATAATGGGGTTGGTAAACTTTTCCGAAGAGAATTGTTTTAAGTATATTTTTTTTTGATAGCACAAGTTTGAAGAATAATAAAGAAAATAATATTATGATTTTTTTATTTTACCTTGTTAACTTAATATATTTTTTTATATTATTATCGCGACATACACAGTGACAAAGAGTAATCATACCTTTGTTTTTTTTTTGTTTTGAGCAACAACATAGAAAGTCTTTGGAGCAAAGGCATAACCTACGCATACAGCCGTAATAGTGATTTATTGTACTATGCTGTAAATTAAAATTTTAATTTTTTATTTAAATTAAAATTAAGCATTATAAAACTTCCGCAATTTGTTATTCCTGACTCCAAAGCCAAAAGCTACCAGAAGATATATAACTCACAACAGTTTTGGAAAAGTTTACCAACCCCATTCAATCATTCATAATGTCACTTTCTTTATGCATGCCTCCGACTGCATGTTATTATGACATGTTGCATGCCTTTAATATTTATTTAATCTTGTTTCCATCTTTTCAGTCGACTTGTCTTTTTATGCAGGCGGGTTTTTTAATTTTTTTAATTTCATTTCATTCTGCATTTTGCCAAACATAACAGTATTCTAGACTAGGGTATTCAAAACAGCTGGTCTATTTACTACCAGTTTTAAGCAAACCATAGAACTCTTGAATAGTCACTTGATGAATAACTGTTTAATCATATACTTAGTTCGATTCAATTTCCCGTGTAGACTTAAGTTTGTTTTGGAAAATTAGCTGGTCAATTGAAAGTTTAAGTAAATATAATAAATAGAAAAAATATTCCTGAGAACTGACACCAACCATTACAGTACCGATTAGTACATAACATATCCCAAACTAATCAAAAGAATTCATTGACGCAGTCTTTCTGAAAAACCTTAGTCATTAAAAGTAGCAAAGTTTCGGCGATTATTTTAAATTAGAACATTTAAAGTAGGTAATGTTGAAAGGATACGGTACTGATGTGACGTAAGGACGCGCGTAAAACAAAGTATCTTTGGCGTAGGTAGGTACCTACGTTGTGTTTCATGTTTGCATTGTAAATGAATTTCGTGAGTCAGTAAAATAAACACAATAGCATGAAATAAGAAATCGACTAACATAAAGCATCTGTGTAAATAATATTTTTCAAACGTTAAATTATTAAAATAATAGTAATAACGAGAGAGCCAAATCCTTTTACTGAGTTTAGATTTCTCCGACACCTAGAGCTCGCTTTCACTTGCATTTTTGTACTACTTTATTTTGAACTTGAACTTGTTTCTTGCTAATACTTACTTGAATTTTTTTTTCTAATTAAGTTGCTAGAGGAGAACTTGGATAGTTGTATTCATTGATATATCAAAACAAAGTTTAGATGCGTTATGCGCCAACATCATGCAATTTAAAACAGCGACAGGTACTGCAGATACACACATTGACATATTACATCAATAGTGGGACACAAATGAACGCCACCATACGGAATCCCTGTCGTTAGAAAGAGATAAACAGACATCATAAGTTTCGTCTGATACGCTGCATGCTCATTGGCGCGTCTCGCTCTTTGTAAAAAAATGGCCGATTAGAGTAATACAAAATACGAAAATACATTTTACGGTAAAATACAGTACTTACGTGTGAAATAAAACATTTTTCCGATCTCTGACTGTTGCTGTATAATTTGCACATCGTTTATAGACGCAGGAAGGCATTTTTGATCAGAATGTCACGGTTTTTTAGTGTCTGTCTGACGAAAGTGATGTGTGTTTACGTGTCACGAGCCTGTGCCTGACTAATTGAAAGTCGGGCAATTACCTTACTTTCGTCTTGCCATTGTGGAGTGCGGGTAACGCATCTAAACTTTGTTTTGATATATCAATGGTTGTATTATCAATAAGTATTTAGTTCCAAAACATCGCGTGAAAGACGTTCCGGAAAAGGGTCTAGCTAGCTAGACAAACAATATAAAAAAACAACTGGAATAAATTCACTATACCTAGGTGCTTTTAGCTGTGATCTACAATTCCTATTTTTGTTTTCTCAATGCAAGTTAATATTAAGGCCATGGGCTGGCGACGCGAGTTTATCTGTTATTTTTCTCGAGTAGGTACCTACCTAGGTAGTTGTACTGTGATGCTAATGACTTTAACACGCTGCGTTGCTAATAATGTTACAAAAGGTACCTCAAGGATCAACGCTCGGCCCATATTTTTTCTTAGTGAACACCTATTAAACTTCCTTTTTCTTTTGCTTTGTGACATTTACTCTTAGTTGAATACAAAAGACTTATCAATGAGATAGAACTAAGTATATGACCGTGATACAGGTAGGTATGACCACGTACCTATGACTTATGATTTTTCAAATCACGTGAAGACCTTGCTGAATTGGTGTGTATAAAATTAGTTAGGTAGATAGATAGAGAAAACACCCACAATATAAATCTTCAATAGAATATTAAGAAATATTAACAAAAAATGGGTAAGATAATACAAACCAAACTAATTTAGTTTTTAGATTTAAAATAGATATTTGGGTAAGTAGTTAAAATAATGCTCATATAAAAAAAGAAAAAGTTGAAATGAATAATTGACTAGACTGACATCGGGCATTTTAAGGACGGAGTCTCCGATAGAGACTATCGGAAACTGTCCTTAAAATGCCCTATGATGTCACTGCGTGTCGCTGCTAAGCATTTTATTTAATAAAAGTAATGTCTCATACTGAAAGTTTTTTCTTCTTGACTTCACTATCTATTATCACTTAGGTGCTAAACTTGAGTGTTGCGATCATAATAACGCCGTACCTACGTACCCACTTGTCTGTTGAACGAACGTTTTTTTCCATTTTCGTAAAGAGATTTTATGTGTCTCCTTGTTTTCCCCACATATCGTTTTAAGGTAGGACAATCTGGACTCGTGTTTCCGTTAGTTAATAAGACTTTAGTGATAAAATACACCCTACCTATATTATGCGGCAATGAAAATAGATAGGTATCTTTGCATCCGCTTTACAAAAGCCCCAAAATCTAGTTTATTTTATTTTATTATGGAAAAGTCGTCCTCTTGTCTTCTTTCTTCCCAATATTGCGATACCCAACAGGGTCTATAATTTGTACTTTGTTTTTAGTAGTAACATCGGTAACTACAAATATATTGAATATAGTTGCAGAAACGTAAGTACGTAGTGGTTATTTATTATTGTTTGATATCGTAGGTAGCCGAGTGGCCACAATTATTAATGAATTTTCTTTAAATGAAGAGAGATGGAGAGATAAGATCTTCAGAGCACTTGCCTTGTCGAAACATGGCTTTCCCAAAGGTCGGATCAATATTCCGCACTCAGTATTTTGTATATTTCTAACAGGATTTTGTACACGTGATGACGTGAAACAGGTTGCTCAGGGTCAGGTGTAGAATATTGAAAAATTGCCAAACCTTTTCAGGACAATAGTAGCTTCGCACACAACACAAGTCTTAGCGTAGGTAATCGTATTATTTTGCACTAATACGATACAAATACGATACGATAAGTAATATCGCATATTGCAGATAGGGCCTTAGTCCATTCAAGTTTACTTTAGGGAATTAAGTTTTTTTTTTTAATTTTATCATAAACAAACTTTGGTGGACTTGTATTAACACATAATAACATTAAGTACAAAAGTAAATAATATATTATGTGTTAATATAAGTCCACCAAAGTTTGTTTATGATAAAATTAATTTTTTTTTACTTAATTCCCTAAAGTAAACTTGAATGGACTAAGGCCCTTTCTGCAATATGCGATTCTAATTGTAATCGTGGGTTAAAAGATAACAATTACTTACCCTACGGCTCGTGTGCGAAGGCACTAAGTTTCCGTGTTACAATGTAGTTCATTGATTAGGTATTATAAGGTAGGTACCACTTATAATATCATTGAAGGTACCTACTATTTTCATGGCACGTGCGGAGAGCCGGAGAGAGACGGCTAACGAAAGTACTTAAGTATGCAATCAAAATTACGGTGTTAATATGAATAAACGCCATAATTTTGATAACGACGTGACAATACGCTTATTTCTTAGCACGTAGGTTGTACTGTCCCATGATTTGTGCATGTGAAAGAAAGTCCGAGCTAATTTGTATGAAAATATTTAGCACTAAGCGTACTATTAAGTAGTTACTTATTCTGTGACTAAGCTTTGATTGCATAACGAGTTCAATAATATCACAGCTTTACCATCTTGTGGTTTGGTTGGATGGACTTATGGACCTTTGACAGTTCATCAACTTTATGCCTATGTAATAAAAGTCAGTACTTCTTACATTTTTAATGAACTCGATTGTACGTCTGATGAAATGAGAAAAAGAATGAAAAAAGTTATTCGTGACAATTAAACGGCTCCTCATTAGATACATAATCATCATGGAAGTCAATAATAAAAGTAATAAATAACTCATTAGCTAATGGTTTTGTGAAGTGTTTTGATTTGAGTCATTCAACTTGCTACGATTTTGGCATCTTGGTAGATAGTTCTGTGGTTCTTTCATACAACTACTATTTTTGTGGGTAGGTTTAGCCACATGAATAGGTACCTACCTATTTCAGAATATTACAATCTCATTTTTAATTTCAGATTGTGATGTAAAAAGGGATGTTCAGTTGAACGGGCCAAGCTCCAAGACAGCTGAACTCGGTAAGATATTTATTTTTAATAGTTTAGAATAGGTAGTTAGGTATGTAAACTTGTCTAACGGTCGAAACGGAAATGACAAAAAATGGAGGTAAGTACCTACCCAAGTATTGCTTTTTAATCGATAAAGTAATTTTCTCAAAATTTGTTTTTATGATGTAACGTCTAGTGTGGTTTAGAAACCACAATGTATTTTTCACTTTTAGCATACATTTTAGCAATATGTATTGATTTTATTTTAATTTTGAATGTTGATTGTTTTTTTTGAGCATTTATTTAATTTTCAGTGCAGATTGATTTTATTTTTATCCTACTTATCCTTCTAATAAGGTACCTATCAAGGTACTTGCGATCGCGAAATAAATTATTTTATGACTGTAGGTATCGGCCGGCCACCTTTTGTCTTGAAACTTTTTATGTAGAATTTTCATTCAACCATTCCATAGCTATTTATGGTGCCTCCAATCCAAGAAACAATAAGTGACTGTAGAGGCGGATTCCCCGAAATTATTTTTCCCTATTAGGTACCTATTTTAATTTCCATTTGACGTATTATCCTAACGTTTTGTTATAACAATTTGTTATAATCTTTAACTAATTATTTTTGACGCATGCAGTTCGAATTAGATTGCGCCAAGCATCTTATATTAATATTAGAATATTAATATAAGATTCTTGGATTGCGCACTTCTCAAGTGAACAATAGATTGCATAACAGACAACTACCTATTGGTGTCAACTGTCAAGTATCACAGGAAGCTTTTTTTTATTTTCCTAATAGGTACCTACCACTACACTGTGTACCTACCACTGACCTGTTTTTTTTTTCTAAATAATATAGAGGTCAATGCATTGATATATCAATGATATATCAATGGGTCAATGCCTAGCCAACATCATAAGATCTTTAATGTTCTTATTCTAAAAACTTATGCTTATTTTATCTACCTACCTACTTCCATACTGAACACCAAATTATTTTAACTAAAAAGATAGGTAGGTAATACATTTATTAGTAGCTTTACGTGATTTGCATATATGCAATGTGTATATATACACACAAACCAATATAGAAAATAACATTTAAAAATGACATTTTTAAATTAAATTAATTTTTATATCCTCGCGCATTTCTTATGAAAAGCACTATACAAGCCTTGTGCTTGAAGCAATTTACATTGCCTCGAATGATTACCTCCCGCACTCAGCGTCGGAGGGTTATGAGCGCCCCTGGCAAGATTTGAACTTTGCGCCCAAGACATATTTCTAGGATAAGGAGTGCCCCTGGCAAGCTTTTAATTTTGCACCCCATATTAAACGGTACCTTTACCTATTTAGATAGTCAGCAATAGGTCAGCAGAGTGCGCCCCCCTGAGGATTGCGCCCCTGGCAGCCGCCAGCCTAGATACAACGCTGCCCGCGCTCGCCTGTAATATTACTACTTATTATTGATTTCTTTTGTTTCAGGTGTCATTCCTTCACTGAAGACACCAGCCAAGGCAGACCCGGAAAAGGGAGGCTCAGAAAAAGCTGACTTCGAACGGGCTATCGAATTAACCGGTCAGTTATACTTTAGTATTAGATCTTTATTTTATTCATTATTTATTTAGGTGACATAGCCTAGCCTATTATGGCTCTGGTATCTCCATGAGTAATGAGTTCCTGATCAAAGAAAATAGTAGTTTATGAAACTGTCCAGGGTCTGATGATGGAGCCGGAAGTAGGTCACTGGAACTCTGTAATAAAACCATGCAACCCCATCGAGTTTGGGTTCGTTTGAATCATCTTGACGAGTACTTTAATGGGATATAGTGTCCGAGGATCTGATGATGAAGCCGGAGGAAGGCCATAGGAACTCTATAATAAAACCATGCAACCCCATCGAGTTTGGGCTCGTTTGAATCGTCTTGACGAGTGCTCCGATAGGAGATGGTATATTTTTAGTCTTAGCTCGTTAACTAAAAAGCAGAAATAATAATTTACTTAAAAAAAATATTTTTTAAAAACACGTTTTTAAAACGGACTAAATTATTACAAAAAAAATCGGACTAAAAACATTAAAACGGACTAGTAAAAACAGACAAACTACTAAAAAGTAAAAAAATAAATTCTTCTGTAAATATTTATAACCCTTACCTTCAGAAATAAGTATTAAACCTAAAAACGTGGGGCGCATGCTAAAGACAATATGGATGATACATTTTTAAAATGCGCCCCACGTTTTTAGGTTTAAAATTTCTGTATATTATAGGGTATAGGTAAGTATAGGGTTATAAATATTTACAGAATAATTAATTTTTCACTTTTTAGTACTTTTTAGTCTATTTTGACTAGTCCGTTTTAATGTTTTTGGTTCGATTTTTTTTTGTAATAATTTAGTCCGTTTTAAAAAAAAATCAGTAAATTATTTGAATTTACTTTCATACCAAGAGGAGAAACATGAGCGTTATCGATATGCCTACGTTACATTACATTGTAAGTAGATATTTCGGAATGAAGGTGTTTGTGGAACGTGCGTGAAACAACACGCGGTTGTAAATAGATATGGGACCAGAAGGCGGGCCCAACGCGTCATTTTATGAATGAAGAATGCCCTGTTAGCATTGCATTCTCGTGTGGCGCGATCGTGGTGACCCTTGGAGTAGGGCTACCACCAGGAGAATTACGGAAATTTAGCTCCGCCAATTAGAAACAATAGTAAGTTTGATATCACGAAAATTTACAAAATGTTAATTACTTAAAGGAATTTTCACAAGGATTTTAAATTGAAACTTAGTTATAACTTTTAAATAAAACTTAACATAAAAGTATTGGTAAAGGATCCTTGATTTGTGTCGGGAAGGTTTTTTTTATTTGATTTCCATTGAATAGATTGTGCAATAATTTACGAATGAAGTTACTTCGGTTAGAGATCTTTATACTTACCTATGTTCCACTTAAAAAAAAACAGCATTACCTACTTCCAAACATAATCGGTTCATAAAAAACAATGTAGTCGTCAAGGTAGTTCATTTAAAATCATAGTATTTTTAGGATTACTCGAAAACTACTGAACCGATTAGAAAAATTAATAAATGAACCATCTCGAGCGTAGGTTAGGTACCCTTTCGAATGAAAAAATAATTTTGAAATTCGAGGAGATATCCAGTAAAAGACAAAAAACAGTCGAATTGACAACCTTCTTCTCTTTTTGAAGTCAGTTAAAAAAGAAAACTAAAAATCATGATGAATAAATAACTAAGTTTTGTACGTTGTTCCGTATTTCATAATTTTTAATTTCAATTACCTACTTAGGTTAATTACTTACTTACTTTTTAAGATAAAAAATTGCAAGAAGGTTTATTTACAGCTTGACCATAAAGAGTTGACAAAAATTGAGTGCGCCACTTTCTATGTAAACACGTCAAAATCACGAATAATTTGGCAACACTGACTATAAGTATTTTGTACTGGGAAATTTTAGTCCATTTTATTTAATTTCATTTCTTTATGGCCAAGCTGTAACTTTGTATTTTTCTCTCGGTGCTGGGGAAACCCGCGCGCTGCCAACCCTAGCCTGAAGTAAACATGCTACCGTTTCTTCGAACGACACCGATTGCCAGGTGTCTGTTTACACTTGTGCAGGATACAAAGGAACGTGTAGCATGATGTTTTTGTCACACGCGTCATATAAATACTTATTATAAGTACCTATCTACTCATTCTCATGTTTGCAAACAAATGCCACTAGCATTCACGTGTAGCCAGATTAGCAATTTAATGGCTTCCTCTTCCTAAATTTGTGATTACGAATGATAAATGTTTAAATAACGCGTATCATAAACCAGTTGCTTGTCTACTAGGAACTGAATTAAAAGTGTAAGATAATTATTATGGTAAACAAAAATCTTTGTTACCTAAATGAAGCTTTTAGAGAACTATAGGTAGGTACATTACCTATGTAAGTAGATAGCTAACAAAAGTGAAGAATATTTGCCTGATTAATAAATATTTTACTTAGATAGAAGTTTGGTTTTTCTTAGTAATTTTATGTAGGTAGGTACTTACCTAGATACTTATAACATTTTTTTAAAATTTTAAACCAGTTTAAGTATCTGCGAACTTAACGTGTTTTGATACAGTTGACATGACAGAGGGCTTCGGGCGACTCCACGAGGACAATTTTGAAATAGAACAAAGCTACCAATAGCTCACTGCACAGCAACGTAAACCAAATTGTCATTGATTTTTTTAATGCACAACGGGATAGTGCTTGGCCTTCATCTGAAGGCCGAAGATGTAAGCACAATTCACCCGGAATCCTCATCATCATCACTGAGGAACTGGCTATCTTAAGCCGGAACACAACAATTTTTAAATTGTTGTTATGGCGTCGGATAGGTAAGATGGTGGGAGGTAGCTACCCAGGCGGACTTGAAATAAGCCCTACTGAATACAAATGTAGGTACCCCCCACCTGGGAATCGAACCAGGGACCTCTGCGTCTTACACGGGTGGGCGAACCACCTAGACCACGAGGCGGGTTAAAATTGTAATTTACAAATAGCATCTTTATTGAATTCGTGGTAGAACTAATAGATGTGCGTTATTGCAGGATATGGAAGGTTCCACTACATGCTGCTGGCAGTGTGCGGCCTCGTCAGCACCTCCGAGGAGATGGACGTCATCTCGATGTCGTTCATCCTGCCCTCCGCGCAGTGCGACCTAGACCTCACTACTCAGACTAAAGTAAGTACTACCAGTTATGACGAAAGTGGCGCCGCGGTGAATTATATTTAATATTATAATTCTAATACACAATTTTAAAAATGTTTATCGTGGAGATTTTAGGGCCCACAGTCTAGAATTTTTATTTTTTGTCGACGGTATCGTTACATTCCGTCGTAATCACTGCTAGAAGTAGATAGCAAAACTGCTAAAAGTGGCCGTTTATGACACATTTGCCAGGTATCTACTTCTACGAATGACTACGAGGGCATGTAGTGATACCTTCTAAAAATACTAGACCATGGGCCCTAAAATCTCCACGATAAACATTATTAAAATCTTTTTCCATTAACAACTTATTAAAAAAATACCTCTGAGGGCGCCACTTTCGGTCATACAACCGCCTTAAAAGGAAACACCACGGTCGTCCACGGTCGAGAGAATTGAAAAATACCTACCTATATTGAAAGTTGACAAAATCAACGTTTCGTATAATTCGATTTATAAACCGCTATTTTGAGATCATTTTTTAGATGCTCTTTTTATAGAAACAGCATCAGCTGCTGCTGCTGCAGCTGTTTTGCGACTTCAGAGTTGGTCCCATAGTAAAAGTTGTTCAGTATGATGGTCCCTATATCTACCATATTCGGCATTAGGGGTTATTTTGTAACACGTTGTAGTTTGTTTACGAACAGTAACTAGCTCTGTAAAAAATATACTTTTCACCTCTCCAGCACGAAAAGGGCGCTTTTGGCGCGTAAAAACTCGCAGCAAAATCGATTTTTGCTGCGAGCGTGAGACAAAGTGCTTTTTTAATTTCTAACACCAACATTTAAAATAATAAGAAAAAAATGACAAGGATGAGACTTGTAATTGCAAGGAAATTATAAGTCCTTAGCCGCGATTACATAAGCCGATTTAGCATCCTTACTGGGGATCCAATTACAGATTGAAAACGATGCCCCGAATTGGATCCTAATTGGGGACTTATGCAGGGCTGCCTCCCTATACAAGGCTTTTTCTCTAGTGTAGGAAAGGCACATGAAACTTTGTTCATGCAGCCAAGTCTTCAGTCATAAAGTTTTCTTTAGTTAGCATTTTATCCGGCGGCGGGCTGATTGTCTAATTAGAAACCACCTAGCGATCGGTCTCATTTGACAGATGAATGTGATACATTGCTTCTTCTTTTTGGGGTAAAAAAAACGTGGAGCGTCCTTACTGGGGATCCAATCTAGGAAAGATTGGATGCCCTAGTCGCTTCACTTAAAATTTTTAAGACCCCTTTTCGGTCCCTGTTGTAATTTTTTTTTTATTTCTTTCTTATTTGCAAATTAGTTGGACAACTATTCCAAATTTCAAGTTGATACCACTAGTAGTTCTCGAGATATCCAGCTGTGACAGACAGACAGACTGAGTCACACCATAAGGATTCCTTTTTTACCATTTTGGTACGGAACCCTAAAAAAATTATAAATCATTTGTCAACTAAGCTACTCATCATAACTTACTTCAGTGAAACAGGCCCTTAATGTAACATCTACAAGTAGTAATTTACCCACTTGCCTATCGTTTAACAGTTGCAACAGCAAAAGGGTTCTCTTATCATAAGTCCCTGACCTTGTCGAATAAATGCTAATTGTCTCGTGGGTATGTATGTTATTTAATGTTTTCTGCTTCTATTGTTTTGTTTGGTATTTTTATTCTTTAAGTAAACTAACTACAAGTTTGTTCAAATTGACATTGAATATTAAAACTTTATGACAAATCAATATTTCCAAATTTTTTTGTTACACGGTCACGGTTGACTATTCAAATAACATACTTGGATAGGTGCGTGTCGATGGAGTATCATTTTGTTCGAATTCGCATACAAATTAGAATAATAAAAATTATGATGTCATATGCGATGCGATAGTCAATTTCACAGTGTGCAAATCACGCAAGTACTTAGTGACTGGGTATTTTGGGCACTTTTTGGGTTGATTTTAATAGTAGTTATTCAGGAAGGATACAATATAAGTAATAGTCTAACATTTTTTTAACTAGGATGGCACTCGTTCTCAATTCGCCATAAAGGTACTCAAGCAAAAACATTGAAAATTATATTTCATTTCCCACATTTGGGAAGTGATGTACCTACCTACCTAAATTAAACTGAGCAGAGCGGGTGCAAAACATTGCTTTCCACCCTTCTTGGGCGGAAAAGAAGTAAAAAAAATTAACTGAACTTGGTTTTGTTCTTCATAAAAAACTCAAACTCTACCCTAACCTAACTATGACAGTTTAGGTAGTTACACAACCTATTATAAGAAGTGAGTAGGAAATGCACTTGCGTAAAGTAAGAATTAGGTAGGTACTACGGTCTCTTAGGTTGCACTAGTGAACAATTTGTCTGCCGGGCTCCAGTCTGAGTGGCCACTTCCACTGGTTGCTCTACGCAAATAGGTTTTTTTCATAATTGTATGGATGGATGTGATGCGACTATGACTGCGTCTTCATTACTTATGTACTTTTTTATTCAGGGATGGCTAAACAGCATAATCTTCATCGGTATGATGGTGGGCGCGTACGCGTGGGGCTCAGTGGCGGACTCGCTGGGCCGCAAGCGCGTGCTCATAGCCATCTCCGTGATCAACGCGCTCGCCATCGTCGCCTCCTCCTTCAGCCAGAACTACGAGCTGTTCATGCTCTTCCGCTTCATTAACGGTGCCGCGTAAGTTGTTCTCAACCATTTTTTACACTAAAACGAGGGCTTGGACTCGCTGGGCTGCAAGCGAGGCTAATCGCCATCTCCGTGTTCAACGCACTCGCTATCGTCGCCTCTTCGTTCAGCCAGAACTACGAGCTGTTCATGCTCTTCCGCTTCAATAACGGTTAACCACAAATGCAATTCTTTGCATTAATGTCTTTACAATTTAAGTAAATAAGTAGGTATATGAAATTCTAACTAAGTACATACCGAGAAATCAAAAAAATACTGTTCCGTTTCTTTTTTAGGCTTGGTGGTTCAGGTCCAGTCATCTGGTCCTACTTTGCCGAGTTCCAGCCCAAGAAGAGGCGAGGTGCTATGTTGAGTTTCATGGCTGCTTTTTGGACTCTCGGCAACTTGTTTGTCGCTGGCTTGGCTTGGATCATAATCCCTAGTGGTAAGTGACATTTCTTATTGGAATTCTAATGATTTTCCAACGCCCAATTTATTAAATCGTGTTGATTCTAACTACAAACGATTCTAAGTTTTTAAAATTGTATTGTTCCAGGAATCGGAGGAGTATCCGGCACCTTCGTCTATAATTCATGGCGTATCTTCTTGCTCGCGATGTCGCTGCCATCTTTTATCGTGGCCGCTCTCCTATTCCTGCTTCCTGAATCTCCCAAGTTCCTTATTTCTACCGGCCGCCATGATAAGGCCCTGGAAGTCTTCCAGACCATCTACCTCATGAACACAGGGCGCAGCAAAGAGGAATACCCAGTCAAGCAGATCTTAGTCGACGAAATTATGCATACGAAGCCCGAGAAACAAATCGAAGCCACGAAAGAGCCTAAAGAACCCAAAACTAAAATAAGGAGAATGTTAAGCGACATCGTCGAACACAGCAAACAGCTATTCGTACCACCTATACTCAAGTTCACTATGATCTCTATTTCGATCAACTTTACATTCCATATCGGGTTCGTATGAGATTTAGCCTATTTTTAATAGCTTTCATGTAGCGAGCGCCACAACTGCGGAATATTCATCTCGCCCCGCACTTTCCGAAAGTCTGGCACTACTCTTGGTTCTTCATTTATCATCACCCTTATGTCGCCATTACTAGGGCACATGATACCTCGACTGGTCAACTTTCTTCACATGGCCTAAATAGAGATTTTGTATTTCGTATATATTCGGTGGAATTATTTTCCTCACGATTTGCTCATTATATCCAGGTACTACGGCCTCATGATGTGGTTCCCCGAGATGTTCAACCGGTTCGACGAGTGGTCGCGCACGCACGACAACGCCGAGGCGGACATCTGCCAGGTGACGCGTTACGTGACGCAGCAGGGCACGCACTCCTCCGGCGCGCAGTGCGAGGCGCACATACACTCCGACGTCTTCATGGAGTCGCTCATCACCGTCGCAGCTGCCATACCATCTAACATATTCGCCGTACTCGGCATGGACAGACTGGGAAGAAAGTTCTTCTTGGGTGAGCTTATTGTTGTTTCTCGGGAAGCCTCTCATTTGTATCTTCTTATGAAAAACCAGAAACAACTAGAATGTCAAATGAGGAGATTGATGCATATCCTTGAAATTTCCTATTTTCTGCAGCAGAAACGCCGATCCCTGGTGTACGGGACATTTTATTAAAAATTGTTTGATAAGCTCTGCTAGAATAGCGTCAATTGCCTTGCAACCTTGCATCATGTAGGTCATTTTTTAATGCAACTTGTATTACTAAAGTAGAAGTTGACCATTTCCATACTACCTACATTACATGACATGATATAGGGTTTCTATTTCAGTTCATTTTTTTATTTTAAAACATATTAAAAATTGTTTGATAAACTCTGCTAGAATAGCGTCAATTTCCGAGTTCAATCAAACCTTGCATCATGTAGGTCATTTTAATGCAACTTGTATTACTAAAGTAGAAGTTGACCATTTCCATACTACCTACATTACATGACATGATATATAGGGTTTCTATTTCAGTTCATTTTTTTATTTTAAAACATATTAAACATATTAAATTGTCCAGTGTTCGCAACGTTCTCGGCGGGCCTGTGCTCCGCGGCCATGTACTTCGTGTACAACAAAACCAACAACCTGATCGTGAGCGCCATCTTCAGTTCCGTCATCTCGTGCGGTAACGCGTCCCTCGACTGTCTCATCACCGAAGTCTTCCCTACCAACTTGCGGTAAGACATCACCAATACCATAGCCTTCTATAATTTACAAGCCATGAAGTGAGCAGAACGGCAACATTGCATGTGGTCAAGCACATAGTTTAATAATATTCTTTTTATTATTGATTATTTCTTTTTCCTATATTATATGCGGTTAAACTAGGTGTAAATTGTGATGTAAGATGATTTCAATCAAGATTTTATATTTATTATTATTATTTATTTATTAGGACATGAGCTTTGAGTCGAATTGTTTGACCTTTTCGGGGGTCCTTTAGTACGATGAGCATTTTGATCTAGGCCTCCTCTAGCAATGAATCTTACATCATTGGAAAGGTCTTTAATTTTGAAACATTTTATTGTATGACAGCAAACGTCAATTATTAGTACTTTGAGAGTTAAATCGCTCTGAAATCAACCAAATTTTATAACATTAATGACCTAAAACTCCGAAAATACTAACTATTGATAAAAAGTATGTTTACAGCAAATATTTTTCATATAAAAACCTTTCTAATGATATATTATTCAATGCTAGAGGTGGGGTAGATCAACTCCCATAGACAATAAACCAGTTTTATACTTTAATAACCTTTAACTCCAAAAGTATTAACAATTGAAATAAAGTATATTAACAGCAAATATTTGTCTTTAAAAGACCTTTCTAATGATATGTCATTTATAGCTAGAAGGCGTGTTAATCAACGCCCTGCTAAAAAAAATAAACAAAAAAGATGACATCTTTGACAGCCATTTTTTCCTAGTTAAAATTGAAAATTTTCTTATTGTTTAATATATAAAGAACTTCAATAAAAGAACTACATTATTTTCATATTTTCAACCCCCTACAATAATTACGAAAAAAGTTATCGACCTTTTAAAATTGAAATATTCCCATACATTTAGTATGGAGACCGGCCGACGACATGACCACGAACTGACAGTAACAGACGTTGCCAAACCTAAGTTCACGGCTTGTAAAATAGAGAAGGCTATGCCAATACCAATAACCTGACCGTGATCTCGTACGGTAACGCCTCCCTTGACTGTCTCATCACCGAAGGCTTCTCTACCAAATTGCGGTAAGACATCACCAATACCAATAACTTGATCGTAAGCGCCATCATCAGTTCCATTTCCGTCATCTCGTGCGGTAACGCGTCCCTCGACTGTCTCATCACCGAAATCTTCCCTACCTACTTGCGGTAAGACATCACCAACACCAATAACCTGGCCGTGAGCGCCATTTTCAGTTCCGTTTCCGTCATCTCGTACGGTAACGCCTCCCTCGACTGTCTCATCACCGAAGTCTTCTCTACCAACTTGCGGTAAGACATCACCAATACCAATAACTTGATCGTGAGCGCCATTTTCAGTTCCATTTCCGTCATCTCGTGCGGTAACGCCTCCCTCGACTGTCTCATCACCGAAGTCTTCTCTACCAACTTTCGGTAAGACATCACCAATACCAATACCTTGATCGTGAGCGCCATCTTCAGTTCTATTTCCGTCATCTCGTGCGGTAACGCCTCCCTCGACTGTCTCATCACCGAAGTCTTCTCTACCAACTTGCGGTAAGACCACCAATACCAATACCTTGATCGTGAGCGCCATCTTCAGTTCTGTCATCTCGTGCGGTAACGCGTCTCTCGACTGTCTCATCACCGAAGTCTTCTCTACCAACTTGCGGTAAGACATCACCAATACCAATAACTTGATCGTGAGCGCCATCTTCAGTTCCATTTCCGTAATCTCGTGCGGTAACGCCTCCCTGGACTGTCTCATCACCGAAGTCTTCTCTACCAACTTGCGGTAAGACATCACCTATAACGATAACTTGATCGTAAGCGCCATCATCATCAGTTCCATTTCCGTCATTTCGTGCGGTAACGCGTCCCTTGACTGTCTCATCACCGAAATCTTCCCTACCAACTTGCGGTAAGACATCACCAACACCAATACCTTGATCGTGAGCGCCATCTTCAGTTCTATTTCCGTCATCTCGTGCGGTAACGCCTCCCTCGACTGTCTCATCACCGAAGTCTTCTCTACCAACTTGCGGTACTAGTTAAGACATCACCAATATACATAGGTACTTCTTTTTGGTTACTTTCTAACTATTAGTTATATATAATTATATTAGTTTAAAAATCTTGTCTATTAAGATTTTAAAATAGAAATATCCTTGTTTTAAATTGCGTTATCTACATTGCAGCCAAGACAGGCAGGAGACAGGGTTATAAAAAAAGTTAGAAGTCAATTGAGCTTTTTGTATCCAAAAGTTACGCAATAATATATACGCGTTACAAAAAACCCCTAATGCCGAATAGGGACCATCAAACTGAACAACTTTTACTATGAGATTTTGATTTCAGAGTTTTCGTTTGATGGTCCCTATTATCTACCATATTATAATAATCTTTTTCCAAATTTTAAAATTTGTGACTAGTAAGTTATTAGTTCTGTTAAGCTTCATAAGGAGTTTCTATTTCGGAAACAAAAATAAATTATGTAGAATAAAAAAAAATAACTAAAGTCATTGACTTATCAAACCACCCTCGTTCATCGTACCGACTGTAACATTTGCAGCGCTACGGGTGTAGCTGTGTCCATGGTGGCCGCTCGTCTGGGCGGCATCATCGGCAACGTGGTGATCGCCGCGCTGCTCGACACCTACTGCCCCGCGCCCACCTTCATCGTGGCCGTGCTGCTCGCCAGCGGCGGTCTCATGTGCCTCTTCCTCCCCAACACCACGCGCCAAGCGCTGCAGTAACGTCTGCCCACCGCTAGACGAATGCAGCTCGCAATGCTCTCTGAAAAAGGAAACTAATGGAAGTGCCCTAAACTGCAATACCCACAAAAAATACAAACCATTCGTGACGTCAGGCGCGTGCCGTGTCCGTCATATTGTGTTGCTGTTTACATGTTACAATTTCTACTCTATGCTGTTTTACACTAAGCTAAGCCGCCATGTTTAGCTGCGTTTGTATGGAGTAGTATGAAGTAGGTATGCACGTTTTTTTCATATGTATGGCACTTCCATTAGTTTCCTTTTTCAGAGGCAGCGCTCTCGCGATCAACAGTGTAACCACAGACGGAAATAAACTCATTCTCAAATCTCGGCCCGTAGCATCACCAACGGAATACGATTATGATATAATGATTTATCGACACATAACTAGCAAGGTCTAATGAGTTTTGAGAGTTAAGTGGGGTTATTCCATATATCCCAATCAGTTGAGATAAATTGTTTTTTTTTTCCACTCTTCCCAACTTGTGAGTGGAAAAAATTGAGAAGAGTGGAATAAATATCTATGTAGTTATCCCAACTGATTGGGATAACCAGTCGGGATATATGGAATAGCCCGTTAAGTGTAGATTTGTTTGTCAGGCAAGGGGGGCTGGATTCTAAACAATCTGTAGTTACTTTACTGATCGCTTATCATCGTCATCGAACTTTATTATCACCGATGTAACTAATTTTTCAATGTACAATATTGTATTTAAAAGAGCTAATTTATAGGATTGACGATTCCTAGATGATACATTGGACTGTTGTAGGTAGTTATAAAATACGTTTCGTTGACTACACGATACGATGTTCCACATCTTGTTAGAAGTATTATAGATTAAGAGTCATTCATTATTTTGTTGTATATTGCAACTATTTTCATATTACGAATTTATAATTAGAATTGTTACCGTAGTTTGTAGTATAGTGTGTAGTGAATGAAAACTGCGAGTTGTGATAAAGATCAAATAAGATCAACAGTACAAAATATAGTACTAAACGTTTGTAAGCAAGATATTTTCATAATTTTAAAATACTTTCAGGTAGACATTGTATATAATTGCATTTTAAAAATGTTGTAAAAACATAACTTCCGGACTACATTTACATACCAATAATGTACAATCATATGTTGCACCATTTAAGTATATCATAATGACTTGCTGGTTGTGTTTTATTTTTGAGAATTAATACTGTTCCCGACTCAGACCTCAATTTTATCATAAAATTAGCCCTAATGCCTCGTGCACTTTGGTGTAACACTAGTATCACCATATCCGCCGCACGACACCCACTTTGACGAATAAGGAAACTGACCAGTTTGAAAAACTGACGAATTAGGGAAACTGCAAGTGATAACCCGACCCTGCGATCGGTCCTACGCTGCGCGCATCCAGTGGCTTCCCACGACCTTCACCAGATCGCCGGTCCACCTTGTCGGGGGCCTACCCACGGAGTCGAGTCCGTTGCGCGGTCGCCATTCAAGAACCTTTCCGCCCCAACGGCCATAGGTTCTTCTCACTATGTGCCCAGCCCACTGCCACTTCAGCAGCTGAGCAATTTGAGCGATGTCGGTTATTTTAGTTCGCCTGCGGATCTCCTCATTTCTGATTCGATCACGCAGGGAAACGCCGAGCATGCACTGCACGCTGAGCCTCCTTATGAGACCCATAGTTTGCGACCACGTTTAACTGTCGTAAGTCATCACTGGCAACACACACTGGTAATAGGCTTTCGTTTATTTTGAGACAGAGGTAAATCGGGGGGTAAGGGTAACACTAGTATAGTAAGTATTATATTATCCTGTGGTGTAACGTAATTACTATCATGTAATGTAATATTTTGCCATTACATGTTCGTCGCAAGCGTGGACGCAACGCGCGCCCGAACAGAGCATTCACTACAAACCTCCTCCGCGGATCTTAGTGTTCGTAATAAAAATCGATAAATCTGTGACTTGTAATGTAATGCTCGTAGCGTATTTGGGAAATGCTTAGTTCGTGCGCGGAAGGATGTCCACGCTTGAGATTTTTGATACAAGGTGTGTAAAGCTAGGCGTCCATCAGGCGGGCCGCATCGGGTCACACGCATCGCTTGCTATACATTTTGTGCGAAACTGCGTCGATTAGAGGCGGGGCGGGCCGGACCGCCCTGTATTGGTAAAGTGGACGCAGTCATAGTAGAATCAAATAAGTAGGCCAACTCGAGCCGTGAGCGAGCGATAATAGCCTAAACACTGGCTGACTGTTAGGGCTGTCGCTTATAGTTTATTCAATCGTCAAAAATGCATATGTAGTCGATCTCTATGTAAAACAATTTTCCCCTGTAGGGTAAGCATCAGGGATCTATAACACAAAGTTATTTAATTATTTTTTTGTACATAGACAAGGAGCTGACTACAATGTTTTCATTATCTACGTCATATTATCTGATTAGTGATTTAAAAAATTACGATGGAAATAGGATTTATTAAAACGTGGTTTTACTAAATCATGTATTTATTAAAATAAAATAATTATTATGAAATTGAACTTTTTACACTATTAACTATCTTTTACTTTTTCATTTACCTAATTTACCTAAATTATAATCTTTAAATTCGGAAATTGGATAATTTTACATTAAACTCAAATAATAGGCATTAAAAGTTCTTTTTTACCCGACTGTGAGGAAAGGGTTATGTATTTCGCGCGTATCTTGTATGTTGTTTCTATGTAATATTTATTACCTCATATCTTTCAAACGGCTGAACGGATTTCTATAATTAAGGCGCTTAATTATATACCTAGGTCAACTAGCGCCAGCAAAGCATTTAATTTTAGTACTCGTAAACCAAGTAAATATTTAAAAAAAGGAAACAACCATGCCCTTTTAAATTTTCTCTAATATTTTTTGAATAACTCTTTTTATACTTTTATACTTAAATTTACTTTTTTACTTAAATGCAAAGCTATTAAGTTCAAAATAAATTACAGATTTTTGACAGTTTTGTTTATCATCATGTGCTGCTGGTGCTGACTGTACTTTTAAAAAAAAAAATACAAAATACAAAATGCTTTATTTCGGTAACAAACCAAGTGATTACAAAATTGAGATGACATTCCTAGTAAGTATAAAAAATACCTGTATCAGGAAGCCATCGCTCTTCCATTTTCATTATCTGTCAGGTAAGTTTAATTTAAAACAAAGCAATGGAGAAAAGTAAATAAAAAGGTAAGTACATAGCAATATAAAAGAAAAAAATTTTGTATGGAACAGCTGTTGTTTTTTCGTGTTATCGAGGTTTATTTATTTATTTAATCTTTATTGCTTATATATAATGAAACATAGTTAGGTAAGTACCTACCTACTCAAGTTTATTGCTTAATATCTGTTAAAAGATTTAGTTTGATTTATACAAATTTCTACTTTATTGGTCCTTTTTTTTCACGGTGGGGCATACATAATAGTGATCTATTAAATTAAACCACAAATTGGTATCTGGTCAACGAAATCTGGAGCAGAAACTATGTATTTGCTAAACACTTTCAGATAGGTAGGTAAGTAAATAGCTAATTCAAAAGTATTTGGTAAACAATCCTAGTCCTAAGTATTTGGTAAACAATCCTCACCCAACTCTTTATTGAAATAATTCATTTATAAAATAAAACAAAAGGTTTCCCACGCACAGAATATCTACAAATGACAATTTGATTTGATTGATACTTTAGTTACCTAACATATTTTTGAACAGTAATAAAGTTTAAAAAACGTATGACAACCTGTCAAAAACTGTTTACTAAGTAAGGATAACAGACTTTACGTAGGTACCTACCTATGTATGATATAGTAGGTAGTAGATTAGATAGGTACTCACCGTTCTTGTTCGCTAGGTAATGTGAAGAAAGACAATAGGCTTGTTTCCATTAAGAATAAATATAATGGATAGGGGTTTATAATGATTAATTATATTATGGAGAAAATAACAAACAATTTTAATTATTAAAAGCGTTAAAGATTAATAATATTTTTAAAAAATAAATTTCGTAAAATGAAACCTTTAGTCACGTGACAGTGAACACCAATCAGAAAGCGTTACGTCACGCCGTGCGAAACTCCAATCTTGTCTTTGACGTTTCGAGTATCACTACCGGAGGCGCGTTCCAAACCTACACTCCGAGTGCAACCTAACCACAACCGAACGCAAGTTTTAGCCACTTTTTCCGTATTTCTCCATTGTTTGGAACATATATAAATAACTGGTTTGGCGTTTTTATAGTCGTGCTATCACACTGGGGCTCTATACAGTACTTATAATATGAGAAATTCATTTTTAAACGATAAAAACTAGCTATAACGTACGAAGACACGATCGCTCTTTTGTTTGTTTTGCACGGCGTGACGTCATTCAAGACGCCATGACAGTCTTGTGCGTTTTGGAACCAAATTAAAATTGGTTTTTTAAAACGCGAAATTTATAATGTAAACGCTCGATTAAAAATAAATAAACCTTTTTTTTCGATAAAATGCCTAATAAGCTAAAATATTAAGCAGTTATTGAAATTTTGTCAACTAGCCTGCTATTGAGACATCCATAAACACTGCAATATCTCCTACAGCTACTCGAATTTGTAGCCATCTTTAATATAATCTTTGGTTAACGGAGGTAAGTATGTATGTATGTACATGTACGGCGCGGCGGGGCGGAGCGTGCGTGAGCACGGGCGGTATTAAGTACGGCGCGCGGCGGCGGCGGCGGCGGCGCAGCCACGACTGACGCATCTTTATCATCTTTAAATGTTGTCAGTGTGTGCGTGCGACGACGCATATACAGGGGCGCGCTCACATACAAACCGCGTTGGGTGCGTATAATGAGTAAGATGGCTTACTTATTTGATTCTACTATGACGCAGTGCTTCCGCACCGTTGCGGCCCGACCCGCCTCAAATGGACGCCAAGCTTTACATTACAACATGGACGACATTTTTTTCGTTATATGATACATTACAAGTTACTTTACACCTATGTGTACGCGACATAATACATTCGACTAAGCCTAAGACATGATCTTTATTACTAAGAGAATAAAGTTGAACTTGTCTGCATATAAACATCACACGCAAATAAGTTCAATCTTATTCTCAAAGCAATAAAATTCATATCGGTCAAAGTCTGTGGTATATTATACGGGCTAAAACACGTGGACGCACGTGACGCTATCGCATTCAATGCGAGCGTACACGATGTACGCGACGCAGAAGCATATAAGGCATTTTCCGTGTGTAAATGTGTGTTCAAGTGTAAAAATCTGACGACATCTGTCGAGTTGGAAATGAGAGTTGGTTTCAACACTTTCAACCCTAGGGTGGGTCCGACACAGTATGCGTTTTAGTGGTAGTTTGTACTATGCGATTAATGTGCACAATACGTTATCGTGTCAAACTAAGGGCGCCTTCTTCACCGGCTTGGTCTGTACAGAGCTCACAAAAAAATACCGAAACCAAAACGTAGGTACCGAGCCAGTGAGGTGCTTGATTTAACTTCAAGTACCTACTGAAGTAAAGTTGATTTGAGGGGATGACGTCACAATAATTCTTCACCGGTAGTGTAATGGGTATTTTTAATACCCATTGCACTACTAAAGAGCTGCACCAAGCCCGACACAATATTAAAATATCCACAAGGAGTATTATGTAGAGAGGTACGTTAGTAGTAAGTACCCAAGAATCTTATGTCATAATCATAATATAAGATTCTTGGTAGTATAGTACAGTACCTACATTTAGGTATTTTCTCTGATATTACAATGATTACTCATACAATTCATTTGTATAAATCATTCATTCATTAATTTTACAAATAAAAATAGTAACTATTTGCCTCACTAGATGGCGTTGATGGAAAGAGATCAAGAGGTTAAAATTGGCTTTTAAAAACTATCACTGTAGTACAAGAAGAGAGCTAAAATAAAAGGTCCTTTTCTCCGAGCTTAAATTTTTATAAACTACCTTGAGAACATAATTTAAAAATATGTACGGTCTCTTGATACCGATCGGTCGGTAGTGCACTTGTACTATTAGTTATTCTGTGGTCTGTGGTAGTGCTATGCGTGCGCCTCGCAGTCTGGAGTTTTTTTTATTTAACCGTATCTACAGCGTTCAATAAATTTTGTGCACCGTCATAGCAATAAGCTGAGGTACAATTTTCCAAAATGTCTGCTTTCAATAAAAGATATTTTTCGATTAAAGTTTATTTAATAAAACTACACAGAGGTTAATTACTAACGACTCCATTTTCGTCCGAACTAGATTCCGACATAGATCATTCAAACAAACCAATATGTGCCTTAGACATAATGTTTAAAAGTTACTGCAACAATATTGTACTTAACATTAAAACTACATTTTGATATAGTCATTCTGCTCACTAGAACTGATGTCCCCGCATCACTTTTATAGTTTTCTGCATTTCTTTCTTTTTTTTTGGACACAAGCAAAATTTTATTTCATGTACAAATTCGAAAACTCACAATATGCCAAACTTTTCAGACGTTATAAAAATATGATATACCTAAATTTTTATATATTACAGTTACAATCCAACAATATCATAGTTCAATTTAAATTTACAATTGTAATTCCTTAACCTAACCTATATAGTGTTATGCTGCAATGCATTATAATAATCGCACGTCAGAAAAATGGAGAGACACTCTACTTTTCTGCAATCTATTATTATATTATATACAATCCTCATTTGCGGGCATTTCAAACGCGACGCAAAACAACGTAGCCTTTCACAATAAGCGAAACATTAACAAACTAAATCACACTTCATCCCACCATGAATATTAAAAACCTTTGATTGAATTACACTTCTAATAAACCATACAATGTGTCACATACATTCAGCAGTGAACATACACCAAAGACAAGTTAAAACTTATTCTATTGCACATTTTATATCATTGTAAAAATTAAGAAAGTTTATTCAAATAAATAAATGTATCAGTATTGATACCTATGCAACAGAATCCAAATTAGCTCGTTTAGCTGTGACGAGACATATCGTTAATAGATATCTGAATAGTGGGTTGTAACGGGATTTCGGAAGACGTTTCCGAAGTGTCCGATCCCGGGGTCAGCAGTCGACGAGACCACTGCGTTCCGTCTTCCATCTCAGACTCCCGCACTTCGATGGAGGACGGCGAGCCGGTCGTGGAGTCTATAGAGGACACCGTTCGCTCCGCGACGTCATCGGTCAATATCGGCATGGACTTTCCCACTGCGTCCTCATCAGATAGTAGGGGCATCGAAATGGGACCGCCCATCGGCACCTCCATGTCTTCGCTAGTGACGAAAGTCATCTCCGTGTTATGAGAAGACAGTAACGACGTTCTATAATTCGTCCCGCACAGCGGATCGGTAGTTTTCGGCGCTATCCTAGGATCGGTCACGGTGATCGGTAACTCGAGAGACGTCGGAACCGTGTGAGGTGTGACGCCTATGACGGCGAGACCGTCCTCCAAGTTCGACGGGACCGTCGTCGGCTCGCAGTCCACCTTAGAGGGCACTTCAACCGGCGTCATGATCGGCTGATTCAGCGTGCTGCTGGTTTCTGAAACGCGGCAGTGTACGGACACGTTCGCGTTTAAGTCTCTAAAATCCGGTGCTTCGTCGCGAGGAGGGTCCGCGTGGAACACGTCGCTGTTGGCGAGCGCCGCCTCTAGGATGTCTCTCCGCTCCGGCTGCTGCGCGAGCATCGGCAGCGGCTCCACCGCCATCGGAACGAGTTGGTTGTTCTCGAGGACGAGCGGTCGATTGTCGATAGGGGTGAGCGTTCCATTATCCTCCACACAAAGATAGAACGAGCCCGGCGGCCCTCCGAAGTGCTCGCCCGGCACGGCCAGCAGCTGGCCGTCCGACAGGGGCGCGGGCGCGGCCGGCTCGACGGCTGCCAGCACGGGCGGCGGCGGCGGTGGCGGTACCACGACCGGTTCCGGCTGGGGCTGCCGGACGATCGCCGTCGACGGCAGCATCTCTTCGAAGTTATCCAAATCTGCGAAAGGCATGGTCGTCGTGACCGATACGGTGTTCGAGACAGACGGTCCCACTGTGGTCACGACGTGGCTGGATAGCGCCGTCAAGGCCGGAAGTGACACCATCGAGTGAGGCGCCGGAGCGATGGCTATCTCCTGCTTGACTTTCTTCATCGGCGTGGGCGACTCCGTCACAGTCTTTCTTATTCTTTTCTGGACGATGCTCGGCGGCTCTCCGGGAGTGATCGCGATTGTTTTCTGATAGACCGGTTTCGGTTTGCTCTCCACGGGCACGGGAATTTTTTGAATAAAATGTCCAGTCCTTTGAATTTGCTCGAATTGTGATGCGGTGAGTTGAACGACGGCTCCCGACTTTTGTTGTAGCAGTATCAACGGTTCAGATGTGGTCTTTTGAATGGCTTGTATAATTTTCTTAGGTTCAGCCGGTACGATTCGTTTTGGAAGCGGTCGTATTTCAGGCATGGGAGCTATATTTTGTGCAGTGGTAGCCACACGACCTCCGACGATTAATTGACCTTTCGATGTGATTATGGCGCTCTTTTGTTTAGGCACGATTCTCGTTTGTGTTTTCATTTGTGGCACTGAAGTAACTACTTGTTTTTGAGTATTGGCGGCGTTCGTTGTTATTCTATGGGTAATTGTTTTCATCTGTGATGTATTTTGTTGATGCTGTTTGTTTGGAAACAAGATTTTTTCATGTTCCGAAGTTAAAACTATCCTAGACTGTGCTCCTTGAGCATTGGTTATGATCATAACCGTATTCCCAGTACCACTGGCGTCAGAGGACGACGGTATCAACTTTGCCGACACAGGTTTATTGTCATTGGCATTCATGGCAGTGTCGGGATTTTTTGCTACTAGAACATGAGCCTTCCCAGTTTGTGGATCTATAACTATTTTTTGAGTACGACCGGGACGAGGTGAAGGAGCCGTAGGTAATAAAATAAACTTTTCAGCTTTACCTTTATTTTGAGTAATGGGCTGAACTAACGTTGGGGCCGGTTTCAGTTCTTTCATTGCTGGCTCAGATTTGGTCATAATGATTTTTTGTTTTCCTGTAGTTTTATCTATTACAAGCATAGGTTTCGCACCTCGCAGCTTAGAGGATTTAGAGATAATGTTTGGAGTGGTAGTAACTTTATTCACTTCGCTCACAGGATTCATTAGTAAAGTTTTCGGTTCTGACTTACTAGCACCTGCATTTACTGCCACTTTTTCCGACTCTACTACAGTAGATTTTGTTTTAACGAGTTTGGGGGGATTAGGCGAATTTGTTATTAAATTTCCATCAGACATTACTATTGGCATTTTATCTATACTTTCTGGAGTTAAAAGTTCGTCAGACAGAACTATAGGCATAGAATTTATGTCAAATACACTATCGTCAGATGTCACAGACTCTTTTGTTGATTTTACTTCCGTAAATTGCGATATTAGTGAATTTTGACCTCTATTCTTTTGGATTTTCGTTGGCATTTTTTGTACTTTTCTAACCTTTTGTTGTAAAATTGTGACTTTGTTTGCATCTGATGGCTTATCTTGAGATGTTTGTATTGTGAAAGTCTGCACTGATGAACTGTCATGTTGGGGCTTATTGCTTCGAGACAGAATTATTTTCTCTGACGTACCAATTTCGTTAAAGTTATTTAATAAAGCTTTATTAGCGACGGCACGACGTATTATAACAGGAGACTGCGATTTGCCTTTTAAAGATTGTTTAGCTACATCAAAATTAAGAATCTTTTCTTTACCTGGAATAATGATTTGTTTGGTTGGAGTTTTCTTAATTATTTTTGGTGCAAATGGTTCTTCCAACATTTTCAATAGTTTTGATGAAGTTGTTTCGTACTTTGCGGATTTAGTATTACTCAATTCATTACTGTTTTCACTAGATAGAGATGCTACTTTTTGTTCGACAGTACTGATTTTATCTAGACCATTATTCGGTTTTACACTGATTACCTGTTTTTTAGGTATTTCTTGTGAGTTAGTATTACTTTCAAGAACATTTATCTTATGATCTACAGATTCTGACATTTGTACTAATGACTGAGCAGCATTAAGATTTTCATTTTTTTCCAGTTCTGTCTCAAAACGAACATTAATATTCTCACTATCCGTAATCAAATTGTGTTCAATATTATGTCTTGGTTCAGAAGGGTTTATTGCCTCCGATTTTGCATCGTGAACATTATCGTCAATCAGAACATTGTTTGATTTCGGATCTTCGCTTACAACAGAAGGTGGTGTTAGAACGTTTTCGATACATTTTGTATGTATTGCAGTGGCAGGCAAATTTATGAGAGCTTCAGCAATTTGCAGGTCAGATTCAGAAGGAACAATGGTGGTTTCGACTACGGTTTCTGAGGGACATTCCTCATTAATTAGTTCTGTTTCCATGAAAACTTCATTTATATTCTCTTTAGACACAGTTTCGATCTCACTTGCATCTAGTTCCTCATTTGGACTTTCTTGAACAATGTTTTGAGCTTCATTCTGAATTTCTATGTGTTCTGATTCAAATGGAACACTGTTTTCACTGTCTTTGATTATATTTTCATTAAATCCATTCAAAGTATTCATTGTATTATCTTTATTGTCATCCTCGAACAAATCTTCTGGAGGGTCGTCACTTATAACTTTAGTTACTCTATCAGTATCACGTGATACACTCAACAAGGCATCTACTGCCGACGCGGTAGATTCATTCATATATGGCTGTTCAATATTTCCCGACGTATTTTCCAATACTTCTTGATCCTTCTGGTTCTCACTCTCACTTAATTGAATTTCCTCTGAAGCAATTTCAACACTTTCGCATATCATATTATCATTTTGAACAACAACATTGGCTTCTGATACATTGGCTTCTAATACATCGGTTTTTAATACATCAGCTTCTGATTTATTAACTTCTGATTCGTTAACTTCTTCAATAATAGATTCCTTATTTACGATTTCATTGCTTTGGACGACTTGTTCCAGTGGCAAAGGAGAATTGGCAGAATTTTTGATTAAAGATGTTTTAGTTTCTTCATACACTACTTCATTTATTGGTTTTATTTCTTGTGTGGGATAAAGGACATCTTTCTTTAGATTAGGTGATACACATATTTCATTACTTTCGTGTGCGTGCCCTGGTTCTGTATTAATGCAATCAACAGAAATACTTTCATTAATTGTGGGCTTCCCAGAAGATAAATCTGTATTAATGTAATCAACCGAAATACTCTCATTAATTGTGGGCTTTACAGAAGATAAGTCATCTTTTATAAATTCAATTTCAGTTTTCTCTTTTTGACGCAACTGAGCAGCTTCAGCTTTCATTTTTTTAAGTTGAATTTTAGGTGCTAGTCGGGTAACTTTCACATGTTCTATTGGGGGCGATTCTCTAGCTTCTGGCGAAGATACAGCGTCTGATCCATTGATTTCACCCTCTGACATATCCATTCTTTCTACCGCATTTAGCTGCTCAGCAACATATTTTCCTATTGCATCTTGACTTCTAGAGTGTCGGCTCCGAAAAAACGTTTTCGTTTTAAATATGGCTTTCGTAGGCTGTGGGTCAGATGAAGCTTTTTCTACACTTTTGGTCGGTTCAGGCGTAGTAGAAATTTGTTTATCGGGAGATTTTACGATCGAAGGCTCAGGAAAATTTTCCTCGACTTTTAAAGGCTCCGGGACCGATGGAAGCTCGGGTACCGTAGTTCTATTGAGCAATTCAGCAACTTCTCTAGCCACTTCCTCGTCGTCCAAACTGAGACTCTTCGTCTCATCTTTTCGTTTCGACGGGTTTTTAACCCGCGGAATCTTCCTACCTATACCGGCTTCAACGGGCCAATCTTCGTCTTCACAAAATTCATATTTCGAATCGCTCGTAGATTCCGGCTTTTCTACGGGCGCTTCCTCTGCTTTTTTCTCGACAGGGGATGACGCTTCAAGTGGGACCTGAGCACCGGGCAGTTCAGCCGGCGTGGGGACCTGAGCGCCAGGCAGTTCAGCCGCCGTGGGAACCTTAGCATCGGGCAGCTCAGCCGGTGTGGGGACCTGAGCACCGGGCAGTTTAGCCGATGTGGTGACCTGAGCACCGGGCAGTTCAGCCAGAATGGAGACCTGAGCACCGGGAAGTTCAGCCAGAGTGGGGACTTGAGCTCCGGGTAGTTCAGCCGGCGTTGGCACGGCCGGAGACTCGGCCGCCGCCGCCACCTCGGGCGACGCCGCCATGTCCATTGCCGTACCGTCATTTGATTCATCTTCGTCCACGTCATCCCAATCGGCTAAGAGACTACTTTTAATTTCTTGATCAGTTTTAAGCTTTTTAGCAACTGTGTCTGCCTTGGACTCGTTGCTTGTACGCTTTTTACCCGAGGATTTTTTCACGGCTTTTTCGGTTTTCTCTTTACGCGGTCGCGGAGCTTTTGGTGTCTTAGATGTACTCGGGGTGGATTTAGTGGTTTTCACGACCTTTTTCTTTACAGGTGAAGGTGTGTACGGTGTGAAGGTTGCACTGTGTGTTTTGTTGTGTAAAATTAAAACATTAAGGCGCGAAGTGGAAAACGAACAAGCATGACAAGAATAGATACCGGAACTGGATACCGCTGGTGTAGTACTTATTGGGGGCTTCTCTGGAGTTTGTGGTGTTTGCTCTTCTTGATTCTTCTGGCTCTCACTCTCATTTTTATCTTGTACTGGCTTATCTTCTGTTTCACTTTCTGTGAGTGTAGTGGTCTCTGCTGGTTTGCTAGGTGTAGATGAACCTTGCAGTAAAATATGCACCTTGTAATCTGTTTTTTCTTTCATCTAAAAATCAGAAAAATATACTTATTACTTTTAATTCATAGAATAACCATAACAAACTTTGTCAACTCATGTCAAATTATAAGTGTTATCAAATAATGTAGGTAACATCATTATGACTGGCAAAATATATTACCCATTTACATAAAATGAAATTTACTAACGAAAAAACAAACAGGGCAAGTTAAAAAACAGGAATTTAGCCACATATAAACTGAATGAATATTGAGTAAAATTCAGTCAGCCAAAAAGTAAAGTTTTTAAATACTTATATTATAATTTATTATTAATTAAATACTAATATAACTCGTTTTAATGAGAGACATAATGTAAGCAATTTTAATGACCCTCTTTACTCAATACTAAATAATATACTAGAAACAGTCGCTTTATCTTCGAAAAACCTAATTTAAAAATTAAAAATCATGTTAAAATATGTAGTTATAATATTTCACATTTAAAATAAAAGTTGTAAGATTACTCTGAGCCAAGTTATACAAGTTCGAAGATTCACCATTTTCATACAATGATAATTATATTGAATTCTGAAAGTGCTGGGAAACATAAAATAATTATAGATTATTGCTAAAACCACAGTTTTACCTGTGCTATAACTAACCATTTGAAACAATTTGTTATGATGGCCTAAAAGCTGTGTGGTCATTATCAGTTCTGTCTGATAAACAAGTTAGAAAACCAACATCCAACATTTTTATACTTTTATTGATACAGTGTGAACACATTTTCATAGCTATGAAACCCAGTGAAAGAATTATTGAAATCCATTATAAGGGTTTTAAGGAAATGCCAAGTGCACTGAAATATGTGCTTTAATACGTACAACGTAAGGTTCACATAATGATGTCATAATTCACCCCAAAATAACAGTATTCTAGCCCATATAGATTCTCAGGTTTAAGATATATGGTAAAAATTTCTTCAAATTTATTTATCTGGTATCATAGGCTATTGGGAGAGTCACTAACTCAAGTCCTGTTGCTTGGGATGATTAGTTCAAGCAATATGCATCATTATATTATGTTTCCCAGCACTTTTAGGATTTAATAAAAATGTATGGCGCCTATGTCAGACCTTCTGAATGATCTTTGTGATTTATTTATAGTAAAAGATAAAAGACAAGCTCTCTCTCAATCTTGACATAAGAATCTCTTGTTAAATGAAAATTAAATATGGTTTAACATAACATTCATAAATTATTACTAATGATTGTAAAATTCTTACCTTTCTCAGAGGTGTTCTTGTTAATTCCACGGAGTTTCCTCTACCTTTACCTGTAATATCCAGTATTATTAAAGTATAACAAAAATAAATGTGTTTAATATTTTTACTCTGGTCAGGACAAGTTTAAAATTAACATAGTTCTACCCATGGGCGTACCCAGGTTCTGGGCCAGGGGGGGGGGGGGGGGATAAATCTATTGTATCGCCCCCAAGGGGGGGTAATTTTATTTTTTTCTATTTATTAAAGGGGTTTGTTCGTTAGCGAACATGTCACCCCTGTAGGAAAACATAACAATAATTTTAATTAAGTACATTGCTTAGAAACTTAATGCTTACAAATTATTTTATAATTTAAGAAATGCGATTTCTTTTTCCTATATGCACAACAGAATATAGCATTCTAGCTTGCTCTGAAAGGGGGAAGGCTAGAATGCTATTATGCCAACCTATTTCGCTTATATTAATATTAAATTTAGCCTTAAAGTCTTGCCTAGCAGCGTCGTTCCGGACACATTCTACAATAATGTGATAAGTATCCTCCACTATGTCACATTCAGTACAATTTAGGTGAATTGGTTTTCTTCATCAAAAATCCAAACTTGTTCAAAGGTATGTGATCGGAACGAAGCCTAAAAGTAATTTTATTGTAAATCAAATATATTGTATGGCAAATAAGAACTTTTATTGATAACAGCTGATAGTTAGTTGGAGGTAAACAAAATCCAGGTGAAGCAGCTGCCCCTCCCTGCCCCCCCCCCCCCCCCCCCCCCCCCTCGGTACGCCCATGGTTCTACCACTGATAATAGTACTAAACGTACAGAAGCCCATCCGGGTAAGGACAATCAAATAATAAGCTACTCTTTCTTACTGCACAACAATAAAGTACAATTTCAAAGTGCACAGAGCTTGTGTGTGTTATTATAAGCACATCTGAAATGCATCTATTTCTGTTTTTTATGCACAACGGGATAATGCCTTCATCTCACTTGATGTTGAGTGACGATAAGGCCAAAGGTGGAACCGCACTCCTCCCAGAATCCTCATCACTGAGGAACTAGCTATCTTACCTCTAACTGCCGGAACACAAAAAATTTTAAATTGTTGTTATGACGGCAGACTTAGGTAAGATGTGGTAGCTAGCCAGGCGGACTTGAAATAAACCCTACCACCAACCAAACTGAGTACAATTTGTACCCCCCTCCCCCCCTGGGAATCGAACCCAGGCGGGACCCCAGCGTTGACGCGTAGTTAGTTCTGTCTCAACCGACACAAGACATCCCTTCATGCGCTGGGTCATAGTTTAAGCCTCCTCTGGTTATACCAAAAAGCCAGGACAAGCTTTAAAAAATAACTGGTATACAGGGTGTATTTGTAACCACTCTTTTTAAGGATGTGTTCAGTCCATGAAACTGAACAACTTTCTCCATGAAACATAGGGTCAAATAAGTAAAAAAAAAAAACTTTTCATACAAATCAAAGAGATCACGTGATCAGTTTAGTATGGGATGACCAACATTTTTTTGAGTATTTCGACACATGTTTCATGGAGAAAGTTGTTCAGTTTTATGGACTGAACACATCCTTAAAATTTGGAGAGTGGTTACAAATACACCCTGTATATTACAACAAAATCTGTTTATTTATATTTTCAGACTATGGATTGTTTTGGGCAATGGTATCAATGCTGTGGGCCACTGAAATAAATTGATAACATTTTATCCAAAGTATTTTATTGACGTAGAGCCAACAACAATGACAGTGTCACACACAACCATAGAGCAGTATATAACAGTGTGGGTCTACTGTACTAGTGTTGTCAGCATCGCTTTTGGCTTCATTTGACAGAGTGACACATTGCTACTTCTTTTAGGCACAAATAAAAACATACCAAAGAAAAGTAGCAATGTATCACATCGGGTGATCATACATTACTAGCCGCTAATATAATGTGCAGCATAGCAACCTACTTTAATCACTTGCAATATTTCATTATTATAATTTCTAGTACAATAAAGTAACTGGGTAGTATCGGTTGACTGTATCATTTCTAGTGCATTCTTGACATTTTCCTGCATCATCATCCTGATACTGCCTGGCATCATCTGATATTACACCAAATGAGCACACCAGCTCAATCATAACATCCATTTGCCAAATGACGCCGATATAGTGATGTTGACGACACTTGCGTGGTAGACCCACTGGTTCAAACAAATCCTGTTGTATCATAAATCCCAAGTGATTATTATTTAGTTTAAATTCTTTCTTATGTATTCTATCTGTTATTCATGTTCGGGACTAAATGGTTATTATAATAATGATAATATAATAATAAAACATTTATTTCAGTCTGTAAATATCCATAGATTATTAGTAATATGTTAGTAACAATTTTTAATTCTAAATTCAATAAATTACTTTGAAATTGAAACAAAAGGCTTATTAAAGAACAATAGCTAATAATAGCTGCAAAATTTCAGAAATGGGTTTAAAAATTACTGAAAGATAAAATCGGACAAAAATCTTGTTTGACAAAATGAGAAACAATAGATTTTCCATTGTTGTCTGGCGGCCGCCTCTCGTTTTATGAATTAACTACATCCAAATGAACATACCTTTTTTTGCAGAGCTTGGGGTTTTGGAAGTACCACCAAAAAGGCCTTCATATGCCTTTTTCTTTTTGTACTCTTTTTGGAATTCATCTCTGGTAAGTATCTCTATATCGCCATCAACAGCCGTTTCTGCTCGAATAATGTCCTCAGGAAACTTTTCCATTGGTCCACTATTAGCTCGAAACAAATCTAACAAAAAGATTACAATTTTCAATACCATTCTACAGTAAGTATATTTTAAACAAAGTTGTATTTGTTTTTCACTTACGTAATCCTTTTGTGATGAATTCATCTTTTCTATCGCAGTTATATTTATATATTGAATTAGTACTCTTGACATATTCGCTGAAAAGTATTTAAACTTATGAATGATTTTAAAAAACAATAGGCTGACTGATTAGTTGATTACAATAAAAAAAACAAAAATAGAAATAGCTTTAATGGTTCAGAGACCACACAAAATACAAGATTGTAGGTACTATTATAGAAGACGGCTTTGGTCTAGTAAGCCATTACCATATTTCTGCTGGGATAGTCTTTAATAAATGCATTTAAGCACTCTTATTTTGACTTTAGTACATTTTCCTTACAAAAGGCAACATGGAATTATGTGGTAAAATATTCTTTCAAAAAGATATGTAAATAAGCATGAACAAAGACCTATCATTTCATTATGTTTGTTGATACAAAAGGACTTCTACTGGATAAGGTTTTTCACACTTTATTTGTAAACTTACTAAGTATCTTCTTGAAAGAACTTTACGACTGCTATTGGAGGTTTACGAAATGAAGGCAGGACATCTGGAGGAAGCTTCTCAGGGGAGACGACCTCACCAGGCCACCAACATGAGCCCAACTTCACCCATACCACTTCCCCGTCCAAATAGTTAATTTCAGCCTGTTCACACATCACCACTTAGCTGTTCAGACAAAACGCACGACCATATTTTGTCAACTATAGCCACTATGCCGACTGCAACTATTACAACAGCAATTTCATTTCATCAAAACATGTTTCTATCATCCACACTATTTTATCATCAAATAGGGTAATACAATCACTATTTATCAATAAATGCCTTGGATTTGTCAAAACGTTAGCAAAATAAATTGGTTGTAAATATCACCGACGACTGCGTACGAAATAATTTCGTAGATCGGATTGTTGGTAGGACTGGCTAGCGTAATACTTATTTAGAAAGAATTGGTTTATAAAGCTAATTATGGCAAAAATCTATTTTTATTATTTTCCTTCAGGCAAAAGTAAAAAATTGGAATTTGGGAATATTTTTTATTAAAGAGTGGTTGTAAGTTTCGACCGGAAAATAAAATTATGGTTGGCGTCAGCAAATACCAACATTAAAATATTTCATTGCAGTAGAATAGAATGCTGCCATGATATTTTTTTCAAATGGGCTATTGCTCTATGGTGTCTATGGGCCGATCAAGCCAAGCAATGCTTGGCAAGCCCGTAAAATTGATGTAACGTTCGATTGGCAACTCATGTGATTTCATGTGTTTTCACAGGCGTTTTCCACCGGCGGATTCCGCATTCGTTTTCCGCGTCGAGCCCTGCGCCATCTATCTAGCGCACGCGTTTTATTTTGAATTTGTGTTTGAACAGTCAGTTTATTTTGTACTGGATTTGATGCATTTGGGTCTAAATAAAACGCGTGCGCTAGATGGCGCTAGACTCGACGCGGAAAACGAATGCGGAATCTGCGCGCGGAAAACGCCTGTGTGCTTAACCAGTGCAGAAAAATCGTAGGCGCCCGTGGGTGCGGTTTCAATCGATTTCAATCGAGAAATTGTTAGCAACAGAGTTCTTTACGTAATCTTGGTGTGTATCGCCCCTGCACGAACTAAACAATTACCTATATAGTTTTGCTTGTCAAGCCGTTTTGAAGCCGTTTAAGTTATGTAGAAGAGATGCTTGATGGCTTATCAATGTCAAGCCGTTTATAGACTTGTCAATCATTGCTTGATCGTTAGTCTTGACAAGCAAAAATATTTGCGTCTCATGGCCATGTAAAGTTGTCTTCGCTCAGTGAATCATTTACATTAATGACCGAAATACCGCGCCGCGATGCATGGCGAATTAATTACGCCATGCATCGCGGGGCGGTACGGTACGCCTCAAGAACTGAACTGTGTTCGGTTCTACATACACAGGGTTCGCAATATGATTCACACACAGTATAGGCTTTCTTTATGATACAATGTACCTACTCTATCTAATGCAGTATCGTTCGCGCACTGTACAAAGATGGATGCCGAAGCTGCTACTATGCTACTGCGTAGGGTTACTGAGCATTAGCAATATATTGATATGATATTTAAAGAAAAACTAAAAAGGCGTTAAATATGCGTAAAACTACTCTCAAAATTACACTTACAAATTATAAAGTTGTGGTTTGTAAAATTCGCCTTCACGCGAACTTATTGCGAATGTGGAGCTTAGTCATAGTCACGCGTTCGCACCTTTGAGTAGGGAAGTCCCTACTCAGAGGTCGCACCGCACCAGCGGGTCTACTGGCTAAAAATAATGAAGTTAATGTTAACTGTAAGTATGTGATACATTGCTTCTTTTCTTTGGTAAGTTTTTATTTGTGCCAAAACAAAGTAGCAATGTATCACATACTTACAGTTAACATTAACTTCATTGTTTTTAGCCGGTAGAAATGAAGCGATCTCTTGTATAGAGACCCCAACATGAAATCCTCAGTCGATAAAACTTTGCAGGGATGTAATATAGTATGAACCAAAACATAAGTACAAAATATCCAAAACAAAAAAAAAGATTTGGATGATTTAAAAAATATGTTTCATTTATGATACTTTATCATACTGTAAAGTTTCGTCTACTGAGCATTTACTGTGGGGTCCACTAACTTGCTTTCCTATACTACAATCAGAGATTCTGTAGAGAAAAAAAATTAAGAGGCTGTATGGTACAGTACCTTCGTCTTTTTGGAAAGAAGGTTCGCAAAGAAAAAAAGTGCGGGATTTTTGATGTGGTGTGCGGTGCGGTGCGCCAAGAATAATAATAATAAATAGATTGATGCAAGATTGATGCTAATGCTAAAGATTCTATATTCCTAGGTAACTTAGTTCTTCAGGATTTGAGCCCTAAGTCCGCTGCTTGCTCCTTTAACTATTTTGTATATTCTGTACCTGTACCTATAGCTTACTACTTACTAGACTAGAATGAGTAGGTCGAGTAGGTAGTAAAATAAAAATAGACAGATGTTTTTATAATCTTTGTATTTTCTTAATTTAAGACAACTTACAGTACCTAATTAATCCTAATTAAATTTAAGTTCCCCTTAATCACTCTCTGAGAACCTAATATTGAATAGCAAAGAAGTACAATAAAATTTTCATAATGTTTTCGTTCAAAAAGGCTTTTTTTCTAAGCTCACACCTAAGTATTTATCTTTTATAACCTTACAGGATTTAATACTCTTTCAAACAGCCGCCGTAGGGTAAACAAGTAACAGATATTATTATAGTCTGTTAGTAGGTACGATTACACAACTCTTCATCGGTCGAATTCGAAGTAGGTACCTATACTCGGGCGTAAAAACGTGGTTAAAACCACCAAAAATATGAGAGCGTGTACAGGTAATAAGAGCTGTTTTCGAAGTCCAATTAACTTCCGTGCTGTCGCGTACACTACTCGTCAACCAAATAAATATTCATAGAGATAAGACATAAAATATTGTTCTCTTATTTTAACAATGAATATTAAACATAGCAGTCGCAAGTTTCAATAACTTAATGTAGTCAAATCAATATACTCGTATTTTCAATTTTTATTTTACACGTAACGTAAGTGCCCCAGAAGGTGTACCTACGCTACGCGAGAGCGCAAAATAAAAGATTGTTCCAATAATATAAAAAAATGGTAGTTCTGTCCTTTTGCAGTAGGTAGTTGTCTTTGTATTTTGTGGCCTTATGTCCTATATTTACACAATACCAATACTTTTTAAATAAATATCTTTTATGTTTTTGTGTTAAAACCATTCTTTATAAAATCTCTTATTTATTTAGCTTTTGCTTGCAGTACCAAAGCTAAAAAAACACAGGAAATTCGAACATTTGATCAGTTCAGTGCCTAAGGAAATAGATAAAGTTTCTTTTTATCTTATTTATTATAGTGTTAAATCGAATTGTCCTTTGTTATACAGGGTGATTTTTTGAACAGTGCGTGGTGTGGCTTATGTCGGGTCCATAGCGTATGTTTTGCCCTACACAATCAACAAAACATCTCAACATTCAACAAAATCCTCATTCTTTTTTTTGTTGCATGTTGAGATGTTTTTGTTGATTGTGTAGGTAGAGCAAAACACGCGCTATGCACCCGGCATTAGACCGTCAAACTGAACAACTTTGTCTATGGGGACAACTTAATCATAGCAAAAAAATAATCAGCTGTTCCATACATTTTGGTCGAGTAGATAGATATAGACCATAATACCATAAACTTGTTTATACTTCGAGTGGAAATGGAACAGCTGATTATTTTTTTGCTCTGATTAAGTTGGTCCCATAGAGATAGTTGGTGACGGTGAGGTACAATGACAGTAAGTGACGGTTTAAGCGACACCACATTTGTGCACTGTTTAAAAAATCATCCTGTATATAAAAAAACGGTTGTACACCAAAAAACGTACTAATTAAAATATGCTTTTTGTGATGATTATGTTTAGCCTTTATTTAGCCTGCATACTGGCGCACGATCTTCGCCCACTGTTGAGGGAAGTTCCGTTGTACATAGGATAGTGTGCGTTGGATCTGTTTAGTCTCTTGCGGGGAGCACTGCGGGCAGGCACCTCGCAGCACGAGCGGAGCCAGAGCTGAAAGGAATTAAAAAATTGTAATTTTTTTGCTTAATCGAACCAAAAATTCTTGTTGTTTTCGGCAAAAACGAGTGTTTCAAAGAAAAGCTCCTAACATTTTTTTAACAGTGGTTCTTATAATATCAGTGTTTCAACATTTTGGAGAAAAAGGATTTTTGTTTGAACTTTTCGAATAATTTGTTATTTGCTTAGGTACTTACACCATTGTGTTTTTGTGAGTGGGTGATATTAAAACATAGTCAATGCATGATGAAGACTTCACAGCTACGAGCTAGCTACGACTGTTGTACAAACTGTATGAGACCTTGAAGGAGCCTTTGAGGAGCTCGGTGGTTTAGCGCCTAGCCCTGCGATTGCGGAGGTTAAGCAACTTTCGCAAGGGTCGGCCATGGGATGGGTGACCAAAAATTTATTATCTCGAGCTCCTCCGTGCTTTGGAAGGCACGTTAAGCCGTTAGTCCCAGCTGCATTTGCAGTCGTTAACACCCACCAATCCGCATTGGGCACGGGTGGTGTTAAGTTATGGCTCATCCTCCTTATCCACCCACAAGGAAGGCCTGTACGTGCCCCAGCAGTAGGGACATTAAAATGGCCGATGGTTATGAGACCTTTGTTACAGTAAAATAATTAAAGTAAAGTATGAATGCGAACTTACTTTTCAGTCTCTTTCCGATCGGGTCGCAGGGTGCTTCACCTAATGCACATTTGAGTTGTCTCTGGATGAATCTTTTGTCGCTGAGCGCATCTTCTAGAGCAGTGTCGGAGACGGGCGGCCGTGGTGTTTGCGCCTGCGCAACGCACGCGCTCACGCAACCGCACAGCACAAGTAAATGGGAGATCTGAAAAACAAATCAACGGAAAGCTTAGAACACCAATGTTTAGTGTTTTTCAAGTAGGTATGGTACATACAGGTACTTAACAGAGCCTAACAGTCGATTTCCAGAAAAGCGAGCTTTGTGATTTAACTTACGTACTTTTATACAATTTAACACTTGTTTACACTTAAGTGTCTCTGATAAGTGGTTGGGACCAACTTATAAAATGTATTTCGATACTTTGTATTTAGCAGTATTATTGTATATTAATGTAAGTCAATGCAGTGGGGTGGATCCACAGCTGCTATGCAATCCACTGCATTGAATTGTTTTGTTAAGCCAACATTGTCAATTTTAAACATTTTGACAGAGTTGTGTTCCAACTAGGTATATATTACCTATTCTGTCAGACTCTGTTTCGGCGCGATGTTTTAACATTGTTAACTAGTGCTAGTTTCGTCACATTCTACACATTATGGATAATTATGATCTGAGGCGTTACTATACGGAACTGTTAAGATTTTAATAAAAATAGACTTGACCCTCTATATCACTATACTATTGTTACTCTGGAACATAGCACTTTCTAAACATTTTGCGACAGGAGTTATTATAGGTATATCATGAAATCAGTAATTAACACAGATTCTGACAGCGGGTGCAATTTGAGGGCCGTTTCCTAGTCTAGCAATTCATGTCATAGTCGTTAGTTTTGCGTAACAGTGACATAAGAAATGGGTGCACCATTACACACCATTACCGTTTTACAAGTACAGTCAATATAATATAAAAGTTAGCACAATGGTCCCAATTTGCAATAATTTCATGAGACCTATAATTATTATTATATTACCTACTATATAGGTACCTATAATAATATAATTTCTATGGATTTGAAAGCTTAAAAATGATCATCAATTTTTGCATTCTTGTGCCAGTGGCACCATGCTTAGATTGGAATTAATTGTTTCTGGGATTTAAAACGCTTATAATTATGCGAAGAAATATTGCTGATCTAGTTTACCTTAATAAAATTCTGTGATAAAATACTAAATCCATTGACTCTGCTGAACTTTTGAGCGAAATATACATAAACACGCCCCCTCGGCAGTTACGTAAATATCGTCCCTTATGCATACCGACATGTAACACGAAATATAGAAAAAACTCGTTTTTTCTGCAGAGCTGTTGCTCAATTTAATAAATTTTCTATGGAGCATCCCTCTATTGATGTTTTTGGTATAGCTTTGGCTGCGATACGTCGCATGATCGTCGCCCCATTCTTTGATGAGGAAAATGTCAAATAAATTTATTATATTAATAACTTTAAGTAATTCTATAACCTAGATTACAAATTTTATCTGTTTATTACCCACATAGATACCTACTTGTTATTTAGTCCTTAATTTTAATTACTTACCCATAAGTGAAAACTTGTAAATGGCTTGTATTTACTTATTTTGTAATTACCTACTCATATTCATATCGTATCTCACAGCTGTAAGTTTTCCTAACAAAATAAAATAAAATAAATAAAAATAACTATACAACAACAACGTAACACAGTCAAATAGGTACCTACCTACACCTATGTTATATCGATCTTTACGATAATAGCTTTATTAGATAATTTGGTCTTGTGGTTAACTTCCCTGCTCATTCCCTTATTCACCTAGCGATCCCTGTTTTCAAGTCCGCCAAAACAATTGCAAAATGGTTTTAGCAATATCCCACCATCGACACGACACGTGAGTAGGTATTGCGACTTTGATGCCATCGGTACAGACGCGTATTAGTGTGCGTTAACTTTTAATAATGTTGCTACTGTTGTTTTATATGTGTTATGTTAATAAATTTAGGTTCTATGCAATCAAGACAGACTCTGTGTGATAGAAAAATAAAAAAGCACGAAATTTTTCATTAATTTTGCGTCGGGAAATTCCATTTCAGATAGATTCAGAATCAAGTCGACTTTGCCCTGAAAGTTTTCGCTAGGGTGCTACTAACATTCTATATTAGTAGTATCTTTAATACACACTATTAAAAATACAAGAGGAAGAAGGACAATAACACATAAGAAAGAATACAAAGGCGGTCTTATTTGCGTATCTACCAGTAATCTCTTTCAGGCAACATTTAGGTGCAAATTAATAAAAGGAGGATATTATGTGAATCGATATAACGAATGTTTTTTTTGTTGCAGATGATGTTGATTCGTGTAAATTGTCTCAAACTCGATCACACCATTCTACGGACCTGTACGGTTTGTGGGATTACACTACACAAAAGAATCACAACTCGCAAGCACGTGCCCAGAAACTAAATGCAATAGAATGAGTAACACTGTGTCATACGCATTTGTCAACTTCGATGTACCTGCAGGGGTCAGGCCACAGGAAAACCAACAATGTAATGACTAATCTTGTAATCTTGTAGTCTATCTATAGGTGGTAATTGCAACAAAATTTCGGGTACCTAAGGTTAGGTTTATATTTAGTTGCATTCCTAGAAAACGATTTTTTTCAAATTGTACAAAAGAATTTAAATAGTGGAATAGGTAGTCAAAATTTGAAAAGTACATCCTCATTTGTACTCGTATAGGTGTCTGAAGTCCTGGCACATAGGTATTTGATTCCACCTTAAATTTTTTTATTTTATTTTAGTGTGCTATGTATAACGGACGGAGGCACAATAGAGACATGAAAGCCAATTTTCAATTTTCTTAAGAAAAACACATCCCTACTACAAAGTCAATTCATTATTTTAATTTCCAGTTTTATGACCTAGTTCTACTTTTCCGACTTTTCGATTGTTTCGCAAGTAACGGTACCTACAGAAACTTCGGAAAACAAAAGATGAAAAAAAGGCAATAAATCAGTGCAACGAAAACGCTTAATGAAACACTTTATCAACATACTTACATAAATCAAATCTCACAATAGAATCCTATACCATATGCCTATACTTACCTATACTATATAAGATATTGTTGTTAAACGTTATTTATTTACATTTTTTAATTAGTGAGTTTTTCTATGCAAAGAAAAAAGAGTAGGACCTATGGTAGATACAAAAGATAAACTCAGTACTTGTCCATCAGCCATTTTTGTTGTCCCCACTGCTGGGGCACAGGCCTTCCTTATGGGTGGTAAGGAGGATGGGCCATAACCCACCACGCGGGCCCAATGCGGATTGGTCGGTGTTAACGGCTGTCAATGCAGCCGGGACCAACGGCTTGACGTGCCTTCCGAAGCACGGAGGAGCTCGAGATAATAATTTTTTGGTCACCCATCCCATGATCGACCCTTGCGAACGTGCTTAACTTCCGCAATCGCTGGGCCAGGCGCTAAACCACTGCGCCACCGAGCTCCTCAGTACTCAGTACTTACCTATTATAAATTGTAAGTGTCGGGTAATCTTTATATCCCCGTTAGTAATTCTTTATGACATAATATGTATAATTAATGTTTCTAAAATATCTTTATATTCTACTGATATTTAAGCATTTTGGTCAATTTACAAAGTGGTATCATTTCATAAAATAATAGTTCTTTCTTCTCGTTTTTTCTTTTCGTCCTGTATAATTAACAAAGTTGATTTTTTTTTTTTAGAAAAATGGCAATTTCGTATATATATTGACATGGTAGGGAAAGAATATTAAGGTGCCGGAATAATGGTTTGCAAGAATTTAAGCCTTACCAGTAACAATACAAGACTAGATTTGCAGCTATCTTCATGTTTTTAGGTAGGGCCCCGTCGTCATCAAAACTGAGCGGCCATGTAACACTTGATGGCTAAACAGTAAACAGAGTCGCTAGAGTAATTTTCTCACGAAGCTTCCCGTAGTATGGCTAGGTCGTGATTATTGTGAACACGACTAAATTGACGTCCTTCGCCTTCTTTTAAGAAAATAGTTATATAAATAACACTACATAACAAGTGATGGTCAACCTTCCAAGACATAACAAATTTCGGTTGAACGAACACTGAATAGGGATGATGCAGGGTTGGCATGATTAAATCACATCGATTTAAATCATGATTGAAATCATGATTTAAATCAAGTGATTTTTTGAATAAAAATCATTGATTAAATCAAATTGCCTTTTTCTTTCCTATTTGTATAAAATTCTTAATTTTAAATAATTGATAGACACATAAAAATGTATATTAAATGCAACTTCGTGTTAGAGTTACTGCTTTAAACTGTTTTTCATCTAAAAAAAACTGCCAAATCATCTATCTTAATATTTAACTTTCACCAGGAATTTTTATTTTGAACTGTTTTATTGATCTTTTTATTTGTGTTTCTTTCAATTTAAAGTGTTAAATAAGTCAAACAAAAGCGCGTTGTGGTTTCACGCACTATATTAAGTGGATTTTAAAGGCTCAAGCAAAAAATCGAAAAAATCTGATTTTTTCGATTTTTTGAAAAAAATCAGTGATTTTTTATTTTTTGAAAAAAATCAGTGATTTTTTATTTTTTGCAAAAAATCATGATTTTTCCAGCCCTGGGATGATGACAACTTTTTTTATTTTATGTTACATAAATTACCTCTCAAAAAAAGAAACATTGGTAAAAGAATTAATTCGCTAGCATGAAAACTGCCCGAGATATCACAGTGTGAAATGCACACAAATGGACTCGCCCAAAAACGCTCCATACTAATGGCTTCCTAGTTATGACGTCACGCCTGAGAAGTTTGTATGCAACGCGTAGGAAATTTGTTCGGCAGCTATATTAAATATTGTGTTTATCAAAATAGTTTCTTAGACAAATTTGCTATACATTTTACGGACTAATTAAAGGTATCATTTATTTTAATAAATTTTATACTTTTTAAATGGACTTGTCCACCCAACTTTGAAGGGTCATAAAATAAATAATATGCAATATATAAAACCAAGAGGTATACAAGCTACTCTAAAAGTTAAATATGTTTACGATTTTTATTAGTATTTCGTTATTTTATTCATTAGTCATCATCTCTATTTGCGGTGCAAACTTTGAGTAGCTTTGTTGCACTTTTCTTGTATGACATCGCGTAATTTCTGTTTTCTTTTGTTCTAATGGCCAAATTAAAAAAAATAATTAAAATAGCATAAACTTTTTTTACTTCGTGTAATCAATCCTTTGTTTAAAATAATGTCTTTATTAATAATTGTTTTTAAAAATTAGTAATAAGAGTAGATATATTAGAAAACCTAGATGTAAAAAAAGTGAAAACGTCTAATACCTACTTAAATAAGTACTTATTTTATTAAAGTTTTCGTAAGTTTGTCCTACTTTACAATAGGAATATATTAATCTTCTGATTTAAATAACTTTTTGATCTTTTGTTTTAACAATATTCTAGTGAAAAATTATATGAATAACAGAGATTTAATTTTAGATGATTAATTAACTTTATTAAAATAATTATGATAGGAGTTATTGAATTAAATAAATCCATAAACAAAATGTCACAAAGGGGATAAAAGATTTATTACTTTTCGAAAAACGTAAAATAAACTAAAAGAAACTATCAATAAAATTGAGTCGATGTTTATTTAGTCATGTGTCAATGGTTCCACTAGTTTTATATAAGTACTTATGTACTACTATCATTCAGAAACTGGCTTTACACGTTTTAATGTAAACACAAAGGTTAAAGTTAAACACGCGAACTCTACACCTTACACCTGCTCCTCGACTTTTATTAAATACAGCTCAGTATAAAATTCATTTCAGACCTAAATTAGGAGATTATGTTATAAAGTACCTACCTACCTATAACTATTAGGTACTTTTAATTTACTGCAATTGGGTATTTTTGATAAAAATATATATTTCGATTTATACTTTTTACTTAATATGCGAATTTAATTGAATCCGATTTAATTTCAATTTCATTATGTTACTTATTTTGAAAATAGTCATAATAGCCACTTTTTCTATTCGGATTGTGATAATCTATTTAAACTAAAATACACTAAATTGGTAACTTTTATTTACTTACGTCATTCTTAAAGATTTGTTTTATTTTACAATTGTTTAAACCTCTAACAAAAATAAGCACAGCCGTACTCTACTTTCATTACTTTATTACGGTTATGTCAATGTCTTCAGCATTTCCTAACTTAACTTACCTACTTGTTAGTTTTTTTAGACTTGTTACGTCAATTTGGAAGTAAACACTACCATAACCGCGGGATTCGATCGTTTGATAAGGGTTATGCACCATCGCATCACATCACTACGCGGCAAAATAGAGACTGCGTTATACAACTATATAGAGCAGGGATGCACAGACTTATTGAGACCATGTGCCACTTGGGCAAATGATGAACTAATGACGGGCCACCAGCACAAATTAAAAACATAAAACAAGCCAAAAAAAAATTGTTTTTCAAATGTATGAGGGAATAATTATTTCTGGCGGGCCACTGGCATATTGCCGACGGGCCACATGTGGCCCGCGGGCCGCAGTCTGTGCATCCCTGATATAGAGCCTAGCACAACACAACTACAACGCAGTTAAGCAGTATGCGTGCGTTTGTATTTTGGTTATTGACTAAATAAACATGCAATCAGTAATCACTATAATAGTGATCTGTAATAAATACTGGGGCGTCAAGAACTGGCGATAAGAAATATACCTAAGTAGGTATACCAATAACATTCTTTAATAAAGGTATAATTTTACCAAATATTTTAAGCAGTAACTGAACTGATAACACAAAACTTAAAACACTTTTTATGCACTTCAGATATTTTTTTTAAACTGTTCAATTATAAATAAGTAAGTAGGTAGGTACTTAGTTTTTACGTAGTTTGAAGTTGTACAGGAATTTAATTTAAATGTCCTTATATTTATAGCTTTTTTAGGAAGTCTTTGCACTTCTGAGAAGTTAATTTATCTTAATTAACTACTAAGTCATTTAGCAGATCCCGGTATTGTGTATAGGCATTGTATTTATTTTTCTCAGAAAACAATCTTAATCGTTTTTATCTATAGTTTCGTCAAATCTTCTCTTTCTGGGAAGAGATACTAATACTATATTCAGGGAAAAGATAGAGACGCGTTTATGTCTTATGTACGCAGAAATAGAAATATTTTTACTTTGTTAGATAGTCATTAATGATGAATGTAGGCAGTTATTGATATCAAAGAGTGGAAGGTCGCTAATTAAATCTAATATCAATCATAATATACACGTAATAATTTAGGCTACGAGACTATGAGGTCAGTTCAATGTTATATGTTAATAAGCATCGTATATAAATGTAGCCAAAATTCAAGACTTTTTATAAGTTTTGATTGATTTGATTTTTGAGAAAAATTAAGCACTTTGATTTTTATTTTCAATAACCAGTAACAATATACCTAGTAACACTATGTGAAAACTTTTTCGTTCTAATGCATGACAGTAGGGAGGTCGTTGGTTATTTAAAACATGGTTTGCATACTTAATGATTGCTTAAAAGTTAGAAGACCAGTACTAAACTCAGTGTCCTTCGTTAGTTCAACATTTTACATGCACTTTTCCAAACATTTGTCGCGTTGAGGATAACTTTATTAAACTTTAGTAGAGAAACTGCAATGTGCAACATACCTGCATCTTTCCGTGATAACCAGCTTTGCACTTGAGACTTTTACTTTCTTTGCACCGAGTGTTCCTAACGATTGACCCGGATCCCAGAGTTATGATTTCTAAAGTATTTCACGAGCAGTGAAGCGTTTAAGGCAGCGACTTGGTGGCGAGTGCTGCGATGCCGTAACCTCTTACTTAACTCAAGCAATATCCCCCCTTTTAACTTGCTGTTGCATCGAGCCATTGCTCGGGCCTTATTCGCGGATTTGTTCCGTTTTCGTTCGCAACACATAAGTGACGGATATAAAATTTATGTTGTTTCTCGGTACTCGTTTAGAACTGTGTCAATGTATCAAGTAAACACCTCATTAGCTAGCAAAACTTTATTTATTTACATAGTCGTTTCAATATTTACCTGTTCCAAAGTTTCTAGGTCATAAATATCAATATATTTTGTGTTACAATTACAACAGTCATGATTATAATATAAGCACAAGCACAAATATTATTTTATGAAAAGTATAAAATATTGCTAATGATTCTCACTGAGCATTGACCGTCTTCAAACAAACGAAAAGACGGGTTATGCAAATTCTCAAGAAAATTGGTTTTATTTGTTTTAAACATGCGTCAACTTTTTTCTCACACGACTTCAAGGAAACTTAAAATAAGTTATTATACCTATACAATTAATAAGTAATTATTTTAAAAACTTTCCGTGGATTTCTCCTTTATGTATAGTGGTATACCTATCTGTCAAATAGGTTTATGCAAAAATAAGTAAAATTAACTTGGGGCTTCTATACAAAGTGCGTTTGCTATGACAAAGGGTTTAAGCTCACAGGACGACAAGTACAAAAGTTCCAGGAGCTAGTTAATTATTTGTTTATACGGTATGTCAATTCTTGTCGTAATGTTGTCTTGTTCATCCGTACTGGCGGACCATCTTGGCCCACTCCCAGGGGTAGTTCCTCTGGATGTAGGCGAGGGTGCGGCGGATCTGACGCGTCTCCTGGGGTGAACACTGGGGGCAGGCTCCTCGGAGGACGAGAGGAGCTAAAGCTAGAAAAAAAATGGGTCATTTTTTAGATGCTTTTAGAAAATGTTGTCTATAGCAGAATTATTGTAATAAATTATTATCATTGTTTCTTTTAGAGTATTTAGGTAAAAAGCACGGATCTGACTCGGTCAAAAGATGGCCCTTTTTATGTAAAAAGTTATTGAAAACTTAGTGGATAAAATGTTTTGTTATGTCAGCTCACAATAAAATCAACTATCAAATAGTACTTGAGGAATACCATCACATTGAGTCCCTAACTGCTAAAGTTAGGCATAGTAAACTGCGCAAACTAAACAGTACACCAATGTTTGTTCTACCTAAATATAATAATGAATATGGTAAAAGGACGTGGAAATATACGCTACCCAATATATTAAACAGGCTTCCGCACACATTGCAAAATAGCATCTTAAAGAACTACAAAACGTGTAAACACTTATTAAAAAAATACTATATATTGGGATCGAGTGAGTGACATTATAATGCTGTATTGCGACTCATTCGCGCAAGTATAAACCTTTAATAGGTTTAGAGCGCGTCTAGTTTTTAACTTTTATAATTGTAATATTATGAACAAATAAATAAAAAAAAAAAAAAAACCTTTTTTGACCATAAAACTTTTAATTTTTATATAAAGGTCATAATATGAGCGACTGAAAATGATTTAGAAATAACTTATGTACCTATATTATTATGGTCGATATAATTATGACTGACGTAAAAATATGTTTCACTGTTGAAACGAATTCTAGCTAAAGCTTGTAGCTAAACCTAGTAAACTAGGTTAACAATACAGAAAATGAGAAATAAATTCACGGTTGATTTTAAGTAAGAAAGTAATGAGTGTTATAAGAGATACACTTTAAGTAAGCAAGTATGTGCAGTAAAAATTTCAATTTTCTATAATTACTTAGTCAAGATATTGAGGTTGTTTGTGTCCCATAATTTTACTAGGTATCATGGAAAGAATGAATGCGTCTACGAACGCGTTTTTGTGAGTTTGGTGAATAAACGATTTTTTTTCCCTGATTTTTTAGACTTTGTTTTTTTTTACTTTTAACTGCACGCATACGTCATAATCAGTTAAGTGATTTGATATCCCCATTTCATTTTTATTAAAGGTGTGCCTATAGGTAAGGCTCGTACGAGACTAGAGCCCAAAAAATTAGTAAGTACCTACTTTAGGTAATTTTTTAGCCGTACAAATTAAGTAGGTAATTACGACTACAGTTTTAATGATTTTGGTAATCAGTAAAATCAATTATTATGCCATTGAGATCGAATCGAATTGAATAACAATGACATAATCATTACTAGGTCATCGAATGAGTTCATAGCGATAAACTACTATTATTACGATTAACTAAAATAAAAGGAATCTGAGGGTGAGGGCCTATTAAAAAAAACCCGGCCAAGTGCGTGTCGGGCCACGCGCCGTAGGGTTCCGTACTTACCTTATACTACACCATATTTAATACCACTATCATTTTTCGCCTGTAAAAATAACTTTGTTTTTATGAATGACAAAGTTATATTTTCGGTTTTGGAAAATATTATATGTATATCTCGAAAACTAATTACTATTTCTCGTTCAAACCAACTTTCGTTGAAAGTTTTTATTAAGATCTAAAGCATATTTTTTTTTTGATTTTTCACTCCCTTATTTCAAAAGTTAGAGGGGGGACACACACATTTTACCACTTTGGCAGTGTTTATCTTTCAAACGGTTGACTTTGAGAAAGAATTGACTTTGAAACCTCCATGTCATTTTTAAAGACCTATCTATAGACACCCCGCACGTATTGGTATGAATATTTTTTTTTCTGTTTCAGTTCCATGTATGGGTTGGGTGGCCCCCCTTAATCTTTATTCCTTTTTTATTTTAGTCTTAAAATTGTAAAGCGGTTAACAGAATACATCTACCTACTAAGTTTCAACTGTGTAATCCTAATACTTTCGGAATAAAGTGGCTGTGACATACGGATGGACAGACAGACAGACATGACGAATCTATAAGGGTTCCGTTTTTTGCCATTTTGGCTACGGAACCCTAAAAAGAATCACGACACGACGGTCGGACACAATTTGTCGTTCAAATTACCTTCTTGATATTTTATTGAACCTTATTCGTGAGTCAATACCAATAGTGCCACGGAGCGGGACGAACATCGTAGGTACGCTAATCGCGATGCTATTTTGTAATAGGCCCTCTGAGATAAATTATAATATGGACAATAAATCCATAATTATGTAATGTACTGTACAGTCTGGAAAAAAATAACTTAGGTACCTATAGAAAATAATGGGTGAACCACTTTCTTTGTCATTAATTAAATCAGTACCCTTAGCACAAACAGCAATCGAAAAAAATAACTAGCGTAAAATGATTCATAGATAAATTTTGTATTGGAAATTTGTACAACGCCATCTATCGCCGATAAGCGAAATGAAATTTTCCATAGAGAATTGTCTATCGAGTAATTTTACGTGCGTTTTTTTTCTCGATAGCTGTTCGTGCTAAGGGTACAGATATAAGTGTTAAAAGTTAAGAGTTACTTACTTCGTAATCTTCTACCGACCATGTCGCAAGGACCTTCTTGCAGGGCGCACCTGAGATGCTTTTGCATTGTGGCCCTGTCAGACAGAACGCGGTCGAGCTGAGCGTCTGTCATTTGAGGAGCAGCTAGCGTGGAAGCGACGGCGAGCACGCATAGCACGGCCAGTAATACGGTTTTCTGCCAACAATATTCAATAACGTAACGGTCAGCAACGAAATAAGCTTGAGACCTTAGAGCAACACGGCTTCCAAGCCGGCGTTGCTCTAAGCTTGAGATAATAGTACGGACGAATAAATCAAAAAAGTTGCATCAAATACGACAAAAGCACTATACTAGGAGCGTATTCACGTAGGAAGTGGGTAGCCGGGGCGGGCGGCCGGTCCACGCTGGTAGTCGCCGCAGGCAGTCGGTACCGAGTCTCCATATTGTGGCTGCCCAGCGCTTATCGGAGCAGGTGGGTGCTGGTTTGGCTTAGTATGGAGACTCCGTACCGACTACCCTGCGCCGACTACCAGTGCAGTTCGGTGCCGATAAGCGCTGGTAGATCGGCGCCGGCTATCTGCTTCCTACGTGAATGAATACGGACAAAAAATTTAAGTACTTAAGTGACTATTTCGTTGCTAATCGTAGCTATATTTATTATATTTTGCTCACTTTTAACAGTGTGGTTGCATACCTATATCATAATTATTTAATATGTCTCCACTCTAGTGAGAACCTGCCTATTAATTTTAACCCATGATACCTAAACCCCTAAACCCAAATGTTACTTTAATTTATAGTTACATTCATCAATTGTAATTGTAATAATAGTAATTATTTAATTAAACTAAATTTCAAAACTAATTTAAAAACTGCATTAAGTAAGTTTTTTTAAAGATTTTTGGCAGATGCTACTTCATATTGCGTACGGTTTATACCGATACATGGTTTGTAGAAGGTACAATTTTATCATTTAAAACGGGAATTAATTGAGAGGTTATACGTACTACGTACTAACAATGTTATATTCATTCATTTGTTTTTGTAATATTGGAATACTTACAACGAAAAGACATCAACGCGCTCAAATTTTCGCTGAACTTTTTTTACTTACCTACTTATTTAATCAAAATATGTTTGTCGTGATTTATAATAATTTCAATTAACTGTTAGACGGAGATACTTATTAAATAAGTTAATTTTTTATTTAATAATAATTAATACATTTATTTATAAGATAACATTGATCCATATTTGTTAGTAACAATTTGGTACTTATAAACTATGTTAGTATCTATATAATTTGAGAATTTAATAATAATATACAATAAACATGTCAATGAAACTAATAATAACCATAACAAATGTCAATTGAATAATAATAATAATTTTCAATAAACATGTCAATAAATTATTAACTTAATTAATAAACTTAGTTAATTTAAGCATTTTTTTTTTTTTTTTTTTTAATTTATTTAGGACAACAAACAACTGAACAAGGGGATTACATACACATAGCACATTAATCGATTCTTTGAGTATTTGTACAGTAAACACCGTTATCCACAAATATCTGCATGAAGTAATTGCTAATCTATTAACTTACAGCTTGGCCATAAAGAGTTGAAATTAAATAAAATGGAACTAAAATTTTTCAGTACAAAATTTACTCAGTGTTGCCAAATTATTCGTGATTTTGACGTGTTTACATAGAAAGTGGCGCCCTCATTTTTTGTCAACTCTTTATGGTCAAGCTGTAAATAACATTTCTATTTTTATATTATAGAATACGGTACAGAACATAAGCAAACCACCTTTTTAAGTGCATTTGAGTAAGAGTAAACTAAGTTAATTTAATTAAGAACTTTCAAAGCATTATTTCTAAAAACGTTTTGGGACGTGTTGTGCATAATATCTAGTTCACAAGATAATAGTTCATTATAAGCATGCATCAGACGCCTCAATGGAGCTCGCTTGCCTGCATTAGTTCTGGTAGTTCGCGGGGAAAAGAAATGGTACGTTTTGATATTAGCCTTTCGGGGAAGTCTATTGGGTACTTTGAAATATATCTGATTAAGAATATCAATACAATCATATTTATTATGACAAATGTTATATAAAATAGTCTGATCAGCAAGTAATCTTCTTTTTTTAAGAGATAAAAGAGAATATTTATCTAAAGATTCTTCATACGATCGTTTCGCGCGAAGACATCTAAAATTTACTAATCGAAGAAATTTACGTTGGACCAATTCAATGCTTTCACTATATTTAGCATAATAGGGATTCCAGATCACAGAACTATATTCAAGTTGAGATCTAATAAGAGACTTATAAAGCAACAAATAAGTTTCAGATCTTTTAAATGGTTTGCAGGTTCGTATCTTCTGCTTTATTTTATCGAATACTTTAAAATATCACAAATCTTTTGGTATTAAAATAAAACCTATAGGTATGTAGGTATGTGTTCTTTTACTTTATCAAGAAGACAATACCAAAAAAAATACGAAATGGCACCGAACCAGTTTGCGAGACAAAGCGAATGAGAAGTTAATAATAAAAATTGAAGGCCACTGTTTACGCGCTTTACTCGTTTCTTAATAAAAGAGTAGTTTCCATTTTTTTCACTCGGTTATTGTACTCTCTGTCTGTACTGTAAGTATAATAAACAGGCAGGTATTGCACAAAATTTAAAAGAACTCAAGACTTAATAGTCCGATTGGCGATTTCTAAATTCTTATGATAAGGAAAATGAGAAACATAAAAAATATTTATTGTTATTTTTCACTTACCTATTACTCTAAATTATTGTAATTAAGTATGTCATTATAAGACAAAGATTATTTCACAAAATACCGTTTAAAAAAATTTAATACCTTCTGCACATTATTTTCTTATGCATCACACACATGTATGATTCATGTTTAAAATTGTGTCTAAGCAAGTAGATATTTACCTACACTATGTATAACAAAATAAGTATTTTACACATACCTGCATTCTTAGGTCCCACAATACCGAGTAGGAAATAAAAATACGAAAACGAGTCTCTCTAATTTGGGTGTCTCCGCGGCGAATAGGGACCGACTGGGCCTGGGCCAATGATCCAATCATCGTATTAGCCACGTCGGGAATGCTCCCCCCTTGTGGCGTGATTACTTTGAGGGCTCCTTAACGATAACCCATTAGGACGGATCTCGTCCCGCGCCTCTTACAACCTTAAGTGACTCTAATAGACGACTATTATACGCAATTAGGATTTATGAGAAGAGAAAGGGTTTTAAATATATTGTCATTATATTAATATTAATTATGAACAGTTAATATTATTACGGATGGGTTCGACAGCTAGTAATTCAAGGGTAATAATCTTAGTGTAGATTAGATGTTCATTATAATGTGAACCTAATTACCTGTAGGTAGGTACCTATCATATTAGTTATTCTATGTCTGTTTACTTTTATAATAACACTATAAAAATACGCACATTATTATTGGATCCCGAGATCTGTGGAATTTATTTATTATCTCTGGCAGTAATAAGTAAGAGTGCAAAGCCTTGCAGCGCTTGGATAGTAGAAACTGGTACAACGAGGTTCTACGAACACAATATTTGATCCTTTATAGTTAAAAATACTTAATTAAAACTTTATATAGGTACATAAGTAGTAGGTAGTAACTTTATATAGGTTTTATTAAAATTGTGTATAAAATTTACCGCTGCGCCACTTTCGGTCAGGGTTCAATGAGGTGGTTCGATTAGCTTAGTTAGTAGCAGCGCCATCAATGGAAATAAATCATTAAGGTTTTATAAGAGCTTAGAAAAAGTTTTGGTTATTTTGCGCAAATAGAAGGGTAAAGTGCATTTTTTAATAAGGTATTTTTTCATAGCCTCAAATTTTCATAAATTAATTATTAAAAAAGATATCTTCAAGAACCTAAAAAAATTGCCATTGTTTTACTGCTGGACTTACTTAATTTCATAAAAGTTTCATAGTTATTTATAATTATTTTAGACTTATTTTTGTTTAGACGTAGTAATTTGGGCTAAACTGTACATTAAGGGCCGCTGGTCTGGAGATTCATATTTTTTTGACTGAAACTACGTGATGCAAGAAGTCTCTCAGTGAAGTTTTTTTGAAGCAACCTAGTAGTTTTCGAGAAATAAATTATTAAAGGTCGCCAAATTCCCCCCACCCCACTCTCACCCCCCTATTAGTACCGTAATTTGCATGCTGTGTGCGCTCAAACTTTTATTTTATAACAACTTATATTACAAGATTTAGTAGGTAGGTTACGATTTAAATCTGCTAGGTGATTGCGTAAAGTCAATCGTATTCATTTGACAGTTCATATTGTATCATAATATGTGTCATCGCATACAAACTGCAGCCGATGGAATACGATATGAACTGTCAAATGAATACGATTGCCTTACGCAATCGCACCCCTGCCTGCCTAGCATGACCGATTTATATCGCGTGATATAGCATTTTATCGACACTCAACTGTCAAATTCTTTTGTCTTTTTGACAGTTGAACGTGATAAAACGCTATATCACGCGATATAAATCGGTCATGCTAGGCAGGCAGCCTGCCTAGCATGACCGATTTATATCGCGTGATATAGCATTTTATCGACACTGAACTGTCAAATTCCTTTGTCTTTTTGACAGTTAAACGTGATAAAACGCTATATCACGCGATATAAATCGGTCATGCTAGGCAGGCTGGTCCACGACGGACCCCTTTGGGGGTCCGTAGCATGTGTGTTAGCAGTTAACCCTTCCCCGTAATGAATAATGAAACTACCAAATAATTTATTTTATTTGTGGCTTTGTTTTTTTTTCTTTTCCTCAAATATTATTTTGACAGCGGTGTCAGTGTACCTACCTAGTTTTTTAAATTCTTAAAGTGGTCCTTGACTGCAACAAGTTTAAGATACACTCGCCTGGGTACTACCTGTGGTACTACTCTATTGCTATTGTACAGTACAGTCACAAGCAATAAGATTTACACACCTTCCAATCCAACATTGTCACATTACGTTTTGAATAAAAAAAAGAAGAAAAAAAAAATTACTAAATTAAGTTGCTTATATTGTATCTTTGTACCTTTACCTTATCTGTAATTGCTAAGATCTTTATGCTAAGGATGAGCGGTTCTGTGTAATACAGGTGCCTTAGCACCTAACAGGTGGAATCAATCACTGTTTTGTGTTTTAATTTTTAAGTTAAAGGAATAAAAATATTTTATTTAAAAAAAAAAATTTTTTTTTTTTAATAACCTAGGTATAACATTATCACACTGAGATTATTGATTGAATGTGACATAGTTCTAAAGTGTGTACATATTATTGCTCGAGACTGTAGGTACAAACGATAAATAATAATTTATTGTTATTATCTTTTTTATTATTATTGATAAGAACCATTTGTAGTGGACGCATTGTGGTTTTTTGTATCTTCATTTCCATGAAATGTAATGATATTTTTGTAATAAATCATAATTTTATATTGGTCACTTCTGTTGTACTTACATAGGATGTATGTAGATGTAGATACAATGCGATCGAATATATTTCGATGCTTCATGGCTTGAAGAAGGCCAGTCTTGAGTACTACTATGGCCAATATGGCCATGCAATAGCACAGAATAACAGAATATTACTATGATATGATAAATGCATATAAAAAAATGATAAATGGGATGGCAATGGTCGAGTCATTTCAGAATGAAAACAGAACAGGTACTTACATAATTTAATTTTTAAACTTCCCGCGCCATAACTGCAATAACTAATGCAATAATTTGCACTTTTGATTGCGTTTGAAAAATAGCAGTAGGTACCCGTCCAATTAATTAATAGCAAAAAGTTACAAAAAATAATTATTTTGGTTTAAAAAGAACCTCAAATGATTGTCAAGTTGTCCACAAATTCACAGATTACGTTTCTTCCTCTCTGTTTTTTTTAAGTTGGGGACTGGTTTGCCATAGATAAAAATATAAAATACATTTTTCTTTAAAATAAACTGGCAAACTATCACAGCTGTGGTGACATTCTTTGTATTTTAACAATTTGCGCTAATTGCGACCAAATAAACTTTTAAATGTCTAAAACTATGACTAAAAGTTAACGTTTATTAACGTAAAAGTCAGTAACTTAATGTGTTTTTAAAATACAGAGTGCACGGATGCCTAATTAAGTACTTGTCATTCAATCATATGTTGCTAATTAGTGATGTCAGTGTTTGTTTACTAATGATACTTTCGGAGGAGCAAAAAACAAAACATTTTGTACAGTTATCGTAATGAATATTTCGGATTCAGTGGGAGAATCTTCATCAAAACGACAAGAAAATGGCGACGCTTCGCCTTGTGTTGAGCGCCCACTCAAGAAGGCACGTTTTGCGTGGCAAGTTAAAGGCAAATATCACCTAAAAAATGAAACAAGTGACTCGAGCCGAACGAGCTCTTCGACGTTAGTTAACGAAGCTGATATAGCTGGACCGTCTTCAGAAATTAAAGACGGTTCCAATAGCTTTGTTGGTAATACTGAACAAAATCTAGAGATACTGGGCGATTATCTGTTGAAACAAGATTTCAACAACCTAGACTCTGTAATTACAGATACTGACAAATCTCTCCTTACGCCGGGTACAAGAATAAGTACAGATAATTTACAGTACCCCAGATATATTAGCTCATATGACAATAATAGATCTAGTTCCACTTTCACTACAAACAGTAGTGACAGTGATCATGCAGTAATACCTATGTCCATGGCGGTTTCATACAGCTACTGTGAAGACCAATGTATAGCCCGCTGGCAAGCAAGACAGGTAATTATTATAAAAACACTTTCATTTTTAATCGGTTTTTAAATTATAATTAACTTATTAAATTATAATTACTTTCAGATGGCTAAAGGTTTTGTGGACAATACAATAAATCGCGTACTAGACTCATGGACACACCCACCACTTCCACCTGATATGGACAATTCAAGATTTCTGGCTTTGGATGTCGCAGAGTTCATTAATAATTTACCAGGAGATAACACTATAGAAAATGAGGGAATCCTAATGGCGATTTCAGCTCATGGTTTACAAAATACCTCAAATTCTAACAGTAATAGTAACAGTGAGAACGAAGAACAGAATTTGAAAAGTTCAAATAAGAAAAACAGATTTTTATCACCTTCAAGCAGTCCAGTGCATTCCGACGATGAAGTCCTTAATATAGAATCCAGTAATAAGCTTGAAACTGATGAATCCCCTTTATCCAATTTGTTGTGGCCGTGTGAAAGTATAAAGAAAGATAATAATATGGATCAATTTGCATTCTTCCCAGATTCGTCCAGTTCTTGTCAGTATTTTACTGCCTCTGGAAATATCCATAATGCAGGTGAAGAATTTGATGGTGATGAAAACACTTTAAGTAATCATTATGATTTTATGGATGCAGCTGTTGCATTTGCTATACAAAACAAGGGACTAACTACTTTCGGAACAGATTACGGTTAATTAAATTAGGAATTTTAATCCATTAAATCATTTTCATTCTTGTGATAGAACACTGTGGAATTATTCAATATTTTTTTCAAATTAATTATTTTTTATTTTTATTAATTTAATGTTCACCTCAACATGACATTGAGCCCCAAAAGTTGGCACTAAAACATTTTTATTATACTTTTGTTGTCTCTGATTTAAATTAATATTATTATATTCATGATTGGTGTAATGGATAGTTTTAATCTTAATATACTTATAACTGTAAGCACAAAACTAAAGTACATGTATGCTGTAATGTTGAGAGTGGCGTAAATGGACAGCCTGCCATAGAATAATAATTTTTATTTTATTTATAATCAAATAATTATATAATTTACATTATAAACTTTGTTAATTTATAATTTACTTTATATATGTATCTCATGTAAATAATATATGATCTGCTTTTTTGATTGTGATAACTAGCTACATAAAAGAGATCTTTATGTAAACTTAGTACAAAAGCTTCAGTTATTAACATATCTAATCAATTGACTGACCTTGGGCAGAGGCAGTATTTAATTCAATTTTAAAGTAAAATGCCTGTTGATTGTTAAGGCCTTAAGGTGGGTCAATCCGAGCGGGTCGATCAGTGATGGAGTGAAATCGAACGTAACTCTACTCACTTTGAGTTCAAATCAGTGCGCGTTCCAACGCGGCGGCGCGGCGGTTGCGTTGAGAACTTGCACCGAATTCTCAATTTTTACATGTTTTTATTACTTTTCGCTTTTTAGTTAGTTAAAAAATCAGTTCAATTAAGATTAAGGTATTAACATCGCCGATTTTTATGGTTAGTTTTAACATAAACGAATGTTGTTTCCGAGAAATTTTGCAAATAAGACCAGAAACAGGGTCCACGGAATATTTTTTTTACAAAAAAGGTGGTAACATTTTTATAAATGCTTGCAATTAAATCTATTGTGTGTTAATTCAAGTACATTACATATATTTTTTTTCATGATGGCTTCACGCGCGTCAATAATTTGAATTGAATTTTGGGATTTGACCCAACTTAAGGCCTTAATATGCAAATGTAATAAATTAATGTTACCTACTTTGTATTCTTATGTAAACATTTAACAATGATGTGCCTAACTATGCATCTTGACAAAACTATCTACTTGATTTAATTTAATACCCTCAATGTATTAGGTATGTAATTTTATTTAGACAAAGTCTAGGTACACAAATATTGTTTTTTGAAATAAATGATTATAATATTTCTTTAACATAGATTTTAGTGTACAAATGTATGCCATACTTAATTACAGTCAATATAATGATACTCGAAAACTTATTTTCAATTTCGTAGTTCCTGATTAATTTACGATAGATCAGCGCCCTAAAATAATTAATAGTAGGAGAGGAGAAAACAGGGGTAGTTTGCTGAGAAGTTAAAGAGTGAATTCATCCTAACCACAGAAAATATATAATTATACTCTAACGCGAAAAGAAACGACACTTGAGCATGTATGCTCGTAAAATCGCTCGCGGCTATGTGTGCGTGTCTGGAGGCGCGCGGGGGCTGCGCGCGGCGCGCGGGGAGTGCAGCCGCCAGTCGCCGAGTGGCCCGGCCAAGGGTTCTACTATTGCTCGCCGCTCGCTTGTCCCACTGCAATCCGTATTATACCGCGTTTCGCACGGACTGACTACGTGACGCAACATAAGATAATCATGCCCGGCGGCGGGCGTTATTGTTGTGTTTGCCTGCCTGTGGCAACAACCAAAAACAAAATCCTGATACAAGTTTCTCCGTATTTTAAAATATAGGAAATAATAGTCATGCCTTTACTCTTCCTTTTACCTGACTTTAATTATAAAAAAGCTCTGAAAACAAGGATTTCAGATGATTTTCAATTAATAAAAAGAATATTATAAATCAAACCTTTCTTTGATAAACATGTTAAATATTAAAAAACTGATTATAAATAACAGAAAATATAGTATACGAGTTGTAATGTATGATGTACCCAATATTATTTAAGGTTAGAAAAACTTATTAGAAATCAAATCTATCTTTCATTAACATATCCTTGCACAAGTTTATATTTCCTAACATACTTACTAAGTAATTTCCTTTACCACAAGTCTAAATTCCATTTCGGTATCAACCCTAGCGCTTACACGCTCTGGCCCAAGGTCGCTGGCGCTCGAACTCTCACGTACAGAGTGTGTCACGGCTGTGTCCTAACGCCAATTTAATACACTCTTCTAATTCTATCTCATTTATTACAATGCGTTAGTTTGCTCAGAACAGAAAAAAATCTCTGGTGACTCGAGCGCCCTTTTTGGCCTTGGTATCTCTATACCTATAAAACAGTTAAGATTTCATGAGGCCCCAAAAGGGATTTAAACTTGACCGTCATACACACGTCCACGCTTTCCTGAAAAAGGGATTGCTTGACACTGACAGACAGAAATGGACAACTCAGAGACTAGGTAGTAGTGGTTCCCAACCTTTTCAATATTGTTACCCAATAATATGACCTAGTTGGGAAACGAACTTTGCCCCCAACTTGGGGGTGTTCCGTTTTTCTTTTTGAGGTAATACACGAAACTCTTAAAACTTATCTTCCGAACAATGTCCTCTAGTCTAGACTTTTAAGATGGGTGTTAGAATGAAATACAATTCCTTGATAACAATTTTATTATTGCTTGTTATTATTCACATAATACAAAATAAACTATATGCACAAGTATAAGACCACTGACGTCGTTCTATTAGATTTCGTAAAAATATTCTTATAAAGAACTTGTTATCATTCACAACAGTTGCGTCGCAGATTTAAGTAACACGTAAGTAACATTTACATGTGAAGAAATTATATATAATACAATAGAAGCAGTCCCCGTGAACCAATTGTGATGTTCTGGCGGCAATTTAAGTTCATGTTATTACATTCATGGCCGAACCTTAAGACATTACAATCTAATTTATAATTAACTGTACAGTTTATAGGCAACATTAGAAGATACAATTTAAATATATATACAAATTGATAGGTATTTAATTTACGCCTGAAGTCTTGACGCAGGCATAATTAAAAATGGATGTAGCTACGGCTGTATCGGATGTGTCATTTGCCCAAAATTAAGTTGAGGAAACAAAATGTATTTAATTAGGTATCTCATCGGGCTTTCGTTTAGCAAAGCCGCTAGTAAACAGGAGCTACAACGAACGGGGCAAGTTTTAGTTGTGCGTTCTGTAAACTACCCACTATAACAAACATTGTGGTTTTTAAACATACATACTTATTGGCAAATAAACTACCGATGCCGTGCAACCCAAAGTTGAATGGTTGGACTACAAATATAAAAAGTTATATATTATGTAGTCAGCGCCAAAATGATACGAGCAGAGCATTCAAACCCGCCAAAACAGTTGAACATTTGACAGAAATCAACCTTATTTTAAGACATTAAGGTGCACTTTCGTTTGTTCTCAGACAAGAAATGGAATCTTGAGATAAGAGGTTGATATGTTTCTGTTAAATGTTCGAGTAAACGTTACTTACTGGTTTTGGTAGGTTTAAAGAATCTTATATTAATATTTGACCTTCAAACCAACTTCAAACACCAAGAATCTTATATTAAAAGATTCTTGGTAATGGTAGGTTTCAATGCTCAGATCATTTTTGACGCTGACATCAGAAGATGACAGTGTTATGGCTCCTACACACTGAGCCGGTGGCTTTACCTGAGCCTGGCAAGAATTTGTACCATAAATAGGCCGCCAGCAACTTCTGTGTCGCCGGCTGTCTGTTGGAGACATTATGGGACTATCCATCATAACACAAACCTGCCTTTCTATTGTCTAATTTCAAAATCTATCGCAATCGCTTTCAAGATATAACACATTGATGCTTCTTTTTGGCATGAATAAAAACTTACCAAAGAAATGCAGCAATGTGTAAGTCACATCCATCTGTCAAATGAAAGCGATTGCGATAGATTTTGAAATTAGACAATTAGGCCCTTGGTAGTCTTCATCTAAATACATGTCATGGTGCTCCAATAAAATATAAATACAAAAACATTTGTATGTTGTTGTGCAATGCAAGGCAAGTTTTCTGAAGTTCACTTGAATTATACATCTTACCCTCGTATCTATACACGAGTAAGTAGTTAACGTCTTGAGTAAAACTTATTAGTATAGTCTGGGAGCTAACTGTCTAATTTCAAAATCTATCGCAATCGCTTTCATTTGATAGATGGATGTGACGCATTTGTATGGTAAGTTTTATTTGTGCCAAAAAGAAGCATCAATGTGTTACATCCTGAAAGCGAATGCGATAGATTTTTAAATTATACAATAGAGAGGCTGGTTATCCTTACTTGTCGTAAATAGCCTTTGACAGTAAGCTGTCATACGTCTTTTAAATTTAAATCGTTATTAAAATATGTTGTCTTATTAAATCAAATTGTCACTAATAATTCGTAATTTGAAAACCATTTTATTGTTTTTCATAATAGATTTTGTCAATAGAGCATTGGGTGAAAATTGTTTACCAAATAAGACAAAGTAAGGATAAATACTAAATAGACCAGGGGTCTAATTGTCTGATTTCAAAATCTACTGCAATCACTTTCATTTGACAAATGGATGTCCACATTGCTGCATTTCTTTGGTAAGTTTTTATTTATGCCAAAAAGAAGCATCAATGTATTACATCTTGAAAACGATTGCGATAGATTTTGAAATTAAATAATAGAAAGGCAGGATCCCAATCGCGGTAATTCTAACGATAAAACCAAAAACGTTATGTACGTTGTCATTTAGGTTATATTTACCTAAAAATCTTTGGTTTAGCTTCGTAATTTTCACTTAAATTGTCACAGATTGTAATCCTAGACTCCTTAGGCAGAGTATTCAACAATTTTAACAAAACTAAAGTGAGTATTTTTCTGTAAACGAAACTGAAACGGTAACGATTTAGCTTTGGTTTTATCGTTGAAAATTAGCGCGATTAGACCCCTGTTTGTGTTATGCTTGCGTTGTTTGTTTCCAAGCAACCTTGATGTGGACAGACTGATTGATGCATCCTTCTCTATCGTCCAAAAGGCACTGTCGGTCTACCGAACAACACTTCTTTGTGACAAGAGATAAGTAAATATGCCGATGCTTATGACGGAGATGACACCCGTATTCACAAACACTATGAGATCTCACAGTGGCCACGGACGTACCAATCACACGTAACACGTAAATCAAACGAACCAATCACAGAGCTCTATTTTAACGCAGTGTGTTCTCATAGGCAAGGGTCGTCTGAGTATTGTTTTGAATACGGGTGTAGTGCTAATTTCAGTCTGTCCTTACATTTTAATAGATACTTAACAACGATGTCAGTTAATTATATTTATAAAACTCACTTGAAGTAAAAAGAGCAAAGTAATAATTTAAAAAAATCTCTACACTAGTTTTATTGTAAGGTCAGCAGCACATCAGGTTTTCTATAAGTATTAAATGTCTTTTTTATACCTTAACACGTTTAATATTAGGTTCAAAGTTGATTGAGAAAATTTCACACACCATGCTACATGCATGGTTGGTCTAAGTGCTGTAGTGGCGACCCAAAATGCTGCTGACAAATACTTAAGCAAGTAGAAAGCACAACAATGTTATTTATTTGAGCTTTATTTTAAAAGACGTTAATTATAGCTGGACTAAAGAACACACAAATAAATAGTAACTATCGTACTTCTACCACAAAGTAAATAATATAACAAACAGCAAAGTTCTTTAAGTTTAGATGCCAATTTTGCCATTTCCATGTTCGGTCGGATTATGTTCCTATAATAATATAATACTATATAATATATAAATTATTACTTCCTTATATTTCCTTACATAACCATTATTATAATATTCAAAAAGGGTTACAGGCCCAGTTTTATGATTTTTTAGTTCGCGATTTATAGCTCAGCTTTGCATTTGAGTGAGTGCACACCGATAGTGTAAAATGACAATCAGCTCAACTTTTTTTGTGTAAAAGCAAACTTATTAAATTGAATAATTTAATTTTGAACCGACCTAACGCGTGGCGCGTTCCTCGCCCTCCCCCGCCCTGCCGCACGCAGGCTATCACTCACACAGATGCGAAGCTAAGCTTACGCCTCACGAACTGTACGTCAGACGTCAAGTGTATTTTGCACTCCACTAAAGGTCGAGCCCACCAGACGCGTACGCGTAGACGTGCACGTGCAAGTAAGTTACACTGCGTTGTATTGTATCACGTATAACTATACGAAAGATGGTAAACCGCGTAACGCCGTGACGTGCACGCCCAAGGCACGCGTAAACTAACTATGAGTCTGTTTATCCTTGTCTTATTTGGTACACAATCTTCGCCCAACTCTTTATTGAAAAAAAAATAAACGGTTTTCCACACATTAGATAACGAAAGAAATTGCTGATTATTAGTGACAATTTAATTTAATAAGACAACATATTTAAAAAATCGATTTAATTTTAAAAGACGTATGTATGACAACTTTCAAAGCTATTTACTAAATAGGATAAAGATAAACAAACTTTTAACTAATATTATTAGTTACATTATAATACAATACTGCGGAACTACTGCGGCACGTGCACGTCTACGTATACGCACGTCTAGTCGGTTTCAGCCTTTATTATTTCGGTAAGATAAACAGAAAAAATAATATCATATTGCTTTTCGAAGCTATAAGATGATACAAATCAATGTCCAAGTTTAAATAAAAAATTAATAAAATAATAATAGTTCCGGTCTGCTGAGATCGATTTCTAAAAGTACTTATGTTTGTCCTTACTTGTCCTAGTATTAAGTAAACAGCATTTCACAGTTGTCATAAGCCTTTTAATCTTAAATCGTTATTTTAAAATATGTTGTAGGCAATAAATAATCAAATTTTCATTAATAAATTAGCAATTTCTTGCGTAATTTATGTGTGGACAACCATTTGTTCTTTTTTCTGTAATTAAATTTTTGAATAAAGAGTTGGGTAAAGATTGTTTACCAAATAAAACATGTAAGGATAAACAGTAGTTATAAAATCGCGAGTGAATGCTAGAGATGCTGGACTTTTCAATCACCAAAGATACCTAACGCAAATTATTAGTTTTAAATGTCATAGAAAAGGATACCTACCCACAAATATATAAGTAAACATGTTTTTTATGCCATTAAAGTTTATTTTTATAAAAAAATATTTATAACTTGCAGTTTGTATAGAAATGTACACAGCATCATGAATAATTATATCAGTAGTTGTATTCATAAAGTAAACACACTTAAAAACAGTTGTTTACATAAACAAATCTTTGTAAAAAATCAAATGTTGAATAAAAAAATCACTGGCACCAAATCAATTATAAATATTATTAATAAAAAGGTATTTTAATAGTCAATTTAATGAATCTAAAAACTTTACAATATAGTCATAAAAAATGTTACTATTAAACATACTACCTATCAATATGTAAATAGCTATTTTTTTCTACTTTTTTCTCTTTTTTAAAATGTAATAAATAAAATAATTATTAGTTTATATTTTTTTTTATATTGTGGTCTATCTTGTCGCAAAATAGTAGGGAGTTATGTAAAAAATTAAAATATTATATTCTTTAATAATAATGTTTTTTGTATTTTTTGATCTTATGTAAGATGACTTTGAATAACAAGTCTATATTATTATGCTCTAATGCATTTTAAAGTTATTTACTATCATCGCCTTAAAAGATGTCTACGAAATTAATGACATTCAGGTATATTAAAAATTACCTATGTAAAAAAAATAACTAGCTGAACGCTACACACAAGTTAAGTCACAACCGCGCGAATCTGTGGAGCCGATTCGCCGACACTTTATAATCTCAAATATTATAAAACTAACCACATATTTACATTCCTTACTGATTAAAAAATCTCCAAAAGTTTAAAAAATTGACAAACACATTAACACTCTTACTTTTAACAAAGCGTATGGATTCATTTTATGTACAAGTTAAAATAATGCGCATAATATTACAAGCAAAAATTAGGGCACCGAAGTGATAAGTACTTCATAATAACTACCGCGAAACTACCGAAACCTAACGATTGCTGCAAGAAAATTGGTGGCACCGCAAAGAAAGGCGCGACCAAAGTTCTATGCAGAGCTTCTGACCACGGGCCGCTACCGCGGACTTCAAAGATTGGCTGTACACAAATAGGTCACCACTTATAAGGCGGAAAGTGTTTAACCTACTTACTATCTATTAGATATTTACAATATGCACAGAGACAAGCGGTACACAACAGGCAAAACTCCTTGATCATATTGCTTAACTCAACTTTAGTGTCTATGTGCTGGCAATATTTTCATACTGAAAATATCACATTAAATTGCTTTTAACAGATATGCCTAACGCAGGAACGTGCGCCTTGAATTTTATGCTAATTGCAATTTCACATGATGCTCCTAAATTACAAATAAATAAGCCATAATCATTACAGACTAGACAATAGGATCGTCTGTATCTCATATAAATTGCAAAATCAATCGGCAAATTCACAATGTGGCAAAGATTCTTTAAACTCAAGTCTTCAATCAAAACGCAGTTTCTTAATTTTAAGTTACTATCCAACATGAGATCTTTCTAAGTAAGACTACTCACATACCGATTACTTTTCCAAGCAATTTAATCCGATTCCTTACCATTAGTGTCCTTTTAGCTAATGAAGTGAAATAAATAGTTGTGATGAGTTAACGGCTACAGACACAGGGACTAGATATTGCCTTTTTTCTGACAAACATTTTCTTACAACTCACGTCATAAAAAAATGTCCCAATCTGCCTTAAGTGTATAAAATAATTGCAACTCAAATGGGAGGCATTAAGAGAGGCGAGGGAGGCGAGGGGGGCGCGGCGTAGCGCTATGGCTTGAACTTCACAAGGGGTATGTTTTTAGACTGCAAACACTTGTCACAAACCCACTCTGCATACACTTCCGCCGTCAATAACTGGAACGCAGGCTCCGTTAGACCCGTACACCCTCTGAAAAAAGAAAAAAATGTCAACATTACCAACATTGAGGTAACTTACTTTTTACTTTTACATACAGTACGAGGCAAACATCTTGAAATCAGGTGGGGATTGCGCAGAACTTGTATTTTGGGTATGCGTAGCGGTGAGGTACGCGGGCGGCGGGAGAGGGGCGCGCGCTATTGGTCGCTCACAAGTGCACATGCGCGAACTTATCCCCACTCCCCGTCGGAAAAGTGTCAAGATGTTTGCTTAGTGGTATTGATGTTTTTAATTTATCAATCAAATAAGTCATGCATATTCTGGAAATTTAACTTGATCTGTGTAATAATCATTATTTTATAGTTTTAAGAGTGTCCAATGCTTAATTTAAAATAAAAAATATGCAAATCTTACCTATGGAACCAAAAGTTACATCCAGATTCACACAATATTGCTTGATCATTATCATGGACTTCTTTGTGACATACTCCACAAGGGTAGATTGGTGGAGCATTTGGATTTTGAGGATTAAAAACCATTGGTTGATCTGGTGGATACACTTTTCCAGCACTTACAGGCATCGGTTTCGGTCCAAACATTCCCATTCCCTGGCCCATGGGACCCACACCTTGGCCTCCCTGAGCTGACATATGCATTATCATTCCTGCTAATGGTCCACAATTTCCCGAGTTACCTGGACCTGGTCCCATTCCCATCGAACCGTTCCCTCCCATTCCCATAGGTCCTCCGTGACTCATATGACCACCATATGGAGGCCCAGGGCCCATAGATGTCATTGGTCCATTACCACCCATAGGTCCACTCCCCATCGCTGAACCCATTGGACTTCCATGTCTCATAGGGCCACAATGGCCAGGGCCCATTCCGCCGCTTTGCATTGGGTTTGATGACATAATAGAAGTTGTAGGTCCCATTGAACCATTTGAACAGCTTGGCCCCATCGGTCCATTCATTCGAGGTACATTCATGCCCGGTCCACCACCTCCCATCGGACCATTCATAGGCCCATTCATTGAACCACCACCAAGAGGGCTATGCATCGGTGGACCCATAGGGCTGTTGCTCATGTGGCTCCCAGCCATAGATCCCATATTCATTGGACTTCCCATAGGACCAGAAGACATAGGTGAACCCATTGGCATAGAATTCATAGGACTCATAGGACTACCCATTGATCTTGAATTTGGACCCATTCCAGGGCCCATACTGTGGTTACTCATACCCATATTTGGTCCACCCATTGGTGACATTCCTCCCATGTGACCCATTGGACTCATGTTTCCCATGGGGCTTATTCCTCCTCTCGGTGGCATTTGCTGAATCATAGGGCTCATACTATGTGGGGAAGGACTCATGTGTCTCATTGGAGGTCCACCCATACCGTGCATAGGGCCCATCATTCCCATGGGGCCATTTTGACTCATCATGGGCCCGTTTTGGCTCATCATCGGGCCATTATGAGAGACCGTAGAAGGAGAATCATCGAAAGGATTTGAAGCCACTATAGTATCACCATATCCAGTCAGAGGTGGTGGCAGAAGATCTTGTGCAGTAGGTGGAGGTTGAGGAGTGTGAGCATTGTTAGCATTTGATGTTTTTCTCCGCTTTTTAGGGTTACTGGGTGCTGAAGCCGGTGGTGTTGGAGTTTCCATAGGAGGCTTAAAATCGGGAGGTCCTAACCCAGGGCCTGGCAGCCTGTAGGATGGCATTCCAGCCAAGTTGTGACTCATTATGCTGTTATTGGTTTTCAGCTCTAATAACCATAATGATGTGTTGCCGATTTAGAGCTCAAGATTCATTTGAAGGCACCTCATAGTAAGGAGAAAACGCAATAACGTGCCGGAAGACTGGCCGTGTCTATTTCTGTAACAGAAAAGTAATATACCATCTTAACCTCAACCCATCAGCAAGACACTATGGTATATAGATTTGAGCAAATGAAGCCCTCAAAATAATTATTTTAACAATTTTGGCAACAACGGTAACGATTTCCAAAGACATCAGTGACTTTATTAACCTGACTTATTACGAGCTCTAAATAAAATCGCCGTGAGTAAACTATTAGTTCCTTAGTGTTTTTAGCACTAATACTAAGAATTGCTAATAAAAAACTTACAACATTATCAATTTGGCATCAGAATAACTGATTATTTTTTTTTGTCCTCCTCAAGACTCCAAGGCAGGCATGCAACATATGACAAATACCAAAAATAACGCACTTTTATCGCTTAGTTCTTTGTAGTCACAGATAGTTTCTAGCCAGCTGGGTGTTCTGGCACACAAGAAATACACTTTTTACAAGAATTATGTATCCTTTGAGAGATTTTAATATTTTACGACTCACAATATTCCAAACAACACACGCCACATTCACGATGTATTTTTGACAGAAAATTGCCGCCAGAGGGCGCTTATGGTAACTATTTTACTTTTTTACGCAAAGGTATATAGAGCATTCAGAAATACTTTTCTAAAGATACAAAAAAAGATTACAAAGTAGATTTTTTCTTTTTATTACATTAGTTCTTCGAGCATCGCGGCTTAGAAACGCCTCTTACTCTAAGCATTAGTTTAACAAATAATCAAGTTAAAATATTACTATACAATGCGATTTATACAAATAAATAAATACAAATAATCAAGTTAAAATATTACTATACAATGCGTTCGGAGATTTTTTATCGCCTTGTTTCGAGGTTGTTTGTTCACACGAGCGCTTTTTTTTAAGCCGCGATTACATATTCCAATCTAGCATACCAATTTAGGCCGGCCACACACAGACGTAATCACGTAACGGAATTCCGAACGGAATTTCGATAATGTATGAAGTTTCCGTACGGAAAAATCCCGTATGTGTGTGGTAGTCCATCGATTTGTATGGATTAGCTGCGTTCGGAATCACGTACGTACGGAATTCCGTTACATGATTCCGTCTGTGTGTGGCCGGCCTTAGAGTTAATAATAAGTTAAATTTTAACATTTAATCTAAACAAATAACGCAAAGGTCAACATTGTTTATGTTTTTTTTATTTTCAATTCTCATCTCCAATCTTATACAATGTTTATCTTTCCGTTATAGGGTAAATTCACTTTTAAAATCGAACTTATTATACAATATTTTATTGTCAAGTACGAGTTTGAACCCGAAATTGGTATGCAAAATCGGCGTATGTAATCGGCTTTACCCGACTGAGAATAATTTACATATTGAAAGCTTACAACAAAGCAAAGTGGCGTTATTGGATAAAAACTAGGATGAAAAAGAAATTTTTGCCGAGATTCTGGGCCTTTTTGGCCGAGATCGAGAGTCGAGACCGAAATATAATTTTTGCTCGAGACCGAGACTGAAATGAAATCTCGGTCGGACCTTATTACACTCTATGCAACCTTGGGTGCATTCCAGCAGACAAATTGCTGAGTCATAGGTCGATTATAGACTACATTTTAACCATAGAGTAAAGTAATATAGGAAAAAGGGGCGCCCGCCCCCCCGCCGCGCCCGGAAATCAATTGCGGAACTATACTGCTTAGAGCTATACTGACATGAAATTATTATCGCTGAAAATGTGTTTTTTGTTTCTTAATACCTAATATATTTTGTTTGTCTTTTTTGTAATACCTATTCTGAATGTTACGGATGGTAACAAAAATATTAATAAAAATAAAATAAAACAAAAAAACCCAAAAAATTTGTGAACTTTGGGTTTAAAAACTTTGTATTCATCGTTAAGTCGGATCTCTTGCGCTTAATTTTCTAACACAACATGATAACAAAACATGTTAGCATAACCGCACGTCCGCAGCGCCTAGGTTTTGTTTTGATAACATGTTTTGTTAGAAAATTTTCGTCCAATCACGGCTTTGTACGAACGCAGGCGAGGCGTCTGCATCTAGTGAGTGCTACCACCAAGTATTGCTTTCTCTGTGGCTAACACAATATGAGTTACTTGAAGTAAGAGGAGAGGGGAAGTAACTTACTTCCCCTCTCCGCAGGCAAAAGCGGGGGATGCTATCCATTCGTCTCAGGAAATAGTTTTGTGTTTTTGCTAAACAAAACTCATAGGCCACGCCCCTAACATGTTAGCAAACATTGTTTTGATGTTTGAAAACACAAAAAAAAACACGGCGCAGGAGACGCGGCTTTAGAGTGCGTAGTGCCTAGTGGTGCCAGTAGTGCCTTAAATTAATTATGGTGGTGTGGTAATCCGTTGAGCTGCTGGGTCTGTCTGTACTTCAAGTGACGAATTTTATAATTTTATTGCAATTCGCACAATGATCATACAAAAAAAGATTTTTATTTTCAAATTGTCAAAATAATTTGGTTTTAAAATTTAAATTACTAGTTAAGAAGGCGATTTTTGTTGTACTGCTGACTTCTTTTTTTATTTTATTTTGAGATATTTATATCCGACTGCAGAGACATCCCTTGGCAAACTTGAAGACTTTGTTGTAAAAGTTATGGTTAAGACTGTAGAGAGATGGAGCTATTTTCTTTATTCGTTTGCGTAGTTTTAAGTGTGCCCCCAATATAAACAAATGACTTTCTATGGTTAAAATCATAGTGAAGATAAACACACCAAATGGTTAAAAATAATGTATACAATGATGATCGATGACTTAGCGATTGGTCTACTGGAATGCACCCATTGACATTGACAGTGAAGTTTTTTTTTGGTTTGAGGTTATGTTATGGGTTAGAAGAAGATTTAATTTTTGATTTCAAAAATAAAATAATTTCAGTTATCAATTCTAATAAAGATGGCCCTAAACAGGCTATTTGCTAATTTATCTCTTACGTCTTCACTCGTTTGTCGACAGCGACTACATGTCTCTGCTATAAACTTTGCAAGCAAACCTAACGTTATTAAGCCGAAACCAGGTTTTGGTAAAGCATACAGACGTATTGTGCATTTCCCCGAAGAATACACTGTAAAACCTTTAGAAGTTACGAATTTGGCGGGAAGAGATCCAGTTACTGGTTAGTGATTGATGTTTTAACTCAGGCTTTCTGTCTAGATTTTGCCCGTGGTGTGACTGTGCTGTGGGTATTGTGGGAACAACTGAACAACAATACCTTTTAAGGTCCAATCTATCTCTATATTTATTTAGTTAGAAATATAAAACAGTTTGTCATCCTTTGAATAATTTGAAAAGTATGTGGACGTTCAGTCTTACTTTTTATACTTTTCAGGTAGAGTAGTTGCAAAGGGTATTGGTGGAGGTATCAAACACAAATATCACTGGATATCGTGGGTCAGAGATGGGCCTAAAGAAGGCCCACCCCAAGAGGAGAAAGTCATTCAGGTAATTTAGTTATTAAAAACCAATTACCATTATTTTTAACCCGTCAAGCCAGACAAAATGAGGCAAAAGATTTTCCATTATTGTTTGGCCGCATGCAGCAGCCTCGTGTTGATTTAATATTGTGTTAATATATTTTTGCATTTGGACCTTGTCTTAAATAAAAAAAAATTATTTTTTTTTTATATAAGGTCAGTGTGTGGAAGTCCGGCATACTTTTCTAATATTTAAGTTTAACTGAACTTATTGAACCAGATACGCTTTCTAAAGTGACTTGTGTCATCGGAAATTATAGGTAATGTATTAATTTACTTATATTGGTATAAAAATAATATTAATTGCAATAATCTTTAGATTTATATGATATTTTTTTAAACTCGGCGTGTAGACGGACTTCCCATGCAGTTTGAGGTAAGTCCGTCTAGTACCAATATAACCATAACGAGTGAGGCTATATGAATGAAAGCAGTTTCTAGCAGTGATGCAAAACAGGCGTTGAAATATGTGTTTTATGTAATTGTGCTTACGGTTTAGATTTCAATGATAATTCATTTTATTTTATTTTAAGGCAAGTCCGGCATAACTTTGGTGACAGTGGTTGCAAACATTTTCAATAAAATTATAACTATTGTTTTTTCCGTAAAATTAAATACTAAGTAAAAACATAAATCTTTATTTCAAATTGAACATTATAGTTAGTGACTGCAAAATTAACAATTACCTTCCCTCATTATCATTTAAGAGGTCAGAAATTTTTCAACTATATTTTTTGCATAAGTGTCAAATTTATTTAGTATTTAAATATATCAACCTAGTTGTATTTTTTGTATAAGTATTTATCCCATGTGTACCGCCGTTTTGAGCTATAAAACAAAAAATTGACAGACGGACAAAAGTGACATAATATACGTGCAGCTGAAAAGGTTGACAATATCTGCAATCGAGGCAAGATATAGGCGGCATATGACGGACTTTTCTTATGCATGCTAGACGGACTTCCCAACTATTTACATTTTAAGGTTGGTATTTTGTGCATGTAATAATTATGAAATTCAAGCGATATTAATGAATTCATCACCAGAAATAGGTACATAAGTTTTGGGCCTCGCGAGTTACGTTGACAAGGGGTCGCGAACTAAAACTGAGCATTGACAATGAACCAATATCTACAGGAAAACCAACATACTGGCCATCTGATCCCCGAAAAAAACCTGACTTACTGGACTTCTTCATCACAAAGAATATTTCCCATCTCTACACCGCAATCGAATCTAACCTAGACGGCTCGTCCGACCACACACCCGCCATCTTCACTCTAAGCTCTACGATTATTACGAGAGAACGCAACGTAAGAAGTATTTATAATCACAGGACTGATTGGGATGCATTTCGCGACTACCTTGAGAGCAATCTTGACCTTAGGCTTCCTATGAAAACTGCGGCAGATATAGATGAGGCATGTACATATATAACCAACCAGATCCAAATTGCCGCTTGGAAAAGCACGCCTGTACTTGACCATGACACGAAACCAAACTGCCTACCAGCCGTAATAAAAGACAAAATTCAAGAAAAAAGACGATTAAGAAGAGTTTGGCATCAGTCCCGCCTTTCCTCTGACAAAACTTGTTTCAACAAGGCTATCAAGGAATTAAAAAAGTTACTGGATGACTCAGCAGACCAGTCTCTCCAAGCTAAACTGAAACACGTAACTGCTTCGGGCAAAGGCGAATACTCTTTATGGAAAGCTACACGGAATATCAATAAGCCCCAGGAGTCATACCCTCCAATTCAAACCGGATTAACATGGGCACGTACAGATACAGAAAAAGCAGAAGCTTTTGCAAAACACTTGCATTCCGTCTTTCAGCCAAATGAATTCTCAGACCAGGATGACTCGGAGATTGATGCTGTTTTGGATCAGGACTTTCAACTATGTCTCCCTCTTAAGCCAACATCACCAAGAGAAGTTTTCGCGGAAATAACTAAAATGTCAAATAACAAATCACCTGGTTACGACTACATCGCTGCGAAAGTACTGAAAGAAATTCCCAGAAAGTGCTTGGTCTTCCTAACTTCATTATTTAATGCCACAATGAGAATAGGTCATTTCCCGACTGCTTGGAAGATATAACAAATAATAATGATCCATAAGCCAGGTAAACCACCAACTGAATGCGCTTCATATCGACTCGAATGCGATCAGCCTTACACCTGTGCTATCCAAATTATGGGAAAAAATTATCCTTAAAAGATTAAAGGACTGCTTAGAAGAAAGTAACTTGATCCCACAACACCAATTTGGGTTCCGTGAACAACACTCCACCGTTCAGCAAGTTCATCGAGTCTATCAAACAATTAGACAGGGCCTAGAAAAAAAGGAATACTGCTCAGCTGCCTTCATCGATGTCCAACAGGCTTTTGATCGCGTTTGGCATAAGGGACTATTGTGTAAGATTAAAAATCTACTACCTCATTCGGTATATCCCATAATCAAGTCCTACCTTGAAGACAGAATATTTCAAGTAATGTATAGAGAGGGAATGTCTGCATTTTACAACGTCCGTGCTGGTGTCCCGCAAGGATCGGTACTTGGCCCGATACTCTATAACATCTTCACATGTGACCTACCACAATCTCCAAAGGTAACTGTTGCTACATTTGCGGACGATGCTGCCTTCCTTTCGTGTAGTTCTGACCCTGACTTAGCAAGCGCACAACTCCAGAAGCAATTAGATGACACCACTGCATGGCTGAAGAAATGGCGGATCAAAGCGAGTGCTACCAAATCTCATCACATTACTTTTACTCTGAGAAAAGGTGACTGCCCATTGGTTAACCTTGGGGCTGATGAACTGCCGCAAACCTCTTGCGTTAAATACCTGGGTTTCCACCTTGACCGCCGTATGACCTGGAAAGACCATATAAAGCACAAGCGCGATGAATTAAATCTTAGATTCAGGAATCTGCTTTGGCTCCTAGGACGACAATCCACCCTGTCTCTGAATAATAAAATAATGGTCTACTGTGCAATCTTAAAGCCTATATGGCTTTATGGTATTCAGCTGTGGGCTACTGCCGCTAAATCAAACATCCAGTGCCTTCAAAGAGCTCAAAACAACATCCTTCGAACCATCAGCGGTGCCACATGGTACACCAGGAATACCGAAATTCACGAATATTTGGAAATACCGACAATTATCGAAGAGATAACCAAATATAATAATAAACACAAGGATCGCCTTTGTGCTCACCCGAATCCTCTTGCTAAAACGCTGGTGGAGATGAATGCAAGTGATGTCAAAAGACTAAAACGAAGAAATGTGTTTGATGACTAAGAGAGGCTGAAGCATTGGCTTTCTTCACTCTTTAACGTGAATAGCTCCAATCACAATTACTTATAGTCTGGCGACTGATTGTATATTAATATTATAAAAAAAAAAAAAAAAAAAATAGGTATATGGATCACTACTTAATTAACCAGAAATAGGTATACTTATATATATATATATTTTTTCTCTGTTTGATGTTATCAATATGTAGGTATGGCACTTCTTACTCAAAACATAAAACTAATAGGCAAGTAAACCTTGTTTTGATTTCTCTTTTTTTTTATTGCAATCATTTTGCTTTCTATAGTCAGTAGTTTTTGTAAGTAAAGGCCTATGAAAAGCTTTTGGATATTAGTTTTCAATTCAGTGCCTTAGGATGGGTAGCCTAAGTATGTCATGCTCTCTTTAATCATTTCTGCGGTGGTGTCGTGTGGGGCGGGTCGTTACGTTCCCTCAAATATGGTTGAGCGAAGCGATGGCTGGTCCACGCGTCATGCTCGTGAACGGGTGCTGCCAGTGGGAATGGGTCTGCTTCTGAGTACCTATCTTAACGCATATTGAATTGTAAGAATTGCGTTTTTTATTGTTATTTTTTATGTCTTGTATCAAGTGTTTTTTGGTAAAATTTGCCTACTTAGGTGCACTTTCGAGTAGCAGACATAGTGATTACTGATTTCTCAACTAGTTGAAAGTTATTTACTCTCACAATTACCTATCCGATATGTAGTAGGTATTTAATTTCAACCTACCTACCCATTGTGTGCAAACTTTTGTTAATTATTGTGATGGAAAATGACCTCACTTTAACCCGGCGAGCATGTGGTGGGGTGTGACATGCCCATGCTTTGCGCGAAGCCGTGTATTTTTCAAATTTGCCCCTCAATTGTTTTGTTGCTTCGAGTAGCTGGAGCCAATGTACTCCGCGGGGGGAGAGTGGCGTGACCGCAGTGTCGCGTCAACCAGGGGCTTTTCACTTAGTACTTGACTCACTACAAGGGAGCGCGGCCTAAGATTTTAGTTGCGGATTGATTTGATAGATGGCGCTCATTTTTCGTTTGTCAAACAGTCGAGAGATGTCGCTATCCCGTGCTGAATCGCGGTATCGTGTGTCTTTCACAGTTTTATATAGTCAAAGCTGATTAGCTATAAAGTTAATTATTTTAAATTTATTTCATGACATAGCGGTTACCTCCCAAAAAAATTTACAAGTCAAGATTTATAGAAACCTACTAGTACCTATATTATAATATCGTACACTTTTTGTCACATTTCGTTAGATGGCGTTGATCCTAATGACTGACTGATAACTCTATCTCTAGTATAATAATGTACTCTATGGCGTCAACCGGCGCAGGAGCTACACGCGTGTAAACGATCGTGGGGTGCGTCAAACCCCGCCACATGCTCCGTGTTAGTTTTAACATATAACTACCTATAAATGCCAATTTATTAAACCAAGACTTAAGAATTTATTCGTATTTTGAAATATGGTTTATATTTAGTGTATAAAATAAAAAACAGTGTATATTTATATACTTTTATTGTATTATTTATCAAAAATACAAAAGCTAAAATCAACTAATTCTTTAAAAAAAATATGTTATTGAGGGTCTGATATTCTTTAAGTTTTTAAAGTTGATTTTATATTTTTTTTAAAGAATTAGTTGATTTTAGTTCCTTTTTCAGAAGTTCCTTTTTTTGTTTTTTTGTAAATGTTATATTTTAGTATTTTTGATAAATAATACAATAAAAGTATATAAATATACACTGTTTTTTATTTTATACACTAAATAAACCATATTTCAAAATACGAATAAATTCTTAAGTCTTGGTTTAATAAATTGGCATTTATAGGTAGTTATATGTTGGGGTTTGGCAAACCCCACCACATGCTCGGTGTAACTTTTTTCACCACATGCTCGCCGGGTTAAATGTGGAGCTCATTTCTCAATGTTGACGACTCTGTATGAAATATACAGGGAGAAAAAAGCAGCCCTTGACGAGTTTCTTGCCGGTTCTTCCCGTTACAAGGTCTCCCGCTCAGGGTTTGCGAACCGATGGCGTAGCTTCTTTGACATTCACAAGTGCTTGTAACAGCCTAGACTGAATAAATGATTTTTTGATATTGATTTTTTTTGACTAAATACCTTTCGTAATCACAGAAACTCCAAAAATTCCATTGATTTTTCTATTTTTTTTTATTTTTTTTCGAAGAGACGTTACACTCCAACTTCAAGTACTTAACACGAAAAAAAACTGATGACCAATTTCTTTCAACCTAATGATGTTAGCGACATCTATGTTTCTCAGTTCAAACTAGCTCCGTAATACTTTTTTAACGACCGAGGCATAAGAACCTAGTCCTTCAAAAATGGAAGTTATGGCCTCTAGATGGACTTGCCTCCCAGACGGACTTCCACACATTGACCTTATAAACCTATAATAGTTTACTGATTGCTTTCTCTTTAATTGTGTATATTAACAAAATAATGAGATAACTAAGTGATAGACTGATAAAGATATTTTGAATGTTTACTAGATAATGGAAGATGGCTGCAGGACCTCACACATAGCACTGGTTGCTATCGGAGACAAATTGAAGTACATATTAGCAACAGAAAACATGAAAGCGGGAGACATATTGAAAACTTCCCGAGTATTGCCAAGGATACCTGGTCAGATGCTTTTTGTATACCATTTGTTTAAAAATATCTGGTGTTCTTACAAAAGATTTTTAAACACCTGTTAACTTTTGCTTCAGATTTTATGAATAATCAAGTAATATTTTATCAAACAATAGAAGCAATAAGGCCTATTGCTATAATAATATGATATGAATATAGTTTGAATAAAACTAAATGATTTAGTTTTTATTCAAACTGCTCATTGTTTGAAAGAGCATCACATAAAACAGTGTGTAAGTTAAGCAGGTGTTTAAATAAAAATCTTTTGTAATAACACTGACTATGTGTATCTAACTTATTTTTATTTTATTTTAGTTAGAGCAAATGAAGGAGATGCCTTTGTGTTAGGAGCATTGCCCACTGGTACTTTAGTGCATTGCATTGAAAAGGAGCCAGGTAATTGCCATTTATTCATTTAATACTTTATGCACTTGTACAATGGCGGACTTAATGCCTTAGGCATTAATTTAATATTATTTAGCAGTTTTATAGGACGAATATCTTTTGTACTTTGCACATCTGCCATTTTTACGCTACAATGTGACTTGTACTTTGTTCAGTACCTAAATTAAACATACCAAAAAGTATATAAATCGTAATAATTTTTTTTAAAGTTGATGCATTTAAAAGGTTTTGCGTCTACAGGATGTGGTGGTTTGTATATTCATGCAGCTGGCACTTATGGCACTATTCTTAGAAAACATCAAGACGACAGGATAATTGTACAGATGCCATCGAAAAGGCTTTTCAGTTTTGATCAATACTGTATGGCTGTTGTTGGTAAGTTATGGCATCTACTTATGCTTAAAGTAAAAAACTTACAAATATTTATATTTTTGTCTTCTTATTGTTTAGTATTCTTACCCTCGTATTTATAGATGAGTAAGTAGACTTGAACAAAACTTGCAATTTTCAAATGCTACTAATATTATTTTCACATGCAATTTATGTGCGTATAAATGGAAAAATACTATAAATAGCATATTATATAAAGAAAATTGCAAGTTTTGTTCAAGTCTACTTACTCGTCTATAGATACGAGGCGCAAGGGTTAGGTTCTAATCAACCTATTAAATAGTGGATCTGGGCGATGCAAAGACAAAATGATTACAGTGTAAAAGCTAAGGCTGAAACGTGGATCCAAAAAGATTACAGTGTAAAAGCTAAGGCTGAAACGTGGATCCAAAAAGATTACAGTGTAAAAGCTAAAGCTGAAATATCACTATTTTCATAATGGTTGTTGATAATTCGATTTTGATAGATGCCATGATCGAAGTAGATGCCAGTTAAATGCAATAATTTTCTATTAATCATGAAAGGATGATTTACTAAGCAGTATACAAGGTGTATTTGTAACCACTCTCCAAATTTTAAGGATGTGTTCAGTCCATGAAACTGAACAACTTTCTCTAAGAAACAGAGTCAAATATGGAAAAAAATGGCTTTTCATACAAATCAAAGAGATCACGTGATCAGTTTAGTATGGGATGACCAAAATTTCTTGGCGTATTTCGACACATGTTTCATTGAGAAAGTTGTTTAGTTTCATGGACTGAACACATCCTTAAAATTTGGAGAGTGGTTACAAATACACCCTGTATAATTTGTTTACATACCACGTTGATTACAGGTAGATTATCAAATGTGGACCATGGTAATACGCCTATCGGGTCTCCTCAAAGGAACAGGTGGCTCGGCAACCGCCCTCGCTCCGGCCTTTGGCAAAGAAAAGATGGCCGACACGGAAGAAAGATCAGACCTCCGAAACCCGTCAAGGAAATTGCATATGATAAGCATGCTAAATTACCCGCCATACAGATGACAATGCAGCCTTAGAAAATCATTACTCGCAAAAAGAGAAAATGGCATAATATCTCCAAAGTAGAATATAGCGTACTACTAAGCCATTATATTGAAAAAATTGTGGTATTCAATCTCATTTTGCGCAAATGTTAGCATTGTGATACATTGAATTTACTGCAGTTAAATAAGGATTAGTTAAATTAATATAAAAGATATTAATAGAAAAAGTGTATTTTTCATCAACACCTTAACAGAAACCTTTATGACCATAATGTCCACTTCCTAAAAGGACCACTTCCCAATATGTCCATTTCCCATAACTCTTAATAAAAACTGTTCAAGATTTGCATATTTGTTTTTTTTTAATTATTTTTAATCACTCTGGGATTAGTATATTTTTCTTTTAAAAAACGAAAAAAAGTGATATTTAAAAAAAACAAAAAAAAAAAGGTTTTTAAATTGTAGAATTTAACCTTCTTTATATTCATGTGATCCTGCCTGCCTAGCATGACCGATTTATATCGCGTGATATAGCATTTTATCGACACTCAACTGTCAAACTCCTTTGTCTTTTTGACAGTTAAACGTGATAAAACGCTATATCACGCGATATAAATCGGTCATGCTAGGGGGGCTGGTATAATATGGCGAATATAATTATTAAATACCATAAAAAAATAATATGCAGCGAAACAAGTAAAAAGATTAGATATATACATACATACAAGCAAGCATTATACCACTTTCAAATTGTAGCTTTTTATAAGTAAGTATAAGTAGCCTGAAAATGGACGTTTTGGGAAATGGACATAATTGCGAAGTGGTTGTTATGGGAAGTGGAGGATCTGGGAATGGTCATTCTGGGATGTGGTCCTTTTGGGAAGTGGACATTATGGTCCTAAAGGATCAGAAATAGATGTCCCTACAATACCGACTTATATTTGGCTAATTTAAAATTAGTTATTGATCATGATAATGTTAGTTGTGGTCATTCCCAGTCGCCACCACCAGTTTCGCTTCCACTGGGGAGACTGGTTTTTTTTCAAAGTTCCCATTCGTCACCAGTGGTGGCCACTGGGATTTTGCTTAGAAAAATTCCCAATTGCCCCTTTGTCCACATTCATTCGTGTAGGGGTAATAGTCTGTTGAAATGACGCTACCGTCAATAAAAAGACTTAAATAAGTAGCACAATTTAATGATTATTCGAAACATAACATAATAGACTAACTTTTAAAAACTTGATTTATCATTATCACTTACACAACTCCATTATATTTTATAATTAAAAATATCACAATGAATAAAGCTTTTAAAGACATTTATAATAATTGTTTAAGCTGCTGTGAAGGGCATTAAGTAAAGTGGATATTTTTAGTTTAATCATCATCGTCATCATCATCAGAAAGTGCTAACATCTGAAACAAAAGATATGTCAAATTTTTATGTGCCAGTAATCTTTTTTTTGTTATTACATTAATCTGATGCGGTGAACCTTGCCTTAGGTAACCACGTGACCCATTTTTTACACTTTTTTAGTTTCTATAACATACAATGTGGATTTTCATTGGGTTTAAACCAGCTAGGTGATTGCGTAAAGTCAATCGTATTCATTTGACAGTTCATATTGTATCATAATATACGTCATCCCATACAAATTGCAGCCGATGGAATACGATATGAACTGTCAAATGAATACGATTACCTTACGCAATTCCACCCCAGGGATTGATTAATGTAACGTTATTTCTTACTTTTTTACCGTTCCTTTTAACATTAACGTTATGTCAATAAATAACGTTATTTTAGATAAAGTTACATTGAAATTAATGTTATTTCAGTAAATAAATAACATTAATTTTAACGTTATTTCTTACTTTTTGTTACCGTTACTTTAAAATTAACGTTATTCCAATTAATAACGTTACTTTTTTACCGATAATTTTACCGGTAGGTACTATTGTATCGGTAAAGTTTAACGCTATATTTAACGGTAATTTTACCGGTACAATAATTTTAACGTTATTTTTACCGGTAAATTTACCGATAAAACGTTTTAACGGTATTTTCAACGTTATTTTTTTAACGGTATTTCAATCCCTGGTTTAAACCCAGTGGTCGGGTTATAGTAGTCAGAATATAGTAGACCTGGCACCATGCATACAACCGTGGAAAATTATTATAAACCCTGAACACCACCATATGGTTGAGTAATTAGATGGAAAACTGCAAACTGACAACCCTAGACGCAAATCTATATTTATAAAATCGTAAACTGAATGACTGACTGACTGATATATCAACGCACAGCCCAAACCGCTGGGTCTAGAGACTCCAAATTTGGCACGTAGGTTCCTTATGAGGTCTAGGGGTGCATTAAGAAAGGGTTTTTCAAAATTCACCCCCTAAGGGGGTAAAAAAGGGGATCAAAGTTTGTATGAAAGTCCCTCAGTTTTGAAGCTAGGATCTTCAAATTTTGTGTTTAGACTGACCATTGAAAATAAATAAATACGGGTCTCAGTGTTTTTCAAAATTCTACCCCCGAAGGGGTCAAAAGGGGGATGAAGTTGTGTATTGAAGAATCCTTTATTTTCGAAGTAAAAATCGCTAAATTTATAATTTAGGCTTATGGTAAGAAATCTAACGCAACGTATATTGTTATTGTTAGTATTTACCCCTATTGGGATGAAAGGGGTAAAAAACCCCAAAAATAGATATGGATGTCGTTATTGGGGTTTTCTGGGATGACGATTGCAAATATGACATTTATTTTGAAGTCCAACACGGTGGACATGATTTGACCCCTAAAGGGGTGAAAATAGGGTTCAAATTTTTGATGTCTCCACTGCTGGGGCACAGGCCTTCCTTATGGGTGGTAAGCAGGATGGGCCAAAACCCACCACGCGGGCCCAATGCGGATTAGTGGGTGTTAACGACTGCAAATGCAGCCGGGACCAACGGCTAAACGTGCCTTCCGAAGCACGGAGGAGCTCGAGATAATACATTTTTGGTCACCCATCCCATGACCGACCCTTGCGAAAGTTGCTTAACTTCCGCAATCGCTGGGCCAGGCGCTAAACCACTGCGCCACCGAGCTCGTTGTATAAAGCACGGTATTTTTATGTTGCTTTTTTACCAGAATCAACTTACATCTGTCATCTCAGCGGTTAAATGCAGTTCCGATAGTCCAGTAACATCTTCCAAATAAGTGCCACTGTTGAAGACATTGAGCAAGAACTGTATTCCTTCTTCCTTATACTTATTTACTACAATGTCGGAGCAGGCTATGCATTGCTTGAATTTGGCACAAGTTGGTAGCACACTTTGGAAGGAATGTAGGAACCCTCTAATGGAGTGAGGTATGGGTCCTAAGACTCCTTGCATATCTGGTGGGAGATCATTTGCCATGTCGGTAGTTAGATTGTACACTGCTGGGGCTTCTACCCTGCAATGAAAAAAGGAGGTATTGATGAAGGAGGGAGCAAAGTAGGATTTTTCAACTCTAATTGGGGCCGCCTGAACCAACCATGACAAAGTGTGTACAACACAAAATAAGAGTGTTCTAGAGTCTAGACTAGTTTAATGATCTGATACAGTCGCCGTCAGATATTTCCATACACTACAAGTTACCAATAATATCTGAACTTAGACTTATTATAACTTATCAATTTATCATACTTAAACAGAATATTGAAAAATGACATGGTTACTCTGTAAATAAATCCTGAATAACACCATAAAAATAAACTTCAAATCGTGAGATTTCGTAATTTTTAAGTTCGTAATCCTAATTTTCAACGACAGTGATATGATTTTTTATGCAAAAAGTATTGCTTTTATTGATCTAACACAATAACCGAGTACATTTTCAATAAATAATACAGTATTTCAGAAATCAATAAAAATATAAATACTACATTTCGTCAAATTTCTGGCGAAGCGTCAATTAAAGCTATGCAATATTCAACCTTATTCTAAAGACATAGTGAAAGAGTAAATTTCGTGAACTGCCTCGCCTTAATCATTACCTCTTGGGATGCTGTAGCAATGCGACGAGCAGTTCGACCGCGAGCGCGCCGGCCACCGCGGCGGCGCCGGGCCGCGTCACCGTGCACTGCTGGTCCAGGGTGCGATCTTTTAACGACTGCAAATTAACAAATACGACTTTAATGCATTCGAAATAAAGACGTTATATTAGCTGCAATCCATTGAGAGCCTGGAGTGTAGATATGTAGGTACACAAAATCGAATCCGTCACCGTGTACTACGAACTTTTAATAGGTACACTTCGGCTGAAGATATAAGTAGGCACAGACAATAGGTACAACATATTTCCAACAATTATAACCCTCGATCGATTTTGATAGAAACAAACAACACGTTAAACATTAGAATCGATTGAAGTAATTTGACAATTTTGGATAACCTGCTTAGCTGTTCTGTGCACACCAACATTTAATAAAAAAAAAGAAACAAACGAGAAAACAACCTAATAAAAACGTGTTAAAATCAATAGATACAGTCAGCAATGAGCAACGAACTGAATTGTTCCCGTATTTACGTCTGTCAGAAATGTTACTATGAATGACAAAGCATTAGATTAAAAACAAAAGTATTATACGCGTTTAATAATCTATGGTTTAATACCTGTGTTATTAACCTAATAACATGCAACGCGGAAGTTCAAAAATGTATAATGACAAACTTGTAGATACAACTTTCGTTGGTAGTTTCAGAGATGTATGTATGTATACCTCCTACATCCAATGTTACATAATTTACCTTCGTATAGGTAATATGAATGTAGATTTGAAAAAAAATACTTACGTTACCAGGAGCAGTGACGTCATTACAAAAGTAGCAGCCTAGCTGCCCTCCCGGTATAAAAGTATTTTCGTGGGTAGTTTCACCGGCTGATTTCGGATTACTAACTCCATGGCGCATCACTAAGTAACTGTCGAAACCTAAGGCCGCATTCATTGTTATCTGAAGCAAAGACATTCATAAAGGCTTGTAATAAAGAACATTTTATTTTCGATCTTACATTTTATTACAAATCTATGTGAATATGGACACTGCAAAAGTGCGAATATTAATGGAAATTAAATGATTAAACATACCAAATGGAGATCTTATTAAGATCTCTTATTAAGATTTGAGGCACAATAAAACATGTCTTGTATGATTATGTAGATAAGCATAGGTAATGTACACACGTCTAAAAATATGTACCAGTTCAAGACTTTCGTCACTTCTAAACTGTATACACATTTATAGACGTGACTGTACTGTACTGTGCAGGTAATGTTATGATATTATGTTTAAACAAACATAATTAAATATTTAAGTATCTTCACATGGCAGAGATACAAACCATTTTTTTACAGCAAAATAAAATTATAGTGATAATTTTTATTTTAACCATTTCTTTCAGGCATCAATAGCCCATACAATAAGTATCGTATCATACAATAAGTATATGTATGTACTAGCGGCCCGCCCCGGCTTCGCACGGGTGAAATGTTGCACAACGGTAATCGTTGTAAGTCTTCCCTTGGAAACCAATGATCGGGATGAAAAGAAGCCTGTGTTAAGTATTCCTGACTATATCTATCTCTGTGCCAAATTTCGTCTAAATCCGTTCACCCGTTCAGACGTGATTGAGTACATTATGAACAACATCCAAACATCAAAACTTTCACATTTTTATACAATTTTGTGGTTTTTAACAAAATAAGTATGACGGCGCGTTTATGTTATTTTACGCATTTTTTTGTAATTTCACGTTGTTAAATAATCAAAGAGGGGACTAACGTCCGTGCGGGCTTGCGAGTGACGTCAGCGCCCGGACTAGTTTTGCTTGTTCTAGCGCAGTGAGTGGGGGTAGTGGGGCGACCGGCCGGTCTTTATAAGCAGGCGGCGCTCGTACTGGGACACATTCGATCGTGAGCCGTGGCGCTGTGCGTGCGCTCGCAATTCGGCATACCTTTTAAAATAAATAGCGCTTTCTCCAACGTTCATGGATATGGCTGAAATAAATGGTCAGCTCGGCACTCCGTCTTATAATAATAATAATATTATGTAAAATTTTATATTTAATAGTTATCTTCTATATAAATCAAAATCTATGTAGGTATGTTTATTTGTTTCCTATGCACTCCTAAACCATTCATCCACATCCGATAATGATGAAGCTTTGGTGAATTGTTCTGCTTACGACTGAAAAGGCTCTTTGCTTAAAAAACGTGGCATTGCAACGCCGGGTGCAACTAATGTTGTACATTATTATCAGGCTCTCAATCTCAACACCACACTCAACACTTCTCTAACACATTTCTATCATGTCATCAGTACCCGTAGCACGAACAGCTATCGAAAAAAATAACGCGCTTAAAACTACTCGATAGAGTATTATCTATGGAAAATTTAATTTCGCTTTGCAGCGATAGATGGCGCTGTACAAATTTCCCATACAAAATTACCCTATCGAATGTTTATACGCGCGTTCGATAGCTGTTCTTGCTACGGGTACTGATATTTGCCAGATTTTGCCACGTTTTATTTAGCAAATTATTCGTAAAATAGTGAAAATCGTGATAAAACCTTATACAACATGAAAGTCTTATAAAAAATTACTGAAGATTAGAAACGTCAGCTCATGCGGTGACAACTTTTTCTTCTTATTTTTGTTATGGCAATCTACTCCTCTTCAGGGAGTAATTTTTGCCAGTGTCAAGTGTTAAATAATTCAGTGTTATTGTTTCAGTTTACATTAGAAAGCGGGTGCATCGCATTCCAATGCTGCTTGGAGGATTTGGCCTCAAATATATCGATACAGTTTACTCGGTAAGTTCTGTCGAAGCCACCACTACAATAAAAGTCTCAGCTTCACACGACCAAGATCGCGCCTATTTCAATTATCCCACATATTGTTCAGATGCGTAGACACTTGTACCACAAAACTGCACCAATTTTAGGACACAATATCCACTATGAAACAATTTGCAAATAATTAAAATAGCCACCGAACAGAATTCGACGAAATGGCGCCAAAAACTCTCTGTGGTGAACCAAGGAACATAATTATACTCCCAGGGGAGGTGACAACATGACAACTGACATTTATTTTTCTTAATCATTCAAATGCAATAAGAAGTTTTGATTCCGATATCGAAATCAATCACCCTAAAAATAGCTTTCTACCCCTTTTCAACCCTGTTAGGGGATATATTTCAAAAAAATACGAAACCCGTATTCAATTAATTTTGTGAAAGAATGTCTATGCCAAATTTCAAGTCAATCGGGCCAAGAAATCGCGTTCTCCCATACAAACTTTGCCACCCTGTTTCACCCTCTTAGGGGTTGAATTTCGCAAAATCCCGTCTTAGTGAGCACCTACACCCTAAAAGGAACCCCCATTCAAAATTTGAAACTCCTAGCACTTGTAGTTTCTGAGATTTCGTGATGATGAGTGAGTCAGTGATTTTCTCTTTTATATGTATGTATAATAATACGTTTGTTTGTACCTTTCCAAAATGGGCGGCGAGCAGGGTTGGCAACCACCTCGCTTCTCGGGTGTCTAGCAGAAGGAATATGACGTCATGCTCTTTGATCGCCTCTGTGATCAGTTCAATGTTAGCTATAGTTTCAGCCTTCAGTGATTCTCCAATAGGGTGACCAGGCATCGGGATGTGAGCGACGATGCCTTTACTGTGCTAAAACATAAAATATTTGATAATAAATAATAATATTTAAAAAACAAGTGTTCCATTACTTTCTGGGGCTGTCTCACCTCAAACTATTTTTGTATCTTAGGATATAAAACCTTTTTTTTATTTGATGGTATACCACAAGTTGCTACAATACAACAGCTAGCTCCAGTCAACTAATAAAGTTTCAAATCAAATGGAGGTCAGTTTAGGACATGTTGATGTGCTACTAATGGAGCCCCTAGCCCTAGACATCAAGCATTTCTTGTCAATCATTTACATTGCATTTACCATTTGGAGGCGTGGCCTACTTTTGATTGGCCACGGTAATCTATCTATTCTGTGGTGCTTGTCAAGCATCGCTCCTAGACGATCAAAATGTGATTGACAAGCAATGCAATGTAAATGATTGACAAGCAATTTTGATCGTTTAGGGGGTCCATTACAATGCGATTAAACTGACAATGACAATAGATAGTGACCTGCGGCAACTTCACTCGAGTATTGCAAAAAGTAAATTTTACATATTAAAATAAAAAATAATGTAGGTACCTACCCCAAGCGCTCTGAAGTTGGTCACTTCTGATTTACAAAGTTAAATTAATCGCATGGAAATTGTAATTGTTTTCGTGTTTTTGAAAATAGTGGATATTGTGTACTGTGATATATTATAAGGTACCGCCGAGCAATCAAATGAAAATAGTAGTAGGAGCTTTGTTGGACTTCTTTTTACACTGGCAATTCAATACAATTTGGCATAAAAGAAATATAAAAAACGATAACACTTACTACAGAAGGTAGAATAAGCCTGAGATTATCAGCTGCCGCCTCAGCCTTCTTCTTTCCACCATTGAGCGAGTCCTGGTAGTTGAAGAGAATTTGCCTCGTTGGGTTCGAATAGGACACTTTACCATTGTCGATAAAAGTCATGTGACGAAATCCCCATGCCTGTAAATTTTGCACATAATTGTTTATTGAACTTTATTGCGTATCTAATTTATAACAAGTCGTCAAACTATTGTAAAATTACATAGACAATTAGACATGAACAATAATTAATATTGAATTTTTCGCGATTCAATACAATATCATAATAATATGAATGGTCAGATAATGATATAAAAAATATATAATGTGAGTACTTCACATCCTACAAAAAAGATTATTATTTTGTTGATGTAGATAGAAAATAACGAGTTTAAATCAAAGTTTGCTTTGAGAAAGTAGTTTTGATGACTACATTGACGCTCTTTGATCATGTAAACGAGCAATCAAAGCACACTTTGATCAAAAGTTTAATCAAAGTAAACTTGGACCGAGTTCTTAAAGCTTTTTTTTCAAAGCCTGCTTTGACAAGTAGTTTTGATGACTACTTTGATCGCTGTAAAAGCAATAAAAGTGCACTTTGACTTCGGCGTTCAATCAAAGCGGACTTGGATTCGTGTTCACGGCATAGAACTTGGAGCCGTGTTCACTAGTGGCATAAATGAACAAACTGATTCAAACATAGTCAACCGGTCTCGAAATGTATTTCGTTTAAAGCAACTTTTTCAAACCAGACATTGAACGTGTCAACAGGTATCCAAGTAAACTTGATCAGAGCTACTTTGACAAAGCAGACTCTATCAATCAATCATAGTTATAATTACTAATAAATTCCGAGCTACGTGACATCCAAGAGTACCAGCTCCAAGTAAAAGACATTTTGTGGTCTTCATGATGTCCACATCTATATCAGGAACCAAACGCCATTTCATCAGCTTGATGTTTAGATCTGATGCAGTATCTGCTAATCTAAAACAAATTAATTATCAATACCAGCATGCTCCCCACGAGGCAGGGATTGATAACGTTATTTTTAAATGTAACGTTATTTTTTACTTTTTTACCGTTACTTTTAACATTAACGTTATGACAATAAATAACGTTACTTTAGATAACGTTACATTGAAATAAACGTTATTTCAGTAAATAACATTAATTTTAACGTTATTTCTTACTTTTTGTTACCGTTACTTTAAAATTAACGTTATTCCAATTAATAACGTTACTTTTTTACCGATAATTTTACCGGTACTATTGTACTGGTAAAGTTTAACGCTATGATAATTTTAACGTACTAATAATTTTAACGTTATTTTTACCGGTACCTAAATTTACCGACAAAATGTTTTAAGGGTATTTTTAACTTTAGTTTTTTTGTATCGTTATTTTTTTAACAGTATTTCAATCCCTGCCACGAGGCAGACTATTTGTCAACACTCGTCTCAAATGTCTGTCCCACTTATGAGTGCCGTGTGAGCGGGTGGGACTTGATTGATTGGAGATATTACGCATGGCGGGTCAGACGTTGCGCTAATAAACACAATTTCTGGAAAAGCATCGAAAAATGTTTGCCGTAGTGTGCATGGACATGCTAGGCTGGCAGGTAAGGGTGCGCGATAAGCACACGCACTTTAGTGTGTATAGGGCATTTATGCGATTCCGTGCTGACAAGTGAGGTTAACTTTTTTTTAAGAATAGAAAAAGGTATTTTCAATGTTTGATATATCAGACGTCTTACTTCACAGGATCCATAGATGATGACATGTTAGCAAGTTTAGGTCCAAAGTTGCCTTTATCATTTCTTTCCCAACCAACCCAACCAGCACTCTCTACTGATTTAAGATTCTGAAAGAATATTTAAAGTTATTTTAGTCATTTATATTACGAGAATACTATTAGCAAATGTGGAAAACTTTAATATTTTATTTTTTACCTAAGTAGATTGAGTTGAACGATACAAACAACTATAAAATGTAATTGTAATTCATTTAGATCTAATTTTGATGTTTAGACACTTAATAAGTGAATTTCCTAAGCATTATAAAAAATATAAGAACAACAAGTTAAAAGGAACAAACCTGTGAGGCTTTTGTTGTGAAAACAAGACTATTTTCAACACCACCATTAGAGTTACATCTCAAGCCAATTATTTTTAAATCTGAGTTACGGAGACTTGAACAGTAATTAAATAAAGCCGCTAAAAATAATCGAAGCAACCAACCAGGGTTATTACCATTGCTCGAGTCAGCAAATGTGAAATAAGTGTCAGTTAGATCTGTATCAAAGTTGTTTGAAACATCTTTTACTTGAAAAACTTGAGACAAAGTAGAAACAGTAATGTCTTTATTAGTTTTCTTGACAACAAAGAAACACTTCTGCTGAGTGTCTAGTGACTTAAAAGCTTCTGCTAGACTTTCAAGCTCATCTTTATTGAAATGCATGGAAATGCTTTTACTCTTTTCTCGTAAATATATTGTAGGTTGGCATGGAGCTGGGAATGCAAACCAGTAAAAGTAATTGAACTTTTTGAGATCCTGGAAAAAAAAATTGTAAGTAGGTATTACTCATGTGAATAAAGAAATAATCTGTAAATGGCAACCAAGCTATCTTGCTCACACATACTGTCATGCTGCATGCTATATGTGTGGGGGTCATGCTATCACACTCACATTTGATGTATAGCCACCATTTACAGATTGTTTTTTTTTATTCCAACAACTTAATATACCTAACTTTATCACAAGTGTATTGTCTTTACTTTAATCTATTTTTGTATGAATTACAAATAATCAATCACAGTGGGTAGGTATTAATACTTACAGCAAATGATAAAACAATAAAATTCAGTAAAGATGAAGGGTTTGTGATCCACTCTCCTTTTTTTATATCCTCCCACAAAGTTTCACCGACAGTGTTGAGCAAGGCTGCTTTATCAATGTTTTTAAAATCCTCAATAGTATTTTTATTTAGTACTGTACCAGTCACATTCAAGTAATGTTGTTCATTTTCTGGAGTGCTATAAAGATATTTAAAAAATTTAAAATAGATACCCCATGTTTTAAAAAAAGAGTTTCGGACTGTTTTCCTTGGTTTGGTTGATGGTAGGTCTTCAAGTCTGCCTGGCTAGCTACTACCATCTTACCTAAGTCTGACACCATAACAACAATAAAAAAAGTATTATGGCAGTTAGAGGCAAGATAGCCAGTTCCTCAGTGGTGGTGAGGATTCCGGGTGTAGTGCGCTTTCACCTTCTGCCTTATCGTCACGTAACATCAGATGAGGTGAAGGCCAAGCACTATCCCGTAGTTGTGCATTAAAAAAACTTACCTATTAAAAGAGGTCCCATCTACTTCAAATATAGGTCCTAGATCATTACGGTAGGTGAAACGGCCGAATATTGGTTTCGAACTCTCATTCAACTTGTCTACATCCAGCTTCAGCTCCGTTAGTGTATGCCAGAACGATGGATGGACGAAGGACATAAATGGAACATATTGTATTATTTCTCCATGTTTATCTGAAGACATGGCTGAGTCTTCAGCCATAGGTCCTCGAAAGTTATCAGCGGTTTATATAGTTGAAGAATTCTATTTCAAATAGTTAATTAATTTTAGTTTGTGTTATTACAAATAAAAAATTGTGTTTGGTAGGTAAGGTACCGAAATTGAATTTTTTGTTTTATAATTTGACGGTGCCCGGTGCGTGGCAGCGAATGTTTGTGTGTGAATGTAAATAAGAATTATTAGAAATATCATTCAGAATCAGAATCACACAAATAAATAAAATCCTATTCGTTAATATCTAATAAAAACACTTCTTTGCATAACAAAGCACTTCACAGAGTCCTTTTGACTAAACTGTCAATGTCAAAAACAGCTGAGTGAATGGGTGCATTCCAGCAGACTAATCGCTGGGTCACCGATCGCTATAGAGTGGATTTAAACCACATTGATGCTGACTGACGCATATTTTAAGGCCGGCCACACACAGACGTAATCCCGTTACGGATAAGTGAGAGAAGTGTGATCCTAGTGCATACATTTACTTTGAAAACCGATGTCATCTGACGACGTGTTAAAACCGTGGCGTCAGACAAATGTGCCCGTACCTTTATTCTTACTTTAATATTATAAATGCGAAAGTCAGTTTGTTTGTTATGCCTTTACGTCTTAACTACTGAACCGATGAATGTGTTTTGCATAAATATTGTCAGGGGGTGCAGAAAAGGACATAGGGTACCTTTCATCTCGAAAAAAGGAACTGTTCCCGAGGGATAGACAAAATAGATAGACTTCATCTGAAAGTCGCGAGCGGTCGCTAGTGGTAAATAAAATTACAATTCATGGTAATTTACTCTGTGGTAATCGGTGACTTAGCAATTGGTCTGCTGGAAATCTGGAATGCACCCATTGGTATTTTTTTTAATTTCTCCTTTTGTAGGAAAAGCAAAAGAATCTGCGCCCATACAGCCACAATGCGATTAATTAACTATTTATGCCACTTCTGTTCTGTTGTACTCTTCGAGCAACGCCGGCTTCGTCCCGAAGGGCGCAGCCTTAGCGAATATTAATCAATTCAAGTTATCAATCAATTCGGCATTTTAAACGCTGCAACGTTCACATGCGCGACTGGACTCGGTCTAGAAAAAAGAAATCCAGGCGCAACTGGTTTTAATACCGCGTATGCCCATTTGGGCCTGTACTTCGGCAGAGGGGAACGCTTCGTATGGCCACTCTTTCTGGTACCTACAGAAGATGTAAGCCCGAAATAAATCGCATTGTACTATTTAGGTAAGTACTTCGTTGTCTTGTTAAGCACACCACACGATATAAAATTAACGAAAAAATATATTTTATGTACGTCGTCACCTTCGTTATCACATCACGCGTCGTCGGCATCGCATCAGCGAGATAAACATTTTATTTTATTTTTGTTTGTATCACATCACACACTGTAACTGGCAGATAAATTTTATTTTTTTGTGTACCTATTGAAAAGACTATCGATATTCGAGTAATGTCAATCACCATAAAATATTTTTGATAAGTCAATGACATTTATTGGGAACTTTTAGATTTTGCCAAATATTATATTAATATAATAAGTTTATTTCAATGTAGGGGCCAAGTATTTATTTGGAAGAAAAACGAAATTATTGTGAATTGTCTCCCACTTCGGGCTTTAATGTGAGTTAAAAAATACTTAGGTTCGCCACAACACACAAAAATCTTACCACATGCAATAGTTTTCCGTTGGTGTTAAGCTATGTATGGATAGTGCGTTCCCGAGTTACGCGTAGTCAGTTCGGGAATGTCGGGATACGTTGCCCACGCGTTCCACGCGTACATTGGATACGCGTACAGATCAAGAATCTTATATTAATATTCTATTACACGTACAGCTCCTTTACGGACCGCCGCGAAACTGAACTCGAGGTGAATCGATCCATATAGCGCTACGCGAGCTCGGCCAGTCATTCGCAATTCTTTCCATGACACATTCCCACTCACTGCCACCCGTTCACGAGCATGACGCGAACCAGCTATCATTTCACTTAACCATATTTGAAGGTACGCAACGACCAGCCCCACACGACCGACACCACCGCAGAAATTTAACAAAATTAGTTGTGTGTAACTTTCTAGATATTTAATGAAAAGAATCGCACGAAACTAGAAGCTATTTTGTTAAGCTATTGCTTCATTACTGGATTTTACAAAGTATCTTTCTCCAGTGAACCAGTCTCGAAACTTTCTTTTAGGGCTAACGGCACACGGTTTTTAAACTTGATCATTTAGTCTATATTTTAAATAAATCCATTGATGTTTCCTCTCTAGTAAAGAATAATGTGTTCACATGTTTGGGTATTGTGTCGATGTCTGATAATGATAACTAATTTTCTAGATGGCACCAAACAAAATCTGGCCTCTATATAATAAACGTTACAATTTTACATACATTGCGTCAACTAAATTGAAAATAGAGCAAACTACTCATAGCTACACTACACTATACTACACCGCAACGTCCGCAACGTTAACCAAATTTTCATTGTAATTTACAATTGTCACGATTTTAAATAGGGCCCGGTGATCCTTTTGTCAAAATCTAAATTCGAATGAGATAAGATAAAACTTAAAATATAATTATTATTACGAAAATTTCGGTCAATTGGTTCGATGTCGATTTCTGAATGTTGATTACTGGTGAATCACGATAACTGGGGGTTCAACACTGGATGTCTAGGCAATGACTTCTATGTAGTACCTACCTATAGGAATAGATGGGGTTCTGTCGATTACTGGAGATTTTTACGTTTGGTATTTTCCATCTATTTCATAATTTATATATTTATAAAATATAAGTAACTAGATTTTAAACGTTCTTGAGCATATCCGCTACTATTATTAATTTTTATTACATAATTTAAAAAAAAACTTTTTTATTTCATAATACTTAATGTGCCACATCACCCTATAGCTTTCTTTCTCTGTTGCAGATTCAGTAATCTGATATGGCAATCAATCCTTTTGAAAAAACATGTGATAAAATTGAAATAAAGTACTCTTCAAATACTTCAGGAGAAAAATTACCGCCGAGTAAATTACATGAACTATCTATGTTTTCGGATGATTTTTTAAGTAGTAGCGAAAGTAGAAGCAGCAAAATCAAAAAAAGAGCGAATGCTAATTCACCTTATCTAACTAATAACAATGTGCAATTACATTCAAGGGCTAAAGAAAAAAAAGATACGCACAAGAGAGCGACAAATATAGTTTCCTCTTTTCCTTTAGCCACTAACATTTACAAAGCTAACTCCGATGAATTCAAATCTCAAAAAAAGCGCTGCAGGAAAGTTAAGAAGTCTGTTCTTACCCTTCCTAATGAGCCTGTTTCTGCCCCTCGAGTATGCACAGTCAGCGATATGAATGACTCAGAATGTTCAAATAGCAGGAATAGCAATAAAAAATTGAAGATGAAAAGACGTTTTCCGCCACTGAAAGGGAAAACGAGAATAATTCGAAACAAAGATTACGAATTTTACGATAGAGATGCTCGCTTCTGTTCGCAAATGAACATAGATCTAAACTGCAGCTCTACAGACGTTATAAAATTCACTGGAGATTGCAAAAGGGGTTCTAATAAATATCGCTCTCAAAATAAACTCCAAACTGAAAATAATTTGAAACCACACGATGTTTGGGCTGTGCTCAGGAATATTAATAGATTTCAGTTTCAACCATCACCCCCCATGTCTGATGATGATAGTATTCAGACCCCAGTTAAGAAGAGAAGGAACAAGAGAAGAAGTAGTATAAAAGATAGAGGGTAATATTTTTATCTATGTATAAATAAGTAAGATTTTAGTTAGATTTTTCAGTAAATAAAAAAATGTATAACATGCTTCGTAACAAAATTAATAGGTAAGGTAGCAAGAACTTACCCAATTAAATAGTTTCCGTTTGTTTTATGGAATAAAAAACAGTACTTACTAATAAATATTGGATTTATTTTATGTTTCTAGACTTATTGAAACTTGTCGTACCGAAGAATTTTCAATCATTTCAAGTTTCGATTTTCAAAGCAAGTCACCTAATTTTTCACAATCGTCAAGTTTCGATCGCATAACCGTTATAGACAAGCAAGAAGAAGTCACTCAGTTCCAAGAATTAGAAAGTACCGGAAATAAAAGAAACCATTTCAAAGGAAGGACTAAACGCCTCCCTGTTACTAGGAATCAGAATAAAAATATTTTGAAAAGCAATACCAAGGCAATTGCTACGAGAGAACCTAGATATCAGTTGCAAGATGACAAAAGCAATAAAATTGACAAAGTAAAAGCAGAAAGCATTAGAAAACAAAGTGATTTGAAAGACGCTAAAAATAACAAGATCACTAATGATTCGATTCCTGAGGTTGCCGCTATTGCTCTTGGTAACAATGAGGATTTCAAACAAAATGACACAGAAAATGATAGTAAAGTGACCGATGAATTTAAGACGTTTGAAGAATCTCCAGAACGAGTAATTCCATTACGTTTACAAGGTCCGTTCTGTAAACTAGCAATTAAAGGTAAAAGAGACCAACTCCTAGAGCATACTTTTGGTTCCTATTGTGACGTAGATAAAGAATAAAGCGTAAAAATAAAAGTTTTTTTTACCAAATTACCATAATGTAGGTATTATGAAATTTCTCCTCTAACTAAACTAAAATAAACCTTCTTCGTTGATACACTTTTGAAAAAAGTTCGCGTTTTCTAACTCTATATTTATTACCTAAATAAAATAACAATTCTTGTTTCTTTTAATTAGATTTCCATTATCTATCTCTTATGGTCTAGTCATTTCTAAATATTTAAGATAGCAAACAGGTAATCAGTGGTAATGGAACTGTGGACAGTATGCTCAAGGTATTGATCATGATAATCTTTTTCATATTTTAGATGGCGCTGACAGTATAGATGTACCAATACCAACTGATCAACAATTAAAAGGCATAACGAAGGTGATTGTAAGTAGAGGGCAAAATGTGACAGGAGCAAAACACAACGAAGTACAAATGAGAAAGCCTCGTTTCTTGAAAACAATGCCAAGCTCTTCAATAATGCCAAGATTAACAACAGCTGAAATCAAAAGACAAATAGCAAAAATGAAATTCCCCATTGTAGTTTTAGGAAAAGATCAACTTGGTGTGACTTCAATACGAGTTGCGAAGTATGAGCATCCTCAATTTGAAGGCTTAGAACAACGAATTTGGCCATTTATGCACGATTGGTATCCAAATAACTTGCTAAACAAAGAATGTTTTTCTGAAAAGAAAGTGAAAACTGCCGAACAAGGAGCTGAACGTAAATCAGTATCTAAGACTAAATTAAATATACAACAAAAAGATAGCAAAGCTTTTTCCCGTAATACAAAAACTGAGATAATTAATAATAAACCAAATCCGGAGTCTACTAGATATTTAAACTTAACTAAAAACGAACCTGAAACAAATAAAAAGAAATTTTGGAAAAGATCCGTGCCAACATATGAATTGAGCCAAAATAAACAACAATGTCCAAATAAAATAAAACCGGTGCAACAGCTACAGGACACTATGCTAAGGTTTCTGTATAAAAAAAGGTCTGTTAAAAGTTTAGATGAACAATTTAGGGCAAGCATAAATAACAGTAGCACAAAAGATATTCCAACGCCTGTAACTGAAATTAAGACACCCCAAAATTACGAGAAGATTGACGTCAGCACTGAAACAATGATTAAATCTGACCGAGTTACTTTGAGTCTGCCTAAAACATCAAGTATCAAAGTATCAACGGAAGCAAATAAGTTGCCAGCGATAACAAAACAGTCGTGTGCAAAAGGAAATTGGGCCAGTGATTTTATTGAAAATATCATAAGAAAAATACGAAATGGAGTTTATTACAATCAAGAAAATAACTATTTAAATAAAACACTTCCCCTGTGTAAGTTACCTCATAACTCATTACCTATATCCTTGTTCTTTTTTACTAATTCAATAATTCTAATTTATATTGATTTACTTGCACAGGTTCAAAAGAAGTTTCAATACAAACATTGTTGACTGGAAAAGATATATGTAAAGACGTTTTAGACGAAAACAAAGACACAAAGGATGTTAATGATAAGTTTTCAAATCTTGAAGTCTACGTTGACCATACAAGCAATGTGCTGCCTGGATTTGACAAGAGTCCTCCAGAATTAGAAATTAAAACTATGAACGTGAAAGAAATTTCAATTCGACATTGTATTACTAATGTCACTGTTCAGTTTGATGTTACTCATTTATTGGAATCGGAATATCGAAACAGACCATCCTCTCTAATTCCTCTAGCAGTAAATGAAAACCATACTAAAATATTTAAATGTAAAACAACTATATTGAATGCTGCTCTACCGGCTGAACTTTGTAGCATTATACCAAAAGTTTTAAAAATTATACTAGATTCTACCAAACTGCCGTCGCTCCCAATGATAAAACCATATCAAAAAGCTTCAAATTTATATACAATTACAGAACTAAATCGTAATGAAAATCTAGATGTTCTTAAAGGTGCATTACCTACATCAATTGGTTTATCTCCAGAAATTAAGAAACTTTTTATAGGAATATACCCAGATAAAATAACTGGAACTGAAATTATCAGAATCAACAAACTACTTGAATTTGAGAATATAAGAAATTGTAATGTTAGAAACATACTTCCAATGTCAAAGTGCATACAACAGTTATTGCCACTTAACGTTCGTGCTATAAATTTCATCAGGTTTAAACCATTAGAATTGAAATGTGACAGAAAGAACCCCACATGTACTGCATTGCAGTTGTATAAAGCCCCTGAGCAGCATTTAAAAACTCTTGAAAATTTGAAGACTGCGCCGTTTGGCAAATGTACAATTAACAATTTGCTAAAGCAGATGTGGAACCAGAATCTTATAATCCGTTTTAAAATTTCTATGCCACTAAGTTTAAGGTTTGAAAATAACGACAACTTTGTGAGTATTCAAATAATGTCAGAGGCAATTGTGCGTAAAGAAAAAAGTCCCACTAGTATCAGTGATATAAAAATAAATTCACTGTTTCATGTGTATTTACAACAAAACGAAATTGGAGTCGAACGTAATACAAAAACAGAGAGGTCCATGAAAATGATTCTGGACAAAAATCATCCTACGGAACAAAATGTGATCAAAAAAAATTCACAAGGTTATTTGAACTGTAATAAAAAAAGAAAGATGAGTTTCGTAAGGCTTTATAAGAAATGTAAATCAACTTCTAACATATCAGGGGAGAGATGTAGTACTTCTCTTAATAAGATCAATAATTTAGACGACTTTTTTCAAGCTCTTGGATCAGGAAAAATGATGTCGAGCGTATTTGATGGTAACATCGGTAAAAAAATATTATCTTCAGTATCAGAAGTGAGTAAAGCTTAAATTTATTAATTGTTTATTAACGAAGCCCGCTTCCCCGAAACTAATTTCAATTTAACTGTAAACAATTTAGATGCAAAATTGGACAACGGGCATAAGCCAAAGGCAAGCTATGCTGTTGCTATTGCTGACTAATAAGAAGGATACTGCTAATCTTGTGAGGTTTCGTCCTCTATTGCTCCAGGCGATAGCAGTCAATCGCATCACGCGAGCATCTGAACTCGATATGGAAATAGATGTCATTGAAAGAGAAAACTTCAACCGCTTTTCTAAGGTGTGTTGGAATACTTATTTCTTAAATGGGGAGGGGAAACTACTATTTTTTAATACCCTCCTATAAGCCAGTCTTGTCTTTGCCCAACAATGATTGGAAGGCAGAATGATTTATTGCGTATACGTACGATGCTCATTCGTAGATGTGTCATAGGATAATCGTACAAATCGGATCTTTACAAAAATCCTAGTATGACAGCAAAAAAAATGATAGGATCTGAGACAGATTTTGCAATGATGACAGTAATTAAAAATTACTGAAATTATACATTTATTTAATGAAACTTGAGTCATGGAATACGAAACACGCATTTTTTTCTATTAAGAGCGAGATTAATAATTATTTTGATGAAATAAAACTACAAAATACGAAAGTCCGCCATGATATGTTGAACACCAATCAGAGCGAATGACGTCACATTTGTGTAAACAAGTAAACGTACGCTTTGGCCAGCCGAGGCCCGAGCCGCACACGCAATATAAGCGTTGCCAGATCTCCTGATTTTCCAGGAGATCTCCTGATTTTCCTAACATTCTCCTGATCTACTGATTTTATCTCAAAATCTCCTGATTTTTGTGTTTTGAAATAAATGATCTTTATTTCAAATTATTTATTCTTTTTAATAAGAATTTTGCGTAAAAAGGAACGTCTTCTGACTGGAATGAACACTCTGTAACATACCGTAACTCAATAACATACGAGTGTTTTTGCAATAAACTAGATGTCATACAATACAATGTCAAATACGTTTTGTTAGCGACGCCATGACACTGACAAGCGTTTAAGCGCTAATTTTAAATCTAAAAACTAAAATGTGTTTTTTTCATCCTAAATCTAAGTAGAAATTTATTATTCATTGTAATTAATATACGTTTCCGAACACTTTGGAACAGTTTTTCAAAATCTGTCATGATGCCTATTGTCCGAGTAATGTTTAGGATTTTTACAAAAATCCAGCGTATCTTCGGAAAATTGCGAATGACTATCATTTTGCGCGCGCTGATAGGCTGACGTCAACGTTATGGATGCTCTGATTGGCTAACGGCTAGGCTACCTTACCTATAGTCATATAAGAAATCATGGTCTGAGCAATCAGACTAAATCGACTCTTAGGCAGCCATTACACGGTAGGTATTGCTGTCAGTTTAACTACAGTCACGGCCGTGTGACTGACGATTAACCTACCGTGTAATGTAGTGGCTGATGGTGGCATGAAGTTGATTTGTTCTTCCATTAGTTATACGTAATTCATGACTGATGGAATTTGACTGACGCTTGCATGAGCATGTAATGGCCGACTTACGGCCAAATTCTCAAACAAATCTTAAAGTTAAAGCCACCTTAAATTAAAAAAGTTGTCAGATTTGACAGAAATCCTATGAAACTGACAGCTTCCTTAAAGTTAAGGAGACCAGGGGCCTTACTATGAGCTCTTATAGCAGGGCTTATATTGAAATGCCTTACTTTTTCGTACTATGAGCTCAACGGTTAGTATGAAAGCAGGCCTTAAGCAGTCCTGTTTAAGGCCTGCTTTTGAACTGAACGGTTTCTTATTTGCTGATGGTAAGCCCCCTTAACTTAAGATTTTATCTAAGAAGCCTTTGAGTATTCGGACGAGGCTAGTTTTATTGAATCAAACTCAAATCTCTGCTTGAGTACAGTTAGAAAAGGATGGCAATGAATAGCACCATCCCTTTCTAACTGTACCCAAGCAGAGATTAGAGTTTGAGTTTGATTCTTTAATACTTAATAGGTACCAGCTTTAGATTATCCAATCAGCATTCAAGTTTCCAATTGTCCGAAACATACCTACTGATATTTTTACAAAGATCCTAAAAATGCTCGAACGATTGCGAAAATCTATCTTAGATTCCAATTATCCGGTTCTTTACAATTTTATTGACCTAGGATTTTTAGCAATGATCCGGTTTATACGATTATCCTACGATAAGTGTGAATGCTTGACTTATAATTATAAAAGAAGGTCAAATAATTTTATGTGGATGCCTACAGCACGACAATCTTTAAATTCAGTTATGGCAAAAACAACATTTATCTTTATAGCTACATTCTTATTTTATTAGGGTACCTATCATCCGTAACTAACTTTACTATGATATGCAGTTTATAACTTACGAGATGCTGGGAAGTAGGTATAATGCTTTTTTTATTATTTTTGTTTGTGCAGTTCGAAGGAATACCCTATAACATAAAGACAGCTGATCAGCCTGACACACTTTTGGAAGAACTCTATTGGATCGCTAAAACTACAGTAAGATTTTAATTTAATGCGTTCATCTCCATCTCCCTTATGACGTTCGACTGATTTATTTATACAGTCTTTTCCCTTAAACATAAACTTATGACTTGAGATAGGGTCATCTTGTTTGGATGAACTCTATTGGATCGATTTACAGTAAGATTTTAATTTATTGCCTTCATCTCCATCTCCCTCCTCTAAGGCAAATAATCCTGGAGAAACGACGCCTAAGAAGAAATTGGCATTTATCCCGCTTGCCCTCAGATTAATCTACATACAACAAGGCTGCAAAGGAATTAAAAGAGACTTTAAGGAGCTCTGTGAACGATTCCGTTACGGAAAACATCCGTAGGCTTTCATCTCCTGTAGATGATGGATGTGGCGAGTATTCTCACTGGAAAGCCACAAAAATGTTAGTGAAGCCTCAACAACCATATCCCTACCCTATCTATAAGATCTCCAACGGCGACGTGGTGGGCAAAAAAAGACTTGGAAAAATCTGAAGTGTTTGCTGAGCACTTATCCTAGAGTATTCAAACCGATCGAGCAAAATCTGATGAGTAAGATCTAGATGAAATCCTCAATAGGGACTTTCAGATGTGCCTGCCGATCAAACCAGTCTCGCCAAAGGAAATAGTCCGGAAAATAAAAAAAACTTGACCCTAATAAAGCTCCTGGATTTGTTCTTATCACTCCTACGGTACTCAAACATCTGCCCAAGAAGGTTATTACGTTTTTGATCTGTATGTTTAATGCCATCCCCAGGACATCTTATTTTCCAACCCTCTGGAAAGTATCTCAGATGATAATTATTATTCACAAACCAGGAAAACACGAACACGAAACCTCGTCATACCGACCTATTAAACTTGACTCCCATACTTATGTACCTACCCACCAGTTATCACAATATTTTTTTATACTCTCAAAACTATGGGTAAGAATATTCCTTACAATTTTTTTACCTACCTACTCGCCATGAATGAATGTTGTCTTACATCGGCTCACCAATTTGGTTTTCGACAAGCGCACTCGACGATTGAACAAGTTCACCGAGTATATCACACGATACGTCAGAGCTTGGAAAGAAAGCTATATTGCTCAGCACAGCCTACATTGACGTACAGCAAGCCTTCGACCGAGTTTGGCACAAAGGATTACTGGCCAAAGTAAAAGTTAATTTACCACAATCAATGTTCCTTCTCATCAAGTCGTATATCTGACGAATCAGTACTTCCAAGTTAAGCAAGGAGAAGCTAGATCGAGCCTTTATCACATAGAGGCGGGAGTCCCACAAGGTTCAGTTCTTGGACCGATGCTATGCTGTACTGTACCCGTAGCACGAACAGCTATCGAAAAAAATAACGCGCGTGAAATCATTAGATAGTGCAATTTTGTACAACGCCATCTACCGCCGAATAACGAAATTCCACCTTGACCGAGACGCCTCACATGGAAGAATCATATCAAAGCAAAAAGAGACGAGATCAACCTTAACGTAATTTATACTGGCTAATGGGAAGAAACTCGGTGCTGATGTAGACAATAAATTACTGATACGTGGCCATCAAGTCAAATACTCTCAGCCTCTAGTGAGTACATAATAGCATAATAAGAGGATAATAGTAAATGCTCCTTGGTTCACGAGGAATGGCTAAATCCACGAGTACCTTAAAATACCAACTGTAGCGATTGACATCGAGCTGTATCAGAAACTATTTAGAAGGATTACACAAAGACCGCCTCCACAATCACCCAAACCCCCTCATTACATAGCTGATAGACCCAACAATGGTGGTGAAAACAGTGATATTAATATTAAATATAAAGATAGGTTACCCGTGCTTCACAATGGCAAGACGAAAGTCAGGTAATTGCCCGACTTTCAATTAGTCAGGCAGTCTCGCGTCGCGCGCGACACGGTAACACACGCGGCTCTCGTCAATCAGACGCAATAAAATTGTGAAATACCATAAAAAAATGTCTACTTGCGTCTTTACCTTTAGACGATGTACAAATTATACAGCAACGGTCAGAGATCGGAAAAATGCTTTATTTTACACGTAAGTACTGTATTTAATAAAAATATGTATTTTCTATTACTTTATTCGGCCATATTGTACAAAGAGCGAGCTGTCTGCTTTGCGTGTGGGAGTGAAGGAGACAGCTGACGCGCTGTCAATTGGCAGCCAATGCGCATGCAGCGGCCAATGTGTGTATCTATAGTACCTTTACCACAGAATATATAATAGTACTAACCCTTTACGCTGTTTTAAATAGCAATGATGTTGGCGCATAACCTATCTTTACATTTAATATCATTGGGTGAAAAGGCTAAAAAGATACCACGTAGGCAACGATATATCAAATCGTTGCACGTAGGTAATTAATAGGAGAAGAGGTGATGACCGCTTCACTATAGGTACTAGTCCTTTCTTCATGGTCTGGCGACCGATCGCAAATAGTAAAAGATTAGAAAAATAAAAATCTCCATATCTCCCTTAAGCTTGACTGATTTATTTATAGTCACATAAACTCATGATCATGACAAGATAGTGTCATCTTGTTACCAAACTAAATTAGTGTAATTATTATTAGGTACCGCGGGGTGACTTGGTGGGAGGTTGGTCGTTATGGTGATTCGACTATCGGTTACCCCTCGGTCGGAGTCTGGTAAAGTAGTAGGGCAGGCCTCATGTTTGGAGGGTTATTAAAATACGAACATTTTGATTGCAGGCTTCAGATTACCAAAAGCCTTTCAACGAATCTTCAGAAAAACTCTTGAAATCTCTTTTGGAAAAGAGGAAAAATCAAAATCCGTCTTATTTGAGGGTGATGGCGCGATATGTCGGCTTAGGCCTGCTGAAGTCACCTAAGAAAAAGCAAATTTAAATCATCTTGTTCATGTCAAACGTAAAAGTAATCAAGTAGTTTGTATTGTGTCTTGTAAAATTTGCAGTAAATTATCATTCTTGTTTTTATTGTCAATAGTTTTATTTAATAAAGTTATTTATTATTATTACACACGTTATTAGAAAATGATGTTATTTCTTAAAACCAATCAGAAATCAAGTAGGCACCTACCTACCTAGGTACCTACAGTGCCACGAACTGCTAGGTGATTGCGTAAAGTGAATCGTATTCATTATTGTATAATCATATACAAATTGCAGCCGATTAAATACGATATGAACTGTCAAATGAATACGATTACCTTACGCAATTCCACCCCTGGGGCCCCTACTGCCTAACTCATAGCTTTACCCAGAGCGATAGCAATGCTCTGAGGGCCCAGTACGAGATGTGCGTGTGGTGTGAGTGTTCCTATCCTAGAAATTGATTTGACCATACGAAGATTTTAAGAAATAATTGTGAAAACTTGATGGTGAAATTGAAAAATTTGTGAAACCTATGTAGACTAAGTTATGGTCGATTATATAGAACACTCACACCGCCAGTCTCGCGAAAACGCCATACTTGATATAATAAAATATACTAGACGTATGTTAATAAAAGATATATGGAAAATTTGTGCTGAATTTGTGACAACTATTCACAAAATAATCAATTCATTATCATGATTAATTTGGATTTTATAAGGGTTTTTTAGGAACACTCACACCACACGGTGTGTGGTGTGAGTGTTCCTGAAATTACTAACTTTAACTGAATAATATTGAAATTTTATTATTGTATATGATAATTTGTGTTCAGAGTAAATTTGTGACACATAAATCTTGACACAAAACGTGATAGATCAAGAGCAATTAAACATTTTGTTTCTTTTTCAATGCTCGTGTGAGTGTTCCATATTTTGGCATTTATTTGATTAACCAGACCTCGTATACGAGTGGAGGCTGCATTCAAAATTGTGAAAAGTTGGTTCTTAAAATTTAAAACATCGTCTATTTCCGTAAGTGTTTTACTTTAATAGTTATCATTTGTTTTTCATCTTCAAAGGAAAGTCTTATGAAGGGTGACCATGTATATGAATAAAAAGCGGGAAAAAACATTTGTTTAAGCATTTTATTACAAAAAAATAGATACAACACGAAAAGTAAAAAAAGATATATATGGTTGATAACATGCAATTAAGGGTTGCGTTTATTGTTACCAGCATCATTATGTACCGGTTATTTTGTTACTTACGCTATAGTACCTAGGTATTACATTTTATTGGGCTCGATAACATCTTTTAAGGGTTCCGTAGCCTAAATGGCTAAAAACGGAATCCTTATAGATTCGTCATATCTGTCTGTCTGTCCGTCCGTATGTCACAGTCACTTTTTTATTTAAGTCTAAAAGTCCGTATGACAGAGAATGTAAAATAACAGGATCACCTTTACTATTGTAAAAAAATTCCCTTAAGTAAAATACGGGAACGGGAATAGGAATGAGAACGAGAACGGGAATTACTAATATTAAAAATGTGAAAGTTTAATTTTTTGGATGTTTAGATGTTTGTTACTCAATCACGTAATAACAAAAATAAAAAAAATTATAAACCCCCGACACACGGCTGATCAGGTCATGGTTACCTTACCATATACTTCCAATCTCATTGAAATAACACGATACCAAATTTCGAATCGATAGGACACATGAAAGGTAGTCAGATCCTCTCATCAAAAGCTCATTGGAGTAATACTGTACCAAATTTCAAATCGACAGGATATATGGAAGTTAGTAAGATCCCCTCATCAACTATTAAAGAGCTGATGATCTTCAAACGGCTGATCAGGTCATGGTTACCCTACCAATCGGTTCATCCGTTTAGGAGACACAGACACGTTAAACTTATAACACCCCTCTCTTTTTGCGTCGGGGGGTTAAAAATGGCTGAACGGATTTGGAATGGCACACAGATTCTGCCAGATTTGATTGCAACAGAGTTACATAATTACCCCCCGGTCAAGTTCCCTAGGAATTTTCCGAATATCCACGCGGACCAAGTCGCGGGCAAAAGCTAGTATTAGATAAAATAAATAAAAAGTACCTATAGAAAAATATAATAACTTACATGATTACTTGTTATTAGTAAACAGAAACACTGGAGAATTTAACAACAGACTGCAATAAAAATAGAATTATTACAACGCCAAACTACGAGTAAAGGTTAGCCAATACGAGGGTAGATGAAAATTGTGTCCGACAAAATAAAAAAGCATACCCACCCTACATAAAAAATTCCTTTGAAAATGTAAAAAAAATTATAACTATTAAAGTATAACGCTTACGGAAATAGAAGATGTTTTAAATTTTAAGAACAAACTTTTCACAATTTTTGATGCAGCATCCACTCGCATACGAGGTCTGGTTAATCAAATAAATGCCAAAATATGGAACACTCACACGAGCATTGAAAAAGAAACAAAATGTTTAATTGCTCTTGATCTATCACGTTTTGTGTCAAGATTTATGTGTCACAAATTTACTCTGAATCCGAATTATCATATACAATAATAAAATTTCAATATTATTCAGTTAACGTTAGTGATTTCAGGAACACTCACACCACACACCGTGTGGTGTGAGTGTTCCTAAAAAATCCTTATAAAATCCAAATTAACCATGATAATGAATTGATTATTTTGTGAATAGTTGTCACAAATTCAGCACAAATTTTCCATATATCTTTTTTTAACATACGTCTAGTATATTGTATGATATCAAGTATGGCGTTTTCGCGAGACTGGCGGTATGAGTGTTCTATATAATCGACCATAACTTAGTCTACATAGGTTTCACAAATTTTTCGATTTCACCATCAAGTTGGACAATTATTTCTTAAAATCTTCGTATGGTCAAATAAATTTCTAGGATAGGAACACTCACACCACACGCACATCTCCGAGGGCCTAGTACGAGCTGTGTTTCTCACCTCAATTTATGTTAAAAATGATGTTGATTATTAACACATGCAAATTAATATGTTACTTAATTACTAATAAAAAATAGTTTGAGTGCGAGTGAAAGAGACAAAACGATAGTTTATACGGTATTTTATTTATAAGGGGGGACGCCAGCGAAGCCGGGCGGGTGATCATGGTCGGGGTCGGGACCATTTCACCCATTAGTTTACGGTAACGACAGTTTGCATCAACTCGTGGTAGGGCCACTGCCACTGGTGTCTCACTCACGGTATGAAACATTAGTCAAAAAAGTTACTATGCAGATTTTTTTTCGCGATTTCAAAGTTGGTCCCCCCCACTGGTTAAGGAACCCTTGTCTATAGATTTCATAGATTAAAGTACCTATATAGATTTGTTTGGATTCGCTGCGTTCGGAATTACCTCGTGTATGTGGCGGTTTGGATTCGCTGCGTTCGGAATTACCTCGTGTATGTGGCGGCCCTAAAGGGGGGGGGAGGTATCTAAATAAAAAAAATATAGAAAGATTTTACGATTTTTTATTGTTTTTTAATAAATCACTTCTGCGGCGCACTCTGGTTCGAGCTCTTGGAATCGCGCATAGACGCCGATCGCCTGCGTTTCAGCTCTTCTTGGCGACGAACCTGTAAATAACACAAAATCGTTAGAAACAATTTCATCATAATATGTTTCTTTGTCTATTTCTAATAGTAAGCACTGATGTTCTGGAACGGCAACCGCGCACCGGCCCCCTGATTTTGTAACTTTGTTACAATCAATTCCAAATTGTAGTTACTATGCGAGCCAACTAAGAATAGTACTGTCATGGACTGTCAAATGGCAATCTTGATCTTTGTTCCTTTTCTTGCACATACTACACCCTGAAGTGGAAGCGAAACGCAAACAAATATAGCAGTTTTGACTGTACTATTCTTATTTGGCTCGAATAGTAGAATGCGTTTCATCGGATACTTCTTCTTCACACAGATTAACAGAGCTTACATTATTTCTACTTTTTGCCACCATGAGCGCTGCGATCGATTATTATACCCCACCTAGTACTTCGCACCCAGCGAATACCCAGCAGTGAGTGTCCTGCGGCTGATATAATACGATGATGATGAATAGTAAGCAAACAAATGTCGCTGATTTAATACCTTAGCTTATATCAAACATAAACCAAGGGGTAAGACACAGCACTTTGCTCTTACAGCTAAATACGATTCTCACGCAAAGCACGTGGTCATATGGTATTAGCTGTAGGCCCCAAAGAAAACAACTGTGGTTTGTTGTAATTTCAAAACAGCATTATCAATATGGTTTAAAACTATGCTAAATAAACTTCAAAAGGGTCAAAAGCCATATAAAATCATTTTTACGTTGCTGGGGCAGAACTACCACTGTTATTTCTTGCATTATTATGAATATGAGTAAAACCAACTTATAAACAAACATGAATTTATAATGCGTTTCATCCTTATTGGTAGCTGTGAAGTTGGCCACTATGCACATAAATAGCTGTGCTCCACTCGTCTCTCCCACCCACTTACTATCCCCGCAAATTGGTAATACGATGGAACCATGTCACATTAACAAGTGGACGTCATCTAGCACTAAAAATTACATGTAACAATAAAATTCTATTATGTAAGTAATTAAATATAATTAATTATGGAATTATTATTTTCAATAAGCTCTAGGTCTATAAAAAATTCCAATTGTTTTTCGTTTTTGAAGTTAAAATCATGAGGTTCCCCACCAGGTTTGCGGGGATAGTACTAGGAAATTGTGTTCAGCGCATTATCTCGCGCGATGTTCCGAGCGGTCAATAAGATTGAAACGTTATTGTAGCGAGCTTATCAAAGTTGCATCATCTACAATTTAATGGTTCCATGGAAAAGCGGTAGTGGAGTAAAAACTATTTTCGGTGGCACCATCAGTCAATGGGACCACTGCTAAATTATTTCTTCTGTTGTCCGGTCAATGGAGCTACAGAAAAGAAGGGAGCTCACCTTGGACTCCTTCTTCCTCTGCGCCAGCAGTTTGGCGTAGTCGTTCTCGGAGGCCTTGCGTTTGGCCATGCGCTTCTTCTTGAGCGCCAGGCGATGGCGTCTGCGCTGCAGCACCACTGGAGTCACTAGCCTCTGGATCTTGGGGGCCTGGAACACATAAATAACAGATTAATGTAGTTGGATAACAACTTTGGGCTCTTTTGTGTGGAAGTTTGAGCTACATTCAAATTAACAGGACATAGGATCTGATTGTTTTGGCTTTAAGACACATATTTTTAAAGCGCTATAAACGTTGAGAGCTATCTTAAGATGCTCTTCATATAGGAACGGCATCACAGGATTCTCAGGTATGATCTCAAGCTCTTAACATTGAGAGTGGTTTAAAAATATGGGCCTAAGGCTGCCTGTCCATTGACGCGGAGCGAGGTGGCGGGCGGAGTGGAGAAACAAGGAAATATTAACCAATAGGATAGCATAAAATCTACACTCCACAATCCTATTGGTTAAGATTTCCTCATTTCTCCGCACGCCAGCTCCACGTCTAGCTCCACGTCAATGGACAAGCAGCTGTCTGTAAGACTAATGCAAAAAGTAATAATTCAGGAATTATTTATATGATTTTATCAGTGAATCTATATAATAATTTGAAAGTTGCTCAACACCAACCTCCGGGATGTAACTTAACAAGCAAATCTAGCTTTAAAAAAATATTTTTTTGTTAGCACAATGTAAAAGGAGACAGACAACAATCTGAATCTGTTGCTCAGTGCTAATATAATATGCCCTGATGCTGCTGACACTAAATTATTGTAAACTTAGAATCAATATTAAAATCAGGACCTTCTTAAAGCTGGTTACAGAAGCAATAAACAAAAAAGAACAATAACTTCCCATACAGGTTGACCTGTCAAATAGCTTTTTTGTAAAATCAATATGTTGTAATAATTATAATTATTGCTTATCTTTTTATTTTAGGTAGCAATTACAATAAAAAAGCAATTTTATGAGCTATTACTTCTCTAACATGATATTTTTGAAAAAAGCAACATTTTGACAGGTCAGGTCGAGACAGAAATGGGCATCCTTCTTTTATTTATTTTCACATACCTTATATCTGGGTTTGGCATTTTCCTTGCCCTCCTTTGGTGGGAGAAGACGCTTAACAACATAACGACGGACATCATCCTCCTTGGTCAAATTGAACAGCTTGCGGATCTTGGAGGCTCGTTTAGGGCCAAGACGGCGGGGCACATTGCCGTCGGTTAACCCAGGGATTTCCTACAAAAATAATACATTAAATAGACTAGACATAAAGGATAATAGGGCCTGTATTTATAAATTGCTCTCAACGTAAAGAGCCGTCCGGTCTGTCCCTATAAGAAGACTATCTCAAGATAGCTCTCAACGTTGAAAGCGGTTTATGTCAGTTGAAATGTTAGGTAAATTTAAAATGTTATTGAATATTAAATTCATAAACAAATTTCAAATATACCTATTTCACTATACCCTGCCGCATATAATTACTAAGATTTGAAGATCTTAGAAACAGTAAGAACAGGGATTGTGGTTTGTGGTATATTTTATTTTGATCATCAATAAGATTATGGTTTGTTCTCATCCTCAAATTAAAAAAAAAAAAAAAATTAGTCTGATTAACATATTGTGTAAAAAATATTGCATTTACTTCAATAAAATATTATATGAAATGAAACAAACAACTTACTTTCACTTTGAAAGAAATGCTAAAATTACATTAATTTGTGAAATGTAATTTCAGTTCCCCATAATTAGGCAAGGCTATTGTTTATGTCCAATATAAAATAACATAATACAAATTCCATGTACAATGTGGTTAATTAATGTACAACTGAAATGGCTAACTTCAGAGCGCTTGCAGTATGAAACTAACATATTTTAATATCTGTAAAAAGTCATTCATTGTCATACATTCTCGAGTGTAGTTACAGCGGATCACTTGTCTTTTGTCAATTTAATTATATTGTATGTAGGTTAAGAAATAATGCTGTGTTTGATATGTTAAAAATTAAAAGGTTTTAATAGTTTAATTTGTATAAATAGTTGCTCACCTGCTCACCCTTGCGTACAATGACGAGAGCCAACACAGAGAGGTTAGCATCAACGATGCACCCACGAACTGATTTTCGTTTCCTCTCTCCATCACGACGCGGTCTGTAGCAAGAGTGACCCTTGGACATAAGCAGACGGACACGGCCTGAAATTATTATACAATACTATTAAGTATTACATTCTGTGACTGAATGTTAATATCACATTGCCTTTGCTAGTATAATAGTTTAGTTAACAGTACAGCCTACTTATTGTCTTATTTCATGATCTATCCCAATCGCTTTCAGAATGAGACACATTGATATTTATTTTTGGAACAAATAAAAACTTACCAAAGAAATGTAGCAATGTTGGTATCACATCCATCTGTCAAAAATGAAAGCGATTGTGATAGATATTGAAATTAGACAATAAGTACCCAGGTTATGATAATACCATTCATGTCATTATTTTGAACTAGATAATAATTTCATATTCACTTAGCATGCAGTGTTTCTAATAATATAGCTTACAAAAAAACTTGTATATTTAGGTTTAGTTAGCACATTGTAAAAGTGTTTGTGTTTAGCACATTGTAAAAGGAGACAGACATCAATCTGAATCTGCTGCTCAGTGCTAGTATAATATGCCCTGATGCTGCTGGCCGACACTAAATTATTATAAACTTAGAATCAATATAGCAGCCAGGGGTTTGATTATTAAAATACTTTGTGGTTTTGGTGCTTTAGGTGTGTACACTAAACGCCTATCCCCACGCCTCACATATCCGGGCCGTGCCGTGTCCGGGGCCCAAGCTCTTCTCTATGTTCTACAATTTCTACATAAAGGACCGGCGTATTTTATACTGCGGATCCTGAACCAAGTCGGGTCGGAGAGTCGGGTTCGCAAATGACGGAGCTCAACGTTTATTTGTTTCACATACAGAATCTTAGCACCGACCAACGTAACTTGGGCACGTCCCGGGGCCCTACCGCCTCACTCAAAGCTTTAGCCAGAGCGATAGCTATGCTCTGTCCGTCCCTGTCATATCATAACACGATGACAAGGACGGACTGTGCACTGACGTCATAAACCAAAGCCAGAGTCAAAGCGATTGAGTTAGGCGGTACGGGTGCCGGTCAAGACAAGTCACGGCCCGGATATGTGTAGATAGACCTTATTTTTAACAGTTACTTACTGTTGGTGAGAACACCCTGTTTCATGGGGAAACCTTGCTTGTCGTTTCCACCAGCGACGCGAACTACGTAGCCCTTCCATTCGTCGCCTAGTAGGTCCGCCTCAACTTCCGCGCCCATGCGCTTTTCATAGAATACACGGAGCTTGTGCTCATCCACCACTTCAAACAACTTTTGACATCCCGTTGCCGGGAAGGACACGTTCAACTACAAAACAATTTAGAGGTTATAAACAAACACATCGTTGAAACTTTATTAAAACATATCTTATAAAGTTTGACCAATTTTTGAAAGATATTTAATTTAAGCTTTAACACATTTAATTTTTTAGAATAAAAACAAATTCGACACATGAAAGTTTCACTTCCACAACACGGAACCACGAATCATTTTATATCTTGGAAATCATGCAACTTGTTGAATTACTTTAGAAGTAAATATCACAATTGATAGATGGTGATATGTTTAAAAACCGTATTTGAAGTTAATAACAGTAAATAAAGTAATAATTTAAGTAAAAACCTTCATGACTGCGGTTTATTCCTTCGAACGTCAGCCATGAAAAAGAACCAGAGACTAGTATGCAATAGTGAGGTGACATCGTGCCATACACAGAGGAAATAATCACTACGTGTGCCATACGAAGTTAAGGTCCGACCGAGATCTCGGTCTCGGCCAAAAATTGTCTCGGTCTCGGTCAAAATGGTCGAGTACGCTTCCGTATTGCGGTTTTCTCTGCACTGATGCATGCATAATTCAAACTAACGCATGCCACAGGGCATCATAATCAAAGCAAAATAAAACTGTTGATTTCAGTCATTTTGTAATTTGTTGTTGACTTGTTGTACCTAATGCACCAGCCTGCCTAGCATGACCGATTTATATCGCGTGATATAGAATTTTATCGACACTCAACTGTCAAACTCCTTTGTCTTTTTGACAGTTAAACGTGATAATGCTATATCACGCGATATAAATCGGTCATGCTAGGCAGGCTGAGTGGTGCAGTGGTAAACATGCCAGTCTACCACACAGATTAATAATTGTAGCAAGTCTACCACGCAAGAGGTCCTAGGTTCCAAACCTTACAGCGAGTTAAAAAACAACCAAACAACCGACGCTCAAACGTTCTGAACGCAACCTGAGTTTGGAACGCGCCTCAGCTGCTCTTGTCTTGTCATTGTCATTGTCATTTTCATTTGTCATTGTTATCTGTGTGTGGCTGGCTGATTATGGAGAGCTGGAGAGCCTGTGCGATAAAAATTAATTTGTAATATTTATGTATTAGGTTTTTATAAATTCACAAGTGCAATCAAATCAAAATCCAATAAAAAAAATTGGATTTTACAAGGCGCGAGTTTTCACTCTTAAATAATTCGGATCACTGAGAAGATTGATTTTGAAATTTTATTCATCTACTAGATTTCTCAAAAAATTGCTAAAAATGAGCAATGAAGAAATTGCACTGTTAGCTCATCGGCAGCATGTAAAATACTTTATGAGATTCTTAAACGTTCTGCCATCATCTCTGTCTTCACATGACACAACAAGGTAAATAATGATAACTTTGTTCAAGTCATACGCATAACAACCTTAGTGAATACATAATATTTTTGTTTATCAACTTTCCAACAATATTAGATTGCTATGATGTGAAATATTGTGGGTTTTTCATATAGATACTCATATAAATCTTATTTTATTACATAGTTGTCAAGTTAAATATTATGGTAGGTCAAACTTAATGAAATTATATTTTAGGTAGGGTTGCCAACCGTATTATAATATATAGTATTGTACTATATTTCGGGTCTGCGTACTATATACTGTTGAAGAAATATATAGTACGCAAAAATACTATATTTTAAACATCAAACGCTAAGAAACAAATCTTTAATTTTTTAAATTTGTGATCGTGCATTTTGTCTGATTCAATAGCGTGTAGTGTATATTAATATCATATCTCAATTCTGAAAGTATCTGTCTTATTGCATGAACGTCAAATTCAAAAGCTTCAAACTATAGTTTGGTCATTGGTTGGTCTGCTCTATTTTTGTTTTGAGATTTTGTTGATAATCATCTGCAAAATATAACATTATTCTTTCTTTGAGAAATATAACTCAAGTCTTATATAAATTAGTTATGGAAAGTGGTAGCGATAACGAAAGTGCGTCAAGTTCAATTCAAGTGCGATAAAATAGCGAAAGATACAAAAAAGACTCCAAAAATATCCAAAACTTGTTGAAAAATGCAAAAACTGAAAAAATATAGTTTTTATAAAAATAAATAAGTAAAAAAATATTTGCCTATTAAATACTATATTTTTTAAGTGATATATTTTTATGAAATAAAACACTTTTAACGGATACTAGCGCGGTTTTATTGAAAGTACTTTGGTAATTAGTTGGTATTTGGTTTGATTTTTGATTGGTTGGAAAATTCCACCAGCTTGGGACCCCATCATTCACAAGCTAAAGCCCCAAACACACACTGTAAGATCTAATGATACGGTTAGTTCCTTTTGCAAATAAATTAATTAATATAAAAGACGGAGGTCGGCCTTCCTCTCCAAGTTTTCTTTCGCCATTTCTTTCTTGGAGGGGCCTCCCAATTTTTTGAAATGGTAGTAGTTTCAGTAGATTCTCTCTTTTTAACATATAAAAATAAAATTAAAACCAAACCAAAATTAAACTAATTAAATTTGATAAATTTTAATTTCTGAACGTTCTAAAAAATTCATCGCTTGAGGGTAGGCTCACAAGTAGCTTCAGTCCCCCGTGACCACGGCAGCTGCAAAGGTGCCGAAACGTCGGGAAAATCAAAAATCAAACCAAATACCAACTAATTACCAAAGTACTTTCAATAAAACCGCGCTAGTATCCGTTAAAAGTGTTTTATTTCATGTCTAGTGAGCGCGTAAGCTTGAGAAGTGAATATGATATATTTTTAGTTAGATATTTTTTATAGCTTAATTTGAAAAATACTATATTTTGCCAGACATGTTGGCAACCCTAATTTTAGGATATGTTGGTGATTTATTTTTCACATGTTGATCTAATAAGACTACTGATTTGTATGCCATGCCTTTTCTGTATATCTTCAGAAATATAAAATCGTTAATACATTTTAAACATTGGTAGGTAACTAAGAATTATAACTAGAGATCGGATAATCGGGTGCATATTTAAATTTACCTAAAATAAATTTTTGGCTAACACGTTATGGAAATATTTAAACATTTCAAAATGTGTCTGTTCCCTGAGGTTTAAAAAGCTCGATTTGACACTTGTTACAACATAATAAGGTTGTGTTTGCTTCATCAAAATCACTGACTATAAAATAGGGAAAAGCAGTATAATATGTTGTATGTTATAACTGTGCAACTGTCATAATGTCAAATTGGCCTTTCTTTATTACATCTCAGGATTAGGTATACACTATAATTTGTTTATCCAGGAATCCCTGGAATTTTGAAATCCCTGTTTTTTTTCAATAAATTATAGGGCTTTACATAATACCCAACATCTGAACTTAAGTTAAATATGCATCAACATTCTGAACATCTGATCTCTAATCATAACAAACGCACTTTAAATCTGACCAAAAAATTCCCAATCATAATCAATACATTCTTCAATAGGTAATTTTTTTGTCCGAGCGTCGTCTTTTTCAGGAGTCAAATATTTGTAATCATTTGTTTCAGAGTAACCATTGCGTACTTCTCTGTTGCGGGCCTAGATGTGCTTGGAGCAATTCCTTCTGTGTCTTTGGAGCTGAGATCTAGAATCATTGAATGGATCTACTTGTTGCAAGTGCCGCCAAACAAGGATAGTGAGTATTATTACACAACTGCCCGAAAAAACAGAGTAATGTGTTCAGTTCAGGGTTCATGTTTGTTTGTGGGTATGTGAATTTATTTATTCCACCATAACTTCTAAATGCCCTAACGGATTTGGATGTATGGGGATTGGGGTATCGTCAGAATAGGGATGTTGACTAATGAATAAAATAACGAAATACTAATAAAAATCGTAAACATATTAAACTTTTAGAGTAGCTTGTATAACTCTTGGTTTTATATATTGCATATTATTTGTTTTATGACCCTTCAAAGTTGGGTGGACAAGTCCATTTAAAAAGTATAAAATTTATTAAAATAAATGATACCCTTAATTAGTCCGTAAAATGTATAGCAAATTTGTCGAAGAAACCATTTTGATAAACACAATATTTAATATAGCTGCTGAACAAATTTCCTATGCGTTGCATACAAACTTGCAAGGCGTGACGTCATAACGTGCAAGCCATTAGTATGGAGCGTTTTTGATCGAGTCCATTTGTGTGCATTTCACACTGTGATATCTCGGGCAGTTTTCATGCTAGCGAATTAATTCTTTTACCAATGTTTCTTTTTTTGAGAGGTAATTTATGTAACATAAAATAAAAAAAATAGTCAACATCCCTATTCTTACAAACACTGGCTATATTTTTTTTTAAATCAATATGGCGAATTGGCGACTATACGACACCACTTTCAAATGTGTTTTTTTTTCTCTAAATTATAATTATTATATTACAATATGGGCATCCAATAAAAGGCCAAGATAAGCAACTTCCAAAACTATAATATGTATAATTTGTTACTAAAATGGGTAAAAAAACTATAATTTGTCACTAAAATGTGTGAAAAAAATAATAAATAAAAACTTGACTGCCCTGCCAAAAACGAATTAAATAGTCGAATAACAAGAGTGTCATTGCAGTCGAGGCACAGAATATATACTCTATGGTCGAGGGACCATTTCGTGGAACAATTTTTAATCAAATGCGGGCTCCAGACTCCTGCGTGATTCGCGGCGTGAATTCACGCCGTAATTTTGCCGTGAAGTCGGCGTGAAAAGCATGACCCTCCCACACTCGCTATCGTTCAGTTTAGTTCGCGCGCTCGTCGAGAATGGACGCCGAATTATGCACTGCTATCTTTGTGTTTAGCATCCCATAAAATGGAATCGGCATGATAACACTCAATTAACACAATTTCTTGCTCATTCGTCCAAGTGACGCTCATTTTGACGCACCGTACTCCGCAAATAAATGTAAAACCTCACGGCACGGCACTGTTTTCACGCGCGAGTGTGGATGCGTTCGCGTTCACGGGAGGTTCGCGCGCACCGCGAATCCTTTGACGCGGGCGCAAATACCGACACGGAACGGGGAACAAGGCGTGAACGGCCGCGAAGCCCGTGAACAGGCGCGAAAACCATCCACACTCGCGGTTCGCGGCTTTCACGGGTGTTCACGGCGCGAATGTGGAGCGCCCTAAAGAAGTCCTTGGCAAAGCAATTTTTTAAAATTTATTTGTTTTTTCTACTTAGTGCAGGGCGTACTACTATAATATATAGCTAGCCGGAGTGGGGCGTACCTTAAGGTTCATTGTCAGTCAGTTCATTATTTGACAATGCAGTGCACAAATTTCGAATAAAAGCTAATGCTAAAGCTAAAAGAAATATCCAAAACATGAAAATAGCCAGAAGAAATTATCTGTGGCCCAACTAACATTTGTAATATTTACACAGTTAACCTGCGTAACAATGTTTGAACAAATGTTTGTTGTTTAAACAGTAATTTGGTGTCCAATTTGATTGATTATGGTTTATTGTCTTGGCCATGAGGATCTCGACGACGCAGTGACGTAACTTATTCGGCCATTAAGCAATTTTCGCAAGGGTCGGTCATTAGATGGGTGACCAGGGGCCCAAGTCTGCTATTGCTAACGTCATAATCGTGTTTCAATCGTGTTGTGAGTTGTAATTCTTTTTGAGTTTTGACACAGTTCTTGTTTCTTAAACCCAAAACCGAAACACAATTGAAACACAATTATGTTATGACGTTAACATTAGCAGACTTGGGCTCAGTTGCACCATCAAACTTTAACGATAACAAGCTTGTTAAAGTACCGGTTAAGCACAAGTTAGCCAAAAAAGAGGTTGCTAGCCAGCATGATGTCCTTTGACATTGACAAGTTTGACGTGACAAAACGATAACTTTAACTTTGACAGCGTTTTGGTGCAACTCACACCAGCCTGCCTAGCATGACCGATTTATATCGCGTGATATAGCGTTTTATCACGTTTAAGTAACTGTCAAAAAGACAAAGGAATTTGACAGTTCATCACGCGATATAAATCGGTCATGCTAGGCATGCTGGTGTTTCAGAAGGCACGTTAGGCCGTAGGTTCCGGCTTTGCAGTAGTCAACACCCATTATAATAGAATATGTATTCTGTGATAATAGTCCGCATGGTCAGCTTTGACCAGAGAGGACGTAGAAAGGAAATCGTGGCGCCAAATGGAGGAGGCATTTGCCAATGAGCAAACAGTAAAAAACAACTAACTTTTAATATGACGCAAAAAGTCTGAAGACGGGTCGCACGGCTAGATTACAGGAGAAGGAACTGAGGGGGCTAACCTGGTTCGAATGCTGCTCCCGCGTGCTGGCTGTAGTGGACGCGCGTCTCACTTCTTCTTATAATCTCCGGCGTTGCTTATTCGGGTGATCACAATAGTCTTTGTATGAACTCGCGGCGATCACCGTGTAGGTATTCAAACTTGACCGAAATAAATGAGGAGCACAAAACTCGACTCGACGCTCTGTCACGGAGGCAGGCTGGATCGGAAGTGTTGAAATATGGCCGACGCGACTAGATATCGGTTTACCCCCATAGGATCATGGATAAAAATGATATGAGGGTAGATTTTGGGTCTAGGGATGTAGCATCGGTACAAGTCTGAATCGAGTTTAAAGTGATGTGAAAAATAATTGAATCGATGATGAATCTAAATCTACCACACCGCCCCCCAAAGAGCGACCTAGCTCTTTTAATTGAAGCAGCAAAAATGATACTATGTTGATTGAAGCTAATTGAGATATTATGTAAAATGTTATCTTACTCTAGTTCCTACATGCTAAATTGATTAAAAACTATTGAAATTTGCAGTCTAGTTTTCGGGAATCAAGCGACATAATTTGACTACAGGACGCTTGAGAACTCCTTTAGCTGTTTTAATGTCTACAACCCGGACAATACCGTCATTTCCCGGGTAGAGTTTGATGATTCTAGCCCTTTTCCAGAGTAATGGTGGTGTATTAGGTTCCATGACCAACACTAAATCGCCCGTCTGTAAGTTACGTTCAGGCTTAAGCCAGCGGTCACGTTGTTGCAGCGTGTGTAAGTATTCGCTGTGCCAGCGTTTCCAAAAATGTTGGGTGATTTGCTGCAACAATTGCCAACGATTCAGACGGTGAGCAGCAACTTGATCTAGATCATGCTCCGGTAAGGCAAGAAGTGGTTGTCCAATTAAAAAATGACCGGGTGTCAGAGTTTCCAAGTCACTGGGATCGCTACTAATTGGACAGATAGGTCGTGAGTTTAATATTGATTCGATTTTGCAGAACACTGTACTAAGTTCTTCAAACGTTAATACACGTTCGCCTATAATACGCTTGAGTAATGTTTTAGAAGATTTCACTGCATTTTCCCAAAGGCCACCAAGATGTGGTCCCGAGGGAACATTAAGATGCCAATGAATTTCATGAGATGCAAGATGAGATTGAATTTTATCGGATTCTCTATCGATTTGTGTTTTCAGAATATAAATATCTTTGAGATAGTTTCGCGCGCCTAAAAAGTTGGTGCCGCAGTCGGAATATATATCAGAAGGTAACCCTCTTCTCGAAACGAATCTATCTAAACAGGCCAAGAACGCGTCAGTAGACAGACTGGATACTACTTCCAAATGCATTGCTTTGGTTGCAAAGCATATGAACACGCATAAGTAAGCTTTAAAAATTTTAGGTTTGCGAGCGTTTGAATCCTTGACGCTGAATGCACCCGCGAAATCTAAACCGACCCTTTGAAATGGCTTAGCTTGAGTGACTCTATCGGCAGGTAAGTTGCCCATGAATGGATTCACAGGTTTCGCCTTTAATCTGTAGCAGCGCTGACATTGAAAAATCCTGTGCCGCACTGCACGTCGGGCTGACACAATCCAATACCTATGCAATAGGATAGCCATAAGAGTAGCAGGGCCCGGATGACCGTAGAGCTGATGATAATGATCGATGAGAAGATTTGTGAAAGGATGCGACTGAGGTAGCAAAAATTGATGTTTACTATCGAAAGGCAGATCGGAATTGACTAGTCGCCCACCAACTCGAAGAAAACCTAGATCGTCGAGAAAGGGATGGAGACGACGTAGACCGCCCTTGATAGGCTTACGTTGGCGCAACAATTTTATGGTATCGGCAAACGCTGAAGATTGAACCGATTTGATACAAGTTAACAATGCTGATTTTAACTCGGATATCGTCAAATTACCGACACGTTTATCCTTTGGTGAGCGAACATTATGCAAATAACGAAGCCACCAACCGAGTGTTCGTGTAACTTGAGATAAAGAGCTGTACTCTACAATGACATGTTGGACAACTTCATCTGAGGGAGTTGTAACAGCCACTGTAGAGTGCGTATCGGGTCCCGTCTCGACTGTTTGCACTACGTGTGCAGCAACAGGAGGGGTAGAGATAAATGTAGAGTCTGTATGATGTATTGTGTCGACAGTCTGCACGACATGTGCAGCAACTGGACTTACTTTCACGCCCGGCAAATCGATAGGATCGAGCAGTTGACATGTGGAAGGCCATGAACTGGGATCAGATTTGAGCCACGACGGACTCCACCAGAGTGATTGAGCTACCAACTCGCGAGGAAGCAAACCTCGACTCGCGCAATCGGCGGGATTAAGATGTGAAGGGACGTGTCGCCAGGTAGCGTTTGGAATGGTGCCTTGAACCTGGGAAACTCGGTTTCCTTCAAAAGTTTGAAGCTTGTGCGGTGAAGTTCGCAGCCAAGTTAGCACTATGCTAGAGTCGCACCATGCAGTTATAGGTATGGATTTTAATTTTGAATGCAAAACCTTACAAACATGGGCCATAAGGCGAGCCAACAGGACAGCCCCACAGAGCTCGAGCTTAGGAATCGTTTGCTTTTGCTTGACTGAAGCGACTCTAGATTTTGCGATTAACAAATGAACTTGTACGTTGTCACCGTTTTCACAACGTATGTAGACGCATGCGGCATATCCACGCTCGGATGCGTCGCTGAAACCGTGAATTTGATATTGAGAGTGTGGATCACCCATAACATGGCGTGGAATCCGTATTTGATTTAATGATTTAAAGTCGTCAACAAACTTTAGCCAAGTTTGCTGGACATCGAGAGGGAGTGCATCATCCCAACCCAGCTCTAAGAGCCACAACCGCTGCATAAGGGATTTGGCAAAAAATGTTACCGGCGTGATAAAACCGCAAGGATCATAAAGACGAGCGATGTTTGATAGGACACCCCGCTTTGTTAGAGTCACACTCATGTTAGAAACGTGATAGAGAAAGTTATCAGATGAGGGGTTCCATTCAATGCCTAAGATTTTGAATATATTGTCACCGGAATCTTCGAATCTGTAAGGTGTCTCACAATGATCGGCAGGTAAACCTTTGAGTAGCTCGCCAGAGTTACTAGACCATTTCCTAAGATGGAAACGACCTTGAGCTAACACGTCAGTGACTTGGTGCTGTAGCGTTTTAGCATTCTCTAGCGTGTCGCACCCACTCACGATGTCGTCTACGAAAGTGTCCTCCCGTAGGACACGTGCAGCCTCAGGATATGTAGAGTCGTTAAGATCCGCCAACTCATGAATCACCCTGATAGCCTGGTATGCAGAGCTAGTGACGCCGTAGGTGACGGTTGTTAACTCGAACTCCTGCAACGGCTGATCTTGAGATTCGCGCCAAAAGATAGTTTGAAACCGCTGATCATCATCATGTACTTTGATCATCCGATACATTTGTTTTATGTCACAAGTGAAGACAAATAAATAAGTTCTAAACCTTAAGATGATATCCTGTATATTCTGTTGTAACTTAGGGCCTGACAACAAGATTTGATTGAGAGAAACTCCGGTAGAGCTGGGCAGCGATGCGTCGAAAACTGCTCTCAATTTGGTGGTACTACTGCTCTCTTTGAGCACGCCGTGGTGAGGAATATAATATCTACAGGCACTATCACAAGGTTCAACCAACTTCATATGACCAGACTCTACATAATCTTGCATAAATTGAATGTAGAGTTGACGAAGTGTAGGCTCTTTCATAAGTTTACGTTCTAAATTATGAAACCGTTTTAATGCAATTAAACGAGTGTCACCGAGTTGAGAGGACTCTACCTTGAACGGCAGTCTAACTACGAACCTCCCATCGGGATCTCTACTATGCGTGTTGACAAAGTGCTTTTCACATATGATGTCCTCAGGATCTGGAATCGGCGGCAAAGGAGACTCTTCATATTCCCAGAATTTAGATATAGTAAGTTGTAACCTAGACTCATCAGTGAGTAGGCTAATATGCTGATACTGAGTTGTGGTCACCGGGGTCGAACCCATAATGACCCAACCAAAGATAGTTGAGTGAGCTGTAGGTAAACCGTTACCTAACTTTAACTTTGGACCACTAAAAATGTCACTGAAAAGATTAACACCCAAAAGTAGATCGATTTTACCTGGAATGTTGAAAGTCTTATCAGCAAGCTGAAGGTCGCTACATTTCTCTGGCACAATCGGATTGACCATTGCTGCAGGTTGATATCCAGTGATGCGCTTAAGTACGATGGCTTCAGTGGACAAACCCGGAACGGAATCGTCAGTGAGAGACAAGATTGAACAATCTACTTTTCCATAAGTAGCTTGTCGGTGTTCACCTACACCGAACAGATCGCAGGACTTACGACGTCGCAGTCGAAGTTGCTGTGCTAAAGATTCAGTTATAAGAGATGATTGAGCACCAGGATCTACTAACGCACGAACAACATGTACCTGACCATCAACATCCTGGACTCCAACAAGAGCAGTACCTAAGAGGCCGGTAGACAATGGTTCTATGTTAAGTAACACCTGTCTCGGAGAAGAGGGTTCGGGATTCACAGTGGAATCCGCTGATTGAAACTCGTTATGTAATTTTGTATGATGACGTTTCTTGCACACCTGACAACAACGTTTAGATAAACATTGTGAAATATAATGCGGCCTTAAACAATTGTAACAAAGTCTTTTTTCAGTTAAATATGATTTTTTGTCTTTCAGTTTATCAAACTCTAAACACTGATAGATGGCATGATCCCCACTACAATAATAACAAGTTAAATTAGTTGCATGCAAGGTTGATGTCTGAGGAACTAAAGTTTTAGAATTGTTGTTTATGCATGTAAAGTTTGTAACTTCCAAAACCTTTAAATTTTGTTCTAAAAATGACAACAAGTTGTTAAAGTGTGGTATCTCGTTTGATTGTAAAGTAAATTCAAATTTAGTTCTTAAGTCCAACGGTAACCTTTTAGATACTATATGATATAAAAGAAAACTCCAAGAATTGACATCAAATCCAAGAGTATTTAATGCTTGTGTGTTTTCCTTTAAAGTGTTGATAAAACGTTTTAAATTCTTTAAATTGGGACATGAAACTGAAAGTAGCAAATCTAAATGTTTGTCGGCTATTAAGCGCTTGTTTTCATAACGTTCTTGTAAAAGATTATAGGCCACACCATAGTTTTCACTAGTAATGCTTAAATGTTTGATAAGGTTAAGAGGTTCATGTTCTAAAACACTCAATAAATAATGAAACTTTTGTATAGCAGATATTTCATTGTTCTGATGAATTAAGCTGTCAAAAATTGATTTGAAATTGGGCCATTCAGTATGAATTCCCTTAAAATGTGTTAATGTAATTTTAGGTAAATGAAAACGATTTGACTCGCAGCTAGATTTGGAAACTACATCTTGTGTCACAGGAGCTTTTGTGGTTATGGAATCCAATACACCTAAATCAGAACAAATACTCTGAATTGAGTAATATTTCTCGTAAAACTCCGTATAGCGGGTTTCTATAGTTGCTCTTTGCTCTTCGGGCTGAGAAGCAGCAACCAATAACGTGAAATTAGTGTCGAACTGTTCACGCATTCTTGTAAGATCAACATATCTAACACGAAGTTTGGTCAAATCCTGAGGTGTCGTAGGAGTAGTTTGCACAAGAACTGTAGTCAAATTATACAGCTCGCATACGAAATCATAAGCCATGTTAAACTTAACAATAGCAATTTTCATATCTTTAGACATTATTGATAGTAAGTTTCACAATAGTAAACAACAACCAAATAACTAGAGGTTATGTTTTGATATTGAAGACAGTGACAGCTCACTGACGTAAGATTGAACGAATGATTGACAATTGTCTATGCTTTAGTGTTGCCAGTGTACGAAATTGAAATACGCCAGTTGATTTTATAAAAATATTGAAGGTATGCAAAAAAATATTTCCTATAAAATTGATTTTATGAAATTGATGAAATATGGATAAATTATGTTCCGATGCTAACGGAAATGAAAGGATAATCGGGACGAAGGACCAGATCGCACGGCTAGATTACAGGAGAAGGAACTGAGGGGGCTAACCTGGTTCGAATGCTGCTCCCGCGTGCTGGCTGTAGTGGACGCGCGTCTCACTTCTTCTTATAATCTCCGGCGTTGCTTATTCGGGTGATCACAATAGTCTTTGTATGAACTCGCGGCGATCACCGTGTAGGTATTCAAACTTGACCGAAATAAATGAGGAGCACAAAACTCGACTCGACGCTCTGTCACGGAGGCAGGCTGGATCGGAAGTGTTGAAATATGGCCGACGCGACTAGATATCGGTTTACCCCCATAGGATCATGGATAAAAATGATATGAGGGTAGATTTTGGGTCTAGGGATGTAGCATCGGTACAAGTCTGAATCGAGTTTAAAGTGATGTGAAAAATAATTGAATCGATGATGAATCTAAATCTACCAACGGGTTTATTATTATGTACGCTTAGGAATTCACGGGCCAAAAGTGACCCGGTCCTTTAAGGCTTGCGTGGGGATATGGATCCAACACGTAGAGGCCATTTTTAGCGACTTTAATCTAATATGCGTGTGGTACACCTGCTGGATCTAATCTCTGACTACATCAGTTTGATATACTCAGAGACTATCCCCAGCAAATGCACAGGAACTATGGAATCTACTGGTTAAGGACTAGTGGGCTATTAGGTTGGGATTGAGATGGACTGGGATTTGGGCTATGGAAAGAGACTACCGGACACCTGCCTTATCATAGTCTCCCAGACTGAAAAATTGGCAGGCGGTGACTATAGCCAAGGACTAAATGGACTCTCAAAAATAGCCGCGATGGCAAGAGAGCAACATCGGTGTCCTCGGCTGCAGGGTGTAGAGAGGTGTGCACCGCTTTCTACCCACTGTACAAGCGACAGTGTGCCAACTCGCGTCTTATGCATGTTTCACTTCCACCCTGCGAGCGTATAGCTCTAACGACTCCACCCTGGACGGCCGTTGAAGGCGAGCCAGGGGCGGGAGTCCGCAGGCCCCCTTGGGGCCCACCCCTGCTGCGGCGACGAGGGCCTGCATCGACTCCCGGGAGCACTCGGGTCCGTGGTGTCGCTACTCACCAACAGCTCGCCACAATATTATTATAGTTCTCACTGGGGTTTGGTTTGAGGGTATGTGCTATAAAAAGGGGGATATTGAAAATGGCTTGTAATGATAATCTACTTGACCATACAAGATTACAAGTACCTATAATGATTCATGTATGAAAACAAATTTTTGGGATTTGTATTGCGAAACTTTACTCTAAAATAAAAATATATCTTATCTTACTTGTCCTTATTATTATCACATTTGGTGGATATAGGAAAGGCAATTTTTTATGTATAGACTTTTCCTTTCCAATTTACTATACAATAATTTTTATACATAGATATGAGACAAAGTAGTTAACTCTATATTTGCGTGCGAATTCTTCAAATATACTCATAATATATTATCTTGTAAAATGAATTTGTGTAAGTAGCGACATCTTATTCATTTCAAAGTATTCTAATTTTAACACAGTCAGCCGTCAATATTATTAAAATGATCATTTTGAAACTATGATAACAGTAGTCAGGAGTCTTTAAGAGTAAATAAACTGTATGTTTATCGCATGTAGGATGTAGGTAAATACAATTAAACTATAAAGAAGCTAAGTACTTTATCTAGTATGTTAAATACATAGGTAGCCATTTCATTCTTCATTACCTGCACATTATGTTTATTTATTTTACAATTACAATCTCAATTCTACTACTGTTTAATAAGTGTACAACTGTAAAGCCTTTTACGGTATAATTTAAACATGTTTATAATAAAACACTTATTTTTTTATTACAATACCGTGAGTGCGTGTACAAATAATGGTTATTTAATTACTAGAAACCATAAACTTTTGTGTAACTATAAACAGCAGAAGTTAATCTTTAATTCTTTATTCATTTGAAACTGACATTAAAATGTAAACAAACTATATTGTTCATAAAAATTAGGTACCTATCGTTTCAATGTCACATACTTACTCGTTAGTAGCAAACAGAAACTACCTACTGACTTTATAGTAGTATGATAATGAGTAGCCACAATAAAATTTTAATTAAAATTCGTGAATTACTGTCGACAGCAACTAAACCAAATAATCCTGAGCAAAATTTCTATCATAAACGTTACAGACAGACTGTATTTCATCATCATCATCACCGCTGCTAGCGCTCTCGCTTTCCGGATGAATGAGGAGAATAGGCCATAGATAGCCAACCACGTGATTCCGATGTGGATTTACCTGCACCAACAGCCTTTAGATTTAGAACATCCCTTTCAAAGCACGGATATCATTATTTTTTGGTCATCTTTATGTCTATGACGAACCCTACACTGAGAAAAATGGGGCACTATAAACTATTGTGAATGCACAACTTTTTGACCAATTGTGCAAGCACGTTAAGTTACGCTGCTGGCGGTGCACATTAAATTATGGTTCCACCGTAATTTAGCGACGTCACAACGTTATTTGCTGCTCGCACTATAAAATAGAGGTCAAGAAAGAAAACATTATAGTGCATCACTTCAAAATATCTAATTGACGGCATTTAATATTATAATGCATTGCGATTACTCGTAGTACCGTATCGTTATACTATTATGTGCGTTTGCATTTTACTTATTGGTGACTTCCAGGTTGTGCCCTATAATATTTCGTGCCTGCCATGATATTATTTGATTGCTGGAAGCATGTCTTTACATGCGAGTGCACTATATTTTATAGTGATTTTTTACCTCAGCATGATACTTTTACGTGCCCGAGCCCTTTTTCCGCACTATTTAATATCGTAACGGCATATATATTTTTCAAGATTAGCACTAAATTTATACAAGGTGTTTCCGGACGATAAAATAATATAAACAAATTAGTGTTCGGAGAGGTATCCTGAGTCAGGCAGGATTGATAAATCAAATGAAAAATTCGGACGTTTTTTTACTCCACTTACAAATTAGTGCCCCGTTGGAACTAGTGGACGATTTGTATGGGGAGTCGAAAAAAACGCCTTTTTTTTTGTTTCATCTATCAATCGTGACTGAAGATACCTCTCCGAACACACCGAACTGATTATATTATTTCATCGTCCGGAAACAACCTGTATAGATTTAGTGCTAATCCTGAAAAATATCCACATACATCACAATACATACAGAAAAAACGTAATACTGAAAAAATATGCTGATATTCACGATGCCTGAAGTAAAAATCTAATCAAACACAAAGTCTAGACTCTAGGGTATGAAATTTTAAAAATCTTTTTTTAATTTTACAATCATTTATTTTCCATAAAAATCAGATCTTATCCAAAGAACAGTTAAAAACCTGGAGTTTATTAGAAAACCATTATGTAATCGATAAAAAAGGTGCATAAACATTTTACATTAGTCATTATAATAAATTAATATAATATACCTACACTTGGAAAGCTTACAGCTATACATAAGTATATAAATAGAAACAGTCTTAATACTAAAAAAGGCTATTAAAGGTTTTTACATCTGCACTAAACACACAAAAGTACATATTTAAATATATGTCTCTGACCACAGTTTTAGGGAATGCCCACTATGCTTCGGCTAGTCTATAGCACTTTTTACCAATTCAACTTTACACCTGAAACAAAATTAATAATATGAATACAATATAATAAAAAATAAAGATGTTTTTCCACAATGGACCATTGCATTCTGAACCCCAAGAAGTGATTAACTACTTCCAAAGACCCCGTTCCAGGGTTATATTCTTGTAACTGAAGACTGAGAAGCAAGGCAATTTTTGGAAAAAATACGAAATACCTAAATATTGCACTGGGTTTCAAAACAAACTGAGATGATTGACAATGTTACTGGCAAAAGACGCTAGAGACTTTCAAGAAGACTGAAGGCTGATAGACTGACTATTTAATGCATCTTACCGGCTTCCAGGTAACTCAGGTGACCCGGTGTCCATAGAACACGAATGAGATCGTTTGGCTGGTGGCTCCATGAATCCCAGGCTCGTCAGGGTTTTTTCTGGTTATTTCGAGCATTCACCAGCCACTCGGATGTGTTCTTCCTTGGCGTAAATTTTCCTCTTGTGGCACATCTCACTTACTGACAAAGCAAAAGCTTCAACTGTTGATTTCTTCACCAAAGCTCAATTTTCTAAGGAGAACATGGGATCTATTTTATTTAACTAAAATTACTTCACACACTAAAAGCACGTCACGATGTTCGAGGTCACAATGAATGAATGAAAGATGTCACATTGCATCGACTCGCCTACCTCCCCGTCCCCGGACCCCCGCCCTGGAAACCCTGGCGTTCGCAGCATGCACGTAATCTTTATGTGCAATATGCACCATATTTTTTAATTTATTGTTATACTTTTTTGTGTTGAGCAATTTTTTTCAACCTGGCACGATTCTTTAACGTGCAATAATATCTATACGCACTGAATTTTAATGTTCCTCGGGATTGATGTACTTATTGTGCAAATAATCGAAAATGGCACTATCAAACTTGCTGCATAGTTTGAAATATATACATGCATTGCATCAAATGCCATGGTGCAACTTTTTGAAACATAACTTTTAACGCAAAAAACTATATTTTAACGTGCATTTAAGACGTTACTAATTTATTGTGCTTTGATCACTATACATTATGATGTTTAATCCACAATTTTACTATGCATTAGTTTTTGCACGATAAAAGATAAGGCATTTGTTCTATAAGATTTGGTGAGGTTTCTTGCACATTGAAGTTTAATGCTCAGCAGAATAAATATAACTTCGTGTCACTATTTAAAGTGTTGCGCATTGTTTTATTAGTGGTGAGCAGGGCATTATATAATGTTTGCATAATATTTTACTACGTCGACTTCAATCCATTTTTTTCAGTGTATAAAGTCTGGAACGGGTGGTAGGAAAATATAGACGATTCAAAAGTACTTAACAATTAAGTTTATTTGAATAAAGCTTATTTCACTTTCACTTTCACCTATCGAAAGTTAGTAGGCGTCTAGCGGCTGACCGAAGCGCTAACTTTCCTGTTTCGGTCCGGCACTGCGATCTTTAACTTGCCCGCTAAGTGTGGAAAGGCAACATTCTCCCATGGCCATGGGAGAAGACCAACGAGGAGTTCGGTAGCGCAGTGGTTTAGCGCTTGGCCCTGCGATTGCGGAGCTTAAGCAACTTTCGCAAGGGTCGGTCAGGGGATGGCTGACCAAAAATGTATTATGTCGAGTTCCTCCTTGCTTCGGAAGGCACGTTAAGCCGTTGCTGCCGGCTACATTTGCGGTCGTTAACACCCACCAATCCGCATTGGGCCTGCGTAGTGTGTTATGGCCCATCCTCCTTATCCACACGTAAGGAACGCCTGTGCCCCAGCGAGATGATCAAATTCAGGAGAATTTGGTCTCTAAGGGGCTTTTATGATGATTAATCTTAAAACCTTGTCATAAGAGTCACATTCCATTGTGAATTTAAGTTGTGATGACTCCTTAATATTTTTGGTTGCAGGCGGTGACATGTCTTCGTGTGGCTTCCAGGGGTCGTCAACTGTCAACATTGACTTGGACGGCGCCAACAGTCATTATAAATGCGGCCATTTGGCCATGACTTACACCGGGTTGTGTATTCTGTTGGCGCTTGGCGATGACTTCTCTAGGATCAATAGGAAAGCGTTGGTTGCAGGTAATAATAAACAGCGTATTGCCACAGAATATATAATAGTACTAAACGTACAGAATCCCATCCGCACGAAGACAATCAAATAATAAGCTATGTTCGCTGCACGGCAATAAATTACAATGGGGATGTCCACGCAAAGCTTAAGCTAGATGGCGCTAGCGGCGAAGCGACCGCTATCAATGGATTTGATTGGTTAAAATACGTCAGAAATGACACTTGAAATTTGAAACAGCCAATGAAACGATTTTAGGACAAACGCTTGTGGCGCCATTAGTTCCTCAGTATGCATCCCCATTCCAAATTGCACAGCGCTGCGTGCCTATTATTATAAGGACCTCCAAAGCGCTTCTATTTCTGTCGGGCGCGAGCAGTAGGCTGACTACTCCCCAGGCAAGGGCGGATCCAGCTTTGGCTCCAGGAGGGGGTCACACAGGGCTGTCACCATTCAACAAGAGCAAATCCGGAGATTTTCGCAAAATCTTAATTTTTTGCAAAAAAAGAACAAAACAGCCGTGCAGCGCGATTTTTGGCAGTTTCATCCACGAATCTAGTAATCTTGCCTGCCTTGCCTATAGTAAAAAAACAGCTACGCAGCGTGATTTTTAGTCAGTTTCATGCACTAATCTAGTAATCTTGCTTGTTTACACTAAAAAACGGCCGTGCAGCGCGCGATTTTTTGTCAGTTTCATTTCATCCACTAATCTTCCCTGTTAATAGTAAAAACGGCCGTGCAGCGCGATTTTTTGTCAGTTTCATCCACTAATCTAGTAATCTTGCCTGCCTATAGTAAAAAAAACAGCCGCGCAGCGCGATTTTTAGACAGTTTCATGCACTAATCTAGTAATCTTGTCTTAAAATCTTAAATGTCACGGGTGGGTCACATAATTTTACTAACTGACAGTTCGAGCTGTCAAAACACTGTATCGAATTACGTGTCGGACTGTCGGAGTATAGCCGACAAGCGCGCGCAAGTGCGACGCGGTAAAATTCAAATTTTCGATGCGTTCGTTCCCAAACGTTTACCATCATACAAAGTTATTATATTATATTAAATTAATTTAATATTGAAGGTATGTAGTTACATAAAATCTGTATGGTGACAAAATATATAAATAAAATCCCTAAGTCCTGGAACCAGCTCAGGGGGGGGTCATGACCCCCATGACCCCCCCCCTGGATCCGCCCTTGTCCCCAGGCTGCTTCCCTGATATTGCTCCACGTATTGTCACGTATTATAGATGCTAGCACGTAATATTTATTTTATTTTATAAAATAATAGTACTAACGTATAGTATTAGGTCTCCTTCTAAGTCGGATCCCTTATTGGCAACTTTTTGTGTTGTTGTCATTATTATCGAATGCGGGAAAGACCTGAGGGCCTAGCCAAAGTAACATTGGCAAATCTTCGTTATCGCTTCGCTTTCGAAACATGTATGGGATTGACATAAGGTTTCGTTAACAATCGAATTTTAAATCGTCAAATCCATACATGTTTCGAAGCGAAGCGATAACGAAAATTTGCAAATGTTACTTTGGCTAGGGGGGCTGTTTATCTACACATTCTTTTTCACCGGTTCGGAAATAGACGATTCCGATCCGTTTTCGAGTTGACATATTATTATGTTCTGTTATGATGAGATTACTTACTTATTTTTATGTTGCCTTTTTAATAAACGTGACAATAGGCTAGTTGACAAAATTTCAATAACTGCTTAATATTTTAGCTTATTAGGCATTTTATCGAAAAAAAAGGTTTATTTATTTTTAATCGAGCGTTTACATTATAATTTTCGCGTTTTAAAAAACCAATTTTAATTTGGTTCCAAAACGCACAAGACTGTCATGGCGTCTTGAATGACGTAACGCCGTGCAAAACAAACAAAAGAGCGATCGTGTCTTCGTACGTTATAGCTAGTTTTTATCGTTTAAAAATGAATTTCTCATATTATAAGTACTGTATAGTGCCCCAGTGTGATAGCACGACTATAAAAACGCTAAACCAGTTATTTATATATGTTCCAAACAATGGAGAAATACGGAAAAAGTGGCTAAAACTTGCGTTCGGTTGTGGTTAGGTTGCACTCGGAGTGTAGGTTTGGAACGCGCCTCCGGTAGTGATACTCGAAACGTCAAAGACAAGATTGGAGTTTCGCACGGCGTGACGTAACGCTTTCTGATTGGTGTTCACTGTCACGTGACTAAAGGTTTCATTTTACGAAATTTATTTTTTAAAAATATTATTAATTTTTAACGCTTTTAATAATTAAAATTGTTTGTTATTTTCTCCATAATATAATTAATCATTATAAACCCCTATCCATTATATTTATTCTTAATGGAAACAAGCCTATTAGTCACCCACCTGTTACGACAATTTTATATCCATTGCGTCAACCATTTTGAAAATAGAACAAGCTACTCATAGCTACAACGCAATGTAAACCAAATTGTCATTGACAAATTAACAAATTGTCACGTAATTAAATAAGACCCATTGTCTAATTTCAAAATATATCCCAAATCCCAATCGCTTTCATTTGAAAGATGAATGTGACACATTTCTACATTTCTTTGGTAAGTTTTATTTGTGCCAAAAAGAAGTATCAATGTGTCACATCCATCTGTCAAATAAAAGCAATTACGATGCAATTACGATAGATTTTGAAATTAGACAATAAGATTTGTCCCGGATTTGTCATGTTCCACTCTCTCGTCGTATTCCAGATTCGCCGTATTATAGATTAGACGTATTCCAGACACGTCGGAATACAGTCGATGACATTTATTTTATTTAAGTATATATTTATTTATAAGGTACAAAAACAGCATAATATACATAACATTTTAGTTCAAATATTAAATTAATCTGAAGCATGTTTGTAAAAATAATAACCAATACAAAATTGACACTTACTTTAATGATAATTTGTCAATTTAAGTAGTTTATTTTATTGTGAGGCCATTTCTGACACGCGCAATACGTGCATCGTGATGGCGCGGCGTGCAAGCAATTTTAAACATAGAAATGTTTAAGCGCCATCCAGAGTGTTATCGTTTGTACGTATTAAGCCGGGTATTCATTAGGCAACATTTGTTTATAAACAGTGTTTATAAACAGTTTATTGACAGTGTTTCACAATATTTCATCATCTCTGTAAACAGTTTATAAACAAAGGTCGTGAAACATTGTTTATGAAACATGTTACCGTGCTCCCCACTATGAGTGGAGCGCAAGACGAAACATCTAGTTTATAAACTAAAGTCAAAAGGTGTCGACGTGTGTTGCGCTGGTTTTAAGCATGGATGTAGTGTGGTTCTTTGTTATTTTTAATTATTAGCAACCTAGCAACAACTGACAAGTGTGGACTGCCAAGTTTCAGAAACAGTGTTTACGGTAAACACTGTTGTTTATAAACTCGTCATAAACAGTTTATTGACAAATGTTGCCTAATGAATACAAGGCTTTACGACGAATCTGGAATACAACGAGTCAGGAACATGACGAATCCGGAACAAATCGACAATAAGTACTTACCCTGGTTGAATACTTGCTAGGTGTGAAAGCCCTTCAAACGGAGGAAGGCAATTTCTCGGCCACACTGTCCGGCTGTGAGTCGGACATGCGGTTCGTGTACTGCGCCGCCTGCATCAGCTACATACTGGACGACTGGTCCGGCTTCAACGTCGACAAGGCTACCGACTATATTCTTAAATCTATTGTAAGTATTATAGCTTCATGAACACTTAAGAGGATTTATGCGCTACACTAGCGCCGCCAATGGAAAAAAAACAGTGCTCAAAAAAAGACGAAATTGTGAATTGTGTTCTTCTAGTGTACTCCGAAGAAGCTTTGTTGTACTTTTTATCTTATTTTATTTATAACAATATTTTATAACCTGTCGTTCAGTTGTCGTTTAGTTTATTGCTAAAAGTGGCCACTTTTAGCATTAAAACTCTATTAAACTAAACAACAGACTAGAAAATATAGTTTAAGCGATTAAAAGTGCCATCTTGTGAAATCTTATTCGGAGTACACTAGAAGAACACATTTCACAATTTCGTCTTTATTCAGGCACTACGATTTTTTTCCATTGGCGGCGGCGCTAGTGTAGCGTAGTAACCCTCTTAAGAAACTGAGCTTATATGTAGATAGTAAACGCTTGACCGTTATCACGCCTGGAGCCTAATCGCGCTAATTTTCAACGATAAAACCAATGCTAAATCGTTACCGTTTCAGTTTCGTTTACAATAAAATACTCTCTTTAGTTTTGTTAAAATTGTTGAATACTCTGCCTAGGGAGTCTAGGATTACAATCTGGGACAATTTAAGTGAAAATTATGAAGCTAAACCAAAGATTTTTAGGTAAATATAATTTAAATGACAACGTGACGTTTTTGGTTTTATCGTTCAGAATTACCGCGATTGGGCTCCAGGTGGTGCGTGCGATGCGTGCGATGAAACGCGCTTGCCTAGAAGAAACCTATTCACTTGCGACTTGAAGGACGAATTTGGGATTTGTGCTTGATCACCAGTTTTGTCATGTTGACTGCACTGTTATGCGTAATAGGGATGATGACTAATGAATCAAATAACGAAATACTAATAAAAATCGTAAACATATTAAACTTTTAGAGTAGCTTGTATACCTCTTGGTTTTATATATTGCATATTATTTATTTTATGACCCTTCAAAGTTGGGTGGACAAGTCCATTTAAAAAGTATAAAATTTATTATAATAAATGATACCTTTAATTAGTCCGTAAAATGTATTGCAAATTTGTCTAAGAAACTATTTTGATAAACACAATATTTAATATAGCTGCCGAACAAATTTCCTACGCGTTGCATACAAACTATCACGGCGTGACGTCATCACTCAGTAGCCGTTAGTATGGAGCGTTTTTGGGATTTGTCCATTTGTGTGCATTTCACACTGTGATATCTCGGGCAGTTTTCATGCTAGCGACAAAAAATTCGACTCGCACCAAATCATATTCTCAGGCGGGAATCGAACCCGCAAATTTTGGAATCCGGTCCGGTCTTCCAACTGAGTACGACGATGCCACTAGTGACTCGGTAGCTCAGTCTGAAGAGCGTTGGACCGGATTTCCAAAGGTCGCGGGTTCATTTATCGCCTGAGAACTTGATCTGTTGCTAGTCGAATTTTTTCTAGTATATTATTTATTATTGTATTTGTATTAAACTTGCCGTTCCAAGATTTAGGCTTGCAAAAACTAGAGGTTCATTTATGGGGAAAGGCATAGCCTTTATTAATAAAGTTCCACAACAAGTGATTGATCTTCCTTTGCATGAATTTAAAAACCATGTTTAAAAAAACGCTCATGGGTAAAGGTTATTATAAAGTAGACGATTATCTTAATGATCAAAATGCGTGGAAATGATGTAACACATAACTTGCTACTATAAGTACTTTGTTGAAGTAATATAATAAGTCTATGTTGTTGCCAATAATCCTGTCACCCTGTTGTAATTATCTGGTAACGATATATTCAAGTTTGTAAATATCGTTACTTATGGCTGTTACAGCTGATAACTTTCTTGCGCCCGTTCTTCTTGTCAGTTAAAAAAGTCTGGGTAGGAAAATATAGACGATTCAAAAGTACTTAATAATTAAGTTTATTTGAATAAAGCTTATTTGACTTTGACTTTGTATAAAAATAGCATTGTGAATGCTGAAATCTCAAACAGTTATATTATTTACTTCTTCATCTTTCAGAACTACGATTTCGGCATAGCCCAATGTCCCGAGTTAGAATCTCATGGCGGTACAACATTCTGCGCTCTAGCCACACTCAGTCTCACCAACCAACTAGACAAGTTGTCCGAAGACCAAATAGAAGGCCTCAAACGCTGGCTCCTCTTCAGGCAAGTAGACGGCTTCCAAGGAAGACCGAACAAATCCGTGGACACCTGCTACAGCTTCTGGGTAGGTGCTTCTTTAAAAATACTAGATATCTTACACATGAGTAACTATGCTAATAACCGAAGGTACGTTTACGAAACACAAGACTGCGTTGTTGGAGGATTTTCGAAATGGCCCGATACTTGTACAGATCCTATGCACACTTATTTGGGACTCGCAGGACTTAGCTTAATAGGGGAGAATGGGCTTCTAGAAATTGTACCAACTTTGAATATTACCAATAGGGCGTTTGAACACCTTAAAACTGTACATGAAAGGTGGGCTGAATCATAGTCTTGTTAAAAGAAAAGTTTTCCAGATTTTGAGGATCTTTTTTGTGTTTTGTTAATAATATAATTAACATCTTAATCATGTTATTAATTCAGCATTTTATTATTAAATTGGTTAAAAATCGAATTGCAATAGAAAAACATTCTTCTCTTGGGATTACTTATAAATAAAACACAAAATTGATCATTGTTATTGTAATATTTTTTTTGAACATATTTTTCGAATTTATGTGATGTATTTTTGATTTTATTTATTAGATAAAATCCAAAAAAATATTTGTATTAAAAAAATATCTTATCTCTTTTCCATAATAAAAAAAAACAAAAAATACCAGTTTTATAATAATTATACTATGTAAATACACTGCCAAGATCTTGCTAATTATAATAGTTGTAAAAAATATACGAAGAATTCCGTTATTTTGTACGACATACAATTTTTAGTTTGCAATACTAAATTCATTATGAGATAACCTTCAATACGATCAAGATTGTTTCTTTGCAGTATTATTTTCGAATTTCGCTATTGTTAAGTATTTATGTAATTATTCTGTTTATTAAAATATTAAGTAAGTACTTAAAAGGGTATTTAGAAAAAAAATAGGTGCTAATACAAAACTAGGTACCCAGTACCAAGCGACTTGACTTAGTAATACAACGACTTATTATATTGTATAACAAGCGCCATTAAAGTAAGGAATCTAAAATGGCGGCAATATCTAACCGCCTCGGTGGTCTAGTGGTACGCCCACCCGTGTAAGACACAGGGGTCCCAGGTTCGATTAAAATTTGTACGGGGGGGTATAATTTGTACTCGGTTTGGTTGGTGGTAGGGCTTTTGTCAAGTCCGCCTGACTAGCTACCACCAACTTACCTAAGTCTAAGACCATAACCACAATTTAAAAATTGTTGTGTTCCGGCAGTTAGAGGTAAGATAGCCAGTTCCTCAGTGGTGAGGATTCCGGGTGTAGTGCGCTTCCACCTTCGTCACTTAACATCAGGTGAGGTGGAGGCCAAGCACTATCCGGTTGTGCTTAAAAAAATAGAGAAGAGTCTGGTCAACGAAAGATGAGACTCGGTTGGAAAAGGAACTAATTTTGCGTCTTATTTTAGGGGTCAGTTTTCAATAACTTAACCTCTCAACGTTAATTTAACAGGGAAAGTGGCGTCACCATTTCAGTCTTATCTTTCGTTCAGACCAGACTCTAGCAGTTATCGTGCTGTTTCAGTCATACTACTAAAACCAAATTATAAACCCCGTCAGATGGCACGATGATTGCCGCCATTTTAGATTCCTTTTAATGGCGAGAGTTATAATTCAATACTTTATAGTACAATACAACATTGGTGTATTCCACAATGTGCCATACTTTAAGAAAAATGTCTGAAGAGGTTGAGTAGTTAGGATTTTAAATATATCGCACAAATTAAAGTTACTACTACACTTTTTTATGTAGCTATATTCTATTTTAAGGTTTCATATCATTTTGTTTTTCTGATCGGTACCTCTTTTGGGGCTATACCATCGGCTATTGCGACCTCTTTTGGGGCTATACCATCAGCTATTGCGCGATGCAAAATGAATTGTTGAAGTGAGACAGCACTAAACATTTAAACGTTCAAAAATATCAGCTGTGTTTGGTATGCTGGTCATGCTTCAGGCTCTAGATTGGTATTTGCAAAGAATACTAACTACATATTGGTGTCATTCCAAAAAGTCGAACGGTGTGAAGTTCTTTAGCAACATAATCTTGGGCTCTGTACAATTAAATCTTATTTTACAATTGGTTATACAATACATACAATTTCAAACTAACGGCCGTACCACAAGATTTTAAAACACTATTTAAATGTGAAATACAATTTATACAATATTGTAAAAGAAGTGACATTTAAACAGCGTCTAAGTTAAACACTTGTTGAACAGCGTTTTGTGGTAAGGCCGTAAGAGATGGCAGCGCTGTTGAGTATTCTCAAATCCTACAGGCTCTATACTATGGTATGGATTGATGGAGTATCACCTATACCAGCTATAGGATACTGATATGCTATATAAATATAGCAGTGGCTAAGGGTCGATATAAGCCGATTTCCATCGGCTTACCAAAACAAATTTGTTTAGGCTTACCTTTATAAATCCCACCCCACCGATCCACTATGATCGTAACATTTTTGTAGAACAGCTTACCTTCGCCATAATTTCACCCCTCGCCATTGTATACAGTGTGTTTTTTTACATTGATCAAACTTTGTGGTGTGACTAAGACCATCAAACTGAACAACTTTGTCTATGGGACCAGCTTAATCAGATCAGGGATCTAAGCTAAGCCCAGAGATTGAAATACCGTTAAAAAAAATAACGATATAAAAAAAATAACGTTAAAAATACCGTTAAAACATTTTATCGGTAAATTTACCGGTAAAAATAACGTTAAAATTATTGTACCGGTAAAATTACCGTTAAATATAGCGTTAAACTTTACCGATACAATAGTAGCGGTAAAATTATCGGTTAAAAGTAACGGTAAAATTATCGGTAAAAAGTAACGTTATTAATTGGAATAACGTTAATTTTAACGTAACGGTAACAAAAAGTAAGAAATAAAGTTAATTAACATTATTTACTGAAATAACGTTAATTTTAATGTAACATTATCTAAAGTAACGTTATTTATTGACATAACGTTAATGTTAAAAGTAACGGTAAAAAAAGTAAGAAATATCGTTAAGTACATTTAAAAATATCGTTATCAATCCCTGTCTAAGCCACACCACAATGTTTGATCAATGTTCAAAAAAACACATTGTGAGTATAAAATGCAAAATAAAATGTTAAAGAAAGTAAAACAGACTAAAACTATTTTGTTAAATCGCAATAATTTGACTACCCAATGGCGGCGCCACTTTCCCTTTTAAGTTATTTTTAGAAATCTAGCTCTTGTAATGTATCTAAAACACGTCAATTCTATGTAAAGTTTTGTATCTACTAGTTAAATTATGATATTATTTTACAATCCAGAAAAGGTTTCAGATTATAATTTAAATGAAAGACTGCGTAGTGGTTATGTACCTACTGAAGCTCAATTTACTCGTGATTCCAATGGAGTGTCGAAAAAAAACAAATTGGCTGAATATTTTTTATAGGTAGGGATTCGTGAAAAAAAGTGTCTTCGCAAATGTATGGAGGTAACAGCAGAATGGAGATTATTCTCCAATCACCACATATTTAAAAAATATCAACTGATTTTGACATAAAATAGCAGACTGTGGACAAGTGTCATAAAGGTTTACAGTCCGTTCACCGTAAGTTTATTGTCCCCTGGTTTGGGAATCTTTTAGTGGATCTTAAGTCTGTTCTTAAGGCGCTGCTTAATCGAATTTTCTGGTTTTTGAGGGGGTGCGGCAGACGAAGCGGTGTGCGAGTGCAGCGGCGCCCCTCCCGCGCCGCACCTCACCTGCGAGTGCAGCGGTGTAGACTGGGCCGCATTTAGAATTTTTTTGTTTGATTTTAAATTATTTGCTGTTATGAATAAATGTCATGTTCTCTGATCAGTCCAGGGTGAACAAAACTTTGAATTATATTTTGAGATATTACATAATAAGAACCTATACTTTTTATCACGTAAACGAGCTTTGAGAGTTATAAAAATTAGTTATAATATTTTTCTATACAAAATTTGAACACCATTTTCACCCTTTATTAATCACCAATCATGTCCACCGTGTTGGACTTCAAAATAAATGTTATTTTTGCAATCGTCATCCCAGAAAAAAACCAATAACGACATCCATATCTATTTAAAGGTTTTTTTACCCCTTTTCATTCATTTCATGCGTTAGATTTCCATCCATAAGCCTAAATTATAAATTTAGCGATATTTACTTCGAAAATGAAGGATTTTCTACAATACATAACTTCATCCGCCTTTTGACCCCTTTGGGGGTAGAATTTTAAAAAACGCTGAGACCCGTATTTATTTTCAATTTCAATTTTCAATCGTCAGCCTAAACAGAAAATTTGAAGATCCTAGCTTAAAAACTGAGGGACTTTCATACAAACTTTCATCCCTTCTTTCATCTCCTTAGGGATGGAAGTTTCAAAAATCCTTCCTTAGTGGATGCCTACACTGTATAAGGTATCTGTGTGCAAAATTTTAAGTCTCTAGGTCAAGCGGTTTGGGCTGTGCGTTGATAGATCAGTCAGTCAGTCAGTCATTCAGTTTACGATTTTATATATTAAGAAGATAAGATAGTAGGGTGAATATGCCTAATACCAGCCCCCCAAGGATTTTTCCAATTTGAATCTCTGTTGTTGCCACAATTGCGGTCTTAAAAATATTGTTGACACAGTTTTAGGTAGGTTGATTAGTCTTTATTACGAAACTAGTAGTTAGTATTACGAAATTTTATGGGAAAAAAATAAATAAAAAAATATTAAAAACACGACTGTATGACAAAAACGAACTAAAAAGTTAAATAACAAGAGTGTCATTGCAGTCGGGGGACCGTTTCATGGAACAATTTTTGATCATAGAGGTCCCCCGACTGCAATGACACTCTTGTTTTTTAACTTTTTAGTTCGTTTTTGTCAGGCAGTTGTGTTTTTAATATTTTTTAATTTATTTATTTTTATTTCACAGATTTTAGTGACAAATTATATAAGATAAATATTTTAATAGAAAATACTAGAAAAAATCGACTCACCCGTCTGAACTTTTCTATTAAAATATTTATCTTAATATAAAAATAGCATTGTGAATGCCTAAAATCTAAAAATTCCAATTCCAAAACGCTGACTTGCATTTTGTCAGTATGTACACAGGGTAATATGCCTAGTTAGCCGGCCGCCTCCAGTTATCCGGCCCCCCAACAGTTTTTCGAATAAAATAAGAAATTCGTGGCAATTTCTTAACAATTTGGATATTTTCCTGGCAACACTGTTATCGATCTATCGAATGGTATGGACGCCACTAGCGAAACGTTACGTAATATTTTATAATTTGTGTTTACGTTGAAGCCCGCATCCGGGTCGATTTCGCAAGTGGAGATAAAAAAAAATAGTGGAGAGCTCTTGCCAAATAGTCAATATTGTCCTTCAGGGCATCGATAAAAGGTAAATATTTAGTTTGTTCACAAGGTAATGTTGTTATTTATTACTGTTTTAATGTTAAATATGGCATAATAAGCAGATATTTAGTAATATCAAGGGGCCGCCTTACTAGACAACGAAACCACATGTTTCCAGTATATCGGCCGGGGGCCGGTTAACTGGGACTGAGCTCGATATAATGTTTTGTCTCTTTTTGTTAAAAGAGTGATTCTATAGAAGAATGTATAATGCTATCCCTTTTTATTAAATTTAAAGTACTTTGTGTCTAGTACTCGGCCGTCTAAATGTGCTTGTATATGAAGTTGATTTTTTTTGTATGGAAACGGGTGGCCGGATCTACTGGGTGCTTGCCCAGTGTACCGGCCTCCTAGTATACACTAGGAGGCCGGTATACTGGCTATCCTGCAAAATACTACTAGTACACCTGCCAGCTTTGAAATTTATCTACTAATAATATTAATTGTTTGTCTCTTGTTATTTCCGATGTGTATTTTAGCGAATTACTCAAACGATCGCTACTGCATTGAACGATGTGGTTTTTTCTTCTCGTCATGTTCTTTGAAAGGCGGCCGGTATACTGGGTAATAGAAATAGGAGGGCCGGAAATAGAAACAGGGGGGCCGGGCACTGGGCAAATCGTACTTTTTTAGAAAATAATTTCTAATGACAAAACCGACTAATGATAAAATAGTTGGGATCATTACTGTTTGTGTAGGTACCAAGTGCAGACTGCAGACCGAACTCGAGGCGCGTAGGTATTTGATCGAAGTATGGCTCGCTTTTCGACTATTTGTATGAATTTAGAATAGGGTGGATATGCCTAACTCCAGCCCCCCCCCCTAATTCCAGCCCCCAATACGTTTTTGCTTTGCTTTAATTAAAAAACAATAAAAATCGGAAACTGTTTAATGGAGCCACATCCCTAGTTAATCCTCGACGTTGGAAATCAGTATTACCCCGTCACGACACCTACAATTCACACAACGACCAAAAATGTTCACCGAGACCGAATAGAGGTGACTATGTTTGAAAAACAGCATAAAACATCGATCGATGCGAACTTTGGGAAGTGTGTTTATGAAGGCAAGATGCAATTTTTTATAGTTTTAAACTTTGATACTAGTAATAGATTAGTTAGATAACGTTTTAAGATTACAAATTTGCAGTTAAATTTACTAATTTCGAAAAAATTTGGGGGGCTGGAGTTTGACTATGTGATTTTCCAAAACTTTCTATTATCAGCCGGGGGCTGATGTTGGGTATTTAACTTTCGTTTAAGAAATCAATCTCATCTTAATTTGCTCGTCTTTAGGTTGGAATTTGTAGTGCTATTCACTAGAATTACTAACCCTGCACCCAATGGCCTAAATACAGCCGGGTGAATAATGTTTAATTCCTAAGTTATTTGTTCTTCAAATTAGGGGCTGATATTAAGAAATACATAAGAACCTAACATCAGCCGGTCATCAAAACTTTACGGCAATATACAGGGTGGTTTCAAATGATTTTTTTTGTTTTTTTTTTTATATTAGACTAGCTTTCGCCCGCGACTTCGTTCCGCGTGGACATTCGATAAAATCCTCATGTTTTAATTTCATTAAATTCTGATCAGCCGTTTTTACGTGATTAGGCGGGTTCCCACCAAGCGCGCAGCCTCGTGCGAGGCCCGTGCGGCAAACGTCCTGCCTCGCGAGGCAGCGCGCTTGGTGGGAACCCGCCTAATCACGTAAAAACGGCTGATCAGAATTTAATGAAATTAAAACATGAGGATTTTATCGAATGTCCACGCGGACGAAGTCGCGGGCGGAAGCTAGTTTATAATATTCAGAATTGTATCCAGAGATATTAGTATCCCGTTCCCGATCCCTCCCTGTCCCTGTCCCCGTCCCCTGGATGTGCATGTCCAGGTCCAATCATGTCCACCGTGCGACTTCAAAATAAATGTTATTTTCGCAATCACCATCCCATGAAACCTCAAGAACGACATCCACATCGATTTTCATGTTTACTTACCCCATTTACACCTTAAGGGATGATTTTCAAAATAACAAAATATGTGTTTGCCTATTTATTTTTAGACATGCTCCTACGAATTTTAAAGTTGTAATGTCTATTTTATATTATTTTACCATACAAATTTTGAACCCCATTTTCACCCCTTTAGGGGTTAAATCATATCCACCGTGTTGGACTTCAAAATAAATCTCATTTTCGCAATCACTATCCCATAAAACCTCAAGAACGACATCCATATCGATTTTTATGTTTACTCACCTCATTTACCCCTAAGTGGTTAATTTTTAAAATTACAAAATATTATGTTTGCCTTTTTATTTTAAGATGTGCTCCTACGAAGTTAAAAGGTGTAATGTCTATTTTATATTATTTTTCCATACAAAATTTGAACCCTATTTTCATCCCTTTTGCGGTCAAGTCATGTCCACCGTGTTGGACTTCAAAATAAATGTCACTTTTGCAATCGTCATCCCAGAAAACCCCAATAACGACATCCATATCTATTTTTGGGTTTTTTACACTCTTTTCACCCCCATTTCATCCCCATAGGGGTTGAAATACTACCAATAACAATATACGTTACGTTAGATTTAAAGCCATAAGCCTAAATTATAAATTTAGTTATTTTTACTTCGAATATAAAGGATTTTCTTCAATACACAACTTTATCCCCCTTTGACCCCTTCGGGGGTAGAATTTTGAAAAACGCTGAGACCCGTATTTATTAATTTTCAATGTTCAGCCTAAACACAAAATTTCAAGATCCTAGCTTCAAATCTGAGGGACTTTCATACAAACTTTTGACCCCCGTTTCACCCCCTTGGGGGGTGAGTTTTGAAAAATCCTTTCTTAGTGCACCCCTAGACCGCAAAAGGAACCTATGTGCAAAATTTCAAGTCTCTAGGTTCAGCGGTTTGGGCTGTGCGTTGATATCTCACTCAGTCAGTCAGTCAGTCAGGACTTTGAATTTTATATACATAGATGTAAAAAAAAAACATAATAATCAAAATCATACTTATTATCATCATAATAATCAATCATAGAAACAGAAAAGAAATTCAATTCAAAAATTGTATATCGATATTCACTTCTTGGAAAACGCTTTTATAGGTTTCAAATAATTAAAACGATCTCGTACTCGTTGATTATTGTATAAGTTATTTTTTATTACGCAATATTTAATATATTTATATATTCTAAGTTGATTAATATCTACAGGAGAGGTATAAGTTTCAATGACTTGTTATGGGAACCATAATTTTAAAGCCTCTAGTATTTTATTATCATTATTAGAGTTACCAAACGAATATTCTTTAATCTCATACATCTCATACAACATGGTTGTTTTATTTTGGAACAGCCTGTACCCGGCTGGAATTAGGGAACAAAGCGGCTGATATTAGGGCAAAGACGGCTGGAATTAGGGTTTTTCGCCCGTCGTGCATTTAAACGATTCTCTTTTTTTCCCACAAAACTACGTAAAACTAAGTACTATTTTCGTAATAAAGATCAATCAAGCTACCTAAAACTGTATCAACAATAATTTTAAGACTGTAATTGTGGCAGCAACAGAGATTCAAAGTTGAAAAATCTTAGGGGGGGCTGGTAATAGGCATATTCACCCTACTTGGATTTGTAATTTTTTTTTGTTTTCTAATTCTACGACACATCCGTCGCAATTCTTTGTTCCTTTTGTTTCCCATTTTACACACACACAATACATGAATAAATAATAATAAATAATAATAATAATAATACAGTCAAGTTCGTACAAAACTAGGTACCTATAAAAACAAGTCACAGTCACAAGACGTAAAACTACACTAAATCTATTTTATTTATTACTAAAACCTAAAACTACAAAACAAACACCTAAAACTATTACTTGGCACTAAATAAAATTATTTATTTACTTAAAACAAACAAAGTTTGGAAAGACGAGACCGACCACGCTACGATATTAAATATGAAATGAAAAGTACAGCCCCATTCTCAATACCACCCGATGCATGCCCCCGACCCCGGGCGTTCACCCCGCCCGCCCGCGCCAGATCTCTGTGTTTGCCGAAAACTAGCAAATATTTTTCTAAGTGCATTGCTCTTTACATTTTTCAGGCGCTAAAAAACCTGTTTATTTTGATTTTAATAGTGACCCATAACATTAACATTCTTTTTTTTTATATAACTCTTTAATTCGTCTTATGTTCGATTTATAATTTGAGAAAAATATGCTAGTTGCCGCTGAAAATATCGAGTACTACGCGACGAAAAATCTTTTTAGAAAAATCATTTTTTTTCACTAACTAAGCTTTTACTTGAAATTTTTTATAGCTAAGTCTCTAATTCAGGATATGTCAAATACAATTATATTTTTTTCTACCTTTCAAAATGAGTGGATTTTTCTAGCTATGCGACAAAACTTTATATGTTTTCATTGACGCTACGTTTTGCAGCTCCTTAAGAGTCCGGCGTAATACCAATCTCTCTTGCACTGCTTCTATTTAGAAACTTTTTACTTTCGAATTAATTCGGAATTAAATAATAACAAAAACGAGCGGAGCACTACACACTAATGACAATCTGACAACAACAGACTGACAAGCAATAGTTCCAACATCACGGCAGGGATGGCAACCGACGGCAACCTACCAATAAAAAACGTTCAGCAATTTTTTTTTCAGACATTCTCAATTTTCTTCCTCACTTTCTAATATAAAACAACTTGATTAGTTTAATCAAGTTTAATTTGAAAAGGTTGCGTTGTTATAGAAATGCTAGGGGGCAGTAGCGCTTAAATCAGCCATGTCACACATGCAGCCCTCACGTTTGACTGCGGCCCGATCCAACTTTAAAAACATCCTCTTGATGCGGCCCGCAAGCGTGTCTCAATAATATTTCAATTCAAAAAGTAACACTTTATCTATGCAAGTTTATTTTTCTTTAAAGTTAAAAAAATGATTCTACGGTCAATATGCATTTGGCCCACCAATGATTTTCAGTTTGACATGGCTGGCTTAAATCTTATCCCCAGTGTGGGACAAAGATATCCCCTAGGCCGCCCTAGGGTGAAGGTAAACAACACACTGTTACTTATCTATTAAAATGTTGTGTTTGAATACTGGAATGTAAAAAAAAAACTACAAGCACGACTCATAATAAGTAACTATCTGATTAGTGTAGGTTTTGCATTTGTGATTATAATTATAATCTAATTCTACACAAACCCCAGCTACCAATAGTTTTTAGAAATTTGTATACTTATACAATATTCAATAAATAATGTTGGTAATCATAAATTAAAATAAGTTTTTTATGTTGTAAATAAAATGCATCAATGGCTTATCGAATGTTACGTACGTCTATCTGTGCATTTATTTATTTAGTTGCATTTATAAAAATATAATGAAAGTTATTAAAAATGTGTTTTATTTTTCTACATGTACAGTCAACAGCATAGTGCAGTATTTAGTGGCATCAACCTTGCAAATCGTCAACAAAGGAAGCCGCTTGGCACAGGCGCACTTTGTGGTCATCTGAGCTGATTTAGCCCTGTACCCACGTGGTACCACCATGGTGGTAGCCAGGGGAGGGGGGGAGGTCGCTTCTACCACGCTGCACTTTTACGTCCATATCTCCATAACTTTAGTAATTAGGTCGTGTTTGGTATCGTTTTCATATAATTCAAGGACATAATATAAGGATATTATAGTTAATTCATTTCTGGAACAACTTTTTCACTCGTTCATAGAAAAAAAAAAGTTATGCGCAAAATAAGAAAAATAAGAAAAAAAAAACTTACAAAATGTATGCCTACAAATAAACCACGAGATTGTGCTTTATAAAAAAAATATGATTAAACAGCCCTGTTTATCTAGAATATATAAACATAAACTTTCCCATACAAATTATATTTATAAATGTGTCAAAAAAAACATTTGCGACGCACGGCGGTAGTTTTGCGCAGTATATTTGGATAGTATTTAATACTTATTATTTGATAATGACAGAAATAGGTCGTGTTTGGTATCGTTTTCATATAATTCAAGGACGGGGAATTCATTTCTGCAACAATATTTTTACTAGTTCATAGAAAAAAATAAAGTTCAGCGCAAAAAAAGAAAAAAAAATAAGAAGAAAAAACTTACAAAATCTACGCCTACAATTAAACCACGAGATTATGCTTTATAAAAATATGATTAAACAGCCCTATTTATCTAAAATATTAAAAAAATTAGTTTTTCATAGAAATTATGTTTATAAATGTGTCAAAAAAATCAGTTGCGCCGCGCGGCGGTATTTTGGTGCAGTATTTTTGGATTCGGATTTATCACTTATTGATTAATAATGACACGGATGTATTGGTAGTCCCATAATTTAACTTGAAAAGAGAGTTAAAGTAATAATAAAGAACACTAACTAGACAGCGAAAACATTGAATTAGTATGGGAAAGTAAAAAACTTAACAATTTTTTTAGTTTTAATAGTAGAACACTCACATTAGGGTCACTACTATGTTGGGGACCAACCCCTCTCCTGGTGGAATGACCGCCATTTTAAATGTCTTTTTTAGATGGCCCTGCCGATAAATATTAATTCTTCGGATCTAGAAGTCCTACAGTTATAAAAACCAGACGGACGGAGAGAAGAACAGACGGACACTAAGCATTTTTGCCAAAGCTGAAACAGAGAGGCTTCGCTCGCGCTTCGCTAACGCTAGCGCTTCGCTATCGCTCGCTCGGTCAGAAAACGAAATTACTCCGCCGTGTAGAGGATTTCAGAGTTTATATATAATAATAAATTGGCCGAGGTAATAAACGCGTTAACGATGTCTAAAAAAATAAGTAGTAGATACTAATCAGTGAAAATTCCAACAAAATGTACGTCTAGTGTTTATTTCCGTGAAAAATCTAATTTCCTCATTTTAATTACGAAAAATATCATGGAATTTTTTCGAAGCATCAAACAGCGGCTCTCAAACATATCAAAGCGTTCCAATCAGAGCTGAGCACCGGGTATTTGCCCAACATGAGGGGTCGCAGCGAAATTATTAATTCCTCTTGTAATTACTTTTTAATAAGTTGTCAGAATTCATTAACAGCTAATGACGTTGTCGTGATGAGTCCAGAGTTCCATAGACAGTTTAGCGCGTCACAATGGAATTTAATGGAAATTGAAAAGTTCCTTTTCATCGAGATTGGGCTGGAGATTATTTTTTGTGCGCTACCTACCCGGCATTACTTGAAGTAACTTTTGATGTTTGAGACTTTGAGAGCCTTCTTTTGTGATGCGACCTTTTTATTTGTAAGACAAATTAGAATTCAACAACCAATCGATAAATAAATAATACTCTATCTAAAGAGAGACATAATATTAATAGAGTTCGTGTTAGCATGTAGCTTTTAAACAGGTGTAGGTGTAAGTAAATTATTTTTGCAGTTATTTATTCATGCTGCTTGTTATGTCTAGATTGATGAAGAAAATATTAAATTACCTTCCAATTAGGTGTAATTAGCGACTCACTTAAACGAGCTTACAGATAATCAAATCCCGTTTATAGTTTTCGGTCATAAATCTTATTCTAGACATAGATCATTCCCAAGGAACAATGATAAACAACCCATCTGAAAAACGAAACATCCTAATCACGTCGCACTCTTAAGGTATCCGAAACGAGCCGAAAATATTCTTCTTCCATTAATTAAACAAGAAAACAGATCGTCTAGATAAGGCTCTATAAATCTAAATGATGAATAGATGGGCTCACCGGTCGGATTCGAATTGTAAATTGCTTATTTGTGTGTATTTGTGGTCGGGGGGCCGCCTGATAAAATGTGCTGTGACGTTTTTAGGTCCACGACAGTCTTGTATCGAGGCTTTGCAGTGATTAATTGGGCTGTCGGCAATTGTAAATGTTGCCGCGATCAGGAACGAATCGTTAACGATGTACAAATAGTGGGGATTCAAAACACATTTTTCGGATTTAGGGTTGAAAGTGAAGTAGCGGTGTTGAAATTGAAACATTGGAGTTTTACACTCGTAGGTAGTGGTTTTTTATTCTTGTTGAAATGGTAAAGTCTTTATGTGGGTTAGTTGTCGCGAAACGCGAGAAGACTACATCAAATGAACAAATTAAAATAGTTACGTTGGTAGCGTGCTAGCGTGACAGGAAATGAAGTTACGGGAGTGGTTCTAACACTGGTGGAACGGCGTGATGGTGGCGCTAAGTTATCAAGAAGAAAAAATAAGGTGAAATAAGTTTCCAATGGAAGTTGGTAAGATGCGGTGCCTGGTCTTGGTAAGTGTTTTGAAGATCACTTTAATCTGATCTCATAGCTGGATGGGGCGGCAAAGAGAGGCTACTTGGAGGGACGGGGTCCCTGGAATAAAAGATCATGCAAATGATTAACGACTCATCCTCATCTAATAACGTAGGTATTCGGTATAATACAGGCGAGTATAGTTAATGACTTAAAACAATGTACAATTCTTTTACATAAGTAGGTACACCCATGGACACTAGGTACATTACTCAGGCTAAAAGGTTCTTTCGCTAGTCCTTTTGCGACAGTAGTAAGATATCAAGCCATAAAGCATTTCCACTATTAAATAGGAAGTTTTTGATAAACTTCTTTGGTTCCACAATTTTAACTTCAGACTTATGACTAAGTACTTAGTTCAGCACCACTTAGAATTACTAAGAATTACGCGTTACTTAAAATAACTGACGAAATTTCAACTTGTACAGTTAACTACTTTTGGTAATATAAGTATCTAATAACTAACTTGTTTATAAATGCATCATTTCTAGATTTCCCAATTGAGTTTTCATGAATTCCCATAAATTGCAATTTATTATGCAATAAACCAGGAACTCAACAGCTCAACATAATATAATAAAGTACCTAACACCTCAATTCCAATGACGGTAATAATCCACAGACTGTTGATCTAGAACTGCTAAGTAGGAATAGCTTGACGTCGCTCAGAAGAGTCATGTAGAGTGGCTCAGTATTCTGCGGCTCAGTCCCATTGTGATCCGCGCCTGCAGGTAGCCCAGGTAGATAGCGTCTAATACGCCAGACACTTAAGTACAGTCAGCTACACAACTAAAGGTGTTTATAACGACTGTTTTCCATTATTACGTTAAAAGCTCGTAAGCTTCACTAATGTATATGCTTTTTAAGAACATACTCTAACTAACCTCAAAACATAAAAGCTATAGAAGCCATACGTTAATTTAGGTTAGATATTGTTAAAAAAGCTATAAATATATAGGATTTACGTTTGTTGAGGTTAGAATAAGGGATTAATAAAAATGTTTTATTATTAACCTAATTAATTTCATTATTTAAACCAAGGAATATAATTAAAACTCTTTGGGAGCTCGAATATAACGGACGTTTTACGTTTTTAAAAACCTACCACGAGAATAGCAAATAAATTACTATATACTATTGAAAACCCTTTTACTTTTTACGGCCTTACGTTATAAGTATTAGGCTCCACTACACACAACTCGATAGACAATTCTCTATGGAAAATTTCATTTTGCTTATCGGCGATAGATGGCGCTGTACAAATTTCCACTACAAAATTTATCAATCGAATGATTTTACGCGCGTTATTTTTTTCGATAGCTGTTCGTGCTAAGGGTACTTACTATTTTTTACGCTTATTTATTTATTTATAATCTTTATTGCTAATTATAAAAATAATCAAACGGAGGACTCAATGCAAATAAAAAGGCAGAAGTTAGTAGGTACTTGATTTTTTTTATATCTATATTGGATTGCTGTGACTTAAGTTTACCGCGAAATTCTTCAATAGATATTGAATTCTTTCTGTCATACATCACGGTATAAACATCAATTTCAAGTAGATACCAGTTCTCCATCGCTTCCGCTCTCTCCAAGCTGAAGTGCTGCTAACTGTATTTAGTTAGCTTACAGAGACTGTCACAATATCTAGGACTCGACAGACGCTTAGGTATAGGATTAAAATTACATCTCTAAGCTAGCTTTGACCTAGACCAAGGATATAAATTATTGGCGATGAAGTCAAAACCTTCGTATAATGTTTAAAAAAATTTACAGGAGAGATAAAGATGCATGGGATTTATTTTACATGCCGTAAAATCTTATTCTAAGTACCTAAATATGTCTCTTCTTCCTCGTATCCTCATGACTGAGGGTACTTAGGTATACCTAAGGGCTCTCTATGCAGTACGGTTTTCCGCTATCCGGATAGATGTCCGCATGTCGGTTTGGCAGACTTCCTTAACTACATGCTGGGTCCATTGGATCGATGATCTACCACGACTCCGATTTCCTTCCACATGGCCTACAACGATGTGCTTTTCATGGGTTTCCATTCCACTTCCCGTCTGGCCTGGCCACGTTGTGTCCGAAATACTGGAACACTGCTGCATGCACCTATGCACCTACCTAGGTATGCCAATGATTTCTATGTTGTAATAGTTATTCAATTTTGACTATTTGCAATTTTTAAACACGTTTCAGTTCAGCATATTTTTTTATTTCAATGTCTATCTCGTCGCGTTACTCGACAGTTGACATGTAAATCTGATTGAAGTTTTTTAACCTTAATTCTTAGAAGATCCATCGGCCAGATCCACAATGGATCTAGTGAGATTTTTTTTTTCTCATAAAATCTATAATGGATCTAATGAGAACTTTAATCTCAGAAGATCCATGTACAGATCCATAATGGATCTAGTGAAAGGTTTTTTCTCAGTTGATCCATTGACCAGATGCATGATAGATCTGTGAAGTTTTTTCTCACGACCGACCCGTAGTCACACCGTATAGTGTCGGGTAAGCTTGACTATGGTCTTTAGCCTTTCTTTCAACAGGTGTCTGCGTGGAATATAACTGTTACTGTTCATAGAAAGAAACTTGATCCCTCTCAGGCTTCGATGATGCGACCGTTGTCATCATAGAGTAGGTAAGATAAATAAAGTTGTCAGTTTTCCGCTTCGTCATCTGGCTTTGCCCATAGTCAGATGTCTCGCGATAAAGTTTACTTCCTCTAAATCTATGCTACCCTGGTACTTTGGTAAGAGATTTAAGTTCTCATTAGATCCATTATAAATCTTATGAGAAAAAAAATATCACTTGATCCATTGTGGATCTGGCCAATGGATCTTCTGAGAAAAGCGTTTCCTTGTCAAACTAATTGAGATCATACTAGCTCTTCACTCACTTCAATCAACCATCTATTCAAAATTAAGTCTGTCCGTCTAGAAGTTAAATTCATTTGATTAACAACGGATCTCGTTATTTTGATTACGAAGATTTATAACGTTTCTCGGAGCTTTTTCACCCCTCACAGCGTCATAATTAATAGCAATTTATCCTTTTCCATGTATTTAATTATACTGTGGACCCGACAAAAAGTTTCTTTAGGCCAGTAAATAATTTACCGCTAAGTTGGTGACAGTAGGGCGATTAGCGTAGCGTTTGTAATTACTGTGAATTCCACTGCGTTGGGGAACAATATATAAACTGTTAGAGATCATTGAAAATTTGTTGTTTCTCACGAGACTCACGACCATACCTACTTATTTACATACAAAACGTAGGTGCAAATTCAGTTTCAGATATTTTGAATTGCAATTAAAAATACCAACATATTTTATATTTCTTCTCTTTCAATGTTCTTTTTGTGTGTCTGAAATTTTGTATGAAGGTATCGGTTTTTTTAAAGTAGCAACAACAAAATATATTTTAAAGATTGATCTTTATGAACAAAAAAAACTAAAGTCTACCTACACCGAAGCGAAGTGAGGGCGGTCGGTTGCTAATAGAATAGAGCTTAGATGAAGGAAATCTCTGAAACTACTCATTCAAAATAAAAATAAAAAAATTACCATTTAAAATCTACACTATCCCTGAGTAGGTATAGTACATAATATTGTATATATAGCACAGTCTATTTATAATATAACAATAACCCATTTTAAAGTAACACCCATTGCGGAAAAACTCTGAAAGCAGACTCCGCTGGTACGGCCACATACAGCGAAGAAATGACAGTTACTTACGCCGTTAAGGAAGTGTTGGGTATACCCACGGCCAACCACCGGCGACGTTGTGGTCCAATATCGAGAAGGAGTTAAAAAGACGAGACCTTCCACAACTGACAACTCAGGATCGAGCGTCCTGGCGCAAACGTACAAGGAGGCCCGACCCCAGCATGATCTGGGAAGAGGGCAGGACGAAGAAGAAGAATAACCCCATTGTAACTGGAATTTCAGCCGAACGAATTAAGTCGTCTGCGGAATGTGGTAAATAACTAAAATTATAATATTGTAAGTAGAATGTTTCATACATCAACAACCCGTATAATGTAAGTCGCAAGAATTACCATACTGCGTTACACGTATACGTATGCGTATCTACACGTATACGTGTATCTACACGTATACATACGCAAAGTAGCTTCTGAGGACGAGACAAGCGACCGTGAAATTGCTACCAACCCTTCCGAACACAATGTAGAGTCGCATCCAAATTGGATTATAAAAATAAGAGGCTGTGGGGGCACCAAATGAGATTCATTTAATTTAAGTACTTAATATGTGGTTCCTTAACAAGTACCTATGTAACTTCATTTAAGTAAGTATCAGATCTTGTGCTACTATTTGGAAGCTCCAGCTTACAACCCAATAATAAATAAGTAACATGATGATGTCTGATGAAGACAGTCATGATGTTGTAGTAAAATGGTAAAAGCTCACTACAAAAAAAGTAATATTTTTAACAATAAAATAAAAAAAATCTAACTGTTAAGACCAATAAATCAAATTAATAATTCACTTTACATTGACAAAACCTTCAAGTTTTAAATAAAAGAAAGGTACCTAGGTAAGCATTTGAGCGTCATTGCGATTGCGAGTTCACCTTTCTTATAACGTACATTGAGTTGAACTGTGAAAACAGCTTTTAGTATGTAGGGTATAAAGACGATCTCATGGTGAAGATGTTACGTCTGATGTGCCTTCGTCTGTACATTTACAAAAGTGCCCTTTCTAGGGTTGTTTATAAAACCAGAAGGAAGTAAAATACTGTTATTGAAAGGAAATTAATGAAAATTCAATTTCGAATTTAGATGATTAAAGGCTTTGAGGATGAGAAAATGTATTATTTATTTTAAAAATAGATTTTGCCAGTGTAAAAAAATATAATTTAACATAAAAGTTGTTTTAATTAATTCGAAGGTAGTATTTGCGAAAGTTGTCCGTTTGGATTAATAACTTCTATGATTTAAAATATTTAACAATATCTTGATATTATATCGAATAATGACCTTAAATAGTCAACTCTGTAAAAATAAACCGTGTTATTACAAAAGATTTTTAAACGTTTAACTAAACACGTGTTTAAATGTGATGCTGTCACTTTTTTGACAATATTGTTTGACAGAGACAGCATCACATTTAAACAGGTGTTTAGTTAAACAGTGTTTAAAAATCTTTTTTAATAACACGGCTTGTCTTTATTTTACTTTTCTGAACATTAAAAAAAGATCTTGAAAGTGACTCTTTTTTGTAACTTAGAAAAAACTTATTTTTTAAGCTTATCGTAAATGGAATAAGTTAGCATAGTGACCATCCAACATTATAGGACCTACATAAGTTTTGTTAGGTACATACATCGAGGCATGGTACATACATAAGTGTTCACGGTTGTTAAATGAACAAAGAAAATGCTAGTATGAAAAATGCAACTTGTAAATTCTCCATAAAAATTGGCCATTTCATACGTTTATTTTTTTAATCCAATACTTTTTCATTATGAAAAAAGATAATACTAGTAGGAACAGCCCTAACTGTGAGAAATGAACGTTTAACCAGTGATAAAAGGAAACTTTTGTTTAAAAGGTCTTGAATGTGTTTAGAGAACTTTGTATTTTTACCTTTGGGTTGGTTTAACCTTTGAATTTTCCTTATTCGCGCAAGCACGCGAAGTGAAATGCGTAGCTCATTACAGAGAGCACCAAAATGATTTAGTTCATTGTGTAGCTATAGCTTAGAAAACGCAGACACCTAGATTATAATGCTTATTTACATTACATAATATTACAATAATACAATATTACATAATTTAAATAATTAGCAGTACCTAAGTATAATGTTAGGTTCATTAGGTCTTACATTATTAACAATGTATTGATTGAGATAATGAGACAAAAAAAAATACACTACCGTGTAGGTATCTGTGTATTCATTGTCTTGCTGAAAAGTTCTATAGTAGGTATACCTAATACATATCAAAACAAAAGCAGCGAAAGATTCTGAAGATGTTTAGTAAATAAGTATAATAGTGTTCTGAGATGTGATATAAGTACCTCATAGATATAGTATATTAGAAGTACCTAGATACCAGAATAACACGAAAAATAGTTAAAACTTTTTCGAGGGCGTGTCCCGTTGACTCTACGAGGCGTTATGCATACTTAATGTTCTTTAAGTAGATATCTACTTACTGCAATTTCAATTTATTTAAGTCACTTTATGTACACTGAGCGAGCACGTAATTGTGAGGCAGATTAAATAATTTAAATTTATTCATCACCCACGTCAAAAGCAGCACTATGTGCTTATGAGGGTTTTAAAGAACTCATTTCACTACTTTTATAGAGCCAGATGAGTTTTTAAAATATAAACGCCAGTACTTGGGATTTTTATTCAAGCGCGAATGCCAGCTTTTATTTCGTTATATTAAAGTTTCATAACTTTAGTCGAATTTTAATAAAACGTAGGCAATTTCATTTGGTGACAAAATTTGCGGAATAGGTATTCTAAATGCAAATCTGGCTACATTAAGCGGTGCACTCTGGTTGGTATGACGGCAAGAGTAACTCCATTTAAATACGGTTAACGCAGTTTTAGTCAGATAGTACAGTTTAGTGAAACGTAGCAGAGTAACTTCGTATATTATTATGATGATATTCCTTTTCGATCGCTATTAAGAGGATTCAGTTATTATATATATATATCTATCACAACATCACTTTGATGTTGCTATCGGACTCAGGATAGTTCTATCTAGTCGACGCAGGGCCGGATTTAGAGGTGTTGAGGTCCCGGGGGAACAAGGGAATGGAGGCCTTAATTATTTTTCAATCTTTTCAAAAAGGTTTTTTTTTGTAAATACAAATTATGTGGACGCCCCTCTCTTGTAGAGCCCACGGGCAGTTGCCCCGGTTGCCCTCCCTTCTTCTTCTTCTTCTTCTTGTCAATGCAGGCGGTTTCCGCAACTCGACGTCTATTGCGCCTATTTTGCGTTGGAGGGTGTGCGGCCGGATCACTCCAGCCAGCCCAGCTCAGCCAGGAACGCTCCAAGGGCTTTCACATTCGTGATCGCTTCCTGGACGCTGCCCGGCGAGCCGCGGTACCTCGCCCGGTAGGAGGCCACCCCTCTGCATTCCAGCAGTACGTGGGCGGCTGTTTCCTCTTCCTCCATGCATCCTCTGCATAAGGGACTGTCTGTGACACCTAAGTTAAAGAGATGTCTGTTAAATTGTCCATGACCAGTAATAGCGCCTGTTACCAGGCGAAGTTGCGGTCTGCACAGTTGTATCAGAGCCCTGGATAGACGAGCGTCCACGCGCGGTAGTGCGAGTTTCGCCTGTCTGCACGAGTCCAGCGAGCTCCAATTCTGTTGGTGTAATTCTAGTAGATTTTGTTTACCTTCAACTAACTATCAATTGTTATCAATAAAAATTCTTATGAGCCATACAATATATTTGATTTACAATCAATTTGCCCCACCCTGGGGGCGATACAATAGGTTTTGCCCCCCCCCTCTGGCCCAGAACCTGGGTACGCCCATGTGCATGGTTGTTAAATAAATTAAGAAAATGTTAGTACCTACCTATGGAAAATGAAATACAAACGGCAATTTCACTATATTCATGTAAGTTTAACTTTAGAATAAAAGTTAACATTGTGGTAAGAAAAACTCGTAAAGAAAAAAAATCGCTGTTCTGTGAGAAAACCATGCCTACTGTTTTTAACCGACTTCATCAAAAGGAGGAGGTTCTCAATTCGATTGTATGTTTTTTTTTATCGTTGTTCGCGCGTATCTTCGACATTTATGGACCGATTTAGATAATTCTTTTTTTGTTCGATTGAGTTTTCTTGCGAGATGGTCCCATTTATTTTTTTTTCAAATCGGTTCAGTAGTTTACAAGTAATCCTGAAAATACTATGATATTAAATCAACTACTTGAACTTGTACTTGTACAAGTACAAGTTCAAGTAGTTACTTCTACTTGTACTTGATTTTTCTACCTAAATAATATACCTACCTACACTACCTAATACAGAAGGTACTTACACTAAAAATAAAAAAAATGTTTAAAAAACAAAAAAACCGACTTCAAAAAACCTGCCTCTAAAAAAAGTAAGAAATAATATACAAATCATTAGATACGCATTATCATTGTTATAATAAAACACGTCAATTGAAGTCGGGTGGGGCTTTTAGAATAAAAAAAGGAAGATGTACTCCAGCCCCACCCGACTTTAATAGACGTGTTTTTGTATAAAAATGATAATGCGTATCTAATGATTTGTATATTATTTCTTACTTTTTTTAGAGGCAGGTTTTTTGAAGTCGGTTTTTTTGTTTTTTAAACAATTTTTTTATTCAGAAAGAGACGGTCCTAGCCATTTACAAATACTTACTTAATGTGCTTACTGGAACCGTAATGGAATTAGAACTCGTAGGTAGCTACTAAGAGTTACCTATCGGAATTTAAAATCTCTAGAACAACGAGTATCATCTACTAATGTTTAATGAAGACTATACTGCTTTCCTTTGTCAACAAACCTTGGACGAATAAACCACCAACCAACGTGGGACCTTTATCGCTTAATATTTTTAGATTAACTTTCAAAGTGATTGAGAACAAAAAATTGGAATCTTTACTGAGAAAATTCTCAGCAAAGGTCGAAAGACGAAGTAATATGATTACTGTTGGATTTTATTGCGACCACTTACGCTTTACGCCTGGCTCAGATTACTGCTTTCGTGAAATTCTGACGACCTCCGTGGTCGAGCGGTTTGCACGCCGGTTTTCAAGGCGTCACCATCTCTTGAGGTCCCGGGTTCGATCCCCGGCTGGGTCAATGTAGAAAATGATCTTTTCTGTATTGGCTCAGGTCTGGGTGTTTGTGATACCACCGTTGTTTCTGATTTCCATAACACAAGTGCTTTCGCTACTTACTTTGGAGTTGGAGCAATGTATGTGATGTTGTCTAAAAAAAAATAGCTGGTAAATTTTATGAAATTAGAGGTTTTGCGTCTGCTGGGAAACTAGGATCACATTAATATACGATTTATATATTTTATTTAAATACATACCGATTTGTTTGCATTGTAACCATAGGTATAATATTCAAACCATAAAATTGTTACATGACTCGGTAAGAGGCGCAGAATGTGTAGGTACTCAATGTTGTTTTTTTATTGCGCGCAAATTTTGTAACTGCCTATTAAGTATGCTTATGTTTTTTTAATTAATGATATTGATAATTTTAGATTACAAAGAGGGTGATAGATATTGTTACCTTGATGAAAATGATTTCGTGACCATTGCATTTTTTTTTAAATAAACAATTTTTAGAATCAAGATTTCATAAAGAACTTTTAAGAGTCCCAAGTTCGTCGTTTGCTCTGCTCGTGTGTCCCAGAGGTTTGCTTTGTTGAAAGCCCGAGGGGCGAGCGTTCTATCGGCACTTTTTCAAGACACGAAAAATGCATTTGCGATCCGTCATAAACGTTTCTTCACGGTGGTCTGGCGTACGTGAGCGGCCGATTTACTGTGACTAGAGGCCATCTGTACCTAAGGCCGGCAAGTTTAGAGTAGTGGGAAGAGGCTTTTAGACTAAAATTCTTGTGGTCTTATGGATATTTTTGTTTTTTATCTGGAAGCTTTCGAAGTGTGTTTTCTTTAAAAAATAATTAGAAAATTTAATAGTGCGTATGTCAAATAGTTACCATTATTGTAAAACTATCTACTGTAAACTTGATTTTGCTTGTTTACAGAGAATTAGTTATTACTGATCCTATTATTCTTTGATATGACAAATACGAACTATAAATTGTAAATGAAAGTTCAAAGCACAAACACAAATTCAATTAATAGAGCAACAGATTGTCAGTGCCAGTAACAACTACATGTTAGTTACTTTTAACCCATTATGAGACGAGATTACCTATTAATATTACTAATTCGGAGTCTAACAAAGCTAATTATACCGGCTTTACACAATGGTCTGATTAGATTGTGTTCGCAGATGGCGCGGCGGTCGCAATCAGCGGAGCTATAAATCAGTACTGAGATAATAATAACGAATGTGTTACATTATTTGGAAAGCAGCGGAAAAAAGTTGGTATGATTTTGGATATAAGATGGATAAATCATATTTCTAGTAAGTACTTATATTATTTAGTAATGGATAAATCACTAATTAATATCATCAAAATTCTGAGCAGAATGAATAGAAAAAATGTTGTAATTCTTCAATTGTCCACCTTTTCGCAAGGATAATCGCGTAATCGCACCATAATCGCGTAGCAACTGTGCGCGTGCTACACGCGTAGTCGTCGGTGTGTAGCACGTAGCACGCACGCTATGTAACATTCCTAGTGCGCATTGTGCTACGTACGACCGCGCGATTTTCATGGCGGCCGGTCCGTTTATGAAGCTTTTTATTTTTTATAACACCATACTAAAGAACGTATTCCGTAAAATGTTTATCGTATGTTTTTATGTATTTTCTTATAAGTGAATATTGTGCAAGTCAGTGTACCAATGTACCTATGGTGTACGATTCCGCTAACGTATTCACAAAAAATGATAATTACAATTTTTCAACAAACGCGTGTAGCATCGCTATCCGCTCTTACAATGGTGCCACCGTGTGCCAAGTGTGGCTATGGTGACATTTGACGAACGTGGTGCCTGTGATATCCATTGGTGAGCTTTGTAAGCTAAGTAGGATCCTTTGGCATATATACATATTTTATGCCGTAAAAAAGATTAAGACAATAAGACAATATTATAGCGGAAGTTGAATATTTTAAACCATTTTTTGAAATAGGTACGTAATAGGTCAATTTATTGACTTTATTAACCTAATTTCTTTTTACCACAAGCTCGCAAGCTTCTGCCAGCAACTTCGTCCGTGTGGACATTAAAAAAAACCTAGTAAACCTTCGACTAGGATAAAAAGTTTTTTTTTATTTCAGCTATCTGTGTGCTGATTGCGTGATTGAGCAAAAACAACCAAACATAATATACAAACTTTCACATTTATAACATTAAATAAGGTTATGAGTAGAAAAGTAGACTATTGGTTGTAAGCAAAGAAAGCTAGAAAAAGCAACATCCAACAGCAAAATGTTAGCACCACTGGAGAAGATCAAGTTTTTCGGTGAATTCTAATTTCAAAATAACAATTTGATTAAATTTGCTAAACAGCCTTATAAATTAATTTATTAACTTAATAGTATTAATTTATTTATAAGGCTGGGAATTAATATTCCCAACAAAAGGAACATTAATTCGATAAGAGAAAAGCCTACCAAGTTTCTTTGTGCAAATAAACAATATTTGGGACGTTAATACTAATAACCATACGTTTCCTTACCGACACAAAATAATAATAATAATAACATTTTTTGACATAAATAATACAAGTTTTTAAACATCTTACTTAAATGAACTAGACATCCTGTGTGACGATCTAATGACATCTGCACCCAAACTAGTAAAAACTGTATCTCAGGCGCAGCGATCTTATTAGGACTCGATTACATAGATGGAAACAGTTCAACGCAAAAACTGTGTTTAACAGCCAAATTTAAAATAATTCTTAAAATATCATTACATAGTTTCGTTCAAAAGTAAACCGAACTTCGTGCATATTTAAAGTTCAAACTTAGAGGCTTAAAATATCGTCAAAATACGCGCAACGTTTTGTTAGTACCAAGTAAATTACGGAAACCGCACGCAAACACGTTTAGTTACACAACAAACTAAACGAACACGAACGAATTATAGTGTGACTCATATAAAGGGTGAATTTAAACTATGTAAAATATTCACAAGTGTACAGTCGAACAACGAAGAGCATGGCTAAAGCTAAGGTTTCCTAGGATGACGGCGCCTAGGAAACCTGTGGTCCTGTTTTATCTTGTTACCCAAAAGTCATAAAATTGAGATAACAAAAACATCAGAAACAGAAATAATTATGGTTTTTTTATATTGATCGATTATTGGGCAAAAAAATAATGGTGGCGAGAGTACCTATTTGTTTTAATGGTCATGCAATTTTTTTTTCGGCTTTAACCTACGTGTGATGGCGGGCTACAGCTGGCCTACGGGTGGCTTGCTGTGATAACTTAATTTGCGATATATGGACTTAAAACATTGTTAAAGGACCGCACAACTAATAGTTTTTTCTATGAGTCTTACTTTCATTTAATTTTGAAGAACAAACTTTGTGTTAAAAAAAAGACAATGAAGAAAATCGCGCGCAAACAGATAATAATACTTATATAAAGTATAGATAAAATAAATAACTAAACGTTTCAGTTTATTTACTCACAACACAAGCTCTGTTTGTACGAAAAACATTTTGTATTTATTATTCACTCGCACCTTTATGTATGTTTTGGTCATTGTTCGCCGTTTCGAACAAACTTTCCGTATAATTTTATTACGATGTAAACTAAGCAATTGTTGTGACCGCGGAACACGTAGCAACATGTGTACGGTGCGTATTATAGTCTGTGTAGACATGTAGACATTGCGTGCGTAAAGACTGGTTTACATTATCTTAGTCTTTAGTAGAGTGCTTTAGTAGCGTGCGAGTAGATTCGAATGCGAGTGCTTTAGTAGTTTTGGTGCCTTTCCAGTGAGCGTTTACATGCTTCCAGTACAGTGTCATTTGACTAAAGCACTCTACTAAATACGCTACTAAAATGTACAATGTATTTACATGCTTCCAGTGCGAGGAAGTGTCGCGCGGGGGGGTGAGCGGGCGGCGCGGGCGCGCGGGGGATTCTACTGGAAAGCGATGATTCCAGTTGAACGGCTACTAGAACGTTACTCTCCTTAGTCATAAGACGACCGTTTACATGTTTCAACTAACTCTCCACTCTCCTAAAGCACTCTACTAAAGACTAAGATAATGTAAACCAGTCTTTATATACTCTGTGTTTGGTGTCGGAGGGTATAATGTGTGCGCGGGTGCGAGTAATTGGTTACGAAACGCCCCGAACGCGTTTAAAACTGCTAATTTTCAAAATTTTCCCCGACATCGTTGGAGTTAATGGCGGATGCTAACCTTAATGTTGTTACGTGAGTATCGATGTTGCGTACATTCTCTTTTGAACAAACTTTTTAACGTATTGATTACGTAGGTACGTTGAAAGTTTGAACGAGTGTTATCGGTGGAGAGTACAACACACAAAGAGACTGAAAATAATAACCTATCTGGAAATGGTTGTTCATAACTCAAATGTTGTTATAAAAACAGCAATATACTATAGTCTATTTATCCTTCTTGTCTTATTTACTTCACCCAACTGTTTATTGATATAATCATTTATAAAATACAACAAATGGTTTTCCACACATAGATTAGGAAATAAATTGTTAATACGTATTAAACAATTTGATAAAGATAATAACTTATTTTTTAACAACGATTTAAGTATAAAAGACGTATGACAACTGTTAAAAACTGTTTAATAAATAAGAGAAGTACCTAAAGATAACATACTTAGAATGCTTATAACATTGTACTATAACAAGAGATGTAATCTTTCATTTAATTTGTAAATTGAACTTATGTACCTACTGAAAGGAATTAGAAAAGAAAAATGTTGCAGTATATTGACTAAAGGTAAATTAACAAGCAAACCCATTAAAAAAATACACGACGACGGATTCCATCGCTCGCTTCGTAAAAACATAAATCTTAAAACTTCATTACTTACTCCGCCACAAGTTGGTTTTTCCCGCAACAAGGCTGTGATGTTTACGATTTAAAAGGTTTTCGACGTAAAATATTACTGTTGGCAACACTTTTTGCCGTCCCGAGCTAATGCTCGAGACATTCGGTTGGTGGAAAGGCGCGGATTTGTATCACTAGGGATACAACTTCTGAGCTACTACAACTTGAGAAAAAAACATTTATCGAAAACTTAAACAATAAATGACGGGGTCTGAGAAAGCCTTTCATTGATGTAGACTCTATAAAGATCGACTTTGGTTTTTCCGTTGACACAGATTTACGCTAGTGTCGTGTATTCTACTTTCCTGGAGTTTTGGAGGAAAATACTTTACTGTGAATTATAAACCAGGTTTATGTGTTAGATGACGTATACAGTTATCATTTATCTTTAACTGTACGTTTAACAACGGTAACAGAACAGTTTAACAACTCTAACAGTGGTGTAGTAGGTATTGCAAAATCATCCAATACAATATTATGCGAAAATATCAGTCTATTGACAACTTTAAAATATTAGTGTAGCTTGAGTCTAGTGAAAAATCGGAGACACGCCAAAAAGTCAACTCTACTTTCGTATTTTTCTTGATAGTTAGATCGAATGGAATATAAAACATAAGATCAAAAATCCATCGTTGCCACTCGCTAACTTAAATGGTTTAATAATGAGGAAGCATTTTAAGCGATGTACTTATATAAGCAAAGAGAGATATTTAAATAAGGAACTCAAAGTCGTAAGGAACATCGATGATAATTTAATTATACAAATTGTAAATCCCAAGGATCTCTGTAAGTGCTTATTTATGCTAGGAAAGACCAAAAAGTTTGAAATGCATGCAAATTACAATTCAAACTGGAGACTGCGAGATAGAGAGGCTGTAAGTACTCATGGTCCCAAACTTAACTTGGATTATGTTTCCAAATTGGAATTATACTAAGTTTAGTTGACGATATCCAATTATAGCGTACTTGGATCACTTTAAGTTGGATGTCTCACTTGGAGAGCGGAGCTCGGAATTATATTTGTTTAAGGATCATTGAGAATGAATTTGATTAGAATAGAAGGGACTGCGATGCGAATCTGCGGACGTATTGGTCAATGGATATTGTAATTCCTAATAGATCTATATATAGTAGAATAGAATAGAATAGAATATATTTATTTAGCACATAAGAAATACAATCAACTTAAAACTATTCATAAGACAAGGATGTGCCAAAAAGGCTTCCACTCAGCATTGTGTCGCGGAGCATTGTGGTTGCACCACGACGCTGATTTTCAGTGGTCGCCTGCGAGTGGAGAGCGAGTGAGCAGCATAATTGTAGTCAACTGTCTCCTCTTGGATTATAGATATTTGGACGAACCTATTCTACGTATACATTATGAACAAAAATTCGGAATGTTTCTAATTTATTCGGTGCTTTTCCAGCAATGTATAGTAAGTATTAGGTCCATACAATCCATGATATTAGCAATGGTATTAGATAGTTTATAAGTAAAATCATATACGGACGGAAAAGGCATTACGAACACGAATAACTTCTGCGCGGTAGAGCTTAGCCAATATAATATGGAGTTAAATATACTAATGAACAATAAACAAATTAAATACAAAATGTTTAGTTATCCGAGAAGATTTACCGAAACAAGGTGTAGCACGTAACGCAGTCACGTCCTCGGATTAAATTGCTCACTCCTCGTGATAATATGTACGTGCTGCACTCACGGATTTAAATTACACCCTAAGCTCGGCATTACCGAACGTAGGTACTAACTCTGAGCATCTTGTGATGCCTTGTTGAGAGTAGCTTTGAGGCTTGCGATCCCCTTTGCGTTGAAATCCTGGTATAAGGTTACCTACTAATCTACCTAATTCATACCATAAAAAAATGACTCCTAGGTATAACAATTACACGGCTAGCGCAGGCGTTTCCCCCCCTGCCCCCCTAGCATGACCAGCATTACACGATTTATATCGCGTGATATAGCGTTTTATCACGTTTAACTGTCAAAAAGACAAAGGAGTTTGACAGTCGAGTGTCGATAAAATGCTATATCACGCGATATAAATCGGTCATGCTAGGCAGGCTGAAATTCAGACTTGGTCAGCCAAAATTGGAACTGTGTTTTTACGTACTATTGTTACCTAGGTTACGTCTTCGACTACTTAGAAGACAAACTGCGATGCCGTCACCGATGTGAAACTAAGTCACAAAAAAACCGGCCAAGTGCGTGTCGGCCCTCGCGCCGTAGGGTTCCGTAGTTACTTTATACCATACAAATAAAATACAAATAACTTTGTTTTTCACAGTGTTGAAAATATAACTTTGTCATTCATAAATGAATTTTGGAAAATATGATATATCTCGAAAGACTAATTACTATATCTCGTTTAAACCAATTTTCGTTGAAAGTTTTCTAGCTAAAAGATCTATAGCATATATTTTTTTTAGATTTTTCACTCTCTTGTTTCAAAAGTTGGGGACAAACATTTTACCACTTTGGCAGTGTTTATCTTTCAATCGGTTGACTTTGAGAAAAAATTGTCTTAGGAACCTCAATGTAATTTTTAAAGACCTATCTATAGCGCACGTATTGGTATGAAGAAAAATTTTTTTTTTTTAGTTTCAGTTCCATGTATAGGGAGCCCCCCCCTTAATCTTTATTATTTTTTATTTTTGTGTTTAAATCGTTAAGCGGTTAACAGAATACATCTACCTACTAAGTTTCAACTGTGTAATCCTAATACTTTCGGAATAAAATGGACGGACGGACGGACAGACATGACGAATTTATAAGGGTTCCGTTTTTTGCCATTTTGGCAACGGAACCCTAAAAATAGCTGTTTCATACAAAAATAATAATGAAAATTAATATCAAAATGTATGAGAAACAGCCAATTTTTTTTCGAGATTTTATGGTCCCTTAAAACTGAACAACTTTTACTACCATATTCGGCATTTCGGTTTATTTTGGAACACGTTGTATATCTATAAGCTTTTGCTATATTTATATATCTATAAGCTATTCTGTAGGGTTACATTACTTATATAAAGTTACAATACAGCAACTAAGTAAGACAAGGATGTAACTTGAGAGCTTGAAATTGACAAAGCTAACCTCTGGTCGTGTTAGGTCCCACTCCCACGGCTCACGTCTTTGTATTAAATTACTGTGCAAGTCTGCATGCATGCACACTCGGCGAGACCACAACTTTGTTACTGCAACACGACTATGCGCCAGGGCATAAACGACAGTTATTTACTTACTTGCCATTGAATTTTAAAGTGCTACCTCGCTGAACATTTGCCTGAAAATGACAGTTAAGAGCATTACTCCTGTCAATGAGTGGGACTAACTTGAGTATGGGTGCACTGAGAGACCACAGCTCAGTAGAAGTAGTGAAACAATTGAAGAATTGCGTCCTGAAATTTGTAGTTGTATAGTTAAAAAAAACAGCCTGAAATATGTGTTCTCTCAGTTCTCACAAAGCACTTATAAAATCTGGGAAAATCTTTGCTTATGGATATTTTGTATAACTTTTTTTAACAAATAACAGAGTATACTATACAACTACAATTCTACAATTGTTACACTACTTCTACTAAAACCTATAATAATTAATCATTCGCGAATTTGAGTGGTGGTCTCTCAATGCACATCTAACTTGGATTGTTAAGGATTACTGGAGTGCCTTTAGATCGAGCAATATTATGACACTTCTTGAATTAAATGCAAAGTGACGTTAGAGTTTATAAGAGGTGTTATATTTCTGAGGTCACTAGATGAGGCTAATATTTACGCAATGCGCCATCCCGCACATAATATTTACACCATGTCTAAAACAATTGTAAAGAATAGAGTCGGTAAATCGTTGTCGGCAATCTCGACATCTCATTGGATGCTGCTCGCTATGTTTGTAACTCAACGTGGACAAACTCTATAATTAGCATTACATTTACGTATTATCATAATGCACTCTCCACTAATAGAATCGCAGATGTCGGCAAATCCTCGTGTTGGGATCTCGTCGGTCGTCGGAATCAACAATGCCGCCGCTAACTAATTAGATGTCGCTCGCTGTTTGCGACTGAATGTGGATGTCCTTTGAAATTAGTGGGTAAGTAGGTACTGTACTTGTGAAATAATTGTTTGTAAGCTTTACCTTTTATTACCAGATGATCATGGCAATAATTGTAAGCTTCGATAAAAAGACAACAACATTTTGTAGTCATTTATACTTACTCGTAAATTGATTATTTTTAACGTAAACTGGTCTGAACTTTAGGTTATATCTAAATGTACAGCAGGTTTTTTACCTCTTCCTGCCATTGTTTCAATTTATTTGGGAGTGTTGGTGCAGCTCGACATGTTTTAGCGGTCTTCTACTACCGAGTTTAGAACGCAATTCATCATTCAAAGTTTGTCTCTATCTGTGTTAATAGTTTAGTAGCCCTTATTCATGGGTTTCATCTTTTCGCAAAATGTCCATGCTCTTAATTTTTTCTGTTCCATTCACTATTAAAATGTTTTGTTCATCTTACTGATTCCTTATTTTATCTGTTTGCGTTAATCTTACATCCGCATTCCGCCTCAACTAAAAAATCATATCTGCTACATGTAGATATCATTCTTTCATCCATGTTTCACGTCTCAAGACAACCTACAAAGATGTTATACCTATTGTAAGTCTTTCAGTATATAAAAATAGTTTGTAGTACGCTAATTACGATATTACAAGTATGTGTCAACGAAAGTCTATAAATACCTACAAAGTTTAGAGGAGTATCGATGTTTCAGTACCTGTTTTTGAATTTCAGGAACTGTATATTAGTAGGCTCGAATAACAGCTACGTCACAGTGTACCGTGTCACAAATACTGTTACCGGTATCCAATTATTCGGCGCCGCTAAATTGTGAATCCTGGCGGGTGTCCCGGTATTGAATTACCGTCTGCGCTGTGGTGCACGAATATTTAACGCCTACCTATACTCGTAGCACGAAAAACTATAGAGTGCAAATCGAACCAACCGACAATTTTTTGTCACCAAATGAAACTTCGTATAATTGTATGAAGAGGAAATGCTAAAGAATTAAATACGTCACTGTGTTTTTTTCCGTATTTAGCATTGAATTTAGCTTTGGAATATATCTCTTACTATTGAATCAACGGCGCCGAGAGTTGTACTACTAATAAGCGCATCGGTTCACTTCACAAAATGCATTTAGCCGTCGTACCACCGCTCGTAATTGATTCAGTTTTCTCTGAACTCAGAAATAAAAATAGGATATATAATACTACCGTGCACTAAAATGTAGGTTTCTTTTGCGGCTTAAATTTTACCTCAAAATCTATTTCAAACATAAATATTTTTCTTATGAAACATTCTACTCGTCGCGTTCAGACTATCTAAGCAGGAGCTCAATCGCGGTAATTTTGAACGATAAAACCAAAAACGTTACGTTGTCATTTAGGTTATATATATATATATATATTTTTTATTTTTATTTATCACATAAATGTTTTTACATAAGACTTATTCACTATAGCTAACACAAAGGAAACCACTTAGGTTTGTATAATGTGTTAGGATATGCCAAAAAATCTTTGGTTTAGCTTCATAATTTTCACTTAAATTGTCCCAGATTGTACTCCTAGACTCCTTAGGCAGAGTATTCAACAAATTTAACAAAACTAAAGCGAGTATTTTTCTGTAAACGAAACTGAAACGGTAACGATTTAACTTTGGTTTTGTCGTTGAAAATTAGTGCGATTGAGCCCCAGGAGGCATTAGTTATGATAAATATCGACACCATAATTTAAAATTATATTTATGTAACCCTGAAAAATATGTTTTCCCAATTAAGTATTTCATCTGCATCATATCCTGAAATCCTTTAGTGGTAATCTGTGATTTAGGTGATAAAGGGTACCTTTCGCCAGTTGTTACATTAATTGACAATATGGCGATAGTTAAATTTAACCCCAAGTTAGTTGTTGCTCCCGGGTGGCTATTACGTGTAAGCCTACCACACGTGTGGTTGTCAACACCATGTCGATATAAATTGTTTTCATACTGTCTCTGTCTTTTTCTTTACGTGTGAAGAGTAATGAAAATAACCTCACTTTTTAATTTTTTCAATGTTCCAATTTTGTTGTTATTTTATATATTATTCGTGAATAAGGGATAAATAAACTTTAAGTATTAGCCAAAAAAAATATATAAAAAAAAAGAAAATTTTCTTTGTCTTTGCATATTTTTACAGTCAAGTGAAGATACGAATATCGTATTTTTAACCGTAAAATAAACAAGATCGTTTATGAAACTTCAACATAATATTTTTATCTGCTCAAAATAAAGAATATTTGATTGTTAATTGTTGAAATAGGCCAATTTCGATAATTTCGAATATACTGGCCTTAACTTGATTTTCAATTATTGGAAACCAACTAAGGAGAATGCTGATTTAAAAGTGGAATGGAGTCGCATTGTAAAAAAATACAAAAGAAATAAGTTACCTACAACCATTCCGAGGTTTTGATCAAATAATCGAAAAATATAATCAGTACCGTCATTTAGAAGTGAAATACAGCTTACTAAACAAGCTCATTAATTGGTGTGACAAAGTTCTAGTGTTACATGAGTAATGAGCTACTTATTTATCTTTTAATTTTCATATTTGCGTAGGTACCAATCTTTCAAGACTACAAGTTAAAATATTTTTAGAGTTAGAGCAGTACCTACTATTTTATCTGTGGTAAAACTAACAAATGAAATAAATTTACTAAAGTCACTTCCGTCGTTACTTAAGAAATGGAATTTTGTTTGCTCCAAAATAAGTGTGAAAATTAATTCCGTCTTTTACGCAGAAGCGAGGTGACTTCCATCAAGATGCGCAAATGTAGTTAACTTAAGGAAACTCTAACGAAGCTACGCTATGTACCCGTCCACATTTCGTGTTACATGAGTGTTCTCGTTAACAACTGCTTGTTTGCTAGAAAATATAAAGTACCTACATGGATAAAAAAATAAGATGTAAATTAACAGTTACAATTTGGAAGATTAATTATTAGGTAACGACTTAGAGCAATCAGTTTTCATCTCTGAAACTGGTTTGGTAGAAAATATAAATTACAAGGATAAAAAATAAAAGTAAATTAACAGTAACAATGTGTAATTTTAATTGTTAACGATTTAGAGCTAACATTTCCTATCTTCGATTTTCCAGTGATCAAATATAAATTGCCGTGTGGCGTCCAGCAGAGTAGAATACCACTAAACCAGCCCTACACAATTAGAGATGTCCTAAGATCAGAAAATGGGCAGCGGCTTTTTCTGATTAGAGCAGACCAAGCTCTATAGCCAAGTGGCTTTCTACAATTTGAATAGAATAGACATTTGTAAACGAAAGAAAACGAGGCCCAGCGGTGCGGCTGTTATGATGAAACATTTGTATGTAGTTGACGTAAGATGTCGGCTAACAATAGAAAATCACGACGTTTTGAAATGTTTATTTCATACACCTAATGTTACTTCTATTCTATTCGAATTATCGAAAAGTCAAGCGTTTGCCACTTAATAAGAGGATTGTCAGCAAACGGTCTCCATACAAACGGCGATAACGTTTCCCACCCTCTAAACCTTAACCTACAGTAATTAATTTTTGGTATTTTTTTGAAATGCCTTAATACTAGGGCTGTACGTTTTGATTTTTTAAATATCTATAATAGATTTCGAAGTATTTGCATTTTAGTGATTTCATACAAAACACAGAAGTGCCAATATTTTCAAATCTACAATGAATATTTTAAAAATCAAAACGTACAGCCCTAGTTTTTAGGCAAAAATAATTATCTTATTCAGTTCATAAACAAAGAAGTAATACGACCATTATCATCGAGGTAATTCACACAAAATCGTACTATTTTCGTGCTTTTTTCAAGATTACTTGAAAAGTACTGAACCGATTTCCAAATTTCAAAAAATGGGACCAACTTGGGAGTATACCTAATGTAATAACGTTTGAATCATTTCAATCGGTCCAGCCGTCTTCGAGTAATCGGTGGACATACACACACAAAAAAAACAGACGAACATAGAACCTCCTCCTTTTTTGGAAGTCGGTTAAATATGAAACACAGCACAGTTCCTAATATAGGTAGTGTATTCAACGCACGTTGCATCACGACAATGTCTGCCAGATTACTATCAACTTTGATTGTGCGTTTCCATGTGGTTGTTTTAACAATATTCATGTTCAATATTAGTTTGTATGATATTATAACGCTTTCATATCAGCCACGCGAGTTAATCAAGGTCCGTATTTTGATCGATCATACTAGGGATCCCTTAACTTTGTGGAGGTAATCAATAATAAGTGAAACAGTATCTTGAGCGCAGCAGCCTATAGCGTAGCGTGAATAGGACGATATGGTACGCTAAAGTCTTTATCCTAATGGTAAGTACTTGTCCTATTTAATTAACAGCTTTTGACAATTGTTATACCTACGTATTTGAAAATTAAATCGTTATTTAAAAATAGGTTGTCTTATTAAATCAAATTACCACTAACAAATTAGTAATTCTTTCGTAATCTATGTGTGGAAAACCATTTGTTGTATTTTAAGATTTTTTACGTGTAAAGAGTTGGGTGAAGATTGTTTACCAAATAAGACAAAGTAAGGGTAAACAGACTACCTATACACAGTAGAATAACACTTCTATACGGAACTTGAAGCAAATTACCGTCTTACTTGACCCGCCCTTTAAAAAACAATGGTTCCTCAATGCACATTCAGCCGGAATGCCTGTTTGACGTCAAATATTTGCTTCAAAGAAAATTGGAACTGTGATCGTCAGAGCTCACTTTAATCAACTGAGCAAATTAAATTAACAAGAAATAACCATTGAAAAGATTCGGACTTTATTACGATGTCCTGAGAATTCGAGACAGTCGGTGTGCCGCTTGTGGAGGGAACACCGACGAATTAAATGGCTAGCGAGCTACTGCATTCCTCTGAAAGGTAGAATTACACGATTTGAATCAGCACTTTGGTAAAACGGAGAAGGGTTGGGTTAGCAAAATGAAGGTGCATGTTCATGTTTATACAGCCGAGCGTATGTCTTCTTCTTATTTTTGTTATGGCAATCTACTCCTCTTCAGGGAGTAATTTTTACCAGTGTCAAGTGTTAAATAATTCAGTGGTATTGTTTCAGTTTACATTAGAATGCAGGTGCTTTCCAATGCTGCTTGGAGCATTTGGCATCAAATATATCGATACAGTTTACTCGGAAAGTTCTGCCGAGGTAGAAACTATAATAAAAGTCTCAGCTTTACACAACCAAGATTGAAATAGGTGCTATTTCAATTATCACTGTTCAGATGCGTAGACACTTGTACCACAAAACTGCACCAATTTTAAGACACAATATCCACTAAGTATAAAACAATTTGCAAATAATTAAAATAGCCACCGAACTGAAACCGACAAAATGGCGCCCAAAAACTCCACAGCGTATGTCAAGATTGTCAAGCGATGCATAAATAATAAATAATAATAATAAATAAATAAATATTTGACAACATCACATGCATTGCTCCGACTCCAAGGTAAGTAGCTAAAGCACTTGTGTTATGGAAATCAGAGACAACGGTGGTATAACAAACACTAACAACTAATAAAAAAACCTTAAAAAAAATAAATCACTGAATAAAATTTTTCGTGATGGCCACTTCATTTGTATATTCAAACTAAGTATTAGTAGAAACTTTGCTGATCACTGTTTATATTATGTGGCAACTAAATGAAGGTAGGTATTGTGCAATTGTTTGATTCCAAAATAAACTAAAATAATATAAAACACTTATTACATGGCCAAACCTTCTGAACTTTCTCAATTTTTGTCATTATCCCCGTTTTCAAACTACATATTTCTCCTAATATTAACTATCTATCACAAATCAACAGATTCAACCACGATCTTATTGTATTAGGTATTAAGCGCACAAATTTGAAGTCGAACTAATCGAAACTCCGCAGCGCAGACACTGGACAAGTCCAACCAAGTGATTACTTAGCATTGAATCCTGATTCGAAATCAGTTTCAAGCAGTTTTGTTCCGTGCTTAAAGTGCTATCAAACGTCTGCTAAGTATTCCGCTTCAATAGATTTAATTTCTAATTTTAAAAGTAACTAGGTACCGACATACTAAAGTACACTATGAGATCTGTTATACTCATCAACTTTGTCTAGGGATACAGGTGTTATTTTCATACAAACGAGGTAACTTTGAAGCCTTGGTTTTCTGCCAGGGATGTACCATGCTGTGATCTGATGATGACCATCCAGGGAGTGAATGGAGGAGATTCAGATCGCTATACACCCAACTGATCTGATCAGCATTCTAAAATATTGATGGTTCAGAGTTCTCAGTTTCAGGATTTCCATACATTTTCATGCTATTTTCGCGGTTTTTTTTAAACAGGTCCATTAATCTTTTAGAATGCTGGTCAAATCAGTTAGGTGTGTATAGCGATCTGAATCTCCTCCATTCACTCCCTGGATAGCCATCATCAGGTCACAGCACAGTACATCCCTGTCAGAAAACCAAGGCTTCAAAGTTACCTCGTTTGTATGAAAATAACATCTGTATCCCTAGACAAAGTTGATGTGTGTAATTTAACTAAGTACGCTATCAATAAACCTAAGTACTTTACGTATATACCCCATGTCTCATTTTAATCATTTGAGAAAGTAGAACAGATTTTTAAAATCAGTGCATCAATTCCGAGTTGGTCAATCTCATATAGTTGAACTTCGTATTTTTTAATTTATGTAAGTTGCTAAAAAAACATTACTTACGTGATTAATGGACGACTGCGAAATGAAAGTATGCGTAAACATTTATTCGGTATAATTGATCATTCTGCCAAAAACCTTATGCCATAGTATATTATGACTTAAAATTATTATGCATTCACATATTATTATGGGCCCAATGTTACTATAATTATAATATTCCCTTTTCGTCTGCATCTTTGTGAAATTGTAGTGTAGGTAATAGAAAAGAAATGTGAATGTTAATTATTTTGTTATTTCACTGCTTTAAAGTACACACGAACGACAGCAGGTCTGGGGTGGAATTGCGTAAGGTAATCGTATTCATTTGACAGTTCATATCGTATTCCATCGGCTGCAATTTGTATGGGATGACATATATTATGATACAATATGAACTGTCAAATGAATACGATTGACTTTACGCAATCACAGCAGGTTATACAGTTAATCTGCGAACACACTTTTATTCCGTAGGGCATAAGGTATAATTTGAGGTGCCGTCGAGTGTACATAACGCATTATGGAAATCTATCAAAATCTAATCAAATTCAAAACTTGATCGTGTGATTAAGCAACATTTATAAATAAATGGAACTTAATAGATTTTTCTAAAAATATTTAGATTTCTTCAGATTTTTGTGCAAGAAGGGTGTAGGCGTTGGCGTACCTTACCTAAAAGAAAATTTAAGTCTGATTTTAAAGCTATATCGTCGTACCTATATTTCTCCATTCGTACATTGACACAACGAGCTCACAGGTTCTATCAATTTGGCGGATTGCTTCCATTGACAGCCGAATGCGAGTTGTTAATCTTCACTAAATTGAGATTCGCCATTTTTCACTCGTACGTACTAGGTACTCAACTACATGCAACCAAACGGCCTAATACGAGAATAGTATTGCGAGAATCGAACGATGTTCGTCATTTGATTTACTCAATTTTGGACTTTATCCCTGAACTAATAATAACACGAAGTGGATCAAACGTCTTCCGATTGTCGTGGTTTGGTTTTCGAAGTAGACCCACAGCTTTATTCTGGTGAAACAATAAATTTCGCTCCAGGCAATACTATGAACAAACGATTCGTTTAGCAAATTGAAAGAAGGATAACGATTAACGTTACTATAAAAGGCAACTTTTTTGATATCAAATATTGTAAAAATATTTTTCGAAAGCTATAAAAAAAATGAGTTTGGATATTTTTTTTTATTGAAACTTAATTGCAGATAGTCTACTAAATTTTAAAAAAGTATTGTCTCTTAATAGATTTTGTTTTTGTTTTGTAGTTGAAGGTAAACAGTGCATAATATGCACTATACACACACTTATACATATATGCACTATATTATTAAAAAATATATATATAATATATATATATATAAATAATATATATATTTAAGTAGGTAAAGAAAGGCTTCTTTTGCCATTTTGCATGAGGTGTTTACCTGTAATTGACTGTGCATTTAGCATAATACCACAATCTAAATTACTTAGAATAAGTGTCGATGTAATTAGCTATTGGTGAACCAAATAAAAAAATAATTACTCTAGTGTAGAATAGAATGGTAAACCGATCTTAAAGCATTGCAATGTATGTACATGATCAACATGAGCTTATTAGCTTATGTCAATCCCATACATCTCCATTTTATTCCATTGACGACCTCCGTGGTCGAGTGGTTTGCACGCCGGTTTTCAAGGTGTCGCCATCTCTGAGGTTCCGGGTTCGATCCCCGGCTGGGTCAATGTAGAAAATGAACTTTTCTATATTGCCTCAGGTCTGGGTGTTTGTGATAACACCTTGTCTTTGATTTCCATAACACAAGTGCTTTAGCTACTTACTTTGGAATCGGAGCAATGTATGTGATGTTGTCAAATATTTATTTATTTATTTATTTTATTCTACGGCTATTTGAATAGGGCTGGGCAGAATCAAATATGTTGTAAGAGGAATAAAATAAGACTTGAGCAGGTAAAATCAGTATTTACTAGTGAGAGTTTTGGTAACCAAGTAAACAAAGTACAGCTGTATAGAACCATTAGAATCAACTAACCAGTATCACAACAAAAACTGTGGAAAAAAATGAAAAAAAAAAACATTTTAAGAAAAAACAAGCGAATATGATTAAATAAGTATAATCCTAATGAAAGCGAAGATTGATTACAGTACCGCTGAAGGTTGCCGGGTAATAAATTGTCGAAGTTACGTGAGCCAAGTTTGTATAATATCCGGCTACGGTGTAGCCGCTACACTGTTGACTCCTAACACTTAGTAACATCTCAATGGAGTCTATATTTAACCTATTTTTATTTACCTTTATGAATAATCATTACTTCAAAAAACACTAAAAGGAACCATGTCATATTAGAATCTACAGGTGTTAAATTATGTAATAAGAATCATTTCATTATGCATTCTGACACTAATTTCGATAGAAAAAATATCTAAAATTAAAAATGTACTTTTTATTTTTATAGAAAAATGTTATATGAACAGGCCATTTTGAAATTTTGCAGTTGATAATCACCCAGTTTACAGGTACTGTAAATTGTAAGAATAACAGCTCTAACGAGTAGTACAATTTACAGAATAGATGTATGGCGAACGCGGTCACTCTTTTCCTACCCCACAGAACTCGAAAAAATAACTTCATTTATTACCAAACTAAAAATAGCTACTTATATGACTATTATCTTTAAATAATTCCGATATTGAAATACAAAATACGAATCGTAAATCTAATGAGACAAATTTATAAATTATTATTGCCATAATTAAGTAAGTTGAGAGGGAGTAACGATGTGGTGTCGTTATGAGACAAGTTGCCTCCTAAATAGATTTATGTGTGGATTATTAAGGCGGGTTGAGGACGGGGAAGGTTAATAAGGCCTAGTTCTCATCCTCGGAACAGCTAAGGATCCTGTTAATTGAAACGGGCGGAAGTTTCCCAGTACAGGTAAGGTGACGACAGCGATAGTTAAGCGTAACTGGAGTTAGGATTTAAGTAGCGGCGTACAGAGTTGTAACGTAATTTAGGGGCATACGTCTCGTCTCGGGTTACAACACAAGCTGCTAAATTATGTGCCAAATGTTATTATTTAAGGACCAATTAACTCTTAAGGTCTGATTAGACAAATCCTATCTAGGTATAACATACTCGTTAATTCTGCCTGGTCCCTGTAAAGAAACGAAAACGTCATCAAAGTGGCTCAGCACCAATAAATTATAATCAGCTGACTGCTCTTTTATAGCCTGTAGATTGTGGTAGAGTATGTCGCCACAAAATAATGTCGTTCTTTACATCCACCAAAATAACCCAGTAAAATTATACATCGGACCTTGCGTTAAATCAGGTAGTTCTGAGTTTTTTGCAGACTTGTTTATGATGTTAATCCAATGAATAATCCAAGTTTTTGACCTCGGGCGCCGAACGCAACTAAGTCAAAAATTGAAAAAAACCGCGTAAATTTCGGTTTCGCGATTTTAACCATGAAGGACTAGTTTTTGATAGTACCTTCTCAAGACGTTTTTAACGTAGACTAAATTTGATACAATATAAGACTAAAATTGTTTCTGTATATCTAGTAGTTTCCGAGTTGAAGCCTTTCAAAATTTATGATTTTTTCGAACCTCGATTTTTTTTGCAATATTATTACGAGAGTTAGTAAATTAAGATAATTTTGCCCTTTTAGAAGGTCCCGATTGAGGTTCGTCCATATCTGGATCGTCGTATGACTCGCTCTCCTGCTGCTGCTATCTCGTCAGGTGTAGAGTTGGTGTCGACAAAAATCGCAGCTTTCTTTTCGATGTCTGGATTGTTTTCGACCATGGACATCATTTGCTTCTTCCCTAAGCCAAAGAAGCAGGATGTCGAGACACAACCACTAAAGGCATGGATGAAGAGCAAAAGCTCTGGTTTCAATGAGAATTTCTAAGTCGTGTATAATATTGCTAAAAAATTGCGAAGTTCGAAAATATTATAAATTTTGAAAAGCTTTATCTCTGAAACTATTGGGTCTACAGAGAAAATTGTAGTCGCATATTGTAGCAAATTTAGTCTACTTTAAAAACGTCCTGAAAAGGTACTATCAAAAACTAGTCCTTCAGGGGTATAATCGCCAAAATCCGAAACTTACGTGGTTTTTCGATTTTTGACGTAGTTGCGTTCGGCTCTCGAGGTCACAAACTTGGATTATTCAGTCGCCCAAAATCATAAACAAGTCTGCAAAAAATCAGAACTACCGGATTTGACGCAAGGTACCCCGTACCTACTTTCAGGCGACAATTTTCTTGGACTAAAACCGCTGTAGGTAAATAGGCAATAAATAGGGTCTGGAAGAAAATTCGCTCATTATTTATTAGTTACTTAATACAAAAAACCATGTTGCGTGCATGGTCTGCGGGTGAATAGGAGTTCGTAGCTATTGTTGATAAGTTTTTACAAAAGCATGGCCAGAGAGTTTAGCCAAGAGTTACAAATTCAAATCCTGCCCATTGTTGATGACTGAATACTTTTTAGTAGTTTTAAACACAAGTGAGTTGTAAGAACACATGCAACCGCCTCTATGGTCTAGTCACTAGTGGTTTGCCCACCCGTGTAAGACGCAGGGGTCCCTGGTTCGAATCCCAAGACGGGGGTACATTTGTACTCGGTTTGGTTGGAGAGGTTGGGCCTATTTCAAGTCCGCCTGGCTAGCTACCATCATCGTAACTAAGTCTGAAGCCAAAAAAACAATTTGAAAATTCTTGTGTTCCGGCAGTTTTTTTTTTTTTTTTTTTTTTATTTATTTGTTCATAATATTACAATTATAAAAGTTAAAAACTAGACGCGCTCTAAACCTATTAAAGGTTTATACTTGCGCGAATGAGTCGCAATACAGCATTATAATGTCACTCACTCGATCCCAATATATAATATTTTTTTAATAAGTGTTTACACGTTTTGTAGTTCTTTAAGATGCTATTTTGCAATGTGTGCGGAAGCCTGTTTAATATATTGGGTAGCGTATATTTCCACGTCCTTTTACCATATTCATTATTATATTTAGGTAGAACAAACATTGGTGTACTGTTTAGTTTGCGCAGTTTACTATGCCTAACTTTAGCAGTTAGGGACTCAATGTGATGGTATTCCTCAAGTACTATTTGATAGTTGATTTTATTGTGAGCTGACATAATTCTGCAGTACTTCAACAACCCTATTTCGTCTTCTTTATATTTTTTTCTAATATAATTTGGAATGATACTTTTAAGTATACTTAGTTGAAGTTTGTATATTAAGTCAATGTTAGTTTTATATGTTCGACCATAGCTACTGAGTCCATAACCTACTATTGATTCACCTAATGATAAGTACAACATTCTTAGTATATTGTATGGTAATTTAAATTTAAGTACAGAAAATTTAGCACGAAGTGATCTTAATTTGTTACATATGTATTCTACATGAGGTCGCCAATTAAGATGTTTATCAATGATGAGGCCCAGATAAGTATGCTGACTCACTATTTCAAGTTTTTCACAGCTACATGAGACAGGCTGGTCATGCAAACATTGGTGGCTATGTGATATAACAGTTGGATCAGTAAGACATTTTATGTAGGGTGATCTTATATGCAAAAGTTTTGTTTTATTGGCATTGATAACAAGACCCATGTCGTGTGCCCACTTGCATAGTAAGTCATAATTGTGTTGCATAATTCTCTGCGCCTCAAGAATATCCCTACTGTGCGCAACCAAACATGTGTCATCAGCAAATTGGTACACGGAGCCGTTTTGGAAGAGGTTGCACATGTCGTTAACGTAGACCAGATATTCAGTAGGTCCCAGGATTGAACCCTGGGCCGTGCCCTGTTCAGTGGGAATAGGATCGCTGGTGTCCCCATTTACACTGACTAATGTATGTCTATTTTTATGATAGTCTCGAAACCATTCCAACGATGGGCCCCGCACACCAATCTGCTGCAACTTAGAAAAGAGCATACTATAATTTAAAACATCAAATGCTTTACTGAAGTCAATGAAGACAACCAGCACCTGATTCCGATTATCCAGGTGATGGTTGACCTCATTGACAAATCGAGAAAGCAGTTGCGAGGTACTACGCCCTCTTTGAAACCCGTACTGTTTGTCATTAATTAATTTGTTGTTTGTTAAAAAGTCTGTTATTTCGTTACCGAGGTATCTCTCAACTACTTTATCGATGCAAGTTAGAGATAAGATAGCCAGTTCCTTGTGATGAAGTTTCCGTCCTTATCGTCACTTAACATCAGGTGAGGTGAAGGCCAAGCACTATCCCGTTGTGCATAAAAAATAGTTATTTTGATAGCATTTTTACAGACACTAACCCCCTTGATTGTATAACAAATGTACACAATGGTTACTCTCTGTTAAAACTATTTTAAGTTTGACAATAAAAAGAAGGGGACAACATTGTGTAACTATTACATCTCCTATACAATCTTATTAGTAAGGGCGTAATAATATTTAAATCAACATTCCAGTCGAACGTTGAAAAGCATACCACCTCTTCCGGGACCCAAGCGACATATAGAATTGCAGATAATCCCCGAAGAAATGCTAGACAGCCATTTGAGTTACAATTGTCGAACCTGCGTACAATTCCCGATTCACCGGATGAAAAATGCGAACGTAGGTACTCTGATCAATAACCGCACACGGGGGGTGTAACAAAATATAAAAATATTGTCGAGCTTTGTAGGTTTTATTATATTTCCCAACACCACCGTGGGAAATTTTAGTTTCGCTGACAGATATTGAGTTACCGCGTTTCAAATAAAAGCGCGGTGTTTTTGTGCCGTGTACCGTGTCGCCTCTGCTGGTTTGTCGTTCCCTTTTGGGACCACCATTTGTTCCCTGGCTGGTGTCGCTGTTATTTTTCTTGGGTACATTACATACTTATGTGAAATGTCGGTTTACTGTATTTTAACATGGAGGGCAAGTGACGTCAGTATGGAGTATACTAGTAGGGGAATAAATTGACTATGAAGATTTGGAATTTCATATTCCTTTATATTTTTAGTGGCTGATGTTTGAGTTACAATACAAATTTGAAATTGAACGTAGGTCGACGTCTATATTTACAACGACTTTTACTTAGTAAATAGTAGCCTAGTAAATTACTATCTACTAGTTTTCATAAGGGTCAAGTTTACAGATGGGACAGCCTTCCCTCTAACTAACTTAATCAAACAATTTTGTGATATACAATAGGTACAACTGGGTCACAATATATGACTCCAACGATTCGCCGTTGGTAGGAAGTAATACGGGAGAAAGAATCATTCATTTCAGCGTTGCAGTTACAATGGAAAGATAAATGGAAAAAACAAAAGAAGGTCACCGGGCATTTTTGCCGGGCACAAAACAACTGCGCATCATTCCCTTCCAACCAATGATTTGCTAAATGTCCGAAGTAATTAATGACTGTTTTGTCACAGAACATTCGAATGTGGTTGCGTGTTGATCTGCTTAATTAGTAATGCTACTATTGGCGGCCTTATCGCCAAGGATTAAGGGCGTGTTTGGGATAACGTGATTTATTACTTTAACGTGTTTAGACAAGTGTGACGTTTACAAATGGCACACAGATGGACATGAGGTTTGATCGCAAACGACATAATTGATGGGTTATGTGGAAGCTGTGCCATGAGTTGATGGTGTTTGGAGAAACATTAAGATTTTCCCTTCGGAGGAAACTCGGCAAAGATATATATACGGTTCAGTAAGCATAGTTGTCAGACAATGTATACAGTGTAAGATTGATGGGTCAGTTCAGATAACTATCGGATGCTATTAAAGGTAGAGCAACCATCCTTAATTTTTTTTAAAAAGGTACCGTTATCTTTTGGAGTAGCTACATTTTGACATTAGTCATTTTGGTATAATTTAGGAAAATAAATAATTAATAAGTATTAATTTACCTATATTTATTTGTTCGTCCCCAAAACGCGTAATCAAAAAGCTTTTCAAGCTATTAATTTGGCATTGAATACTTTCATAATTATTATGTTAAACTTTATTTAAAATTATATTTATTAGGTCTTTACCTATAAGATATTGGATTTGTGTGGAGAATTCTACAGAAATTGCATTTAAAAAAAACTAAATTTAAACTAAACTAAACTTAGCTAACCTATTAAAAGTTAAGTATAAAAATAAGTTTTGTTGGCTAAGTAAAAACAAATGGTGATTTCTGCTAACAAAAAGAGGAGACATTTTTAAGGTAAGTATTTTTTTTAATGCTAAGAAAACTTTATTAGGTTTTTTAGTCATTATTCGATATAAAATCAAGCAATTGATGAATATTTTTAATCATAGAAGTGACAAGGTTCTCTATTTGTAGGAGAAAAGCGCCAATTCCATAGGTAAAGACGTGTTCTGAAGTAAAGTCATATTATATATTCTGTGGTAAAGTCCCAATATTTATATCAAATAAACTCACCCTATGAGATTCTTTACACGTAGGTAAGTATTTAATATTCTTGTAAACGTTAAAATTATAGTAAGTAATCCTACCAACTTCAAAAGAGTTGTTGTTAAGTAACGTAGAGGCTAGTCTTAGAGCGGAGGGAATTCAGGAATTAATTATTTGACGATATATTTAAAACGATTGTGAAAGTATGCAATTAAGTACCTATTTTTTTTTAAATAATTGTATTGTCCGTAACAGAAAATCGCCGGTAAAAAAGCTTTTCTCTGTACAGTCACGTAGTATGTACCTACGTTAATTATCGTAAACAGCTATCTGTATTTTTGGGCAGAGGTCATAAATTCTCACCAAAAAATAGGCTGAGATAACACATAATATTTCGTGATCAAAATATCAGCTAAGTAGATGCACTGGTACAAAATTAAATATCCTACTAATATATTCACTTCTCAAGCTTACGCGCTCACTAGACATGAAATAAAACACTTTTAACGGATACTAGCGCGGTTTTATTGAAAGCACTTTGGCAACTAGTTGGTATTTGGTTTGATTTTTGATTTTCCCGACGTTTCGGCACCTTTGCAGCTGCCGTGGTCACGGGGGACTGAAGCTACTTGTGAGCCTACCCTCAAGCGATGAATTTTTTTAGAACGTTCAGAAATTAAAATTTATCAAATTTAATTAGTTTAATTTTGGTTTGGTTTTAATTTAATTTTATATGTTAAAAAGAGAGAATCTACTGAAACTACTACCATTTCAAAAAATTGGGAGGCCCCTCCAAGAAAGAAATGGCGAAAGAAAACTTGGAGAGGAAGGCCGACCTCCGTCTTTTATATTAATTAATTTATTTGCAAAAGGAACTAACCGTATCATTAGATCTTACAGTGTGTGTTTGGGGCTTTAGCTTGTGAATGATGGGGTCCCAAGCTGGTGGAATTTTCCAACCATCATCTCTATTGAAATTAGGATATTTATTTATTTCGATAGCCTCGCGGAGCATTCTAGGAATGAATCTACGTTCCCTAGCAAGGATTTGGGGTTTGTCAAATCTAATATAATGGTTGGGCCCCTCAAAGGCGTGTTCACTCACTGCAGACTTGTTATCGCGCCTATGTTTCATGTCAGCTACATGTTCTTTAACGCGGGTCCCTATGCTTCTCTTTGTTTGCCCGATGTAGGAGAGCCCACAGTCACAATCTAGTTTGTAGACGCCTGCGGCTTGAAGGGGGATATTACACTTGACAGGTCGTAAGAATTGGTTGATCTTCTTCGGCGGCTTGAAGTAAGTTTTGATTGACGCTCGCTTCAGAATGTTTCCAGTGACTCCCCGGTTCTACAAACGGTACGTAGATGACACTTTCACAATACTACCTAGAGACAGTGTCCCTGCATTTCTTAACCATCTTAACTCCATAAACCCCAACATACAATTTACTATGGAGTTAGAGGCAGATAATAAACTAGCTTTCCTAGACATTCTCATTATCAGGAATCCGAATCAAACCTTGAGCCATACAGTGTATCGTAATGCAACCCATACAGACAGATACCTTAATGGTGACTCTCACCATCATCCTATACAGTTAGCTACCGTAGGGAAATCTTTGTTTCAGAGAGCCCGCGGCATCTGTGACAAACAACACCTGACTGCTGAGCTTCAGCACGTCAAGCAAGTACTACGTAACAACAAGTTGCAAGTACCACGCCTTCGTCACAGAAAACGCACCAAAACAGCCACAGTAGAGCGTCAACCTGCCATCCTACCATACTTGAAGGGTGTCACTGACAAGATTGGAAACATTCTGAAGCGAGCGTCAATCAAAACTTACTTCAAGCCGCCGAAGAAGATCAACCAATTCTTACGACCTGTCAAGTGTAATATCCCCCTTCAAGCCGCAGGCGTCTACAAACTAGATTGTGACTGTGGGCTCTCCTACATCGGGCAAACAAAGAGAAGCATAGGGACCCGCGTTAAAGAACATGTAGCTGACATGAAACATAGGCGCGATAACAAGTCTGCAGTGAGTGAACACGCCTTTGAGGGGCCCAACCATTATATTAGATTTGACAAACCCCAAATCCTTGCTAGGGAACGTAGATTCATTCCTAGAATGCTCCGCGAGGCTATCGAAATAAATAAATATCCTAATTTCAATAGAGATGATGGTTGGAAAATTCCACCAGCTTGGGACCCCATCATTCACAAGCTAAAGCCCCAAACACACACTGTAAGATCTAATGATACGGTTAGTTCCTTTTGCAAATAAATTAATTAATATAAAAGACGGAGGTCGGCCTTCCTCTCCAAGTTTTCTTTCGCCATTTCTTTCTTGGAGGGGCCTCCCAATTTTTTGAAATGGTAGTAGTTTCAGTAGATTCTCTCTTTTTAACATATAAAATTAAATTAAAACCAAACCAAAATTAAACTAATTAAATTTGATAAATTTTAATTTCTGAACGTTCTAAAAAAATTCATCGCTTGAGGGTAGGCTCACAAGTAGCTTCAGTCCCCCGTGACCACGGCAGCTGCAAAGGTGCCGAAACGTCGGGAAAATCAAAAATCAAACCAAATACCAACTAGTTGCCAAAGTGCTTTCAATAAAACCGCGCTAGTATCCGTTAAAAGTGTTTTATTTCATCCTACTAATATTATAAATGTGAAAGTTTGTGGGTTTGGATGTTTGTTCCTAATCACGCAAAAACGGCTGAACGGATTTAGATGAAATTGATGAAAAACATAGGATATACCCGGTCAAAGATTCCCTAGGGATTTTTCCGAATATCCACGCGGACCAAGTCGCGGGCGGAAGCTAGTTAAGATATAAAATTTCACGTCACACCTTTTCCGCTAGTCACCAAGCCGCGACCTTATCTGGATTGCTCGCGTCGCGTTTCAATTTAAACACGTTACGGCTAATTTGCCCCGCCCCACTCACCTGGGGGTTCGCTTGTCGGACTTGTCAAAGGTTCCCCCAATGGGATTTCAATCAGACTTTTCAAATATTTGATTTAATTAAGGTTCAGTTTAAAAATGTTTATAATCGGTACCCACTTTTTTGTGTAGTTGCAACGGCCGGAAGTTGGGAACATTCACTCAGATGCACGGAAAATTTAATCAGTGTATTTTCATGTACATATGCATACATTCAAAAGTTATTGCTACAATTTCATGTAGGTGTCGTCACGAGCAATAATAAATGTTGACAATATTTAACCTTGTCACATTATATTATTGAATTACTTTTTCAGGCGAGATTTGCTTTGAGAGAAAGAGAGACTGAAAAGGTTCATAGTGTTAACTCGTGGCTGTATGGGATTTCGATTATGTACCGCATTCTAGCAAATAAATTCTTGATTCTTGATTCTTGATTCGTAGCGGGAAGGCTGTATAGTATTTACAAAATATTTGGTTCCAGTATTTTTCATACGATACTTGCAGTTTAAATTAGAGTTAGTTAATCTGTAGTCGTGGAGTAAATCGAGCACATTCTTTTCCAATTACACACCTGATTTTAACAGGTAAGAAATTCGTACAAAGTATTAGAACTCTTGCTAAAAAATCGTTTATACCGAGCAAAATTTCCTATACATCATTGTCCCAATGACTGATTCGTGCATAATATCGTTTTGAGAACAGCATTCATTAGGAGGGCGAGGCGACATTTGTCTAGCGGGCGCCTAGTAAGTTGGAGTAATCCACCATTTGTCCCCGCCTAGGGACTTCCTACCAGAGTCGTAGCTAGGGGTTGGCAAGGGGGGCGCACTTTGTTGGCCATAGCTATAAAAAAGGTTTATCTTCCTAGGAAATAAGTCTTGGGGCAAAAAAAATCTCCCAGGCACGCACTTCATATCAGCCGCATGACACCCACTGCTGTGTATAGGAACTCCTCCCCCAAGTATCTCCACAAACATCGGCCCTGCGCTGCCCGCATCCAGAGGCTTCCCGCGCTCTTCACCAGATCGTTGGTCCACTTTGTCGGGGGCCGAAGGCCTATATACCCACGGAGCGACGTCCGGTGCGCGGTTGCCATTCCAGAACCTTTGCACCCAACGGCCAGCGGTTCTTCTCGCTGTGTCCCGCCCACTGCCACTTCAGCTAAGCAATCCTTTGAGCAATGTCGGTTACTTAAGGCGCTGCTTAATCGAATTTTCTGGTTTTTGAGGGGGTGCGGCAGACGAAGCGGTGTGCGAGTGCAGCGGCGCCCCTCCCGCGCCGCACCTCACCTGCGAGTGCAGCGGTGTAGACTGGGCCGCATTTAGAAAATTTTTGTTTGATTTTAAATTATTTGCTGTTATGAATAAATGTCATGTTCTCTGATCAGTCCAGGGTGAACAAAACTTTGAATTATATTTTGAGATATTACATAATAAGAACCTATACTTTTTATCACGTAAACGAGCTTTGAGAGTTATAAAAATTAGTTATAATATTTTTCTATACAAAATTTGAACACCATTTTCACTCCTTATCAATCACCAATCATGTCCACCGTGTTGGACTTCAAAATACATGTTATTTTTGCAATCGTCATCCCAGAAAAAAACCAATAACGACATCCATATCTATTTAAAGGTTTTTTTACCCCTTTTCATTCATTTCATGCGTTAGATTTCCATCCATAAGCCTAAATTATAAATTTAGCGATATTTACTTCGAAAATGAAGGATTTTCTACAATACATAACTTCATCCGCCTTTTGACCCCTTTGGGGGTAGAATTTTAAAAAACGCTGAGACCCGTATTTATTAATTTTCAATCATCAGCCTAAACAGAAAATTTGAAAATCCTAGCTTAAAAGCTGAGGGACTTTCATACAAACTTTCATCCCTTCTTTCATCTCCTTAGGGATGGAAGTTTCAAAAATCCTTCCTTAGTGGATGCCTACACTGTATAAGGTATCTGTGTGCAAAATTTTAAGTCTCTAGGTCAAGCGGTTTGGGCTGTGCCGTTGATAGATCAGTCAGTCAGTCATTCAGTTTACGATTTTATATATTAAGAAGATAAGATAGTAGGGTGAATATGCCTAATACCAGCCCCCCAAGGATTTTTCAACTTTGAATCTCTGTTGTTGCCACAATTGCGGTCTTAAAAATATTGTTTACACAGTTTTAGGTAGGTTGATTAGTCTTTATTACGAAAGTAGTAGTTAGTATTAAGAAATTTTGTGGGAAAAAAAATAAATAAAAAAATATTAAAAACACGACTGTATGACAAAAACGAACTAAAAAGTTAAATAATAAGAGTGTCATTGCAGTCGGGGGACCGTTTCATGGAACAATTTTTGATCATAGAGGTCCCCCGACTGCAATGACACTCTTGTTTTTTAACTTTTTAGTTCGTTTTTGTCAGGCAGTTGTGTTTTTAATATTTTTTAATTTATTTATTTTTATTTCACAGATTTTAGTGATAAATTATATGTTAAGATAAATATTTTAATAGAAAATACTAGAAAAAATCGACTCACCTGAACTTTTCTATTAAAATATTTATCTTAATATAAAAATAGCATTGTGAATGCCTAAAATCTAAAATTTCCAATTCCAAAACGCTGACTTGCATTTTGTCAGTATGTACACAGGGTAATATGCCTAGTTAGCCGGCCGCCTCCAGTTATCCGGCCCCCCAACAGTTTTTCGAATAAAATAAGAAATTCGTGGCAATTTCTTAACAATTTGGATATTTTCCTGGCAACACTGTTATCGATCTATCGAATGGTATGGACGCCACTAGCGAAACGTTACGTAATATTTTATAATTTGTGTTTACGTTGAAGCCCGCATCCGGGTCGATTTCGCAAGTGGAGATAAAAAAAAAATAGTGGAGAGCTCTTGCCAAATAGTCAATATTGTCCTTCAGGGCATCGTTAAAAGGTAAATATTTAGTTTGTTCTCAAGGTATGTTGTTATTTATTACTGTTTTAATGTTAAATATGGCTTAATAAGCAGATATTTAGTAATATCAAGAGGCCGCCTTACTAGACAACGAAACCACATGTTTCCAGTATATCGGCCGGGGGCCGGTAAACTGGGACTGAACTCGATATAATGTTTTGTCTCTTTTTGTTAAAAGAGGGATTCTATAGAAGAATGTATAATGCTATCCCTTTTTATTAAATTTAAAGTACTTTGTGTCTAGTACTCGGCCGTCTAAATGTGCTTGTATATGAAGTTGTTTTTTTTTGTATGGAAACGGGTGGCCGGATCTACTGGGTGCTTGCCCAGTGTATCGGCCTCCTAGTATACACTAGGAGGCCGGTATACTGGCTATCCTGCAAAATACTACTAGTACACCTGCCAGCTTTGAAATTTATCTACTAATAATATTAATTGTTTGTCTCTTGTTATTTCCGATGTGTATTTTAGCGAATTACTCAAACGATCGCTACTGCATTGAACGATGTGGTTTTTTCTTCTCGTCATGTTCTTTGAAAGGCGGCCGGTATACTGGGCAATAGAAATAGGAGGGCCGGAATTAGAAACAGGGGGGCCGGGCACTGGGCAAATCGTACTTTTTTAGAAAATAATTTCTAATGACAAAACCGACTAATGATAAAATAGTTGGGATCATTACTGTTTGTGTAGGTACCGAGTGCAGACTGCAGACCGAACTCGAGGCGCGTAGGTATTTGATCGAAGTATGGCTCGCTTTTCGACTATTTGTATGAATTTGGAATAGGGTGGATATGCCTAACTCCAGCCCCCCCCCCCCCCCCCCCCCTAATTCCAGCCCCCAATACGTTTTTGCTTTGCTTTAATTAAAAAACAATAAAAATCGGAAACTGTTTAATGGAGCCACATCCCTAGTTAATCCTCGACGTTGGAAATCAGTATTACCCCGTCACGACACCTACAATTCACACAACGACCAAAAATGTTCACCGAGACCGAATAGAGGTGACTATGTTTGAAAAACAGCATAAAACATCGATCGATGCGAACTTTGGGAAGTGTGTTTATGAAGGCAAGATGCAATTTTTTATAGTTTTAAACTTTGATACTAGTAATAGATTAGTTAGATAACGTTTTAAGATTACAAGTTTGCAGTTAAATTTACTAATTTCGAAAAAATATGGGGGGCTGGAGTTTGACTATGTGATTTCCCAAAACTTTCTATTATCAGCCGGGGGCTGATGTTGGGTATTTAACTTTCGTTTAAGAAATCAATCTCATCTTAATTTGCTCGTCTATAGGTTGGAATTTGTAGTGCTATTCACTAGAATTACTAACCCTGCACCCAATGGCCCCATACAGCCGGGTGAATAATGTTTAATTCCTAAGTTATTTGTTCTTCAAATTAGGGGCTGATATTAAGAAATACATAAGAACCTAACATCAGCCGGTCATCAAAACTTTACGGCAATATACAGGGTGTTTTCAAATGTTTTTTTTGTTTTTTTTTTATATTAGACTAGCTTCCGCCCGCGACTTCGTCCGCGTGGACATTCGATAAAATCCTCATGTTTTAATTGTGATTAGGCGGGTTCCCACCAAGCGCGCTGCCTCGCGAGGCAGGACGTTTGCCGCACGGGCCTCGCACGAGGCTGCTCGCTTCGTGGGAACCCGCCTAATCACGTAAAAACGGCTGATCAGAATTTAATGAAATTAAAACATGAGGATTTTATCGAATGTCCACGCGGACGAAGTCGCGGGCGGAAGCTAGTATCCAGAGATATTAGTATCCCGCAATATTTAATATATTTATATATTCTAAGTTGATTAATATCTACAGGAGAGGTATAAGTTTCAATGACTTGTTATGGGAACCATAATTTTAAAGCCTCTAGTGTTTTATTATCATTATTAGAGTTACCAAACGAATATTCTTTAATCTCATACAAACATGGTTGTTTTATTTTAGAACAGCCTGTACCCGGCTGGAATTAGGGAACAAAGCGGCTGATATTAGGGCAAAGACGGCTGGAATTAGGGTTTTTCGCCCGTCGTGCATTTAAACGATTCTCTTTTTTTTCCCACAAAACAACGTAAAACTAAGTACTATTTTCGTAATAAAGATCAATCAAGCTACCTAAAACTGTATTAACAATAATTTTAAGACTGTAATTGTGGCAGCAACAGAGATTCAAAGTTGAAAAATCTTAGGGGGGGCTGGTAATAGGCATATTCACCCTACTTGGATTTGTAAATTTTTTTTTGTTTTCTAATTCTACGACACATCCGTCGCAATTCTTTGTTCCTTTTGTTTCCCATTTTACACACACACAATACATGAATAAATAATAATAATAATACAATCAAGTTCGTACAAAACTAGGTACCTATAAAAACAAGTCACAGTCACAAGACGTAAAACTACACTAATTCTATTTTATTTATTACTAAAACCTAAAACTACAAAACAAACACCTAAAACTATTACTTGGCACTAAATAAAATTATTTATTTACTTAAAACAAACAAAGTTTGGAAAGACGAGACCGACCACGCTACGATATGAAATGAAATATGAAATGAAAAGTACAGCCCCATTCTCAATACCACCCGATGCATGCCCCGGGCGTTCACCCCGCCCGCCCGCGCCAGATCTCTGTGTTTGCCGAAAACTAGCAAATATTTTTCTGAGTGCATTGCTCTTTACATTTTTCAGGCGCTAAAAACCTGTTTATTTTGATTTTAATAGTGATCCATAACATTAACATTCTTTTTTTTTATATAACTCTTTAATTCGTCTTATGTTCGATTTATAATTTGAGAAAAATATGCTAGTTGCCGCTGAAAATATCGAGTACTACGCGACGAAAAATCTTTTTAGAAAAATCATTTTTTTTCACTAACTAAGCTTTTACTTGACATTTTTTATAGCTAAGTATCTAATTCAGGATATGTCAAATACAATTATATTTTTTTCTACCTTTCAAAATAAGTGGATTTTTCTAGCAATGCGACAAAACTTTATATGTTTTCATTGACGCTATGTTTTGCAGCTCCTTAAGTTCTCCTCATTTCTGATTCGATCACGTAAGAAAACGCCGAGCTCTCTCCTTTGCACGCTGGGTGAACTTAATTGAGCCTTCTTATAAGACCCATAGTTAGGTACGATACTCTAGAAATAAGTATTGGGGTGCAAAATTCAAATCTTGCCAGGGGCGCTCATGACCCTCGCTCCGACACTGCTTCCTACAACCTGTGACAAATTGGGCGAGGAGGCTGAGCGATGTCAAGCTAGTGGGCTTTGTAAATATCGTGTATTTGCATTATACAGCTTGTTTTATAACGTGTAAACAGGATACGTTCGCCGTCAAAACAAGGAGACGTAATAACTTGGGCTGTTTTATTAAAATGAAAAAAATCTGCTTTTAAATTGCGCTATCAGGCCTCAGTACAAACAGTTTACTCAGCTGAAGTTTTCATTTCAAACTAAAAACTCACTTTAACTTAACTCAAATTGTAAGTTGTTTAAAAATCAATAGATGTCGCCACGAGGTTTTCAAAGCTCATAGTAGGTAGGTACGTTCTGTTTGGTATATTAAGTATTTGGTGTAATAATATTCGCAGCTAGATGGCGCTTCTAATTTTATTCATTTTTCGAAATATGCGATTTTTTTCTTTTTGATAAATTTTGAAAAACTGGCCCGACTAAAAACTATATAATTAATTATATTTCCGCAAAGAGCTTTTAAAAGAATACCTGACAGTAAAGCAAAGCTGTTATAAGCTACTTGTATGGTTAAGTGGTCCAGCCACTTTTATATGAGTTCGCTTTTATATTCGGAATCAGCAAGATAAGCGCTCTTATACAAGTTTTTATTGCCTTAGCTCTAAAGCCTGCAGTGATTGCGTTAAGGATTATCTGAATGGCCTGATATTTTATGCGGTACTAAATTAAAACGAGTAATACTACTAATATTGGTACCTATCCACTATAATTATAAATGTGAAAGTTTTGATGTTTGGACGTGGTGGCTCTTTTGTTTATACAATATTTAACTTAATTACTTTACTTGGACATCGCTATGCAAGTCACTGTTACTATTATTTACCTACTTAAATGGCTTATCTACTATTCAATCATCAAACTGTAGGCTTACGGTTTAACCCTGTACGGGTCGAATAGTGTTAGAAGGATTATTCCCGGATTAGGTCAGTGAGATGAGACCGCCCAGTGACAATCTGGATACTCACAGTAACAACAATTACGCCGCTTCTGAAGGTCCTATTCCTATTGAATAATTCAATTCAATTACATAAGCGCTTTCATATAAGGGACGATCCGGGTTGCTAGTCACCGAATTGTTTTGGTCGTAAGGAATTTGTTTAAAATACCTCGTCTAGAATAAAATAAAAAAAACATTTAACGACGTCCTTATTAATAAACGAAGAATAAAATTTACACCTTCGTTAAACCAAGAAGTTTGCTAATTATTAGGATGCCTAAACGTAAAGTAAGCAATATTTTTGGTTTAGCCAGAGGTAAACTTAAAAGTAGAACGAGAGAATAAGTAAAAATATAAATATATTTATATATTTACTTCTTATCTGAAACGTCGTCGCCGGCATAAGAATAAAATACAGTAATGACTGATGACCAAGGGTGGCAAATATTGGACGTGTATGTATCTATCTTTATATATATTGTTAAATTATAGTGTTTGCATTGCATGACGTCATTACTATAAAATTCATTGTCAAACCGTTAAAAAGACTGCTTGAACAATACATCCTACATCATCAGTACCATGCAGGATTATGCAAAGCGAGTACTGCTGTAGATAATAACTATGATATTAATTAAAATAACTGAAGAGGCATGCAAGATACTATCGCTGTCTGTCGTATACCTTACAATCGAGAATCGACTTCACAATCGACAGTGTGAAACTGTCCTAACCCCCCAGTTATTGCGGTAGTGGCACTTTCTTTGTCCTAAATCAATGACACTGATGGATTGAATATTACCAGGGAATTGTCGACTCTATGCAAACATTACACCTGTCCAGTTTTTAGACGTTGATCTATCGCTGTCTTGCGGAAAGTTTGGATTTCAACGTTGTTTCCTACGACGAAACTGAGAGAAATTATTCAATGTCGAAATAAGAAAACTTTGGAACAACAAACTTACTTTCTTTTATGGTCCGTCGGCCAACCAGGGTCATTTTCGATCTATCGCATATTGGGACCAAACCAAATTGGTAAGATGGCCACTAGCTTGGTATTATCAAATATCATCGTATGGGTTGCGAAGTAGGAAGCTTCTGGGAGATATGCAACCCTGAACATGGTCACCCACCGCTAAAAAAATATCGATCGCATATTTATATCAATGGTGAACAGGGTCGTGGGTGGCATCATTACCTGAACAATTTTTTTGTGTTGTCATATCGATCGAATAAGGAACAAGGACCACAAGAGCATATATGTGAAATGTACTTACCTGCCCTGACCTCCTAGACGCTTCCTGAAAGCGACGCAAGACTATGGTTTTATATACGCCTGGGACCTGCCCCACCCCCTGAATGTAATTAGATGCCAATATGTAGTCGATTATTTTTTGGAAAAAAGTCTCTATGTTTCTACCCTGGCCGCGCGCATGCTTCCTGAAAACTAACCAAGCCGATGTCTTACATGTTTGTAATGATGCCACTTACGATCCTGTTCACCATTTATATCAATATGCGATCGATTATTTTTTGCGACTGGAAATCGGGAGCCCATATGTTCAGGGTGGCACATCTCCCAGAAGCTTCCTACTACGCAACTCAGACGACGATATTTGACAACACCAAAGTAATGGCTATCTTGTCAATGTGGTCTTGCCCCAATATGCGATAGATTGAAAATGAGCTTCTTGGCCGACGGTCCATGTAATTTCAATAAAAAAAGTCCAATAATGTGTGACGGAATACTTTCCAACAAAACTATTTTACTTATCTCATACACTAGCTAGACAATAAACAATACTAACTTACTTATTGGCGTAAAAACGAATAGATAAGTACCAAAAAAATTTTTTTTCTTTAATCGATAATGTAGAAAAATATAGGCGATCAAATATTTCAGTATCATGTCCACGATTCCCTTATTCAATTAAGTGACGATGTACAAATTTTATGCGATGATAACAATTTGGATTTTATACACGAGCAATTCCGTCTGTTTGTCAATAAAAATACGTAAATAGCATTCGAGCGCACATAAAAATGACATAATCGTCGCATAAAATGAAAGGGTGCCAATAAAAGGACCCTTTTAACGAAAGATATTATTTACTGTTGCAATATCAAGGGCATTCGTCCTCAATAAATCCTTAGAGCTGATTTTATTGCGTTATTCGGTGAGCGCCGAAGTAAGTAGACCATTCCGATATTATTTGACACTTTGTCAACTTCTGTACCATTCGTATGCGGTGAGATAAGAGGGAAGTCAGTCATGGATTGCGGACGAGTTGGGTGAATATAGCAATACGAATTCTCAAGTGTTTCGCTGTGTTTCGGATGACACTCTTCAAAATCTATCTATTCATCACAGATACCATTTTCCTTTCAAACAAATGAAAATTATTTTGAACTGACCGCAGCTGCAGTCATTATACATGGACATTGGATTTTAGGCAAACTTTTCAATTCGAGCAAAATCTATTTTTTTTTTTAATGATAAGCTTGGTGGCGGAGTAGTTTAGTGCCTAGCCCTGGCTTGCGGAGGTTAAGCAACTTTCGCAAGGGTTGGTCATAGGATGGGTGACCAAAAATTTTTTATCTGAAGGCACAGTAAGCCGTTGGTCCCGGCTGCCCCCCGCACGATACCCACCAATCCGCATTGGGCCCGCGTGGTGGGTTATGGCCCATCCTCCTTATCCACCCATAAGGAAGGCCTGTGCCCTAGTAGTGGGGATATTAAAAATGGCTGATTTCGTCGTCGTCTACCATATTTTAGACTATTTGAGTAAATACATTATTTCGTACCTAACGTAAAAAAAATTAACAAATAGTATGACAAATACAGTATCTTTCAATCGTGTATCTTTCCAAAATTCACCGTAACTTGATATTTTTTATTATAAAATGTAGAATACAATCCTCAAACTGGTGAACAAAAGGTTACTTGTAAACGATCACTCAACAGTTGTATAATCGCCTCAGTAAGTATTAAGCTACTTAACATGAGCTTACGCTTATTTGGGAGGATTTACTGTGTATAATCAGCTTGAACGTGCATAACAGTACTTTACTACATATTTTCCAAATTATAATTTTTTTGCCAATCATTCAATAGGTAAATTTTCTTTTCATCACAAAATGCTCTTTCTCAAACGCCAAGCGGTATTCGTTTCCCACATTTAAGTAACATCTGTTGCGTTGACATTTTGTTTAAGTTAATTGATCTTTATTAAGTACTTATATTTTTTTTTCTTTTTTAAGGAAAAGAATGAATTATAAACAATCTTGTAGAATTTAACTTACTGTAAGGAAAACAAAGATCCTTATCTTCTGCTTATTTAATTTAAGTTGAATTGATTTCAAGTGTGTCCAAAAGAACAATGATATCAAACACACACGCCATTTAATTTTCATATCCAAACCTTTCTGTTACAACAAAACCCCATTCGAGTTTTGGAATGCGTTTCAAATATAACATTGCTTTTTTATCCTTATTGCTACTCGATCTCTTTATGGGCAACCATCTCGTTTTCATCCCAGAATAAACACATTTTTATTCCGAACTCATGCTAATAAAATGCAAATTTGGCCCTTTCGGCTTAGGGTTTAGCAATTTTCAACAAACGATCCCTATTGAATTTTATTTGATTTCCTTAATTGCTCGACATTGTTGTTTACAGTAATTCTTATTCAATGGTGTTTTAATGTAATTGAGCGTATTGTAGTTTTATGTTTACAATTATTTGTTCTTTTTTGTAATTTTATTTAAATTAAGGATAAATTCGAGAGTGAACCTTTTCTATCATGGATAGTTGGTAGCTGTTTCTTAAGATTATTTTTTCTAAAAAACAATAAATTAAAACACAAAGAAGTGGTATCATCCAAAATATTCTATAAGTATACATTTTTACTTCCCGACAGTAAATTACGATAATTGAAGTATTTCCAAGTATTTTTCCTGTACAAAATCTTTCTAATGAATCCACTCGAGAAACATTTCTAATGTATCGGATTCTTGAAAGTCAGTCAAACGCAACATGTTCACGGACATCTCTGCGAAGGTAAAACATTCAAACATTGTTTGTTAGTCGTAACTGCAGTGAACAAAATGTGATGGCAGGGACTCTTGAGTTTAATACTTAGTATTGTAATCGGTGAAGTACGAATGCTTATATAAATCGTATCGAGAGTTAAGTCTGTTTATCCTTACTTGTCTTATTTGGTAAGCAATCTTTAATATTCTTTTCAAAAAATAAATGGTTTTCGACACACAGCTTGCGAGTTGTTGAGAATTTAAATAGATAAGACAACTGTCAAATAAAACAAGTACGGATAAACAGAATATACAAATAATGTAAGCGCTTTCAAATTAGAAAACTTAGAGAAAAAGAAGTATGGATTGTAAATAATTTAAGATTTCACAACACCCACAGCCACAGACAGCTTATAAAGATACTGCTGTGCTGCCCACTCCTGGCCACGAACATTTCATTTCATTGCTTGTATTTCATGCCATTTTTCAAATTATGGTTTTACATTTTAGTTTATTTTATTGAATTAGATCTAGTGCGCATTCCACGATGTTTTATATTTTGTTGCAGACCAAATGAGTTTAAATGTTGTCATTCCGAAAATTTCTGAATATATGTCAAATATCGCACTATAAAAATGTGTAGAGTATTGTAAAATTTGAATTACTTAAATGGAAGTAAACTACAGTACCTATGCGCAAAATAACTTGGCGGCTCGGAAGTTATCTGCAATCTGCAAGTGATATTTCGCGCAGGGTACATGTCGAGTTCCATAGTTCCGAGTGTTTCCGCCCGCGCCCCTTCCCCGCGCACGCCTGTATTCGTCTACTACACGCAGCGCGAGCGTTCCGCGCGAAGTTCCGAGCCGCCAAGTTAATTTGCGCATACTGTACCAATGCTGTATGCCTAAAGACATAACGTAGTAGGAACATCATCATATCAGCCGCACGACACCCACTGCTGGGTATAGGCCTCCCCTAAGGATCTCCACGACGATCGGTCCTGCGCTGCCCGCATCCAGCGGCTTCCCGCGACCTTCACCAGATCGTCGGTCCACCTTGTCGGGGGCCTACCCACGGAGCGCCGTCCGGTGCGCGGTCGCCATTCTAGAACCTTTCCGCCCCAACGGCCATCGGTTCTTCTCGCTATGTGTCCCGCCCATTGCCACTTCAGCTGAGCAATCCTTCGAGCGATGTCGGTTACTTTAGTTCTCTTGCGGATCTCTTCGTTTCTGATTCGATCACGCAGGGAAACGCCGAGCATGGCTCTCTCCATTGCACGCTGGGTGACCCTGAGCCTCCTTATGAGACCCATAGTTAGCGACCACGTTTCACTGCCGTAAGTCATCACTGGCAACATACACTGTTCATAGACTTCCGTCTTGAGAAGTAGTAGGAACGAAACGTACGAAACCATTTATGGTAAGTAAGCAACACACGAGTGCCATCGAACTGGATGAAACTGTTATATCCGAAAATTGTATCCCAAATTGCTGAATCTACAGTTTTATGCTGATGCAGCAATTTGGGCACCCACGACTATCGGTGACTGCCTCTTCGAGTCAGTCTACCCATGTCCCGCGACTAGTGTGGTTGTTTCCGAAAACCTAATTAAAAGTTTACTGTTTTGAAGGACAATTAAATTTCTTTTCACAGCTTATAATTATTTCTTTTTTTAAAAAGACTCCTAAGTTTTCCGGCATAACAAGTGGTGGCAGCTCAAGGGGATATTCAGTGATCCTCGGAACGCCTCAAAATAAAAGAAAGTACTTTCTAAATTATAAAGTGAAAAAGAAAAGTGTCCAAAGTGAAAAAGAAAAGTGTCCAAAGTGAAATAATCCGGGTAGACTCCATCCATTTATCTTCATTAAATTTACGCCGAGATTCATCAATTGTCCCTGGTTCCGGAAGCTGACGGTGCCTGTGTATCCCTGTGGTCTGCAGGAATCCTTTTCCTGACATCCTGATAATCAAGAAATCATCCAAATGAAACTACAACTTGTTTTGTGAGTGATCTAATTAATTAATTATCAGTGCCGTGCATTCTCCGCGCTATCTCCTTGGCCGTGAACTGTGTTTAGACTATACGCCTACGTACTTCCGTCGCCTTATTCCAACGCTACTTAGTTGCAAGTGTTTAAGAATATTACAACTTATAATTTTAAGCACATTATTAACAACATTTTAGTTATTCTTTGGGTAAACTTTTAAATTTAAATTCTGTGTTATTCTCTTTTGTCCTTTTAATACCCAAGATGTCTAAAGCAGAACCTAAAAAAGAAGTAAAAGACGCGAAAGATCAGGAAACTCCCTTAAGTGTTATTTTAAAATTCATTAAGCCTTTTGACGGCTCCCGAAATAAACTAAATGCCTTCTTGACAAATTGTGATAATGCCATTTCTCTTGCGTCTCCACAACAGGAAGACATCATTTTTAAATTTATCTTGAGCCAGTTGGAAGATAAAGCCGAAAGTGCATGTTCCATTAAAGATTTCGACTCCTGGAATTCTCTTAAAGAATTCCTAAAGAATCAATTTGGCGAGCGGAAACACTACGCCCACCTATTGACCGATCTACAAGAATGTAAACAAGGTACCGAATCCGTAAACCAATTTTCGTTACGAGTAGAGACATGCTTATCAAAATTATTAACGGAAGTGACAATTTCAAATTCAAAGAAAAGTGAACTCGCGGGAAGGTTGGCCGCGATGGAAGAGTTAGCACTTCACACATTTACCTTGGGACTACATCCTCGGCTTTCCAACATCGTCAGATGTCGCGATCCTAAAAACCTCAATGAGGCAATTAATCACGCTATTTCTGAAGAAAAGATTCAACAATTTTCCTTCCGAAATAACAATATTAATTCTAATAATACCAGACCTAGAACACCTAATCCATTGATTCACAATCAAAGACTTCCATCTAGGCCAAGCTACACCTACACTAATAATAATAATCAAAATCCACCTAGAGACCAACCATTCTGCAGATATTGCAAAAAGGTAGGTCATCTCCTTGAAAATTGCAGACTTCGCCAATATAATAATAATAACAGAAGATTTAATAATGGTAGCCAACCATTTACTCCTGCTCAGCCTCCCACTTCGAATTTTAGACCAAGGACCTTTCCTCATGTCACCTTCCTCGAAGAAGGCCAGAATCAAGATCTTGACCAAAACCAAGTCGAGAACAATTATTTAAACTATTAAGTGTCCCGTCAAGGTGTCGCACGGGACAAAGTCCAGTAAACATTGTCGACACCACTCCACCAAACACAAGTCCTTTCTCCTCGTCGACCCATGGACAGGGTAACCAGCCCCAAACTCGTGGTCGCTCCTCTTTGACCCATGGACAGGGTAACCAGCCCCAAACTCGTGGTCTCTCCTCGTTGACCCATGGACAGGGTAACCAGCCCCAAACTCGTGGTCGCTCCTCTTTGACCCATGGACAGGGTAACCAGCCCCAAACTCGTGGTCTCTCCTCGTTGACCCATGGACAGGGTAACCAGCCCCAAACTCGTGGTCTCTCCTCTTCGACCCATGGACAGGGTAACCAGCCCCAAACTCGTGGTCGCTCCTCGCCGACCCATGGACAGGGTAACCAGCCCCAAACTCGTGGTCGCTCCTCGCCGACCCATGGACAGGGTAACCAGCCCCAAACTCGTGGTCGCTCCTCGCCGACCCATGGACAGGGTAACCAGCCCCAAACTCGCGGTCTCCTGGAACAGAAAGATAATACAATTAATAATCCTAATCCTAATCAAATATATGAAATAATAATCAGAGAAAAATACTTACCTCATATTAAAGTTGAAACCTCGGCCAGTGAAACACCACTTACCTTCCTGATAGATTCTGGTGCATCCGTTTGTGTGCTGAAAAAGAAAAGTTTGACAAATATGCCGCTACTTAATGATGACAAGATAGCAGTAAAAGGAATCGACACTAAAGATGAAACCATTAAAAGCCTCGGTTGTTTTGAATTAAAACTCCACCTTGACCAAAAACTTAATATTGTTCATAAATTTCATTTATTCGATAATATTAACTTACCTTATGATGGTATTATCGGAACTGATCTTTTGATGCAACACGGCTGCAAAATAAATTACAGCACAGACTTATTAGAAATAAACGAACACAAGATAAAATTATTATTTAACGAACCAGTCTATATTATTCAACCACGTACAGAAACAGTAATTGAATGTACAGTAAAAAATCCAGAATTACAAGAAGGTATCATACTAGATCAACATATCTCTGAGTCTCTCTTAGTATCCAATTGTGTAGTTAAAGTAAAACCCAACAACAGAGTTAATATATCCGTTCTTAACGTTTCCGAGAGTCCAATATCTATAAGTTCTAACCTTTTACTCACAATATATCCAGTAGAAGAAGAAAATTTGTATTTGACAAATCTTGAGAGGAGTGCATCAGAGAGAACAGAAGAAGTTCTAAACTTACTACGCGTGTCGCACTTAAATAACGAAGAAGCAAGTCATCTTTTTGGTATTTGCGTTGAATATTCTGACATATTTCACTTAGCAGACGAAAATCTATCTTCTACTTCTGCTATTCAACACGAAATTTCAACCAGTTCCTCTATACCTATAAATGTAAAATCCTACAGGTTCCCAGAAGTCCACAAGGAAGAGGTCAAATCTCAAATTGAAAAAATGTTACAAGAAAAAATTATCCAACCATCTGTTTCCCCCTGGTCTTCACCCATTTGGGTCGTGCCAAAAAAAATAGATGCTTCCGGGAAAAGAAAGTGGCGCATCGTAGTGGATTACCGGAAGCTTAACGACATAACTATAGGAGAGTGTTACCCTATACCTCAAATCAACGAAATTCTAGACCAATTAGGAAAGAGTAAATATTTTTCGACCCTTGATCTTGCATCGGGCTTCCACCAGATTGAGGTGGCGCCACAAGATATACCCAAAACGGCATTCAGTGTCCCTGAAGGACACTTTGAGTTCACCAGAATGCCGTTTGGGCTCAAAAATGCACCAGCGACATTTCAAAGACTAATGAACACTGTCCTTTCCGGCCTTCAGGGTATGCAATGCTTCGTTTATCTTGATGACATTGTCATTTATTCCTTCGATTTGGAAACACATATCAAAAAGTTGCGTAATGTCTTTGAACGTATGAGAAAATTCAACCTTAAGCTCCAACCCGACAAGTGCGAGTTTCTTCGCAAAGAAGTTACTTATTTAGGGCACACCATTAGCGAACAAGGGCTAAGACCCAATCCCGAAAAAGTCAAGGCAGTGAGCCAATTTCCTGTTCCTAAATGTCAAAAGGATATAAAATCATTTTTAGGCCTAGTTTCATACTACCGTAGATTCATCCAAGATTTTTCGGGCATAGCCAAGCCGCTTACGAATCTTCTAAAAAAAGATGTACTATTTGAGTGGAATAACCAACAACAACTTGCATTTGAACAGTTAAAAAATAAATTAGTAACTGCACCCATCTTATGCTATCCTGATTTTACTGTTCCATTTATACTCACCTGTGACGCATCAAACTATGCAATTTCAGCGATATTGTCACAAGGCGAAGTAGGAAAAGACCGTCCGGTCGCTTACGCGTCCAGAACGTTGAACAAATCAGAACTAAATTATATGGTAACAGAAAAAGAATGTCTAGCCATTATTTGGGGAACTAAAATGTTCCGACCATATCTTTATGGTCGCAAATTCAAAATAGTCACTGACCACAAGCCTCTTAAATGGCTTTTTAACCATAAAGATCCCGCTTCAAAACTTATTAGATGGAGGTTAGAGCTAGAAGAGTACGAATACGAAATTGTGTATAAAAAGGGTAAAACAAATTGCAACGCAGACGCTCTGTCTAGATACCCTGTAAACCCAATACAAAATGAAATACCTACCGGAGAAAGAAATCCTGAAAATCCATCCGTTACATCAGAAGCTGAAGTTGTCCCCGCCGGTGACGCCGCCATTGGTGATCCTAACATTCCTAACCTAAATGATGTCGATATTCCACCTATAAATCCTGAAAGTCCTGGCCTGATTGACTTACCTGAGCTGCTAAACTTACCTGGTGGATTTAATCTCCCCGATGATTTCGAAATTCCCGATGACTTCGATGCAATTCCGCCTTTGACTCCTCCAAGTAGTCCTGGCGATGAAGACACGTATTCCAAATGCCTGAAAACATTGAATAGTAAAACGTTTAACTCTAACGCTAAAATTGAAGAACACAATGAAAATTTATTAAAGACTGATGTAAAAAATATAGTTATACCTACATCTTTAGACCTTGATGAGTCTAATCATTATGTATCAGAAATTATTGCTAATGGTCTATTATCTAAAGAATCACTCTCCAAAGAAAGAGAATTCAATTCCTTTTTACCATTTGAAAATGATAACATTAATTACTTTCTTCTTTTCGTTAAAGTCCATTATTTCGATAAAAGTAGCTATGAAGATCTCTTCAAAAGTCTAAAAAATTTAAAGGTTGAATTATTATCAAGAAACATCTTGGAATTCGCTATAACTGACTTTCGCAACCAATTTGATACTCACAATTTCATAAAAATATATAATATTATCATGTATTTATTCCATAACACAGGAATAACGGTTCATATATATAAAAATACTATTATTTACCCGAGTACCAGCGAAGTTCCGAGAATCCTAAAAGAAAATCACGACATACCCATTTCTGGTCACTTAGGTAGTAACAGAATGCTAAGCAGAATCCAAGAAAAGTACTATTGGCGTAACATGCGTAGTGATGTAGAGAATTATGTACGGAAATGTGAACAATGCCAAACAAATAAAGCTTTGAGAAAAGTTAACCGAGCTCCAATGCAAATAACTACAACATCAACACAACCATTTCAACGGGTCGCATTGGATATTGTAGGCCCCCTACCCGAAGCCGGTGGTAACAAACTTAAATATATCTTGACAATCCAAGACGACCTGACTAAATACTCTGCCGGTTACCCAATGCCAAATGCTACGGCAGAAGAAACTGCCGAATGTCTTATCCATTTTATTTCTCAATTTGGCATCCCAAAAACTATCTTGACTGACCAAGGCACTAATTTCACAGCAGAGCTTTTCAAGCAAACCTGCTCATTTCTCAAAATAAAACAACTTTGGTCAACTCCATACCACCCACAAACCCAAGGTGCCTTGGAAAGGAGCCATTCGACTTTGAAAGAATATCTCAAATCTTTCGTCGATGAAAATCAAAGTAATTGGCCCCGCTACGTCTACACAGCAATGTTAACATATAATACTACCGTCCATAGCACAACCAACTACACTCCATACGAATTACTCTTCGGGCACAAGCCCTTTATTCCCTCTTCAGTTTATGACACTGCTTTAGATTCAACATACAGCGATTATGTTCGTGTTTTACAACAAAGACTGCAATTTTCAAGAGAAAAGGCTATCGAAAATATATTAAAATCCAAAACGACGTCAAAAACTTATTATGATAAACGGTCAAGTCCAGTAAAATATAAAACAGGGGACATGGTCTATGTTAAGAATCATCTGCGTCTCCGTAAAGCATTATCTCCAGTATGGAAAGGCCCCTATAAGGTCGTTAAAATCAACGGCAACAATACACTTACCCTACTTATGAATAGAAGACACGTTAAGTATCACTATGACGAAGTTAAGTTGGCAGAAGTTAATGTTTAAGTAGTAGTAGTTAAAATAGGGTTTAAATATAGACATAAATAAATAAGTAAATAGAATATAATTATATTAATATCGTATTTCAGAGTCGCTGTGGCAGGTTTTTGCTGGGTAATGTCCCAAAGTATTCAAGATTATGTCCAACAGATAACATCAGGTCCTGGAATACATTTTGATTATTTAGGTACTGTTAGAGTTAAGAATAATAGGTTAAATGTCGTAATGCCCATAGACATTTCACATTTTAATATACATCTAGATAATATAAATTTAGTTTTAAGAACAGTTAAATCCCTATGTGAGCAAGCTAGAATTATGAAAGACATGGAATGTATAAATATTCTGGATCCACTAACAACACAATATTATGATATAATAAAACAGTTCGACTCAATTTCTCATTTGCTAGAGAATAGGATGAAACGTGGCGCTTGGATAGGAGGAATAGGAAGTATCATTAAACAAATATTCGGTAACCTAGATGAAAATGATGGGCTAAAATATAATGAAGCAATAGAAATAATACAAAACGACCAGCAAAAGTTAGCATCGCTAATGAAAAAGAATATCTTAGTCACTTCTTCTATAATTTCTTCTTACAATAAAACCTTACACCGAATAAAAACAAATGAAGCAAAAATGTATCAAGCTATTGAGAAACTTACCTTGAAACTTACAAATATAACTGATGTCTTCAATGTTCTGGAAACGCAATCTGAAATAAACTTTATATTTAATAGTCTAGAAACAGCACTACTTACCTTATCTTTCCAAATAGAAGATGTAACTGACGCCGTCATGTTGACCAGTCAGAACATTATTCACCCATCAGTAATAACACCTGCAAAACTACAAGAAGAACTAACTAATAATTATAAACACCTTCCAAATAATTTGCAACTACCAATCCAATTAGATATTAATACTATAAACGTTATCCAAAGAATATCTAACGTATTGTGTTATTATGTAAAAAGTAAAATTGTATTTATATTACAAATTCCTTTAGTTACTATCGATGAATATAAGTTGTTCCAAACTACATCTTTGCCTGTACCCCATAACGTTAACGAACTAAATAGTTTTAGTCTTATAATTCCGAATGCAAAATATATTATACTTAGTAAAGATAATACTAAATATAATACCTTACAAAATTTAATAAAATGTGATGTACTGTACCCTAGCAATTATATTTGTGAAACACCAAGTTTATATGTGTCTGACGTAAAACCTAGTTGTGAGAGTGATTTATTAATAAAAGTAGTTAACAAAATCCCGAATGAATGTAAAACAAAATTTATAATTGGTAAACTAGACTTATGGCAACCAATATCAAATAACAAATGGATTTTTGTTCAATCAAATTCCGTAAAACTAACTTTAGATTGTTTAGATAAGAAATCCTTTGAAATTAACATTCGAGGAGTTGGAATTCTGTCATTGCCGAAATATTGTACCGGTTACACTAAAAGTACTGTATTATTTACCCAGAGTGATATTTTAAATATTACTTCACCTGTATTGTTTACAGAATTTAGTCTTATAAATGATACATGTTGCAATTTAAACAAACTCCACTCTGTAATGGAAAATTGGCATTTAGAAAAACTAAAAAACATTGAACTTAAAGATATTAATTTAGAAAATAACAAGTTGAAAGATATTGTAATAGATATAGATAAAATACAACAGAGCCCACACATTGTAAAATACAGTACTCATTACTCTGTTATAACTATAGTGATAGTATTAGCTATAATAAGTTTTATGTTATATAAAATAAGTGTTCTCTTTTGTAAACGCGGAAACAACCATCCTATCAGTAATAGTGTTTTATTTAGAAAAGAGAAAATTGCTAAAACATCCGAATCAGAATCAAATCTCGATATCCCCTCATGTTCAGTCAAAATTATGAAATAGATTTGTAAAGTTTCAATAAACTTCGGAAAACTAACCCGAAGTTTATTCTTAAAGGGGGAGGTGTTATATCCGAAAATTGTATCCCAAATTGCTGAATCTACAGTTTTATGCTGATGCAGCAATTTGGGCACCCACGACTATCGGTGACTGCCTCTTCGAGTCAGTCTACCCATGTCCCGCGACTAGTGTGGTTGTTTCCGAAAACCTAATTAAAAGTTTACTGTTTTGAAGGACAATTAAATTTCTTTTCACAGCTTATAATTATTTCTTTTTTTAAAAAGACTCCTAAGTTTTCCGGCATAACAAAACGCTGCGTGCACGAAATATATGCGGGAATCGCAATCGTGTGAGCATGTTGAATGTCTTCAAAAATTAAAAGTTGAGTTAAAATTGGACAAGGCAAATAAATCGTAAATGTCGTTATTTATATAGAGCCCTTAAATGTAGAGGTAATGTAACGTTTTACTTAATGTTTTCGTTATAGCCTTTGTTACTTGGCTGTTTGGCACATTCAAAACTTTATTAAAATAGAATAAGGTCTTTATAACATTCGTATCATTTGGAATAAAAAGGGTTTTGTTTATATAAAACCCTTTGTAATTCATTTCACAAAAATATAATGTAGCTTTACCCTAAATCGAGATACTCAAATGAAGATTTCAATTTCTTGTTTACATGCCCGGAAAAGGGGATATGAAAATAAACGTGTTTGCTCTATGTTGGAAACATTATAATTAAAATCTTCGTTCAACGAACCTTTAACGACAAAGAACAAAATGTTAATTACCCATTACCATAAGAGAGCTACACAAAAGCATTCTATTTGCAATTACTTACAAGGCTCTAGTACTTATAGCCGAAAATTTAATCAAGGATTTTGTTAAACTTACACCAGATAATTAGAGGCTCGTATAAAACGCAAGCTTTGCGTTTAATTAAAATTTTGTAGAACCTTTAGACTAACAAAGGTTTTACCTGAAGAAACAACCTCGTAAAGTTTCCGTTTTGACGCGTGATCGTCGAAGTCTGCGTCTCGAAGAAATCTTTAATGTTACTCGTAGTAACTTATGTAACTTTATTTTTCAAGAAATCACGTATCCGCAGAGAGATATAAATTGGCAATATCTGTCTGGGCGAGTATACGTGGCGAGCGTCATGCTCGAAACGGATTAGAGTTGAAATAGTTATAATCTTTGTTCGGACTACGTGCCGTCTTTGTAAGAAGAAATCTCGCTTCTTGAATGCCCTTCATCGCTGGCTAACGAGGCAATTCATAAGCTAAATAATAATCGCGGAAAAAAGAAACATTCTGTGTAATGTAATTTTTTTTCTTGTTGCGTTTTCCGACGGTCGTGATGTGCCATGAAAATTGGCGGTGATTTAGTCTTATTGTAGAGGTATTTTTTCATTTGGAAGTATTAGACGTTTAGCTGTATAAGAGAGATGATTAACTTTCAGGCAAATATTAAAAAAAAAAGTTTCGGTACAATTATGTGACCATTGTAGAAAACTCATGCAAGTATCATAATAAAATTAGATCAAATTATTAAGTTATCATTGCGTAATATATTAATTGTTTAATTATAGCTATAATACATTATATAATAATAGGTCATCACAGTTATGACACTTATGACTTACATTGTATTGCCCACACCAATTAATTCAAAAATTCAAAATTCTTGAAATTTTGAACTAAAGTTCACAGAATGAAACATCGATTTTAGAAGGTCCAATATTTTTAGAGGTACGTACCTCTAAAAATATTGCATCGTCAGAGCCTGTTTTGTTTCTTTTTATTATTCTTAATATTGGATAGGCAAAGGATTTTTCCTCGCAGCCAAATCTTCAGATATTTTAACACTAGCAAAAACTGCCCGTTTAAGATCTATCTTAAACGGGATTGCCCGTTTGGGGACTGATTGACCGATTGGGGACTATCTTAAACGGGCAGTTTTTGCTAGTTTAAGATCTATCTTAAACGGGATTGCCCGTTTGGGGACTGATTGACCGATCGGGGACTATCTTAAACGGGCAGTTTTTGCTAGTTTAAGATCTATCTTAAACGGGATTGCCCGTTTGGGGACTGATTGACCGATTGAGGACTATCTTAAACGGGCAGTTTTTGCTAGTTTAAGATCTATCTTAAACAGGATTGCCCGTTTGGGGACTGATTGACCGATCGGGGACTATCTTAAACGGGCAGTTTTTGCTAGTTTAAGATCTATCTTAAACGGGATTGCCCGTTTGGGGACTGATTGACCGATTGGGGACTATCTTAAACGGGCAGTTTTTGCTAGTTTAAGATCTATCTTAAACGGGATTGCCCGTTTGGGGACTGATTGACCGATTAGGGACTATCTTAAACGGGCAGTTTTTGCTAGTGTTCAAAGATCTATCTTGCCAGCACAATTTTATTATCAAAATTTAAAGACTCTTTTATTATATTTTAAAAATAATTATGATTTTATGCTACGTTTCTTTGAAAGCTGGGTGTTGCGGGTTAGACAATAAAGTGGAATTAAACGGATTCCCGACGGCATGAGGAAGGGTGTATTTTATGACTGCAATAATGGAGACGTTATATTAACTCTTGGCCCAATACGTTTATGTTCAGTTTTTCGAAAACATAGTTAGGTGTTTTCTGTTGTTGTTCAAATTTAATTTATTAGAATAAACTCAAAACATTAGTTTACGATAAACGAAACTCAAAATTAAGTGAAATATTACGGGCTTTGTATTTCACCGATTTCAATGCAAAATATTATCAATTTGACTTTTACAAGTTTACTCATCTTATCTTCTGTAACCAACACTTTTAGTAAATAACATTTTATGAATCTGATGCTGTATAATTGATCATTCACTGTCATTCTAGCTAGCCAAACGCTACAAAAATCTTTTGTTTGTCAGTGACTCGGCAGGCTTTTAGGCGCTCTCCATATCAACTGATACCTAATTGTAATATCGAAGACCATCTAAGATGTGCTTCCTTTAAAAATTGGTTCACATTTTTTCTACGGCGGCATTATCAAAATAAACGCTATATCTAATAGGAGATACTGGAATCGTCGCGACAATTTGAATTATCCCTAATTGCCCTTCCGGGTCCCGGCCTAGTCCCGTCGTAATGTTATTTCACTTTCTAATCATTCTAATTTCAAAGTTGTCAGCTTCGAAATTAAACGTTTTTCCTTAAGAAACGGCGTTATTTTCGTAGTTATTATATTTTCGAGTTCGGTTCGCTGGTTTAAGATTTTTAATTACCGTAACGGTTTTTAAAGATCTGGCTGGGACTTAAAATGAACATTAAAATGCATTAAAGGTATTGGGTAACTATATCTAACGGCTGTAGCAAGACACACAACGAAGCCGAAGTCCATGCATTCCGCCCATCATCAGGATCATTTTTGTCTTTTAGACTATACCTGGGAAACCAATACCTACGAAGTAGTCAAAAAATTTATTTCAAATTTTTTATGAAATCTTATTTTAATCGTTATTTCCTAATTTTTGTCAACAGAAACATTATCAAAATTGTATGTATTTCGTAACAAATAATAGCTTCAAAACGTCATCACTCAATGTATTTCATGAACACGCACATAAACGTTGCCTCTCAACTCGACCGCACGCAGCTGTGTAGCATTCACTCGCAGCGGTCTTTTGTACGCGTTACATTGCGTGGTAGTGTACGCAATGATTTTTTAACACCAAAAATTAAAATCATTCCAGCAATAATTTTGAACAGAAATGGTCCTGATGATGGGCAGAATGCGTAGACCTCGGCTTCGTTGAGGGTCTTGTTACACTCGGTATATGTTGGTTATGGTTAAGCGTCAAAAATGTAAATGATGCAACTTATTTTTTTTTCTGTTGCTTTGCAAATGAAAACTTGTGCGATTTAGTAAAAGTACTAGATTGTGACATTATTTTAAAAACTCTCAATTTCAACATTTCTATCTCATTCATAAAAGTACGACACTTTGAATAACAGAAATTCTCTATGACTGTTACGTGGCTCGTTGCTAAGCGCCTCCAAAACTTTATTGACATTTTTATGTTTCGTTGCACGAAATATTTCCCCACAATTTTTGTTTAGTTTCTGCATCGGACAGTGATAGATAGTCTTCCGAAATAACGGGTTATCCAACCCAAATATTTACAAAACTCCACCAAAGATGCGGACAATGATCCATTGCTTTTAAAATATTTCTTATAACGAAGTTATGCAAGACATGCATTGAATGATTTAAAATTGTATGAAAGTGATTATTTAGAAATTAACGGCCTTAGTACAAAAGATTTTAAAACACTGTTCAACAAGTATTTAACTTAGACAATGTTTAAATGTGATGCTGTCACTTTTTTGACAATATTTAAACAGTGTCTAAATTAAACAGTGTTTTAAAATCTTTTGTGGTAAGGGCGTAATAATTTAATTGCTACAGCAAAGAAGATCTGGCTGCGTTTTGGTCTGTTTAGAATTGATTAGGTTGCGCTTGTCCTTTAGAAAAAATATATTTTATAGTGCGTGATTTTCGACATCTAGTTATAAAGAAGTTACTAAATAAACATAGATATTATGACGTTACGTGTAGTTTGTATCAATCAAAAATAATCAAAATCCTTGCATCGCATCTATATTGCGATAAGTTCATGAAATTTCTCCTAAAATATGATTAACATTATTATTATGTACGTACTATTTGTCCCCGTTACATTACATTTTAATATGTATGTATAATTGTACTCTTGAGGTAGATCATAGCCTTCTTTATGTACCTGTAGAAGGCTATGAATGGATAGATGTAATACTCGTAAATAAACAGTTGAATCTCTTTTGTTTTTTAAATTCTTACAACAAAAATTCAAACAAACGAAAGAGTGTTTTCCGATCTTCTTTTCTTCTCGCAGTTTTTACGAATCTCAACCGCAATGCGCTAACGCAATCGATGGCGAACAGGAGAAAAGTTTGTTCCAGCGTTTATAGTTTAAAGTTACTTTGCATGAGGTAGTCTTGTGTACAATTGTTCTTTTTTATTCAGAATAGTATTAATTTTACAAAATATACTAACAGATTATAACGGTGAATATAGATAGAGTTTTGCATGTTATTGTATCTTTCTTTACCTGTTTTTTTTGTACAAAGTAGTAAAGTAATTTAAAATTCATTTTTTGCAGTACAATAATAGTTCTAGAAACTGACCACAACAATTAAAAAAATAAAATATTTGTAAAGGGATTCTTTTGTTTTCTTTCATGTCTGATGCAGTTAAAAATGCAATTTCATGGCAGGCGCAATTATTTAGGAAGCGAGCTTCTTTTATTTTGTTTACATTTTGTATTTTTGTACTCTCCGCTCTTTTAGGCACTTCGCATCCTTGAATCACAATGAAAGTACGCATACTTAAACGTCAAAAGAATTCTTTCATTTGAAACAGTATAAAGCCGAGTTCTTGCACCGAACTAAACAGTCTGAAAGTACATTCTTCACTCTTTTAAATTGTTAACAATTTTAAATGTACTCACAGCCTTTGATTTCCTATTCCGGTGTTAACTCAAGCCCCTTATTTTCAACCGTTTGGAAAATTTTCAAAGAATTTCGCTTATACTATTTTTGCCTTACGTTGAGATTTCAAAGAAAAGTTATATAGAACTTGACTACTTTTTTACAAACAAAGTTATTATTTTACCAACTTAAAAAACGTTGTCCCGGCTAAATAAAAGTTTTTGCATTACGTAGCAGCTTATCAGTTTGGCATTTGTTGGGACTAATTTAAATTTTATAAATTGTTATTGATTATTTACCTATTAGACTCGGCCCACATTAGGCCTGCGTGGTGGGTATCGGACCGAACCTCCTTATCAATAAGGAAGATCTGTGCCCCAACATAAATACAAAACAAAAATCCAAAGAGATAGGTATACCTAACTTATCTCGTAATAATGTGAATAGACTTGCCATAGATTTTATTTTACAGACTTTAATTAACGTGCCTTTTCTAATGAACTTAATTAAAAAACAGCATGTGCTCATCTAGTGACAGTTATGCGATTAAAATTGCAAGTAGAAAGCAATCTAGCTAAAACAAGACTGTCTGCTTCGTATCAAATTTCAAAATACCTTATTAAGAAGTTAGCACACTATCCAATTAAATAGCTTTTAGTTTATTAAAAATTTGGTATGAATTTGACTGCATGAGGGGTAAAGGGGAGGAGGGGGAGCATATCGTGGGAGATAAAGAAATTTCCAAAAGCTAATTACTGACATCCAACTCTAGTGAGTTTGGCGCGACCTACGAAACTGGGCGTGTATAAGACGAGTTTTCAAATTTAAAATTGGTTAAAGTTAGTTTGCCTATTTTGTTGAGGGAACAATTTGGTGTCTAAATACACTTTACAAGAAAGACTAGTTTAGAAGTTAATGTTAGAGAGTTTTAGAGTCGCTTTTCACTAAGTACGTTTTCCGGAATAGGTAGTTTTGTTTATCAAAAAACCAGTTTGTATGTTACCTCTTCTATGTAGCGCACCAACATTCTTGTACGTTCAATCTACCAAACTTTCGCCATGTACGATGTCTTTATCAATGTTACCGTGCTCTCAACTACTAAGTTTGATAGTCGATTTGAAAAAAAAAACACTAAACAGACCCAACTTGTAATTACAAATAACGTCAATGTTCGTCGTTCGATTTACGTAAATTTTTGATCATATTCCTGTGCCACTAATGTGCACGAGCGTCTTTCGACTATCGTGCATCAGTTTATGAAGTTAGGTCCTTTAAATTCGAAACCGCATAACTTGCAAGGCCCGTTAAGAACATGCCAATTGAACCACTTCTGGTGTTGGTTTTCTTGAGCTATACATATTAACAGGTTTCGTACAAGGATATTTTTTTCTCATTGGCAACTGGCTATGAACCTACGGTTTTGTACGCGGCCAACGAGGACATTCTTCGATCTCCTATCTATTGATATCGAAATCTCGCAAGCTACACAGTACATTTATTACAAATTTAACCAATACGCGGATCTCATACACATACTACTTGCAGTCCTTGGCACATATTATCTGGTTTATTGCTATAAAGTTATGGTTTTTCAGGGTATAATACTGTGTCTAAGAACGTCGCTGTTTATTTCTTCCGAACGATCGGCTTCCAAATCTTCATGCTAAAAGGCAGTGGTAATATAGACATTAACGTTTTACATCCAAAAGCTTTTAGCTCGTAAATATTTTCTGCGCGCCATTTTACAACGGATAATATTTTATATCAACAACAAAGTGTGGATCGTCTCTAATTTTATATACACGTAAAACAACGTTACTGCCACGCAAAGTTTTTCGGTACATCATAAGAAGGGTGTTTGAAAACAGTAGCTAGCGGAGCGGCTAGTATTCCACTGCTTAAATAGAAAATATACTTAGTTTTTTAACGTGTTAAATATTTTAAATTGTTAAGGTGTTGTTAAATCATAATGAAGATAATTCATTTAAAAAGTTTTCAACTGAGATTATATTTTAAGGGTGCTTCTACACGGTGCATGTAGCTTGCGCACGTTGAAAATGAAAAAATGAATGAAAATGAAAATGTGTTTATTGACAGAAATGCACTATTAGAAGTTTGGTTCTCTTCAGATAAAACGAAATTTAATTTAAAAAAGATAAGAAATTGTTGAAATAAAATCTTTTTTTGCGGATTGGCGCGGTTTTATTAAAAGTTGTTTGATGTTTGGTTTGGTTTTGATTTTTTCCGACGTTTCGGCACCTTTGCTGCGGCCGTCGTCACTGAACCTGAAGCTGAAGATATATCTAGCAGTGATTTTATACGTTCAGAAAAGTAATAATAAAACAAAATTGATTTATTTCAATAATTACAAAAAAAATAATTTTATTCAAAGTAATATAGGTATACTGAATCTACCACCAGTTCACAAATAGGGAGGCCCTCCAAGAAAGAACTGGCGAAAGAAAACTTGGAGAGGGTTGCTGAACTCCATTTTTTCTATTTATTCACAAAAAGAACTCTGTGGTGTTTGGGAGAAACCTGTTAATTTAATTTGGTATTTTTTTGTTGGGCTATTGATTTTTTTTCTAGGTAAGTATATTTTTTTATTAATATTTAGCTGAACTTATATAGTTTCCCTTTAGGATTTAACGGGTTTCTCCCAAACACCAATTCTACAGTGTACTACATTACGGCCAAATACTTAAAGGATTCTTAAAGTTTAGGTCACTTTAAATACTTTTTTTTATAATTTCCTTAATTTCAATATTTCTTAGCCAAAGATTTTTGCTATAAAAGCAATTTAGTATTTAGCCATTAGGGTGGGACTATACCTAACTGACGAATTATGGGGTCCCTGACGATATTTGGAGGGATGATGCGTGGCTATATGTATAGGCTGTGGAACCCCTCCCTCAAACTAGGAATCTAAAACCAAATATTTACCATATAATTAAAGCTGAAACGCTGTCTTAAAACGTACCTGCTAAAACTAAGAAAAAAACGTTTTACTAATTTATTTAAAATACTGAAAGAAAAGGCATTCACACATCAATATACACGTTGAAATTTTAATCATTTGGTTCCCGCAGTGGGGTGGTTCCACTCATGATTACAAGCAACTCTTACTATGTGACCAACTCTAATATCGCGTAAAAAATATCTGCTGTTCTATACAAAAGCGCAATACCTACTAGCTGTCTTTTTTCGCAATACCTATCAGAGTTGGCCCCATAGTGAAAGTTTCTTGTAATCATGAGTGGAACCACCCCATTTCGGAAACCAAATCATTAAAATTTCACGCTGTATATAGTTTTTAGGTGTACTTACTTATAGTAGATTATTGTGAGGACTTATTCAATCGATGCCGTGTTTGACGGTTTATAAGCCGTCTTCAAAATTGTAAAGTACGACCACGATGTACTAATAATCTGAAACAATAATTGTATTTTTAAATAGATACAGATAAAAAAGATAATTAGCAAGAAAGTTTCGTTATTTTCTTGCGTTAAGAATAAACATGACTTTCTCAAAGAATTGTAGATTATATTAATTTTTATTTGTCAATTTTGCAAGTTTTGATTAATTGTTATTTCTGTTAACTAATAAGTAAAGTACCTAAATATGTACCTTAGTAAAACTTTCATAGCAAATCGTTGAAAATTTATAAGCTGTCAGTCTTTGATATTTATGTGATCTGAAAAAAAAGTATTGTACAATCGCAATCATTTCCACAAGAGTAATTCATTACTTAGTAGAAGATAAATTGTCATTATTTTTTCGGGTTATTTGTAAAACACCAACAGCCTCACAGGAGATTGTGGTGTATAAACAAAACTTGGTCTGCTGGAGAGTCGATTTTTTTGTCTGTATTCGGAAAAGTAGTAGAACAAACAAAGTATTTAAATTTGGAACACGTCGCGTCGCCGGCCGCTCCGCCCAATGTTTTTAATTTTGCACTGGCTGTTTATACCACGTTTTGTTGTTGTTTGTGAATGCGCCCTACAAGGCTGCAACTTTTTTTAAACCATTTGTTTTTAACTATTGTAAACTTTTTCATTGCCAAATTCAGTTCTATTTTTAAATTACTTTTCCACCCTAGGGTGGAACGAAGAGTTTTGGACCCGCTGCTCAGTTCAAATATACATCACTTTCCGAATATGAGAAATGAAAATATTATTTATGATGTTAGTAATCCACTCCTGCGAGGTTGTTGGTGTTTTACTAGTAACGATTTAATGTAAGTATATCAAATATTTCGAACTCTTAGTATTAATCTTAAGGCTTAGCCTTCTAACGATGTTTAATTAACTTACCTTCTCATTATAATAAGCAAAAACTTCTTAGATTTCTCATCCATGTTATACCATTTGCTCAGATATGCCGTTTCACCAATTTTCCTACTCTGTAACAATAACATTTAAAATACATAATTATTTATATGAATATTATCGTCAATGTTCTATAAAAATATTATCGCGTTTGTTAAAAGCAAAAAAAATGTTGTATCTACATATTTGCTAGCAAGTCACTTTATCGGCAATTTATATGGTAAAACCAAAATCATAACATTCGATATTCTGGATAATATTTACCTCATGAATTAAGTTCTCCCCAAAAATACTCATTAATAGTATTTGAAGTAAGACAGAAATTAAAAACAGGCTGCATCCAGGCAGTTGAGTCCTTTCACCCATCTAAAATAACAAATAGTTAAAGTAATAATGATATAAAAGTTTTCATTTATCTACTCGTTTTACAAAATTGTATTTATCTTGTAATGTTTGTATGTTATTATCTTATAATACCTACTCACTGTGATATTAAATCCTAGGGCACATATTTCAAGTGAACCAATTAAAACATTAAACAGATTTGGTAAACAAAATATTTCTTCCAAATCTTCACTCAATCTGTAAAAAATATATTTTTATTAATATACTTTTTTTTGAATGGTTTAATGGTAACTCCATTAAACAATAATCATATGTGTATCTGATCATCTGTGTATATCGTGTTGATTCAGTAAAAAAAAGTACACAGGGACAAAAATCCACTACCGCATTTTCAGTCAAAATGCAATTTTTCGCATACTTATATGCAATCAAGACCACTAGGAATATTTTACTATTTCATTATCACGTAAACTTAATTGCTTCTCGATGGAATGAAACGTTTAAATTATAAATCAGTGAAATTTGACCCTGCTATGAGTACTTACTTCAGAATATATTGATGTTTTTTTACAATCTCTCTCAACCCATGAGTATTTGTTTCATCTAAACATCTTATGTCTTCAGTTAAAATGGCAAAATTGTTGCAAATATGAAGAGTCATGACGTAATAAATTGCATCTACTGTTGTGAAATAGAGCACACAAATATTACCTGAAAAAAATGTAATGTAGTTAAGAAAAAAAAATTAAACTACTTAATTGCAAAAATTGAATAATCGTTTTTTTTGTCAATATCTTTTGCTATTACAAAACAACTTCCGTCTGTGATTCAGAATTAAAAAGTAGTTGTTTTAACCACTGATATTCGATACATTAAAGTCCCTTGCAGCACTCAAGAGGAATCTGCATGCTTATCTTTTTGTCAAAATCCTAATTTGCGACACTTTTTATTATTTAGATATAATGTAGTATTATTCTATTATTTGCTTTGTATCTGTGTAAGTTTATTAGGTTATAATTTTAGTAGGTCTATTATTTTGTTAAATTGTATTATTTTAATGTGTATGTTTGCTGGCACACTGCCCTTCACATATCTCTCCAGCTATCCAAAGTCTCAAAGGTTGTCTGGAAGAGATCGCTCTAAGCGATAAGGCCGCCTTTGCTCAACATAGTTTTAAGTTTTATGTTATTGTATTTCCTGTAATGTGTGTGTGCAATAAAGTGTTTATCTATCTATCTAAAGTAAAGTTTCATATTTGTAGATGCCAATAGTAAGGGTACTATCATTATTATTATTACTGAACGTAAATGCAATTATGGTCGAAGTTCAAATTACGATTGAAATTGGATTTCTGAAAATTGAATCGACAAAGATATAATATAAAAGCACAACCAACAGCTTAAATGCTAAATTACATAAAATATAAATATATAAATATAAATATATACAAAATATAAATATATAAAATATCAAATTACCACTTAAAACGGAGTAGAAGAACACAAGACACCACGTCGGCCAGTTGTCAGTAGAAAATGGCACCAAAACAGCATACGATAGGGCAAAAACAATTTTATTCGATTTAAAATAAGTGTAAGCTATGACAATTAGAGAAGAAAAGTTATAGATCGAAACCAAAACCACATTTAGTACAAAATAATACTTTATGAGACTCTTCATGACCACTATTTTGTTCTTGACAAGTTCTTTTGCTGCCCTATTTTCGAGAATTTTGGAATAAAGACCATCGAGGGCTTTAGTAAGTTGAAAAATTTTTTGTTTCTTAAAAGCGATACTTATCATTTTCAATACCGATAGTGAGCCAATACATGTGCAAGGTGTCAATTCCGTTATTTTCAGTAAATTATCTGAAGAAAATTTCACAAATAGAAATCCAGCCTCCGCTATTATAATCAAAGTTAAAGTAAGCAAAAGAAAGTAGAATCTAAAATAGATCTTCGAACTGTCAAAAGGGATTCCTATCATCCAAAAGTTGATTTTTATTTGTTTCACTAAATCCTCAAATGGCGGAATATCCATTTTCAATTGGCAAGATGTGTATAGTCACTTCTGTTGCCTATCGAAGTGAATCAAAAAGTATAGGTAGTTTTAGTTTTGGTAAAAAGCTTAAATGGCTTCATATAAAATAATCGTTAATTGTTTCTAGGGTTGTCCACAATTTCACTGTTTTCTGTAAACTTATATTTTTGTAATTTTTTATTAATTACCACGTTCAAACGTTAAAATGATTCGACAGCTTCATCAACGCCTGAGCGGTCGCCGGCGTCCGGACAACAATAGAAAATCTTTGTGTCTTGTTTTCCGGGCGTTGACGAGCTAATGTGGCAATATTAACTTTGATTTACATCATTTTATTTGTATGGTTTCTATACCTCAAAAGGAATAAAGGAACTCTTATAAAATCGTCATTCCAAAGAAATTATCAAACTGAGGGCCTATTACAAAACATAATCACGATAGTCAGACGCAATTCGTCGTACAATTTACTTGATATTGAACCTTATTTGTAAGTCAATAGTGCCACGGTGTGCGACGAATATCGTACGCTTATCGTGATGCTTTTTTGTAATAGGCCCTCTGAATCTAAGAGAAATATTTGTAATTGTTTTTTAATTGGGACGACCCTATTGTTCTATAAATGTTACATTAAAAAAACGACGAAACCACTTATTCAAGCTAACGACGAAGGCAAACATAGGCTGTGTTCTTACCGAGCGTAGTGTTATTTTACTGATATAAAAAAGCGTATTCGCAGATCCATCGAATCCCACCACCTATAGTTATGAGGTCATTTGTGGTGTAAACCACAAACATTGTCACACTGTGTTCATACAATTTTAAAATTAATTGCATGGATTCTGTTGGAGAATACATGCAATTAAATTTAAAATATTTAAATGAAAAAGTGAGACAGCTAAAATAGTTTTCTTTCCTTACTTTTGGGAGTTTTGCTAAAACATTTAATTACATAATTTGTAACAGAAAGAATTTATGCCTTTTTATACTGCTGTATATTTTTACAATTTACCAAAAAAATATTTTTGATTCTGTATAAAATATAAATAATTAATAGAGAACAATTTCGTAAGACGAAAGAAAAGTTATAAGAATAAACTCTGGTTGAAGTATGAAAAAGTTTCTCATTATGAATTCCTCTTTACTATTTGTATGTTATCAAGTAATTAACAAAAAATACTTTTTGATTTTATAACAAATTAGTACGTTCGCACCTGTGTTTACTTCAATTACGGAATACCAATCAAAATACTAAGGTTGTTATTGATACTTCAAGCAGTGTTTAATCTGTACCTATTAGATTGGAAATAAATAACTTGTTTTCTACTTTTTTTTTAATTTCAACTGAACTAGTATTCGTTCGTGGTTTTGTGTATTCTGTTGTTAATAAATCTTGCGTCTAAAGTCTAGTTGTACTGATTGACTGGTGCAAGTTGTCCTGAATTTAAGTATTGTTTCTTATTTCTCAGCAGATTTAGGTGCATAATGTTCTAGCATAATGGTAACAAAAAGTATCATTTATTATTACACAAGTTTTCCCAATCGGATACAAATAGTATATCCATGATGTTTACGCCATCATACTGTTAAATACTGTGGCTCATAGTCTTTGATTATAAGAAATTAGCTTTTCTTGTAGTGTTATTTTATAATAATTATATTTAGTTACTAATTGTACAGCCTGGGTGTAATATCTTCTATTAAGTTTTTATTTTTATCTTACTTGACAAAACACATTTAATATTTCAGAATTTGACATGTTTTAATAATTTACTAACTTTTCTTTATCAAACTTATGACAAAACTTTCATTCAATTTTCATAATGGACGCTGTTGCATTGCCATGTCACTGAAGTTGAAAGTGGAAAAGCGGTGGAAAATTATTGACAACCATCCATAGACATTTTTATAGTTTTGTACACCATGCGTTTCTAACATTGTTAAACACTTTTCGAAATGGCTGAAATATGATTTTTCCCCATATCTCCGCCATTTTCAAAAATTTCCAAAAACTGAATCGACAAAAAATCCATACTTAAGTAATTAAAGAACCCGCTCACAAAATTACACGAGAATCGATGAATAAATGCAACCTGTAGATGCGACTGCCGGATGGATATACAAAAGCATTTTCGCCCAAGCTGAATCGGAGACGCTTCGCTCGCGCTTCGAACTTGCTCGGTCAAATATTAATATTTTTTGTCACTTTCTGATTAGCCTAGGACTAGCTAAAAGGAAAGTGTCTCAAGAAAGCTTCTCTAAGTTAGGTAATACAAACAAACGACGCTATTAGAGTTACAACACTGAACTTATGACACAAGAATACTACAAAAATGCAGAATTGCATCGCATAATTCTGACATAACTGCGCAGATTTAATCGTCTGAGCAAACATATGGACGCTCCTGTTAAAATATGCCTGTAATACTTCACGGACTTAGTAAGAACGCCTACAGTCAGCCCAAGTGGAAATTTTGGAACTATTCCTTAGATTTAAGGAGATTTGCTACTTAAAGTCTGGAAAGATTTACTGTATGTGTTAAAATGAGAAACGTGACTATGCATAACAATTTGACATAAAAAAACTAACAAATTATGCATTATTCACCCAATTCTAAAACTGGTAATTGAAACAAATAATTATTGTTGTATTGAATATTTAAATGTACCCAATCGAAAACTGTTAGTGTTCAAAATGTTGTATCATTATGCGTAAAATTGGTTACCTAAAATTGTGTCGCCTTCTTTACGCCGCAAAACTATTTTTCTAATAGCAATAGTATGCAGTGCAGTTTTCTAAGAAATTCAATTTTATAAGAAGACACGTAGTGCAGGCAGGTGCCTAATATTATTATAGTGAGAGTTATTTTATAGCGCCAATGCTGCTTTTAGAGATGAGTCTTTCCGTAGGGAGGTGCGAGATTTTCCGCACAAATGTATGGATTTTCTCTTGTTTAACTTTAATTTCATTGTGTTTTTCATAGATTGTTTCATCACTCTTAATAAATCCGTCGACCTGAATTTATTACATAAGTGTCACGTTGGTACATAGGTACCCACGTTTCACAAAGAAGATGTAAAATTATTATTTTCATTAGATAAGCACCATGTAGTTCATTATTTTGTTATATATTCTATTTCTTGGACATTTAAAATCATGATCACAATTATATTTTATACTATATTATCACAATATTTATTTTTCAATACAGTTGCTAAAAAATGTAAGTTTACGATGACAGTCGAGCGTGCGGAAAGTTGATTTTACCGCACGCCGTGCGTTTTTGTTTACGGAGTAGTACAGCGTGCGGAAAGATGATTTTACCGCACGCCGGCGCCGTGCGTTTTTGTTTACGAACGTTTTTTTTAATTTCTACTAGCTTCCGCCCGCGACTTCATCCGCGTGGACAGTAGAAAAATATTGCAACCAGTTTAAAATGACCCCTTTAGTGTATGAAAGCTAGTACTACGGAGAGTTCAAGCTGTTTCTCTGGTTCCACCCACCCGAATTTGATGAAACATAGCTTAGATTTTAAGTTGGACCACAATCTACTAAATTGTGAAAAATCCATCAAAATTCGTTTAGCGGTTTTTGCGTAATTCGCGCACAAATATTTAGAATTTACAGTTTTATTATATGTATAGATTACAATTTCAGCAGTACCTATAATGTTTTCTCGCAAATGTATTGAAAAACGTAGTATGGCACACGGTTGTTAAGGTTTTTTAAAACTCCTTACCAACCTTGTATCATAAACTACTATTATTTATGGATGTAACTGGCATCAAGTATATATTTTTTTTATCTACCCTATAGATATAATACTAGCCTCTTACATAGAGTCTGTGCGGAAAGCTACCGTCATGAGAAATGTGCTTGATTACCTTTTTTGTCATGTTGACGGCTTATCGATCGAAAGATTCCCTGCAAGCTGCAAGGTACACCACTAGTACTCGAATCTCATTGGAGGCCACAAAGACGTCGGCTTTAACCGCGATAATCTCCGCGCAATATCAACCGCCACAGTGAAGGTATTATGCAAATGCTGCCGATAAGCGCACCGTCCCCGAACTATGTATAAAATTAAATTGCACTACCTTGATGACAGTGCGCAAACTACAACGGTATAGTGTTCGAGTGATACTGACGTTGGGTTGGGGGATTTCATTGCGGTTAAAGTTATGTTCAGTAGAAGCTAGTAGCATTTCGAACTCATACAGGGAAGGGCTGTCTACAAGTTATATTAGCAACCAGAACTAAAATCTATGGAAGTGTAATTGCAAACAAATATTGCTTAAAAAATTACACCACGGGGCAGAAAAAATACAACCCGCTTTAGCTTTAGTCGGGCTGACGTTAGCGTTCTTTATAATAATTGCAGTTTGTATTGTGTAGAGAAAAGAGAAAAAGAGAAAGTTTATTAGAAATCACGTCCTGTGTTAGTCAAATGGTGTAAAAGACGCAAGGAAGGCTGTAAAAATATGCAGAAATAACGTATCATATTATTAGAAATTATCTATGAAAGGATTATATCTAAGGATTCCGGCCCAATGCACTAGCCGCAATCCTAAGGGTGCGGGTTCGAGTCCCGTCTGAGCTGCTACGGGTGAGTCGATTTTTTCTCGTATTTTTTCGATTATTTTAAGTAACTTAATATACTTATAAAAAAAGCATTGTGAATGCTAAAATCTAAAAATTCAATATTATATAGCTGTTTCATCTTAATCGATTGACTGGCATCTGTAAAGATGTTGCATTCGAATGTTGAAGGCAATTCTTTACATTGATGAAATAACGCTGGCTTACAGCGAAAACGTAAAAAGTACTAGAAAATTTCGCCACTCCCACTAGCGACTCGGTAGCATAATAATTGGTTAGTGCATTGGGCCGGAATCCTAAGTGTGCGGGTTCGAGTCCCGTCTGAGCTGCTACGGGTGAGTCGATTTTTTCAAGTAGTTTTTCAATTATATTAAGTAACTTATTATATAAAAATAGCATTGTGAATTCTAAAATCTAAAAATTCAATAAAATAATGATTAAAGGTTAAAGAAGCAAAATGTTCTTTTAACGCTGAGGCAGGGAGCTTTTTGACCCAAGGGCCTTATTGTAAATGTTTTTTATTTTTAATTTTTGTCAGAATGTGTGATGAGAATGGATAAAATTAGGAATGAGTATGTCAGAGGAAGTCTGAAAGTAGCACCAGTAACAGAGAAGTTGAAAGGGAATCGTCTGGCTTGATTTGGGCATGTTATGAGTAGAGATGAAAGGCATGTTACTAGAAGAGTAATGGATATGGATTTTGAGGGCTGGAAAATAAGAGGAAGACCGCAGAAAAGATGAATGGATTGTGTACGGAATGATATGAATGTGAAGGGAGTGGATGAGGAGATGACGAGTGACAGGAAGGAATGGAAGAGAAGAACGCACTGCACCGACCCCAAATAAATTGGGATAAGGGTAGGGGGATGATGATGATGTACCATCTCACTTCAATCTTCGTTGTATTGTTACTATTTGTGTGGTCTTTGGTTAAATAAATAATTTCTCTTTCTCTCTCTCTCTCAAATTCTGTTCCAGTCAAGAGTCAGGACATAGAATTGCTATCCGAAAGCTATAAAACGATCTCCTAATATTTTCTGTTTGTCAATGATAAGGAGTTCAGCCTGTCAATTCTGTAACCAAACTAGCATCTCACTTCGAACTGCAAATGGTTTTATAGTCCATGATACGTCCGACACGTCCGTGGCACGAAGGATCGTAAAACGAGTGAGTGACGTCAGTCATTAGGGTTGCGCGTGCCATTGAAATGAGTCCGAGCCCTCCCATAAGGCCTATAAGTGCAAGGGAGCGCGCAATATAGCTACTCCGTTCGCACATTTTATGACCTCGCGTGCCACGAACATTCTCATGGACTATATAGGTAGCTACCGTAGCTATCCAAAAACTTTTGTGATTAAAAAAAAAATATCATCATCTTATAATTTATCATTTCAAAATTCCAGCGCAGAGAAGTGAGATTCAAAGCGAGGTTCGAGTTTAGTTACAGAAGCGACATGTATTATGTAACATGAGTAGTACCATGGCCAATAAAATCACCCATATTATTACCTACCGGTACGAAGGTACCAGGGGCAAGAAGAACCAGCCTACCAAAACGACGTAGATAACATATAACTGGCGTGGCAAATTTTTACCTTGACCTTTGTTAGAATCGAATCCAAAATGTTTTTAAATTTTATTGTTTAGTTGTGTAAACCTGTGGGTACACAATCAATTAACAAAGGCAGCTCTTGTCCAACGATGTTGCCTTTGAACTCATCCCACGCGCGTTGTTTTAAATTTACCAGCAAATTCTATTCAGAATTATTTTTGCGATAGAAGGTAAGGCTTTACGACAAAATATTACCGGAGCTTACATGCTTTGTCCGTATTTTACATGTATGGTGAATTGTACTAAGCAATAATCGTATATTATGACGAACGAGGCTCAGGTGCGTCATAGGGTAGCTCGGTAAGTTATAAGGGTATAGATTTGAAAATGCTGTTCAAATCCAATGAAACATTTCTAGTTCGTTTTAGAATTTAACACGATCTTAGAATATTTTTGGCATTACACAGATAAGTTAGGTTAGGTACCCAAAGAATTAATAGTAAAACGTTAAACCGTCGGTCCCGGCTGTTGTCAATTGAGAGGCCTTACAGGCGGCTTGATAAACTCTAACACCAGAGGTGGCCACTAATCCTAATTCGATAAGAATAAGAAGAAATAGTTTTTTAATAGTTTCTTAGAAAAAAATGCCGATATTTATTTGGTTAGCATTCTGCTTATAGGAATGCTTCTAACTATCTAACTACATTTACTCAATTCGTTTCCAAATCTCTTCCAGCAAAACTTTGTGGAAAAACAAGTCACACTGAATTGTCATCCCTAAGGAGCCACTTTATCTTAACTTGGGAACAAAAATAGCTTCCCTTGTGACGGCCTGCCTAATAGTGGAGCTTACGGATCCATCGCACTTTACTGCGTACGTGAAGAATACTGGGAAAGTGACCTTTGCTAAGCTTTAATGGACGATGAAGCTCGTTTTTGTACAATGAAAACAACTGGAAACCAAAACATCCAACTAGGTCTACAGGAAGACACGTGGCAAAATTTCAGGTTGTGTTTAGCCCATGGAACTGAATCAATTTCTGGAAACATACTTGGGTAATATTATTCTATTGCTCTATTAATATCGTCATGTTAAAAAGTTAAAACCAAAGAAGCTTATAAGAATAACCTGATTAAATCCCGAACAGCAGAACTTTTCGAAATAAATGGAAAACACGGAACTTTTCAGGAAGTTGTAATGTAATGGGTGAACCGCAATCCCGAACCGTATTAAAAGTTTGATTTTGTAATCGATAAATAATCAATACCACTATTCGGCTTCTTGTTCTATTCAGATTTTAGTAATCGTAATGGAATTATGGAAACCGTGAATTTCTGTGGTTGAGTGACTTGGGCACCGGTTTCCATGGTATCGCTATCTTTCGCTCGGGTCAAATTAGAAAAAAATATTTTTTAGGTGTATGTGGTACCTTGATGTTTCAGATTTTCAAAACACAAATGCTATAGCTACTTACCTTGGAATCGGTTGTCCAAAAATATGTTTTTGGTGTATGATTTTGGTCAATGGTGTTACTGAACAAAAAAAATAACACTGAGTACAATCATGATTTATATTCGTTTTACGTTTAAAATTATTAATCTTAAAAAAAGACGAAATATCAAAACTTTTCAATTTAATAAAAAGGTTAGACGTGATTAACTTGGAAAAGTCAATTTTTCAGTTCAAAAGTTAATCTATTAGGTAATCTGAAACACGATTCAAAGTCAATATAAACTTTATTCAAATAAAATTTTAAATTAACCACTTTAAAATAATTTTTTTTTATTTCACACATTTTTCAGTGACATTTAAAAATTTATAAAGTAACTATTTGCTTCACTAGATGGTGTTGATACACTTCGAAGCATAGTAAAAAAAATCACATTGTCACCTATTTTTATCAACGCCCAAAATTACCATTACAGGATGTTTTCCCTACGGTAAAGTCGCAACACAACATAATATTGTAACCCGTACAGTGGCACGTGCACAGTCACCTCTTTGCCGCATATTGACTGATATCAATAAGTTTCTGGATAACCAGTCTGAGTGCGATGTGTTTGCAGATGAGTTGAATTAATCTCAAGAATTTGTTTGTTGTTTTGTGAGAAGGCAGAACCGAAATCCACCTGTGTGTGATCTTATTTTCTATATATGATATATTCCTTTTATTGTTATTTTTCCATCATCTTTTCTTTTGTTGTGTGTAAATTACTAGTTACTGTAAGTGGCACTATCTGCCGTTGTAATTAGAATAAATAAATAAATAAATTAAGATCCATGAATTTTTAGATCCATACGAGACTTTTTTAGCTGACACGAAAAATAGGCGCAAGATAATTATCAGCTCTAACAGGAATCAGTACCTCTACCACGAATATCTATCGAAAAAAAACGCACGTAAAAGTTCTCATTAGAGGATTTATCTATGAGAAATCTCATTTCGCCTTTCGGTGGTAGATGACGCTGTACTTTCCCATACAAAGTTACTCTATCGAAAGTTTTTACGCGATTTTCTTTTCTATACCTGAGGGCCTAGCCTTAGTAACATTGGCAAATCTTCGTTATCGCTTCGCTTACGAAACATGTATGGGATTGACATAAGGTTTCGTTAACAATCGAATTTTAAAACGTCAAATCCATACATGTTTCGAAAGCGAAGCGATAACGAAAATTTGTGCAAATGTTACTTTGGCTAGGGGGGCTGGGGCCTTATCGCGGTAATTCTGAACGATAATACCAAAAACGTTACGTTGTCCTAAAAATCTTTGGTTTAGTTTCATAATTTTGACTTAAATTGTCCCAGATTGTAATCCTAGACTCCTTAGGCAGAGTATCCAACAATTTTAACAAAACTAAAGCGAGTATTTTTCTGTAAACGAAACTGAAACGGTAACGATTTAGCTTTGGTTTAATCGATGAAAATTAGCGCAATTAGGCCCCTGTTCTTGCTACGGGCACTCGATGTTATCCATATTACGGAATACAATTCAACAGAATTACAGATTAACTACCAAATGCATGTTTTTTATGCTTGAATTCCTCAATCAAAGCAATAAAACTCTGCCCCATGTGTTCCACCAACGAACATACGAATGCAGAAAATACTTTCCGCCATGTTGGAACTTCGGCTAGAGTCCCGAAAGCAAATACTGAGCACAAAAACTTCGTCCAACGTTTGTGGACACAGTTTGTTGTTGACTCGTCAGAGAACCGTGGAAACTTCGTATGGAAATCTTCGGAAAAGAATGAGAGAGCGCATTTTGTAAAACTTAAGTTTTTGCGTGAATCAAATATCACACTTTTGATTCGGTCGATCTGAAAAATTTCAGAAGGAAATTGTGAGAAAGGTTTATCAGCTGCTATGTTGGAATTTCTTCAGATCGTTTCTTTTAAACTTCTTTCAACATTTTTTTAAGGCAAAGAAATAATTTCCAGCTTTAACTAAAAAACCGGTTTGTTATTAAATACTTCTGATTGACTGATTTTATTATTGTTTTGTTTTCTTTAAATAATATTATTGGTTTAGTTAGGTCAAAGTTAAAACATTAATGAAACTGGGTTACACCTGAGATGTACTGCCACCTAGCACTTAAAAGTCATCCAATAAAATTGCCCCCTTTCTTTCTAAACACGAAGAAACTCTATAGCTACGTCTGTCCCTAACAAGGGATTATTTCCTCGCCTAAAGGGAAGAAAGTGCGAAAACTTTAATTAAACAAGTTTGGTGAGAATTGAGCTCGGGACTCTGTAAACGGATAATCGAAGCCATTGGAGTCACCTGAGAGCGGGTGTTTTGGTGTTTGACAGCACAATGGAGCGAAGTGGAGGGAAAGGTGTGGATCTGATGGGTGCATTGCTTGTATAAACTAGTGCAATCCTAACTGCCAATTTACATTTGTACTTAATAGCAACACAAAAATATAGTTTATTTTAAAATAACTAATTTTAAATATATCTCCACTGCTGGGGCACAGGCCTTCTTAAAGGGTGGACAACTGGACAAGGAGGGGGATATATAACCTATCATGCGGGCTCAACGAGGATTGGTGGGTGTTAACGACTGAAAACGTAGTTGGGACCAAGCAACGGCCTAAAGAGCCTTCCGAAGTACGAAGGAGCTCGAGATAATACACTTTTGGTCACCCATCCTTTGACAGGCGCTTGGTAAACGGCTTAAAGAGCCTTTCGAAGTACGAAGGAGCTCGAGATAATACACTTTTGGTCACCCATCCTTTGACAGGCGCTTGGGAAAGTTTCTTAACTGTCGGAATGCGCTAACTACGCACATCGAGCTCCTTAATAATTAGCGCAATGTTACACATAAAATAGTGTATCATCTAGCACTGGATTTATGTATAGTGTCTCAAATAAGTGCCACGTGGGACTATGAGAAATATTTAGGTAGGTAGGTACTTCATTTTGTAAATTGTGCCGGAAGTCAGTAATTGGCAAAAAACTTAATAAAGTATTTATAAGTATTATTGCGATTATATTTCACTCAAATAATAAACAAGTACGCTGATAAAAAAGATAAGAGCTTAAAAACGTGACTGCCAACAGCGGTTAAATGCGACGTGGCTGTTGGGAACATTACCAAAAGCTAGCGGAACTCAATAACGACAGAATATTTGATAGAATTTTTATAAAGTTTTGATGGCTGTTTAGCAGTTTGGTAGATGAAATTCGGTTTCAGATATGACTCGCAGATTTGGTTCTTTTATGGTATTATGCATAGAGCGGTTTCCAGGTTATCTACATAAAATTAATTATATTGCTTTCAAGAAGATGGAATACTTAAATCTTTGCAAAATAAATAAAGTACAGTTACTGTTGTTTTATCTCACAAATGCGGTTCTGCTATGACTGTTGTTGTTAGGCTCGTAAATGCACATTGTTTTAGTGTGCCTCTGCACGCTCTCGTACACACGCTAAAATAATGTGCACGTCTGGGGCTCAATTTTGCGGCCAGAGAGGACAAATTTCATACATCAGAAAAGATAAGACCTACGCGATAGAAAGAGAGGCAACTACAAAGTGCATGTTTTGGAGCGAAGGGAGCGCTGTGCGGCCTGAACTGCACTTAATTGTGTCGGAGCAAGAGTCGCAATTTATTTAAACGATTTTGCGGAGTGCAACTTCTGTACGCTAGTACTATTGTCTATTCTGTGGCACGTCTAACAACATTGATAGCTGAACCGCATTCGTTAGCTAAAACAACTGTAAGTTTAAGGATTAAGGATCTCACTTTTGGTAAGTTATATTTTTTCTTCAACATAATACTACCTACTTATTCTGTGACATAATGTGCACATTGTCATTTTTGTATTACTACATCTGCTTGATGCTGGCGTCTTGAAAGTTAGCTTACGTAGTTACGAAATGTTTTATTTAAGATCCGTTATTGTATTTACGATAAATAAAAATCCTCTTATTACTTAAACTTAAAAAAACAGACGCTCTATTTTTTAATAACTTAAAAAAAAAAAAATTTAAAATTTAAACTGTTTATTTTTTAAAGTTTTTTTTTCAATACAATAATTACAATTGCAGGCAAATCTTAAAATTAAAGATTGTGAGGCCCTAGTTACCCTCTTATTTGTTAGTTATGTTGGAGTTTGAATGTGGATCCGACCCTTTGTATAGGAATTGATCTTTTAAAAAATACTTTTTTAATGTATTTTTAATTTGCATGGTATTTTTATCTTTGATTTTATCTACAAAAAATTTAGGTAGTTCATTTAAAATTTTAGGAAGGTTACACATCCATACTCTTTTACCGTAGTTGTTGGTACATTTAGGTATTTACTGCTGTAAGATTTCGAAATTATCAGTGACCTATTCCCGTTTTAACCGAACGTTTTTAGAAATATAAGGAAGCAATTTCCAAAGTGAGGAAAGACGTATGCTATTGTTACTTTTGTATACTAAATAAACATTTACAAACTGTAGACGTGCAGAGTGCATGTATTGTTTCGTAAAAACCAATGTTTAGTAGCCACTAAACCGAATAATTTTACCGAAAACCCTTTTTCATAATTGATCTTTTTTGTAACTCTATATCATTAAATTGAATACATTAAAAATAAGTTTTTTTTTTATTTTATTAAAAAAATGAGTTCGAATTCGAAAATTTGAAAACAGGGGTTTTGCATGTCTTATGTATATACATTTTTTTTTATTTTCAAACCTTCAGCCGTTTTTTCTGCCTTATTAAGATAAGTAGCATAAGGTTCAACGAGCGACGTAAAGCCAATGCATCATAAAGACCATTATTTATTCGCACTACATTTCATTAGGCAGATTCACATTGAACAATAATAATGATAATAATTCACATTGTCATAATTCTAACGCCAACTTAACGAGCTTATCAGTCCAAATATCGTATCACCCTAAATAGCGCAAATTTATACAGTTTCATCGGATTTGTGCCTATTGTTATTCATAATTGTAAATCGTATGCGTGTTTCTGTTTGCCGGACATACCGCAATCACATCCAATACCGATATTGTAATCAATATAGCATTTGGCTATTTGCGTCCTCATATTAGCTTTTGCTTATGAATAATAAGCTGCTATCTGATGAATGACGTATACAGGGTGTTACAAAAACGACCCGCAATGCCGAATATGTTCGACAGGGACCATCAAACTGAACAAATTTTACTATGGGACCACATCCCGCCGTGGGGTGGTTCCACTCATAATTACAAGCAACTTTTACTATAGGCCAACTCTCCTCCTCGCAAAAAAAATCAGGAAATAGAACCATGGGGCTCGATTAAAAACTCTTAAAACCTAGAAGATACTAGACTTCTTGGAAACCGCTGGGCTCAAAGAGGTACTATAATTAGGAGGCGAGTTACAATAGATCTTTTAGGTCACGCAGTGACTAGAGCTCCAACTACAAACCCCGATTGCGGGGTATAGGACTGTAATGTTGATGCCATTCGCCCGGTCCTCAAGCAGTGGCGAGATAGGGAGCATGGCTCCCTGACATACAGGATGACACAGGTACTTACCGGGTACGGTTGCTTCGGTAAGTACCTGTGTCGAATACGGAGAGAGGCTGCTCCGGTGTGCCATGACTGCGGTGCACCGGTCGACACCACGGAGCACACTCTAGCTGAGTGTCCGACGTGGTCGTCACAGCGACAAGAGTTGGAGGCGGTCGTTGGAGGAGACCTTTCGCTTCCTAGCGTGGTAAACGCCATGCTGGGGAGTGACAGGTCATGGCAAGCGATGGTTTCCTTTTGTGAGAACGTCATCTCGCAAAAGGAGGCCTCGGAGCGGATTCGAGAGGCGGATGCGCACGCAGACCTGCTCCGCAGACGACGGCCAGGAGGGCGGAGGCGCCGATACACGCACCTTATTCCCCCCTAGTTGTTGGAAGGGGATGACCAAATGCCCCGGTCATCCCCTAGCTGTCGGGCTGTGTGAGCAGAACACCAGGGCTGCACGGTGCTTGACATCCCGGTCCCGAAAGCCTTGCGTGTTACAGCGGGGCATTAGGAGGTTTTTAACTGATATGCCATTGGGTAGCCCCTAACACTCAAATAATAATAATAATGGGGGTCGAGTGGTCGACAGAGGATTACATTAATTGACAATTTTTATACAATTTGCCGAACACTAAAGAATATTTATGCATGCACTGCAACACTCGATTTTGATATTGTAAACGGATTATTATTAGTGAGCCGACGCAAAATCGCTAGCGATGCATGAATATGATTTTATAGGAGGAAAATTATTGGACAAAAACTCTTTGTGGTAGAGTGCGGCATAATGTGTGGCATAATGGTATTAAGCCTTATGAAATTTTACGCTGATAGATTATTTTGTTATCTGTCCTTTTACGGATACTAATGCGGTTTTACTGTATTTTGATTTGGATTTTTAATATTATTGTTTATAAATACAAAACTTTGCTTTATTTTTTTAAATTGTTGTAACTACCTAAAAGTTCACTTCCGGAAGTAAATCATGTAAAAATACCACTTTATCCAAACGACCAAAGGGCAAAAATGCTTTCGTATGTCCGTTCGGCTGTCTGTTTGTTCTGTACATTTCTCAACAGATTCTTGTGAAATTTTGTGAGCAGGTTCAGATTTGACAAACCCCAAATCCTTGCTAGGGAACGTAGATTCATTCCTAGAATGCTCCGCGAGGCTATCGAAATAAATAAATATCCTAATTTCAATAGAGATGATGGTTGGAAAATTCCACCAGCTTGGGACCCCATCATTCACAAGCTAAAGCCCCAAACACACACTGTAAGATCTAATGATACGGTTAGTTCCTTTTGCAAATAAATTAATTAATATAAAAGACGGAGGTCGGCCTTCCTCTCCAAGTTTTCTTTCGCCATTTCTTTCTTGGAGGGGCCTCCCAATTTTTTGAAATGGTAGTAGTTTCAGTAGATTCTCTCTTTTTAACATATAAAATTAAATTAAAACCAAACCAAAATTAAACTAATTAAATTTGATAAATTTTAATTTCTGAACGTTCTAAAAAATTCATCGCTTGAGGGTAGGCTCACAAGTAGCTTCAGTCCCCCGTGACCACGGCAGCTGCAAAGGTGCCGAAACGTCGGGAAAATCAAAAATCAAACCAAATACCAACTAGTTGCCGGGGTGCTTTCAATAAAACCGCGCTAGTATCCGTTAAAAGTGTTTTATTTCATGTCTAGTGAGCGCGTAAGCTTGAGAAGTGAATAGGTTCTATAATTTATATGGATGTTTTTCGGGTCAGTTTTTCAAAATTTTTCAAAATGGCGGAGATATGAGGAATAATCATATTTCAGCCATTTTTTATTTTTTTTATTTAGCCATTTCGAAAAATGATCAAAAAGTCGCAAATGCGAGGACCTCGCATTGTACAGTACCTTTACATTACCACCACCTATAATGAATATAGTCAAAATTGTGTCCAACCCCATGTTGACATGTCGACAACAATAGTTCCCAATGTCACCAAGGAATAATGAAGCGTTGTTCAGACTGTAATCTGTGTGAGTTTACAGCGCATGCGCGCAGCATCCCTCTTCTCACACGCTGCTGTTATCAAACGAATCACAACTGTAGTGCGTAGGCGATTGGGTTCTCTTTTGTTTGGAGTGAAATCTGGAGTGAATTTCAACGCTATACGGAATGGCAATAAGGTTTCAGGATTCGAATTTTTTAGATGTCTCCGGATCGTGATGAAGGCGGCACGTGTCTCCCGCGCGTATTTCTTCAGATATTGTTTCGTACCTACGCGTTATTGAGACGCTCGCTTTTAGTGACGGAAATAAGTGATTAGTTCTGTGGGGTGGTTCACCGTGGTTCACATTTTGTGATCAAAGTTTGGAGAACACGGATTTAACAGTCGGACGTAAGTTGGGATTTGTTTATATTTTGAGTTTACTTTTAGAATTCTTAGACGAGAACGGGTTAGGGTATCGTTTGTTTAAGTTTTAAACTAAGTTTCAATGTTGCTTGGAAGTTCAAAAAGATTTTTAATTAAATGTAAGTTTTTTGTGTATGTAAGTTCTGCTCATATTGCGTTATTTTATAATAAGTTTGCAACAAGAACAATACGCAGTAGAATATAATTAGAGCTAATGAATAGAATCTGTATTCTATTAAGGCGACTATATACCAAGTGGCGCCCTTAAATCTTAATTAAATTTACTAACCTAAGTACATAATGTATCGAAAATTCACATGTACAGATTGACTAGTTTATTTACAAACAATACCATTATGTGAAATATAGTTCGATGTAGCAGTAGTAGGCAAAAGTGCTTAAAGTGCAATGGCCACTTATTGCTCTTTTGCCTACTACATTTACAAAGAACTATAAATCTATAATTTATTGAGGTTATTGTTTGTAAATAATATATACTATAGAACCTTAGCTTCAATCTGTACATGTGTATTTTCGATACATTATATTTTCGGTACATAATAATAATAATACTTAGCGAGCAACAAATTTAATTGAGATTAGGGCGCCATTTGAAGGATATAGGAGCCTTAATTTAATATAACCCCTATATATGTAAATGATGGCACTACTTCTTAATCAAGGTGGTGTTAACAGAAGTGGTACCTACCACAAACCCCCAGACTTGAGACAATAATAGAAAAGTTTGTTAATACTTATAAATGGGTGTGGTTTAAATAGTTAGCAAATATTCGTATTTTGGTGATCAGAAAAATATATTTGGTCAGCCAAAATGGTTAGTTGGTAACCGATTTTTTGTTTTTACCCTCAATTTTTTTAGTATACTAACTGTTAATTAAGTATGCACAGTAAAATAATTATTTATTGACCGAGCGAGCGCAAAGCGTTACAGTTTAGACAAAAATGCTTTCGTATGTCTTTCTCTTTGGCTGTTCTCCTCTACAGGTCGCATTTCTCAAGCGATTCTTGTAAAATTTAGTGAACAGGTTCGATAATTATTATTCATAATTATATAATTTTGGTTGATTCAGATTTTCGAATGTTTTAAACCGTAAAAAACATATTTCAGCAATTTCCAAAAAAACGATAAAAATATGTCACTCGCGAGGTCTACAGCTCACAGAGCCACTAGTTTATTATATATAACTAGCGACCCGCCCTCGCTTCGCTTCGGTTGCTTCCTTTCTTACCAAAATGCAACCTTCGAACAACACCCAAAAAGAAAACAAATACCTTACAATCGTCACCCATTCGCTCCAAAAGTCTGTTTCCGTTCCGTTCGAGTCCCGTCCCGTCATCAGTGTAGGAAACGCACTCGAATCTATTTTCTCGAACGTTATGTTTTGCCTAAACTCCTAAGATATTCATTTAAATGGTATTGTGTCATCATCATCATCATCATATTAGCCGCACGACACCCACTGCTGGGTATAGGCCTCCCCTAAGGATCTCCACGACGATCGGTCCTGCGCTGCCCGCATCCAGCGGCTTCCCGCGACCTTCACCAGATCGTCGGTCCACCTTGTCGGGGGCCTACCCACGGAGCGCCGTCCGGTGCGTGGTCGCCATTCCAGAACCTTTCCGCCCCAACGGCCATCGGTTCTTCTCGCTATGTGTCCCGCCCATTGCCACTTCAGCTGAGCAATCCTTCGAGCGATGTCGGTTACTTTAGTTCTCTTGCGGATCTCTTCGTTTCTGATTCGATCACGCAGGGAAACGCCGAGCATGGCTCTCTCCATTGCACGCATGGTATTGTGTAAATTGTTAAAATAATGTGCATAAAATGCTTAATGTAACTGACATATTTAAGTTGTTAAGGATTAATACTGTATCCTTCTAAATAGCTTTCCAAATTACCGCAATTTTTTAAGATAACACGTAATATTGGGGTTTTTTAATGTCAGAAATGGCGACATTTAGATTGAAAACCCAGTGTACATCAACTGGTCACAAAAAACTTAATTAAAAGTAAGTATTCCAAATAATAAGGCAAAGGTACTTACTTTTGAAGTTCAAGTCAAATGACATAATATATCTAAAATAAATTAATAATAGAATCCCAGTCGATCTTTTGTAAAGAACAGAAATATTAAAGTTCGACTTTCATAATTATCCCTTTCTGATAATAAAGTATTTAAGTCTGAGAATTAATAATTCTACCTTTGAAATTTCGACTTAAGATTTTTAGCAGAGGATTATTTTCGATTAAATGGAATTTAAGTTAATTAATAATGCATTGATTTTCTATTGAAGATGTAGTGGGTATTCTGTATGTACCTACTTACCTACTTTACTTCTCTAATATTCTTTTTAAGGCCAGTATATTCGAAATGTTCTAAATTGGCCTATTTTTGATTCAACGATAAACAATCAAATATTCTTTATTTTTAGCTGATAAAAATATTATGTGGAAGTTTCATAAACGGTCTTCATTATTTTACGGTTAAAGATACGATTTTCGTATCTTTACTCGACTATGAAAATATGCAAAGACAAAAAAAAAATTCATTAATTTTGTATTTTTTGGATAATACTTAAAGTTTATTAGTCCCTTATTCATGAATAATATATAGAAAAATAGTTAATGACATATAGAAGAATATTCAATGGTAAATTTTTCAAAAAGTGACTTAATGCTCAAAATAACAACAAAAACGTTGAAAAAATTGAAATTCTATTGAAGTCGGGTGGGGCTGGAGTACAGATTCCTTTTTTTATTCTAAAAGCCCCACCCGACTTCAATAGACGTATTTTTATTATTACGAATATTATTTCTTGCTTTTTAGAGGTAGGTTTTTTTGAAGTCGGTTTTTTGTTTTTTTTTAAACAATTTTTTATTTTTTTATTAAAAAAAACAAAAAACCAACTTCAAAAAACCTACCTCTAAAAAGCCTTGTAGGTAAGGTATATTATAATACGATTATCTTACGTATAATACGTAAGATAATCGCGGAGAAACATACATACGGGCCAAACTGAGAACCTCCTTTTTTAAGTCGGTTAAATAACCTACACTTAAGATATCCCTCATCCTACAAAAAATAATTATCTTAATCAGTTCATAAACAAAGAAGTAATACGACCATTATCATCGAGGTAATCACAGAAAATCATGCTATTTTCGTGCTTTTTTCAAGATTACTTGAAAAGTACTGAACCGATTTCCAAATTTTAAAAAAGGGACCAACTTGAGAGTTTACCTAATGTAATAAAGTTTGAATCATTTCAATCGGTCCAGCTGTCTTCGAGTAATCGGTGGACATACGCAAAAAAAAAAAAAAACTAATATACAGACGAACATAGAATCTCATCCTTTTTTGGAAGTCGGTTAAAAATGAAAAAGTGAGGTTATTTTCATTACTTTTCACACGTAAAGAAAAAGACAAAGACAGAGTTTTTGGAATATACTGGCCTTAAATGAAAAATGATGCGGGTTCAAATATTATCTTAAAAAAGTGGAATATGCATTGATGCAATCTACATTTTTATGACATTTTATTTTGCATGACTTTAATTGGAGCAAAACCATAATAAAAAATGTATCTGAATACATCAAAAAGGCCGACATAAACGCTATTATTACGTTACGGCCTCTGTCATCGTAAATATCTACACGTAGCTTGCATTAGCTTTTTATGATATATTACTTAATATCGTGATGGTGTCGTTACTTCCCTCTGATTTATGGAAACATGAAAACATATTGGAAGTATGTAATATTATTATTACGGCATATAGTTACTGCCTATTCTTTTAAATACATTTGATATGGATGTAATCAATTACTCTACTAGCTACGTTATTACGTAGCTACAAATAAACATTGTTTCTTAGTCGAAAAACGAAGCCTTATATATCCAATAACGCATTAATTTTGCATACACGCAAACTTTAAATTATCAATCGCAACTTTATATTTGACTAGCTTTCGACATGTTTGTGCAAAGTTTATTAGATTCCTTAAAAACTTTGAAGTTCAAATCAACAAAGCATGGCTTTGTTACAGGTCGCCATACGAACTTTCATTAACTGTTTCATTTCCTTCGATATTCTCCTAGGTAACCTCTTGGAACAGTATTATAAAGCACTCTTGGTCTGTCTTTATCGAATCGCTGACGACATACGGAATCTCATACAAACTTTCAAGTCCTTATTTTTTTAAAATAAATGAACCGATTTAAATAATACACATAAGCGGAATATATTGGTCTCAAATCAAATCAAATTGAAAACATTTTCGATAAATAGTGTTAGTAGGTTATTTTAGACCTATGTATCCTGCTCTTGCATGCGAAGTTTCATTAAAATCGGTAAATTCATTTCAAAAAATAAGGCCTTGAAAGTTTGTATGAAATGCCATTTTCGTCAATGCCCTTTACTTTAAGTTTGACTTTCAAGGTGCGTCAAATCCCAATTTTTGGACTAATAAAGTAAATTGGTTGTTAAAGCTACTTTTGGCCATATTTAAACAAACCATGTGAAATAAAGTATTTTCACGAACCTCTTTATTTTCTTCATAAGTATAGAGTAAGTAAGTACAATTACCCGAAATAAAGTATACAACGTGTAACAAAAAGGGGGCATCAACCCGAAAGGAGGTCAATGTACTCGTGAATCTGAACACCTTCCGACAGAAAAAAAATCAAATCGAAAAAAATATATATTGGGCTCTCCATAGAAAATTTGAATTTGCCTAGTACGGGTGGCAACCCTAGATGAAAGCGCAAGAGGAACGGGAAAACCCCTTTTTAATATACTATATCTATGCGGGAAAACGACTGTGTCAAAGAAACCTTCACTTCTTATACAAAAATTGACAACTATAAATTGATAATTGACAACTATGATCTTGTTCCTATCTTATCACTGTTTGGCCATAAAAAATATAAATACAATTTGACCTCTTTTACCGCAACTCCTTCACGAATGGTTATTTCCGTTCAACTTGTATGCACAAGCAATCAAGAAAGCTCTACTTACTTTAGTTTCTCCTACCAGCAAATAGACCAGTGAGGCGATGGAATTGCGAGTGGAGCCAACAAATTGAGTTACAGAGTATTTTTCTCGACGCAAATTCGAGGGTTTCGCAGTCCCGGTTAATTACAATTTACGAAAGACGTATAGCGACGTTGATTCTCGTAAATAATGCTGCGAAAGGATGAACACGGGAATCATAATTAAAATCTACCGCCGGCTGTTCGGTTAGGCGCAAAACTTCGTCAGTTTTTTATTCTTGTAAGTATTATCTTATTATAAACCTACAAAAAGTATGGTTTGGTTATAATCGAATGAGATGAATTCGGAATTTGAAACAAGAAAAAGTAACTACCTAAGTAAATATTTTGTTATAGAAACAAATTTACGCAAAATGACACATACGCGAATTGACACATACGCGAAATAACATGAATCAAAGACGTAAAATTGAGTTGCGCGTTGATTTTATTAAACTCACGTTTTTTAACAATCTTTAAATTTAAAAGTTGAGATCTGATTCCAGTAACCTAGATTTATGGTGCCAAAAAAAGCTTCAAAGTGTTTGTCACAGAAATGAATTCCGCAAACAATAAAAAGAGCAAAATATATGTACCAGCTTGAGTCGCTACGGTACTGACCACTGGAGCTTTGGTTGGGCACTTTGCCAGACAAAAGTGTTGTATCGAGGGGCTTCTTACAGGGAAAAAAGAACTATGTGACAACACGAGAATCGTGTTCTTTTTGTTTCGATACCAACATGTCTAACTTTATGAGATTCTTTTGTTTAGGAAATAGTGGGAGAAAAGATGTTGATAGTAGGAAGTAGGGAATTTGGGATGACATTTTGGAATTTTTAAACATAGTATTTCAATTCAAGCTAATAAAAGAATAAAAGTTAACGTTTAAACTAGATTTTAATAGGTACGTACCAATATTTTTTTATTTTCTCTTATATCTTACGAAAACAGTTTGAAAATACATTCCTCGGAATCTTTCGTCCTAATTAAATAAGATTAAACAAACAGACCCCACTCCACTCCAATTCTTAGTAGAAGTGTGAACATTACGACAAAACAAACGAACCGAAAGTGAGGCAACAAGAAAAAGGTAAATACCTACCATTTTTCTGTTGACAAAATTTGTGAAAATTAAGTAAATTTCATTTCGCTATAGAAACTCATTTCGTTAAATGAAACAAACCTTTCCTCTTGAGCTTAGTACGGAAGAATTAAAATACTCATAATGACAAAAACGTTTGCGAATTTAATTTAAAACGAGAGGTTCATCCTAAAACGACACGAAAGTAGGCTGTAATTGGTTAAATGAACACGTAATATGATAATCAAATCGACATAATCCGTTGTAAGTAGGTACAAACGGATTATTGTCCCGTGTAGGTATTATTTAAAAACACACATTTTTTACAGTAAAACTAGTACTACTTACTTAAATTGCTGGTATTTAAAGAGTTCTAAAACTTTTAGCTTACTACGAGTAGTTAAGAGTATAATTTAAGCTAGTTTAGTTTCCAATGTTTTTGGTTATAATTTTAAAGATATTTTAGATTCAAACTTTTCTTATTTTAATTCCAGCAAACACCAGAAAATATATATCCAATGAAAAGTCGATTACATGAGGTACGTCAGTTACCCGGATTTGGGTAAAAACAAATTCGGGTAACAAACACAGTCTAAACTCTTACTCTCCCTAGAGTTAGAGTTGTCTTGTACTTGTAAAAACCTGTGTCTTTACAAGCAAATAAAAGTAGATTCATTGTATGTACAGTACAGTAGACATTGAAATATAGGATTCGGGTAACAAACACAGTCTAAGCTCTAACTCTCCCTAGAGTTAGTTGTTAGTCTTGTACTTGTAAAACCTGTGACTTTGCAAGCAAATAAAAGTAGATTCATTGTACAGTGAAAATTTCATTTAAATATTTCTATAAGATATTTCATTCAATTAATATTAGATTGTCGATCAGCAGATCATAATTATCCATTCATTCCTGATGACTTAATGACTCAGAATAAGAAAAAAAATGGTGAATTAATTCAGAAAATGATGCTAATATAAAAATACGTAGGTAATCGGACTGACATGAGAGAACGTTATTGCAAACAATATTCAGCGAATTGCTGTGTTTACGAGTAAGAATAAAATTTCCCAATACATTTAAAATGTTTATCTGGCTAATAAAAAATACAGTCAAATAAAAACATAAAACATATTGCTGTCTCAATACAAATTTTCTCGATACGAGGATATATATACATACAAAGGTTGTTGTTCAAAAATTTTAAGCACCCATAAATTTTCCTCGTACGGATAACAATTCAAATATTTTCTCTGTTTGTTTGTTCAAAACTGGCTCGCCCGTTTTATTGTGGTGTGTGATATGTTGGAAAAAAGAGGAAATCTAATTTTCTGGCTAGCCACCTTCTTTTCCGTTCGTTACCTCGTGTATATGTCACCGGAAAATAACAAGAACCCCAAATTTATAAATTTCCTAGGATATTTATAAACTTTCGTAGGATTCTAAACGAGAGATAATATGTATTACTTTACGTCCACATTTTCCGAACAAACGAACGAACCGAAAGTGAGGCAACAAGAAAAAGGTAAATACCTACCATTTTTCTGTTGACAAAATTTGTGAAAATTAAGTAAATTTCATTTCGCTATAGAAACTCATTTCGTTAAATGAAACAAACCTTTCCTCTTGAGCTTAGTACGGAAGAATTAAAATACTCATAATGACAAAAACGTTTGCGAATTTAATTTAAAACGAGAGGTTCATCCTAAAACGACACGAAAGTAGGCTGTAATTGGTTAAATGAACACGTAATATGATAATCAAATCGACATAATCCGTTGTAAGTAGGTACAAACGGATTATTGTCCCGTGTAGGTATTATTTAAAAACACACATTTTTTACAGTAAAACTAGTACTACTTACTTAAATTGCTGGTATTTAAAGAGTTCTAAAACTTTTAGCTTACTACGAGTAGTTAAGAGTATAATTTAAGCTAGTTTAGTTTCCAATGTTTTTGGTTATAATTTTAAAGATATTTTAGATTCAAACTTTTCTTATTTTAATTCCAGCAAACACCAGAAAATATATATCCAATGAAAAGTCGATTACATGAGGTACGTCAGTTACCCGGATTTGGGTAAAAACAAATTCGGGTAACAAACACAGTCTAAACTCTTACTCTCCCTAGAGTTAGAGTTGTCTTGTACTTGTAAAAACCTGTGTCTTTACAAGCAAATAAAAGTAGATTCATTGTATGTACAGTACAGTAGACATTGAAATATAGGATTCGGGTAACAAACACAGTCTAAGCTCTAACTCTCCCTAGAGTTAGTTGTTAGTCTTGTACTTGTAAAACCTGTGACTTTGCAAGCAAATAAAAGTAGATTCATTGTACAGTGAAAATTTCATTTAAATATTTCTATAAGATATTTCATTCAATTAATATTAGATTGTCGATCAGCAGATCATAATTATCCATTCATTCCTGATGACTTAATGACTCAGAATAAGAAAAAAAATGGTGAATTAATTCAGAAAATGATGCTAATATAAAAATACGTAGGTAATCGGACTGACATGAGAGAACGTTATTGCAAACAATATTCAGCGAATTGCTGTGTTTACGAGTAAGAATAAAATTTCCCAATACATTTAAAATGTTTATCTGGCTAATAAAAAATACAGTCAAATAAAAACATAAAACATATTGCTGTCTCAATACAAATTTTCTCGATACGAGGATATATATACATACAAAGGTTGTTGTTCAAAAATTTTAAGCACCCATAAATTTTCCTCGTACGGATAACAATTCAAATATTTTCTCTGTTTGTTTGTTCAAAACTGGCTCGCCCGTTTTATTGTGGTGTGTGATATGTTGGAAAAAAGAGGAAATCTAATTTTCTGGCTAGCCACCTTCTTTTCCGTTCGTTACCTCGTGTATATGTCACCGGAAAATAACAAGAACCCCAAATTTATAAATTTCCTAGGATATTTATAAACTTTCGTAGGATTCTAAACGAGAGATAATATGTATTACTTTACGTCCACATTTTCGCAAATTGATAAACTTACCGAACTCACGCGTAAAATAATCAGTAAGGAATATCCAAACGCAATCTGCGCTCTGATTGGTTGAATAAGTCACGTGTTCCTTCTCCTTCTTCTCCACCGCCATTGTTTACCACGGAACAAAAACAAACCGGTTACTCGTGGGTTTCTGTAAAGTTTTTTATGTTGTAACCGGTTTGGAACTGTGAAAATAGTTTTATTTTGCTAAGGTCACTAAAGTAGACCCATAATGAGCGACCTAGAAGCTGCGGACAGCCAAAATGGTGAAGATAGTGCGGTAAATGCTAAAAAATTTGTGGCCGAAGTGAAATTTACCACAGAGCTACGAAAGTTTTATAGTGGCCTTGACATAAATAGTAGGAAGTCGGAATGGACAAAGGAAAAAAAAACCGACTTCAAAAAACCTGCCTGTAAAAAGCAAGAAATAATATACAAATCATTAGATACGCATTATCATTGTTATAATAAAACACGTCTATTGAAGTCGGGTGGGGCTTTTAGAATGAAAAAAGGAAGATGTACTCCAGCCCCATCCGACTTTAATAGACGTGTTTTATTATAACAATCATAATGCGTATCTAATGATTTGTATATTATTTCTTGCTTTTTACAGGCAGGTTTTTTGAAGTCGGTTTTTTTGTTTTTTTTTTTATTTTTTTTTATTTTTAGTGTAAGTACCTTCTGTATTAGGTAGTGTAGGTATATTATTTAGGTAGAAAAATCGGCTCAGCCAAACGTGAGATAATCGCGGAAAATCATACATACATACAAACTGAATACCTCCTTTTTTCAAGTCGGTTAAAAAAATACACAAAGGTATCCCTTTCCCAACAAAAAAAAACATCTAATTCGGTTCATAAATAACAAAAATCGTCAAGGTAGTTGATTTAATATCATAGTATTTTCAGGATTACTTGTAAACTACGGAACCGATTTGAAAAAAAATTAAATGGGACCATCTCGCAAAAAAACTCAATCGAACAAAAAAAGAATCATCAAAATCGGTTCATAAATGTCGAAGATACGCGCGAACAACGATAAAAAAAAACATACATACACATACATTGAGAACCTCCTCCTTGTGTGCAATTGTGCAATTGTAAAAAAGCTAATATTTTGTGTAATTCGAGGTGCCATAAATCTTTAACATGTTGCAATAAGTAGATAATCGGGAATCTAGTAGGTAAGTACGAGTACCTACTTACATAAACTTTTATGTTTTAATTTCCTTATTTTTTATTATGTTTAATTTGTTACATTTTTTTAAGCATATTTTTATAAATCTCTTACTTAGCAGCATCTGTTTGGCAATTCGCCTAAGGCTCACGGATTTTTTTTTTTTATTTAATTTAAAATGTTTGTTTTTTGGCAGAACGCTGGTTTTTATTGTTTTTTATTTTTTAATAAACGTCTTTACTATCGTAGAACATGATTTCTGTTGTTTTATTTTGGTAGAGTGAGGTAGGGGTCATTAGCATATAGCGAAACTGATGAATTTATAGTTTGGTAATTCTGATTGTCACAAGTCTATGGACACAAGCATTGCCACTGTCAACATCGACTAATCAGAGAGCAGTGTGTTATTTGCCGTATTTTAAAGAAGCGTAAAATTAAAAGATCTTCTGTGATTGGTCGAACCGTTTAAAATCTTACGAATGGATATCCGTTAGTTTATAAATTTACAACGAGACGTCGCAAATTGATAAATTTGCGAAAATGTGGGCGTAAAATAATACAATTTATCTCTCGTTTAGAATCCTACGAAAGGTTATAAACTTCCTAGGAAATTTATAAACTTGCGGATCTTATTATCTTCCGGTGACATATATACTATTACGACAGCAAGTCTTCATATTACGTCCAAACCAGTGCGCTTTCACATTCATCTTTCGTTTTCAACTTTCAACACTACACACACACTACAACAGTAGGTATAAATAAAAATGCTATGTATTAATATTCAAGCTTTTATAATATAGGTAACTAGTCGGAAAAGCTGGTGGTCTTTTTGATACATTAATTTTGCGTGTTATATTATTACTGGTAATACTAAATTTAGGCGGGATTTATGGTTTGACAGCTGACTTTCTGGTTTAGCGGTAAAATTAAAACAAATTGATAATAAGGATCAACACGACAATTGAATAATATCAATTTTGTATATCACAATCAATATCTGAGTAGATCTCTGTTTAAATTTCTGAAACCCATCAAGAAATGACAAAATTATTAAAGATTTAAAAAGTGAGTTTAAAAAACACGGCCGGCCCTTGCGGATCATGCGATGACGTCACGTGCCACGATCGCCCGAACAAACACATCAGCCAATCGTGAATTGGGGAGCGTTTTTGAGAATGCGACACGAAAATCGCTCTATCTTCGTCATTTTTGGTCCAATTTCATTAATTCTATCACTGAAATAATTTTTTTTTGATGTGACTGAAACTCTACTTATTTAACTAAAAAAACTCGTTGATCCTCATTATCTTGCTTTTTCATATTTTTAATGTTTTTTATTAGATATTCGATAAGGGTTCCGACATTCCAATCTGATCAGTATCCAATGCTGCTAGTGCTCAAAGAAAGATTTGTAATGTTTATGGAGAAGATACTTTGTCAAATACTACTGCAAAAAATGGTTCAGTAGATTCAGGTATTGCAATTTTGATGATAAAGATGTTCCTTGTTGTGGTATCTTTATTATTTTTAGTACAAAAAGGCCGCTAACATTTACCGATTACCTAATATTATTTCGAAACAATGTTTTATGAGTTGGCAGATGCGCAATAAAATATTTTTCCATGTGGTAATCCAGATTTGTGTATTTATTCTGGAATTTTTTTCCATTGGATATTGTTTCTGGTAACAAATTGAAGTCTTGCCGTCGAAGCTTATCGCAAATTGTTTAGATAATCCAGATAAAAGTGATCATATTTTCATGTAACAGTAAAATGCCTTTTCTAGGTGCGTTTAAAATACCTTCAATATATTAATTTCACACTGTATGTTTTTGCAATCGGTACAAGATGTCTAGAAACACACATACTTTTTTGTGGGACATTCAAGAGAGGCATAAAAGGGTTAAAGAACTCAGTGCCGTAAAACCCTCTATTAGGAAACAATTTTGAGCATCAACCTCACTTATCTAAAGCACAATCGGACTAAAAGTAGCTAAAAACGTAATTAGTAACTTGTCATTTTAATTATAACGCTTGATCCGTAATTTTCATCCTTATTAATTTCATCCCTACTAATGATCGGAAAGTTTGGCGTGATATGGTACTTATATTGTTCAGTGAGTCGTACTTAACTCGTCTCGAGTTTACTCGAACTTAAATTAAATTGTTTGTTCAAAATTAATATTCAATTATTTAAATAGATATAATTTGTCAAATGCGATATTTTTAACCACTCCTCAAATTGTTTTTCTTTATCTCATACCTTTTCCAAATGCATACACACAAAAGTAAATTAGTGGTCTCAAACTCAGAGACAGTTTTAACTCTAGTTAAAACTTATTCAATTTGTAAGTACGTTGTACAAAATTTGCATGAAATTAGCAATCTACATTGAAGAGAAGTTTTGTGAAATTGTTAATTTAATAATTTTGTTGAAGATATTCTTTTTTATTCGTGAACTTGTTGTTCATCTAATAAATGATTTTAATAATTAGTGGTTACGATAATCAACGTGTTAACACGTCGTATTTTATATGGACGTGTTATAAGATAAAGTGTGCTTCTAGTTCAAATGTCACATGACGAGCGTGTTAACACGTAACGTCAGACAAATAATATGCCAGCAGCACTCTTAAACTTTTATAAAACCTAATAATACTGCACATTAAATAAATACAGTCTCATAGGGCCCTTTACGTGTTGGACTCATGTCTCCATGCAAACCTGGCAAAAGAACCGCGGGTCTACCGCCTAACTCTATCGCTTTGACTCTGGCTTTGGTTTATGACGTCAGTGCACTGTCCGTCCTTGTCATCGTGTTATGATATGACAAGGACGGACAGAGCATTGCTATCGCTCTTGCTAAAGCTTTGAGTTAGGCGGTAGGGCCCCCGGGCTTCGTCCCGAAATTTCAAGTCAAAGTCAAAGTCAAAATAAGCTTATTCAAATTAACTTAATTAATGAAACTAACTCATTTTTTTCACTAAATTATTAAGTAGGTACTTTTGAATCGTCTATATTTTCCTACCACCCGTTCCAGGCTTTTTTAGCTGACAAGAAGAATACAATTCAATCCGAGATACATAATATCAATAAAACATTTACTTCAGAATATATTCAATTACATCCATATTTGTTAGTAAACTTAAGGCCCTACGTTTCCGTTCATGTGATATTTAAAGTACCATTGTTCGATATAATTTTCGTACTTATAATGGGTAATAGCAAAACATTAACCCTAATACAATAAAGAATTACACGGGCTATTACCGTTGGGCGTAGAGCTGCTGTTGAACCCGCGTCAAAACTTTTTCAATTATGGCAGATAACATACGTGGCACTGGTGAACATATTTATTACGGAAACTTCCCTAATAACAGCTTCAGACTTGTTGAGGAGTCTTGACGATAACTCGGCAACTGCAATTGTGTTCGTATCGACTATTATTGGCAATAGATAATGTACACTAAGTAATTGGTTGTGTTTGTCTTGTTGTCTTGGTATATGAAATATTTGTTCTTTGCGGTTTATCTTTACTTGTGGGCGATTTCAATAACTTATCTCTGAGGTCGTATTATGGCCTTTCATTTCCAGGCAGTTTTCTGGCTGGCTAACAATTTATCTCTTTTATTTGCTATATAGCGAAAAAGCGATGTCTCTATATCTATTAATAAACCTTGCAGGTTTTATCAGCTTGTAATACGGCCTCTGGTAAGACAAAGGTCTATCTTTGTTTAGTTATTGAGCAACCGTTTTTGTTTTTTATTAATTATAAATCTAGGGCCATTTCTAATTACAATTAGAAATGGCCCTAGATTTATAATTAATTAAGATTTACAAATCTTACAATTAGAAATGGCCCTAGCTATATAGAGTAGCTATAGTCAATAATGATTATGAATTTGGTTATTGAATGCGACAATGGTTATTTTTACCAATTATTTTCAATGTAGTTATCAGCACTTTCTATAAATCTCATTATTTCAATCAGTTTCTTAACACAGCTAAAATACTTTCTAAACGTAGATGAAAATTAAACATCATAAGTGGTTACTTTGATTCAAATTGCCGCAGAAATAATACAATTTGGACAGAAACTTCAAAAAATCACTACGACTTCTATTTCATTAAAAGCGAGGCGTCCACTTAATAAAGCCGACAGCAATGAAATATCTCTGATGTTAAGTGACGATAGGGCCGAAGATGGAAGCGCACTACACCCGGAATCCTCATCACTTAAGAACTGGCTATTACCTTACCGCTAACTGCCAGAACACAGAAACTTTTAAATTTTTGTTATGGTGTCAGACTTAGGTAAGATAGTGGTAGCTAGCCAGGTGGACTTGAAATAAGCCCTACCACCAACCAAACCGAGTACAAATTGTACCCTTCCTGGGAATCAATCCCGGGACCCCTGCGTCTTACACGGGTGGGCGACCTACACTAGACCACAGAGGCGGTTTCATTGTTTGGTATCCACATAACCCACTCATGAATAGTGCTAGCTCAGAATATATTGGATTCGATAAGCGATACAAAGGAAACTTGTTAGCGGAATCAATACCCCGCAGACTGCACTGCCGCGCCGCCTGCAGACACCGCGGGCGCATTATCACTGTCATCTGTGGTTTACCGAGAGATTCTACCTTAATATAATTATATCTCGGAGACATGGTATTATGGGTTAGGCAGCGTCCAGCGATTGCAAGGGTCGGTTCGACCCGTTGTCCCCCACTGGGGGGGAAGGGGGGGTATCGGGAAAGTATTAGAAAAAAGTATGAAATGTAATAAAAAAATTTTTAGGACAAGCGGAGTCTCTTATTCTGTTTATAAAGACATTATGTTATTTAAATTACAACAAAAAAAGATAGCGAAAAACTAACAATGAACTGAAAAGTGAAAACTTCAGGAATAACCGTGTAACTGAAACTTTGCCACATGGAGGGAAAGTACCTTAAATATTGAAGATAGGAAATTTTACTGAATGAAGACTTCGTTTTGTTTAAAAAAGTAATGCGAACTGCATTCAAAGATTTTTAAAAATCGCATTCATTCCCATACAAATTGACACAATACGTAAAAATTAAATTTTAAATGTTAAATTTCATGGTCTTCCTTTTGTTTAAGATGCTTTGTTACTTAACAAAAAATAATTCTAATGAGTAAACCTTTCGATTGGTATCGTAAATAGTAGATTGTACAACAAGTGCATAAAACGCATCATTTTACCCGAGACGTATAATATCCACTCGAGCCGCAGGCGAGGGTGGATAGTCAAGTCGAGGGTAAAATGGGTTTTATGTACGAGTTATACACTCTGCTTTTCACTTCGATTGCGAGGAAATAGGAAATTAAACTTTTTTTTCAACAATATTGAAAAAAAGCAACAAATTATATAATTTTAGAATGTGCTCACCAAGGCCTTTCATTTGATACCCATATTCAAAAATTGAAAAAAAAAAATTACTTAAATTTTTGTAAAAAAATACATATTTTTGGGACGTGCTCATCAAGGGCTGTCATTTGATACCCATATTCAAAAAATCAAAAAATTTTTTTTTCTTAAATTCGAGTGACAAATTATATAATTTTGGAATGTGCTCATCAAGGCCTTTCATTTGATACCACTAATCAAAAATAGTTTTTTTTTATCAAGGTTTCAAAAATTGAAAAAAAAAAAGTATCAAACATGGATTATGTATAAAAATGAAGAAAATAACAAGTTTGTTTAACGAAGTTTAATTGCGTGTGGCTGTTTACCTGACGACCTTTGTCTTAAAGTCTGAACTTAGACGAAGATTTTACTTTATGCTCTAGAGCATGAAAAGCGATTTTATGCAGCCTATACCCAACATAATGACGAACTTTAAGAGCATGAGAAGTGAAAAAATCTTTTTTTCTCTAATTTGGTGCGTTCGATTCCTGGTTAAGGCATGCGATTATTGGAAAAAATTTGAATGCAGTTCCAATTATTTTATAAAACAAAATGAAGTCTTCTTTCAGTAAAATTCCCTATCTTCAACATTTAAGGTACTTTCCCTCCGTGTGGCAAAGTTTTGGGACACCTGTATATTGATCACTGCATTGGCAGTTGGCGGCAAACGAAACCAATTAGTGTCATCTGCACCATTGATGGTGCAAGGTAATGGTGCATACGGTACAACGGTCATTTTTGATAAAAATTACAGATATCCGGTTTTGATTCTATACAACTCATTTATTTGCTACATTCCTACCTAAATACTTCAACATTTAAATATTCTATGTAAACATCGTCTAGACAAGGTATCGTTTCACAGTCCATTGCTTCCCAGAAGGGTAGCTGACAAACTGAGCTTTGAATATGCTCATTAAGTTATTTTTCAACACACTTGCTCGTAAAGTGAGCCCTAATACATCGCTTTTAGGGCCATAAACCGACCTTGTAATAAACGCGTGCAATAATATATAAAACACTAGTACGTAATAGAATTAACCCTACAAAGTTAAATTAGTACCTTACTGCAAGTTCTATGCGAGTAAACAGAGCATTCCCAATTTAACCGGGTAATACAATTTTTTTTTTAGTATTAACAAAGAGGTTTGATGCTGCTGAAAATTCATATAAATTTTTGGAATAAATAAATTAAATAAGTCCTTAATTAAGTCCAAAAAATATTTATTATTATCAAATTATTCATAATTTACAATATTTTGTTATAAAATATTAAAATATTTGCATTTTATCACTTAAAATTATAATTTTGAAGTAGGCTGTAATGGCTGTATGCTCACTCACCCCTTTGTTCGCAAAATATTCTTGCGTTGGGCGTGTGAAAAAAACAAAAAAAAACTTGCGCGCCTTTTCCCATAATAATTATCATATTTTGTTTTTGTCGTATTTGTTGCTGTATGGTAAATTACTTTGTTTTTTCCTCGCAAATGTGTTGAAAAACGTCGTATGAAACTCGTGAGCTCTTGTAAGCTAACTTGTCTCATAATGTACTATTGTTTAACATTTCTGGGAAAATGTATTTTAGGTAGGTACACTTATCCATATTATTTTGAACCAATTATTTACCGTCATATAAAAGTAAACAATTAAGTGGATAATGTTATTATGACTACAAAAACCATAACATAATCAAACATATCGATTTTTTCTAAAAAGCCAAGACTATAAAGCAAATTGGCGAGAAAAGTAATAAAAATTGCTTGAAGTTATCACTTTAGAGTTTTGAGAGATGTCAATTAAATATTTATTTCGCTCAACAATCTCTCTTTAATCAAATATTTAAACAAATTAAGTGTTTATAGCCTGTTCACTCAGTTTTAAAAAAAAAATTTTTTAACCGACTTCATCAAAAGGGGAGGTTCTCAATTCGATTGTATACTTTTTTTTTATTTTTATTTTTTTTATCGTTGTTCGCGCGTATCTTCGACATTTATGGACCGATTTTGATGATTATTTTTTTGTTCGATTGAGTTTTCTTGCGAGATGGTGTAGTGGCTCAAATCCTAATTTGTATATGTGATCGTCTAGTTATAATGTTTTTCTATGTATTTGGTGGTCTTGGTGAAAGTCGATGTTACTGGCATCTAAGTGATCTGCGAATCGTGTTTATGTTTGTACTATTTAGTAGCTGCGTGTGAATGGAACGGAGGCTCATCGAGATAAATCCATCATTCCGCAGGTCTATGGTTTTAAATAACATTGCGAAGCTTGTTAATATTAAAATGCAAATTGTTTTAATCTGATCGCGACTTTCGCCTCTCCTCTACACTAATTACCTAAGCTATAACCAAAAGATGTCTGCTCATGATGTGGATTACACTCTGGTCGTTTAGTAGCGCCTACAAAACCTTCTAGGAAAAACCCTTCTGGGGTTTATTATTTGGGGAACGTCAGCCATCTTCGTTACGCTGCGAAGCGTTTGTCAGACATCTCCAGGATGTGGACATTTATTTACTTTACTTTATAAGGTGTTCGCTAGACACCTTTCCCCATAAAACCATGGTATACTTTATTTATTCATATTTGTATTAATTGAGAAAGTTCGATTTGGCCAAATCGGGCGATGGCTGAACGCTATGAAAGTGCAAATGTGACGACGACCCAGAAATGCTTCTACCCGTTCACTGGATCCACACGCAGATAGCCTTTAGGCTCAATAAGGCTGAGCTCGCGAGTACCGGCCATAGCATCCCGTTCAGTCAAGTCTAAGAGAATAATCTCCTATAGTCAAGAGCCCTCATTCGATTAAAGTCAGCGGGTGGAATGCCTAGCTCGCAGCCTCAAGCGGTCAAACACCCCAGGATCTAAACATCCTGTGCAAGTCCTATTCCATCACAGATCACCTAGTATACCTATCCCTATTTCCTATCCTAAATACAAGTCTATAAGTGCACCTAGCAATGTCTATGTCCTGTGTAGAGGCAAAATGTACTCACACATTATACCTATTCAACACTAATACATTATACTTCCTTCTGCTCAGCTCCTGTTGTGTCTCTCGTCCAAATTCAGCAGCTAGACTCCTTTACTAACACGTTTAGATAAACTACCTATACACAAGTAACCTCAACGGTTTGAATGTAGTCTCTTCCTTAGTCTTTAATCACTCCCTACTATCCCATGTTTATTTAATTAGGTATATGTATAGAAATCTACCTAGACCTAGACTGAAATCTAACGAATTTAGCTCATAGAAATCGTGATTCAACTGAAAGGTATATGTGTGAGAACGCAAAGTGTTAAACGAAGCCAAACAAACTAGCTCAAAGGTTCTTCTAAGTATTTCTTAGTATTTAACACGAGTTTGACTATGCCTCACACTGTGCCTCCTCTTAGGAATCTTATCTCTAAGCAGTAAAACATATAATTATGGAAAAAAAATATTATTTATTTAAATTAAATGTGTTTAGTTTAACTTCGAAATAGCAAAAGAAACTGGTTTGATTATTTAAGCTGTCACCTATAGGTTGCTATATAATGACAGCTAGATTTTCAGCTCCTATCTTAAGACCACACTAAATAGAGAGAAAGCGAAAATCCAAAGAAAAAACTCTCTAAGGTCATCTAGATTCACACTTAATTTTAATTAAACACACACTAAAGTTTCAATAGTTATTTTACAAATTAAGTCTAAAGTGAGATACGAACACATTTATAGAACTAACCTGATACATTGATTGAAAAATGGAAAGAAAAAACTATTTCACATATTAGTCTAATCTAGACTTGATTATTAACATTCATAATAGATATTAGTGTTTCGTATTCCACCAGGCTACATAAAGTTACAGTCTCTAGAGCTTTAATTAATACTTTCACGTTAACCATCCTTATCTCCGAGATTAACTATGCATTTAGAAAACACAATCCAATTCAATCTAACCCGGCTCTTTGCATTTCTATCTCATTTGGTAGACCATCTTGCAAATACCTCCGTCTATTTAATATTCGACGATTGCAATAACTGAATATCTTATATCCACAACACCCTAACACAACTATTGCGCATATTGATGCCAACACAAAAATGAGGTGTTCTACCGAGTTCCATTCGGTTATTAAAGCGAAACCCCTAGAATGGAGTTGTTCTTCGTATTGATACATTTCTACGTTGTATACGATATTCTGCTCGTTAATCTAGAGATTGTACCTTTATTGACACACGAAATAAATCACAATGTACACAATTACATACCCCACTCGACGTTGTTTGGATTCACTTTGTAAAATAGTTACACTTGTTTTAATATTCAAATCTACAATTTACTTAACAAAGTTAGTATTTATTTAATAGTTAACTCTTTAGTCTTTATTTCTCACACAGTTAGTTACAATGGAGTCACGAAACTCCCAATCTACCACTCCTAAAATATTAAAAGCGTCTGCGCCCTACTGTCTCTCTTAGCGTCTGTCCCCCGAAACCCAGTTGCCTCCTCGTTTTATCTCTTCCATTCCTACTGAAGTTTTTCTCCGCCCGCTCTACGCCCATTTAGACCCCTCATTGGTCAGCTTGATGCTTGCAATCTTCACGGCGACGCCTACGCACCATTTCTCACGATCCGCCCTACCAATTCTGAGAACTCAAGTTTTTTTTTTTTCCTTCCTTCGACTACTTCACCCATCTGTAACACATTTAAATCTACCAAACTCTTAGAAATCTGTGCATTTCAACTAAAATTGTCCATCATTCACCAGTTTGAATAGTTTGTATGACAGTTGAGCGTAATTTACGGCCTACCCAAGACTCCATTTGTCTTAGTCCCCGCTGTGCGCTAATAAAACTTGTCGCTCTTAATCTATTAGAAGAAATATTCGAAACAAATTTTTTATTCCTAGTTTTGTTTTACGAGCCCGGCCCTCACATCTGCTAATAATACGAATGCCATCACACATTCCCCTAAATAGAATCTTAAACACCTACATCCGAATGTACGGTCGTTTTAAATTATATTTCCTATCTGTCCACATTTCCAAACTTTCCCACGGTATTCGTTCAGTTCTCACGTTCCCTTTCTATAGCTCTTATCTGTCCATTGTATACCCAAGTAGGCAATAAACCCCGATACTCCGCCTCCTTTGTTACATAAGTATGGCGCCTCACAAACCATTGTCCCTACTTTTTTTTCTTTTATTTTATTTTTTTATTATTTTTACCTATTCACATAATAGCGAAACAGGTGTATCGCATTGTAATTCCCTTTTATCTTGTTTGTTTGTTTATCTATTAGAGTGTACACGTTGCTACTGGGAATAGCACCAATGACGTATGGTCCTTCAAACAAACGTGCAAACTTCTTAGTCACTTTTTTAGATGCATCCGATTTCGCAAACTTTTTCAACTTCACTAGATCACCTATGTCAAAACACACTAGTTTATGATTTTTGTTATAATGAAATTCTCTACTCTCGGCTGACTTCAATATGTTCTGTCTCGCTCGTTCCCGAACTAATTCTAATGGCTCTTGTTGTAGGCCTAACCCCTACTCCAATAATTTTGTCGTTATCCGTAGATAAGCGAGTTCTTGTACCCCATACTATCTCGTTAGGTGTGTAACCCGTCGTGGTGTGTATAACTTGATTGTAACAATCCTCTATTTTCGGCAATACGTCAACCCAAGAACAATGTGATTTTTCACAATACGTCCTAAACATTCTTCCTAGCTCTCTATTGACCCTCTCCGTAGAATTAGGTCGCGGGTTTCTGATTGAGGTGTGCGTTAGCACGATACCTAACTGTCTAACACCTGACTCAAAAATCCTTGATGTGAAATTTGCACCTCTATCCGAACATAAAACCTTTATTTTGACCTGTTCGTGAAATTTTCTAACACAAGTTAACGAGGCCCTGCCACTCGCCTGTCGTAATGAGTATAATCTAATTAATTTGCTGAAGGCGTCCTGCATAACAAACACGTACTTATGACCAAAGCGTCCTGCCGGTATTGGTCCATAAATGTCACAAAATACTCGTTCCCCTATCTCCCTAGCTATCACCGTCTTAATTGGTCCTGAGTGTGCCTCCAACGCATGTTTCGATTTTTGACACACGTCGCAAGCCCTAACTACCTGTCCTATTTTGCGTGCCATATCAGTGAAGTAGTAACGTCGCTTCATTAACGCAAGCACCTTGTATCGCCCAAAATGTCCTACTTCCTCGTGTATACTAGTAATCAATTCCGTTTGTAAGTTCTCGGGAACATATAATCGCGACCTACCCGAACCTATCTCTATCCTATAGAGAATCCCGTCTATTAGTCTGTAATGTCTAGCCTCAGACTCGCTCTCAGCTTTTATACGCTTAGTTATTTCGCTAACAACACGATCACGCCCCTGATGTTCTCTTATCTCTTCCCACTTATTCTTTATGAGTCGTCCAGTTGGTATTTCAAACAAATTCATTTCCGGTCCCACAGTTTTATTAGTCAAGGTATCGGTGGCTCCACTTATATGTCGTGACAACACGTCCGCTACAGTGTTCAGACTACCCTTGACATGTTCAATCGTATAATTGAACTGTCCTATATAACTTACCCACCGTATCATGCGAGCGCTTAGTAATTTACACGATTGTAGAAACGTCAAACTTTTATGATCGGTCCTAATTACTAACTGAGCACCCCTTAAATACGTTTCAAACTTTGATAGACTATAAATTATGGCCCACAGCTCTTGTTCAGTGACTGTCCATCTGCGTTCCGTTTCTGATAATGATTTACTACAAAACCCTATAACTCTCTCTTCCCCCTCACTCGTTAGTTGGTAGATGTATCCTGCGACACCTATATTCGAGCTGTCCGTTTGTAAATAATATATATCCTTCGGGTTTGGATGTGCAAGAAGCACGGTATCTACAAATAAAGTTTTCACCCTTTTAAAACAATCGTCTACTTCCTGTGTCCATGACCATCTTTTGTTTTGTTTCAATAGGTCACACAGAGGCCTAACCTCCTCACTATACTTCGATATAAATCTACGAAAATAGTTTATTAATCCCAGAAATCCTCTTAATTGTTTTATGGTTCGAGGTGCGGGGAAATCCAATATCGCCCTCACCCTATCCGGATCCATTTGTACCCCTTTGGTATTTACAATGTGTCCTAATAACTTTACCTCCACACATAGGAATTTACACTTTTCCTTCCTACTCGTTAGTCTAGCCGCCTCTAACCTGCTCAGTACTTGATCTAGGTGTTCTAGGTGTAACTTTAGGTCCCCCTTAGTGAACACTACTATGTCATCTATATAATTTATACAAAACTCGCGCACCCCTTCTAGTATCGAATCCATAGCCCTCGAGAAACCTGCCACCGATGTCTTAAGTCCTTGAGGTAAAACACAATACGTATAGGTTTTCCCCATAAAAGTGAACCCTGTATACTTTCTAGAATCGGGATGTAATGGTATCTGAAAATATGCATTATTGAGGTCAATAAGACTGATGTAATTAACCCCATAAAAGGATTGTATGATTTCTGATGTAAGTGGTGGCGCTCCTGCGTCCCCCACCATCTTCTTATTGAGTTCGCGCGCGTCTAATAAGAGTCTAATTGTTCCGTCTCGCTTTTTTGTAAAGGTAAGCGGACTACAACACGGTGTCGCCTCCTGACGGATAACTCCTAAACTCTCTAACCCATCTAGTTCTCTTTTTATCTCCTCCCTATATGCTAAAGGTATTGGATAACTTCGCTTTATAAAAGGCGTGTCGTCGATTAATTCAATAACATGCTCGTATCTGTCCGTCAATCCTAATTCGTCGGTAAACACTCTACTATATCTGTTTAAAACGGGTAACAATAGTTTCTTTTGTTCGTCATTTAAACCCATCTCGTCCAAGTAGGTAGCCACCTTTCCGCTATTGTTTATTTTCTCGCTCGCCTCACTATACACCGCCGGTTGGGCGTCCGTCTCTAACATCGTATTTATCATGTTTGCATTGTCTCTCCCGCCTAACCGTTTTAATTCGCAACTCGAATTTATTTTGACACTAGTCCTGACTCCTAAGTGCTCAATTGATAACGTCCTTTCTCTGCCACACTCCACTATCCCCTTGACACGTTCCAACCAGTCGTATCCTAATATCATTGACCTAGGAAGCCTATGCAGAATTAACATTGACGCTTCAATGATTGTGCCACCCAAACCTAGCTCTATTAGTACCATACGATTCGCACTTTCACTCCGTGATCCAAATGCTCCCTGCACCTGTATAGCCGGGATAGCGATCTCGGGCAAATCACCTCTCTCTTTCCGAATAGAATCGTGTAGTTCCCTAGTTATAGCGCTTATTTGGCTCCCTGTGTCTATCAATGCACTTATACGCATCCCGTACACATCCACTCCTATCTCGGGTAATCTAGGCAACGAATAATCAACACCTAAGTAATCTAACTCGTCTAGCTCATGTGATATCGACAAAACCTCTCTACCCCTGCTTGTACAAAGATCACACGCAAGCCCTTCTTCGTCACATTCTATCACATGATTGAATTGATTTTCCAATAAGACACCTATGCTACACGCTATTGCTCGCAAACTGTTGCTACTCACTGACACTCCCCCGGTCAATGGCCTCTTCAATCCCTTTCCGTCTGCTCCTAAACCCTGACCTGGCTCCCATCCATTTTTAACTAAAATCTTATACGCTATATCGTCTTTCCTATTTTCTGAAGTCCATTCATTCCCCTTCCTACACTTTGATAACCGATCGGACTCCGCTTGTGTAGGGGGTATTAGTTTTTTGTTTTATCCTCCCTCACAGACGTTGATAATGTTGACCCCTCACCTTCCTTCATGAATGTTATAGCTGGCCTAGTATTTATTTCACCCAACACGTTCGACCGTGATGTATTCCTATTAGAATATGATCCGTAACCTATCCTGCCTCGTCGGTGAGCCCTTCCCCGAGTCGAACCGCCTCTGCCTCGCCATCTTTCCGCTAAAATCGTTGCCGCAACTGGATAATCTGTCTGTGTCCTACTGTAACGACCTCTCTGATTATTCCCTCTCTCTCTAGCATATCTACCTATCTCTCTCTGTCCCACAACTACATTTTGTTCGATACTCCTAAGAAAGTTCGCGCCTTTCATAATAGTGGGTTCCTCTGCTCTCGTAAACCACAACCGTTGAACATCCAAAGGATAATGACGCATTATCGAATTTACTAAATCCCTTTCACTAAAAGATATGGTCAAGGACTGCATCGACTCAACATATTCAGCAAAATGTTCGGACATCGAAATTGCTGATTCACTTGTGTACACCGTGTTAATCAACCTATACCTAACGGATTCTTGTATTTGTTCAGTCCAATAAGTCCGTCTAAAGTCGTCCTCAAAATCACTAAAAGTATTCCATCTCCTTGAGTACATCTCCATCAATTTTCGTGCATGTCCCGTGATGCAACCTAGCGCTATATCAATTTCGCGGTCCTGTCCGTTCACTTCTCTAATATATTTTTTTAATCGTTTCAAAAACGCAATAGGGTTCGTGAATGGTTTTCCGTCAAAACTCGGCTTCGCAACTGAAGGCTGTATGACGTATAAGTTTCTAGTTTCCGAATTCGCGACACTACCACTAGCTATTGTGCTAATCGACTCTTGTCTAATCGTCTGATGACTATTTTGCACATTCCCGCGCGACTCTATCCTCTCGTTTAATCGCTCCGCGCTCAACTGCCGTAATGTATTTTGAAATTCATCCATTCTTTGTGACATCTGTTGTAAAGTTATGTTATCTATATTTCCCGTTTGTTCCCCTATGCTTCCGTTACTCTCGCGACTTTCCCCTGTCCTATCTTGACCTCTAACCCGTCTCTTACTGCGCCTAGGCATTATAACGTCACTTAACTCAACTGCCGACAAACTAGTTTCGATTTAAACTTTCCCCTACTCCTAAATGCACAGATCGTTCTTTATGAGAAAGGTAGATAGTTCCACATGTGATTAAAATACTCATGATAACAGACTTACATTGAAATGTAACAATATCTTGAGAATCTGCTCCCGCCTTTGTCTCCACCTAAATCACACATCTTTATTATGCTAACCTTTTTACGTACAGTCAAAATCGTCAAACGCGCTGCTATGCTTTGAATAATATTGGAAAGTATTTTTATTTTACTCTTTTATTGTTTATTTTGTTGGGTAAGAATTCTCCACGTCCTTCCCTTTTGTCTTTAATGTACAACCGTCAAATTTTACTTCAATGGACAACAGCAGTTAAGTTGCAAACCAATAAAACATTACCCTAAGGTTTCCTTTGTCTCGCTTCCCATTCACAAGCTTGTCAGACAGGCTTTTGTCTTCCGTGAACAAATAACTTGGCTATACAGTTGTCTAAAAATAAATTCTTTTAATTTTATAATTTACGAAATAGGTATGTATATATATTTTTTTTTTCTTTCGATCTCGTTGATAACATTATGACGAATTCTGACTGTAACTGTGTCTTTCCCCTACATTCAAAAGACATGTAAATAGTTTAACACAATAAAATAATCACACCATGCACATAATTAAAATAATTATTCCATGCACAATTTATCTCGCCTCCTTGTTTCGCATCACGATGTCTCGTAACATCCCTGTAAAAGTATTCCTTTCAACTGACCACGATTTCTACGTTGTGTTTGTTTTATTTATTTATCATAATTATTTGGTCCTTTTGATCCAATCGTATCGTTATTTCGAATACGTATTTGGAATCCTGGTCGACACGGCATCATTTTCTGTAGTGGCTCAAATCCTAATTTGTATATGTGATCGTCTAGTTATAATGTTTTTCTATGTATTTGGTGGTCTTGGTGAAAGTCGATGTTACTGGCATCTAAGTGATCTGCGAATCGTGTTTATGTTTGTACTATTTAGTAGCTGCGTGTGAATGGAACGGAGGCTCATCGAGATAAATCCATCATTCCGCAGGTCTAGGGTTTTAAATAACATTGCGAAGCTTGTTAATATTAAAATGCAAATTGTTTTAATCTGATCGCGACTTTCGCCTCTCCTCTACACTAATTACCTAAGCTATAACCAAAAGATGTCTGCTCATGATGTGGATTACACTCTGGTCGTTTAGTAGCGCCTACAAAACCTTCTAGGAAAAACCCTTCTGGGGTTTATTATTTGGGGAACGTCAGCCATCTTCGTTACGCTGCGAAGCGTTTGTCAGACATCTCCAGGATGTGGACATTTATTTACTTTACTTTATAAGGTGTTCGCTAGACACCTTTCCCCATAAAACCATGGTATACTTTATTTATTCATATTTGTATTAATTGAGAAAGTTCGATTTGGCCAAATCGGGCGATGGCTGAACGCTATGAAAGTGCAAATGTGACGACGACCCAGAAATGCTTCTACCCGTTCACTGGATCCACACGCAGATAGCCTTTAGGCTCAATAAGGCTGAGCTCGCGAGTACCGGCCATAGCATCCCGTTCAGTCAAGTCTAAGAGAATAATCTCCTATAGTCAAGAGCCCTCATTCGATTAAAGTCAGCGGGTGGAATGCCTAGCTCGCAGCCTCAAGCGGTCAAACACCCCAGGATCTAAACATCCTGTGCAAGTCCTATTCCATCACAGATCACCTAGTATACCTATCCCTATTTCCTATCCTAAATACAAGTCTATAAGTGCACCTAGCAATGTCTATGTCCTGTGTAGAGGCAAAATGTACTCACACATTATACCTATTCAACACTAATACATTATACTTCCTTCTGCTCAGCTCCTGTTGTGTCTCTCGTCCAAATTCAGCAGCTAGACTCCTTTACTAACACGTTTAGATAAACTACCTATACACAAGTAACCTCAACGGTTTGAATGTAGTCTCTTCCTTAGTCTTTAATCACTCCCTACTATCCCATGTTTATTTAATTAGGTATATGTATAGAAATCTACCTAGACCTAGACTGAAATCTAACGAATTTAGCTCATAGAAATCGTGATTCAACTGAAAGGTATATGTGTGAGAACGCAAAGTGTTAAACGAAGCCAAACAAACTAGCTCAAAGGTTCTTCTAAGTATTTCTTAGTATTTAACACGAGTTTGACTATGCCTCACACTGTGCCTCCTCTTAGGAATCTTATCTCTAAGCAGTAAAACATATAATTATGGAAAAAAAATATTATTTATTTAAATTAAATGTGTTTAGTTTAACTTCGAAATAGCAAAAGAAACTGGTTTGATTATTTAAGCTGTCACCTATAGGTTGCTATATAATGACAGCTAGATTTTCAGCTCCTATCTTAAGACCACACTAAATAGAGAGAAAGCGAAAATCCAAAGAAAAAACTCTCTAAGGTCATCTAGATTCACACTTAATTTTAATTAAACACACACTAAAGTTTCAATAGTTATTTTACAAATTAAGTCTAAAGTGAGATACGAACACATTTATAGAACTAACCTGATACATTGATTGAAAAATGGAAAGAAAAAACTATTTCACATATTAGTCTAATCTAGACTTGATTATTAACATTCATAATAGATATTAGTGTTTCGTATTCCACCAGGCTACATAAAGTTACAGTCTCTAGAGCTTTAATTAATACTTTCACGTTAACCATCCTTATCTCCGAGATTAACTATGCATTTAGAAAACACAATCCAATTCAATCTAACCCGGCTCTTTGCATTTCTATCTCATTTGGTAGACCATCTTGCAAATACCTCCGTCTATTTAATATTCGACGATTGCAATAACTGAATATCTTATATCCACAACACCCTAACACAACTATTGCGCATATTGATGCCAACACAAAAATGAGGTGTTCTACCGAGTTCCATTCGGTTATTAAAGCGAAACCCCTAGAATGGAGTTGTTCTTCGTATTGATACATTTCTACGTTGTATACGATATTCTGCTCGTTAATCTAGAGATTGTACCTTTATTGACACACGAAATAAATCACAATGTACACAATTACATACCCCACTCGACGTTGTTTGGATTCACTTTGTAAAATAGTTACACTTGTTTTAATATTCAAATCTACAATTTACTTAACAAAGTTAGTATTTATTTAATAGTTAACTCTTTAGTCTTTATTTCTCACACAGTTAGTTACAATGGAGTCACGAAACTCCCAATCTACCACTCCTAAAATATTAAAAGCGTCTGCGCCCTACTGTCTCTCTTAGCGTCTGTCCCCCGAAACCCAGTTGCCTCCTCGTTTTATCTCTTCCATTCCTACTGAAGTTTTTCTCCGCCCGCTCTACGCCCATTTAGACCCCTCATTGGTCAGCTTGATGCTTGCAATCTTCACGGCGACGCCTACGCACCATTTCTCACGATCCGCCCTACCAATTCTGAGAACTCAAGTTTTTTTTTTTTCCTTCCTTCGACTACTTCACCCATCTGTAACACATTTAAATCTACCAAACTCTTAGAAATCTGTGCATTTCAACTAAAATTGTCCATCATTCACCAGTTTGAATAGTTTGTATGACAGTTGAGCGTAATTTACGGCCTACCCAAGACTCCATTTGTCTTAGTCCCCGCTGTGCGCTAATAAAACTTGTCGCTCTTAATCTATTAGAAGAAATATTCGAAACAAATTTTTTATTCCTAGTTTTGTTTTACGAGCCCGGCCCTCACATCTGCTAATAATACGAATGCCATCACAATGGTCCCATTTTTTTTCAAATCGGTTCAGAAGTTTTCAAGTAATCCTGAAAATACTATGATTTTACATCAACTACCTTGACGCCTTTGTTATTTATGAACCGAACTAGATGATTTTTTTGGGAAAGGGATACCTTTGTGACACTTTGTGTAGACTTTTTAACCAACTTCAAAAAAAGGAGGTATTCAGATCGTATGTATGTATTTTCTCCGCGATTATCTCACGTTTGGCTGAGCCGATTTTTCTACCTAAATAAGATACCGACACTTCCTAATACAGAAGGTACTTACACTAAAAATAAAAATATTTTTTTTGTTTAAAAAACCAAAAAACCTGCCTCTAAAAAGCAAGAAATAATATACAAATCATTAGATAGGTACGCATTATCATTGTTATAATAAAACACTTCTATTGAAGTCGGGTGGGGCTTTTAGAATTAAAAAAGAAAGTTGTACTCCAGCCCCACCCGACTTCAATAGATGTGTTTTATTATAACAATGATAATGCGTATCTAAGATTTGTATATAATTTCTAGCTTTTTAGAGGCAGGTTTTTTTGAAGTCGGTTTTTTTGTTTTTTAAACAGATTTTTTTACAAAACGCGGTAACATCAGCATTAAAGCTATAGGTTTATTTTAAATTAGGTAAACCGTACCTCTTTTCGAGGTATTTTTTATTTCTATGTAAACATAACTTGCATACACAAGTAATTATTTTATTGATTTGAATGTAATTGCTAGTAAATAAATACGAGAGCCTTCATTTTGTTTAATTTGTTCCACATGAACTTGATTTAGTGCTGTAATAAAATTGATTGTATTTGTGAATGAAAACTTTCACCTATCAAGCAGATTGTTTTATTACTTTCAGTGCTACTTATCTCGCGAGTAAAAATGTAAATTCCTTTTAAGCTTTTTAAGCTCACTAAATAGTTTGGACAACAGAACAAAGTTTAAAAGGATTTTTAAAGTGTTGAACTTTAGCTACAAATTTTTAAGATAAAGTATCTATATTATTTGAAATTAATAGTTTTTCAAATTATGAAAAAAAATGCAATTTTTTTCACTATTATTTAATTTAATTTTTTATTTGACCATTTATTTCAGGCATCAATGGCCCATACAATAAATACCTGATTGACTAACATACATACATAATATAAACTTATATTTACACTTTATCACGTATTGACGGCGACGCGACGTGTTGCGCAACGCAGTGTCCGGTAACCGGCCGCGGAATCGACGGAACAGGACACCCTTCGGCCAAAATCTTCAATCATGAAAGTCTTCAGATATTCGGTCGGTGCCCTCACCACGAATGAGTTAAAGTTCACATTATGGCGAGACTCCAACCGTTGGACCCTCAGAGTATATTTGGACTTGATACGGATGTACTCCACAAGATCTTCTGGTTTAGTGGGGTAATGCAGGCGGGACACGTACACCAGCGTCGTCGGAATAGCCGGGCGCAGCGGGTGATTGTGTCCAGTCGGGGCGGTGCCACATAGGTTACGGCGGGCGGTATTATGTCTGTGGAAAATGAACTACGCCGAAAGTGTGAACAGAATAAAAAATAGACAAGAAAGAAAAAGAACTAGCATAAGTAAAAAAAACGAAGATTTTTCTAACCAAAGATAAGTCCAATTCCTACTAAACATTCAGAAACAGTTTTTTGAGTCTTTTTTTATTCAAAAGTTTCTTAGTTTTCTGAAGAGGGTCAGCAACTAGACAAGCTTCTAACGGTGTCCGTGTATCCAGTACCCCTACACATACTTCAATCACTTACTTGTTTCACAGAGTTCTAGCCAAATGATTTGAAGATCAAACTTGGGATAGGAAACTTAGGAGAGTCTCAAGTTGCTGTCAACCCATGTTCAAGCAAGATTAGGATTGTGAAATGGACATCAACTGAACTCATGCATATTGTGAAAGTCTGACAGTTAGTTAATTCGTACACGTGAAGAGAATAATGAAAACTTCTGTAAAAGTTTTTAAAATTGCCTTTGAGCTTTTAATTAATTCTACTTAATCCTACTTAGGGCGGATTCGACCAAGAGAGAATAACTGTTATTCTTAGATAAAATGACCAGTTATTCAAGAGTAAATCGAAATTACGTTTTACCACACACTATTTTCAGAGTATTTTGCCTATTCGGGAATAGTCGCTATACCACCATTTCGCGGGGAATAACAGAGTTAATCCGCGAGTATTTATTTATTATTTTTTTATTTTAATGGCGTCCGCGTGCCATATGTTAGTGACATTTGTTTGACATTTGACTTTGACCGCTACAGATACGTAAAAGGCGACAAAATAGAGTTGACAAGACTTTGCCTTTTAAATTTTTAATATACTATATCTATGTTTTAAATAGGTAGTTTGTTTATAGAACGATGACAATTGGCAGGATAATACGTTCATTCGCATATTCACTCACTAATGAAGGAATAAGAATCCCAAGAGTAACTTATCTTTGGATTGCATGGAAAAATGACCATTTCTTTACTCGAGAAAAAAATCGTGGAATAGATGTATTCTTGGTATAGTTATTCCCGTTTATATTGAAGTTTGGACGAATCCACCCTTAATAGTATAAATGTGAAAGTTTGTGGGTTTGGATGTTTGGATTTTTGTTCCTTAATCACGCAAAAACGGCTGAACAGATTTGAATGAAATTTGACATACAGATAGTTTATAGCCTGCATTAAAACACAGAATATGTTTTATCCCGGTCGAAGGTTCCCTAGGGATTTTCCAAATGTTCACGCGGACGAAGACGTGGGCGGAATCCTTCTAATATTACAAATGTAAAAGTTTGAGGGTTTGGATGTTTGTTCCTCATTCACGAAAAAACGGCTGAACAGATTTGAATGAAATTTGACACACATATATTTTATAGCCTGGATTAAAACATAGGATACTTTTATCTCGGTCAAAGGTTCCGTCTACGCGGACGAAGCTGCGGGCGGAAGATAGTAATAAATAAGAACTACTTATATTTACCAATAAAATAGCGCATTTGCATTGCAATTGCTTTTGAACAAGATTATTATCATTTATAGTCAAAAGGCGGTTAAAGTCTTTATAATTTTAAAACCTTTAATACTCATGCTGATAGAATCGAAAGAGTCCAGCATAAATTTGTCAAGGCTTTAGACTTTCGCACAGGTCGAACGTACGTTGATTATGACACATCTGTAAAGCATCACAACATACCCCTGCTCAGTCATCGCCGTGATCTCTTTGACGTTACATTTTTATACAAATTAATTAATAACTTAATCGATGCACCTAAGCTCTTACAAAATATCACATTTCGTATCCCCCGTTTGCGTGAAAGATCGTGCAGAAAGAAATATCTTTTTTCGTATCCGCCTGCAAAAACTTGTTACGGAAGCAACACTTTCACTAGACGTTCCTGTAGAATCTATGATGATAAGCTGCATGAAGTCGACATCTTTAGCTTGAATTTAAGAACATTTAAAAAAGATACTCTCAATATTCTATCAATTGATTCATAAAATGTGCCTTTCTCATCCTACTTTATTAATTAAGTACCCACTTTAGTAAATTGAAAAATTATTAATATTACACTTAACTAAATCTTTTGGCATACATAAATCTACTGTTAAATTTCACGTTAACTTTATATCTTTACATGTATAATAATTCTAGGGAACTATAGGTCTTTAAGTTTTTTTTTTTGCAATATGTATAAATGTGTGACTGTTTGTTCCTCAATAAAGAGAAAAAAAAAAAAAAAATTAAAGGCCTTATCACACGGTGACTTAAAAGTAAAGAAACGTTTTAGTATGTAACAAAAATAAAATCACTCGTATTTTCTAAGTTGTCACAGCTGCAAGCGGTCTGGTTAAAAAAAAACCGGACAAGTGCGAGTCGGACTCGCCCACCGAACGGTTCTGTACAAAGTAGGTACTTACTTAAATAAAGACTAGGTATATTTTTTAGGATTTGATTACAAATGTATAGTATTCAGACTTTTTCCTGTATTTGTAGTATAAGGTCATATTACTTGCCAAATTTCATAATTATGGGTCAACGGGAAGTATATATATATTTGATTCCATTGAAAGTGTCGAAATATGCGTTTTTGCGCGTATTCTCTTTTTATGTTAACTTCGAAGTTTGATTTTTCACAGTTTCAAGGGACCGTAGACTTGAAAGTAGGTATATGGTTTTAATTTCAACTCGATACTCCTCCACGCGTTCCTGAGATAAAGGGTCTTGACAGACAGACACACGGACAACTTTGTGATCCTTTAAGGGTTCCTTTTTTCCTTTTGAGGGACGGAACCCTAAAAAGATCCGTTACCACCTATCGTGTATTTCCTGAGCTCGCCGTCAAGATGTGAAATTCAATCTTCTTGATGGTGTAACTTGTTAGAAATTCATTCCTTGCTGCTGCTGAAAATAACTTCCAGTAAGACTTTTGATTTCGTAAGAATCTATAATAACAATATTTGTCTTACTATAAATTATTTATAGAAATACAAATTAAATACGAGTTAATTAATTTGTATAATATGAATTTGTAGCAGAATCAAACAATGACACCGTTTCCAGAGCACTGATTATTTGAAGAGTTCTAAAATATCAAGTGGAATCATTAACTAGGTACCTACCTACATCTAAAAAGTTAAGATCAAAAAACAAAAAACCGACTTCAAAAATCTACCTCTAAAAAGCAAGAAATAATATTCGTAATAATAAAAAAAAACAAATATACAGACGAACATAGAACCTCCTCCTTTTTCAGAAGTCGGTTAAGAAGTTCTTTGGTGCACAGTACAAAGCACCTGTGTCACAGAATACATAATAGTACAAGTCCTGTGTGCTTGATAATCACCCACATAGGTTGTACCTACCATATTACAACACAGACTTTTTGTAATTAATAATATTATGTAACAATATTAGTTTATTCTGTAATTAACAATATTATGCAATATTATTAATTTGAAGTGTCTTTTTAATGATTAAGGCTCAGTTGCACCACCTTAACTTAACAGATACAAACAAATCTGAGCCAGTGGTCAAAAGTGGAACTAAGGTGTTATCACATATTGTTACCTAGGTTACGCCATAGACGACAGCGACACTGTCATCGAGTCAGATATGTTTGTATATGTTAAAGTTATGGTTAAGTAAAGATGGTGCAACTCAGCCTAAGTTTGTTTGTTGTTAACAATAGTTTGACCAGAAACTCACCGGAAACGACACATGCGCAATTGCGCATAAGTAAAGGCATGCAACTAAAAGTATTGAAACGAACTAGCAAATTACAAAGGAGGAACCCAAGAGCGCTTACACAGCGTCGCGCAGAGATAAAGGGAAAAGTTTGACACAATCACGTGGGGGACACAGTAATTTTTCACCGACTACGGGGGAAACGAAATTATCTGCTGCCGCACTTTCTTCGACTTTAAAGCGATAAAAATGGAAAGATTTCCTCCACATTTCAAGTCTGAAGCCATTAGTTTAGTCAACATTGCAAAAAGGGTAATGTTATTATTAAAATAGTATTTCTCGTTGATTAGGCATACACTGTAAGTCCGTTTTTTTAAATATTTTCTGCTTATATTTTTTTCCTATATTTGTTCTTTGTAGGCAGCTAGTAACTGACTTTTTTCAATAATGTCTGTTTTATTACCGGATTTTTATTTAAACGTACACAACAAATATGTTTGCTAATTACTTTAGTTAGAGGCAGTACCTACTAGTATTCGGTATTACGAAGAAATAATGGTTATTTATTATTATCATTATTTAGTTAGCCGGTTTATTAACACGGTATACAATAGACAATTTATACCTTCGATCAAGAATACCCTATAGATGTGCGGTCAGTGTCTCAAAAATGGCACCTCAAATAGCATCCCACTTACAAACCGGGCGCTTATTTTGCACAAAGTAAGTGTTAAAAGATGTGTTTTTGGACAAAATAAACTTATTTTGAACAAAATAAGTTATATAAAATATGAGTTTGTACAAAATAAGAAATGATTATGTACAAAATAAGCGCCAAGTATGTAAGTGGGACGCTATTTGAGGTGCCATTTTTGCGCACTGTTTTAGTTCGTGAAGCGTTATCTAGGATATTCTTGATCGAAGATTTATACACATTATAATGAACTAACTTCGTAAAATCAATTTAATATTTAAAATCTTCTTATAGCATAACTTCACCACAGACAAATCCCTGTTCCTAACTCAAGTTAGGTTTTGCAAAATTTATCAGGGTCCGAGATCGGGTACCTACTAATTACTTTTCCTAATGGGCCGCTTTTTGGTCCGACATAAATTGAATTCTGACGCGGGACAACATTATACGGGATGCGAACTGTTTATTTATTTACCGCAACGTACGAGACCTTTCAAAGGGAATTGAAACGGTGAAATAGAGAACTGGCCTTAAGAAATTTTGTCTATTGTTCTGTTATGTAAACTCTACGTAGTTAAACTAAGTTGTGTTTAGTTGGTCACAAAATATTGGTTTTGCCTACACTTCTGACTTATCTCTACGGGCATCGCTACACACGCGCTACTCTCGCAATAGAAAAAAGAGCGCATTAAGTTTGCATTGCATACACGCGCTACTTAACTCTCGAAATAGAAAAGAGAGCGCATCACGTTTGCATCGCTACACACGCGCTACTCTCGCTATGGAAAAAGAGCGCATCACGTTTGCATCGCTACACACGCGCTACTCTCGCTATAGAAAAAGAGCGCATCACGCTTGCATCGCTACACACGCGCTACTCTCGCAATAGAAAAAGAGCGCATCACGTTTGCATCGCTACACACGCGCTACTCTCGCTATAGAAAAAGATCGCATCACGTTTGCATCGCTACACACGCGCTACTCTCGCTATAGAAAAAGAGCGCATCACGTTTACATCGCTACACACGCGCTACTCTCGCTATAGAAAAAGAGCACATCACGTTTGCATCGCTACACACGCGCTACTCTCGCTATAGAAAAAAAGCGCATCACGTTTGCATCGCTACACACGCGCTACTCTCGCTATAGAAAAAAAGCATCACGTTTGCATCGCTACACACGCGCTACTCTCGCAATAGAAAAAGAGCGCATTTAGTTTGCATCGTTACACACGCGCTACTCTCGCAATAGAAAAAGAGCGCATTAAGTTTGCATCGCTACACACGCGCTACTCTCGCAATAGAAAAAGAGCGCATTAAGTTTGCATCGCTACACACGCGCTACTCTCGCAATAGAAAAAAGAGCGCATTAAGTTTGCATTGCATACACGCGCTACTTAACTCTCGCAATAGAAAAGAGCGCATCGCGTTTACATCGCCACTGTTTCGCATTTTCATTTTATCGCAGTCGCAGGGTGTAAAGGCTTCTTGATGACGATTTATGTTGATTTTAAGAAATCACCATAATTATTATTACTGTATAAGAACATTGTTTGAATCTTATTGATATTTTGAAGTAATAACTAGAAAGTTTAACTACTAATTTTAAAAAAATAACCGGAATTAGGTATAAGTATCCAAATATCAATAACTTATAGAAAACTTAACAGTTATAAAATAAAAAGTTTTTTTTTACACTTCCTTAGTCTCTGCTATTACCAATTATACATGAAGTATGAAATGTTATTTTATAAATATCACAAGTTCAGACATAAAACGCAACTACGTCAAATATCTACACTACACTATTAATAGGGGCAACTAAAAATAAACAAAGTAACTTGTAAACAGATGTCCTCTCATAAAGAGTTAACTATCTAAGAATACAACCCTAGTCGCGACGGAAATAGCTCCCCTGAGAAACGATTTGTATCTTCTTAGTTCTGTAACTCAGTAATGATAAATTATATGAACGCGGCGAAGTTGCAATATAATTAAAGCTTACAGGAGGTCAACTATGTATTTTTTGGACTAATGTGCTTGTTGTTTCGGATGTGACTGAATGATAATGCACAGGAGCCTAATCGCGGTAATGCTGAACGATAAAACCAAAAACGTTACGTTGTCATTTAGGTTATATTTACCTAAAAATATTTGGTTTAGCTTCATAATTTTCACTTAAATTGTCCCAGATTGTAATCCTAGACTCCTTAGGCAGAGTATTCAACGATTTTAACAAAACTAAAGCGAGTATTTTTCTGTAAACGAAACTGAAACGGTAACGATTTAGCTTTGGTTTTATCGTTGAAAATTAGCGCGATTAGGCCAGGTCTATGCTATTCTCTAAAGCCAAACTATCATTATTATTTTTAACAGTTAAAAGACATTCATAATCCCTATACCACCGAAGGAAAAAAAATGCTTATTTAATTAAGAGCTTATTTGAATAAAGAATACCTACATACTTTGATATTGATTTTTTATTTTTATTTATATTTATATGCTTCATATAAAGCTTAGCGTCAATGAATTTCGCATCGCACGCAACGTACGCATCATATTAAATGGATTTTAGTATAATTCAGTGTTGCCAGTGGCCGATAAGTCCTAAAAGTTACGTTAAAGTAACATTTTGACTCGTGTAATGAAAGTAACATGAAAAGATCAAAAGTAACATAAAATGTTACAAAAGTAACATTCTTGCAACAAACTTTGTAATGGGATGTCATGTCATAAGTGCGTACAGAAAGCATTCAACCGCTGATACGGAATTGAGTAATATAAATCAGGTTTACGAAGGACACATTTATTTATTTATTTATTTAATAACATTTACAAAATTGAAGGTTGCATATATATAAGTATTCGCCAAACTGCATGGCAGTTTGTTGGCGAAGAAAAGCACTCACAATAACAAATAATTTTACCTGTATACCTACACCCACAGAATTTTGGTACTTTTACTTTTTCTTTTTCACTAATGTAAAAAAGAAAAAGTCAAAGTACGCACGTTAAAGTACCTACGTACTAATGTTATTTACACTATTTGCTCAGGAAATAATCTTTTAATTTTCTTTTAAGAGCGGTTTTACAAACTTTATTATCATCTCTAAGTAAATCTACCTCATTACATATTTCAGGAACTAAATATCGAGAACATCGTCTACCATAATAGTTTATTGTACTTGGCTTTATAAACTTGTTCTGCCTAACCCTTCTTGTATTATATTTATTTTTTACTTTCTTTTTATATTCTTCGCTGTAGTAATTTTCTATTGCTATCATGTATTTTACTTTATAATCTAATGGTAGTATTTGACAACGACAACAACATAAAACAGAATTTTCTAAGCACACAGAACCTTTAGCCTATCACTATTGTTCTAATCTCGTATGTTTACTTCGGAACCTAAGTAACAGCTTAATTAAAGTATCTAATGCTTATTACCTTAGAATAATAATACCTAGAAGCCGTGTCCTCGTATGTATAGTGAGGCAGCTAATACTAAGCCAGAATGGCTTAGTTTTCAGATTTATAATCCTTCATACGTTACCTAATCGTAACTAAAATCCAATAATATAGTAACTAATCTAATAAATGTAGGAAAATCGAAACTGTTTTATACTTATTCTGTATGATTAGGTAATAATGGATAATAAAAATCTGAAAATGGGGCCATTTTGGCTGTTTTAGTTGCCTCACTTTTGACAGTGCGCTTTTCTAGGTGTTATTATTCTAAGCTTATTACATATAACAAGGCGCTTTAACAATCTAAGAAAATCAAAGTGTTTTTAATCCACAACGAAATAGTTAAGTGACGATAAATAAACCCGATGTTAAGTGACGATAAATAAGGCCGAAAGTGTAAGTGCATTACATCCAGAATCCTCACCACTGAGGAACTATCTATAGGTAAACTATACTTAATATAAAATAAGCCATATCAAATTTCAACAGCTCCTAGAAAAGTACTGTGGGAATTAAAGCTCTTTTTATAGTTTCTAGTGTTAATTGACCACATGCTGACATTTATGAGCATTCAACTTCACATTAGGCGGTTAGGCGGAGACATCTGGCGCCACTCAAACTAAAATAAAATAGTAAGAAAAAGTTTAGATGGGAAACGGTAATAAAATGAAAATAGGTGACAGTTTTGTTTGTAAATAAAAATCCCAAACGTTTCGAAATTGTACGAATTTATTTTAAATTTGGAAATTTTCAACATAAATAATACGATAATTATTATTAAATATTGCACTTTTTTCATGTTCACATAAAAAGCATCACCGAGAGATGACTTAAAAAGTGTTTTTTCTCGTTGTTTTTTTAAAGAAGTAAACTTGCTGAACTGCCAATCACAACATATAGTTGGAAAAGTCAATCGAGGTATTTAGGATTTGTGTGTTATAGTGTTTCATAAGAATTAGTCTACCTTCATCATTATTTGACCATAATACCATTCCATTACTCAATGCCTTTCTCTTTGCGATTGCGAATATTATATTTTTCTCACTTATGCTCTGAAATCTTATCATTCCATTTGAAAAAGGAATGCGGGGCGTTCCACATTTCCGAGGGGGTCTGGTTCATCACATTCTAAATTTAAAATTCAGGCCAGGAATGAATTTCAATACTTACTTCCCGCACCAGCACCAGTGCGGGAAGTAGGTACAGCGCGAAGATGATCGGGGTGGTCTGCGGCAACTTCTTTTTTTTGTTTTAGCTGTTCACAAAAACAAAAAAAGCAAAGGCACATTTGCACCATACAGCCATAACTTTAGTTCCTTTTTTCTGGCACGCAAGCCAACGACAAGACAGTTAATATTATAAAGGTAAAATTATTTAATAGGTACTATAATAACGATACAATAAAAAAAATGGTGCGCTGAGAGTATATAACTATAAGAATAAATAAATATTACATTGTATTGTACCAGATTTATCAGAGACAAATCCTCTAAGTAATCTTGAATTATGTACAGCGCCATCTACCACCGAGAAGCGAAATGAGATGGGTTTTTGCTTCTCGGCGGTAGATGGCGCTGCACGTAATTCAAGATTACTCAGAGGATTTGTCTATGATAAATCTCATTTTGCTTTTAGGCGAAAATGCCCGAACATGAATAATATAAATTTTAATATTAATTAAATTTAATTAAGTTTCAATTGAAAAGTTTTTTATTTCCTCGCATTTCTTGAGAAAAGCACTATACAAGCCTTGTTCTGAAAGCTACTTGCATTGCCTCGAATGATTAAAGCCCTCGCCTGCGGCTCGGGCTTCAAACCATCCTCGACAATGCAATCGCTAGCTTCCCGTTCACGGCTGTAATGTACTATTGGTTATGAACAGTCAGCGTCGATAGTAGAGTAGCTTGGCTATGTAGTAATATCATAGACCATACAACAAGTACTGTGAGTAATCATTGCGTTGATATTACAAGTTGCAACCAACTGTATAACTGCAATGGTTGGTTGGTACGACATAGTACTTCCGCTACTTATGAGGCAATACCTACTACAGAATATTGATTCTTCGTTTAAGCCTTATCTTGATATGCCTTATCTTGATTGTGGAGCTCGGTGGCGCAGTGGTTTAGCGCCTGGCCCAGCGATTATGGAAGTTAAGCAACGTTCGCAAGGGTCGGTCATGGGATGGGTGACCAAATGTATTATCTCGAGCTCCTCCGTACTTCGGAAGGCACGTTAAGCCGTTGGTCCCGGCTGCATTTGCAGTCGTTAACACCCACCAATCCGCATTGGGCCCGCGTTGGTTATGGCTCGTCCTCCTTATCCACCCATAATGAAGGGGACATTAAAAATGGCTGATAGACTGATATGCCTTAAAAGACGAGACTTAAGCGTTATTGCCATGTTGACCCTTACGTTATTACCATCAGTAGGTTACACGTAAAGATCCCATAAAAGGATTCACTCTGCCCGCCCGCTGATCCCAATACAGAATCTCAGACACACTCCCATTTACGGAAGGCACCCCATTACATGAATGGTGGTACTTGCGTGAGCAATTTTATTTTATGTCGTAACACCATCTACATGTTTTTATTGCCCAATGCTACTTATGGAGGCACTTCCTTAACAGAGTTTAGGGCGAGCATTAAAATTTGACGAGGTTCTTGTTTAGCATTAAAACAACAGTATAAACAGTAGGAGTTGGAGAAAATTGAAAACAACGCACATTGAATTCAATTACTTTTGCGATTGTAGTTGGCTGTAATTAAAAACCTTATATTTTATATAAGGTTCTTGGCTGTAACAATAAATGCAGAGATAAACGTATCATAAGTATTAAATATTTTTTCGTTTCCACCCTGAGCGAAAGTGGCGCCGCGGTGAATAATATTTAATTTTATAATAAAATTGTAATAAACAATTTTAAAAATGTTTATCGTGGAGATTTTAGGGCCCACAGTCTAGTATTTTTGGACGGTATCGTAACATTCCCTCGTAGTCACTGTTAGAAGTAGATAGCAAAACTGCTAAAAGTGGCCGTTTTTGACACATTTGCTATCTACTTCTACGAATGACTACGAGGGCATGTAGTGATACCTTCTAAAAATACTAGAACATGGGCACTAAAATCTCCACGATAAACATTATTAAAATCTTTTTCTTTTAATAACTTATTAAATAAAAACCTCTGAGGGCGCCACTTTCGGTCATACAACCGCCTTAAATATAGAAAATATCTATGAGTATACATGCAGGATTATGGTCGCTATTAAGCAACTAGTGTTCAGTCGCTTTGTGCTGCATAACTAAATGCCAACATTTTTAGCCCCACCCACTTGGCTGTAATTTTTGTGTGGTTCTATTTTTTGGACGGAATACTTGTTCCATAGATTTTAGTTCGCTGTAGATATTACAGTAACGGGCTTGCCATTCATAACGTGGATTGCTATTATTTCGTATATTGCAAACGTCTGATGTCTGAGGAATTATGCGATGACGAATCGGTGTATTTGCAAGTACAATAAAGCTAGAACAAGACGAATATCGTCATTTTTCAAGTCGTGTGTAATCGTAGGTGTTTTATCATCCAAGATAAATCCTAATTCATCAGCGGAATATAGAAATACTGAATTGAGATTCATTTAATGTCGGCTATTTTTTTTAGTTTCTTAATAGTTTCGCTGAGCAACTACGTCATGGCTGTCGAATTTGGTCGAATGAAAATGACCAAGACGGGCATCCTAGGCTCCCTAGACATAGCTTTCAACAATATTTACAAAATACTAAATAATATACTAGAAAAAATACGACTCGCACAAGATCAATACTCAGTGACTCGGTAGCTCAGCGGTCAGAGCATTGGACCGGATATCCAAAGGTCGCGGGTTCGATTCCCGTCTGAGTATTGATCTGGTGCGAGTCGTATTTTTTCTAGTATATTATTTAGTATTGTGTAAAAATAGCATTGTGAATGCAAAAATCTCAAATTCAAAAATATTTACAAAACTAAAGCGATTTTTTTACATTAAACGAAACTGAAACGGTAACTTAATTATATCTTTACTTTTATTTAAGTTTATCAATAAGTAACATATTTTAAAATTTTAGTGTGACGCATGTCGTAAGGTTTTTAATTTTATGTTGAGTTCGAACAAAGCCTAAATATAAAATTTCGTTTATTTTCATATATTGAATAATGAAACCGAGTACCTATCTTTGTTTCAGGTACCCCAAACAACAGAGCAGGTTATCATGGAAAGTGCTAAATGTATCGACTAATCAACTTTTATACTTGATCGTAAAACTGCCATAACTATCATACGCAGTGCTTCTTGTTTCGAGTGACAAAGTGGTGTGTTTGTGATGTTTCGAGCGTTCCTCATAAAAGGTGGCGTTGCCAAATACATTGTCGCGAGTGAGGATGGGCCATAAAAACAGAATATTTTCTGTGGGAGACAGAAACATGATTCTGACTATTTATACCGCATTACTTCTGTGGCGGATCAATTGTGGCGTTGAGAGCACCAAAGGTAAGTGCACGATTTTTATTTGTTTTTTTTTCTATATTTTTAAGTTTTTCTTTACAGGACAACCTAAAGCGACATATGAATTACTCTGTACTTAATATACTATATCTATGCTCTGTACAGTTGTTTTATTCCACGAAGGAGGGTCAGCTATGAATGTTGTTAAGCGTACACATGCACATTATACGAGAGCGTACAGACGCACACTAAAACAATGTGCATGTAGGTACACGCCTAACAACATTCATAATAGCCTAACCACCTTCGTGAGAATAACAGTCACTGTACTCATAATAATTAACTTTCTCTATGGATGTAACTGAATTTTTAAGTATAGGTACGTATACATGATCAATGTCATTGCAATTATTCGTTATAGACCTTCGATCAAGAATATCCAGATAACGCTTAACGAACTAAAACAGTACGCAAAAATGGCACCTCAAATAGCGTCCCACTTACAAACTCGGCGCTTATTTTTACATAATCACCTCTTATTCTGAACAAACTCACATTTTATATCACTTATTTTGTACAAAATAAGCTTATTTTGTACAAAAACACATCTTTTATCACTTACTTTGTGCAAAATAAGCGCCCAGTTTGTAAGTGGGACGCTATTTGAGGTGCCATTTTTTAGACTCTGACCGGACATCTAGGGTATTCTTGATCGAAGTTATAGACAGAAAGAAATAAAACCAGCATCAAGATACCAAACAAAACAATGTTTATGATCACAATTATTGTTATTCTTGGCTTCCGCAATTTGTCGCCACGGAACGATTTGTTTTATTGCTCATGCATTTCAAACACGTAACGAATAAATTCCTCGCGACAGAAACATAACAATGACGACTCAATATTTTTTTATCTTACTTTATTCCTGCTGGATCATAAATTCACAATTAAATAAAATATTTAGGATGGTGAAGGAAGAATGAATATATTTTTAAAAATATTTTTTTTAATAATCTGGGTCAATCTGTATGACCTGTACTTCTTAAGCTGTATATAATCTGTAATATAAAAAAAAATCAGCCGAACTAAGAACCTCCTCTTTTTTTTGAAGTCGGTTAAAAAGGATTATATTTTGCATCTTCAATAGTTAAGATAAAGTAACTATCCAAGGATCATTCACGCGTTGCGTTGGCCCGTTTAACTTATGAAAAACAAACTGTCAAATGTATTATTATAACATAAGTGCACAATGTGCATTGTATCCTTTGCAAAACAAAAGAGGGGAAGAAAATTTTAAACCAACTGCGTTTAGCAATACCACTGTTTCAAACAAAATGCTCCCAGCATATAAAGAGGAAAACGTAGCACAGAATGAAAATGGTTCTACATGAAATCTAAAAAGTACGAAAAATGTCTGGGTTAAGCTCAAGCATAGTTTCTTGAATAAATTCACGCTAGCCCAGATAAGCTCACTACGTTTTTACGGCGGTGTGTCAGAACGGTGTTGCAAATAAACAATTTGAAAGCTTTTTAGATATTTTTTGGCCATTCAAATTGAATTGTGGAAAAGGCTTAACACATCTGTTGAAAGCTTTCTTTGTTCGATATATTTGTTTATTAAATCTTATAAATCAGAGCAAAACATACTAAACTGTTATCGCCGCACGTTATGTCACATTACTTTCGCAACCTATTTCTGCAACCGACTGAAAGTTGCAATTGTAAAAAAATATCGTTTCATTTCCATTAAAAATGTTAAATTGGCGTCAGATCGGTTGTGCTGCAATCCTTGCATGGCAAATGACAATTTATACAAGCAAACATTGTAGCGACGCGACGCCCTCTGGCGAAATATACAACGAGTTTCAAAAAAACCCGCTATGCCGGAAATGCCATTAACTGACTATAAATAAAAATTTTAAGAATTGTCGCTTTTCTTTTCTTTTTACCCGACTGCTGCTGAAAGAAAGGGTTATGTTTTTCGCGCGTATCTTGTAAACGTATGTTTGTATGTAATATTCTTTATTACCTCATATCTTTCAAACGGCTGAACGGATTATCGTTAGATTTGTTTTGACAGCCCAAGTGTTCTTATGAAGGTGACGTTATAAAAAAACCAACATGGCGGCTGTACGGTGCTATTGTACGCAGTGAAATTTTTGTTTTATTTAGAATACTGCAATATGGGTGTCAAATTAAAGGGCTTATTATAAGGATTTCAAAAAGGTATATATCATGACCGTAATATATAATAACTAAAAAGAGATAAGTAAATAAAATAATAAATTAAATAAATTAAAAAACCCGCCTGCATAAAAAGACAAGTCGACTGAAAAGATGGAAACAAGATTAAATATTAAAGGCAACATGTCATAATAACATGCAGTCGGAGGCATATAATTCAAATCATTCATAACGTCACTTTCTTTATGCCTCCGACTGCATGTTATTATGACATGTTGCCTTTAATATTTAATCTTGTTTCCATCTTTTCAGTTGACTTGTCTTTTTATGCAGGCGGGTTTTTTATTTTTTTTATTTATTTTTTTATTTATCTCTTTTTAAGAAGAATAGAACAGCGCCCAATGGCATTTCTGTATTTTTGTAACACGTTGTAATATTTCATATAAGCTTAGTTTACTTGACCATCAGCCATTTTTTTATGTCCCCACTACTGGGGCACAGTTCTTCCTTATGGGTGGATAAAGAGGATGGGCCATAACCCACCACGCGGGCCCAATGCGGATTGGTGGATGTTAACGACCGACTGCAAATACAGCCGGGACCAACGGCTTAACGTGCCTTCCGAAGCACGGAGGAGTTCGAGATAATACATTTTTGGTCACCAATCCCATGACCAACCCTTGCGAAAGTTGCTTAACCACCGCAATCGCTGGGCCAGGCGCTACACCACTGCGCCACCGAGCACCTCCTTAGTTTACTTTTGATAATAAAATTAAAACAATGCCAAGTTAATTTTTGTAAGTTTTATCTTATATTATCTGTGGTTTTATGTTCCCCTAAACAAAATAAGATTGATTTGAACACACACCTGGGACCCGTGTAATTGACGAATCTATTTTTCCGTCTTCTGATACGAAGACTGATAGGTATACGCTTATGAAAGAAAATTCCTAAAAAAATATTAATGTGCAACTTCAAATGCCAATATTTTGCGTTTGATACTCTAAATACGTACTTAGTTCTTATTTACGCTACAAATACAAATTCAACAGTTATGATATTTTTCTGGTTATTTAAAAGAATCTAAAAAAACAAAACAGTATCTATCGTGTCTCTTGAAACTGACACCTTTTCTAACAATACAAAACTTTTGAAACACTTTAATATTTTATCTAAGCCTTGACCTTTTAAACAATAAGGACGATCTTTATAGCCAAACAAAGTAATAAACATGTCTAGTGGATACAAATCTGAATTGTGACGGTATAAAGCATTCATCTCGAACAGCGCAGGACGCGAGGTGCACCCGAGGGACCTACAAAATGTAACGAACCAACCCCCCACTATCCTTTTATGTCCCAGATACATTTTTCCCAACAGAGGTGAGGCTTGTCTTCGAATAGATTATTTATGTTGTCACCATTCTCGGGAATGCGCGTTGATTCCCACATTCTTGGGAAAAGATACCGTTATTTTTTTCCTATTAATGTGTCTCTACCGATACGGGAAACCATTAAATCAATCACGGCGAGCTATATTAAGGGGATATTTTCCACGTCGCTTGCTTACCTGCGGGAAAAAGTTGGTTGCTTGGGCTTTTCACTAATTCTAAATTTAAATGCATGAGATCGAATAGGTTTACGCAAAGAGGATCGGACTGACTTTTCCCGATTGCCACCGCTTATGTATTTAAAAGAAAAATGGGTGTCCGGGCCGTTTCTCAGCGTTCACAAAGGAGTGTTATCAAAAGAATCACCGTTGGAGATTTACTTGGGCGAAGACACCTTTGTGCGCGGTTCCTTACCCGTTTTAGTATTGCAAAACGTTTGGACAGCTTTTATTTATTAATATATATTATAAACGCATTGCAGAATAGTTTTCTATAAGGATTTTAAAATTAAATAACTATCTTACATTATTCTCGCACTACATCTTAATTGTTTCACCCATAAATTATTATTAATCTTTAAAAAAATAGTGTTGCTCAAATATTCAAAATCATTTAACTCTTAGCATGAAAAAAAACACAACGGCGTCCATTCTTTGTATGACTCCCGTGGTATTAATATTTCATTCTCGTCATCTAAGCATAATTTATGGGTGGTGTGAACACAACAGATGTCTAGTGCACGAATAGTGCGGTGCCATGAAAGGCACTAGGGTCGAGAGTCGTTAGGGTGCGAAAAAAGGTCTCTTAATTGTTTGCACATTTCGCCACCCTTTGCAGCACGAGCTCGGTCTCTCGAGGCTTACTGAAGATCCCGGGGGTTGAAGCTTTTTGATGAAAAAACTATCGATAGGGATTCGAAAGTCGTGATACAGTTTATCTTTTTTTCTTTCTTTTGCGCCAGGACGGATGTTATGTTGGAATTGGTTCAAGCATCGAGATAAATGTACTACGTAGTAATATTATTTCGATTTAAATTGAGCACAACAAAACGGATCTGGAAAATATAATCGTTCTCTTTGATGAAATAAAGTTTCAAGTTCAATTCAATTCACTTTATTGCATTCCACAATGATAACAAGATGGTAGGTAGGTAAAATAACAAAGTACATTGTAGACCCTGAATAGGGCACAGCAAATTATTTGCAGAGGAGTTGAGAGGACGACTTACTTTTTTTCAATTAAATGACAATACTTTAATATTAAATACCTACTTATTTAAATTATAAATCTTTATCATTTAAAAAATCTGCAACACTATAGTAGCATTTTTCCAAGAGCGTTTTTGTAACTTTTTTAAGTATATACTGTAACTTTTTTCTTCTGTTAGTTCTTTCGTAATTAAGTAAGTTATTGTAATGGTGAGTCGAAGCGGCGAAAGTCATAACTTTTAATCGCCTAATTACGTAATAAGCTTATATTTTGAGGAATTGAATTTGAAAAACCTTCAACATTTTAACTGTCGTCCAAATTAAATAAGATGGATGGTAAAATTATCAGATATTAAACATTAAGTATTACTTAGATATTATTCAAGTAGGAATATTTCTAAAAAAGTACTCTTAATGCTTACCGCTGACGGGCGCTATTTTGTAGCTGCGATAAGCGCGGCGTTAATCGCGGCGATATCGCTGCGATAATCGCGGCGACAATCACGGCGCTTTTTAGTCGCTGACGTAGGTTAACCCTAAAAGGCACCCGGTAATAATATTATAGAACAATCACTTTTATTATTGCTAAGCTCTATAAAATAAAGTTTATGATTTATTTATGTCAGTAATTATATACTTTTCACAAATGAAGCAAACAATGTATACGATTCAAATGTCTTCAGTACCCTTAGCACGAACAGCTATCGAGAAAAAAACGCACGTAAAATTACTCGATAGACAATTCTCTATGGAAAATTTCATTTCGCTTATCGGCGATAGATGGCGTTGTACAAATTTCCAATACAAAATTTATCTATCGAATGATTATTTTTTTGATAGCTGTTCGTGCTAAGGGTACAGATCCTTTTATCGTCAAAATAGTGTGAAGAACAAAAATTCTGCATTTACTTTATATGCGCAAATTCAAGAATTATATAAATTGGTAAGCATATCATGTAATAATAATTCTCTTACTTTTTATTGCAAACTCTACCATTACAAAAATAATTATGTCAGCCAGCGAAAAAAATTGTGGTGTCTTTTAGGGTTAAAGCCGCTTGTCACTCTTGTCAGTGTCATTTCGTGGGCGATTAGTCGCCGAGCTATGTGTCAGCTACTTTTTGTAGCTCGTGGGCGTTTACGTATTGAACTCCATATGTTCTATTCTGGGCTACAAAAAATCGCTCGGCGATTAAGCGCCCGTGAGCGGTGGCGCTATTACTTACTTGATGACTTAACTAAATCCAACTATTTTGAATTACCTACAACTCTTACATTTTTTTATTAATGTGTGGCTTCATAATATTCTATTTTGCGTAGTTAACCCTATTGATAGTTCCCAGCACTGTTTAAAATGCACATGTGCTCGACATCTCATCAACTGCACCCATTATGTTTGCGAATCGTCATTGTACTGCAAAGTGGCTCTTCTCAATCATTTCCACCCCCAAAGTGTAGAGTTCCTAAAAGGAAATTACTTTCCAACCCTCGGACTTCCATTTTCTGAAGTATTTGTGTTCCCGTGATTGATTTTGTTAAAAATTTACATAGTCGTAAAAGAAAGTTGTTCGGAAGGGCTTCAGCTAAGGTAATCTTAATTTAATTTGTGACGTTTTATTGAAGAGTTCGTGTTATTTAAATTCGACGCTGCTGTTGTGTTTACTTGCGCTGCCGACTTTAGAACATTTTTGAGATGTTTTGAAGTGAAGTTGCCTCGCTCTTATTTTCTTATAGTTTTCATTAAAACTGTCATGAGAATGAAGTGTTTATTTTAGGTACGCACCTTGTACGCACGGTTGATTGATTTGATCTTTTAACAATTTTTTGGTAAACAAATGACATCTTGTAGGCGAATCATGCGACTTGGTTGGTGGTGAACGCCATTATTAAAAGCCTTTAGAAAAATGACAAACGAGATTTGTTTCATTTAATTAAAATTATAATATTTTTTGGTAGTTTTATAAAATAATGTTGATTAATTTTTCAAATTCTGTAGTCCTCTAGAAAACTTATTTTATGATTTAGAAAGTCAAATCACTCCATTTAGATTTGCCAAATGCCAAAACCGGAGTTTGTAAATTTATAAAGTCAAGTGATGGGAAAGTCCTCGAAAAACTTGGAACTAATTTGTTTTCAAAATTACTATTTGTTATGCAAATCCAAAGCAATCATGGTAATAAGTGGAGTTACTAATTTGTAAAACGCCAAAACTTTATCTTGGTGATAAAGTAAAATATGATTAAACTTTTGCCCATATTAATTTTACAGACTCTAATTGTTTTTTTGTGATTCAACAGAGTAATTTTAAATTACGCTAAAAAAATTGGAAAAGAGTTTAGAGAGTACCTAGATGTTTTGCTTTAGTTTTTTCAATTTATTTAAAATATTATTAATCTAATGATTGGAATTTTCTTAAATAAGTACCTACTGAGTTCGTAATAAATTAAAAAAAAGTTTGTAAACATCGTCGTTGACATCATATACATAAGGTTTCATAACAAAATAAATCGCCAAAGTATTTGTGTTTGTTATAATAAATTAATAAGATAATTTGCCGATATGGCAACTTGAGTTTAAAAATAATTGAACTTAGAACTAAAGACCAACAAGACCTGACACTGCGTTTTCATCACATGGAGGTAAGTGTGTAGAAGGGATACATACATAAATTACAATAAATCAATAGTTTAAATTTCATCAAACCCAAACCCAACCCACCAGCAATCGATTTTGAAATTGAGTAATGTTGTGACGTAACAATATCGAACTCCGCCAAAGGGTCTTCACCATGGTATTGCTAATGACATAATCAAATTGCGCCCCTGCACATCTGTGCCATACATCCGAGGGACACCGCGCAGACAATACGCACGAATAACCCCGATAATAGGCCCGATACAGGGGCCTGGGGTGATTTATTACACCTTAAACGGATTGCCAGACGAAGATTCGCTATATCAATGTGTTAATAGAGACTCCCCTAGTCTAGGGTGTCTCTGCCCCTGCTGAATTTGTTTGATAGGGATTTTCGTGATGTGTTAATTAGAATTCCGTTGTTTAATACTGAATCATTTTGTTTGGGTATATTTGTTTTGACTTAAGTTAATATATTAAACAATTTTAAAATGTTTGTAATTTAATATCAGTCAGTTCCACTCCAAGCCTTTAATTTTAGCATTAATTTAAGTGTATAACTACCTAACTGTAACGCACTGTCCAAAAACATTAATTGATATCTCTACATTTTTACACTTAACGACACGTTTGCCGTTTATCTGTAGTACCTAATGTAACGCAGATTTTTGGCAAAGTGCCCAATTCGAAAGTTTATCGTAAGTTTCTTCGAGAAACATGACCCACTATCGTACTTTACAGTAAACTTTTAGGGGTAGACACAACACGTGATCACTTTCCGGGTACTTTATTGTGCCAACCATTTGCTTGTACTGACAAACAAATAATGATGACAGAAGTGTTTTATAGAAAAGCAGCTCAGTTGCCAAAGCAGATAATTCTGTTTCAAGAAGCTTAAAAATTATATAACTTAACTAAATTACTTTGTTCATATATAGTATGTAATTGTTACGATGGAGTGGGGCTGTCTGTCACATGCAAGTATTGTACTACTCACTAGGCAGTCCATACCTGCTGTTTTGAAAACCAATGTTTTGTAAAAGAAATAAACATTTTTGTTTTTTTATTGAAGCTTTAGAATTCAGTTTTTTTCCCTGCCCAGCATCACATTAGCTTTATCTACTTTTGACACTCGGAAAGATAATCCCTCGGCCGTTACTGCGCTCTTCGGCATCGGTAAGCCAGTTGTCGCCGAGTGTATTCTTGCGCCAGTGAATGTTGGCTCTTAGTGGGAGTGTCCAGGATATTATATAGGTATATCTCTTACCTATATAATATCCTGGACACTGCCATAGGCGGTTTACTTAGCGCCTAGCTAGAGCCTGAGGAGTTGCCTAGCGAGTCGCAACCGGCCGCTTTGCTCGCTTTGCTCAACGTGTATCGTAGACGCGAGGCATTGGTGTAAGCCACTATGCGCTACGCACTCAGCAAGCCGCATGTCAGTGCGTACGTGGATTTAGAGTTTTCTTTCAAATTTAAAATTCAAGTTTTGGTGTAGACCCTCCAATTTGGATGAATAATAAAGAATCGTACTGTGCCAATGTGAACGGCGCTTAGTGTCGATCGAGTGCGTTCATTACGCCGCTGTACCGCCACAGCCTAATATATGGCCCTCGTTGTTGCGAACTAACAATGCCCCGCTGGGTAACGGCCCGTTTTACTCGACTCTCACTTCCCGTTTCACAAAAGCAAGCGAAAAACTGGACTACTTAGTGATAATTTACTGTAATGATGTTTGGCCTAGAAGTATTCAATTTTGCAGTTTGTAAAATTGTTTATATTTCTACACTTTTAATTAATCAAGCAAGCTTTTTTAACAAATCAATTAACTTGAAATAACTAAAACTAGCATTGATATCGCACAAAATTATAAAGAGGGAAATGGTTGCTATTCGATAAAGTTACTGGGCTGAATAAGCCAACAATAATTTTATCTATCACCCTTCGTTACGGCATACTATTTATTTTCACAAAATTAAATAAGCTTGCAATGAAAATCATTTATGCAACGTTTGCTATTTAATTGTATCATGTATGTATTAATATTGATTATTATTCTGTACACTTACCTTAAGTCTTAGTAAGTATTTTTTTTAAAGCTGTGTGAGAGAACAAACAAAGATTTATTTTATTGAATAAAAAAAGGAATTGCAATCACATAAAACTTATTTCAATAGCTACAAATGCTGAGTTTTGAGCTTTATAGCAGATGAAAGCAAAATATGTAGAGAGATTAGGGGTATACAGCATCAGTGAAGCCAATATAGGCATTGATGCAAGATATAAGCTGATCTGACATCTCACCGAGGGTGTTCGCCCACGCACGAATTTGATATTAATGTCATAGCATCAGCAAAATTATGCAACAAAACCATCCAGATGTTAGCAATTGAAAATTTGAATATTTTGAATAAGTATAGTACAGTATTATACATTTTTATCAGACTTGCTCGTAAAATGAACCTTATTACATCGCTTTTAGGGCCATAAACCGAGTTATAACACATGCTTAATAAATTACACACTAGTGCGTAATAGAAATAATTCTATATACCCTACAATATAACTCTACAAAGTTGAATTAGTATCTTACTGCAAGTTTTAAGCGAGTAAACAACATTCTCAACCGGGTAATACAGTTATTTTTTCTAGTTACAACAAAGATATGCCGCTGAAAATCCATATACATTTTAAATAAAATGTGTATTCGTCCTTAATTAAGTCAAACAAACATTTATTATTATAAAATTATTCATAACATAATTCACATTGTGATTTTATCACTCATTATAATATTGAAGTAGGCTGTATGTTCACTCACCCCTTTGTTCACAAATTAGGTACTCTTGCATTGGGCGCGTTAAAAAAACTAGCGCGCCTTTTCCCATATTTTTCATGTTGCCCAAGTCTACTGTTGTTAACGTCCTATTCGTGTTTCAATCGTGTTTGAATTGTAATGCTTTTTGACACAGTAAGTTCTTGTTTCTTAAACCCAACAAGAAACGCCGCTGGTGTCCATTTTCTGGTTCATGGTACATCTAACACCTCCGTCACAGAATTAGTTTAGTACTGACGTTCCCCGTAAACCAAAAATGACCTATAATATAGTAGAGGCCATTAGTTGTCTTTTACGACATCCCTACCTGTTAAAGGTTTGACTGCCGGACGCCACATGGCGTAAATCAGCGTATAATAGTTTTAGGGACAGAATTGCATGAAAACGTCAATTTAATTAGATTTGTGCGTCGCTGTGGGCAGTGAAATATTGTGCACAGCACTGAGTATGATTTAGCCAACACGCCATCATTACAAATCAATGACATAGTAGTTTATCACCTAGTCTATTTTGATCATCAATTCTTGTTTGTTAAGGTCTCGTTTGTAAATTATGGTCCCATGGAACGGTATTGTTTTTCGTTAAATGTCGAAAACTATGGTCTAAAAAATTTAAAAAGTTTGAGAATGTGTAAACAGTGCTCTTTCATATTATGATACCCCACATGCTCTATACTACTAAGTCTGGGGCTACTAAGCCCCACATTCTCAAACTTTTAATTTTTTTTTAAAGTTTGAGAATGTGCAAACAGTGCTCTTTCATATTATGATACCCCACATGCTCTATACTACTAAGTCTGGGGCTACTAAGCCCCACATTCTCAAACTTTTAAATTTTTTTAAAAGTTTGAGAATGTGCAAACAGTGCTCTTTCATATTATGATACCCCACATGCTCTATACTACTAAGTCTGGGGCTACTAAGCCCCACATTCTCAAACTTTTAATTTTTTTTAAAGTTTGAGAATGTGCAAACAGTGCTCTTTCATATTATGATACCCCACATGCTCTATACTACTAAGTCTAGGGCTACTAAGCCCCACTTCTAACTTTTAAGACCGTTGCAAAAAAGCAATATAATTATTTATTTCTTTTTTGCAAAGAAGTTGGGCAAACATTATCTAAAACTATTCTAAATCTAGCTGTGGCAGACAGACTCGCACCATAAAGGTTTCTTTTTACTATTTTGGTACGGAGCTCTAAAAATGCTTTATACGTATTACGCACATTAAACGCATTATATTCTCAATATACTTAAAAGCCTAAAAATATATCATGTACTCGTATCCCTAATACGCTCCGATTTTTTCTTAAGCCGGGATTTACGAGAAATATCTGCGCAATACAGATCCAGGTGCTGAGAGTTCGGCAATAAATATTTTTCCCGACATCACTTAAAGGAAGCCAACCAGAAATTATATTGGAACATTTCGTAGGTATTTTCGCTCGTACCAAATCGTAAAAAAATAAAAGGTTTTTTTTTAACATTTGCCATATAAATTATAACTAATTTTATTGCTGCAGATTTCAGTTACCTAGTATTTTAAACTATCGGCTACACCTATTATTACATTTGGATCCGATCGAATTTGGATTAGTTTAAAAAAATCTAATTTGCCGAATCCATAAAATCTAAAAAAAAACATTTTTTTTATTACCTTTATAGCTCTCGATTATTTTATCACGATGAGGTGATTAGTTAGAATCGACTGGGCGATGGCCCATCGATTTCACGTCATTATTCGTCGCGTTCATAACAAACAGACGTAAATAATAATTTGGTCAATGTATTTAAAATAACACAACTTAATCTATGATAGTTGTCATTGAACCTCGAAAATTTACACTATCTTTACCGCCTTTATAGCTCTCGATTATTTTATCACGATGAGGCGATGGCCCATCGATTTCAAGTTAGTATTCGTCGCGTTCATTACAAACACAGACATAAATAATAATTTGGTCAATGTATTTAAAATAACACAACTCAACTTATGATAGTTGTCAATAAAACCTCGAAAATTAACACTATCTTAGCTGCCTTTATAGCTCTCGATTATTTTATCACGATGAGGCGATTAGTTAGAATCGACTGGACGACGGCCCATCGATCTCGCGTCAGTGTTCGTCGCGTTCATTACTACACAGGCCAGCACCACAGGCTGATATACGAGCTTCATTGTCACGAACTAACTACTCCATTCTGGCTAACGGCTGTTACAGATATTGACCCCATTCTTCAACTACATCACTAGTAATATTGAATTCAATCAGGATGATCGGCGGCGTACAATAAAATTAGTCAAGTAATTGACATTGATCCTGACTTTACAATGTAAAGATGAATAAAAGGCATATTGCAACTTGAATTAACGCACAAAGGGATTAATTATTGTTACCGTCGAATAATTGAGACATCGACTTTACTTTAAAGTTACTTAATGAAAAGTAAAGCAAGAAAAAGGATAAACGCACACGGACAACTTTTTATAGCTGCGATAATCACGGCGATTTTTTAGCCATAGGTACTTTTGTAAGCGATTTTGTGAGCGACTTTTTGTAGCTCGTAGGCGTTTAAGTATCGAACTCTGAATGTTCTATACTTACTCTCGCTCGTGGGCGGGAAACTTAAGAGAAAAGAGATGAAAGATGAGTTTGAAAAATAATTTAAAACCAATACACTAATGAAACAAAAGACGGAATAATAATATTCTACGAGTACTTAGCTAAGTGCCTAGTATTCTCCGTTGTTTTTTACCACGGTTTTTAACAAATTATGTTTTTTTTAAAACCTTCTTATTTTTATGCTACATTTGACAGGACTTAAGTAAGCCTAATTTCATTACGTGTTAAAAGCTGCCGCATGATAGATGACTTGCTCATCGGCAATAACGGCCGTGTAGATAGATGGCTTTAAGGATTATCTACCTTATTTAATTATACCCACGAACGTAATTCGCTTGGCAAGCAAGAGAATAGGGATGACGAAGGGATTACCTTGGAATGTGTAAAATCCTTTAAATGAAAATTAATTTAGATGTCTTTGCCAAGTCTCATTAGGGTCTCATACTGTCCACTGGAGGATTATGAATCTGCTTTATTTGTTGGGTTCGGCCTTAAAAGAAAAAAAAAGGAAACCTTATAGGGTCACTTTGTTGTCCGTCTGTCTGTCTGTCAAGGCATTTTATTTCGGAAACGCGTGGAGGTATCGAGTTGAAATTACAACTAAACCAGGTCTACAGTCTCTTGAAACTGAATCAAACTTCTAAGTTTAACTTAAAAAAAATACACGAACATATTTTATGCCGCAAAAAATGCATATTTCGATACTCTCAAGAGAATCAAAATTTATAAGGTGCTTTCCGTTGACCTAGAACTATGCAATTTGGCAAGTAATATCGTCTTATACTACAGGTACAGGGAAAAGTCTGAAAACTTTTAATTAAATCATAAAAAAATAAGTAACTACAAAGTACGGAACCCTCGATGGGCGAGTCCAACTCGTACTAATTCGGTTTTTATTGAACTGCATAGCTAGTGGTCAGAAGAAGTTCATTGGTTTTTAAAATGAATTATTTTTTTGTAAATTTGGCGGATGCATTTATTTGGGTTCGATTTTTTCATTAGAAAAGAATTTCTAGTGTCAATGTATTTTTCCATGATTAATCTTGCAAGTTCTAAATTAGGGTCTGTAAAATCAATTTCATAAGAATAAATCTTTTCCATCAACAACAACTTGCTTAAGGAACCTAGGTCGAAAAACGATTTTTTACGCCTTTCCGTCAGCTGACTAATACTGACGTAGGTTAATATCGTATAAACCAGCCGCGCTAGGATGAGCGCCGTGACTATTTCTCGACATTTATCTCACGATGTCTGTCGCGCCCACATCATCATGTCATGCAAAAATATCGCAAATGAATTTGACGCAGAATCAGTGCAAAGACCAAAATTGACCAAAACTTTATAGAAAAACATTATATAACGGTAACACCACTAAGTTGCCCATCGGCGAGAACTCGGATTTATCTAGCGACAGATCTGAAATTTGTACGGGCGAACTATGGACTAGCAGACCCGATGTCACTGAACAAATCTGACAACTAATCAAGAATAAAATATACGAATTTAATGTTTAAATGTAAACAAATAGCAATAATACGATAAAAAAAATACTTTCATGTGAAATGTAACACCGTCTTTTTATTTACTTGATGTTCCAGACCTCTTTTAACAGCAAAAACCTCATCAATTCGACATTTTAAACACAGCAGCGTTCACATGCGCGACTGGACTCGGTCTAGAAAGAAATCCGGGCGCAACTGGTTTTACTAACGCGTATGCCCATTTGGGCTTGTACTTAGGCAGAGGGGAACGCTTCGTATGGCTTCTCTTTCTGGAACAGAAACGCGTCTTACTCTAAGCTCGTAACTGTCAAAAGACAATGGATTTTGACAGTTTCGTCACAGAGATATATTATATTGTGCGAATGTGATAGGAACGATTGCGCAAGGGCGTCCCAGAAAAACCTACGCGGACCAATTAGGTAGCAGTGACAAAAACCGCAGGGCATGTATGAAAAGATTGATGGATGTGAAAGAAGCGAAAGAAGTGTGTAAGGATCGTAGCAGGTGGCGATCCATAGTCTCTGCCTACCCCCATGGGAAACAGGCGTGAGTGTATGTATGTATGTTATGTAATGTTGCTAAATTGCTTTATTATAAATATCCTATTTATATGGTCATGGCAAATGGTCATGACTCAAGCAGAGCTATGGGATTGGTCTTACTTGAAGCTGATGTTCGGTTTGTACGTATACGAACTACTTTTTGTAGCTGCAATAATTGCGGCGATTTCCTGCGACATTGTCAGCGATTTTGTGAGCGACTCAACGAACACGCCCGTCTTTTTTTCGCTGGCTGAGAAGCCAATGTTGTCAATTAGTCACTGAAAAAAACATTCTATTTGCTTATCTCTCAGGATTAAGAAAAGCTATTTTATGTTTGTTTAGTGCCCTGCTGCTCTTTGTAGGAAATTCCTCGCTAAATAAATAAATTAAACGATATTTGCTTTGAAGTATGAAAATTTTACTATTGACAGGAAAAGAAACAATGGAACGAAATAACATTTCTTCTAAAAACCATAGCATAATAAAAAGCATCACATAACGTGGTATAATATTAAACATACCGCCCCCCTAGAACGACTATTGACTTCGTTCTACAAACGGGCTAGACTGTTCATTAAACAAGAAGAAACATGTAAGTATTACTTAATAAAAACAAATTGAAACTTAGGCAAACTAAGATAATCTTAGAAACGATAATATTGAAAATACAATACAAATAATAAACTTATCATAACATTACATAGGTACTGAATGTTAAAAATAATATCACAATTCATTGAATTATTTAAGTGGCTATAGGTAAAATACATAACTTTGATGTAGGTCTTTTAATGTGTAAATTACTTTTAGTGCGTAATGTAACTACGCGAGTTATGTTGTCACTACCCGGATGCTTCTCAACTACCCGTCCTAAAAGCCAACGACTTGGTGGTAAATTGTCTTCCTTGACAAGAACTAACTGACCTATCTCAGGCTCAGGTACGCAGTGCATCCATTTATATCTGTTCATTAAATTTGACAGATACTCTTGAGACCAGCGATGCCAAAAACTTTGAAGTGTTTTTTGAATAATTTGCCACCTAGTCAATGAACTTATACTAGATTCTAAATAATTTTTGAAATCTGGGACAGATACTAGTGGTTCTCCAATGAGGAAATGACCTGGAGTCAACGGCAGTGGGCCATTTGGATCTGAACTGTCTACAGTTATTGGTCGAGAATTCAAACAAGCTTCCACTTGTGTGAGAAACGTAGTCATTTCTTCAAACGTCAGAGTTAATTCTCCTAATACGCGTTTAATGTGGTGCTTCGTTGACTTGATCCCCGCCTCCCATAAGCCTCCAAAATTTGGGGCATGAGGTGGTATAAAATTCCACTCTGTTCCATAACCTTCTAAATGTGCAGCAATATCCTTTTGAATCTCTTTCAATTGTTGCAATTCCTTTGATGCCCCTACAAACGTCGTGCCGTTATCACTCCATAATTTGGCGCAATGGCCACGTCTAGACACGAATCGTCGAAAGGCTGCAATGAATGCAGCAGTACTCATATCGCTAACAACTTCTAAATGGATAGCTCTTGTGACCATACACACAAATAAGCATATGTAGCCCTTATGTGATCGATTGCCCCGCCCTTTAGTTGTTCTTAAATTGATGGGTCCTGCATAATCAAGTCCGCTATGTATAAATGCTCTAGCAGGAGTGCATCTAACTGCTGGCAATGAACCCATGAATTGGTGCTGTATCCTTGCGTTCTGTCGTACACATGGTATACATTGATGAATATGTCGTTTCACTAGGTTCTTCATACCAATTATCCAATACGCACTTCTTAAATAATTCATCGTCAATTGGGCTCCCCCATGTAGAGTGTTCAGATGAGCGTCTGATATAATTAGTTTCGTAAGATGTGAATCTCGTGGTAACACTATAGGATGCCTGGTCTCTTCAGCCAGACCTGATTTTTGTAGTCTTCCACCGACTCGGATTATATCACTTTCATCCAAGAATGTGGATAGTGCTTTCAATTGACTGTTTCTAGATTCTAAAAAACCTTTGCTTTTTAATTGTTTATACTCTTCTCCAAATGTTTCTCTTTGCACTTTTTTGATACAACAGTTTAATGCTAATTCTCTTTCTGCTTTTGTTATATATTTTGGTCTGTCGACTTTTGGTTCAAGAATTCTTCTAATATAAGAAACTATTCCTATCAACTTCTGTAACGTAGAATATCTTTCTAGTAAATTTACTTCAGTATTAATATGGTGAGACTTAACCGCTTCTTCCAGATTAACACCTAGTTCTTTTGGTTTCGTGTAATTTATGTTTTGTGAATAAAGAAATTGAGGACCCGAAAACCAAAGCTGATTATCCTTTAGATCCGCTGGTTGAACTCCTCGTGATGCACAATCGGCTGGGTTTTCTTTTGACTGTACATGAAACCATTGACAAGCTTCTAAATTAGTTAATATCTCGGATGTCCTGTTTGCTACGAACGTTTTCCATTTGCTGGGGTGACTGCTCAACCAACTCAAAACAATTGTTGAGTCTGTCCAAGCTGTAATTTTGTCCTTTGATATATTTAGTACTTCCGCCACTTCTGTGATGAGTTGAGATAGCAAAACCGCTCCACAAAGTTCTAGTCGTGGTATACACACTTGTTTGATAGGAGCCACCCTAGTTTTGGCAGTTAATAACGAAATGTGAACTTGACCATTGTTATCGATCACCCTTAAATAAACAACTGCTGCGTATGCTGATTTTGACGCATCGCAGAAGCCATGCAGTTCGTGTTTTTCCTTGTCATTGATCTCGGATAAGCCAACCCACCGAGGTATTTTAATTGAAGTCAGTTCTTGAAGTTCATTGCGGTAAGTAAGCCACTCTTTATTTAAGTCTGTTGGTATTGTTTCATCCCAAGTTAAACCGGCTAGCCATAATTTCTGAATAAATATCTTTGCAAGAACAATACTCGGTGCTATCCATCCAAGAGGATCATATAATTGTGCTATAGTCGATAAAATTGATCTCTTTGTTTCAGGTTCTGATGTTTGTGGAAGTTTAAACTTGTATTGAAAAATATCTTCACTTCGATCCCATGCAATCCCTAAAATCTTTGTTAAATTGTCCACCTTTAAATCTACTACTTGCTCGTTCTCTGTCTGTTCTTTGTCATTTGACTCTTCATCCTCCCCCCTTTTTTGTTCTGCCTTTACCTCTTTGATTTCATTGGTCTGTTTGTCCTTTACATTCTCAGTTCTATTTATTCCTGTAAGTAATTCTTTATTGTTACTGTTCCATTTTTGTAATTCGAAACCTCCTCTTAGTAACAATTTTGACATCTCTTTACACATTTGTATACCTTTATTTATATCACTACAACCTAGCATCAGGTCATCCATATAGAAAGAATTTATTACTTTGTCTGCAGCAAGAGGAAAATCTTTTGCTTCATCAAAGCTGACCTGATTTAATGCTTTTACTGCTAAATAGGGAGCAGAAGCTGTACCAAATGTTACGGTAAGTAATTCGTAATCTTGAATTTCACTTTCAGGATTCTCTCTCCACACAATTCGCTGGAAAACAGCATCTTCTTCAGCGACCCTTACTTGACGATACATTTTTACAATATCGGCAATAATGACAAATGGATGAACTCGCCAACGCAAAACTAGATGACGTAAATCTGGTTGTAATTTTGGTCCAATCATGAGATCATCATTTAATGATACTCCAATGTTATTTTTACTCGACGCATTAAAAACCACTCGTACTTTTGTAGTTGTTCTTTCATTTTTTACAACAGCATGATGAGGTAAGTAAACTGCCTTTTCTTTATTAGCATCTTGGCTATTTACAGGTCGCATATGTCCCAATAATAAATATTCATTTATCACATCAGCATATTTTCCTTTTAGGTCTAGATCATTTAATAACCTTTTTTCTAACGATTTGAATTTTGCTATTGCAATTTGTCGTGAATTGCCACCCAAACAATTAGGCTGTGTTTCACGAAATGGTAATTTTACTATGTATCGCCCCTCTGTTGTCCTTTTGGTAGTATTCTTGAAAATTTCTTCACATCTTTGCTCTTCTTCAGTCAACATCTTTTTTGTACTAGATTGTTCTTCTATTTCCCAAAACTTCTTTAGAAAGTCATTTTCAGTGACTTGCGAGTGCATAACTGTTATACTCACATTATGACTATCCGTACCATTGTGCACAGTGCCAGACAAAATCCACCCCAATGAGGTATTTTGTGCCACTAACGATGCACTTGGATTCTTTTTAATGCCTTCCTTTAATATTGAACTCATAATGTTGGCACCTAACAACATATCTATTTTATTTGGTACATTGAATTGAGGATCTGCTAAACATAAGCTTTCTAATTCTGGCCAGTCTATAGTTTCTACTCGTTTTTCTGGAATGTATGAAGTGACATTTTTTAGGACGTAAGCTTGAAATTTAATGTTGAACCTTTTGTCCACTAAAGATTGCAGTTCAACAGTAACTATCGATTTGGATGTTATAGTTTTATCTCCACCTAATCCTGTAACTGTTCCCATGATAACACTTTTCTTAAGTTGCAAAAGTTGGACTGCAGCTTCGGTTATAAAACAAGCTTGAGAACCTTGATCTAACAATACTCTGAGAACATGATGGCCTCTTGTACCCGATCTGGCGTTAACTAAAGCTGTAGCTAAAATAACTTGACTGCTTTTGTTGATTTTTTGCGTGGATAGACATGAAACTATCGGGGCCGAACTTGTTGAAGCAGTTGTATCTTCATCTTCACCAGTCGTTGTAAGCAAAGCGACAGGCTCGTTTTCTAAATGCAAGAGGGAATGATGTTTTTTGTTACAGAGCTTGCATCTTGACGGATTTGTGCAATCGTACACTTTATGAGTTCTTCCTAGACAGTTAAAACAAATAGAATTCTTCATAACAAAAGTCTGATCAGACATTAAATTATGCATAATCCATACCTTGTCTTGTTAAATTAAAATCCTATCAGGCCTACAGAAATAACGAACTCGCTCGAGGCGAATGCTAATGTTTTGATTATCTTATCTTATCCTATCTTTATTCGAGTCGCGCTATCGGCCTTTGAGTTCTAATAAACAAAACTTTTGATGGATGTAAATTTGGCCTTTTTTATTTAAATTGAAGATGGTAAACAGGCTGTCGGAGTTTTCAGAAGCGGCGGCTGTAACCTGTCATGCTGTCACCTGCAAAAATAATTCTATAATATGAAGAAATATAAGCAAAGTTAGTTAATGTTTTAGATTTTTGTACAAATTCGGCCTCAGATGGTAAGCAGTCACTATATACCGCTACACTACCCCCCACTGTGCCTCATATCCAAAGACAATTTTAATTTAATTTGTAATTTGTAATAATTGGTACCCTCCTACTTTTTACTAAACACAATGTAAGCTTTTGGTCGCTTGAATAAATGAATATATTCAAGTTTGTAAATATCGTTACTATGGCTATTACAGCTGATAGTTTCTTGCGCCCGTTCTTCTTGTCAGTTAAAAATGTCTGGAACGGGTGGTAGGAAAATATAGACGATTCAAAAGTACTTCATAATTAAGTTTATTTGAATAAAGCTTAATTGACTTTGACTTTGAATTGATTATTATTATTATTATATTACGTTCATTTTTTTAAAGTAAATGTTACAGCGATTGCAGTTGAAGTACGATTATTTGACAGTCACATTGTACGTCTCACTATATTGACATATGTGAATTTCATCTCTACAGCATCGTAATATTATTGGAATTGGACCATATAACCCTCTTCTATATTTCTAAAAACAATTGATATCTACAATTTTTTTAACTTAACAATTACATAACACAATTACTTAAAAATAATGCATTTTTGATTAACTTCGAATTTCACAAATTCTTATCTCCCTAATTTTGTAATAAGTAGGCATCTTTTTCGATAAAGCATTTTCATTAGCTGTTTCTAATGAATACATCCTTTTATGCAGTGTAGCAACACCATATTATACTGAAGCCGGTACCAAAGCGCGGCTAATCCTTTCTTTTGTTATTAACGAGTTGTGGTGTTGAATGAAAGTGTTAGAGGATATTAAACTGATTGATGACTTCACGCGGAGATCCGGGCTCTCCCGTTGACGTTAAATATTTCATCACTTTTTTCACCGTAACACCCTGGTGAAAAATTGTGGCGATATTTTTAGATACATACAGATTCACGTTGAATATTTTCATGACCTTTTTCAAGGGTTGTAGTTTGTTTTCTTTTCTGATAACTCTTGTTTAATTATTAAAAAAAAATGAAAATAAAAAAGAGATTGCCGCCATCTATTAAAATCCCATATAGATGAAACAAAGTAAAGCAAAGCAAAAAATCTTTAGATAGGTGCCTAAGGAAATAACTTCTGCGTTTTTGCGTATTTTGCAGCAAAATATGTATGAACTTTTGGCAATTAATAAGTTACACTGATATTATAACCAAATACTATAATGAGTTTCAATTGTCAACTTTTACAGGGTTATTCGTAAAACACAAACAATTTTGCAGGTTAACACAAGGGTCTGACATGCTTTGATAGAGCGAGATCGTCTTATTAAGATTCCTATAGGAGGAAATAGAGAAGAGTGTCATGTTTTTTCTCTATCAGCGACCGGACTTTTTTTCATGGTCGGGTTATAGGCAGAGATCAACTAAGCAAAACAAACAAGTGGGGTTTAATCAAAAGTGCCAGAGAAATTAAAGTTTTTGTGGATAACTCCCTAATTAATATTGAAGATTTATTATAAATCAAATGTGTAGTGTTTGTGTCTAGCATTCAAAATGGTGGGATGTTCGATATTTGGCTGCAAAAGCAACAATCAAAGGAAAGAAGCGGGCGTTACATTTCATGCGTGAGTACACTGTTTTCTATATTTTGATCACGTATTTCTTTCTCAAATCTCACAGGAACCAAGTTTCTGAGCTAAATCATTAGTTATATCATGAAAAACCTGATAAATAGGAAAAATCTAAAAATTATTTCTTAAAATAACCTCGTAAACATTTGACATGCAAACCGGTAAAATTGCGTACATCTACGTAATAGTAGAAGTCAGCTTAGCTTTGACGTCCACTAAAATCAGTAGGTTTATAATTCGATTTCCGGATGCCTACTATATAGAAAATTTTCCCCAAAAATTACCCCATATTTCAGGGAATTTCTAGCGATTTCATTTTTCCAGATTTCCGACGGAAGTTAAAACTCGTGAAAAATGGATAGAAGCAAATGGAAAAAAGAATTGGGTGCCACACACGAATTTGTTCAAAACATTTTGAAAAAAATTGTTTTCGAAAAACAGAAAAACTAACGTTAATAAAAAAAGTTCTGTATTCCAACGTTTAATAAAGACTTTACCTGTTTTAATTTAAAGTTTATCTTTTTATTCCATTAACCACACAATCTCAATATCAACTACCTGAGCGAACCCCAGCTAGTTTACTATATAGGGGAGACCGGTCCAAAACCGTATAGCTAAGAACAAACCTATATAAAATCGAAATAAATGAAAGTTACATATTGATAAATTAACTCGTTTATTAGAGACTCTCATTGGCTATATAAATTTACAAAAAATAATACTATAATCAGCATAATAACAAAAAATAATCAACACAAACTAAACCTTGACGAATTACGATTTTGCCCCAGGGGCTGGACAAAACCGTATAGTATATACGATTTTGCCCCATACGTTATCAACCTGAAACCAAAGAGTCCCAGCTTTAACTGTTAGTAGATTCCTATATTATTCCTTAGCATTTTGATAAAAACTTGTAAACAAAAACATCAATTTGGCGTAGTTTCGGGTCAAAACCGTATACTGATTACTGGTCGATATTACCCCTTACGGTTTTGCCCCACCGACCAAAACAATATTATTTAACATTAACTTGTCATTATAATGCAGATCCGGAACCAAAACTTTGTTGATGATTAAGTAAAAATACAAAGTTTCAGGTTAATAACATTGCATTTACCTATAAATAGGTAAAAGATTTAATTGTGAATATATTTTGATGACAATAGAATTAGATCAAAACACCTCCAAATAATAATTATGTGATTTAAGGTTAAAGCTCGTGCCTGCAGCGACAAATGTCTGTTGACAGATTGATCCTGTTGGCTACTTGCTATGATCGGCAAATGCGCGGCTTATTCAAAATAATAACTGACACAGCTATACCGTACGGTTTTACCCTGGTATACGGTTTTGTACGGGTCTCCCCTATCTCTTTTTTTAGCAGGGCAGTTGTGTGTACTCCCGTCCCGAATGCAATGACGATTGTTATTTAACTTTAGTTCGATTTTAGCAGGGAAGACGTGTTTTTATTTTTCTTAATACCATTTATAATTATACTGAGTTTATGCATGCTGGAAATGGCGAATTGTCTAAACATTTTATTAATATCTCTGCTGTACCACAATTACTGCGAATAAAGTTTATTTCTATTTCTATTCTATGTATACGTATGTTACCATTAAAGTACGGAATCCGTTAATCTGCAGATTAACTGGTCGAGTCAGTTAAGGGGATTGTCAACCACGTGGTCTCCATACAAACGGCGATAACGTTTCCCACCCTCTAAACCTTAACCTACAGTAATTAATTTTTGGTATTTTTTTGAAATGCCTAAATAATAGGGCTGTACGTTTTGATTTTTTAAATATTTATAATAGATTTCAAAATATTTGCATTTTAGTGATTTCATACAAAACACAGAAGTGCCAATATTTTCAAATCTACAATGAATATTTTAAAAATCAAAACGTACAGCCCTAGTTTTTAGGCATTTCAAAAACATACCAAAAATTCATTGCTGTAGGTTAAGGTTTAGAGGGTGGGAAACGTTATCGCCGTTTGTATGGAGACCACGTGGTTGACAATCCTCTTAAAGCACAGAATACATAATAGTACCGAAATTTTTCTTAAAGTAGACGATTTCCGTGCTTTAACTAGTAATCTGCACATTAACGGATGCTACCCCGTTAAGGGTACTTTTTCTGATCATGGCAACCCCATATTTTGACGTCATAATATATCTATCCCTTACACCCGGTCGCTCGGTAGCGCATCTACCCCTTTTAATATACTATATCTATGGGTTAACATCATCTTTGTTCTATGTACGAATTTTCCGAAAAAAGACAAAAAATTAGACTTTCCATTCTAAATGTCCGAACAGCTGATCGACGAGTTTTGTATGAAAAGTCGATATTTATTTTTGTCTTTTCGTCGTTTCGTCTTTAAGTCGTAGAACAAATGTTGTTGTTTATGATGTTAGTAATCTACTCCTGCGAGGTTGGTGGTGTTTTACAAATAACCATATTAACCATGTATAAATTGTGAGTTTTCATATTAATATAACAAACCAAATTGAAATTAACCCCGTTTCAGATAACAATGTCAACGTTAATTAAACGTATAATCTTGTACAACTTTTGAAAATGTTGAGCACTTAAGTACTGTGTCAAATTAAATAACAGATAAGGCGAAGAGCGACAGAGACATGTTAGTATATCAGAAGTTTCAATACGACGAAGTTTTTATGTACGAATTTTCCGAAAAAAGACAAAAAATTAGACTTTCCATTCTAAATGTCCGAACAGCTGATCGACGAGTTTTGTATGAAAAGTCGATATTTATTTTTGTCTTTTCGTCGTTTCGTCTTTAAGTCGTAGAACAAATGTTGTTGTTTATGATGTTAGTAATCTACTCCTGCGAGGTTGGTGGTGTTTTACAAATAACCATATTAACCATGTATAAATTGTGAGTTTTCATATTAATATAACAAACCAAATTGAAATTAACCCCGTTTCAGATAACAATGTCAACGTTAATTAAACGTATAATCTTGTACAACTTTTGAAAATGTTGAGCACTTAAGTACTGTGTCAAATTAAATAACAGATAAGGCGAAGAGTGACAGAGACATGTTAGTATATCAGAAGTTTCAATACGACAAAGTTTTAAGTATGCTCAACATTTTCATGGGCCGACTGTACTTCCACGTAAGAACAATTTGGATTTCCCGCAATACTTACGTAGGTACATTATTACTTATTCAGTTCACATCCCCAGTTATTCTCAGTGACTCTTTATTGTTCCTGCTGGATATTGCAAATAAAGGTTATCTATTATATGATGACCTCGTTTCTGACAGTAAGAACATAAAAATATTTATAAACGGTTCATTACAACAGTGTCTACGTTAAACAGGTGTTAATTTTTTTTGTAATAAAACTTGTTTATAAATAATATAAGAAAATAATTATGTGAAATCGGTTATGGAATTCAAGCAACTTTCATAACCGATTAAACCGATCAAAAATAATCGAAAACAAAATATAAAAATAAATAGTAGATTGTTATACAAGACGCTAAAATGACCCATTACATACGAGGTAGTTTTATTCCCGAGCTTTAGCGAGGGAATAAATAGAAACCGAGTTCCAATGGGTTTTAGCGTCGTGTGTTACACTATACTTTTCACAACGATTGCGAGAAAATAAAATACAATATTAAATAGTTTATACCTACTTCCGTAAACGAATCCACTCGTTTTTCTATCCTCCACTTCATAAACTTTTTGTACAATAGTTTAGTACAATAAATGATTTGTTCTTGACGGCAAAAGATTAAAATTATTTCTTTCCTATTACAGTCACACAATTCAATCAGTTTGTAATTATAGAAAAATTCTAAAGATTTCGCGCCATGGTACCTTTTTTAATTTCTGCTGTAGCAGCTAAGCAACACAAACACTCATTTTACGATTCACTCTGTGCACAGAGTATAAATAAGTCTATGATTTCACCGAAGAGATGCTTTTAGTTCCATTTTCAAAAATAAGAATGAGAAACAGTATTAAGTCGAGCGAGTTTTTATTCGTGATTATGAATAAAGACTTTTTCGTTTTAGTAGGCTCATTGGTAATAGACAAACATTAAAAAAGAAAAAACTTTATCCCCTAGGGGTTATTATGCTATTTTATCTCGGCTCTTGTACGTTACAATGACGGACTTTTTGAGCAAGAGGAGTGAAAAAATACTTTATTTACCTCAACAAAATTCACAAACAAAAACATTAACTTATACGCTAAAATTATAAGTCCTTAACTTTGAATTACTTACAAGCAAGTTTTTGAATTCCAAAGCTTTATAAAATTCATGGTTTGCAATCAGAGAGTCCAAAAGCAAGATAATAAGTACATAACTGTATAAGTAAAAAAATAGGTTTCCCGAGTTTTGAAGGGTTTCTGGCTAACTCAGATAAAAAGGGTGAACAATTTATAAAGAAAAAGAAGCGGACACTCAACCCCCTAAATTACCTTCGTATTAAATTTATTATGCCGCCCCTACTGAATTTTCAAATCAAATTACTAAGAAAAGTTGACACCCAACAAAATTTACACTCTTGGAGTAAATACATTATTTTGATTTAAATTAAAACTAAAGAAAGTTGCTCGAAACTGATATTATATTAAAAATATGAAAGTACCTAAGAAAATAGTTACATAATAAACGCTATCTTTTTAACTAAAAAGTTTTAATTCAGATATTTCAAAAATTATCAATCGAGCAGAAAAAATATTTATTGACATATAAAATATATCCATTTATGATTTATTATGGTTTTTAAAATATTTGCGAAAATATTTGCAAGAAACTGTAAGCGGTGATTAAAGTGGTGGTGTGCCACACACAAGATTTACAGTATGTGTGCGTATGTGAGTGTGTGTGTGTGTGTGTATCTTTTTAATTTTTCTATCATCTTTTAAATTTACAGTGCATCTACATTTTAAATAAGTGGTAGTTAAAAACATATACTAGTAATATTTAGCAAGTGGTGTTTACCTTAAAGTAATTGTACATTTAGCATAATACCTAATCTTAAGTTTCTATTTTTTTTAATCAGTGTTACAATTGTTGGTAGACCTTTAAATAAAATAAATAAATAAAGGTTTACACTTATGCTACCTTAACTACGTAGTATGTTCGTTAAAACGAAAATGGGAAGATCTAAGCAGCTTAAAGCAAGATAATCAGAATCATTGATCAATAAACATAATTTTACCTGCCTTAAATTTTATTAGGAAGACAATAGTTTATTATTTTGTACATATCGTATCGAAATACTATTTGCAATACAAATTATGTCAAAATCAGCTACAATTGTTGCGAAACTAAAATATGTCCTCATATGATATATTGCACACATACCTAATTTTTTCCTTATTAAGGACTTGTTATTACATCTTTGTTCGTGATATTTTAGCATTATCAGGAATATATCCGAACCGAAATTGCGCCAAACAACTAAGCAAATGATTAGGAAAATGGTGGTATGATGAAGGTAGCGTGAGAGAAAATCTCGGAAATTGCTGATTAAGCGAAAATAGGAAAGTATTATTTCTCATGGATATCACTTAACAATAATAGGAGTGTAATTTGTAAGCAGTAAGTTTCTGATTATAAGAGATATTCCGTTTCCATAAAAAAAAAAAAGTCTGGAACGGGTGGTAAAATATAGACGATTTAAAAGTACTTAATAATTAAGTTTATTTGAATAAAGATTATTTCACTTTCACTTTCACCATTATAATAATTTCCAAAAACTATATATATACTAATTATCTTGGTAAACAATGTTATTTTATGTTCCTTTTTCTTTTAATTGTAAGGTAATTAAACTGAATGAAATAAAACTACTTAGGTTAAAAACTTATCTATTCCAAGCATCATGTTTTATCTTACTCAAACGACGGGCAGCAAAGAAATATAAAACAAAAACAACACTAAAAGTGCATTAACTGCGATTATCTTCTTTTAGTTCTAAATCATAGAGTATCCCATAAAGGGGGAACCTTGTTCCACTAGCTTAGATCATAAAATCAAATGACTTAACCCCATATTGATACAAACCTCTAAAGGCAGATCGCGTTTCTTCCACATCATGGCCGAATTCTTTTTACTTTTTTATATGGATTTACATATCTTGTGCTTAATCGTGCGTCCGAAATCACATTTCGGAGTTATGAAATAGCGGGATAGGGGTGGGAAGCCACGCGAAAGACCAGGGTTCGCAAATAATTTTGTTGTTTGCGAAACTGGTTGGTTTTATTGAGTTTCATTTTGTTCCCTCGTTTTCTTAGCCGCGTAGCTTATTGGGAAAAATAAAGTAGTTTCACATATCTCGAAATGGTTTTCGTTTTACACTATTCAGATGATGTTAGGTAGTTTAAAACACTGCAGGGATGCTTAGTTGGTAGATTGGAATAGTATAGCTAAATGTCGCAAAGGGTTCATGTTTGTGCCTTTATAAATATTTTTGACCGAGCGAGCGCGAAGTGGTATCGGAGTGTCTTCGTTTCAGCTTGGGCAAAAATGCTTTCGTTGTTTGTCTGTCCTGTTTTCCTCTATAGGTTGCATTACTCAACCGATTCACGTGAAATTTTGCAAGCAGGTTTATTTTTATTAATTAATATAGAATTTTGGTTTTAATTAAATTTTTAAAAATTTTCAAAATAAAAGACTAAAATACAGCCATTTTGAAAAATGATCAAAAATGTCATAAACGCGAGGTTTACAGCTCACAGAGCCACTAGTTAGTACAATTGGTTAAATATATATAATTATAAAGCATTAACAACTTCTATTCATCGGAAGATCAGCACTTGGTCAGGGGCCAAGTATTATGCTGAGTTGGGACCGATTTGGGACAAATCGTAACCATCAATGTATTTTAAAATAGTTGTTTTGTCTCAAATAAAGATTTTTCTATTCTATTCTATTCTATTCTATTCTATTCGCACTAATGGTCGTTGGGAAGTATATAAATCATTTAAAGTTCTGTATGTATAGGACGAAATATAAACAAAAAAAAGATCAACGTCTGACGTCCATCATTCAAAGCTTAATCCCAGCTTAATCCTCATTATATTAAAATTACTTTTTGAACATAAGTATGCCCATTGTTTCGCGTCAAATTTTTCAACATGACTCGTGGCTTCGTCGGGTTAAATTGAAAAAGTTGGTAACCCTGCTGGGGGCATATATCTGGTCTAATTTGAATAGGCGTAGGGTCGGCCGACCGTTCTCTCTTGACTGAAGGCCGACAGTGTCACATAAATTACTGGTGTATATTATATGTCCGGATAGTATATCACTCGCTGGATGAGCACAGATAGAAGCCGTAAAAATGTAAGTAGGAGACGCTAGGAACTGGAATTGAATGTTATGTGGTTCTGTCTGGTTGACTGGGAGAGAATGCCTTTTTAGCATTAAGTCCGCCATTTGCTGTATTTTTATATATAAGCAATAAAGATTAAATAAATAAAAAAAAAACAAATGACTGCTGAAGTCTTTTTTTGATCTTATTTTTGTAGTTCAACCTCATTTGGAACTGCAAAATTTTATTTGCTCGAAAATTTTGCAACTTTTTCAACCTAACCTAACCTTTTTAGGTTTAATGCATTTGCTGCTGCTGATCTAACATCTAACCAGAATACACCCTACTAATAATATAATTGTATTTGTCAAAATGCTGTTTGTTCCATTTTACATAAGGAAAGCATAAAATTGATATTGAACGATTGTAAACACAACTTTTGGTATGAATAAGACTGAATGTCTATCAAATTCATAGCAGCTTATTCGACTTAAATTACTATTCCTTGAAGAGATGTTATAAATAAGATAATACAATAGAATAAAGCCTAAACTCCTTTTTGATATCTTATTTCGCATTCATCAATTTTAACCCTTCATTTCTAATTTTGGTAAGCAGATTAGGAAATAATGTGAAATTTGAATATATTCTCGGAGGAACTGCAAATCCCTCGCTAAGCGGACTAGGATAATTTGAATTTAACTTGGATTGAAACTATGCGCGGGAATAGTTTGTTTTATAATCGAGTCTACTTGGAATCCGCCATTCTGAATTTGAAATTAGAATTACTTATCTCTGGCTTTATGACAATTTCATTTCTATCGACGATCGCTTGTAATGTATAATCTAATCGCAAACTCTAGTATAATTTTCCTCTCCGGCAAAAATTCTGTCGCGGACGTGCAGTGTAACTTTGCCATCAAGCTTCTTAAAACTCATTAATAACTCTCGTATCTCTTGTTTCCAGTGGTAAAAAGCAACATGCGGCATCAGACTACGTCGCCACTTTCCCGAGTGGGCCCAACAGCCTCCTTGAGGGACGCTGAGCCTGACTTTCTCGGGCCCATCGAGAACGTCACTGTAGCCTTGGGCAGAGAGGCAGTGCTTACGTGCTCCGTGTCCGATTTGGGGGACTATAAGGTAATTTATTTTAAATTATTTCGCCACTTTCCCGAGTGGGCCCAACAGCCTCCTTGAGGGACGCTGAGCCTGACTTACTCGGGCCGATCGAGAACGTCACAGTAGCCTTGGGCAGAGAGGCAGTGCTCACGTGCTCCGTGTCCGATTTGGGGGACTAAAAGGTAATTTATTTTAAATTATTTCGCCACTTTCCCGAGTGGGCCCAACAGCCTCCTTGAGGGACGCTGAGCCTGACTTTTTCTAGCCGATCGAGAACGTTACAGTAGCCTTGGGCAGAGAGGCAGTGCTCACGTGCTCTGTGTCCGATTTGGGGGACTATAAGGTATTTATTTTAAATTATATCGTCACTTTTCCTAGTGGGCCAACATCTTAACTCGTGGATATGGAACGGACCATAGTGACTCTTTGGGCTGTTTTTCCGCGGGCCAAATCTACCACTTTGACTAACTAGAAATATTTGTGTCTTTCTAAGCCTCTTTTACAAAATAACTTAAATTTGAAGCATAATTTCAATTGAAACGTTATAATTAAAACGTTATTTTAATATCTCAAATTTATATCAGCTTAAAGCATGATTCAGTTAAAACGTTATACCTATCTATTGATATTACTTAGATCTATAATTTTGTAACAACTCTCATTTCGTTAACCTATAATGTTGATTGATTGATAGGTAGTTACATTCTCTAAAAACAATTAATAATTACTTCCTTATTGCTATTTACATGTAGCCTTAAATGATATTGAAACTATTAGTCCCTTTTCACTACGAAATCTTTTTTTTTACGCAATAAATAAGGATGTAAGTCGTAAGGAAAGTCCGTTATTATCTCGCAAAATAATGTTTCTCTAAGCTCCTAACCGGTAGGTGAAATATTTTCCTCTTTTATATCGTTAGGACATTTTATACGCACCTACGACTAAATCGGAACCATTTTTTCTGTTGTCGAAATCGAAGTAATGCTATCTAATGTAAATGCGAATGTGAGTTTGTCTGAGTTTTTTTAAACTTTCGCAATTTAACTTTTCAACCGATCGTCATGAGAACTGTCATAGCATACACGTTTTACCCGATCAAAATAATGCTTTACTATAATCGGTGTAGAGCATCAACCTATGGCCCTACCATAATTGATGCAAACTGTTTACGTTACCGTAAACTATCGTTTTGTCTCTTTCACTCGCACTGACTGTGAGCAGTATATCCGATAGTTTACGGTAACGTAAACAGTTTGCATCAACTCATGGTAGGGCCACTGAGCTCCATCATCGATCTGCCCTGAGACAAAGTCAGTGAAAAACATTAAGGTTAGACACCGTCCGGTATAGAATGGGACAAAGGGTTTTTATTTATTTATTTATTTATTTATTTATTTCTTAACACCAACAAGATTGAAACCAACACAAAATGATAAAAAGATCTTACATGGAATACCTATAGATATTAAGCTAAGTACAATCTTAATTAAAGGTGTTACACAATTTCATACACTACGTTAACAAATTGAGATTAGTCGTAAATAGTGGATGCAAATTAATAATGAAAAATGAAACAAATTAGATTAATTACGAATTAAAATAAATAACAATGGATAAAAATAATTGGAATAGTATTGAATATCGCGAAAATTATATAGAGTCAATAAAAATTTAAAATCAAACAACAAAACCAAATTAAAAAAAAAAAAAAAATACTTACATGAAATTTACTTAAATTAGAATAAATTAGATTAAATCAAGATAAAGTCTAACGCTCTTCTTAAATTTAAGTAATGAGTCCGAGAAAACATCAATATTAACGGAGAGGCAGGACGGTTCCCTGTTTAACTGAATAGAAATTTCACGCGTTTTGTCCAGGAAAAAGTAAGGTTCCCCCAAGAGAAAGAAAATAACTGTCCACGCGTCAGCTATAGTTTGTTTTTTTTGATAATATTATGTACAGTAAGGTACGGTATAATTAAATTTTTAGAGAGTGACGTGACAAGTGTGGCGTCTCTCAGGTGACAAGGGCCAAATTGCTCTGTTCTGAAGGATAAAACCATAACCGTTCCGTTGTTATTTAGGTTATAGTTATGTATTTACCTTAAAATCTTCGATTTTTCTCATTTACATTGTCCAATATTGGCATTCATGGCTGGCTAACCACAGTTTTCAACTATTTTAACAAAACGGAAGCGAGTATCATTCAGTAAACCAAACTGAAATGGTAGCGATTTAGTTTTTAGAATTAGTGTGATTGGGCCCCAGCCCAGGTCCATTACGGCTAAACCACAAACACCCAGACCCGAAACATTAATAATAAACATGAATTGTAAGTACACGATTATTATATTCTACCTAACATTTCACACGTAACAAGAATTTAGGTCAGCAAATTTTCCGCAAGAAAATATCTTGGTAGTTTTTCCAAACCAATGTTTTACGAAGGTAACATACACGAACAAAACCAAGAATGTTCCTTTTATTTGTCACCAACGTTTCTTACAACAAATATAACACTCACGAGAGAAGATACACCCAGCCAATATTTCACATACAACCAAACATGTCTCGAAGGGACAAAATTAATGATCCCTCAAATCGAAACTCTGGCAACATTCCGTTTACTCTTTCTACGGTGTTTTTTTTTCTGTCGTGGAAGTGGTCGGTAAATAACCTACGTTTATTGATGATCCATTTAGTGTCTTTTCATGACAAACGAGTTTCTTTCTCTTTGGAGGCTATCTATCACACTAATGACGTTTGAGCACTGTTCTACCTATGACCTGATGACTCGCCAAATATTACCATCGCCTCTTTTCCTTTTGGCGTGAAAAAGAATCGCAGTCCAATAGTGTTCTTATATTAGCCTTATATCGTATATAATTTACCCTTGTCATTTTTGATATTACTTTTCTGGTGATCGTAATGGAGTAACTGAACCAACTACTTACGTTTGTAACCTTACAATGAACATAATAACTAATGCGACAAAGCGCTTGTGTTCACCTTGTTAAGAGCCCGACCGTACAATTAAATAAAGTTGAAATAATCAATAAGGTTTTGCGATAAATGTATAAAAAATATTCTATTAATTTACAACTCATACAAGATGAAATTCAAAGACGTGTCGTGGTTAATAAAACCAACGCTTAAATTTCTCCACAACAAATGTAATATTATTCTGAGTGTTATAATTTACTTATCCAATTATCCGAGTTGTTTCTTCAAACAAACGAGGGTTACAAAGCTACGAAAATTAGGATGCATTGGATAAATTAGTGTCTCGTTAAATTTGGATGGTGACATTAATTGAAGAGCTTATTGGGGACAAACGACATAAATCTATTTGATTGTTATAAATATGACGGACGGAAGCTAACATTTTGTATTGTTGTAGTGCGTGTTCCTAAAAAAACACTTTTTTGTTGGTTGAACTTACAGGCGTACACCGTCATGCTATGGCTCTACCTGCGTTAACGTTAACGTTAATGGTAATGTCCAACTACGCGTTAGCTAAGGCATTATGTAAATTTAGTACTGTCGTTTGTAAATTAACACGTTAAAGTGTTGGCCACATCTGCGTAACGCCTAGATTAACGTGTTAAGCTACGCGTTAAGACGCAGATGGAGCCGTAACATTAGACGCGTAGGCTTGAATTTCGTACTCTTTGTAATTTAATTTTACATAGCTTGTAAAAGCATAGGTAATTAATTAATACCGGCCATAAATATGACACCCACTTCATTAACCAAACAACTTTAAGTCCAAAATTTATTTAGATGCTTGCCATTTATTATCTGCTAGACATGATACAGCACATGAATTTAATACCTAAAAGTTAGGTAACATGCTCGAAGCGTTGAATTTATTAAAATAAATAAGTATTTACAACAATACTAAATAATATACTAGAAAAAATACGACTCGCACCAGATCAATACTCAGACGGGAATCGAACCCGCGACCTTTGGATATCCGGTCCAATGCTCTGACCATTTACAACAAACAAAAAATAAAAGTTCCCGAATGAAAAAGGATATAAACATTGGAATCATCTTTTGACTGTCCAAGCTCACGATATTAATTTCAGTGAGGATTGTATAACTTTTTGTTGTATTCATTTCTCTCCTTCTTTGGCAACGTCGCAAAATGTACAGTTTGATTAAATTCTGATATGAAAGGAAGAAGCAATTTAAAAATGAATTCTATGAAGTGGCAGACTCATGATTTTTAATTTAAAATCCTGAATTATTCAACTAAATATAATACTTTTGGTATAAGATTACGATTTATCCGAATGAAATCTAAGAATTGATCAGACTTAGATATTTAACAGTTATTGGAATGAAATAACATCAAATTTATAATACAAAGTTTTTAGCTGCGTATTTTTTTAGAGTGGACACATTTATCTAATTTATTAACGCTAAGTAATATTTCTAATCTAGAAAATAAATTTGGATTAATAGAAGTCAAGTAACTTCTTCAATAAAATTCTTTCTGATACCGATCTGTAAGATTGATATCGATAAAACAAACGTTTGTTTGAAAAGTGATTTGGAACACCAAGGGTATTGTCATTCTATTAAAACAACCAAAAACAAATATTGTATTATGATTAACGACTCCAAAAGCAATTTAGCAGGAAAATATGGGAGCTTAACTTAATAACTGACTCGAACTGGGACCAAAACAAAAGTTTATCTCACCTTCGTAAAGTTACGAGCTAAGCAAATACGCAAGAATTCCCAAGTTGTTCTTTACGACAGCAAACGAGTGGAGCGGTAATTGTGAATCTGGCGGAGTGTGTTTCATAAATTAATGTACATTTTTTTTCGCGTCAACTCCAATTTGCTGATGATTCGCCGTAGGCCCGCCGGTGCCCATTGAATCGGCAACATTTGCATATTCAGGCGTTATCTCATCAAGCTTATCTGATTCTTCCTTCTCGTCATAATACAAACTCTGTGAAAAAATATGTCTCATCGTGGATTAAATCTGCGATACTTTTATTATTTTACCTTTAAGGACCAGTTTCATAGGTTGTGGATAAGGTCCGGATACTCTATTTGACAGTAAATTTCGTACAAATTCTGTTCCATTCTTTAATGAAACTAGAGGATAGGTGCTATCCGAAACCTTTGAAACTTGTCCTTATTGTAAGAATCATTAGGTATACTGTCCGGTACGTAAGTTGGCAAGATAAAAACGAGACAAAAGATGCGCAGTAGCCACAAACTTTAGTGTTTGTGGCTACGCGAATCTTTTGTCTCATCTTTCTCTTGCCAATTTATATGCTGGCATCTGTAAATACAAGTTGTTTGGTAAAATCCCCTTAAAGCCTAATATGGTTAATAGGCTTACTATCATACAACCTTTAAATTTTATTATTATAAATAAATAACTAAACATAATTCCATGCAACAGTTTTTTTGCTAAATTAATGTTGTCGTATCGCATTTGCAGTTTGTGTGTTACCAGCAATGTGTGAAATTCAGCTATTGTATACAATCAAATAGATTTTTCGATTTTCATTAAATATTGTAGTAAAAACTGAATCGCCACTTCATTGAAATTAATTGATTAGGTTTGCGATTAGATTTTACAAGCGATTGAGCGAAATCGAACAGCAAGTCGCCTGCCAAGTCGACACAAAACCTTAAAAAATAATTACAGGTCTCGTAATTTGATAAATTTTTGTATGGAAGCATCCTAAAATCGCAAGAAAAAAATCTGCTATTTCATGATACATTTTCGCAAAGATTGCTAGAAAGCATGAAATAGCCTTTTTTATTCAAACAATAATTAAGTATGTTAAATTTAGGTCACCATATTGTTTGCTTTTGCATACCATAAAGTGCGTTAATAATTCAGTGAAGATTGAAAGCAACAAAGCAGAATAATGATTGCCAATTACTGTCAATAAGTATCAATTTGTATATTTGGCTTAAATAGGCCAAATATATATGAATAAAATGCATACAGTTCGCTGATTATAATTTTCAATTGATGAACCGATTTAGTTGCTTAATAAAATATGTTTACTTATATATTTATATATATAAGAGCGAGGTCTCTTGGCACAAGTATAATAATACTTAAAAGGGGATCTCAGTATATTATTCTTTTGTAAAAATTTGGTGTTACTGAATAAATATTTTTTGATTTTGATTTGATTTTTATATAAGGTTGATGATGTTCATATAATTTAAATAATCTTATAATATTTATCTAACCACAATAATTTTAATAAATAATCCTATTGAAATTTTGGTTTGAAAACTATTTAAATATTGGACCTAATTCAAAGATGTTTCAAATTATAGCATTACATAATTATACGTATGCATTTACTTCGTCTATTTATTTTTTCGGAAGTAGGCAAACTCATATTTATTACTCAATGTTTTTTAATTCTCTGCTGTTAACGCAAACAATTATTTGGAGTAAAAAAGTTGATATAATATACTGGCCCTTCAGCTCAACTTACATTAACATAAAATGAGATCAAGCATTCCCTAGGAAGAAGAAAATTCATAAGGCTGAGATCGAACGGTCCCTCTTCAGAGGTAGCTAGCTCAGCGTTTTCAGTTTTCTATAAGGAAACCTTGCATTTTATGCAAGAAAGCTGATCTGATCATACTTTTAAAAATTCCTTCCTATCGTGTTTCGACTTGAGCTAATAAAGTAGGTATAGCTCAGACTTTCTTTGAAAAATTGGAAACCTTATGGAATATGTTAGGATTAGAACAAGTAATATGATAGAGCCTTTCGTAGCTCTTTTAACGTAAGAATTTGATGAAAAGAAACCTTTAGGGATCTTTATTTAATGTCTTTATGTACATTCCTTTTTTTTAAAGTCCTGATCTAATAAATATAAATAACAATAAATATTTGACAACATCACATACATTGCTCCGATCCCAAAGTAAGTAGCTAAAGCACTTGTGTTATGGAAATCAGAGACAACGGTCGTATCACAAACACACAGACCTGAGACAATATAGAAAAGTTCATTTTCTACATTGTCCCAGCCGGGGATCGAACCCGGGACCTCAAGAGATGGTGACGCCTTGAAAACCGGCATGCAAACCATTTGAGGTCGTCAAATGTTCTTAGTGTCTTGTTCAATCATCATGTTCTTAGTGTTTTTAACATAATTTCTGAATTTGAAAGTTGATAGGATCAAAATATTTCCTTTAGTAAAATTGTCCAATATATATCTTATTTTATTAGCTAACATTTTACCTTTTTCTCTCTTCCTTTTAAAAGTTTTTCTCCAAATAAATGCATTCGAATATACAATGAAGCAGTAACTGAAAATGATCGAACTGTTTTGCGGAAAATGAAACGATACTTCGACTTCGCCATTGAATATTTCCCGAAACCCATATAGAAAGGAATCGAGAAAATACAAACACATTTGCGGGCGAATAATACGGGCAAGTATAAACATTCTTTAGAAGATTTGTTATGACTTCAGGACTTGTTTGTTTGTGTATGAACGTAAGGTTCATTTAGAAAAGCATCTTTTGAAATTCCTTTTCAATCGATTTCAGGACTGTAAATGTCCCACCCAATATCCGTTTGCCCGTTAACTGCATTTTGCAAACCTTATGAAAGAAAAATAAGTTAAGAAGTTTTTTAGAGATGTCAGAAAATTACGTTTCTGTTACGCGAGTAAAACATTACATACCTACGATAGGTACGTCTTGACTATAGTTGGTAGGTAACAGTGGCGAGGGGTGAAATTATGGCAAAAGTAAGCTGTTCTACAAAAATGTTATGTTATAATATGATCTGTGTTGGATATAAGGATCCTAACAAGGCGGACCACGCGAGTGGGAGTAAAAGACGTTATTTAAATTAACTTTTATAATATTGAGAGGCGCGTTTACAAGTTGGGTGCGCGGTGACGACTGCACGGCACCCTGTTACACAATACAAAATTGGTTCGGTAATATGAACCTTAAGGAACATACTGTGTCCCTACACCATTCCCCTCCTAAGAGGAAAAAAAAAATATATATTAATTATAAAAATAAAGGTAAAACACAAAAAAATATTAAAATATCTATCCTTAAAATAACTTTTAGAAAGACACGAAAAAATTCACAATAAAACAAAAGTCGCGTCATAGCGAAAAAAATAAAATAAAAAATAACACAAGTCTTAAAGAAATACATTAAAATTTAGGGTAAAGAAATACAATAACATTATCGATTGTAATAGTGTAGCACGTCAGTCATCATTAGAAATGTTGGTTAAGTAGGTAAAATGCATTTGAACTTAAGTGAAAGAACAGAGGCTCCTTGTTAAAATGTTATGGGAACGGAAGCCTAAAGTATAATAAATTTTGTACCAGACCCAACTTGAACTTACTGTAAACATCCTGAGTGGATTCAGTCACAAAAAACAATAGTTCACTTTGGACACAATAAAAATGTTGTTTTGTTAGAGTTATGACACACTTGAAAGGGTCTAGACGAGATTTGAAGTTCACTTATGTTCAAAGTTGTAAAACTTACAATATTATACTGAGTGCTTTTGTTGAATCTGAATTGGGGAAGTGACCAATTAGAAAAAAAAAGGTACAACAGATTATTATTTTAAGAATGCACAATGTGCTGGCAAACAAAGAAAAGAAGTAAGTAGTGTATACTTTCGTTAATAAAAATAACAGCAAAGCAAACATCTACGATTACTTTTGTAAAAATAAATTGATAACATACTAAATAAGTTATTATAATCAAAGTATATCAATCTAATATAATAAAAACTACAAAGAAAAATAACAAGTTCTCTAATATCTAGATATAAAGTATAAAATGAAAAAGTTATAAAAAGTATAACTATAAGTTTAGATGACTGCAATATTTTACTTATCGCAATTATATTGGTCGATTTCTACCAGTCAACATATGACGTATGTTTAATGTTATATTTTTATAAAATTAATTGTTTTTCCGACATTACATCAGAACAAAAACAAAATTATTTTAGTTGTAACACAATTCAAATGATATAAATATGTACAATATGTAATGATATGTAAACTAAATGAAATTACAATGTAAAGTTAACTTACTTACTAATTACATAGTTTCTATAGCGCAAAAATTTCAAAAGCAAAACAAAATCTTCTTACATATAAAAAATAACCTAATTAGGTAATAATTAACTATAATAAAGATTTAACTAAAACGTACTGGCGGTCGGGTTATACGACCGTAGCGTGTGATATGGTTCTCACATGAGTTATTGTTCATGGGCATGATTCGTTTGTCCTGTACCTCATTACTATTTGAAATCTCATTTTTCTTGAAAACATCATTATCTTGCTCTATTAGTATGTAGGCTGGCTTCAATCTGTCTATTGAAATGCGAACCTCGCGGTTAGGTAATTGAATTAAAAATACTTTTGAATTTCGCTCTAATACTTTATATGGACCATCGTATGGCGGTTTCAACGATTTGTGAACCGCATCGTCTCTAACAAAAACATATTGACATGATTTTAAATCTTTATTTACGAAGAATTTCTTCGAATTTCGTGATGACTCATTAGATGGTGTAAAGTTTCGTAAATTTTCTTGAATTTTGTAAATTAAACTAGATGGGTCACTGGAGTCATTTTCCTTAGATTTTTCATAGAACTCTCCGGGTAAACGAAGTGTTCGTCCAAAGGTTAATTCTGCGGCGCTTATTCCGTTATCACTGCGGCATGCGGCGCGCAATCCTAGCAATGCTGTAGGTAATTCATCAACCCATGAATTATTATTTAGGCGAGTCATTAACGCTGCTTTAAGAGATCGGTGCCAGCGTTCGATTGCACCGTTACTTTGGGGATGATATGGTGTTGTGCGTATTTTATTTATCCCTAATAATTTCATGAGATTCAAAAATAGATTGCTCTCAAATTGTCGACCTTGATCGGTAGTGAGCTTTACAGGACAACCGTATCGTGCGATCCATTCGTTAAAAATTGTTTTTGCGACAACTTCAGCTGTAATTTCTTTTAAGGGGAAAGCTTCAGGCCAACGTGTACACCTATCAATGATAGTTAAACAAAATCTATGTCCTTGTGATGACGTTTTTAAAGGTCCCACGATATCAACGTGGATTTGATCAAAACGATTGACGGTTGGGAAGCTACCTAATTGCGAAATTGTATGACGGCTTATCTTCGCCTTTTGACACTTTATACATGTCTTAGCCCATACGCTTAAGTCTTTATTCATCCCAGGCCAGAAAAATTTTTGGGATATTAATTTACGCGAAGTTCGTATGCCTGGATGACTTAAATTGTGAATTGTATCAAAAGCAATTTTTCTAAATTCTTCTGTTAGATAAGGTCTAATAATATTTTCTGTAACATGACAATATATTGATTTATCACAAGTAGGCAAAGAAATTTGTTTGAAACATGTTTGGTTGCTATTGCTAATCTGTTGTAATAGATATTCATCTTTAGCTTGCGCGTCTGCAAGTTGACTGTAGTCAAGTACGGTTGGACAAAAAATAGTCTCGACGCGTGATAACGCATCGGCTACTATATTAGCGGGACCGTTAATATATCGTATGTCGGTCGTAAACTCACTGATAAAAAGAAGTTGTCTCGCTCGTCTCGGAGTTTCTTTATTATCTTTACTGGACTTAGTGAATGCATGGCATAAGGGCTTATGGTCTGTATAAATTATCAAATGGCGACCTTCAAATAATTTTCGGAAATGAATTATCGCTGAATGTATAGCAAGTAATTCACGATCATAAGTACTATATTTTTGTTGACTCAAAGACAATTTTTTTGAATAATAACCCAGTGGTTGCCATTGTTCGTTACATTTTTGTTGCAAAACAGCTCCAATACAATTATCAGATGCATCTGTCATCAATGCTAGCGTGGAATCGGTGTAAGGATGAGACAGAGTGGCGGCGTTTTGTAATGCCGTTTTACACTGCTTAAATGCATTTTCAGCTTTTTCCGACCACGTAATAACTGTTTTATCGTTTCTTTTAGTATTTGTTAGATATTTATTGAGCTCTGATTGATATGACATTGTATTCGGTAAGTGAGAACGATAAAAGTTGACCATGCCTAAAAATCGGCGTAACTCTTGAATGGTTTTAGGTTTTGGGAAATTGACAATAGCATTAACCTTATCTTGTAAAGGTTTAATACCGTCTGCGCTTACATCGTGACCTAAAAATTGAACTTTACTTTGACCAAAAGAACATTTAGATAGGTTAATCGTAATACCGAATTTTTTGAAACGCTGAAATATAATCTCTAAATGATTTTTATGTTGTTCTTCGTTATCGCTTGCAATGATGACATCATCCAAATAATTGTAATGAAAATCTAATCCTTGTAATACATGGTTCATAAAGCGTTGAAAAGTTTGCGCTGCATTACGTAAACCGAAGGTCATTCTAGGGAATTCAAATAAACCGAATGGAGTAATAATAGCTGTTTTTTCAATATCATCAGGATTTACTTTAATGCAATGATAAGCTCTGTTCACATCTAATTTAGAAAATATTTTCTTTCCTGCCAATATATAAGTGAAATCACGTAAATGAGGAATAGGATATCGATCAGGTTTTGTAATAGAATTTAATTGGCGATAATCTCCACAAGGTCTAATATCTCCGTTTTTCTTCGGGACTATGTGTAGTGGACTTGCCCACGGACTTTTAGAAGGTCTACATATTCCGGCTTCTTGCATGATACGAAATTCTTCTTTGGCTTTTTTATATCTGTCCGGTGGTAGCGGACGTACACGAGCGTGAACAGGAGGACCAGAAGTTTCAATATAATGAAAAATATCGTGCGATTGAGTTTCCTGGAATGACATAGGTTTCGTAATCTCTTTATACTTACTTAGTAAATTGCTATATGGGTGTCCATGACTAATCGTATTTATGGAAGGTTCAGCAACACTTACCACAGAAGCGATTACATTTAGGTCGGTCACTTGGTCTCTTAACCTACGTGCACTAAGGTCCACTAATAGTTTATGATAAGTGAGAAAGTCAGCACCTAATATTGGTTGTTTTACGTCAGCAACGATGAAGTCCCACCTATACGGTCTGCGAAGTTTAAAGTTTAGCACCATAGATTTCACACCGTAGGTTTTAATTTCAGTTCCGTTTGCTGCGTATAGTTTATAATCCGAACACTGTGATTGTGAACGACACTTATTACGATTAACGGGCAAAACTGAAACGTTTGCTCCCGTATCTACTAAAAATTGAAGTCCACTATTAATGTCTAAAATACGTAAGCGGGCGCAAGGTGATACGGCACAGATTTCCGCTGACAACTGTGCCTCGCTTCCTAGTTTTCCGGCTGCGCTGGAGTTGTGACTTTATTGTTCCATGCGCAGGGTTGCACGCATTTATGAGCCTTCTCTTTGTATTTCTCATGGTAAAAACAAAGGTTTCCAGGATTTGAACGTTGTGGCCGCTGCGATGAGTTATTTCTGTGCCGGCTAGATGATCTGGATGAGTACCGGCGATATTGATGGAAATTTCTATATCTAGGACGAGAGCGTTCCGCGTTCAACACGCGAATATTTAGTTTCGCTATTTCTGCTCGCAACAGCGCAATTTCGTTTGTTGTATTAGAGGTGGTCGTTATTGCAGCCACTTGACTTGAGCGAGTCGCCTCAGCTACGTTGTCTGCGACCGAGGCTAGGTTTTCTAAGTCCTTCGTGTCTGTCACGGCTAATACTGCCTTGACTGAGCTTGGCAAATGTCCTTGCCAAAGCACGCGAAGTGTATCATCCGGGATTTTGTCACGGGCCAGATCTCGCATCCTTCGCAGAAGTTGAGAGGGTTTTTGATCCCCAAGCTCCATTTCACTTATTAGTTTTTCTATTTGTCTAGCCTTCGAATCTTCCAGGAGTGAAAGTAATTTTATTTTAATTGCGTTGAATTTACCAGACGCAGGTGGATTTGACAAAAAATCACTAATTTGAGTAATAATGTCCTTTGGTAACTTTGATACTACCATGTCGAAGCGCGAGTCGTCACTTAATTTTTGAGGCGCTAATATTGCTTCGGTTCTGATAAACCATACGCGTGGTTGATCCGCCCAAAACTCGGGAATTCGCGACGCTAATTGTATTGCCATGATGTCAGTAGTCGGCGTAAACAATGGTGTCGGCGTCGGAGGCTGATACGTTTCCGGTTTCTCAGTGTCCGTCATAATGCACTATTTTAAAATTTTAGTGTCCGAAATTTTATTAAAAACTTAATTAATTATACACTATTTATTTTATAGTCCAAATTATTTACGCGTATTACAAATTAAAGTTCGTTCGGGGTCACCAATGTTGGATATAAGGATCCTAACAAGGCGGACCACGCGAGTGGGAGTAAAAGACGTTATTTAAATTAACTTTTATAATATTGAGAGGCGCGTTTACAAGTTGGGTGCGCGGTGACGACTGCACGGCACCCTGTTACACAATACAAAATTGGTTCGGTAATATGAACCTTAAGGAACATACTGTGTCCCTACAATCTGCATAGTGGATAAGTGGGGTGGGGTGGGATTTCTAAAATGTAAGCCGATGGGAATCAGCTTGTATAGACCCTTCGCCTCTGGTAGGTAACCTACCAACTTACGTATAAGTTTACGTTATTCTAAAGCGACTGTTGTTGACATTTGTATGACAACTTTTAGTTTAGTATAGGTTACCGTCATAGGCGCTGTGCCAAAACTCTATACCAAATTGCTTACTACAGGGGTCTATTACGAAAAGTTTCACGCGATACACGCAGCTGCGTCCGTGCTTCGTTAGGATTGTTTCCTATTACAAAGCACTTGCGTATTACGATATCGCAAAGTGATTGCGTAAGTTTGACAGTTTTTTTCTAGCGTATCCGACATCATTCGTTCAATAGTCTTTATGCTACGATAGCCAAATTGAAAATGTGTTTAATAGCCACAACTGACGAACTACGGACGACTTTCGTGACCAAGTGACTGCGTTACGCAATTGCGTATGTTATTTTCGTAATAGGCCCCCAGTCGCTCTCGAGTACTTATAGTAAACGTAACTGTGGAAATTCATAATAATACAAGCACTAACATAGAATTATACAAGGTGTGCAGCAAATGTGAAGGAAAAAAATGGAAATTCGACAAAGAATCTTTGCTATTGTTTTACACTTATGATAACTCACGTTTTATCAATCAAAATGGTTCATAGCAAAGTTAGCAAAAAAATAAAGTGTGATTTTACCTAAAGAAATTTTACATGTGGCTAAAATATTGCATCAAAAAATACTTACTTATGTATTACAACATTTACATGTGGCTTAAATATTCTATTAGTAACGTTACTCACGGGCATTTGTTAAAGTCGTTACTTCGGGTAAAAGCCGTTGAGTTACTTGCGCCCATTCTTCTTGTCAAGTAAAAGACGCCTCAGAATGGGTGGTGGGTAAAAAAGTCTACGATTCAAAGGTGCTTTATGTTTAATGAAGGAAATTTATTTTCTTTCTTAACCACTAAGTTTGTTAGAGAGTTGTAAAGCAAATGAGTAGCCAACTTGCATTAAAAACCATAGCACACTTTTTATTTTTATGAGAGATCTTTATCCACAGTATTAGATATAAAAATACCAACTTGTTTCTTGATTTGTATGTTAATAGATTAGTCTGGTGCTCATTTTTCGAATTAGAATATCAAATAAGTTTACCTCTCAATTTCGCGAAAAATGCAGTAAAGCAAGGCATAATTTTAATTTTATATAAATATCATTGTATGGAACGAGGAAATTGGTTTACCTTTCCCTCTTTTTGGATAAATTGAGAGGTGCCTATACTTATTTGACATTATTATTCGAAAAATGTTTACCTGACTAATCTACTAACATACAAATAATTGCAGATATGTAAACCATTTTTAGGGTTCCGTAGCCAAAATGGCAAAAAACGGAACCCTTATAGATTCGTCATGTCTGTCTGTCTGTCTGTCCGTCCGTATGACACACCCATTTTTTTATTTATGAGACTGTGAAGTGAGTATGTTTGTATGAAAATAACGGTGTGAGCAGTTAGATGTGCCGGTGAGTGTAAATTTTTCAAGCAGCATATGTCAAAAACTATTAGACACACGGAGCTGTGGGTAGGCTTAATTTTTTTTAAATTTAATATACTTTCAAAATGATAGGAGCAATTAATGTCAAAAATCCATAGTTTTTGAATTGAACTGCAAAAACTGAAAGCATTTTTTCTCGTATAACGCATGTACCAAAACTTTTGTTTGCTTGCAAAACATATTTTTACACACCTCTAACGGGTCCATATAACATACCTAAAATGCAGCTTTACATCAAATTTTACTGGCCTATTTGTATTTTATTATTTTATAAGTACAATTGTTACAGATTTGCATATTACCTACATGTTGGACAGAGGTAAATAAAAACAATTAAGAGCAAGTATCAAAATTCAATGAATACCTAAATAGAATAACATACTCAAAAACCCTTATATTCAAAGTATTTGTTCCATTCAGTGAAACGATTTCAGTTGCTGCTTGTGCAAGTTCATAAAAGTATATTGCCTAAGAGCCTTATCAATGGAAATCGACTCATTACTATGGATCACTGAACATCAAAGAGCCTAATAGGAGTCTAAAGCTTGTTTCCATCACCGGATTAAAATAAGCTGAAAAGGAACAAGAAATTCGGTAATTGAATAACACTTTTTGGATCTCTTCCAGTATTTATACATTCGAATTTAGCGTAATGTGATTTCACTTGATTTTGACCGGCCTAATGGAAAAATTCACTTTATTATATCGCTTTTTTCTTTCCCTATCCAGTTGTATAAGTACTTGATTTACCTTTTATTTGGTTTTCTGTTTCATGAAAGTGGAGAGATGCCGAATTTTTGCCTTTGGGCACAGAATACATAATAGTACTAACGTACTTTGGGCTTTTATCTTACAAGCAAAAGAGCGACCCGATATGAATAGTAAGAAATTGTTTCCCTTTTATCTGATTTACGTTTTTAAATAAGTAATACCTTTTGCATTAGGTTAGATCATGTTTTTGAAGTTTTTATAGGAATAGTAGGTGCTGAACGTACGAATTAGCAATTAAAATAGTCTTTAAATAACTTACTCAAAATTAGACAACAAAGTAAATTACTCCGTAAGTTGTATATAATACGTAACAGTCATTTGCAATTGACATGTTTTGATTGGATTTCGAATAATCAGTATTATGCAGTGCTAATCTGACTGCGCTGCTGCCAATATTATGACCTGTTTGACCGCTAACCACACGCTAACTAACCACTGAGTTCACTGTCAGTGGTTTAAATAATATTCCACGAAAAACCACTGTTCAGTATTAAAAATGATTGCGAAAGGTTTTTGAATTATGTTAGAAAACATTCTAAAATATATAGTTACAAATAAAAAAAAAACAAAATTATTCAGTCGTGTGGTGGACTGGTGGTTTTAAGGTTTTATACTAATTTTCCTGGAGGGAGCTGCAACGATGAATGTTGCGGTCCCCTCCTGGCGAGTCCCACATACCCCCCTACCGCTCACCTGCGGTAGGAGAAGCGCGTAAATTCGTTTTTCTTCAGTATAAAAAAAAGGTTGAATGCATGGTTGTACTAAAGGAGCTCGGTGACGCAGGGTTTAGTACCTGCGCCAATATCTCTGCGATTGTCAGTGGGATGGGTGACCAAAATTTTATTATCTTAAGCTCCTCCGTGCTTCGAAAGGCACGTTCAACCATTTGTTCGGGCTGCATTTGCGGTCGTTAATACCCACTAATTCGCATTGGGCCCGCGTGGTGGGCTAAGGCCCATCCTTCTTATCTTCTTCTTATAAGGAAGGCCTGTGCCCCACCCCCACCATTAATAAATGGCTGATGTCATAAGCATGGTACCATACCCTATCTACCATATTCGGCTTTATAGAGATATTAACACACACCCTGTCTAAAGCTCAGACCCCAAAGCACACTTTAACCGCTTCTGTGTTCTATAGTTCACCTACCCGTATAAGACACCGAGGTCCCAGGTTCGATTCCCAGGAGGGGGGTACATTTGTACTTATGTTAAGTTGGTGGTACGGCTCATTTCAAGTCCGCCTGGCTAGCTACCACCATCTTACCTAAGTCTGACGCCATAATAACAATTTTAAAATGGTTGTGTTCCGGAAATTAGAGGTAAGATTGCCAGCCTAGTTCCTCAGTGATGAGGATTTCTGGTGTAGTATGGTTCCACCTTCGGCCTTATTGTCACTTAGCAACAGGTGAGATGAGGGCCAAGCACTATCCCGTTATACATAAAAAATAGGTAGATATAAGTCCAAAGTTAGTTTTTAATAATATCCTAAAGATAAAATTGTTAGTTTTTAATAATGTTATTTCGTCGTTCTCAGGTGGCCTGGATCCGAGCTGACGATCAGACCATCCTCACTCTTCACACGAGGCTGGTGACCCACAGCTCACGCTACGCTGTGACCAATGACTCTCCAAGATCCTGGCAGCTCCACATCAGACCTCTGAAGGTGGAAGACCGGGGTTGCTATATGTGTCAGATCAACACAAGCACGATGAAAAAACAAATAGGATGTGTTGATGTTTTAGGTAAGTAGTTTTTAATATGTATACCTATTTTATTGTAAAAATATTTCGGCGTTAGATCAACGCGGCTTCCGTCCGGTACGGAAGAAAGATAAATAGATAGATAGATATATTCTTTATTGTTCATCATAATAGAAAATATTACAAGGAAAAAAATACATATTAAGAACAATTGATTCATCTAATTTAACAAATTAAATTCTAATTCAACGGAAGCCGCGTTGCTCTAAGATTTCGACCATTTCTTCATGCTCTAAGATTCACATTTCGAAATGTACTTATTATTACATAAGAAATTCCTTTTCACTCCTCTTGCTCAAAAAGTGCGTCATTGTAACGTACAAGAGTCGAGATAAAATAGCATAATAAGCCCTAGGGGATAAAGTTTTTTCTTTTTTAATGTTTGTCTATTACCAATGAGCGTACTAAAACGAAAAAGTCTTTATTCATAATCACGAATAAAAACTCGCTCGACTTAATACTGGGGGTCTATTACAAAAAGTTTAATGCGATACACGCGGCTGCGTCCGTGCTTCGTTCTGATTGATTCCTATTACAAAGCACTTGCGTATGCGATATTGCAAAGTGATTGCGTAAATTAGACAGTTTCTCTTTAGTGGATCCGTCATTATTCGTTCAATAGACTATGGACTACGATAGCTACATTGAAAATATTTGTAATAACTATAACCGACGAACTGCGAACGACTATCGTGACCAAGTTTTGTAATAGGCCCCCAGTTTCTCATTCTTATTTTTGAAAATGGAACTAAAAGCATCTCTTCGGTGAAATCATAGACTTATTTAAACTCTGTGTACAGAGTGAATCGTAGAATGCGTGTTTGTGTTGCTTAGCTGCTACAGCAGAAATTAAAAAAGGTACCATGGCGCGAAATCTTTAGTTTTTTTTCATAATTACAAATTGATTGAATTGTGTGACTGTAATAGGAAATAAATAATTTTAATCTTCTGCCGTCAAGCACAAATCGTTTATTTAAATATTGTACAAAAAGTTTATGAAGTGGAGGATAGAAAAACGAGTGGATTCGTTTACGGAAGTAAGTAGGTATAAACTATTTAATATTGTATTTTATTTTCTCGCAATCGTAGTGAAAAGTATAGTGTAACACACGACGCTAAAACCCATTGTAACTCGGTTTCTATTTATTCCCTCGCTAAAGCTCGGGAATAAAAATACGTCGTATGCAATGGGTAATTTTAGCGTCTTGTATAACAATCTACTATTTGAAATCTTTTTAAAAATAAAAATAACCTGACAAAGGTTAAAAACGAATAAAAAGTGGACTTAGACGTCAAAATAAAATATTAATTTTATTTATTTTTTATTACAGACATAGTCCAAATTTATTTGTCAAAAATACAATCATTTCATTACGCTTTACTTAATTAGATGAATACAAAAACTACTCATTTATGCAGTATTGAATAACTTTAAATTTTTGCTTCGATGAAGGGAATGTAAATCGATATAAAAATCCACACGAATTGCGGTGAAGAAAAATGATAATTAAGGGTTAAGCTATCACCTCCAGTCAAACAGAAACTAACTGAGTTTAATTTAAACAAGAAAAGCAAGAAAACTACTTATTAGTTTGAGAAACCTTTTCATGAGGTGAACTTTAAAAGCAGCTTTCTTTACTGAATCTACTCTGTGAAAGGCGAAATCTTCTAGCTAGACCCTTAATTTATACTAAACAAATTAAAGGGCACGTAAAATATTATACTTTGGGAAGACATTTACTTCTTGCTTAGTAAAATCTGTAATCATGCTTTTGATAACGAATTTCACGATGTAAGTATTAAATTTATAAGATTTTCATGACTTTATGTCTTGAAAAGGATTTAATATTACATCGTGCTTTGAGTGTATTTAATTAATTTATCTTCTACAATTTCGTTAAACGTGTCTTACGGTTAAGAGGGCAAATTTATATTAAACAATTAATATTTGAAAGTGATGTTAATAAGTAGTCAAAAGTTCACTCCTGATTTCAATACAAAACAATTTTAAATACATTATTATAACGCGGTTTTAATGTTTTTTGTGCTGTTTTGGTTCGATTTATGCATTTCCCCGAAGTTGTAGCACTTTGATCAGGGGGTACATTCTGAATATTTACGTTATTCATTGTCACTGTAGCGTTAAAATTACTATTACGAAAAGTTTAATGCGATACACGGAGCTGCGTCCGTGCTTCGCTTTGATTGTTTCCTATTACAAAGCACTTGCGTATGCGATATCGCGAAGTGATTGCGTAAGTTTGGCAGTTTTTCTCTAGAGTATCCGACATCATTCGTTTAATAGTCTATGGCCAACGATAGCCAAATTCAAAATGTTTGTTATATCTACAACTGACGAACTGCGCACGATTATCGTGGCCAAGTGACTGCGTTACGCAATTGCGTACGTTATTTTTGTAATAGGCCCCCTGCTGTGATCACAAGACTCAAAACAGCGAAATACCGTTTTCAACACACTTGCTCGTAAAGTGAGCCCTAATTCATCGCTTTTAGGGACATAAACCGAGCTATAACAAACGCGTGCAATAATATATAAAACACTAGTTCGTAATAAAATTAACCCAACAAAGTTAAATTAGTACCTTACTGCAAGTTCTATGCGAGTAAACAGAGCATTCCCAATTTAGCCGGGTAATACAGTTATTTTTTTTGACAACAAAGAGGTTTTATGCTGCTGAAAATTCATAAACATTTTTGGAATAAATAAATGTGTAAGTCCTTAATTAAGTCAAATAAATATATAATTATTATCAAATTATTCATAATTGACAATATTTTGTTATAAAATATTAAAATATTTGCATTTTGTCACTTAAAATTATAATTTTGAAGTAGGCTGTATGCTCCTCACCCTTTTGTTCGCAAAATATTCTTGCGTTGGGTTTGTGAAAAAAAAAACAAAAAAAAAACATACGCGCCTTTTCCCATAATTATCATATTTTGTTTTTGTCGTATTTGTTGCTGTATGATAAATTACTTTATCTACACTCACAACGTAATGTTCCAAATATGAATTCAAAAAAGGTAATATAAATACGTACTTTATTTTCGTGAATAGGTAAAATTAAAAAAAAAACTCATTACGATGCAGTCAGCTGCATCATAAAGTAACTTTTTTTCTCATTACGATTCAGGGCAAATCCAAGAAGAAGGTAGTGCCGTGATATTAAAAAAAACAACGATATTTTCCCCAAGGAAATATGACTCATCTCATTTTTTTTTCTAATGGAATGCGCGCCATTTTTAGAGCATTACAAAAAAATTTTGATTTCAATTTTTACTGAATTTCGTAGGTGTTTTTTATTCTTGCTTAAAAATGTAAAAAAATTTACTCTGCAGATTTTTTTTTGATGCAGCTAAGAAAATTACTTATTACAAGGTAGGTACATAGCTAATACAACCGAAGTCTCTCTCTCTTTTCTAACGTTGATCTTTTATTTAGTAGGTTCAATCCCAAATGTATGAGTGTAGATAAAGTAGTGTATGAAACTGCACATAACTAGGTATTAAAACACTCGTGTGATACTATTAAAAACCTCGCCTACGGCTCGGTTTTTAAACACACACTCATGTTTTAATACCCCTCATTATGCATCAGTATCATAAACTACTATTGTTTTTTCCTCGCAAATGTGTTGAAAAACGTCGTATGAAACTCGTGAGCTCTTGCTTATTGCACACTCGGCTGAGTTACGCCCTCGCCTGCGGCAGCTAACTTGTCTCATAATGTACTATAATAAAATCGCGTAGTAATCTATGAAAACGGTTTTATTTCAATATTGCTAATAATAATTTAATAATATCCTGAGCAAATGTTGTTATATTAAGCCGTATAATATAATATTTACATACAAAATCGCCGAAGGCTGGCTACAGAGTTCATATTTGGCTTCATAATTATGCCGTTGAAACATTTCCAGCTGCTTTCTTGGCAGTTCTCCAAAAAATATCGCAAATCGCAGTCATGAGGTATTCACATGAACACATTTGGTAACTTAATATAATAATATTAACCTACCATTAATTAAATAGAGTTACGTATCAAGATGAATGGCATTATTTTATTCTGATATCGTAAGGGTTTTGAGGAGCTTGGTGGCGCAGTGGTATAGCGCCTAGCCCAGCAATTGCGGAGGTTAAACAACATTGGCAGGGGTCGGTCATAGGATGGGTGACCAAAAATTTATTATCTTGAACTCCACCGTGCTTCGGAAGGCACGTTAAGCCGTTGGTTCCGGCTGCATTTGCAGTTGTTAACACCCACCAATCCACATTGGGCCCGTGTGGTGGGTTATGGCCCATCCTCGTCATCCACCCATAAGGAAGGCCTGTGCCCCAGCAGTGGCGACATTAAAAATTGGCTGATGATCAAGGTTTTTTTTTGCTAGAAGTAAAGTTTTACTTAACTCTTTTTCTGAAACAAAAAGTAACAGATAAAAATTATCAAAATTATGAAAAGGTTACTTCTTGACATTCGATACGAAAAAGTTTTCTTTCACTCTTTCAAACTCTACAAACACTACTGTAGATTTTTCATGTGCATTTAATTTTTGGATAGTCCTTTTTCTTAGGGGCGTCTAGTTTTCTGCAGGTTAAACTTCATCTTCCTTATTTCGCTAAAGGCAAAGCTTAAACACTCCCAGTAGGGTTGCGTAAACTTACCGCATCAATTCGCCATTACAAAACAACTGACTATAAATCTTCGCAGCAAAAACCTGGTAAATAAATAAGCAGCTCAAAGGAACTGTTTCCCCGTTCTGAATAGTGATGTGGATGTAGTCTACTAACAACAACTTGTTTGGTAGCCTACCGCTAGACTACTGTAGCCTTCGTAGGTTTCAAATAAATTTTTAACAAACGATCATTATTTTATTGCCCTTATTTTTACAAAAGCTTTTTACGTTATATTAAATCTAAAAGAAAACAATGAATATTACCCACCAGCACAGCAACGCTACGGTCTCTTTGGATTAATCTACCTTCTAAATTCTCTTAAAGTTGGCCACCATCTCGGATTTTTTGAAGTTTTACATTGCTATGCTGTTATCTTGCCGAAAAAATACCGGAAACAGAGTTTCATCGAAATCGTTTTTCTCTTTTCCTCTGCCATTATTGCTTTTGATCTGTCATCTGTCTTCGGTTGGTCTTAGCTGTTATTTGGTTTGTGTTTTCTCAGCGTTTTTTTTTAAAACTAACAATAGTAAGATAGTTGCCAAAATATCATAATATCATAATCGTCAGGAACAAACCAGGGGGCTAATTGTCTAATTTTAAAATCTATCGCAATCGCTTTCATTTGACAGATGGGTGTGACACACTGCTGCATTTCTTTGGTATGTTTTTATTTATGCCAAAAAGAATCATCAATGTATACATCTTGAAAGCGATTGCGATAGATTTTGAAATAAGACAATAGAAAGGCTGATCTTTAATTGGTAGTCCTCGTGTCTCATGGTCATCACAGTTGTTTAATTTATAATATTATTTTCTTAAATACTGCTCACTTAATAGGCAATAAGAAGAAAATAAATTACTTACTTCCTTTATTTATAGCTTATTTGTAATGCTGTAAGTAATGGAAATTATTTCCTTCGGTATTGTTAAAAGACGTTCTCGTCTTTATAAATTAATAAATAAAAATTTATAAATTATTAAATAAATATTAATACATTATAAAACAACAAATTATAATTGTGAACTTCTTATTTTTAAGAAGTAATCTTCCATAGCTACCGTCAGCCTACCGGTAGCCTACAGTACATAATTACAACACTAGTTTCCGAAATGGGCAAGCGGCTTAATAGTCGCGCACTCACGTACGTAGTTGTAATGGTACATCGCTCGTTTTGTTCTGAGGTAGTGATTTACGGACGAAGCATTTTGTTCGTGAGCACTATACTGGGCATTCCGTTACAGTATGTGTCGTAGGATATTCGTAAAAATAGGATCTTGACAAAAATCCTAGTATGATTGCAAAGAACCGGATAATTGGAATCTAAGATATATTTTCGCAATCGTCCGAGCAATGTTTAGGATGTAGTGTGTGTACTAACATGTACCTAAACACACACTCATCTCTCCTCGTATATAAGCCCTGTGCAGTACTATAATAAATCAGTATTTGATCGCAGTCAGACTTTCATTAAGCATCCCCGAACCGCAACACTGCACTTCACACTGCACATCTTTGTAAAAATCCCACTATGTTTCGGACAATTGGAAACTTGAATGCTGATTGGATAATCTAAGAGTCGATTTAGTCTCATTGGTCAGAACATGACTCTCTTATAGTTAGCCGTTAACCATTCAGAGCATCCGTCAGTCCAAAACGTTGACGTCAGCCAATCAGCGCGCGCAAAATGATGGTCATTCGCGACTTACCTAAGATACGCTGGATATTTGTAAAAATCCTAAACATTACACGGACGGTTGTCAGATTTTAGTAAAGATCCAATTTGTACGAATATCCTACGACATATAAGCTGTTTTTGTCTTTATGTGGATATTGGCAATTAAACTTTGTGACGGAATTGTGACTAAGTTCATTAGTAATAAATATTGTTTGAAAACATATTGCACACACACCTCACTGTTTTTATTATGGAAGAGCTCGTGATATCTATTTTGTATCAAACACAAGTCATATTATAATGCCAGTCGCTATTACTATACGATAGGCATAATGCATAATAATTATAATTTTATAAAAATTTGGTTTTATTAATAAAACATTTAGCACGTGTAGCAATTTAGATCATAGAATATTAATTATGTGATTATCCAAAGCAAAATTTCCAAGAAATCAGTTTAGCTAAAAAGTAATTATCTCAAATTGCTGAACATTTGTATTCGACAGATGAAGTCAAGGCCTAACTGTCTAGAGTCTAGACATCCATTAAGAAAATTGTTTCAAATCGAGGGTAATTTCCACAAACAACTAAGGAATACGGATATTAGAATTAGCGCTCCAATTGTTCGAAGTTACAAAATAAGTAACATTATAAGATAATTTCAAGGTTACCGTAATATTTGTTTATCGTAATAGGAATTGTTTGCTTGTAATCACGTCTAATGAAGCTGAAATTTTGCTTGATCTATTTTTATAATTGTCGTGTTTGATATCCGCTTATTTCTATTCGATATTGCCTTGTGCTATACGTATACCTTGCGTATTTACTTAATTGCACGTGTAAGACCTGATTTCACCATTCACTAAACGGGTTTAAGGAAAAAAATAACCAATTCAAGTCCTTTATTAATAAATCAAGCCCTTCAACTTTCAGCATAATATGAATGAATGAATGAATAAATGAATGAATGAAAATTTATTTGCAAACATAAGACATGGTTTTACATGTTGGTAAATTAAAGTTAGGTTGCTTAACATATCTTACTTTTCAGCATGCAAAAAATCACATAAAGAAAGTATATAAAATCACAATTAATAGGTACAATTTATCATTTGGATATAAGAGCTTGTGACCGACATATGTACATAATAATGAAAATAACAAGGTTCATGATAAATGTCCAGTCCATCAAGGCCGCGAAATTAAAATAATATAATGTTCGATTCATATTGGTTTTCATTTCAGGCTAATTTGCATCAAAGACCAATTTGGTTCTGCAATTTCGATGTAAAACGTTCTTTATTATCGCTACAATAGTAATTTATTAAACATAATGCGTTGTCAACCGGAGTAGGTAATTAATTTTAATTTGAAATCAAATATTTTAAAGTAGCTGTAACGTACGATTTATGGATCCGAGCAACGAACAGGAAAAATTCAAGTTAAGGTAATTATTTTCCGCTGAGATTATTTATCTCTTGAGAGGTAAACGTAAATAGCTACGGCGAGGGCAGCTTTTTATGAAATTTTCCATAAAAATGTATTTGCATATTATTAAGTAATGGCTTCTTAATGGTTTTGTTCAATCTTCGTTATTGATTGGTAAAACTTGGCCTCGTGTTAAACATAATATGATTGGTTTTTAAAACGTTTTGGATTGGGAAATATGAAACTGCCAAATCCATTCTGTAATTTATTTCCATGTTCAGCTTAATTACTTTAATACTTAGGTATTCTTTCGGTAAAGATACACAAAAAAGTTTTACTTACTTTTTCCTTTATTGTGTAGTTGCTACGTGAAATGAAAAAGGATTTTTTAGTCCATTATGATTTGATTTTTTTTTAAGTTAAAGTTACAAATTTCGGTACTTGTAATGGCTGGAAAAAGTTTTAAGATATCATGCACTGTTATCTGAGGCTGTATTAAAAGCTCCTGGGAATCTCATAACTTAATATAGAAAACGTAACGTAAAGGTAACGAAAAAGAATAAGTAAGAGTTTGACTAGCCGACGATACAATCGAATTGAAGATAAACCTTCTTGATGAGAGTAAAAAAATGTGAAAAAGTGCAAAAAACACTGTCGCATCGTCATAACTATGGCGTAAATAAGAACAATCACCTAATGACTTTTATTTATTTGTAGACTACCTACAAAGACTAAAGAAGTTGACGATTATTCCTGTTTTCCATAACAATACTTCAGTGCTGCTTAAAAAATTCGCAAACTTTCGGACTTTTTTCAAATACTTATGAACATTTCGCGATTGCGATTTTTACATAAAAGTAAGAAAAACGTAAACATTCGGTGGGTTTTTTCTTTATTGTTGTCCATTAAATCAAATTTCCATGGTTTCCATAGTAACATTTTGGCGTCAACTCGATTCCAACTCGATCTCGATATTCTTGATTGCGTCGGGAGTAACCCCCAATGGTGTTTAAAATGACATAAGCAAATTGTACTATTGAAACACCATTGAGATACGAATATAACTTTAACATTGGAATCTCATTCATTTGTTTTTCTATACAGTGCCTCCGAACATAATGGATGAAGGTACCAGCGGGGATCTGGTGGCACTTGAAGGTCAGGATGCGAGCCTGTCCTGCAGAGCTGGCGGACGGCCCCTGCCACGAATACTGTGGCGGAGAGAAGATGGCACCAATATACAGCTGAGGAATGAAGTTGGGGAACTGAGAAAAGGTAAGTTATTTGTACATAATGTTATTTGTGACTAAGAAAATATTAAGGTTGAAAACATGTAAGATTTCTTTACATAATAAATTGTGTACTTCTTTTTAACCTTTTTATTAAGATTTTTAATAGAATCTATATTTTTGTAAATATTAAAAAGATGCGAGACAAAAACTAAAAAGTTTTCAAGAAATCCCGAAAATATATATTTTTCCAAATAATATTACTTACACAAAAATCTATAATTGAATAACCTTTTAACTCTTAATTGGTTCTTGTAACTACAATATTGGAAAATTACATAATTTTAATAGGGACTTGACTGTTCTTTATATATTTTGTAAAAATATTGTTTTATGAATATTGAAACTCAATTAAAATCCATAAAAACATACTCTTAGAATTTCTAGACCATTTTACGGTCACCGCTCTCCAATAAAGGTAACTTTCCCGAAACAAACTCTTTTCGAACTAAATTGCTCATTAGGGTTTATTCACAGCGACGCTAACAACCGTCTGATTAGTATTTATTGTCTGCCCTCAAATAAATCGCGTAATAAAACTTCATTTTCACCTTCTGGTTAATGTCGTTCGGCCAGCAATTACTGATAAATTATGTACCGAAAATTGGTAGCCATAATATAACACTAATTGGTGAAGAAGAAAGTTTCTTGGTCTCGTTATGATAGAAAAAGTATTGAAGTTAAATAAATGTCGTAATGCCGACAGTAACGACCTAAACTTTGGCGAACTAGGGGCATTGACAAACAAAACGACTGCTAACATTTTCTATAACTACGAAGAGAATTGCTATCTTTTTCTTATAAAACGAGTAGTTTAATTAATGCCTTTGACCTTTTTAACGCCAAAGTTAAATAATAATAATAAAGACTTTATTGCACATGATAGAAAAAAACGATACAATCAGAAAAAACAAGAAAACATACAATAGGCGGCCTTATTGCTACATAGCAATTTCTTCCAGGCAACCTTGGGCGAAATAAAATAAGATAAATAGGATAAAAGGGGAATAGGTGCACTTTAGAGGACAGAATATGAATATACAAAAATACTAAAGGATTTATACATAGTTTAATAGCTCATAATCTGCTTAAAATAAACTAAGCTCACGGTAAATATTTCAAAATCTACCTAAGTCCAAATCTGTATTTTTATAATAATTGGTATTAAACAAAACATTATCGTTTAGAATAGTGGCAACACCACGTTATTTGACTAAAATTATCTCCATTTTCAGAGAGGAAAGAAATTAATAAATCGCGTTACATTTATTACGTTAAAATTATTTCTTTGGACTACATAATTTTGCTGAGGTTACCGTTCGCGGTGGTTCTATGAATATTCATTAAATAATTGTTTTCCGCACAGTAAGAAGCGAAATTGGGGAGCGGAAGATTTTTTAAAACGCCCTTGACATCGTCGGTTTACGGTCCCGAGCTTATTTTTGTGTTTCCAGCTATTACTCATTTTTTTCTGGCAAAGGCCCTTGTCTCCTTTGCTGCTTTGCTTTTGAATCTCAAACAAATTAATAATATACCCATGTGCCGTAAAATTTTTGAAAGAGCTTCTTTTCCAATGAAGACAAAATAGGTTGATTGGGTAGACTAGTAATAAATAAATTTCGATTATACATAATTGTATAATCGGAATTTATATATATTTTTAATATATTTATTTAAGACATATGTCTAAAGATAGCAGCGAACCTTCGAGGATATTCTTGATCGAAGCAGCGAACAAATATTTTTTATTTTATTTTTTTATTTTATTTTATTTGCACAAGCTTAACACTATTACTACACTATTAAATAAAGTACTTACTATCAATAGCTAGACCTATGATATTCAATATCGCCAGGAATCTTAATATTCCGATGACTCATTTGGTCACTTACCCACTTACTAATAAAGATTGTGTAGCAGATGTATAGTGATGTATACACAGTGTTTTGACATTTTTTTTTATTTATTTATTTATTTGAAAAGCAACACTAACATTGTGTTTATACAACATTTTCTGAGATAAGTATTAGGAAAAGTTATCTATAAACACAACAATTATAAGTGTCGACAGCATTTCAATGTCAAACTCAAAAAGTTTGACAGAGAGTAACCATTGTGTAATATTAATATAAGATTCTTGGTGTAACTGTACATCTGCTCTACAATCTTTATTAGTAAGGAGTTAGAATACAAGATCGGATTGCCACAGTTTATGAATTTAAGCCTTCTTAAGCACTTTTTTGTTTACTATGTTTGTGATTATGCCATACAAACATTTTATTTTAATTATGATACGTCTAAAATACACACCGAAGATGCAATTGCAAGTAACCGATAAAGTCGCGACGGAACTAAGCATGATTGGTCTTATAAGTCCTTCCGTAAGGATACGTAGTTACACCGTATACCGTACCCGTATTTAATGGTTACAATTTTTAACAGTGGACATGTTCATGGGGCCCAACTTGAACTTAACGAAGGTGGAGCGTCGACAGATGGGCGCGTACTTGTGCATCGCATCAAACGACGTGCCGCCCTCCGTCAGCAAACGTATCATGCTAAGTGTTAACTGTAAGTAAAAACTATGAAACAAAAAAAAATAATGACAAGGAGTCAATGATCATCATTATCTTGAAACTTTTTTATGACCCCATTGCTTGGGCACAGGCCTTCCCTATGGACGGATATATCCGTAATCTTTAAGGAGAAGGAGGAGCTCGTGATCACTAATAAGTTAACAATAAAAGCTTTTATTAAGTTAAAGTCTTTCCTAAATTAAGAAAGACACAAAATTGTAGTAACTTATTTATTACTTTATGATTGAAGAATTAAGTATGGGAGACTTAAACAAATCTTTATAAATAGAGATTGAGATGAGATGAAGGTTCGGTGCTGCATGCAGCTTAATAGCGCATTTGGCTATTTGGCTTGCAATTGGCGTGGTTCAGCTACGATCCATTGCACTGTCATCGTATGGATGACCGATTTTTTTTTCATCTAGAGTTCTTCCGTGCTTCGGAGCAAAGATTTAATCTTTGCTTCGGAAGGCACGTTAAGTCATTGGTCCTGGCTGCAGTTGCAGTAATTAACATCCTTTACTTCATATCAACTGCACCAGCAGTAGGGATATCAAAAAAGTTCAGACAAAAGTTAAGAATGTTAGTAACTTTTGTCATATTGCTTCATGCTGTCTCTTTTGTCCACAGTCCAACCTTCAATAGTGGTAGCGACGAAGGTGATAGGTGTTCCCACAGGATCACACACCAGACTAGAATGCTTCGTAGAAGCTTACCCTCAATCCATTAACTATTGGCTGAAAGGGGGCGAAGAAATGATTCTTGCAGGGTAAGCTACTCATGACACAATTTAAAACCCACCAAAAGAAGAACTAATTTATTATTTTGAAGAACATTTTCGTTACTTAATTATTACTTTTGCTCACAGAGATCTCTTTTAGATACTCCTCCATTTTGCTCAAAATTTTCATAATTTGTATTATGTACTCGTAACTTTGTTTTAAGTGCAATAAAGAAGTATAATATTTTCAGGAAAATGTTTCTCGTTTCGAAAATTATTGCTTTGATTCATGGAACACTTTTCTACTGCATATATTTAGTTGAAAATATTCTTCACATGGTTTTACTTAGTGTCCCATTTTGTTTCAGAGAAAAATATGACTTAACAGAGGAACGTATTTTTACGTATCAAACGAGAATGGCAATGACTATAACAGACTTCAGTACAGAAGATTCTGGCACTTACACTTGCGTTTCAACGAATACTATTGGAAAAGCAGAAGGAACTATTAGACTTTATGGTAAGATTTGTAGAGATCCAATAGAAAATGTTGTTGTTAAAGGTGTGTTTTTAAAGTATGATTGTGTAAATCTAAAGATTTAATTTCAGTTCATTACAGTTCAGGGATCAATTTCAAAGATTCGGTACCTTCTATAAAAAAATCGTTTTCTTGGGAATAAGAGAATTTTCACAACAGTTAGATATAGTCCAAAATACGAAGTCGCGGGCAAAAGCAAACATACCTAGGTTAACCTTTCAATTGTTTCCAACAGAAATAAAAATAACGACCACGACGACGACCACGAGCACTACAACTACAACAACAACTACGACCACTTCGACTACGACGACGCCTCCGCCGACCACCACCGAGTACTTCCCGCCTCGTGAGTAAACAAATACAGATACAATTCATAATAACGATGAAGACATTATTTAATCGAGAAAAGCTTTTTCTCAATCTTTGAAAATGTGTTTTATCAATACTTATTGAATTAATAAAAAAGCTTTCAGCTTTATTTACTGGTTAAAATAGTTATTTTGTAATCATTTCGCATTGAAACTTGTTTTAGGGTTCGTGGTGCCACTGCAGCCTGCAGAGCAAAAGTTCTATACACCCGACGTAACAACGTATGGTAAGTTACAAAAAAAAACATGCATACATTTCCACCCACACATAGGTACTTTGCCATGACATGAACGAGCTTTTAGATCTACCTTTCACAAGGCTTGTAAATCTAAATACTGAAGCATAGAAAAACCAAATCATCACCTCAAGCCTAGCATGACCACAGAAAAGCGATATAATAAAGCGATTTATCACGTTTAACTGTCAAAAGACAATGGGTTTTGACAGTTGAGTGTCGATAAAATGCTATATCACGCGATTTATATCGTGTTTCGGTGGTTATGCTAGGGGGGCAGGCAAACATCTTTCCTAATTTCATTCGTGATTTTTTCCTTTATAGATACGATGCAAAACGTAATTGAACAGTCAGTTCTCGACAACAATTGGCTGCCAACTGTCGAGTCGACGGGATGTCGGAGCCATCAAGCCTTCACGCTCCCCACTCTAGTGCTAATATCAGTGTTGCCATACATAAAATATGTTACTTTTAGTAGCTTCCAATTCCTTCTTCATTCGATTAATAGGAGCAATATTAAATTAATTTCGCACGTTTCAAGATGATAAGTTATTTACACTTTATTTCTTGATATAAATGTCAATTTAGTGCACGAAGAAAATGTTATTCGTTTTCCTGTTATTATCAAAAGAAGTAGATAGGTAACAGCTACAACTAAAAATAAAGTTGGAAAATGACAAGTATGAACAATAAAAGTACTAATATTCGTATTATAACAGAAGCAGAAAATTGATCTAAACACTTACACTATTGGTGGGAGAAACAATAAATAATATATTTCCTTTTTTATTTTAATCATGATTCAAAGTTTATGCTTCAGGGATGGCGAACTTTATGTATCAACGTGCCATTTTTCTAAATGTTAATGTTTAATGAGGTCATAGACGTGCCATCAAATCGTGGCGTGATGAATTTTGTGATCGGTGACGTGCCCAAAATATTGTGTCACGTGCCATTGGTTCGCCATCCCTTCTTTAGGTCCTATCTACTTCTTTCTAACATTGGGTACGATGATTTTAACATAACGTTTTTGCGTTTATGCAATATGTAAACTAAGACTTATGTATGTAAATAAAACGATTGTTATTAAAATTAAGAACGTTTCGTTTTAAAAGTTGTGAGTAGGTTTGAGAAAATTGAGCTTTCGGTCCGGAGTTTTTCCAGTCTATTAGAAATCTTTCAGTTCAGACTGCTCTTTTCCGATTGCACAACATTTCCGACCGTGTGCCATGCATTTCATCGTGATGTCATATGACGTAGGCAATATTGTCGCGGGCTTACGGACTAATACGAAACACGGTTTTATTTTAATCTATGGTATAAAGAAGGAAATTTTCTAGTTTACAAATATCAGACCGCGTATGTCGACTGGAGTTTATCAAATTCCGTTGCAGTCAGTGTGTGTTGCAAACGCAATTCAATAAAGTATACAATTCTATGAAAGACTCACATCTTAAGAAATCCGTGTGCATTCCATCACTGGAACTGGATTTCGTGTGCGCCTTTCAGTGTATTACTTAATTTTTTTTACAACAAATAAATAATCTAACATGTTGGTAGGTATTTTAATATCACATTTTACCTCATAATTCACTATGATTTCTAGTTCTAGTTAATACTAGTGTTATCTGTATGTGATATTTAGCAATTGAGGGAAATTAATTTTATTATTCAATGACGATGCTATTTCAATAAACAAAATTGTATTGCAGAACGTAATAATAATAATGATATTTTGATTTACGTCGTTTATCGTAATTGTAGTGAATTGTGAGATAATAAGCTTTTCCGAGCTCTATATTTCAATTACCAGTAAATGGAAATGCCTCGATATAATTACAAACCAATTTTATTTCATGTTCAACGTAGTAAAAAGTAAACAAAATAATTATTGTTATTTATCTTGTTTTTGTTTCGTTAAATAGTTTTGCGAAAAGTACATATTGTTGCCAAGGAAATTATGTAACTCGTACCTACAATATAATAATCATAAAATGGCATATCAAAATAATAATGTAAAAAATAGAGATACATTTGTATATACTTGTACTACTTAGTAAACCAATTTTAGAAATAGAAAAGAATGAATGAAAATAAAACAACTTAGTACGTAAGCAACAGCATTTGTTTTTTCTGACTAATTTAATGAGAAAAGATAATACAAAACTCCCTCCATTACATTTGCTTTGGAATAATTGTTGTATAGTTTTGTCATAAAAATTGTGAACATATTTTATGTAATAAGTCATAAAATTAAAGCATAGTACCAATAAAAAAAAATGGAATTAAAATCACCTTGAACGTTAGACCCCTTACGTAAAAAAACAGTAAAATTGTTTGCGAGGGATCGAAATTAAATGTGGGATATCATGATCCTGTATTTTTATTAACTATCGAATCGTTATATTGAATTCCCAAATCTAGTAACTTTACTACTAGGTATTACATACATTTTTACAGGCAAGTTAATTTGTTGCTTTTAGATCTTTTAATTTTTTTAAGAGCGTTCCTCTTTAAGATTCAATCTTATAAAATTTCGTCTCTGTACTTCGCTAAATTAAATTGTTTGTAAGCGTTATTTAGTTTTAGGGAAAATGTTATGTAAATATTTGAGTGACCCACAAAAACCTTAATATTAGGTAGGTATTAAAACTTATTTGTAAATTACCTGCCATGAACATTACGACTGTAAATAATAGCATTAAATAAAGAATTTATAAGTACTTCATGTGTTTAATTTAAAACTTCCTTTTTGTAATACAAAATCAATTCAATTCAATTTTTTATTGCTATTCCACAATGGTTGTTCGGTCTTAGATTTAACAAATGGTACATTATGGGCCCTGTCGGGCGCAGCAAATTAGAAGGGAGGGGGGCATAATTTTATTTACTCATGCAACCATAATTCTATTATTTAAGATTTATATTAACTTAAATATTTATCTATTATCAAGGAAATAAATACAAGTTTAATAAGTAATATTATTAAAATAATTGTTTCATTAATTTTTTTATTTTTAATTATAACATTAATTACTTATTTTATGTTTAAATTTTAAATCTCATTGAATAATCTATTTTTTTTTTAGTAGTACAAAATTTCAGTTAATTATTTTAACAATATTTATTTTAATGAAATTGTTTTTTTTTATTTTAATATAATATGCCACAAGATTAGGACATATTAATTTATATTGAATTTCTATATTTTAGCATTCACAATGCTTTTTTCAATTATATTAAGTAACTTAATATATTAGTTTATATGTGTTTGCATGCACTATTTATTAAATACCTACTTATTACAAAATTATTATAATTACCTACGTTAAATCATTATTGTTTATTTATTTATTTTTAATTAAATTATTTGGTCTCTTGTTGCCAATTTATATGATATAGGTAGTTATTTATTTTCATAATACTTATCTAAATTATCGTTTAAATACTCTTGTATGGTGTAATAGCATTTATGTATAAGTAAGTCTTTAAGGGTTTTAATAAATTTCTGTTCATTTGTTATTTCTCTCAATACAACAGGTAGTTTGTTATATATTTTTATAGCCATAACTAGGGGACTATTAGAATGTAATTTCAATTTAGAGGAGGGCAGCATTAATCTAGATCTTATTTTTTGGCGCAGAGAGTATTTGGATGGTAAGTCTTGTCTAGCCGTAAAGAAATCTGGATGTTTTTTTACAAATTTACACACTTCCAACAAGTACATGCAGGGAACGGTTAACATCTCTCTTGTTTGGAAGATAGGCTTACAGCTGTCCGTTTGTTGTATATTTGCTATAATACGTACTAACTTTTTTTGTTGGGTGAAGATCTTTGGAGCATCTGTGCTATTTCCCCACAGAATGATTCCGTAACTGAGCCATGCGTTCGCGTACGCGTAGTATGCGACTTGAGCTGTTTTTTCATCAGTGCATTTTTTTATTTCACGAAGGCCATAAGTGAACCTAGACAGTTTCATACATAAATTATTTAAATGTGGTTTCCAATTCATGTGGGTATCTAATATTATTCCGAGTAATTTAGTATCTTTTACTGACTCTAAAGTTGTATCGCAAAATTTAAAATTTATATTAATGGGTTCTTTTTGTTAAGGATAAAAGGGTAGTAATTTTGTTTTTGAAAGGTTGATCTTAAGATTATGATTGTTCATCCAGATTGTTATTTTATCTATAATTAATGTAACTTTATCATTTATTTGTATATTGTTTCTACATGAGGTAAGTATCGAAACATCATCTGCAAACATCACACAGTGATCATCTATAACATTTGGTAAGTCATTAATATAAATTAAGAACAAAAGGCATCCTATTACACTTCCTTGAGGTATCGATGCATTTGTAATTTTACTATCAGAGCGTATACTTAGAATCTGCGACGTTGTTTCATCACAATATTCAATTTCTACAAATTGTTTTCTGTCTTTGAGGTATGAAGCTATCCATTCATGACTTTTCCCACGGATGCCGATATTATATAGTTTTTTTAAAAGAATGTCATGTTGAACCATGTCATATGCTTTTGACATGTCTATCAATAATGCAACCGCATAGTTATTGTTATTTATTATATTAAAGACCTCCTGCATGAGTTTGTAAACAGCTAGAACTGTGGAACGTTTTCTTCTAAAGCCATTTTGTGCGTCATTAAAAATGGCATATTTTTCACAAAATTTGTAGATACGCTCACACATGGCTTTTTCGAATATTTTTGAGGCTACGGATAAAAGGGCTATGGGTCTATAATTATTGACGTTCATCTTATCATCTTTTTTGTAAATGGGTTTTATAATAGTTTCTTTTAATTTATCCGGAAATCTACTCTCATTGAAGGATTGATTAATTAAAAGAGTAAATGGGAACGTTAATTCGCTTGCATTTTTCATTCATTTTCTTATGAGCGAGGGTGGCAGCCCATCTACACCACAGCTGTTTTTATTTTTTAGATTTTTTATGTACTTAAAAATTTCCTTATTCTCGACAGGGGTAAGGAACATAGTGTTAACAATATGATTTGCCGCCGATGAGTGAGTGTTCTGCGTCTGGTAGTTATTCTGTCGCTTACCTACTGATGCGAAGTGATTATTAAATAAGTTAGAAATTTGTTTTGGGTCAGAGATAACTTCATTATTTATTTTTAATTCTGTATTACATTTATATCTATTTTTTCTTTTATTAGTATTTTCATTTATGATTTGCCACATAGTTTTTACCGTATTAACCGATTTCTTTATTCTATTTATATTATTCCTTTTTTGGCGTATATTATTACTTTTTTTAACAGTTTTTCATATGATTTATAATGGGATTGAAGTGTTTTGTTTTTTAGTTTTTGGTTAATTATTCTTAACAGCTTTTTATTGCGACATGAGGTTTTAATGCCTTTTGTCAACCAATTTTTTCTTATGCTTGTTTTTATTTCTATTTTTTGTATTGGAAAAAAAATATTTAGTAGTGCACTTAGTATTTCATTAAAAACTTGGTAGTTTTTATTGATATCCTTTTTATGGACTAGTTTATCTTCCCATTTTATTTTACTCAAGCTTTCTTTAAATCTTATTATATTTTTAGTATTAAATATTCTTTTATGTATGGACCACATTGTTTTTTTAAGTTTTTGAACGCTCAACTTTATCACAGTTCCCGCATGATCAGAAAATCCTAGCTCTTCTACTTTTACCGAAAATTCACAAACTTTTTGGAAATTAATAAATATGAGGTCTAAACATGTTGATGAGTTTTTCGTGATCCGCGTTGGTTCTGTTATATGCTGAGTTAAATTTGCCTCTGTCATAATATTTAAAAGACGTCTTTTACTTGGGCTGTTTTTTAAATTGTCTACGTTAAAATCACCGCCCATAAAAATTTTACGTTTCGAGTATTTTTTATTAATGTAAGTTACTATTTTATACAATTGATTAAGAAATGAATCCTCCTCCTTTCCATTCCAATAAACATTTACAAGCAAAATATTTTCTTTGGCAATTCTGTCGCACATATTTCAAGTAAATATTCCACTGACATATTAGTGATGTCTTCTCTATCGACGCTCTCTACTTCTTCTTTTAGAAGAATGCATACTCCGCCGCCCTCGTGGTGTTGTCTACAGAAGGATGATGCTATTTTATACTTGGGGAATTGAATTATTTGTAACTTATCTTGTGATAGCCACGATTCCGAGATGCATACGGCTTCATAGCTTGGGTCTTCCTCCAGAAACGCTTCAAGAAGGTATTGTTTGTTATAGAGGCTTTGAAAGTTTTGAAATCAAAGGTTTAATGGTGATTTTTAATGAAAATTAGCAGTTTTTGATATAATGCCATAGGTTCGCTGGAAGATCAGGGGGCCTATTACGAAAATAACATACGCAATTGCGTAACGCAGTCACTTGGTCACGATAGTCGTCCGCAGTTCGTCGGTTGTGGCTATTAAACACATTTTCAATTTGGCTATCGTAGCCCAAAGACTATTGAACGAATGATGTTGGATACGCTAGAGAAAAACTGTTAAACTTACGCAATCACTTCGCGATATCGCATACGCAAGTGCTTTGTAATAGGAAACAATCCTAACGAAGCACGGACGCAGCTGCGTGTATCGCGTGAAACTTTTCGTAATTAGACCCCCAGAAATTAAGATATATATTTCTTTATTACTTTATCCAGACACTTATTGAGACAGAAACACGATTTAATGACTTTGGCTCGATACATTTTAATTAAAAGTTTTTAAGTTTGAGATTATTTTGAAACAACATTAGGTATTCAAGTCAAAATTGCTTTAAATAATTTGTACCTATCATCAATATTCACAATCGTGTAGGCATTTCTTTTTAATAGCTATAGTTATATAGGAATAGATTTCGTGATTTTATCGCCTAATCTGCCAAATCGGTCTAGCTCCGGCGTTTTCTCTTTGCTATCTCGTTTTACTACCGTTCCAAGATTTAGGCTTGCAAAAACGAGAGGTTCATTTATGGGGAAAGGCATAGCCTTTATTAATAAAGTTCCACAACAAGTGATTGATCTTCCTTTGCATGAATTTAAAAACCATGTTAAAAAAACGCTCATGGGTAAAGGTTATTATAAAGTTGACGATTATCTTAAAGATCAAAATGCGTGGAAATGATGTAACACATAACTTGCTAATATAAGAACTTTGTTGAAGTAATATAATAAGTCTATGTTGTTGCCAATAATCCTGTCACCCTGTTGTAATTATCTGGTAACGATATATTCAAGTTTGTAAATATCGTTACTTATGGCTGTTACAGCTGATAAGTTTCTTGCGCCCGTTCTTCTTGTCAGCTAAAAAAGTCTGGAACGGGTGGTAGAAAAATATAGACGATTCAAAAGTACTTAATAATTAAGTTTATTTGAATAAAGCTTATTTCACTTTCACACTTTCACTTTCACTTTCACTTACTGATATAGGTAGCGCCTTAAGAAGCCTTTTTAGGGTTCCGTAGCCAAAATGGCAAAAAACGGAACCCTTATAGATTCGTCATGTCTGTCTGTCTGTCTGTCTGTATGTCTGTATGTCACAGCCATTTAATCCGAAAGTATTATGATTACACAGTTGAAACTTAGTAGGTAGATGTATTCTGTTAACCGCTTAACGATTTTAACACAAAAATAAAAAAAATAAAGATTAAGGGGGAGGCTCCTCATACATGGAACTGAAACTAAAAAAAAATTTTACTTCATACCAATACGGTGTCTTCAAAAATGATATTGAGGTTCCTAAGACAATTTTTTCTCGAAGTTAACCTTTTGATAGATAAACACTGCCAAAGTGGTAAAATGTGTGTCCCCCACCCCCTCTAAGTTTTGAAATAGGTGAGTGAAAAGTCTAAAAAAAATATATACTATAGATCTTAATAAACTTTCACTGTAAATTGGTTTGAACGAGATGTAGTAATTAGTTTTCGAGATATATCATATTTTCAAAAACCGCAAATATAACTTTGTCATTCATACCAACACTGTGAAAAACAAAGTTATTTTTACAGACGAAAAATGATAGTGGTATTAAATATGGTATGGTATATAAGGTAACTACGGAACCCTACGGCGCGTGGCCCGACACGCACTTGGCCGGTTTTTTTTTAATCTTCATGTAATAATAATAGCTATTAAACACATTGAGTCTGCGGGTGACGCGGGCATGACAAACCAAGCCGGCGGCGCCGGCGGCTAATTTGCAGTTCAATTTTTGCCGAGTGCATACCCGGCGGGCCTGTTAAACCTTTGCCCGTTGGCTCAGTGCGTTCCTACCACAGATAATATTTGTGCCTACGAATTAAAATCTATAGGAGCCATAAAAAGAAGGTACTTTTATTGCTTCATACTAATTTTAATGAAGTGTGGTTGAAACAAATTTCCCAACTGATCGATTTTTTTGTCTGTTTTCGTAGAAATTGTAGTTTATGATGTAAGTAATCTACTCCTGCGAGGTTGTTAGTGTTTTACAAATAACCTTGTATAAACTTATGAGTATTTTATACAAATGGTCAGATCGGGCTGAAATTCGGCAAACATCCATCACCCTCAAATTCGTTCGCGTAGACCATAGGGAATCCTTGACAACGTATCCTATGTTTTAATCCAGGTTATAAACTATCTGTATGTACATGCAAAATTCATACAATTATCTGTTTAGCTGTTTTTGCGTGATTGAGTAACAAAACATCCAAACTGTCACTTAATATTAGTATCTGCATCTGCTAATAGATTTTTGATAAATCCTACTGGAAGTGAAATTTCACGTGGATCAAGTCGCGGGCGAGAGCTAGTTCCATTACAATCTGACCCAAAATATGATTATCTGATGCGATATGAATGGTTTTTGCACTCCAGCCACTGAATCGTTTCACGCTCTTTGTGATGCAAATACTGGAGCAAAGATGAATTAATATGCTAATTCATTTGCCACCACACGAGTTCAAATGGTATCTATTTAACTGCCCATGTCACAGCATAATAAAGTTTGATTTTCATCAACAGTAGGATACCTACACCGACATGTCTGTGGTAGAATAAGAAAGTTATTTGCTAGAGCTAGAGAGAGAGTGGACCTCCATGCCTGATAAGTGGATAATAGGTATCTTCTAGGCAAGCGCGTTCCATCGTAGATCGCTTCATTGATTACCATCAGGCGTGATGGCGGGCAAGCGCTTGCCTATTTAAGGCCAGTATATTCCAAAAACTCTGTCTCTGTCTTTTTCTTTACGTGTAAACAGTAATAAAAATAACCTCACTTTTACATTTTTTCAATGTTTTTGTTGTTATTTTGAGCATAAAGACACTTTTTGAAAAATTAACCGTTGAATATTCTTCTATATGTCATTACCTATTTTTCGTGAATAAGGGATTGATAAACTTTAAGTATTATCAAAAAAATATAAAATTTATGAAAATGTTCTTTGTCTTTGCATATTTTTTTAGTCGAGTGAAGATACGAATATCGCATTTTTAACCGTAAAATAATCAAGATCTTTAATGAAACTTCAACATATATTTTTATCTGCTTAAAATAAAGAATATTTGATTGTTTATCGTTGAATCAAACATAGGCCAAATTCGATAATTTGGAATATACTGGCCTTAACATAACAAATACGCACAAATACTTAACATAACTTAAAAAATACGCTTATTTATGTAGCAAGAAGCATTAGGTATGATTCCTTTCTTTGTCCACATAGACAAAATAAAATGTTGAATATCAATTTTATTATAAAGTTAGTTATTGAGCAGATAAAATAATCTAAAAACTAGATCCGGTGGAGCTGTACACCTAGTTTTAGTGACATTTTTTGAAATGGCTGAAATGTGATTTTCCCTATATCTCCGCCTCAAAAAAAAATAAAAAAACATTTTATAATTATAGAACCTAAAACTTCACGAGTATCGCTTGAGAAATGCAACTTATATAAAAGAACAAACGAACAGTCAGAATAAAAAGACAGTGGACACTTATGATTTTCAATATAGTGGCTCTTAACACAGGTATTTTATACTTAAAGGGGGCCTCAGCCATATGTTATGTAATGTACTTAAAAGATACTCAATAAATATTTTGTTTTTCATTTTAAATATGTGAATAAGAAACGGATATTCGTGGATTTTATTAATATCTTTCACAAACATAGATCGCAGCAGATAATAATTATTCAAAATGTAAATCGGGACAGTTAGAAATGCTCCGAATTCAAAGATTTTCATTTAGGAAATCTGTCAAAGTGTTGCGACACAAATGGTGCGAGCGGCATGATACGACGTCGCTTTCTTAATTATGATGTTGCCTCAAGTTTATAAGGAAAATGACAAAAATCTGTGAGAGAACCATTTATAATTTACAATAACGGACTTGTCAGAGGGCTCTGTCGCGAACATTTCTTTGTTCAGCTCAGCAGCAAATTCCATCAAGGAATCCATCAATTTAATTGTTTATTGTTATGTCGGCGGAATCGTTTATCCTAAGTAATAAAAAATTAAGTAAACATTGTTTAAAGTAATCACTCAAAGAGATGAAAAAGTAATCATGTTATTTTTTTATTTAATAATGGCTCATTGAATAAAGTAGATCGCGACTAAAATAAAATAAATTATAAACAGTGGAATTGGATGATGTTATTTTGAAAACTTTGAGGGCTTTGCAAAAAAGAGTCACGATGAGCGGACGATGTTCGTCGTTCGATTTACTCATAATTTCACAGGCGAATTGGCAAAAATTCCACAGGGTGTTGAGTTTTATGTTCCACTCATTTTAGCCGGTCTAAAATATCCGCTAAAGCCTCTAAATATTTGAGGTAGTTCATTTTTTATTTCATTTCCTCTCCCGAGATTACTATTTGATTTCTTAAAAGATAAGGTAATTGCTCCTAAATAAATCTTTTTTTCTGATAATTTTAAGAACAACCAAGTTTAATATTTATTTTATTTTGGGTTACGATGTTTATCTGTCTGTTTTTTTTATTATAAAGCTTCGTCCACATTTAGGTATATTTTGTTGTGATACAAATGTGCACTAATGTGGACGAGGTGGTTTCGGCACTAGGCATCAGTGTGCCAATGCCTGCTTCGACAAGAAGCAATGCGAGTGCAGAACGTGCATGGAACCACAGAAATACATAAAACGGAATGCGCACTGAACGTAACTTTTATGCGAGCCCTATGCTTATGAAATAAAACTATTTATTCTTAAGCCTTGCGTTAGTAAGTCGCGATAGGTATGAACACAAAATTGGTTGCTGTAACTGTAACTTCTGCGAGCGAGCTCCGCACGTGGTGTTCGCGAGTGGCGCATTCGTCACATAATGACGCACTCTAACATGTTTTAACCCTAAACACACCGCACGCTATTCAGCACCGACACTGTACAATTTAAACAAGTTAATTCGCTCACAACATTCATATTCGTGACACGACCCACTCACATATATCCGAGTCTTGAATAACAGAGGCCGAGACAGAAACAAAGCAGAGATGTTATCGCATTCACCTTCACAAGCCATGACTTATGTCCGCAAAGATTATTTGGATTGTTCAGGGTTTCAGATTTAGTGGTCGTGATACAGATAAAGTTGAATGATACCTTAAAGACCTACAAAATCATCTCGATCTTCTATGCTGGTTTAAAAAAATATTTCTCTTTTAGTGAGAATAATAAAATTTAATATAAATTACTTACTCATTATAATCTTTCGTAGAAAAAAAAATGTCTTTGAATTAACGGTGTTTTAGTAGAAAAAAAAATATTTAATAAAACTTTATGAAAATGTTCACATTTGTGTACCTAATACATTTAAAACGTAAGCCAGTACTATAATTTAAATAATTAAAGAATTGCCTTTAGCGTTTACCTTTTACTGAACTTTACTAAAATATTATACAAACAATCAACGACTAGGCCACAAAGAAGTGGAAATTAAATTTATACTTTGTATTTGCCGCTTTTGTGTTTTTGACAATGCAATAAAACGCTTTATGTAGGTACGAACAATTGTATAAAAGATGTTTGAAAAAAAAATTTGGACTGTACAGGTACACATGGTCTGAAATGCCTAAATAATAATAATATAATAAAACATTTATTTCAGACTTTACATCCATAGATTATTAGTAATATGTTAGTAACAATTTTTACTTAATCCTACGTTAGTATTGTTAGCTTATTTAAGTTTAACATTTTATTTCTTCAGCCCCATTGCAATTTCGACCCAGTGTCTTTGAATGGGGCAATCATGTCTAGCAGCAATCACCTTCAGAATGCTGTTACCGCTGTTACGTAGTCGCTGTAGAAGGGAAAATGCTTTTTTACGCATAATAGCATGAAACCCGTCTGTGTGGGAGTCTGCAAACATTTTTGAGGCGCTACAGCGCCATGGCAGCCCCAACAGCACTCTAAAGGAGTTATTGTACTGAACACGCAAGATGTCATAGGATCGCCGTGAATATGTCACCCACAGACCGCTCGTATAGAAGGACTGACAAAACGCTTTAAATAGCGTCACTTTCACCTCTGCAGTACATCGAGCGAATCTGCGGGCAAGCATATTACCTCTCACCGTTAACGCCCTGCGTTCCCTCTCTATATCTTCATCATCCTTTAAGTCCTCCGTGATGATGTGGCCTAGATATTTAAATGTCTGCACTACTTTCAGAGCTACACCATTAAGATATACAGGGGGTATTAAACGCAGCCGCTGTCTAGGTGCCCTGAAGACAAGTATTTCACTTTTTGTGGAATTGTATTTTAGGCCATGCATCTTCACGTAAGCCTCGCAGATAGAAATGAGTTTCCTAAGCCCCGCCATCGATGGACTGAGCAGCACCATATCGTCTGCGTAGCTTATATTATTAATGCAGGTGCCATCAATATGACAGCCGACATGTGTGCTGCTCAGCTCCTCGATAAGCTGGTTTACATAAATATTAAATAATAGGGGTGAGCTCAATCCCCCCTGCCTGACACCACACTCCAGCCCGTATTCGTCTGAAAGGGCACCGACCCATCTCACCTGATTTCTCTGGTTAGCATACCAATATCGCAGAAGGGATGTGTATTCCGCCGGCACACCCGCATCCCTCAACTTGTTCCATAGTACATCGTACGCGACCAGGTCGAAAGCTTTCGACAGGTCGAGGAAACACGCGTACACCGGCGTCCATCTAGCAGTGTAATACTTGACAGTGTGTTTCAGAGAAAGGATGGCACTCTCAGTTGACACCCCTGACCTGAATCCAAATTGAGCGTCATGTCAAATAATAATGAGGTTTGTCGTATTTTATGTAAATTAAGATTTTAATTAACGTTTGATTTAGCTTCCACACAGTAGGTTTAGATACATAAGGCTAAACTAGTATGAAATTAGGTATCCTAGTAGATGTGATAGACTAGGAAATGGTTGCAAAGAAAAATATTAGTACAGTTTTGCAAAATATTCCATTATATCGTATCGTGTCGAATTATATTTTTGTTTAAGTTGCTAATAAAGAACATAAAGACATACAGTAGCGTATTTGGTTTTTAGTTTTTATTTATTTGTTAATATGGCGTAGAAAGATTAGATATAAACAGCTCCAGTCAGCCCGTGACCACGGCCGATGCAACTCGGTCGAAACGTCGGGATAAGGTAGGTGTCCAACACCTATGTTTAGTTTAAAAACGCGTTAAAAACCTGTGTTCCTAATCTAATAAAATGCAACGCGAAAGTTTAAAAGTATAGATATAAACAGTTCCAATAAGACACCTACATACACTACAGAAAAACAAAATAAAAGAGCAGTTATTGCTTCATAGCTCCCCCGTGTACTAAGACAATGACATACAATTATTTCAGGATTAACCGTCGCTGCTTTCAGATATTTTCCATAAAGGAAATATTTAGCTTTTTGAACAAAATATGTTGCACTATGGCTAGAATTGAACCAACACACCGCATGAACTATTATCTATTTCTCACTGAGTAGTGAATATAAAAAAACTTTTAATTTTATTATTTAAAAAAAAAACCTAGACTGTGTAATTTGTTTTCTATTTATATGGGTAATAATAAATAGGCGCTTCTGTCTCAGTAACCGTTTGATGAGGGGTAGTGCTTTGGGAATGATTGAATTTGTCATGCCACAAAATTGTTACAATAAAAATTTCCTTGGAAGCTTTTTATAATTAAACATGCAGCAGTTATTAAAATATTAAACAGTTAATCAAATAGTTTCAATTAAACCACATTTCGGTTTTCCTTTTAATAAATAAAGCGGTGCAGGTTTTGCGTAATGGTAATTGGTAAAACAGAAACGACTCAAACACGCAGACTCGATACAAATGTTTGTTTTATCGGCTGGCTATCAATCCGAGCGTTGATCGAGCTATTGCTCACCGCATGTTGACTTTCCATTACTTTTAACTGACTGCAGAATAGTAAGCGAAAAGTTAGTGACTGAAAAAAGTGAGAAAAGTATATGAATGCAAAAGTAAAATAATGCGACATTATTGGTCGTAAGGAAAAACGATTTTCCGATCATGCGGTTCTTCACCAGCGTGCAGGTTTGTTTGGACCACATGCGTTGCGTTCTTTTGAACTAAATTCTATTCAGCTAAAGTTGACTTTCCATCAATTAATATTTTCCTTTTCCTTTAATCTTTATCAAGCGAAAAGTTAGTGACTAAAAATATAAAATTACTTAAATAGAAAAACGAGGCAATTGGAAAATTTTAAGTATTTAGGTACCTAATAAATACTGAATATTGGTTAAATATTACATCATGCGGATATTTAGCGGTGTGCGGATTCGCCCGCCTGCATTTTTTGAAAGAAAGTGCACAGTTAACCAACTTTAACCGTTGGTTAAACTGCACGTTGCATGAATGATTGCTTAGAATCTTATAGGTATCATCTCTCACTTCACAAGCCATGGCTTATCAGAATTATCAAAATTTCTGGACAATATTCTAATATATCTGGACAAAGGATTTTTGGCTAGACAAAATAAAAGGTACAAAATCAGAGGTAGCTTAGTCTAACAAAATCTATTTGAAATCACTTTTTCTGCTATCGCATTTGTATCATTTTTAATCAGTTCTCTGTGTTTAGAAATGTCTAATATTAAGTAGTGCAGTTTTCTTTAAAGTTAGATTGAATTATTAGCTCTTGATTTGATTTAAGACATGCGATTTCTTTTGTGTAAAATTGCTCAAAAGGCTAAAAATTGTTTCACAGAAAGCTTTGCTTATGGGCATGGATAACACAAAACAATTCAGAGAGGTGGCGGTACGTGCGTTTCATTTTTAGCTGGATTATATTTCCTTAAACCGGGACACTGGACAACATGTGAAAAAGCTGGCCAATCCAGCCAAGTCCGGCCCATCTGGCACCCTCTGGCCACGTGGTCCGACTGCCTTTGTCCTACCGATCGGACCACATTAACTTTTTTTTTCCTGATGGTTCGATTAATCGGACTACAAGGAATTGTAATTCCGATTCGTCCTACCGATCGGACCACTGGCAACCCTACTTACAAGCTTAATATTTTTCATTTTCCTACTTTGACATTAAAAATACTAATTCCTATCATTAAAGATAGAGAAATGTCCCCACAAGTATAGAATATATTTTTAGCATTAAATATTTCTTCATGATTATATTTTGACTTTAAAAATAGCGTAATCTAATGTCTTCCGTACCATTCTTAGTAATAAATACTTTTAGTTCGCAGCTCGTGAAAGTTTTCGCGATCACAAAGGAAAATATGGTTTGCTTCATAAGTTTCTGGGTTGCAAAGTTGTGCAAGGCATTAATTTTTCAAGTTGGATAAGCACCACTTTTTCAGTAACATTTTTATGTAAAAATACTGAACAGTTTTAGAGCATCTTTTAATAAGTTGAAGTAATGGATGTTTGAAGATAATAAATAATTGAAGTAGGTACATCCCATTTGGCATTGAAACTATAATGTCTGCATAATTCTGATGCGTTCACTATGGTATTTGCCGTGTATAATATACTATATCTATGGCCGTGTAGGTATAACTCTTTACCTACCTTATTGAATTTATTAAATTGTGTATTTATTTATCAGAAATTTTATTAATTCCTTTCCTCAATGAATTATTTCAATTGCATCATTTCACTGAAAACGTTCAATGACGTCATATTAAATTCGGAAGCGCAGAAATGTACAAATTTTCAGAGTAATGTAGACTTCACACGGGTTGATTTTAGCCGACCGCGACGGTCGATTTTAGTTGACAAGCAAGTCGCTTGTAAGCAGTGACACGTCGACACGTGATGGTGTCGCTGTCGTCTACCTATACAATATGCAATAACACTTTAGCTCCAGTTTTGGCTACCGGTTCAGATGTATGTTTTGTCACCTGCGGCTTAAGCCGAATTGCCATTTACACAATCAATTTTACGCAAAAGTCGTGTGGCTTTAGTCACCCGTGTAAGCCCCACATAACTCTTGAAATACAATTTGTTTTTATTGAACTATCCAGTCCTTTGTGTTCTCAGTGTTTAAAGCTATTTTATAAAAGTAAACAGTTACAACGATGTTTATTGTACTCGTATACTGCATTTCCAAACGAAAATTAAAATATTATTATTTACACGTAACATGATAACCTTTTCTAATGCTCGTATTAAAATGTGTTTTATTTTTAACAAGCACAATCTCATCCGGACACTGGATACCAAATCTCAATTTATTCCATGTTCAAATTCGGCAGTGCCACAATTAAGGGATGACGCGTGAAATCCCACAGTCAGCACACCGTATCCCACCTTTTTGCGTCAATAATAAATATGGATTCACCACAGAGAGAGGATAATTGTTCTATTTGTTGGCCCCGGTTGAGGAGGGTCGGTGGCCACTCAACCCCTAATTTATTTATTTGGAAAGTGTCCGGGTGACATGCATGTAGGTAACTTGTCCCAGGGTCAGCACAAAATGTCACCTGATTTGGTCGTGTCTATAAAGATTTCATTGTATTGTAATACATTTTAGCGGTGAGGGATGGTACCTCTGACTTATTGTTTTGTTCGTCCCATAAATTATTTAAAAGTATCAATGTAAAGGTAATGTTGCGTTGTAACCATGAAAATAAATGTAAATTCGTGTTCTTGAATCGATGTAACCAAAGAACCCAGAAAGAAAAATCTTTATTTTTCCCCATAGGGTATTATATTAAAAAAGAAATTGTTTATATTTACACACACAAACAAAAACAAACAACACTCGATTCCCTTCTGAGGATGACCTCAGAATCGAGTGTTGTTTGTTATGAATGTTATTAGTTTGTTGAATGTTGAGTTGCTTTCATTTACTTTGAGACTAATTTATTTATTTTGTGGTTGCACTATTGTTACAGATGTTATATATGTTAAGTAGGTAATTTATATTAGATAAAACAAATCATTTTGTAGGTCTCAAAGTAAATAAAAGCAACTCAACATTCAACTAAACTAACATTTAAAATAGCAAAAGTAACTTGAATGGCATATTTAATTTATTTCATTAATTAAAATATTTCCGCTGTCTACTCCAGAACCATTTTAATTTCCCTTGGTTTAGTTAGTAAATAAGCAAAACGTTTAAATCCCAAGCTCTGCGATATAAAAAGAGCTGTCTTACTTTAGTAAGAGGTAACTTTTTACCTAATAAAGTGTAGAGATTAATTTGTTATCCTTCCTTAAGCAAAAACGGCAAGTTAATTAATTAGTTACTTTCTTGACTTTTAACTCCAACTCCAACACTCATTAAGTATACAAAAATCGTGGTGAACTATGTCAAGGTTCCCGAATTGCGATAAATAACAACATTTCACAGAAAGTTTTGCCAACTAATACGAAAAACTTCAAGTATACCTTGTAGGACACCTCGTTAACATAATAGGGTCTGAATTCAATTCAGTTAAGAAATATAACTGCTGAAGGCATCTCCAGATTGTATAGTAAAACATTTTGTTTACGTAACAAACGAACACTCAAAACGAATAAGGAATCTTGAAAAGATGAGCCAGTTTTTTGTTATTGGATAACAACTGTCACTTTCTGGATACAAACTCAAACGAAAATTGTAACAAAAATAAAAAGCTCAGTCCAAGTCAAGTATGAGATTTTTTTTATTACTTTGACCTAAAAATAGTAACCTGACATTTCCATAACTTTTGAAACAAAGCAATTTTTTTATTCAAACCAAAACTAAATGTTAAAAAATAACAAGTAAAAGTATAATAATGAATTTCACCTTCATTGAAAACCTTCCTTTGGTTTAAAGCTGAAAAACAGCGCGATCAAATATAATAAATTTTTATATTACTAGACATAAATATACAACGTGTTAATAAATAAACGCAATACCTCTTAGGTGGTGATTGTGCTCATGAATATGAACAACTTTTACTATGGGGCCAACTCTGCAACTCAACAAAAAAAATCTGCTGTTTCATACATTGTCGTCGAGTAGGTATTAAAAACTTGTATGAAGCAGCTGATTTTTTTAATGAGTTGCAGAGTTGGCCCCATAGTAAAAGTTGTTCATTCATGAGCACCACCTAAGAGGTTTTGCGTTTATTCATTGTCCATCAGCCATTTTTGATGTCCCCACTGCTGGGGCACAGGCCTTCCTTATGGGTGGTAAGGAGGATGGGCCATAACCCACCACGCGGGCCCAATGCGGGTTGGTGGGTGTTAACGACTGCATATGCAGCCGGGACCAACGGCTGAACGTGCCTTCCAAAGCACGGAGGAGCTCGAGATAATACATTTTTGGTCACCCATCTCATGACCGACCCTTGCGAACGTTGCTTAACTTCCGCAATCGCTGGGCCAGGCGCTAAACCACTGCGCCACCGAGCTCCAATTATTTATTCATTAACACGTTGTATTAATATCTTAGAGGTCAAAAACATCACTTCGCAAACGTCATTTCCGCGAGAGCAGCCTAAATCGCACCAGCAATTTTCTCCATTTACGTAACCGCTTCGCTGGCATACCTATAAATTAGAAGTGGCTCAGTGAAAATATTTTTACTGCACATTGCAAGCCGGACACTAACATCCAGTAAGACATGGTAAGACATCCTAAGACCTTTCTCGGTAAATGGAGTGAATTTTGTGCTGGCTCGTTAACTGCTGACTTAAGACCTTTTTATTTTTCACTTTTCTTCCCTCCTGAAACTAGTTGCAAGATGTAAAGAACTTGTTTTATGTTGATGAAATCTGAGCTTTGTTGTTGTTATACATTAAAGTAAATACCGTTCACTGTAATTTTAGGTCCTTATAGCTACGAATTCGGCGTTTAATAAAAAGATTTTCTAACATTGTACAAAGAACGAACATAAAAAAAGTATTAAAAATGTGTCAGTTACAAAATGACAAGTGGACAGAAGATATTTTTACAGTTTACCACAGAAACCGACAGAAATGGAGAGAAAGCCATAACATAACCAATATAATCCTATTTATCTTATTTTATTTCGCCCAAGGTTGCCTGGAAGAAATTGCTATGTAGCAATAAGGCCGCCTATTGTATGTTTTCTTGTTTTTTTTCTGATTGTATAGTTTTTTCTATCATGTGCAATAAAGTCTTTATTATTATTATTATTAATATTCATTTTTGTAAATGTACATAATGCCTTAAATTGCTATCAAAGTTCAAAGAAAAGAGTAAAATCATGATAGACGTAGCGCGAAGATGGGAAAAAAATTCACGCAAGATATTTGAAAAAAAAATGCAGTATCATTCTGCCAAAGTGAATAAAAGAACGACAGATAGTGAAGTAACTTTTTTAAATAAAAAAGCTTTTTCTTAATGTTTTGCATGCGTTTATCAGTAGTAACCTATAAATGTTAGTTTACTGCAATATAATTTAAATATATAAGTAGCATAAAATAAAAAAAGTAAATGTGCAACACCGTCATTACAGCTATCCAATACCTAATTGTAAAATTTGGAAAGAATAAAGTTAATTATTTTAATTTAAAAAATACCTACTAGGAAAATCGACTCACGCAGCTCAGAAGGGATTCGAACCCGCACCCTTGGGATTCCGTTGCGGCCCAATGCACTGACCAATTATAATATGCTACAGAGTCGCTCTCGAAAAAAAAAAAGAATAAAGTTGCTTTTTGAGTGGTTTATATAGCTCAACGAATTCATAAGACGATTACTTACTTATTATAACTTAAAAATAACAAAATGCCAACAAAATCTAATCGGATTCTGTCATTATAACCTCACTGTGGTTTTATTAACTGTGAGCAGAGCGAGTTTCTACCTCATCGCAAATGCATGTGATAAACGATTCAACGAAGTCGTGACTTCCATTCGCTTCTCTTAGTTTCATATCAGAATTGGAAAATGGATGGACTCTGAAGCACTCTGCCGCAGTCTCCACCACGATTACTGAATACGCCAACTAAAATTAACACCTACTTATTCAAAGGCATTTCATAAGAAGGTATTGGAACGTTCATATTTCTGAAATATTTCAAAGAAAGTATTTTGTAGACATTACTTAATTTTTTAAAGAAATTAATATTTTTGGGTTTGGTTTTAGGAGTTGTTTTTTAAGCTGTCTTAATTTTTCATGCATAAATTTCATTCAAAGAACTACAAATCATTTACCTTAGTAGATAATAAGAGACTTAATTGACCGAGCGCGGCCGTCATGATCGTAATTTGAAATACCTAAAGTAACAAGTAACCGAAGCATATTTAACATCATAGAAGATGAGAGCCTCTGTGTGTAAAAAAAAATGATACTTATTCATCAACGCCCGAGCGGTCTCCGGCGACCGGACAACAATAGAAAATCTATTGTGTCTCGTTTTCCGGGCGTCGACGAATCCCCTATTATTTTATAATTAAATGTATGTATGTCAGTAACTGAAAACGTTACAATCACGAATTTCCAAGAAAAAACTGTTGCTGTGATACAATTCCAGCAACGGATTTTTAATTGGAAATGGTTGCATAAATCGTGTTATTTTGATTTGAAACACGTAGTTACAACGCAACATAATAAAAAAACTTAAAAAAAAATTGCTTTTATGACACACTGTTAAATGAACAATTCGATTCTGATTTGTATCAGAATTCCTTTGAAAACCATTAAATGGTGCCATTTACTTAATTTATAAAACATCTGAAAGTCATTTCATATTGAATTCATAAATGAAACATAATTATTTTGAAATATATATGTATTATACAACTCTAATTTCCTATTTGATGCTTAAGTTTACGGATTCACATGATGGTTGTGCGGGCGATAAAAATGGACTGTATTGATTTTGGAGCGGAGAAAGCTACTGAAAATATACGCGAAAGTCGACAAAAACAGTGGAAATTTGGAAAGGGCACAATACCTTGACCGCCTCGTTGGGTGCGAGATGCTTGAGGTTGCCGGGGACGTCCCTGGTCCTGGCTGCAGCAGGTTCCTTGAGTTCCACTTTCACTGAATAGTTCACACACACGGTTTTGCGTGTTTAGGCCACTAAATCCAAAATTAATGCGAAAAATCGGTGCGAGCGCGCGAGCGGCCAAGCGGGTCCATTGCGTCTTCTATATCAACGTGTTGGCAGCATTGCATTGCGGTGCAACTTTGTACCGCTAGATGGCGGTGACAGTTGTCTCGCTCTTTCATACGCGAGCCAAGATATGTGCGATGGAGAAAGGAAATGGAAGTTTGGACGGGAGAGTCGACAACTATTTAATTAAATAAATTTAAATCGGCGATGCAACATGCAAATAACAACGCGGCACATTTAAATCTATACCGGCGCAACCATTTCCCCCCGGCTTGAAGGGTTACCTTCAAAAAAAGGAAAGAACAAACTACCTATATAGTTGCTTCTAAGCTAAACTATTAACTAAACTATAATGCTATTGAACTAAACTAAGTTAAACCTAATCGAACAAGCTAAATTATGATTGTGGTTGAAGTTACTGTTGATTAGGCAAAGGACAAAGACGAATAACTGGACGTAAGTACGAGCCAGTTGCGGTTTTAACACGAACTATACGGGTGATCCCATTTGACCCAGGAAAAACTTCTTCTACTAGCCCAAGCGGCCAATGTAATGGAGGCATGTTTTCGGTTAAAATAACTACGACAGTACCGACAGTAATAGGGTTCGATGGAGTATTCCATTTCTGACGTGACTGTAGCGTATGCAAATAGTCTGTTCTCCAACGCTTCCAAAACGATTGAACGAGCTTATCCAATAAGGCGTGACGCGAGAGAAGATGAAGTCGATCTTCCTCTATTTCTAAAGCGGGCAAATATTTTAACGGTGTCACATTTAAAAAGTGCGCTGGAGTCAGTGCAAGCGGCTCCGAGGGATCACTAGACAAGGTTCTACAAAGAGGACGCGTGTTCATAACGGCCTCGACTTGAGTGAGCACGGTGCTCAGCTCTTCGAACGTAAGAATCTGTTCGCCTATAACGCGAAACAGATGCGACTTTAAACTTTTAATGTTAGCTTCCCAATTGCCACCAAAGTGGCTAGCGGCGGGCGTATTGAACGACCACTCAATGCGGTTTTCAGCTAATACGTGGGCGAATTCCGTGTTAAAATGTTTCGACCGTAGAAAATTATGTAGTTCAGAGAGGCTACGACGAGCTCCGACGTAATTCGTACCGTTGTCCGAATACATTCGAGATACGGAACCCCTGCGCGACAAAAATCTTTTAAATGCAGCCATGAAGCATGGCGTGCTCAAATCACTAGCTAATTCAATATGAACGGCGCGAGTCGTCATACAAATGAAAAGACAGACATAAGCTTTCGTGGAGCGTATACCACGACCGCGATAAGCTGTTACCCTGAGGGGGCCCCCGTAATCAGAGCCTGTGTGTACGAATGCTTTAGCAGCCTGAACAACGCGACAAGAACGATGGTCGGCCATTTCGGGCGCGATTGACTTCGGGCGAAGTTTGAAACACGGAATACATCTATGAACTATCGAACGAATCAAATTGCGTGCGGAAAGAATCCAGTATTTCTGGCGCAAAATCGACATTAATAAATCTGGACCAGCGTGACAATTCACCTTATGGTGATATTCGACTAAAAGATCAACGATATGATCTTTGCGCGGGAGAACTATAGGATGCATTTGATCATAGTTTAATTCGGACTGGCTCAAGCGACCACCAACTCGAATGAGGCCATCCTTCAAAAAAGGTTTCAAATGTTGAAAAGCGCGACTACAAGGTTTATTAATTTCTAAATTTCTAATTTCAGACGAAAAATAAAATCGATGAAGTTCACGAAGTACAATTAACTCGGCCTTGTTCAAGTCAGAGGCGGTAACGTACTCGCGACGCGGAAGGATTTTCAAAAATCGACAAATAAAAACAACACAACGCAAAAGAATCGACCACGAGGATACACGACTAGCCAACGCTAAGATAGTCGATCTTTCGGCGGGCGGTGCGGTAGCAACTAAAGAGGTTTTCTTTTCCTCTGGTGGTGTGGACACAGTGGTGGGGTTGAAAGGACTTACAGGCCATTCATCAGGTGGGGTTCGGCACCATGAGGAGCCATGAAACCACAACGGATGATTCAAAATTTGTGCAGGTGTTAACCCACGAGACAAACAATCGGCAGGGTTGTCCGTACCTGAGACGTGATAAAAGTTTTGCGGCGCCAATTCCGACTGAATTTTTGCCACCCTATTTGCGACAAATGTATCCCAACGATGGGGCGAAGAATGTGTCCAACACAAAGCTACGGTCGAGTCCGAGAATGCGAAAATTCTATCTATATTTATGCGGTTGCGACAACTATTAATAATTGAACTAACGAGCTGGGCTAGAAGTAATATAGCGCACAGCTCGAGACGAGCGAGAGAAACTACTTTACTAGGGGCTACTTTAGATTTAGCGCTGATGAGGTGGAGCGAAATGTCATCACCATTACGAACGTGGAAGTACACAACACCCCCGTACGCTTTCTCGCTAGCGTCTGCGAAACCTAAAATTGTTACAATACTATCATTTGAGATGCCAACATGGCGCGGTATTCTAATTTGCTCGAGCACCGGAAGCTCGGCTCTAAAGCGGTCCCACAATTTAACAATGTGGTCAGGAGGAGTGTCGTCCCAGTCGCAGTTGGACAGCCAAAGTTCCTTTATAAGAAGCTTTGCATACAAGACGACAGGTGCTACAAATCCCATAACATCCCATATGCGTGCGATACACGACAATATGGTGCGCTTAGTACAGGTTGACGGTGTAGGGCAAACTTTCAAACTAAACATGTCGGACGAAGGTGACCAACACAAACCGAGAACCTTATGCGTATCATTACCATCAAACTCCTTGACGGTTGACAAGCGATGCGTCGGTGGAATCGAATCCAAGACCGATTGCGAATTACTATTCCATTTTACGAGATCAAAATTACCAGCCTTCATGAGATCAATAACTTCAGCCGCAGTTGCGACAGCTTGATCTTCACTCTGCACAGAATAAATATAGTCGTCCATATACAGACCGGTTTCTACAGTCTCCTTAGCCTTTGGGTATTTGTCCCCCTCATCGGCGGCGAGCTGCTTGACAGTGCGAAGAGCGTGGAAGGGACTGGATTTAAGTCCAAAACAAACGCGATTAAATTCGTAAACCTGTAAAGGTTCCTGCGGCGAAAATCTATACAAAATGCGTTGGAATCGGCGATCCGATTCGCGAACACCAATACAAAGAAACATTTGTCTAATGTCGGCTGAAAGCGCGACAGCGAATAAGCGAAAGTTAACTATAATTTCAAACAAATTACCTTGGAGATTTTGACCACTATGTAAAATATCGTTTACCGAAACATTCGAACTAGTTTTGGCGCTGCCGTCTAAAACAACGCGCAACTTGGTGGTTAGTTTATCCTCACGGATAACTCCATGGTGCGGTATGATATACGAAGGAGCGTGCTTCGTCTCTTCAGCTTCGGGAGGCGCGGGTCTAATAAAGCCTTTATCCAAATATTCGATTATTACGTTATCGTAAGCCTCCTTCAACTTTGGAGATGCTTGCATTTTTCGTTCTAAACAGAAGAAGCGTTTTTCGGCTGACTGATAAGAATCTCCAAGCGAATTAACATCACCCTTAAAGGGAAGTGCGACAATATAACGACCATCGCTATCGCGAGTAGTCGTGCGACTATAAAACTCTTCACAAAGTTTATCATCAGGGCTGACAACAGGAGGTACGTTCACCTCTTCCATCTCCCAGAATTTACGGACGGTGGAGTCCAGCGGCTCGACGGCGCAACAATATGACACTGTCGAGTTACAATCTAAACAAGCGGGTGCGGAACCAACAATAACAAAACCAAGAACCGTCTCTAAGGCGAGAGGCGCGGGGTGCGACGAGTGACCTTGAACCTTACGCTGCAACAGGAGGTGCGGGAAAATCGAAGCGCCAACTAACAAATCAATATCTCCTGGAACGGCGTAAGTATCATCGGCCAAAGGCAAATCTCTAAAATTAGTCAATAATGCGGTATTGACTGCGACAGTCGGTAAAAGTTCGGTTACTTTATCGACAACTAGCGAATCCATCGAAAAACTAAGGTTATAATCAAAACGCGAGTGAAATTTAATTCCTACAGAACCTTGAACGGCTTTAGTGGAACCCCCAATACCTTTCACAACATTACAGGCAGGGCGGTTATTTATATGCAAACCAAGACGACTACAACAATTATTACTAATAAAATTACTTTGAGAAGCACTATCTAAAAGTGCGCGTACACTATGTCCCCTACCATGTGAATCGTATACAATCACCCGAGCGGTTGCGAGAAGTACCGTAGTAGGGCTTGTGTGCAAACTCGATAACGAGCACAAAGCAACATCGTTCGGCTGCGGGCGCGCGGCAGTGGCGCCGCGGTCGCCAGGAGCGGGCGGGGACGAAAACACGCGAGAGCGCTCCGAGTCGCCGCTCCACGGCGCGGGCGGCTGTGACGTCACAGCGAGCGGACTACGGCTAGGCATGGCGTGGTCGGACACGGCAGGTTCATTACTAACTACAAGCGAATTATTTCCATTAACGCGCGAAGTACCAACTGTGTTTAAATTGGACGCGGCATTATTATTTTCAAAGTGTAATAATGAATGGTGTTTACCATTACACTTGCGACAAAAATGATTCGAATTACAAATTGAAACACGATGTTTCTCACTGAGACAATTGATACATAAATTATTAGCACGAACAAATCTATAGCGATCGCTAGGGGTGAGCTTATTGAACTCCGAACATTTATAAAGTTGTTCGTGATGACCCTGACACAAAGAACACTTTTTCGAATGCGCCGCTTGCGAAGTTGCGGGTTCGAAATTAACAAAAGAATGCGTGGATTTCGTGGCGTGCGGAGAGTGCGTCGGTGGCCTATTGTTACGATTATTCGGACTAATTTTCGTAACTCCGTGGTTTAACGAAGTTCGTTGCAAAATTCTAATATGTTGACGAACGAAAGTTTCTAAATCGTCGAACTTAGGTATTTGATAGCCACGTCTATCCATTTCAAATAAGCGAACGGTTTCGGAATCTAATTTCTTTAACCCAATATACAAAAATAAAAAGTCACAGAGGTCATCGACCTTGAGATTCTTAAGGGCGCGAACAGCTGATGCAAAAGTATCTAAGAATTTTTCTAAGTCGTGTTCATTGCAGGAAGAACTATTTTTCAAATTAAATATTTGATCTAAATAAGCGGTTGTTACTAAACGTTTATCTTCGTATTTGACCTTCAATGTATTCAAAATTAAACTATAATTTTCGGCGCAAAGCGTTATCCCGGCGCAAATGGTTTTTGCTTTCCCGGTAAGCTTACTGACTAAATAATGTAATTTTTCGTGATCCGATAACGAATTATTATTATGGATCGTGTTTTCAAAACTAGCGAAAAACAAGGGCCAATTTTTTATATCGCCATCAAATTCTGGTATTTGGATGGGCGGTAATTTAGGTCGGTCCCGTTTTAACAAATCGAAACCGGCTAACCCGGGTTTCGACTCGGTAACTACTACGGGCGCTTGCAATGACTTAGCGACACGTTTTATTCGACAAAATAAATCTTCGAATGACGACATGGCGTCGTAATTTACTAAGAAATTGGCATTCAATTCTAATTCAACGGAGTTTATTTTATCGAGAATATTTTCGAAATCTAAGCGCCAAGTATCTACGGTTTCTAGCGAAGATAAAAACAAATCTTTTATTGATTCATCGGCGGTCTGCGATGAATAATCACAAATCAATTGCATACGCCTAAAAAGGCTATCCTTTTTAGCATGTAATATTTTTAACTGTGTCTCCGGAGTCATTTTCGGAGGCATTGCTACAACAACAAACTAACTAAAACTGCTAAACTAACGAACGATCAAATTGAAAGCGGTGAAGATCAGCGACGCGAGCGAGCGTAGGTACTTAGTGCGAGCGTAACTACCTACCCGCGCACAAAATATATTACTATGCGGTACAGTCGAAACTACGAACTATTATGCGAAATAAAGTATTTAAATGCGTTCATTCCCTATGGAATGAAAAACTACTATGCGTTTATTCCTTATGGAATAAAAACTAATGCGATTTTATGATGAACTATTGCGAAATTTGCGAACTATGGCGAACTATAGGTAGGTAGGTACCTACTATGTACGACTATAAAATGGATCAAATCCGGATCGTATGGACCAGAAAATGGTTGTGCGGGCGATAAAAATGGACTGTATTGATTTTGGAGCGGAGAAAGCTACTGAAAATATACGCGAAAGTCGACAAAAACAGTGGAAATTTGGAAAGGGCACAATACCTTGACCGCCTCGTTGGGTGCGAGATGCTTGAGGTTGCCGGGGACGTCCCTGGTCCTGGCTGCAGCAGGTTCCTTGAGTTCCACTTTCACTGAATAGTTCACACACACGGTTTTGCGTGTTTAGGCCACTAAATCCAAAATTAATGCGAAAAATCGGTGCGAGCGCGCGAGCGGCCAAGCGGGTCCATTGCGTCTTCTATATCAACGTGTTGGCAGCATTGCATTGCGGTGCAACTTTGTACCGCTAGATGGCGGTGACAGTTGTCTCGCTCTTTCATACGCGAGCCAAGATATGTGCGATGGAGAAAGGAAATGGAAGTTTGGACGGGAGAGTCGACAACTATTTAATTAAATAAATTTAAATCGGCGATGCAACATGCAAATAACAACGCGGCACATTTAAATCTATACCGGCGCAACCACATGATATTTTTAATGTTTTTCATCTCGTCGAATGTGTACTGTCGTCGGGAGCTGATCAATAACCAATCAAAACTGTTTGAACTCCATCGCTACAGTATTTTAAGCAATAATAAATCCCTGGGTGCATTGCCGTTGGCGAGTGAGCCATTGTGTATTTTTTGATTAAGAGCCCTATCTCTCTAGGACACTTTGGTTGCGCCACCAGGGGTCGTACCGGCTAACTTTTCGAACTTCGGTGGGTCTGCCGAGCTTCAACTTAAAACAGAGAAATCAAAGTAAAGGAATTTCGTATTGTACTATTTGTTGAAGTTATTTGGAAGATATCGATGTTCGTGTGACATCATGAATTGGGGTTCAACATTTTGGTCCAATTGGGTCTCGATTTATCTGTTTTAATTTGAAACCCGGCAGACTTTTCGAAGTTCGACGCGTTAGCTGGTACGGCCCCAGCCTGCCTAGCATGACCGATTTATATCGCGTGATATAGCATTTCATCGACACTCAACTGTCAAACTCCTTTGTCTTTTTGACAGTTAAACGTGATAAAACGCTATATCACGTGAGATAAATCGGTCATGCTAGGCAGGCAGGGCCCCTACACGCTCCGAACTTCGGCAACTCTTCCGGGCTTCAAATTAAAACAGATAAATCGAGCTCAATCAGGCCAAAGTGGCGAACCCCTATTCATGATGTCACACGAACATCGATATCTTCCAAATAACTTCGGCAAATAGTGCAATACGAAATTCCTTATTTCGATGTATCTGTTTCAAGTTTAAGTTGAAGTTCTCAACAGGTCTCAACAGACCCGCCGAAGTTCGAAAAGTTAGCTGGTTGCGCAACATTGGTTGCTCAACTAAGAGACACCATGAGGTACCCTCTATATTACATGTCAATAAATTAATGTAGGTATTTTGTTGGTAACACGATTGGTTGCACCGCCACTGGTGTCCCAGTGAGATATGGCATTAAACCCCACAAAAGAAGTCGCAAGTTCTGTTGACTTTGGCTCAAATTACACTGATTGCACCGCCACTGGTGTCCCAGTGAGATATGGCATTAAACCCCACAAAAGAAGTCGCGAGTTCTGTTGACTTTGGCTCAAATTACACTGGTTGCACCGCCACTGGTGTCCCAGTGAGATATGGCATTAAACCCCACAAAAGAAGTCGCGAGTTCTGTTGACTTTGGCTCAAATTACACTGGTTGCACCGCCACTGGTGTCCCAGTGAGATATGGCATTAAACCCCACAAAAGATGTCGCGAGTTCTGTTGACTTTGGCTCAAATTACACTGGTTGCACCGCCACTGGTGTCCCAGTGAGATATGGCATTAAACCCCACAAAAGAAGTCGCGAGTTCTGTTGACTTTGGCTCAAATTACACTGGTTGCACCGCCACTGGTGTCCCAGTGAGATATGGCATTAAACCCCACAAAAGATGTCGCGAGTTCTGTTGACTTTGGCTCAAATTACACTGGTTGCACCGCCACTGGTGTCCCAGTGAGATATGGCATTAAACCCCACAAAAGAAGTCGCGAGTTCTGTTGACTTTGGCTCAAATTACGCCACCGATGGACGTTCAAAAAGAAATGTCCAATTGAAAGACCTATTGAATTTTTATTATGTTTATTGTTGTCGCTGTTTGGTGAAACACATTTTCCGTAATGGATTTTTCGCATTTTGATATTGTTGCTTTATGGATTATTGTTAGTCAAAATAAATTGTAGACCTATTAATAGCATTTTGGCTGACAAATAAATAAGACTAGCTTCCAGATTGTATAAATAAGGATGAATTTCATCAATTTAATTAATTAAATAATAATCCCTACCACCAACCAAACCGAGTACAAATTGTACCTCTCCTGGGAATCGAACCCAGGACCCCTGCGTCTTACACGGGTGGGCGAAGCACTAGACCACAGAGGCGGTTGAATTTCATTGAAATATTTTTGTATGCGACTGAATGCTTCTCTTGTACAGTATAGTGTTGGAAAATGTTCAATGTACAAATTGTCCAAGCTCGTCTTTTAGCAAGTTCCCACAAAGAAGTTTCCCGTGAAATTCGATTTTACATCTAGGCTTTTACACAGAGTTTGGAAAAGTTTTCGCTAAGGCCTGCGCTTCGTAATGAAGCAGAATAAGGGGAAATAACATTATTATCCAATATTTGTTATATTACAACTGTGATGAACTTTTATTTAAAAACTTTGGTTGATATTTTGAATATCTTTATTGGTGTTATATGATTTAATAATGATTTCATATTAGTAAAAGGATTATCTAATATGTTTTTATTTTGTTTATTATACAAAAAGATGACACAAATATTTACAAAGATCATCATTCCCATTCATGTCTTGAAATAACTTGCTCAAATTATAAATCATCTTAGCTTTGTTATGAAAACAGACGTACTTATAACTTTTTTTGTAAAAGTTAAGTGTCCTCAATATATTCGATACGATAACCATTTAGAATTGAACATTTCACTGATTTTCCTTATAAATTTGATGAACAGATAGATTAGATTAGAATTAGTTCAGCCAGCTACTCGTAAATGTGTTAAAAAGTCTCAGCTAAGTTTCAGCAAAAGTGGAAGGTTATTTTTGTTAACTGGACAAGAAGTCCCTTAATTTGGTCCCTTATCTTGGTACAGAATCGAAAGCGGAGCGAATTCAATTACCTCAAGGATTTTTTTTTACATTATAATTGTCTGTTCTTTACATTATAACATTTATTGCCGTTTGATTTAGATAGATAGATACAGTTTTATTCATAAACCACGATAACACACAACAACAACAACAGTAACACTTGAGAAAATGCAAAAAAAATGTGATAACTTAAAAACTAAACACATTGTCCAAGATAATACCGTGCCGGAGTGTGCAGCAATGGCAGTCTGAAAAGGAACTCAGCTCAGTGTTGATAGTTCCGAGGAACCAGACACTGATTTTCAGCCGATATATTTAGACACAATAGAATATCTTTAAATAACATAAAGCTTTAACCAACATAAATCAAACTTTAATATTATGCTAGGTAAATTCGCTAATTGTATTTATCAAACCACACATTCGATTCAGAAATCAAATGACGCGTTACAAGCTCATAAAGGTTTTTTTTTTCGAATTATACTTATCTATACTGACTTATTGTGAAAACCCCACACATTTATCGAAATTTTAATACTTTAGTACTGGTAAAAGGAGAAAAGCGGACTGAAATGCGAATAATAAAGTAGGTTCCAATGTTGGCATGTTGCCTATAGCTCCCGGTCTATAATTATTTAAGTATATATTGTCGCATCTGCTCAAAGAAACTATTTGAATGGTCTGGACAAAGAATAAACCTAGTTTCATTAAATTATTACGTTTGACTTGAATTAATCCTAGATTAGTTTATTATTTAAACTTCTTTGGAATTTAAATCTATAACGAAGTCTATTGAATTTTAAATTTTTTTTTTAAGTTTAAATAAAAAAAGGGTTAAAGTTACCTTCAATTAAGCTTAAAGCCAAAAGTAAGAGTACGTTGGAATTAAATTTCATAAAAAATTTAACCTGTCTTACACCGACCTGTATTGTAGTAGTTGGCCAACTTATTATAGTAGATAAACATGATAATATATCCTTTTCTTTATAAACTGTAACATTTCTTTACCTTTAAAACTAGGCAGTATCTAATACTCAATGCATCATCCAAACTCTTTAAATCGGCTTCTTAAGCACATTTTTTATTAAATAGCTTAGTAATACCATTCTCCGAACTCGATTTGTTTCCCGCCAGTCAGCACTAATATCGACTGCATGATTAGAGATGCACTAGGCACGCAGCCAAACTTGGGGCGTACTTTATAGTCTACCTACATTCACGAATTCGGGTTTCCCAGACTTTGAACAGCTGGCCCACATTCATCAGTTACTGCTACTGCTTGCTAATAGTACCTATAGGGCGAAAATTTGTTTTATTTTGTCTTAGTGTGAGTTGCACCAAAATGCTGTCAAAGTTATAGTTATCGTCAAATGATAATGCTACCTATTTGTCACGTCAAACTTGTTAAAGGACATCATGCTGGCTGGCAACCTCTTTTTTTGGCTAACTTGTGCTTTACTGGTGCAACTCAGCCTTAGTGTGCCAGTGTTATTATTCTAAGGTTTTATCATATCAAAAACGTTTTATCTGGGTAGATAGGTACTAGCTTCTGCTTGGAATTGATGTCTCACATTTTTTTGTTATTAAAGGAGTGTATTAAAATGGTAGAAATAATTTTATGATTTCAATGTGCTTAAAACAAAAACGTACGAAATATAAATCGGTGTATTACTTTTGTATTTTAAGGATTGTAACAGAAGCAGGTAAAGATAACAGAATAGTGTTTAAAAATAAAATAACATTAAAACATAGTTAAGAAAGTAAAAGAAAATATCACATAATATTGATACTACCTTGTTCCAATCCTAACACAAACAAAAATTCAATTTCCTTTACTTATCGCAAAATTATATATTAAGCTTATGTACCGTTATTCGAAGCCTACTATTTGAGAGAAGCATTTCCGTTTCCGCTTCGCGTGTCAGATCGGTCATGATACTTACGTCACGTACTACGTCACTTCCCGTTGCATCACTCTAATTTCCTCCCCCCACACCGCACCAGGCAGGTCGGCTGTCATGGCGGCCGCTTACCTCATTGGCGTTTCGTTTTCCAAAGCGTTCGGTCGTATCCAAAAATTCTCGCAGGATTTTTGGTGAGTATACTTAAATATACTTGGCTTGATACAGCCATATTGTAAACCCTTACAAAATAAAATTTCTACTTTGATATTCTAAATGTCTAACGGTTTTTGCCGTTCGTAATAAATAAAATTTTTACTTTTACTTACGTCTCTTTATTTTCAGTCTTTTAAAAAACTGTTTTTGCTTTTCGTAATACGTTACTGTGTTTCATAGATAGAAACAAATATGGAAAGTGAACCGTCGAGTACATCTTCGTCATCGGAGGAAGAAGTTTCGGAGCAAACGCTGGCGCCGCCGGCTCCGTCAGCAGAGTCATCGAAAAGAAAGGCGACGGAGGCTGCAGCAACGGCTCGTCCGCGAAAACGTCGCAGATATAGTGATGCAATCAAGAACCTTTCGGAACAGGTTAGTGGGTTAGTGAATATGTTAACCTATCAAGGCTTCCAACCTAATTATCAGTCAAGTCCCTATACTGATAGAATGGATCTTGACGTGAGCCGAGATCTATATTCAGAACCAGGTGTCGATGTGCCTGTGCCTCAGACACATGAGGTGCCTCAGACTTCCAGGGCTTCTCCGGAACCCTCCATTTTAAAACTTCCTATTAACACTGTTCTTAAGGAACCCGCAATTCCGAAAACGCGCGATGATTTGTTAAACACAATTAAATCAATCCAACATTTTGATTCAGAAAATTGGTCTAATGTTAGATACATAGATGTCCAAAAGCAGTATTGTTCTTACCCTGGTTATACTGACCTCGAAACTAACGAGGAATTTAAGCCTTACGATAAGTATAATAATCTTAGTCTTTGCGAACGTGGTTATGCGGCTATTTCTCAGGCATTGATTAGACAAACGCAAGCTGCCCATAGTGGTTTTGAGGCTCTTATTGCGTGGTCAAAAAGCGCCGAGTTTTCGCCACAAACAATTCAAGCTAAAATTAGTGAAATTTTTGTTGAGGGTACTTTCCAAAAAATATCTAACGATGCCTTACAAATCGCTTGCGGCCATCGCGCTGATTTAATTCAACAAAGACGCGACTGTATTTTAAGGTCAGTTAAAGATAAATATGTGAGAGCTTCACTAAGAAAAATTCCTCCAAGTTCCGAAAACTTGTTTAACAAAGATGCGATATCAGCTTCAATAGAAAAGCATGGTGGGGTTTCAAAAATTATGTGGCCGCTCCGTGCGCCGCTTCAAAGTAAACCTGCTGCGCAAGTGGGTGGCTTCGCTCAGCCATACAGCAAAAAGCCTGCGCAAGGCTCTTATGATTTTTCTTACGGAAATAGACCTCTCCAATCTCAACCGTTCCCGGCTCAACCGTTTCCTTTTCAAGGGATCCAGTTTCCCCAGTCTTTCCCTGCGCAAGGGAATTTTCGTTCTCAAAGACGACATGGCTCGCATCAGAACAAGCCTTCACGTCAGCAAACGTACCACCCGGGGCCAGAGGGTACTAATTACCCCAGCGGAAGCAAATCCCGAAACAAGCCAAGTGCTCCCCGCAGAGATTATTCACATAAAAGAAAATACTGACTCGACCATGTTTCGAGCAGGCCAGCTGTCCAGATTTGTACAAATTTGGAGAAATTTCAATGCCCCTCCCTTCCTATTAAAAATAATACAAGGTTTTCGAATACCGTTCTGTTGCAAGCCCCCGTTACACAAACCAAACCAAACAAAATTTCAGACTCTACCATCAAAAGAGATGGAAGAAGTAATCACAGATTTGATAAATATGGGCGTCCTAGAACCGGCATGTCTTACCCCCAGCTTTATTTCCCCAATGTTCTTGACTCCAAAGAGCGACGGTACCATGCGTCCGATTTTCAACTTAAAAAGGCTAAACCTTTACATTCATACAAACAAATTTCACCTAATAAATATGCACAGAATCCCAGACTTCATACAGGCCAGGGATTGGCTAGTGAAAATAGACCTGTCAAATGCATATTTTCATCTGCCGATAGCAGAAGCTCACAGGTGCTTCCTCCGTATTATGTTCAAAAATCGTCTGTTACAAATAACTTGCCTACCTTTTGGCCTTGCATGCGCCCCAAAGATTTTTGCATCTCTGACCAATTGGGTCGCAGAGATCCTCAGAGAGCGCGGGATACGAATAATCGTGTACTTGGACGATTTTTTACTGGCGAACCAGAACCCTCACACTTTGGAAAACCAAGTTCACGAAGTCATAACCATCCTACAACAACTGGGATGGCAAATAAATTTCAAGAAATCAATTTTGATTCCTCAAAAGACTTTGGATTTCTTAGGCATCGTGTGGAGCCCACACACAAATCAGAAATATCTTCCATTCAAAAAACAATTGGACTTACGTTCAAAAATATTAATAATAATAAATCAGAAAAAAGCAAGTCTAAGAGAAATCCAAAGCCTTGTAGGATCTGTAAATTTTGCCAGTTTTGCCATTCCAAGGGGCCGTCTCAATCATCGACACCTTCTAAAGCACATGCAGTCATTGCTTCATCAAAACCCCAAAAGGCGTTACCCTGTCCGAGCATCAGCCTTACAGGAACTAAAGTGGTGGCTCCGCAACATCGGTCACACATCCGTGATCCATCACCCTCCGGTAACTCATTACCTAGTGACAGACGCATCGGAGAAAGCTTGGGGGGGACAACTCGACAACATAAAGTTAGCGGGTCAATGGTCAGTGGAGGAATCGAACCTCCATTCCAACCAAAGGGAAATGTTGGCCGTCCTGTATGCCTTAAAAGATCATTGTCAGCACCTGGCCGGCTCGTCCTTAATGATTCAGACCGACAATACCTCGGTTGTTGCTTACCTCCGACACGAAGGAGGAACAAAGTCCCAAGCCCTTATGAATCTGACGTACAATATATTTTACCTGTTAGATCTTTACAATATCCACATGGTAGTCCACCATATACCAGGCCGCCTGAATTGCGAAGCAGACCGACTGTCTCGACTGTCGCTTCCCCCAGAATGGCATCTGTTGCCCGAGATAACAGACATAATCTTTGCGAAATGGGGCAAACCAGAGATCGATCTGTTTGCATCAGCGAAGGCTCGAGTGGTCCCAAACTACGGGTCACTGGATGTGACAGACTCCAGAGCGCAAATACACGACGCATTCAGTCAGAGGTGGCACTTCAAGTTAGCCTGGGTATTTCCTCCCCCGTTTTTAATCCCCCGCGTTCTAGCCCACCTCAACTCCGCGACGGGCCTGTACTTAGTGGCGGCACCAAGGTGGCCGAAAGTTTTCTGGAGGCCAGACCTCAAGAACCGTGCCATAGCGGCACCATTTACAATCCGCAACCTAGACAAAGTTCTGGTAGATGTGACAACGGGCAGTCCTCCGCCCAACACACAGAACATTATACTAGAAGTATGGAAATGTGGGGGTGGACGGAATACTTACAGTTCTGGTCTCAAGAACAACGAGATTTTTTGAAGTCAAGTTGGCGAGAATCTTCCCTTAAAACATACAAACCAGCTTGGCAAAGATGGTGTCGTTGGTCAAGTGAAAACAATGTAAATCCTACCCAACCTTCCGGTCCCGACCTAGCTAGGTTTCTAATTGATTTATCTCAAAAAGAAGGTCTGTCTTTTAATACTATATTGGTTTATAAGTCAGCAGTAGCTACACTCTGTGACCCCACCTTAAGTGCTCGTTTAAGTGCTGATATTATAGTAAAACACGCCTTAAAAGCTATTTCACTGAAATCCCCTAGAATTATTAAACCTCCCATATGGGATACGGACGCCTTGATCTCATGGTTACAAGGCAATAGTCAGGATAAAGATAACTTATATGAATGTTCACAGAGAACAGCAGTCTTACTGTTATTATGTTCCGGTCGCAGAGTCCATGACCTCACCCTCTTGGATATTAGTCCTGAGAATTGCACTAATCGTCAGTCTGGCTGGCGTTTATTCAGAAATACTGATAATCAATCTCTAGACCCGGTATATTGGACTAAAAGAGTTATATCATTATCTAAACATAGACGAGAACAATGTAAAATTTATAATCTTTTTCTTACTACTTGTGGTTCCCCTAAAGCAGCTTCCCGAACAGTAATTGCTAACTGGGTTAAGAAATTACTACAACGTGCTGGTATAGAAGCAAGTCCTGGTAGCATTCGACCAGCAGTCGCATCTAAGAGCTGGATACAAAACTGTAATCTTGAAGACATTTTGTCTCGAGGCAACTGGCGCGCAGAAAACACCTTTAGGAAGTATTACTGTCGTGAAATCAAATCGGTAACTCGAACAAATACAAATGTAATAGGTGTATTAAATTGTTTTTCTCCTGTTACATAAGAATTTCAATAATAATAAGTGCTTGATTATTGTCAAATATTAACTAGAGAATATTACCTTTCTATGTTTACTGTTACTATCAATCCTTATTGATAAACACTTTTTCAATAAAACATAAATGTTGAATGTGATCTTAATAATGTGTGTAAATTATTCTTAAATAATGTGTACTAATAGTTAAATCTTAAATTAAAAAGTACTAAAAGCAAGCCTTTATCATACTTAATTGCAAAATAAAACATAATTAAAGATTCATAATAATGAGAATGAATGTATAAATTATTATTCTTTATTCTTACACACACATTAGTTATTTATTCTTATATCTTAATAAATATGTATGATTGATCAATGTTGTACTTTATACACTCTGTACCTACTAGAGATAAATATATAAGACAGATTTTCTTTGATTTTAATAAGACATTAAACATGTTCTTTGATGTTAATCAAACAGGTTTTTCTTTGATTTTATTTGGATGTTGTAAGAAATAAAACAACTTATTCATATCAGTTCATTGTTTACTTTCATATCATTACTAGTAAGTATTTCAATGTTACCATTACCTTTGTTCTAAAATTCTCACTTCACATTTTTGAATAGGTAAGTACGTACAATTCCTTAAAATATCACTTAACATAATACATAATAATATAGGAATTTCTTTAATTTCACCATTCACTCGCTAGTACTAGCTATATCTATATTTTTTGTGGATACACTTGACGAAAATTTTTAATTGTCACATTGGCGTACATCAATTTAGCACCAGGCGATAACAAACAGGTCTCAAATAGTAGGCTTCGAATAACGGTACATAAGCTTAATAACAGCGTTTTACCTACCAATAAAACGCTTATTAAGCGAGTTACCTTATTCGAAGCCTACAGTTTTTACCTCTGCCTGGTTCCCTTCTTTATTTACTCAGGGAATTCGGGCACATTTTTATTGTATAAAATAAGTACCCTCATTAACCTTATTTGAGACAAATGAGGTAAGCGGCCGCCATGACAGCCGACCTGCCTGGTGCGGTGTGGGGGGAGGAAATTAGAGTGATGCAACGGGAAGTGACGTAGTACGTGACGTAAGTATCATGACCGATCTGACACGCGAAGCGGAAACGGAAATGCTTCTCTCAAATAGTAGGCTTCGAATAAGGTAACTCGCTTAATAAGCGTTTTATTGGTAGGTAAAACGCTGTTATTAAGACAAAGTTTCAACTTACTTCAGGCATTCACAACATAAAGATCAAACAAACTCTCAATTGAGCTTACGCGAAAATAACAAAAGCAGATGAATAAAGTAAACAAAACAGGAAAGGAGGAAAAAAAATCTGGCGGGAGAAAATAAAAAAATCATTGGATAACAAGCAGAACACAAGTATTCGAGCGCCCTCGATGTTGAAGTCAGTAGCGCGTACAAATCCGGGTTTGCGACGAATCGAGGACTCTTGAAGGATCCAAGAGCCGTTCTAATGGGGGGACTGTCCACTCTATGACATTCTGAGGCTACATGTTTTGTGGAAGGTAGAACTCGTGATGAGATAAGAATGTACGATCGTGATACGGAGTTTCAACTTTCAGCTTCATATATAATTTGTAAAACTGTGGATGACGTATTTGGCCTAATCTGCATAGGTTTAACTTTGTTATATATGTAGTTACTAGTAATTATTTTCTTGGCTGTTTTTATAAAATCAAATAAATTAAGGCTTTTAAAGATCTACTCTATGACATTCTGAGGCTTTATGTTTTGTGGAAGGTAGAACTCGTGATGAGATAGGAATGTACGATCGTGATACGGAGTTTTAATAATTGAAAAGTTTTTATTAATGCTACTAATCGTATCTAGACTATCTAGCCCAAGGGTTAAAAGATTCATTCTATGACACCAATCGATCGATCGAGATCGATCGTGATACAGAGTTTTAACGATTGCAAAGATTTAATTAATCCTAATAATCGTATCAAAATCAAGGCTTTTTAAAGGATCAACTCTTTGACTTTCCGTGACTTTATTGTTTTGTGGAAGGTAAAAAAAGACCACTTGATTAGATAGGAATGTTCGATCGTGATTCGTGATACGATCAAAAAGTTTTAATCAGACCATCGTATAAAAATCAAGGCTTTTTAAAGGATCTATTCTATGACATTTCGTTACTATACCTACATGTATTGTGGGAGGTAGAAATATTATTGTAAAGTATAAAAAGTTGTTAATTAATATTAAAAATACTTTACTTTTATGGAAATTCCAGTTGTAAGTACAGACCTACTACAATTACTACAACCACTAGCGGCAGAACTGGCATAACGAGTAGGTAGATAAATAAATGTTATTTTCAGTTCGTCAGCTGTACTGTTAAAATGCAAATTCCATTCTAAACTGACCTAATTTTAAATTAATGTAAATGTAATTTTCAAATCCACGGTCACAGTGTTATTGCTTTCACTGTTTCTCACTTTGGAAATAATGTTCCCGTTTTCCTTTTAAAAGTGTTAGAATATTAACTAAACTCAATTTTTGTTTTTCATCATCATTCTATCTACTAGTAAGCTGCAGAATGTTATTTTTTAAGACTGTTTGTGTTTTTAACGATTGTGTGTTTGCAAAAATTTTGCAGCATTGTCAGATGTTCTTAACCATTAACATATCATTTGGTTTTCCGTTTCTTGTGAGACGATAACAATGATAAAAGAACGGATAGATACGTAAAATGAGTACCTACAACTACTAGTATAGTATTATATTATCTGAGCTACAACTAATATTTATATATACTTTATTGCACTAATAACATGGGTACAAAGATAGTTACAATTATTGTGAGCAAAGGTTAGCTTATCTCTAAAAGAGATCTCTTCCAGCCAACCTAGAACGTGTGAGAGATTTTGTAAGTTAGCAGGTAACACAAAGTGCAGAATTGTTGGTAAATACACATAATAAATCTAAGAATATATTATACCCAAAATATAAAATACTAAGAAATACTATAAATATACATTATATATAAATAATATATAAATAATATATATGAATAAATATAAAAGAAGATGGTGTGATTATCTCATGAATTAGGAATGTGACAATTGTGTTAGGAAGTGCGATTTGACTTTAGATTTGAAAGAAATAAAGTAATATTGTTTAATCAAAAAAAATATCTTCAGCATGATTCTCTCATGAAACCATGGAAAGTAACATTAATTTCACAGGCACGTAGATTATTGAGATAGCATTCAAACGTATTCATTGAAAAAACCACATCGTTCTTCGGGTATACATTTCAAACGACTAGATATTTTTGAACAGCTAGAAACCACGTCTTAATAACTAAATACATTCTCATAATAAAAGACTATTCAATATCCTTTACTCGCCGTGCCCTATTTCAGCGTTATAGCTACGTGACATTTTCGTATGCAGCCTGCACAATCTTTGGTCATGCGAGTAAACAAGTTTTCACGACTTAACTTCTTATTTGTTATGTGATTGGTGAGTATTCTTGTAAAATAAAACGTAGAAATAACTTTGAAAAGGTAATTATTTAAAAAATTCATTTTTTTAAATAATGTTACCCCGATTTTTATTTTGAAGGGTCTTAACTTAAACTACGATAAAAGTAAATTTTAGTTAAAATAATGTCATTGTGCTAGGAAATAAATAATTGGAAATACTCGGCCAAAGACAGACACGTATGTATAAAAATGTAGTAAATTGTAGATACGTACTCGTAGTTTAACGAAAGTTAAAACACTGAGTTCATAGCAATTATTTTTTGTTAGGTACCTAATTACGCAAATGAGTTATGTTTAGAACTAACTAATTATTGCAGAAAAAATTAAATAGCAGAGCGCGCCAAACAGAGACAAAGTTCAATACTGTTTTTTCTTTGTCCTGAAAAGTCAATGTTTTGGACAAAGGCTGTTTTTGGAAATAACGCCTCAGTTAGCAGACGTATGTAAATCGTACATACATTCAGTGATGAAGGAGCAATGCTGTCAACAAATGCATAAATGATTACGTTTGCTTCTAAAATCTTCGTCCCCAGTACCTATATGAAAAGCAGTAAGTTTCGCAATGAACATCATTAACAGTCTCTTGAGCAAAACTCACTGCACTACGCTGCAATTGCATTTCACTAATTATAAGGTAGAAGCATTTTAAGAATTACAAGTACTACTGGTAGATTTAATTAACTCTAATTATAATCTGTTACTGGAAGCAAAAGTACCTACATAGATGAAATAAGAAATGTTTTTAAATTTAAGATTTTTGCATTCACAATGCTATTTTTATACAATACTAAATAATATACTAGAAAAAATACGACTCGCATTAGATCAATACTCAGACGGGAATCGAACCCGCGACCTTTGGATATCCGGTCCAATGCTATGACCGCTGAGCTACCGAGTCACATAAATGAGAAAACGAGAAATGTTACATATACTCTTAATATTTTGCCAAGAGGCCAGCACACTGAATTTCTTATACAAACGTAATACCAAAACATTTGCAATTTAGAGCATAATTAACTCTTCTTGTCATGTTATTCGGCCTAAGACAGTATTTGTCTAGAGTTCTATTAAATAAAAAGAATTAAAATACCAAACCAAATAAAAAATTATAAGATTTACAGTTTTGTACTTATCAAAAAAGAAATATTGAACATGACAAGAAGAGTTAATTATGCCCAAATTGAAAATTATTTTGGTATTACGATTGTATAGGGAAGTTCACTGTTTGCCAGCCTCTTAACTTATATTTTTCTTAGCAAAGCTAAATAAAAAGTATACAATTAGTTAAAATTCCAAAACTGAAACTTTAATTTTGAAAGATAGAAATAAGTAAACTTAATAAAAGATATCCTAAAGGATCGCAAAGTCTACAGACTTATAAGAACTTAAGAAAAAAAACTTATAAACTCTGCTCAGATTCTACTAGAGCTATTTAACTTTCTTTATTTCGACGAAATCGTTACTTTTTTTTTCAGAAAAGGTAACAGGCTAAAAAAGATCAAGCGAAATAAACAAAACGCGTAAGCCGCGGCACGACAAAATGATTTATTTTCACGAAAATATGATTCAACTAGCTTCCGTCCGTGACTTCGGCCGCGTGGACAGTTTGTTTCATCCCTTGGAAACTGCACCATTTTAGGATCTAACACCATTGTCTACCACTGTTTGTCCACCACTGCGGGTCTACCGGCTAACTCTATCGCTTTGACTCTGGCTTTGGTTTATGACGTCAGTGCACTGTCCATCCTTGCCATCGTGTTATGATATGACAAGGATGGAGAGAGTATTGCTATCGCTCTGGCTAAAGCTTTGAGTGAGGCGGTAGGGCCCCTGGTGCAAATCGGGAAATAAAGTATGGACGGTCTATTCCCATTGTCCACCGCTGGGGGATATCAGGAAGAAATGTATAAAAAAAAATTTTTTCCTAATATCACCCCAGTGGTGGATAAAGGTGGGGGACAACGAGACAGGCCCATTTTTCAGAATAGAATTTACCCCATGTCGTTTTCTGTGCTTTATTAGCCGAATTTTACAATGATTGTGAAAGCGTAAAAAATTAACAAACAAACGGACCCACTTCCGCATTTATATTAGTGAGGATTCCTGCTTTACAGGTGGCGGGTATCAAAAGACTTTTGTTTCCTTTCAAATATGCATACCTTTCGCAAACCAATCCTTTGTAACTGAAATGTACATAATTAATAAGCTCTTTGTTTGTTTTGTTTCTCGTTCTATATCTGAAGAATTGGAGTCCCTTTGAAAAGTTCAATATTATTATGAATATTTGACGAATGTCTTTATACTTAGATTTTAAGTTAATTACTTACTTAGATTTTAAGTTAATTACTTAGAAATCAAAGTGAAAGCATCTAAGCGCGATACTGATAGATAACGACGATCAAAATTCAAGCTGAAATAAACAAAAGAAGTCATATTAGTAAAAGATGACTGATACTAAAAAACATGAAAAACTAAAATAAAAATAAACTTCGTTACTTTCATGATTTTAGCACCAGTAATATTTACATGACTTTTTGAATTTTTTTAATGTTAATTTTACATTGAATTTTGATGACTTGAAATAAGCCTTACCACCAACCCAACCGATTACAAATTGTATTGTCGAGGTCGATTCCCACGAGGGGGTCCTCGTGGGAATCGACCTCGGGATCCTTGCGTCTTACATGGGTGGGCGAACCACTAGACCACAGAGGTGGTTAAAACCCTTAGGTACTGCTGCCATTTTTAGGGTTCCGTAGCCAGAGTGGCAAAAAATGGAACCCTTATAGATTCGTCATGTCTGTATGTCTGTCTGTCTGTCCGTCCGTATGTCATAGGCATTTTATTCCGAAAGTATTAGGATTACACAGTTAATGTAGGTAGATGTATTCTGTTAACCGCTTAACGATTTTAATATAAAAATAAAAAAAATAAAAATTAGGGGGGGCTCCCCATACATGGAGCTGAAACTAAAAACAATTTTTTTTTCATACCAATACGTGCGGGGTGTCTGAAGATAGGTCTTAAAAATGACATTGAGGTTCCTAAGTCAATTTTCTCTCAAAGTCAACCGTTTGAAAGACAAAAAAGTGGTAAAATGTGTGTCCCTCCCCTCTAACTTTTGAAATAAGAGAGTGAAAATCTTAATATCGGACGCTCCTTTGGAAAGAGTGAATAATATTCGGGACTTAGGCTTAGTTTTAGATTCTAAATTGGACTTTCATGAGCACGTGACAAGTATCTGTAAGATAGCGCATAGAATGTTAGGTTTCGTTATGAGAACGGCTGCACAGTTTGACAATATAGGGGTAGCAAAAGTATTGTACAATGCATACATTCGCAGCAAGCTTGAGTATGGTGCCGTCATTTGGGATCCATGCGAAGAGAAATATGCTCTTATGATTGAAAAAATACAACGCAAATTTGCTCGCTGGCTCTATAAAAAACGGTATGGATATTATCCCTATTTATATCCATCACTGTTCGTTTCGGGTATGGTTGACATGGAAACCCTCAGGTTCAGGAGGCTTATGGCATTGATAAAACACTATCTATTGATAGTTCATAATATGATCTACAGCCCGCAGATAGTAGAGAGAATCCGTCTCTTGGTTCCCCACAATGTATCGTGGAATTCGGAAGGGCTGGTGGCGCCGCGCCGACGGCCGCGCCTTTTGGCGCTGCCCGCCACGCGCACTAAACGCGGTGCTCACGCGCCCTCAAACCGCGCTCTGCGTGCTATCGGGGACACACTTGCTCGGCACGACGATCTCGACATATTTGCTGATAAATTAGGAATTCTTTTTAATAAATTTAGTATATACTGTAATGACATGACATAATCTACTGACTTAGTTGTTCGATATTTTTTTTTCTTTCAATGTTTATTTTTGTATTTTTATTTTAAATTGTTTTAATTTGATTAATAATTGTTTTATGAAATGACATGTAAAAAATGTAAATTGCATAAATAATTAATCTTTTAAGCGTTTTGGATGGCTCATCTGTAAGCTTTTAAGATGTTTGTTTAAATAAATATAAAAATATAAATATAATAAAAAATTAAAGAAAATTGGTTTGAACGATATGTAAGTTGTAATTAGTTTTCGAGATATATTATATTATAATACTAAATAATATATACTAGAAATAATACGACTCGCACCAGATCAATACTCAGACGGGAATCGAACCCGCGACCTTTGGATATCCGGTCCAATGCTCTGACCGCTGAGCTACCGAGTCACTAGTGACATCGTCGAATTTCTTCTAGTATATCCTGTTCTTACGCTGCAAGCCAGCGTTATTTCACCAATGTGAGGAATTACCTCGACATTCAATTGAATTATCTTTCCAGATATTTGGCAATCGATTAAGATGAAATAGCTATACAATTTTTAAATTTGAGATTTTTGCATTCACAATGCTATTTTTATACAATACTAAATAATATATCCTAAAATATCCTCCGTGCTTCGGAAGGCACGTTAAGCCGTTGGTCCCGGCTGCATCTGCAGTCGTTAACACCCACCAATCCGCATTGGGCCCGCGTGGTGGGTTATGGCCCGTCCTCCTTACCACCCATAAGGAAGGCCTGTGCCCAAGCAGTGGGGACATCTAAAATGGCTGATGGCCACTAAATAATATACTAGAAAAAATACGACTCGCACCAGATCAATACTCAGACGGGAATCGAACCCAAAGGTCGCGGGTTCGATTCCCGTCTGAGTATTGATCTGGAGCGAGTCGTATTTTTTATATAATTACATATTATATAATCATATTTTCAAAAAACCGCAAATATAACTTTGTCATTCATACCAACACTGTGAAAAACAAAGTAACTTTTACAGACGAAAAATGATAGTGGTATTAAATATGGTATGGTGCTTCGAGCATCGCGGCTTACAGAAACGCGTCTTAGAAAGGTATGGTGTAAGGTAACTACGGAACCCTACGGCGTGTGGCCCGACACGCACTTGTCCGGTTTTTCTAGTCCACGTAGTAGCCGTTTACAGCACCATATTGTGAAGGGTTGGCGTTAACAAAAAAACATTATTTCAATATTTTCCTTGCCACAGATTCGGTTTAATAGTCAGCCAGAACCAGATCTAAACTTAGGTTGGGAAAACTTTTACCCCATCCATCCCAGGCAGCTTATGTAGAGCTAGTACAGCTTGTTTTTGTTTCCGGATAGCTCGAGCTACTTGCATAAGTAACCGAGGTCGTTACCTCTTTAAGTTTTACTAACTGCGTTAAAGACTGCACAGGGGAAGAAACGGTTAAACGGAAAATAATAAGAAAATGGCGGTATAATTACTGCAAATATTTAATCTGAAGCTAAGTAAAGCTTGTACTTTGGATACTAATAACGAGTCCTATTTTGAAATCAGTGCTATAATTAGATATGCGTCATCATAATACAACCATTACTCTGAAAAAAAAGTTTTATTCATCTCATTTCTTTTATTTTGGAAATATTTTATCTCTCGATTGCATGGTTACCACAAAATGAAAATTGTGTTATACCTACCTATATCAACGCAACTTTCCTCAATTCCTAACACAAACTTTCCACGATTTCAATTACATATATAGAAAAGTACTCATTTTATTTCGGTCATATAATAATTGAATAAGACTCACTCCCGTTTTCACTAAACTTAAGAATTGTTTCTGCATCTTTTTTTTTATATATATTTTATGGGTTTGCTCTTGACCCCAGTCTTGCCCAAAAGCAAAGACAGGGTCTACGATGGAGCGAGCTTGCCCAGAAGGTGCTTATTCACTCTGGCCTTGAATAGAGTCAGGTTGTATGCGCTCGGAAACACAGACGCCGGCAGGGAATTCCATTCCATAGCTGTGCGCATTATGAACGACGATGAGTAGCGTTTCGTACTCAGAAAAGTTATATCAACTAAGAACGAGTGGTAACCTGCAGTGCGTCTGGATGTCCGATGGTAGAAAGGAGAAGGTGGAATGAGTTCATGCAGTTCTTGTGCACACTCACCGAAGTACAATCTGTAAAAGACCGATAAGCCAGCAACTTTTCGGCGGTGAGCTAAACTGATAAATCTACAACTCGATCAAGATAATTAGGCGCATGACAGCTTAGCTCATGACACCGCTTTAATTTGGTCGAATTGTAGGTTTAGTGCAAACGGCCATTAATCTCCAATCCTTTTTTCCACTTCCTAAGTCACAAATAAATCGTCTAAAGGAATTTTAATAAAAAATAAAATGGCTGTGACATACAGACGGACAGACAGACAGACAGACATGACGAATTTATAACCTTGTATGGGTCTAGTTGCCTGAAATAAATGGTTAAATTTAAATTAAATTAAATAACGGATCCATTTTTTGCCATTTTGGCTACGGAACCCTAAAAATGAGTTTACAGTTCCAAAAATTAACCCGTTTCCGCTACCAGCCCACAGTGTAGGTAATAAGGTAATGCCAAGATCATTAGAGCGCGGCTATAAATACCAGCTTGCGCGCCATAACCCTCCATAGCCCGCTTAAGACTAACGTGAAATTAACCCGAAACTGTAGCAACACAGATTACCCCTCCGAAGAGTTTCTGAGAAAGTCTTTCAACAATAAATTCCGTGCTTACGGAAAAACGGTTGGATTTAAATCAAAAGTGTTTGCCGGCAAGCAAATTTTCATAATTATGTTTTTATTACTTATTTTAAAATAATGATGATGTCTTTAACCAAAACCTTATTTGACTCTCGCTCTCTCTTTATCATCTCTTGTCATGTAAAAGCTAATTGGTGCACACACTTGCCTAACGCCTTTATTTTCTTAATTAAAAAAAATAAACGACTTTTTGTTTTTATTTAACAGTTCATTCTTCTTTCTTTGTCAGTTGTCGTTAGTCGTATATCAGTTAGTTTATCACAAAAAAACCGCCAATGATTAAAAACGCTTCTTACAAAAAGAAGTAAATTGGTGCTTCCTTAAAACAGAAATCTCAAAATACAGAATTTCATATAAGAAATTCCAATAAACCCGGCAAACAAACATCAAAGGATAAAACTTCATTACATATTGCAGACACAATATATTCGGATAAGACGTATCATCATGAGTTATATTAAATCCTCTTAAAAATCGTCACGTTATCGCCACTGTCGCATTTCCCCCGACATATTAAAACCGCGGTCTAAATTAAAATGTAAAACTCAGCCAAATTACGCCCTTGTGTAAAGTGAATAAGATAAATGAGAAGAGGCTGGAGCGCCATTTAATGTGAAACGTATCACGCAGATAAATTAACCACAACGTTGATTCGAATGGGGTTTCATGGGATGTGCCCATTATGTCGATTTAGTGTCGAAATAAAAGCCAACGTAATTTAGGGTTAATGCAAATGACGCTTTACAAATATTTGACTGTGGAATAAAATTGGATCTTCAAATATTTAAGAAAGAGCCTTGGCGTTGAGGCAGGATGTGCCCTTAAGCTGATTTTAAATTTGTTTGTTTTGCTTTGTTATTATAACGCAATTATTTCCCAACCTTGTGAACAATGAGATACAATTAACAAAGAGAACAAATAATAAATATCTCTTAACCCGGCGTCATTGTGGCGGAAAAAAGTTACACTAACGTTGAGGTGGGTCATCATGACCCTGGTTACAATTGTTAAAATTTTGCCTAGTATAAAATAATTTTAAATTTTTCAAATTTTATATTAATTATAAATACTGTATTTATAATCAGTAGCAGCAATAAAACACATTGGTAATGAGTGAAATAATCTTTATTTTTCGTTTTTCTTATAGACTATTAATTATACAACAAAACTGTAACTCTTTTCTTAATTTTCTTATATCAACAAAAAACAATATCGTTTCTAACAAATACTTACTTAAATAAAATCTATACTACCTTACCTCTCTATCATTGGAAGATAAGAACGAACGACGAACACTAACATGATCTTCATATAAAATATATATAAAAAGTATATGGCACAAAACAGCAACGTCGCCGTTGAGCTGGGTCATAATTACCCTGTCGCAGGTTCACACACGTGTTGCTCGTTGCGCTGGTGATGGACGAATGAAGTGAGATACGCGAAGGGGAGGGGTGATCTTTAGCTGCAGCTACTGAGACAGACAGTTGTGGGTGGCAATTATTTCTAAGCAGTTTTCCGTATGCAAAACATGCAGGGTCATATTGACCCTGCCTCAATGACGCCGGGTTAATAATTTTTACTTTTTGACGAAATGTTATGTTATTTTCCTCGCCAATTCAGAACGTTTTATTCATTGCGTATGTTTCTAACCTTAAATATTTTAAATCACATCATGATGTGGTATTTGCAAATCAAATAAATAAGGAAACTTTAATCAGTAGTAGACATTCTTACCCTTATTTGCAAATAGAATCACAGAAGTATGTTAACAGGAACAACTAAAAAGAATTCAAATTTAATTAACATAGACAGGTTATTAAAATCCTACTATCCTACTAATATTATAAATGTGAAAGTTTGTGGGTTTGGATGTTAGATGTTTGTTCCTCAATCACGGAAAAACTACAGAACGGATTTGATTAAAATTTGGCACACAGATAGTAGATAGCCTAGATTAAAACAGGATACTTTTTATCACACGGGAACCACGCGGGTGAAACCGTGGGCTCCTGCTAGTGTGTAATAAGCTTAAATATTTACTTATTAAATGTGAAACTAACAAAATAATAACAAGTTACGTATTCCCTCTTCTCGGTCAAAGACGGTTAAGTTTAAATACCGCTCGGCACGGTTGCTAGTCAAAGAGAAAAACTCTTTGGCTCCAGAAATTATTCATTAGCCTTTATGCCGACAAGATGGGTCTCAACAATATAGCTGAAACACAAGTTCCGTTTTCTATAATCATTAAAATAATATTTGGCGAAGAATAAATGTTTTCAAAGGGAGCTAAAATTGCGTTTGCCATTCATAATCATCATCATTGTCAAAATACTTAGAAATTAATGTTTGGGAAACACAAAATCGTACAAAATAAAAGGGAAATTATCAAGTAGCATTCATACAAATGTAGAGAAGGTACGTCCAAATCTGCACACGTGTACGGGATCGTCCTAATAGAACACGACTACGCGATCATCGCGCGAGTAAGCGACCGATCATCGCGTGTTCGCGCGATTACTAGAAATGTGTGTCCTATAATCAACGCGTTTGATCATAGCGTGAAACGACGCGACCACAGCGTACCGATGTCGCGGCGCGAATGCCAATTAGGACACCTACCGTCAACCGGGGCTACTATGACATGATTTTGGAAGTTTTACTAGTTTTCAAGAAAAAATATGCTCGCAATTCAAGCTTTTTGTACCTCATCAGAACATTTGAAGTCTTGGCTTTGAGATGTGTGCCATTCAGCAGTCTAAGACCCGCCATTATTATTATTTTTTTTTCAAAAAAGGTGTCAAAGTAACCTCTAGAGTGGGGTATTTTTACACCTTATTAGATTTGCCTTAAAGTCAATGATAATTGTAATGCAGGTTTCTTTGACACCTTCAAAATAAAAAAATATAAAAATTTTATATAGTTTTCATATATTATAGGCATATTTATAGAATAAAACGAATATTGGGTTGAAAAAAATCAGTAATTTATTTAACATATTATTTTTACAATGTTAATAGAACCTGTTGTACTTTGTACTTAAAATCAGTCAGGACATTAACAATTAAACATTCTTACAAAACAAAACAAAATAACTATGATTAAACATTCAAAAAATACGTGTCAAAGTAACACGCGCCGGCCGCAACCGAAAGATCGCGACTAACGACCAAGATCGTGTCGTGTCAAAGTAACCCCAAAAACTGTCAAAGTAATACGCAAAGTCAAAGTAGCTCCGGTTTACGGTATTCGACATCAGTATGTTTGATCGCGGATTCGTACGAATAAAATTCGCGCGAAGTTGCGATGATCGCGTAGTTGCGTTCCATTAAAACGATTCCTAAAACAGTGTGAAATGCTCGCGCAGTTGCATAGTTATATTTATTGCCTTGTACCTTCCGTCACCACACAGCTTTAATCAGAAACTAGAAAAGGCTCAATATTATAGTCTAACCCCCTTACTAATAAATATTGAGATTATTAATATAATTGAAAAATATTAGAAAAAATCGACTCACCCGTAGCAGCTCAGACGGGACTCGAACCCGCACCCTTAGGATTCCGGCCCAATGCACTAACCAATTATGCTACCGAGTCGCTAGCGAGCTTGGCGAAATTTTCTAATACTTTTCACGTTTTTACGCTGTAGGCCAGCGCCATCTCATCAATGTGAAGAGAATTACTTCGACATTCGAAAGCAACACCTTTACAGGTGCTAGACAAATCGATTAAGATGAAATAGCCATATAATTTTTTAAATTTTTGATTTTATGCATTCACTATGCTATTTTTTATATTAAGATTATTAATATAATTGAAAAATATTAGAAAAAATCGACTCAACCGGTAGCAGCTCAGACGGGACTCGAACCCGCACCCTTAGGATTCCGGCCCAATGCACTACGGGTGAGTCGATTTTTTCTAATATTTTTCAATTATATTAATAATCTTAATATAAAAAATAGCATTGTGAATGCATGAAATCAAAAATTTAAAAAATTATATGGCTATTTCATCTTAATCGATTTGTCTAGCACCTGTAAAGGTGTTGCTTTCGAATGTCGAAGTAATTCTCTTCACATTGATGAGATGGCGCTGGCCTACAGCGTAAAAACGTGAAAAGTATTACAAAATTTCGCCAAGCTCGCTAGCGACTCGGTAGCATAATTGGTTAGAGCATTGGGCCGGAATCCTAAGGGTGCGGGTTCGAGTCCCGTCTGAGCTGCTACGGGTGAGTCGAGTTTTTCTAATATTTTTCAATTATATTAATAATCTTAATATAAAAAATAGCATTGTGAATGCATAAAATCAAAAATTAAAAAAATAATAAATATTGTATTGGAGATGTATAGTTACACAGTGTTTTATCACTTTCTTTTCAATGTCAAACTCACATTGTTTGACAGAGAGTAACCATTGTGTAACTATACATCTGCTATACAATAATTATTGTTAGTAAGGGGTTAGAGATTATTTTTATATTGTATTAATTAATTCAAATAATGTTTAGAATGCAACCCACAAACAACTTGGCAACGAATGTAATAGTCGTATCGACTTTCAAAGAAAACCATTTCATTGTACTGTAATAATATGAAAACGATAAATCGCCACTTTAAACCGCGGAATGTGACAGAACAAGTTACAAATGTGGCAAAGCGGGAATTGGATAATAAATCTATTTGTTTTACTTTCTATTTTTAATTTAATTGGTTCTCAACCTTGTGAGAACAACGGTGAGAAATTAAATTATTTCTCTCCGACTAAGAATTAATTAAAACTCTACGTTTGATTAACTTTATTGTTTTTTTCAGAAACAAATACTAATTTGCCAGAGGACTGGCCTTGTTCTTGGAATTCTGGCATTATACCATTTGTTTTTGATATGTTTTCAGTGAGTGAGTATGAATTCGATTCGATTTCTCTGATGCTTAATTTATTTGAAGTTCTGATGAATTTGGATTTTATTACACTGTGTTAAATATTCTTTTGCTATTGAAACCCGTTGGTATTTTATTTTATGAATGATTCCAACAGTTTCTTCGAATTCATTTATAAATCCATGTGCACATAAAAGCAATGTTTTATTGCAGTGATACGCTTGGAAAATCAATTTTCGCAAGCAAATGAAAAATATATAATTTCGTTTACTTTAGTTGCGTCCCGCTTATTGGTACCCTTAGCAAGTGATTTCTGTTGAAATCTTTAATAATATTAATAGTAGTATTTTATTGAAAAACTCTTAAATACTTTTTATTCTTAGTAATATTAAGTATTAAAAAAGCGGCTTCTTTCGGTATATTTGAGAACAAATGAAAGAATGAAAAGTGTTGAGAGTTAGTAATTCAATAAATATTAATCTTCAAATTAATAAGATAACTTCTGTTTTTTTTATATTGACCCAATTTCAAAATGAAATGTATCGATGGCGCTAGTTAGCTCCTGTTGGTTTGATCTCGATATATTTCCACATGGGCGTACCGAGGGGGAGGGGGGGGGGGGTGGTATCTAATTTCGCGGGAGGGGCAGCTGCCCCCCCCCCCTTGATTTTGTTTACCTCCAACTAACTATCAATTGTTATCAATAAAAGTTCTTATTTGCCAATTTTTCCATACAATATATTTGATTTTCAATAGATTAGCCCCCCCCCTGGCCCAAAACCTGGGTACGCCCATGTATTTCCATGCTAATTACTGTAATATATTGGAAGTTTTTGTTCAGGGGCCCTATTTTTTAATCCTTCGGTTGGCGTCGAGCGCCTATTTTCACGGTGTAATGTCATAATAATTGTCTACAGGCACTTGACAGCACAAACTTATCTGACTCGGTGACGGCGTCGCTGTCGTCTATAGACGAGACGGCGGCGTAACATAAGTAACAACATGTAGGTATTTAGTAATAACAAGCGTGTTAAAGTACCGATTAAGCACAAGTTAGCCAAAAAAAGAGGCTGCCAGCCAGCATGATGTCCTTTGACAAGTTTGACTTAACAAATAAGGTAGCATTATCATTTAACGATAACTTAAACTTTGACAGCGTTTTGGTGCAACTCACCCTTGCCTGCCTAGCATGACCGATTGATATCGCGTGATATAGCGTTTTATCACGTTTAACTGTCAAAAAGACAAAGAAATTTGACAGTTCAGTGTCGATAAAATGCTATATCACGCGATATAAATCGGTCATGCTAGGCAGGTTGGTGTCAGTTTTGGCCACCGGGTTAGATAAATAAGTTTGTAATGAGCGAATGAGCGATTCAAAAATACGGATTTTGCTACGTCAGTCAATTGAAAATCAGTAGAAAAGAGCGCTAAACGCCAGTCGAAAGATTCATAGTTCCCCAGATACCTAAGTTATTCGTGTTAAATGGTTGTTAACCCATATTTTTTTTTCTGCCAGATCCAAACCGGCTTAGGAGCTTAGTTAACAAGGGACATGACTTCGTGGAGGCGAGATCGTGTCTTAATTTTCAGGAGTTTAACCCAATCGAATTAGCCAAGAAGACCAACTTTACTTACTTGTTCTACACTTACTCGGGAGTTTTGGAGGGATGTTGCCTGCCGTTCTATACTAGGCCAATTGGTCGACGGGTAATGTAATTTCAAACAATATATAGGTTGTCCATGAGAACGTTCGTGGCACGCGAGGTCATAAAATGTGCGAACGGAGTAGTTATATTGCGCGCTCCCTTGCATTTATAGGCCTTATGGGCGGGCTCGGACTCATTTCAATGGCACGCGCAACCCTAATGACTGACGTCACTATTACAGTGTGTGTGTTACGACCCCGCGTGCCACGAACGTTCTCATAGAATATAGTACTTATAACTTTTAGGGTGTGTGTGTGTGTATAATGTATATTATTACTCACCCACCCACTATACTGGGCATAGGGCTCCCTAAGGATATACACGACAGTGGATTCCAGCTCGTCGGTCAGTCCATCCAGTGGATTCCAGATCGTAGGTCAGCCCAGTCGTTCGGTGCACGGTCTCCATTCAAAAACCTTTTCGCGCCATCGGCCATCGCTTCTTTTTGCTATGTGTTCCGCCTATTGCCACTTCAGCTGAACTTCGAGAAATGATGTTGCTTTGTTCTGTTTCTCCTCAACTCTCATTTGATCTTACATCGAATCTCTAATCATTTTAAATGCATTTCCAGAGCATTAAACATCAAAATTTCTCCAAAACATTTTTCATAGCAAATCACTCCAAAGGTTAAAACCGCTTGCACGCCTCGCCGTCACAACATGCGTTTGTTCGTTCAGGGAGCGATACGCGCGCACGAATTTTGTTGCTACTGATTAAGCGACGGCGCGCTGTTGCCCTGAACAATAGTAGATTGTTATACAAGACGCTAAAATGACCCATTGCATACAAGGTAGTTTTATTCCCGAGCTTTATCGAGGGAATTAATAGAAACCGAGTTACAATGGGTTTTAGCGTCGTGTGTTACACTATACTTTTCACTACGATTGCGAGAAAATAAAATGCAATATTAAATAGTTTATACCTACTTCCGTAAACGAATCCACTCGTTTTTCTATCCTCCACTTCATAAACTTTTTGTTCAATATTTAAATAAATGACGGCTTGTGCTTGACGGCAAAAGATTAAAATTATTTATTTCTGTTACAGTCACACAATTCAATCAGTTTGTGATTACAGAAAAATTCTAAAGATTTCGCGCCATGGTACCTTTTTTTAATTTCTGCTGTAGCAGCTAAGCAATACAAACACGCATTCTACGATTCACTCTGTGCACAGAGTATAAATAAGTCTATGATTTCACCGAAGAAATTTCGCTTTTAGTTCCATTTTCAAAAATAAGAATGAGAAACAGTATTAAGTCGAGCGAGTTAAGACTTTTTCGTTTTAGTAGGCTCATTGGTAATAGACAAACATTAAAAAAAAAAACTTTATCCCCTAGGGGTTATTATGCTATTTTATCTCGCCTCTTGTACGTTACAATGACGGACTTTTTGAGCAAGAGGAGTGAAAAAACAATTACATGTTTTTTTTTAATTTGCACTTATCTTTTAATTCCAGCTGGTGGTAATAACTCCCGTGTGCACATTACCAGCAGAGATCGGCCACGTCACCTTCCACGCCATGGGCCTGTACCACGACAGAAGTTTAAGATTTGACGACAACGAAGCCAAAGCCATTATGTTTCCGCCACATTGTAAGCAACAGTTTAAGGACTTGACTATATATCAAACATGAGAAAATTAACTTAATGGTCTTCACACATGTCGCGGCTTAAACGAGCAAACTAAGGCGCGTTCTTTGCGATCATCAGCACGGATTACGAGTGCAAAGATTCAAATTGCGATTGTATGTACATAAATACATATTTTTTACTCCTGCTGCCTCCGGCCTGCTCCTGCTCGATTATAAAACGACGTGTGCTTAGGCCCTAAATAGGTATGAAGTTGGTGCTATTAGATAAGTAAAAGATTTAATAAAGGTTACTTTTTCATTCTAGTCTTTGATTTTATGCTTCAGCTTTACATGTGTTTTGAAGAAAATATCCCAATATTTTAAAGGAATAAGTATTAGCGGATGTGTAAGTTGATTGCTGATGCAAACACAGGAATTTAAAATAAAGCATTTAGTTTTATATTTCATTTTAAAGGTATTTCCATAAAAATGGTAGATTATTTAGTTAACAAACACAATAGTAAAGTATTTTAATAATATGTCACAAAGATTGAATAACAAAAGATTCCGAGAAACGTTAAAACAACATTTTCTCGAAATTAACAAAAGACGGAGGTCCTGTAATTTATGAAACAATGACATTCGTTTCATATACAAAACAAAACCTAGTCGAAATCCCAACACTGTGAATGAAACATCAAACAATGTCGGTGCTTCGGACGTATTCATCCAACTTCACAAATTAAAACGTTGAAAAATTACAAAATAAAGCTCGTTTCAATTTCTGAAACAAACAAGTTGGTATAAGTTATTGGTTCTTTTATATGAAGCTATTGAATGCCTCCAGGAAGAAACAAGTGGCCAGTGTATGTTGAGCTTTGGTTCCCCCCTTTTCTTTACACTGTGATGGGTATAGCGGAGTATTTTATAGGATGCTAAAGGTCTCGTGCACTGGTTACGATATTGTCCGATTCGAGTACGTTTGCTGGTTCGACGAACACTTTGTTTGGTATTCTATCTTGTGATCCCTAAACCAAAACGTGTGATCTCGAGATCTGTTTTGGTGAATGCGATAGACTTAATAAAAATACAAAACATTTCAAACGAAAGGCTTGGAATTCTAAACTCAGTATGTTATTTTGTTTGTCAAGCTATAAAATAGCACTTAACATGAATCCAATATCAATACTATACAATACGTTGATTACATGCTTGGAAATTGCAATCGGTATTTTTTTAACACTTGAGTAACTTCTTTTCCATGGGGAAAGAAGGCCGTAAAACCTCTCTCTTTTTATAAACTTAATATCACTGTTTGTAAAAAAGGTACCTACTAACGAAATGAATATAAATTAATATGTTAATCTTTATTATCCGATGAAAAACCTTGATTTAAAATACAAATGAACATGATTTTCAACCTTAATGATATACGATAAAGTTAATGATGGCACTTATTGATGGTTTTCGAAGGCTTAACCCTCTCATATGGCTGATTTAATCTTTTAGTCGTGAACGGTACCCTTAAAATGGCAGCAATTAGCAATTTGTAAAGTCAAATCAGCGTTAATATCTCAGCAAAATTGATCCGTTATTGACATGAATTATTTTAAAATCATGATTGCTTAATTCGTTATTTTTATTTACTTTATTTTATATTTTTTTTATTTAAATGATTCAAAATCCACAAGAAAATATTCAACTGACAAAGCGGATATTAATTGTTACTAACTCTATGGACTTCGTTCCGAAATAAACGAATTATTATTATTATTATTAACTAATAACAATTTTTCAAAATTCAAAAACGAAGCCTTCTAAGTTCTAACCTGTGCCCGCTACACATTATTTATTTTTTCGATGGCATTGTGCCTTATTGCATAATCTGCTTAATTGCTTAACTTTTTTTAGTTGATCAATAAAAATACATATATACCTATTTTTTATTGTAATAAGAAATCATAAAGTTTGACAAATAACACTAAAGACTGACAGATATCAAATGGGATCTATTAAATTGGCCCTGCTTTAGTTATATAACTAAAGCTTATTACTTACTTACAGATATACTTGATATCACTAACGTCCATTAAATTAATTTGAACTTAAATCAAGAAGCATATTCATACATACTGCGAAATGCAATTTATTAAGATAAGATATTTTACTAGGAATTTCACATGATATGAAACGGAATTAACCCAAGAATAGAATATCTCAGAGATTCCGTAATTTAGAGCAATTTTCTTCAATGAATACATTCGTTATTAACAATCTTTACAACGCAATAAAATGCTCTATTAAATATTAATAATAAATGCGTTTATTTCAAACTCAAATAGAAAAATACTTGTTTTATTAAATTAAGACTGACGTGTTAAAATAATATGAGTACGTATTTAATGTCGTAATAATCCCTTTATGAAAAATTAAATAAACGAAAAAGTGAAAATCGACACTATCTTTACTTTTCTTTATCCTGACAGCATATAAAAGTAGTATTTAACTTAAAGTTTATTTGGCCGCGTTCCCTTTTGCGCCAACAGCGATAATATCACTGATATCGCGCTCACACTTCGTTCCGATTTGATGTGAGCGCGCCAACGATAGCAGTATTTACGTCACGGATGACGTCACTATCGCCGCCATTTTGCGATTACAGTGATATCGTTCTCGAGCGTTAGCACTGTGAGCAGTCTGTCATATTTGACGTTTTGAGTTGACGTTCATGTCCTTACACACTTCTGATTCGTTATTTACTTTGTTTTGACGTTACAAAACGTCAAAACAAAGCTCGGCGCGCGATGCGTGCGATAATAGCCGTTCCGAATTGAAATCGCGTCAACAGTGCTGTCAGCGCGATACTACATTTTATAAACAATACCTACCTACCTACCGGTGAAATGAACGTTCGTGTACTGGGTGCTTACCATCAGCAAATTAGAAACCGTTCAGTTCAAAAGCAGGCCTTAAACAGGACTGCTTATGGCCGACTTTCATACTTAATGTTTACTTTAAGAGCTTAACAGTTTGCTTTTATCTCAAAAAGACATCAAATAAAAAATATTATTATATATTCCAGTAATATAATTATGATAAGTCGTCTCGTAATATAAATTCCAATGAATTTTTCTAACTTAATATTGACGAGTTAATAATATTTTTATTTATTCTGTGGGCCTATTACAAAACAGAATCACGATAGTCGGACGCAATTCGTCGTGCAATTTACTTGATATTGAACTTTATTTGTGAGTCTATAGTGCCACGGTGTGCGACGAATATCGTACGCCTATCGTGATGCTTTTTTGTAATAGGCCCTCTGATGTTTTGTAGTAAGTTGTAACAGTTCAAAACTGAACATGTTATTTTTTTATCTCAAATATTACTTAAATTGTAAAGAAAAGAAATATATTAAAGGAAGGTTGTCACTGACCTTGTTCTCAGGAACTTATCGGCATTTGATTATGCAGTTATTCACAAAAAACACAGGTTTTGTAGTAAATCATAAGCACTTCAGATGTCAATCAACAATTAATAAAATGTTCATTATTTTTCAAAGGAGCTTGTGTTAAACATTACTTGGACTCATAAATTGTTGTACTTCACAATTTGTTTGTCATAATTTGATGATGAGAAAGAATAACATAATATTAGCTTAGAAGGTTATAAATTAATAACAGATAATTACAGAAGATTATGACAGATAGGATGACGTAAATCTGACAGCTAGTGATAAAAATCGGAACTATTTAGCAATTGTGAATTTTCTGTAAGAAAGGCAAAGGGTTTTAACCTTACTGCCAATTTTGGAAGTCAAAACGAATTAATTTCATTTCCACAGATAAGTTCATGTGATAAATTAATAATGTTTAAAAGCATAAATTGTTGGGAAAAACTTAAATAAACATATTGGTTTGCATAAATGTGAAACTATTTTATTCTCGTTCAAGTTTGTTTACCAAGAGATAAATGTGACTAAATAATGCTGAATTGTGTTTGTTTATTTTACTGAATAATAATTAGTAAAATAGAACATGATTAAGTAATTAATTGTTATAATAATCTGTCTAAAGAGTAATTTAAGGTCATAAAAATAGGCGGAAGTTTCTTAAATCTTTCTTGGCGCCAAGGTTTAAATATTAATCCTCGTGACGTTCAAAACATGGATTAAGTTATAATTCATTCATAATTATTATTGATAATATTATTAGTTTTATTAGCACTCATCAGTTATCGTCATAATTGTTTATTTCTAAAAAATACTTTAAAGAGGAATGAAAATTTGGCGATTAATTAGGTTTAGTAAGTTGGCAGCTATGGTACAGATTGCACGATTGCACAATCACAATTAGGCGGTCTGCACAATTTATATTTGCAATATGGTAGCACCGACGCGTCAGATTGATGGCGACGGAATGTCGCGGGGGGGTAAAATAATAAGAATGTTGCTAACTAAAATTGCAAAGTACCCATTTTTGTATGTGTGTTTAGTTAGAGATAATAAGTTTACTGTATTTTAAGCAGGTGGAAAAGCGGAATATTTGCATTAATTAGTACTCAGCAATAGGTATTTTGGCAATTTAAATTATACGGGATTAGGTAAAGCAAAGTGAAACGATTAATTAGTTAAAATCTAAATGAAGTTGGTTTGAGGGTATTAGTTTATGTAAGGAAATTATATTAATCGTATTATTAAAGATTGACAAGACAAAACTGATTACGTAACTTTTAGTAATATTATTGTGAAATTTTATTATTCGAAAATGATTTTCTCAAAGTGTTGCGTTTCGAGGTTATGACGAATTATTGAAACTGTTAACGACTTCACATAAAATGAAACTTATAGTCTTTGTTGATTTAAATAAGATAATTATCAAAATGTAATGTAAGTAATTTTTAATATCTCCATTAATAGGGTTAGTGAAATATTTTCATAAGCGGGGAACACTGAATAAGGGGAGGAGCTAGAAATAGGGCACCAATAGGAATGGGCTAAAGTGCACAATGTCAATTTAGCGCGGGAAATTTTAGCTATTTTGATGAAAAAAGCGCAAATTACTTGGCGCCGTTTTGGGTCGCGTCATGACGCTAATTTAGTCTTTATAAGGGGAAGGATCAGAGAAGCGGGGATTCATTTTCTCCGGTGTCAAGCGAAGCGTCAAGACGTAATTTTTGAAGAAACTCCACATCCCTCTGTAAGATCGCGTTACTGAAAAAGTTTATTTTTAAATCAAGCAAATTTCAAGAAGTCAGCAAGAAAGTGGTCGAGGTTTTCTGACGAATAGGGCCGCATTTGTCCCGCGAATCTTTTGCATAAATGCTTTAATTTGAGCTTATCTGGTATAATTAAGTTCATAATTAAAGTATGTAGATTTTGTTTGCGATAATCATAAAGTAACGTAGCTTTCCCTGTAAATTCTTGAATTAGTATAGTAGGACTACTAAGAATTGAAGTTCATAATTAAAATATGCAGATTTGTAGTGAAATCCTATAGAGTCATGTAGTTCTCTCGGTGGGGTCATGAGGTAATACAAATGTATTGGTTCTTGAGTCTGTTGAGGTCAGGACTGCATTATTTTGTGGGATGAAAGCTAACTAGATTTGCTAGTATTATTATACAATGTTGATTTTAGATGAGTATTCATTTAGTTTTGTGTCTTTTTGGGGCGATTTGTCAGATCCTCGCGGGGGGGTTTAGGTAGAAAAGTCTAGCCTTGTGGCGGGTTAGATGGGCATTTGTTTTGAAAATTGCCTAGCTAGTCACATAATATTACCAAGCTTACCTACAGCGATGGAAATCAGACGGTCCGAAATGAGTTGGGAGATATCCCTGTCCATGGCTGTGGGCAGCAGGCTTGGTATTATTATTCCTTATGTAGGGTCTTGGTCGTTCCTTCCCACTCGGCCAAGAGAGCGTCAAAGGTTGCTAGAAAATTAGGGAGTGCCACTCAAACTGTACAGAATTGGGCAACAGGATTGGTGGTAAGCATTCCAAGAATTGCATAGGAAATTCTAAATTTAGACGCAAATAGGCAGGTAAATTCATTAATAAGGTAGGAATATTATTATTAGGTGAATTGAGCAAAAGTAAAAGGTAGCATTTCAAGAAGGTGGGGTATTCTTTGAAGTGAGATCTGTGTGGGCGTCAAAGATGTCGGGAAACATCATGGGGGTCGCATAGGAATTCAGAAATTTAGTAGTTGTTAGGCAGGTAAGTTCACTAGGTAAGATTCCATGTCTTAAAGTAGGCGCTTTAACAGGAATCCATAGGTAGGTGCCTTAACAAAAAATCCATTTAAACTATAGCTCGGTGTAGTGAATATTCACAATGTAGCATTAATTGTGTTGGTTTTACCAGTTTCGGTGAGTACATATTAATTAATTACTTCAGTGAGTGGATAGTGAAAGTTAATTTATTACTACTTATAAAAGAAAGTTCCTTTATCTTTGAATTGGATTGGATTTATGATGATTTTGTGTGGAGACTATTGATTTTAAAAGAAATATTCTATTCTAGTAATCTAGAAGGTGTACTGAAATCTAGATCTGGGTGTATGAAAAAAGCCTGCGTTTCTATATATGCTAAGGTTGATTCACGGCTATTAGAACGCTAGATCAAAATGTTTGAGTGGACTTTTTCTATTAATAGAATAGTTTTGTATAATATAGAAACAATACTTCAATTATGTACTATAAAAGTATCAAACTGTTTAGTGAATATATCCAAATTCTCAAATGGTTAAACTAAAGTACTTTCTCATCAATATTTCAGCTAAGTTTCATTTACCAATTCAATTGGAAGTTGTTTCAATAGAATTATATTCCACAATTGAATTTAAGTACTTATTGACAAACACAATTAATGTACAGGTTAGATATCATTAGAAGACTAAACTGAAATTACCATAGTTCATAGAAGTTATAATAGTTTCCGTTGTTGAGATGAGGAAAGACTGCGACCAAATAATACATTCCCTATGAATTAAATTATCTTTCCTTCAGAAATTGGATCTATCAGACCCTTTTGAATGGATAGTAATGTTGTGTCCACAATTATGTTATAATGTTAAACAGTTTCGCTAACAATAAATATATTTTTAAATTAAATTAAAGTTGTGCAATTCCACCATCACAATAGAAAAATAATTCTTCATTGTGATAAGCTGATAGATCACTTGAAGCACTTTGCTTGTCCTCTTTTATTAAGACAGACATACTAAGACTAAATAATTCAACTAATTTATTAATTAAAGTTGTCATGAAAGCAAATGGTGGAGCTAGAGGAGAATTGTCCCAGTACGGTTAGTCGAGATTCACTATATAGAGCGGGGAGGTGCTCTGTATCTAGCTAGCAAAGAAATCATTGTTTACTTAGTACTTGACTATAGCACAATAGTATATTTTATATTTGACAAAAAACACTAGAACAATTATTAAGTAGCGATGATAAATTTTCTATATTCTGAATTAATACTACGTTAACTTCTATATTCATTACCATTTTACCTTCTTTTACTCTATTCCTAAGCCACTAACCACATAGGATAACCTAAATTAAATAAAATAAGAAAGTAAGAAAATAAAATCATAATTAGTAGCGGTGAACAATTTTCTATATCTGACTTTTGGGTGATCATAACTTTTGGTTATTTCATTCTTTTCTTATTACTGTAATATTTATTAGCATTCCATCATACTAGACTTTTATAAACATACTGAGCAACTTATCCTAAAAAAGTAGGTACCATATTGAATTTCATATAAGTACAGCGGGTAGACATAAGAGTAATTTCTATACCATTTAAAAGTATGCAGTAAACTAAGTCAGTTATTAGAATAAGAAGCTCCATAAAGCAATATCAACATTCTAATATAGGTAAAAATTAGGTAGTTTCACTTTAAAGAAATACTTAGGTTGGCTGAAAGAGATTTCTTTAGAGATAACTCTTCATTACTCACAGGTCTTGTTATAAATTAGGTAATAATAATTATAAGTGCAATAAAGATTATATCTATGTAAAATTTAATATCAAATTCTATTAACAATTTATTAGGGTAACGGCTAATTTGTGATATTATCATTTAGTAACAGTCATAGTAACAGAATTAGTTAGGAATGAATAAGGAAAGAATGATAGCGTTATAGTCGGGAGACAAACAATGATTGCACTTCTGAAAAGAATCTAGGTTACTATTATTCACAATCAGGGACCGCCCTAGAAATCACGAGCCCTTTCAGACCACATAAAAGCACGTCAGTAATGTAGGTTATATCTATAGGTAGGAAAGGTTAACAAGGAATAACTAAGTAGACGATAGGTTTGAATATTTAATCGGAGCAAAGGATAAGATTTGATACATAAAAAACATTGGGTAGGTAACTTACATAATATAAAGAAATAGGTAGTTAATTGACATACATCGTTCAGCATTTTAGTATGGTAGAAGTAGGGGTAAGGGGGAGTTACATTTTTGGGGGTGCCTTTGACCAGGATCTTGTGGGGATGAACAGTATCAAGTCTTCATAGTGGTAACTTACAGACTTTTGGTAGGTATAGTTCAAGTTTTTGTGTAGTCCTGAAAGAAAGTGGCTGTTTTCATTTAATTATGTTCCAGTCACATTTTGTTGCGGTGAAAATGGACTCGTGCAATTGTTAATTTGTGTCCCGTCATCCTTCCTTATTTATTGATAAACAGTATCAATGATTTATTGCACTTGTGCAGGTTTCATCACATTAGGGGTCGGTTTTGATTATGTGATTGGTTTATTTACGTCCTGAAAATAACACTTTCACTTTTATAAAAACACGTTGATTTGACATCGGCTACGCAAATTAATTAGGTTAGGGTTATGTTTAGAACGATCGAGCGGGATTGTGTCAATTAAACGTCACGCCATAATAATGGTAAGTGGCATTGAAACGTTCGGTTGTATTTCATTGCACTCGGAGTGTGGGTTTGGAACACGCTTCGGTACAGATAAATAAATTTCTCTTTGAGTCACAGAATAAATTTGTCTTTGAGTACAGATAAAAAAACGAGCATCTAGAGCGATCATTTACTTTATTTTATTTACGTATTAAAGTCGTCATGGCTGCAATAGGCTAACTATCGGCAAGTGGGAGGTCGTTCAGTTCAAAGCAGGACTTAAACAGTACTGTTTAGGGCCTGTTTTCATACTAATTGTTGAGGTCATAGTACAAAAAAAGGTAGGGCAGTTCAATATAAACTTTGTCGGAGCACAGTTTTCGTGAGAAACGTGTGTACCAATTCTTTAGTTAGTAAGTCATGCGATTAGAAATAGCAATAATTACACAATTACATAACAGATGTCGCTACTTGTATTCAGATTATTCAATTTTTAGTTATCAAACTAACATAATGAGATTAACTGGTTGAAAATTATTAGTTTCTTATAAAGCCTACTTAGTTAAAGGCATTTTTATTTCAAGTTATTGATTCATTTAGAAATTTGAGCGTAATAATAAAAATAAAAATATTTTTTTTTACAAGCATAAAGCACAAACATAGTTAGCTTTATTATTCGAGATAATATATTTTTGTTTCTTAAAAATAACTAGTGTTTCTATAGAAAGAAAACTTGGGGCTTACCATCAGCAAATAAGAAACCGTTCAGTTCAAAAACAGGCCTAAACAGGACTGTTTAAGGCATGCATTCATACTAACCGTTGAGGTCATGGTACGAGGAAGTAAGGCAGTTCAATATAAGTCATGCTATAAACTCTTAGTATTTATACTTACTCATAGTAAGGCCCCTTATTTTAAGTATCTGTGGTTTGACATTACGAAACGAAATGACAACGAATAAACTCTACTTTAGGAAGGAAAATTTTTCCCCTTGTAAAATTTTTCGATAATGACAGTCAAGGTAGACACAGAGAAGTTGCGTTCCGAATCGCTTCTCAACATTAGCGCTCGGTCCGAATCATGCTTAGGGAGTCACTGTTATTTTTAAACTGTCTTTATGCGACTGAACTGCGTTCACGTAATCGACACAGTGAATTCAATTCGAATCGCGTCGGCTTTATTTCACGATACGTTTGTAACAAGTAATTTCTGATGTAGTTTAAATTCTAATTCTGATTTAATTATTCAAGGGTTTTCCTTTATCTATTTTTATTCAATGATTAGAGCAGGCACATTGGCTGATGCAACGTGTTAACATGTTGTAAATTGACGTCGGATTTCATAGTGGCTGAATGCGCTAGAATATCTATCAGATAGCACGTCCGTATAAATACGGCGGATTTATTAAGTCGGTTAAATTTATGGGCCGTCACATTTACGTTCCGAATAGCGTGGCCGATTAACGGTACAATGTGGAATCGATTAGCAGTTATGAAGGTATCAAAGTTGGTCGATCGCGCGGGCAAAGTTCACACGAAGTATCGCGAGATGGCGTTCTAATGCGTGCGTGCTAATTCGGTTACGCAAAAACATCAAAGATGGCGTCAGTGGTAATTATTTTACCACAATCAATGAAATAATTCGTGATTACCATAGTAATAAGTAGAACTGTGGGGACGGAAAATATGTGTTAGATATATCGAAATAAAGACTTATTTTGCCTAAATTGCCAGGTTTCAAAAAAAAAAAAAAAAAAAAAATTGCGAAAAATAAAGGAACGAATGCCATTCGGAGAGAATGATACGGAGTTCGAATGAATGGGATGAAATTTGAGTAGATTTTCATGATTGCCAGTCACTGTTTACGTTCGACAGCTGTCAAATTGACATTATTTTACGTTGAAAAATAAAAATACTTTAGATTAGAAGTTATCGCGATATTTTAACTGAGAAAGTGATATAAAGTATAGAAGTATAAAAAAACAGAAGGTTCCTAGTGAAAGTAGGGTATGGATTAAGTGTAAATTACAATGGATGTTATGTAAGTAAGCTCTGCTAAATTCATTGTAAGAAACAAACAATAGAAGTGTAGTAAACATGTAATAAACAATATTTATTAATGATTGCCAAAGGTCACATGTGGATTTTATTAAATGATGTTAGTTAATTGTAACTTGTGGTTATAAAACTGAGTTAAAATCGAACTGCATTTGAATAGCCAAGTTTTGGTGGTAAAATTTGTAGAACATTGCTATTTTGAGTGAAATAAGTTAGCAAAACATAGGTTAGTACACAGCGGAATTGGTATTCGGTTAGGTTGTTTAACAAAACAGTGTGAATAAACTTTGCTATGAAAAATACTACCTTAACTTTAACATTGGGGTCGAAAGTCATTTAGTTAACTTTAAAATCAAAACCTTAAAGCAAGTTAGTATGCGTTGGTTTGGTTTTGTAAAGTTCAAGATTCAATTCAATTGCTAAGTAAGTCAATTAAGCGAAACGATAAGTAATATTTAAGAAAATTTAATAAAATTCTTAGAACCTTAAGGTACATTATTGAATATCAGACTTAATTTGTATTTTCTAAATATTTGACCCGCAAATAACTTTCAGAATTATTCTTTTAGTTAAGTTAGAATGGAGTTGGGTTAGTATTTTTACTACAGTAAAATGATCTTAACCAAATGTTTATGGGTACCTTTATTAGTGGTTCCTAACGAGAAGTTAAAATTTAAAATTTAGTGAACGGGACTTAAATTTATTCGAGTCATTCTTGTGTCGCTCTACTATTAGTGTTGTTATAAATTGAACGTAGTAAAGTAGATAGTCAGCTTAGCTCAGAATTGAAGCGAATAGTTGATATTATCAGAGGAATTGTAAACACATATCATTGGCTCTTAGCGTCGACAGGATTGATAACATAATAAATATCGGTATATAGTGTTAGTGAAGTAAAGTTAGGATGTGTGAAATTATTTTATAGGTATTGTTGTTTGTGATGGACAGGGGTAACAGTACCATTATTTTTAACAAAATTTTAAGCATAACAATAGAGTTGAGGTATGATTAGTTTGCCACTCAAGTGGAGGTCAGTTAATAAGTACTTAACTTGAAATAATTAAGAAGGATTAGGGACTGTTTACATTGAAAGATTTAAACAGTAGGGATAGAAATGATTTGTTAGTGAACAATTGCGGATGACCATTAGGTAGTGATAGTGCGGGGACTTAAATTAGTGATGTAATCAAGATTGTCTATGACACTTATCAATAATCATTTCAGGGTAAATTGAATTTTATAATTTAAATACTTATAAGAATAGTGAAGTTAATTTTGGAATTAAGATTTAGTTCATTGTTGGTTTCAAAAATTTTATTCAAACTTCAAGAACCCAATGTTTCAGAGTTTTGATTATAGTTAACAATAAATTTTGGGTACCAAGACTATAAAAATATTAGTTACAGATTAAAGTAGGGGGGTCGTGGATTAAATTAGTTACACTTTTGAAGTTTATTAGACATATCAAAACATATTGATTTGACTTTAAAATTTATTTAATTGAATGATTAAATGGTTTATTTTAAGATTATGTGCAGATTATTTTTTCAACTTAGGTTAAATATTTTCTAAATGAGTTTCTTATGATATATCTCATGAAGAGAGTTACACAGCATAAATGTTTTATGATATATCTATCTGAAGAAAGTCATACTTATGGTTGACAATAATAGCATTAGAAAAATATTTAGTAGGAAGTTGTTGTAGCATTAATTATCAAAACGGTTTAGTCATTGAAGCGGTGATGGTTAGGGAGAAATAATATAGGCGTCAGTTATAGAAATTTAATGAAAAATAAGTTAGTGAATTTACTTTAAAAATAAATTGAGTCGAACTAATTAATTTTAAGAACTAAGTGGGCAAAGAGTAGAGGGAAAGGTTTTGCGTTATTCGATGCGTTGAGTAACATAAAATCGAGTCGATAGGGGTTTATATATTTTGTTTGATTAAAAATCTGACCTTAAACTAAACTCAAGAAAAAAAAATAAGTTTCATTTACATTACAAGGGTGAATAGAAATTAAGTTTCACTTAGGGTATACCAACATGAGTTCACCGTGAACTCACTATTATCATTATGAGTCATCTCAGAAATAAAAAATAGAGTTAGAAAATAACGAGCCAGAGGCTTTAGTTAATTCATTTCTAGTTAGAAAGTGGGGATGTTATTTATTTTATTTAACAAACTTTATTGTACATTTCAAACAAAATGTTACAAAAGGGCGAACTTAATGCTAAAAGCTTTCTCTCCCAGTCAACTTTAGGAAACAGAAATCAATGAAGGCGGTACAAAGATATTAATAAATACAACATAACATATAATTTTAATAGTTAGGGTTACTTCTTTGTAAAAGAGTTTATAAATACATAAAATATATTAAAGGTATTAGGATCTATTCGAATCAAATAATAATTTTATTTTTTTTGTAATCTTATTGGTTAAACCCATTTATAACGACCAATCGTTATAAAGATTAAAAATAAGTATAAGGAATATCCTCAATTTAAAAATATAAATGAGCGGAAAACTTTTCTTATTGGTTATCAATCACCGCAGTGATTGTTTGACATTGTTTTGGTTTTCCTGAAAACTTAGTTTTGGTATTTTTCCATGTTTAGTTTATGCATCAAGGTTTACTAGGATACTGCTGTGATATAAAAGAAAAAATTGTTTCAGTAACAACTGGGTTAAATGTCTATTCGTAAATTTTAATGTTAATTAATAATACTGTCAAAAATTTACTATATCAAAATGGTTATTAAGTCATGCATTTTATTAATGTAGTGTAACGCCTCTGTACACTTAGTTGTCAATAAACGTGATTTGATTTAATTTGATTAGAAGTTAAAGATGGAGTAATTTTTTTTGTTGATACTATCTTCGATTTGATTAATAACAGAAAAAAAAACACAATAAAAAAAAATAAAAAAAAAAAAAAAACGCTTGATTGCGGATTTGAACTTGGGATTGTCGGTCCAGTGTGGAGGTGCGATCCCTTGTGCCAGCTTTGCTATAACTCAGGTGACTAAAATTGCGTATTGTAGGATGCGAATATTAGTGACGCGACGGCGACGATTGTGAGTGAGTATGCTTTGACTTTTTCCGATTCACTTTCATATCCACTTGTAAATTCACTCACTACCGCCAGTATGTTCACTAAGATTAGCAAATTAAACTAAATCACGGTATAATATTCGCAATCACAAATACTAACAATATTATCATAAGTACAGTTAGTGAGGAAACTACGAATAGAGTAAACTGGGGTAGAGTACACTGAAATTTAGGTCGAAATTGATAGTTAAAATATTTGATGAAAGTCTTGTAGCTTTACTAGTATAAGTAGTGTAGTGATATAGCATATGTTTCGGAAGAATGTTGGTATAGTTTAATAGTAGGATAGGTTAACTTCTCAAACGTTCCGGTGCCCGCAGTCACCAAAAGGAAAAACGCGCAACACGTCCTGGTTAATAGAGTCACCACGAGTTTTATTGAATTTTAGCTTTATTCAACAGAAAACACAGATTAAAGTTGTCTGAACTTTTTATTTACATTTCCCGATAGAACAAACTTGTTATTGGTTAATTTTTGGAACAGGTAGATACTCATTTCATTATAAATAAAAATTAGTTTTGTCAGTGATTGTAATAGCGTATCATTGGGTCATTCTTACCGAAAATAGTTTAGGTATAGGTAGTTAATAAAGAAAAGCCGCCAACTCCGGTTTTCTTTGGGAGGTTGATAATTTTCATAGGTAGATTAAGATAAAGGTAATCTTTTTAATTGCCTACTAGTAACTTTAGACTTTAAAGAAATTGAGTGAGTAAAGGTTTTCTAATAATGAAGATGCTTTGCGTAGAAATGTGGATTAATAGGGTGCAAATCATTTAATAGGAATGCGTATTAGCGGAATGTGTAGCGTATAGTATGAAATGCGTAGTGCGTAGCGTTAAGTATATTTTGCGTAGTTAATGGGAAATAATGAGTCAATTCAATGAGTCTCAATGTTGTGTAGAATTTCATATGGTGACAATCGACGTATTTAGTAAAAATTTTTTATTCAAAACAATTCAATTTAGCAAATTAATTTGTACTCAGGTAGTAACTATGATATTATCTTAGGTGGCGTGAAAGTAGGCTAGTAAATGAAGATAGTGGACGTTGTGCGATGAGGAAAGAAGAACAGAGTGAGAATCTAAATTAGATTAGGAGTGTGAATAGAATGAAAAAAAAAAAAAGTAGCTAGAAAAAAAATATAGATTATTTATGGAGGGCTTTGGATTATAACGTATGTGAAGCTTGAGTACAGAATTATTATTGGCTCAAAAGATAAGATCCGCACACTACTTTAAACGTTCAGTCTTGGCTAGCGGTCGGATTGGCGTTTTAAGGTTAACAAACTTGAATTTTGTACAGAAGGACCTTTTGGTGATAGGTTAATAAAAAAAAAAATCGGAGAGAAAACAAACACTATTATTGTTTGTAATTGTCCTGGTGTAAACAGCTGTCCAAAATTCATACTACACAAGAAGCCAAGAGCTATGATACAATCGACAACTACACATTTTCCAAGGTGATATTAGGGTTGTTCTAGAGTCTTAAGTAAGCTTTTGGAAATATAGGGTCATTGTATATGCTCACTCTATCTGGTAGAGTAGGCCCTGTTAGTATAGAAGGAGGCGTACAGGAATATGGAGGGGTACTTTGGACGGATACGTTGTGTCCTACACTATCTTTTCATAAGGTTAGAAAAGAGCGTATGTGTCCGGGTAGGTCTAATAGGGACTATGGCTTCACAACCCATACCTTACCTTGTTTTTGTACACTTCTGGTGTTGAATATGCATAAGACGGAATTGGCAAAAGCAATAAAAGTACTTGAAACTCGCTTAATAATTTTTAATATTATCTTGGTTTAAATACACTCTTCAATCTTAAAAAAAATTCATTTACACTAGGGCTCACCCAACAATTCTTTGATTTTGGGAAAGTAATAATAGTTAGGGTTATAAAAAAAGAAGTATAAAAAAATATAACTTTGAAAAAAAAGGAGAGAGTAGAAAGGTTGATATAAATATTTGAGAATTGAGAAAGAAAAATTCTACTCCGGATCCAGTACGTAGTATTGTCACCTATGAAGAATTTTGGGGTCGAGCTGTAACAGTTCAAAACTGAACATGTTATTTTTTTATCTCAAATATTACTTAAATTGTAAAGAAAAGAAATATATTAAAGGAAGGTTGTCACTGACCTTGTTCTCAGGAACTTATCGGCATTTGATTATGCAGTTATTCACAAAAAACACAGGTTTTGTAGTAAATCATAAGCACTTCAGATGTCAATCAACAATTAATAAAATGTTCATTATTTTTCAAAGGAGCTTGTGTTAAACATTACTTGGACTCATAAATTGTTGTACTTCACAATTTGTTTGTCATAATTTGATGATGAGAAAGAATAACATAATATTAGCTTAGAAGGTTATAAATTAATAACAGATAATTACAGAAGATTATGACAGATAGGATGACGTAAATCTGACAGCTAGTGATAAAAATCGGAACTATTTAGCAATTGTGAATTTTCTGTAAGAAAGGCAAAGGGTTTTAACCTTACTGCCAATTTTGGAAGTCAAAACGAATTAATTTCATTTCCACAGATAAGTTCATGTGATAAATTAATAATGTTTAAAAGCATAAATTGTTGGGAAAAACTTAAATAAACATATTGGTTTGCATAAATGTGAAACTATTTTATTCTCGTTCAAGTTTGTTTACCAAGAGATAAATGTGACTAAATAATGCTGAATTGTGTTTGTTTATTTTACTGAATAATAATTAGTAAAATAGAACATGATTAAGTAATTAATTGTTATAATAATCTGTCTAAAGAGTAATTTAAGGTCATAAAAATAGGCGGAAGTTTCTTAAATCTTTCTTGGCGCCAAGGTTTAAATATTAATCCTCGTGACGTTCAAAACATGGATTAAGTTATAATTCATTCATAATTATTATTGATAATATTATTAGTTTTATTAGCACTCATCAGTTATCGTCATAATTGTTTATTTCTAAAAAATACTTTAAAGAGGAATGAAAATTTGGCGATTAATTAGGTTTAGTAAGTTGGCAGCTATGGTACAGATTGCACGATTGCACAATCACAATTAGGCGGTCTGCACAATTTATATTTGCAATATGGTAGCACCGACGCGTCAGATTGATGGCGACGGAATGTCGCGGGGGGGTAAAATAATAAGAATGTTGCTAACTAAAATTGCAAAGTACCCATTTTTGTATGTGTGTTTAGTTAGAGATAATAAGTTTACTGTATTTTAAGCAGGTGGAAAAGCGGAATATTTGCATTAATTAGTACTCAGCAATAGGTATTTTGGCAATTTAAATTATACGGGATTAGGTAAAGCAAAGTGAAACGATTAATTAGTTAAAATCTAAATGAAGTTGGTTTGAGGGTATTAGTTTATGTAAGGAAATTATATTAATCGTATTATTAAAGATTGACAAGACAAAACTGATTACGTAACTTTTAGTAATATTATTGTGAAATTTTATTATTCGAAAATGATTTTCTCAAAGTGTTGCGTTTCGAGGTTATGACGAATTATTGAAACTGTTAACGACTTCACATAAAATGAAACTTATAGTCTTTGTTGATTTAAATAAGATAATTATCAAAATGTAATGTAAGTAATTTTTAATATCTCCATTAATAGGGTTAGTGAAATATTTTCATAAGCGGGGAACACTGAATAAGGGGAGGAGCTAGAAATAGGGCACCAATAGGAATGGGCTAAAGTGCACAATGTCAATTTAGCGCGGGAAATTTTAGCTATTTTGATGAAAAAAGCGCAAATTACTTGGCGCCGTTTTGGGTCGCGTCATGACGCTAATTTAGTCTTTATAAGGGGAAGGATCAGAGAAGCGGGGATTCATTTTCTCCGGTGTCAAGCGAAGCGTCAAGACGTAATTTTTGAAGAAACTCCACATCCCTCTGTAAGATCGCGTTACTGAAAAAGTTTATTTTTAAATCAAGCAAATTTCAAGAAGTCAGCAAGAAAGTGGTCGAGGTTTTCTGACGAATAGGGCCGCATTTGTCCCGCGAATCTTTTGCATAAATGCTTTAATTTGAGCTTATCTGGTATAATTAAGTTCATAATTAAAGTATGTAGATTTTGTTTGCGATAATCATAAAGTAACGTAGCTTTCCCTGTAAATTCTTGAATTAGTATAGTAGGACTACTAAGAATTGAAGTTCATAATTAAAATATGCAGATTTGTAGTGAAATCCTATAGAGTCATGTAGTTCTCTCGGTGGGGTCATGAGGTAATACAAATGTATTGGTTCTTGAGTCTGTTGAGGTCAGGACTGCATTATTTTGTGGGATGAAAGCTAACTAGATTTGCTAGTATTATTATACAATGTTGATTTTAGATGAGTATTCATTTAGTTTTGTGTCTTTTTGGGGCGATTTGTCAGATCCTCGCGGGGGGGTTTAGGTAGAAAAGTCTAGCCTTGTGGCGGGTTAGATGGGCATTTGTTTTGAAAATTGCCTAGCTAGTCACATAATATTACCAAGCTTACCTACAGCGATGGAAATCAGACGGTCCGAAATGAGTTGGGAGATATCCCTGTCCATGGCTGTGGGCAGCAGGCTTGGTATTATTATTCCTTATGTAGGGTCTTGGTCGTTCCTTCCCACTCGGCCAAGAGAGCGTCAAAGGTTGCTAGAAAATTAGGGAGTGCCACTCAAACTGTACAGAATTGGGCAACAGGATTGGTGGTAAGCATTCCAAGAATTGCATAGGAAATTCTAAATTTAGACGCAAATAGGCAGGTAAATTCATTAATAAGGTAGGAATATTATTATTAGGTGAATTGAGCAAAAGTAAAAGGTAGCATTTCAAGAAGGTGGGGTATTCTTTGAAGTGAGATCTGTGTGGGCGTCAAAGATGTCGGGAAACATCATGGGGGTCGCATAGGAATTCAGAAATTTAGTAGTTGTTAGGCAGGTAAGTTCACTAGGTAAGATTCCATGTCTTAAAGTAGGCGCTTTAACAGGAATCCATAGGTAGGTGCCTTAACAAAAAATCCATTTAAACTATAGCTCGGTGTAGTGAATATTCACAATGTAGCATTAATTGTGTTGGTTTTACCAGTTTCGGTGAGTACATATTAATTAATTACTTCAGTGAGTGGATAGTGAAAGTTAATTTATTACTACTTATAAAAGAAAGTTCCTTTATCTTTGAATTGGATTGGATTTATGATGATTTTGTGTGGAGACTATTGATTTTAAAAGAAATATTCTATTCTAGTAATCTAGAAGGTGTACTGAAATCTAGATCTGGGTGTATGAAAAAAGCCTGCGTTTCTATATATGCTAAGGTTGATTCACGGCTATTAGAACGCTAGATCAAAATGTTTGAGTGGACTTTTTCTATTAATAGAATAGTTTTGTATAATATAGAAACAATACTTCAATTATGTACTATAAAAGTATCAAACTGTTTAGTGAATATATCCAAATTCTCAAATGGTTAAACTAAAGTACTTTCTCATCAATATTTCAGCTAAGTTTCATTTACCAATTCAATTGGAAGTTGTTTCAATAGAATTATATTCCACAATTGAATTTAAGTACTTATTGACAAACACAATTAATGTACAGGTTAGATATCATTAGAAGACTAAACTGAAATTACCATAGTTCATAGAAGTTATAATAGTTTCCGTTGTTGAGATGAGGAAAGACTGCGACCAAATAATACATTCCCTATGAATTAAATTATCTTTCCTTCAGAAATTGGATCTATCAGACCCTTTTGAATGGATAGTAATGTTGTGTCCACAATTATGTTATAATGTTAAACAGTTTCGCTAACAATAAATATATTTTTAAATTAAATTAAAGTTGTGCAATTCCACCATCACAATAGAAAAATAATTCTTCATTGTGATAAGCTGATAGATCACTTGAAGCACTTTGCGTGTCCTCTTTTATTAAGACAGACATACTAAGACTAAATAATTCAACTAATTTATTAATTAAAGTTGTCATGAAAGCAAATGGTGGAGCTAGAGGAGAATTGTCCCAGTACGGTTAGTCGAGATTCACTATATAGAGCGGGGAGGTGCTCTGTATCTAGCTAGCAAAGAAATCATTGTTTACTTAGTACTTGACTATAGCACAATAGTATATTTTATATTTGACAAAAAACACTAGAACAATTATTAAGTAGCGATGATAAATTTTCTATATTCTGAATTAATACTACGTTAACTTCTATATTCATTACCATTTTACCTTCTTTTACTCTATTCCTAAGCCACTAACCACATAGGATAACCTAAATTAAATAAAATAAGAAAGTAAGAAAATAAAATCATAATTAGTAGCGGTGAACAATTTTCTATATCTGACTTTTGGGTGATCATAACTTTTGGTTATTTCATTCTTTTCTTATTACTGTAATATTTATTAGCATTCCATCATACTAGACTTTTATAAACATACTGAGCAACTTATCCTAAAAAAGTAGGTACCATATTGAATTTCATATAAGTACAGCGGGTAGACATAAGAGTAATTTCTATACCATTTAAAAGTATGCAGTAAACTAAGTCAGTTATTAGAATAAGAAGCTCCATAAAGCAATATCAACATTCTAATATAGGTAAAAATTAGGTAGTTTCACTTTAAAGAAATACTTAGGTTGGCTGAAAGAGATTTCTTTAGAGATAACTCTTCATTACTCACAGGTCTTGTTATAAATTAGGTAATAATAATTATAAGTGCAATAAAGATTATATCTATGTAAAATTTAATATCAAATTCTATTAACAATTTATTAGGGTAACGGCTAATTTGTGATATTATCATTTAGTAACAGTCATAGTAACAGAATTAGTTAGGAATGAATAAGGAAAGAATGATAGCGTTATAGTCGGGAGACAAACAATGATTGCACTTCTGAAAAGAATCTAGGTTACTATTATTCACAATCAGGGACCGCCCTAGAAATCACGAGCCCTTTCAGACCACATAAAAGCACGTCAGTAATGTAGGTTATATCTATAGGTAGGAAAGGTTAACAAGGAATAACTAAGTAGACGATAGGTTTGAATATTTAATCGGAGCAAAGGATAAGATTTGATACATAAAAAACATTGGGTAGGTAACTTACATAATATAAAGAAATAGGTAGTTAATTGACATACATCGTTCAGCATTTTAGTATGGTAGAAGTAGGGGTAAGGGGGAGTTACAAAGTTCAATAGCAGGCTATAGTATTCATTAGTTCAATATAGTTGCAGTAGCTATTTAATTTTCAGATAATATATTTTTCAGACATATAACGGGTATGAACACCTATAAACATAAACTATTAATGATTTTGTTATTTTGAATTTATGGAAAAATAAGTATATGATTTATCGATTTAAACGTAAAACTCACAACTACGTAATGATCAGAATTAATCATCAGAATTAATAAATTAAATTTATTTAACACAATTAATGTAATGTAGGTGAATAAATATAAGGCAGTTTAATAAGGTCAGGCGCAAACCCTGGATCCACTTGCGCCAGCTAACGAATTTGCATACAGCTTGTGTATACATCGCAAATAACAGAACTTGCAGCACAGTTTAAGGCCAAGCGTGTGTTATGGCAAAGACGGCATAATATGACATTATACCTACGCCGTATATGACATTACAATGTATATGACATTGTGTATGGGTATAGGAGTATAGTAAAGTTGTTTTTAATAATTTACACCATTGCACAATGCTTTAAAAGAGAGTAAAATTTAAATATGAATGCATAGATATTAACGACACAATATATTTAGCAAATGCGTGTTATTTACAAAAACTTTTACCCCCATAAGGCCCTCCGCTGCGTTAAGCGGGACACGCGCGCGGGGCGACATAGATTAGAGCTTACTCATGCACTGCGCAAGCATCTGTCCGTCAAAAACCAGCAATCTATATTCCCGCGCCGTGTACCCGCGGCGGGATCCCGCTTGACGCAGCGGAGGGCCTAAGAGATAAAAAATCTATTAAAAAGGTAGGTAAGTATTCTTTTATATATCTATTCGAGGCTAAATGGCGCTTCTAATTTTGAAAATTTTTCGAAATATTACTTTTAGAAAAATAAGAAAAAAAATATTTAAATAAATATAGATAATTAGCGAACCTGCTCACAAAAAGAATCTGTTGAGAAATGCGACCTGTAGAGGAGAACAAACGGACATACCTACGAAAGCATCTTTTCCCTGAATTGACGCTTTGGCTTTGAGCTCACTCGGCTAATAAAAAATCACAGATTTTACAGTCCCCGCAAGAATCGGAGCATTGAACCCAAAAATTTACGATAAACCAAAATCAAATCAAATGCAAAATCCTATTATATTTTTAAAGTTAAGTACCTAGGTAGTGCCTATTTATTTTTACGATTGTGACACAAAAGCGCCGCGAACTGCCTCGACGCGGCCGAAATATTATCAACTGATTTACAAAATTCCAACGAATGCAGTTCTCGTCTGCTTCTAACTGCATCTTTTAACACTATTACTATGACGATCGTATGTATGGAAACACCCGTTTTTCTACAATTCCAAATCAAAACGGACCACTTACACAATCACACAATTATTAACCCATTTTCAATTATTTTTTGCCATTTTGTAGCTAGACTAATACCCTTGGACCCATTTTTTCAATTTTTTTCCGAAATATTTACAATTTAGTAAACAAACACCCCCTAAAAACCCCCCGAATTTACCCGAACTTTGCATATTTCCAAAAAAAGATACTAGTAGATTTTCAAAATTTAAACGTTCACACGTGTCTCGATAAATTCCTCAACTTTTGGTACTATTCCCATCTCGATCCTCCCAAAATCCTCGGAGATATGGCCACAAATACGTCTTAGGCGATTTGCATCTGATAACCATTTTCAAAATTATGATACATATGGACATGTCTGTAAGGTTGAAAAATTGAGAAAAATAAGGAGATTTTGATGACATTAATAATTCTAACTTAATTTAGGATAAATGTCGACTTTGTGAATTATCGCTCTACGGCGACGATATAGACTCAGTCATGTCAACCTTATTCTTTATTATTAACATTTATCTACTACCAATCTATTAGATACGAAGGTGGTATAATAATGAGAAACCCAAACTACATATTTCTGTTTAGCCAAATGTTACAGTCCTTTCACGGTGACAGCACTGACCAATAACAATATTGACTCTATCGTATTAAAATGTACCTAAACTTATGTACGAATCTGAACCTTATAACGTTAACATTATGGGTGAAAGTCTTATTCAGTATATAGGCTATATAATTAGGTTAATGTTTAGGCCTGCACATAAAATCCAATGAGTCGGTTGCGCTGTATGAAGACTAGAATCGTTTTATTTAACTGTTATTCCTATTCCAAGTAAATTATTTCTAAATATAAACAAATATTACATCGGGAGTATACTTACTTTTTTTCTAAAATAAACAAAAAATAGATAGGTAAAATATTGCAATTTAACAAAACGAAATAAAAATATTTACTTAATCACAACTTTAAATATCACTTTCTTATTTGCCTCTACATTTCTTTTTTCAAAAGATACGAGTAAATATAAGGCACCTTTTTCAAACGGGTAAATAAATAGGTAATAACAAAAAAAAAAAAATGTTTATTACGGTTCCTCAATCAATATAACACAATATTTATTGGAACACGACTTTTAAGTATTGTAAAAACACTTGTGTCAGAAGTGTCCGCTCTTCCTAAAACTTATTTCAAACAAATGATTGATGTGGAGTGTATTGTGCGTGTATGTGTATGTGTGTGTGTGTGTATTTGTGAATGGGTGTGTGTTTAATTATATACACGAACACAAGAATAGAAGCCATCCTATTTTTAGAGATGAAAGCTGTAAGTAATATAATTACAAAATTGACCCTTATACCTTTCCGCAGTTCAATGACTTTTGACAGCTGTCATAAAAAGACATTGGGTTTCGTTTGGGTTTTTAACAGTCCACAAGAGAAATCTGGGTAGGCAATAAAGCGGTACCCCTCGTTATGACTAAATTATTAATGTCTTCTAAAATAGGCATACCAATGGACATTTGACTCCGAATAGTCAAAGTAAATCCCTCTACCTGCATTCGAATGAGCGTACATAAAGGAGGATAAAATTGGATTCATTATTGATTCAAAAAGGTCAGCCCCGGTGATATTCAATCCGGTTCGTGTCGCGGTGAGATTGCGTCGTTTGCCGCCAAATAACTGTAATTTTGTATATTTTTTTTACCTGCTTCAATTCAATTGTTTGCGGTTTGCTGCGGCTTTATTCAATTGGATAAGTTTGTTATTATGAAAAGTCACTGATCTACGCAAATCAAGATTGAACCTGATATTTTAAGGTCAAATTCTCCATTCCGAAACTCCTTGAGGGCTTATCTAATTTCCATGACAATTATAATGAAGAAGGTAATGTTAAGTCACATAAATATGGTTTGAATAGAAGACTGAGTTGGCATATATTTCACGGAATACTTAATCTTTAAGGGTTTGATATTTTATCAAACCTCCGCGAGCAAAGGACCGGACGTGACAAAATTATGGGGGTCTCGCTGTACATTGTACAATGTACAACCTACAATTTTCTGTACAATAGGAGGAACGATGTGCTTTCAAAATTTTCAGCGGCACGAATTTTTTGGGTGTATAATTTTAAAGTCCAAACTGCATTTATAAATGAAAGAGAAAGAACAAGCCTCAGAAAAGTATAGTATGACATTAAATAAGATTTGAAAAATTATAAAGAATAAGTGAATTTAAATTGACTGGGAAAGATAGAAGAAAACAACGAATTATCCCAAGTTTATCCGTGCAAATGCAGGAAAAAGAAGTTATCGTATCATATCAATGAGATAGTAGATGTAGAAGATGGCCACGCGGGCCCAATGCGGATTGACGGGTATAAACAACTGCAAATGCAGCCGGAAACAACGGCTCAGCCAGCCCTCTGAAGCATAAAGGAGCTCATAATAATTATACATTTTTGGTCACCCATCCCATGACAGGGTCTTACGAAAGTTGTTTAACTGCAGTACTTGCAGAGCGAATCTCCTAACCCACTAGGCGTAAGCCCTCGCAATAGAAACTGTATGGAATTCTTTTATTTTTTATTTAAGCAGAACACTTATTTTGAATGCCTTTCTTAAAAATTCTTAGAGGAATGTAGAGGCCAGGATATCTTACCAACAAGCTAGGTAAGTATTGCTCTCAATAATTATGTGCGAAAGGAAGCATGAGCTATTTGCCGTCCCGCTGGCTGGGTGAGCTCTAGAATCTCTAGATATTTTATAAAAGGTTTTGTACTTGGAATATGAAATCGGAATTTTTATCTTTCAAAGTGAAATAAACGGTACTACTAAAACTAATCATGAATTTACAAGTACATACCTACTTCTTTTGAAACAAGATAGATACTTCGATATTTTGAAAGTATTATATTATTTTTAAATTTGAGTTTTTTGCATTCACAATGCCTTTTTTACACAATACTAAATAATATACTAGAAAAAATACTATGACACAAAGTATTATATTACTATGACAACGTTCCCTGCCAATGTTATATAGAGTAAAGATATACACTAAATTCGTACACGAGTATATTGTACCCACAGCTTTACCATTAAACTGTGATTGTACCTACCTAAGGCTGAGTTGCACTATCTAACTTTAACGATAACAAGCTTGTTAAAGTACTGGTTAAGCACAAGTTAGCCAAAAAAGAGGTTGCCAGCCAGCATGATGTCCTTTGACAAGTTTGACGTGACAAATAGGTAGCATTATCATTTGACGATAACTATAACTTTGACAGCGTTTTGGTGCAACTTAAACTGTGTTGTTAAAAGTTATCTAACGCCAAAAATCTTCGTTATAATTCGAACTAAATTCATTCCGATTCCTAGGAATAAGGCCCAAAAATATGTACGTCGAACGAATCTTATATGCCGTAGTAAACGTCCATTATAATCACATATCCTGAGACTGCTTTGATTCTCCAGAAGTTTCTACCAATACTTAATTTTTTATCCATATCACAGATAATCTAACACTTACTATATTCCATATTTATAATACTGACTTTGACTGCGCCAGACAGTCTACCAACCGAGAGAGATGGCGGGAGATCGTGCGGAAAGCTATGTCCGCCTCTACCACCGACGTGGACGCCTCAACATGACCACGACCGCTCTGCCAAGAGTGAAACGACGAAGAAGAAGTAGAATACTTACTTAGTACCACAATAAAAATTTTATTTACCTACTTACAAGTTACACATATTCCGTGTTATTACAAAAGATTTTTAAACACTGTTTAACTAAACACATGTTTAAATGTGCTGTCTCTGTCAACAATACTGTCAAAAAAGTGAAAGTATCACATTTAAACAGGTGTTTAGTTAAACAGTGTTTAAAAATCTTTTGTAATATGTTTGCTAGTGTCGTCATCGTAATGTAAGAAAATTATATTTAAACCAACGTTTAAAACGTATTTTTAAGTCAACGTTTTACGGTCACGATCCCAACAAAGGTTTACCTCAAAATAAATTTTAACTATTCAGTTTGTATGCAACATGTGGATTGTGACTGCGTATCTGAACAAAAAAAATCTATTTTTGTGGATTAGATTACATATAAAAAGGATTGGTTCGTTGTCAAACTAAAGCACTGAATTTTTAATAACTATAGAATAATTTGGACATGCTATTAAAATTCTTGCGTAAATTATGATGGTTCAAAGATAATATTAAAATACGATAATTAAAACAAAGGTGGACATTTTAACATTTAGTGCACTGACGAGTCTTAAAATTCAAAGTAAATAGTATCGAAATAAAACTAGGTACTTACCTAAATTAGGTGTTTGAACATCTATGGTTAGTTTAAACACGTTTATACCTGTGATTTTAATCTTATACCTAGGGGCCCAATCGCGCTAATTTTCAACGATAAAACCAAAATTAAATCGTTACCGTTTCAGTTTCCTTTACAAAAAATACTTGCTTAAGTTTTGTTAAAATAGGGTGCCTAGGATGCCAATCTTGAACTATTTAAATGAGAATTCTAAAGCTAAGCCAAAGATTTTTAGATAAATTTAACCTAAATGTCAACGGAACGTTTTTGGTTTTATCTTTCAGAATTAGCGCGATTGGGCCCCATAATTTGAGATGTTTCATTGTTCATGTTGACACTATGTAGATAATTTTATTGTTTCAACTCAGCTATACATTGACTAAAGGGTGTCTAATCACCCACATCTACAGGGTGACTTTTAAGACAAATTTTCAGGATGTTTCAGTCCATGAAACTGAACCCATTTTCTCTAAGAAACGGGTCGAAATACGTCATAAATTTTGGGCGACCCATACAAAATCGATCACCGTTACGTTATTACTCTGATTTGTATGAATAATCTTTTGTTTAATTTTTCGACTTATGTTTTTTGGTGAAAGTTGTTCAGTTTCATGGACTATGGACTGAACACATCCTGAAATTTTGTCACGTGACTTCAAAATCACCCTGTATGTTACACCACAACGTAAGTACTCACATTACACTGATGAAAACTAAACTATCGCGTGTATTACACAATCATATATTAGCACAGATTATGCAAACGCCGTACCCGTCATCGCATCTACGCAAGCCTCGTTTGTCATGATAATCTACAGGAAGGTGCAACCGTTTCAATTTACATATACATTTGCTGATTTAGCAAGCGAGTATCTTGTTGTTTTACTGCGGGATGCTTGCTATTTACCAGCCTTCTGGCTGCGTTGTATAAATGCTCGGATTTACCAGACGTAAATTAGATAGGGCTGTCGAAAGTGAAAAAAATATCGATAATATATCGATATTATCAAAAATATCGAAACCCTTCGAGAAAAAAACGCTTTAAAGAGTGTTTCATAATAACCCGTAAAAGTTTGTTTTTATGTTTATGTTTAATTGCAAAGTGACAACCCTAAACGGAAAAGATATTATCGTCATCATCATCATCATATCAGCCGCACGCCACCCACTGCTGGGTATAGGCCTCCCCTAAGGATCTCCACGACGATCGGTCCTGCGCTGCCCGCATCCAGCGGCTTCTCGCGACCTTCACCAGATCGTTGGTCCACCTTGTCGGGGGCCTACCCACGGAGCGCCGTCCGGTGCGTGGTCGCCATTCCAGAACCTTTCCGCCCCAACGGCCATCGGTTGAAGATATTATAGTGTTAAAGAATTTTAGAGGATAAACATTTGTAACTTTAAAGCTATTGTTAATTTGCATGCCATGTGGTAAAATGCGGATTAAGCTACATACTATATAATATATTAAATACCTGTGTACTACCTGTATTTGCAAATATGTAAATGGAATTGAATTTAATTAAATTAAAAAAGACTTGTTTTTAATAATCAGTCCCATTAATGGGCAAAAGCAAAACACAATTTAGATTTAGGGTTGCCACTATGCAGTTTATTATGAAAATAGATTATTTTTCAATAAAGTGGTGCTTTTCAGGGGTTATAATAATTGCCCGAGGTTGTATGCATTGTATTATCTCTACTATATTTAAGGGTGTTTTAGTAACAGTTTCTTGCGCCAGTTCTTCTTGTCAGCTAAAAAGTCTGGAACGGGCGGTAGGAAAATATAGACGATTCAAAAGTACTTAATAATTAAGTTTATTTGAATAAAGCTTATTTGACTTTGACTTTGAAAAACACGTTGTATAACAGCATCTTTGAGATAAAAATATTTTAAACTAGCATTTAAGCTTGATTATATCACTGTCTACGTAAATCAAGGATGCAATTTCAAATCTTAATTAAAAACATCGAAATCAAATCTATTCAAAAATATTTACTATTACTTAATATAGCTGAAAAATATTAAGTAATAGTAAATATAAAGTAATAGTAATAAGTCCCGTCTGAGCTGCTATGGGTGAGTCGATTTTTTCTAATATTTTTTTCAGTTATATTAAGTAACTTAATATATAAAAATAGCATTGTGAATGCTAAAATAAAAAAAAAACAATATTTACTATTAATGTTATTCATGTATTGAAATTGTCATAATACCTATTATTCAAAAACTTTTTAGACGTTTACGATACTGGATATTATCAATCGATATATCGCAAAATTTAATATCGATATATTGAAAAAAAGACTATATCGATATTTTTTCGACATCCCTAAAATAAGAGGAAACGTCTCACTTTGCATTCTGCTGGAAACGTATATGATGTAGGTTTCGCATCTGACGTGCTTATAATATTATATTATAGCGGAAAATACTGAAATCACAAAACTAACTCAGATGAAAATGTAGAGGTGATCTTCGTAGCACAGTCACAGAATATATAATAGCACAGTTACTTATGAACAAATATACATAAAGGGGGTTCTATGACACAAAAGGGAACACGGAATCCTTATAAGGGTTGCACTTGGTTGTTCTGTCTGTTAATAGACATCTCGGAAACATGCGGACCTATCAACTTAAAATATTTTATAAAATACCTACGAGTAACTATATGTGTCCATCAGCCATTTTTGATGTCCCCACCACGCGGGCCCAATGCGGATTGGTGGGTGTTAACGACTACAAATGCAGCCGGGACCAACGGCTTTACGTGCCTTCCGAAGCACGGAGGAGCTCGGGATAATAAATTTTTGGTCACCCATCCCATGACCGACCCTTGCGAACTTTGCTTAACCTCCGCAATCGCTGAGCCAGGCGCTAGACCACTGCGCCACCGAGCTCCTCTAGTAGTCGACTACTACTAGAGGAGCTCGGTGGCGCAGTAACTATATGGGCTGGATGGAACTAATACAGGTACCTAAAATACTAATTATCCACTGCGTTTTTACCTATGTACAGTCGAGTTCATTAATATGTTGGACCTTTTGACAGCTCATCAACATTTATGACTTTATAATAAAGGTCAACAGCCTGTCAAAAATGCCAACATATTAATAAACTCGACTGTACCTGCCTACAGCAATCTTTATCTATGCAATGCGTCGATTGATCATGAAATCCATTTTTGTTGATATCACCGGTTTTATTATTATTTAAACTCAAGTTCCCATGATTATTAATAAATCAAACTTTATAGTCTATTTGTTCCCTACATGAACGGTAACCAAAACTCGTTGTTATCACGGAACTAATTAAGCGTGCCAACAGCCACGTTCCCTACATCCGCCGATTTTGGAATTACAGGAACTGCCTAATTGAATTGCAAAATTACAAATTCAGATGACAGTTTCACCTTATATTATTATTTTATCCCCTATTTTAACACGTTTTTATTAGGTTGCTTTTTCATTTTTTGTTTCTTTGTCCACAAATTAACAAACGATTTTATACAGCTTCCCAATGAGCTAGAAAGCTTAGAGACTTGAAACTATGAACATAGTTCAAGTTTATCCACACTTTGACTATTGGTGTGTTTCGAGGTCCAAAATTATAATATTTTAATTTTGTTCGAGGAATAGTTTAGGTGCGCTTCATTAGGTGCGCTGATTGGGTGCGCTTGAAAATAGGTGCGCTTCGAAGAATATCTCAAGTTTGGTACCTACAAATACCTGCATCGTTAGTCGCCTTAATAACTTCTGAAAATGTAGAGTTAATCATAATACCCTTCACTTAACTATATTAATATTGGCTTTAGAATTGAGCATCTAATAATTATAATTGAGATATCTTAAGCAATAAATTCATTTACTAAGAAACCCTTATAAACTCAGATATGCTAATTAATTTTAAATGATTCAATCTCAGCCAGTTTTTTGAAAGAAAGAAATATTATTATTTGTTATCCACTCTAAAATATTACTCAAAAACTCTCAGTTTTTACTATTTTAATGTAAATTATTACATTATTTCAATTCCATGATTTTTAATGAAGAAAAAATCTTGATAGCTTTCTTCACAAACTTTTTCAATTAGCCAATGACTTTATTATCTCGAGCTCCTCCGTGCTACGGAAGGCACGTTAAGCCGTTGGTCCCGGCTGCATTTGCAGTCGTTAACACCCACCAATCCGCATTGGGCCCGCGTGGTGGGTTATGGCCCATCCTCCTTACCACCCATAAGGAAGGCCTGTGCCCCAGCAGTGGGGACATCAAAAATGGCTGATGGACAATGAATTTAGAGTTAATGTAACCTCCGATTAACCTCTGGTATTTACACGAATGATTAAAGCCGCACGACTTTTGCCGCACGGCGAAAAACGACATTAATTCGGCCTAGGCCGCAGGTGATTGAACAATCTTATCTGATCCGGTGGACAAAACTGGAACTACGTCATAAGTCATAACATTATAGTTACCTAGTTTACGCCATCAACTACATAGACGACAGCGACGACGATTGTCATCTGCGATTAAATTTCACAAACGACTTGCTACCGTCGTCACGACTAAACTCAATCCATGTAAATAGCCCATAAAACTAAGTTTTAATATTAATTTGATGCAACAATTTCAATAGAATAACGAATAGCTAACGCCTCATCTACCACATAAACATAATAGATACAGCCGTTACGGCCAATATAGAGCCTTGAAGTGGTTCGTTTTTCATAATTTACCAACGAACTAATGATTATTGATTTTATATTCTTTGTTTTTCTTAAATATCCTAATTTTGGAATCAGCACGTACTGCACTGATTCTTTTTTGGTAGGTAGTATCATATATCTAATAGGGTAAGAAGATGTATTGTGGTATAAGGTAATTATACACTTGGTCCATCTCATACTCAAATGGTTCTCTGTATAAGTTCTACCAGTACGCAGATGGTAAAAGATAGATGAGTGAATGAAGCTACAATATTAATAATGTAGAATTAATAATGTAGAATTAATAAAATGAATGGTGTAACAAGATCTGTTTTGCTAACAGCCACGTTCGTTCATTACTCCGGAACGAATGCACTGCCAGGCGGATGTCGTTAGATTGCGATAGTATGGACACTCTTGATAAAAACAAATGAATGTGAATTTGTATTAACAACTCTTCGAAATTATTTTGGGGATTACTTGGGATTACTTTGAAGCGTTTTAAATATTGTGCATGTAGCTTAAAATGTCTAAGATAAATTCCGATCACAGTAAAAACTTTTTAATAATTCCTATTGAGATCTTCATATTAATGGTAAGTAATGTAGAAATTAGAATAAATAAAAAAAATTGATTACCCCCTGGCCATAAGTGAAAAATCAACGATTTCAATTTTCATCAATGATACATAAATCAATGTCCAATTAGAAATTATACAAAATAATAGTTATGTTATCAATGTATTTTGTAATATTTTATTTTATAACTAAATCCTACCCGAATCTTTTATATTTATTTCTTCCTTCATTCACACAAAAAATAAGGCAACATTTTATCTGTAACTTATATCAGCTGCCACCATAATCATTGCAACTGAGTAACCAATAAAACTATTTTTCCCGGAAAAGACCATTTTCCCGCAGCTTCCGAGGAATTGACACAATAAATGCTATTTTATGGGGCAGTCCACCCTAATATAGACGAATGAATTGTAACTTATGGTGAGAAAAATACGGCTGTCTGGCCGCGCCAAGATTATTAATCAAAAGCATTTGATATCAGAAAAATATGATTTTTCCTGGAAGGTCGCCATCACATTTTAAGTGTTTTTCCATACAAACTGAAATGAATAATGCGACAGCATAGACGATGTGAAAAAGATTTTTTTTTACTCGCAAAAGACACGAGGTGACAATTTAATAAATTGAATGCTTTATTTTAAGAAGGTACCCTGAGCGAAAGTGGCGCCGCGGTGAATTATATTTAATATTATAATTCTAATACACAATTTAAAAAATGTTTATCGTGGAGATTTTAGGGCTCACAGTCTAGTATATTTAGACGGTATCGCTACATTCCCTCGTAGTCACTGCTAGAAGTTGATAGCAAAACTGCTGTTAAATAGGCCGTTTTTGACACATTTGCTATCTACTTCTACGAATGACTACGAGGGCATGTAGTGATACCTTCTAAAAATACTAGACCATGGGCCCTAAAATCTCCACGATAAACATTATTAAAATCTTTTTCTATTAATAACTTATTAAATAAAAACCTCTGAGGGCGCCACTTTTGGTCATACAAACGCCTTAAATGAGTAGCATACTTTTTGGTTTTCTTTTTTTATATCTGAAACAATCCTCACTAACATATTGGTAAGTCGTAATAAATAAATGCCGTGTTATTATATCACAAAAGATTTTTAAACACTGTTTAACTAAACACATGTTTAAATGTGATGCTGTCTCTGTCAAACAATATTGTCAAAAAAGTGACAGCATCACATTTAAACATGTGTTTAGTAAAACAGTGTTTAAAATCTTTTGTAATAACACGGTAGGTCTTTACTTATGAAATTTCCGATTTGTATGTAAAATTTGCAAGAAGTTGCATTTTTCATACTAGCATTTTCTTTGTTCATTTAACAACCGTGAACACTCATGTAACAAAACTTCTATGTACTAATGTTTGAACACTATGCTAACTTATTCCATTTGCGAAAAGCGAAAAAAATAAGTTTTGGCAAAGTTACAACCACTCCGGTCCCCCTTTTTTGGTCACAAAAAAGAGAGTCAAAGATTTTTTAAAATAAGCACTTTATTTTTACTGATAGTTGACTATCATGGTCATAATTCAAAATATGTACTTAATGTCAAGATATTGTAAAATATTTTAAATCAGAGAAGTTACTTTTTCTCTGTAGGTATGTGATAAAATATCGGCAATTTCATAGGTAAAGTTACCTAATAGTTAATTTACTTTATTACTCTTGTAGTTTATCTCAATAGTGACGTAAAAAATGGCTCCTGACATGAATCCTGTTTTGAGGCTGCCTCTGTATTCCAGCGCGACGTCCGTGTGATGTAATAGGGTGACAGTGATAAGAATTATCCTTTTCTAGCTTTTTCCTATTTATTTGAACTTGTGTGTTTTACTGTGAAGAGGAGCAACACCTTTATAGAGTTGAATAAACTTTGTGAAGTATTAAACTGAACCTTTTTGAGGTTATCTTGAAATTGATCAACGATATCGAACTTTTATTGACTTTTTAAAACTTTTTTTTACAATACTGGAGTTTTACAAATAACGAGTTTCAGGTTTCACTTTCCTAGATTAAGATTTGTGAAATTATTGGGAAACTATAATTGACGAGTTTATAACTTCTGATAAAGTTGTTTTTTTTTATTCCAAATAGGTATTTGTATCTGTATTTAATTATATTTTATAGGTATCTGTATTTTGTATCTACAAAATATTTGAAATAGACTTAGATGTAGATAATATTTTTTCTATAATTTCTAAGAAAAATTCGCTCGGATGAAGTAATAGTATTAAACATGGTGCATAACGGAAAATCACTTTGAATTCCTGCATATTTTATGCAGTTCTGTGAGTTCAGGAAAGGATATGCCTGTTTCTAAAGCGGTACTTGCACGCTCTTCGTGCATCCGGAACGGAACGGACATGCATTCACATGCAACAGAAAACAATACCTATGGTGCGCTATTTAGGCTTAAGGCCCTTATAGCCGTCCACTAGCGCCGCCAATTCATCTATTTTTATTAAAAGACTATTGAATGAATGAATCAATGCATGAATGAATGATTTGATTTTGATTTGATATTGAACGAATGATGTTGGATACACTAGACAGAAACTGTCAAACTTACGCAATCACTTTGCGATATCGCATACGCAAGTGCTTTGTAATAGGAAACAATTAGCACGAATCACGCCGGACGCAGCTGCGTGTATCGCATTAAACTTTTCGTAATAGACCCCCTGGTCAATATTAAAAAAAGAAACAACTATGCCCTCTTAAATTGTCTCTTATATTTTTTGAATAACTCTTCAACAGTTTTCATTCTTTCTATAAGTTTTAAAATCCATTCAAACCAAAAGTGCCACTGTCGTTTCAAATGCATTTTAAAACTAGTATAAAGAATGAACAATATTAAAGAGTTTTTCAAAAAATATTAGAGACAATTTAAGAGAGCATGGTTGTTTCCTTTTTTCCTTTTTTACTTGGTTTACGAGTGATAAAAATAAATGTATTTGCGGCGCTAGTGGACCAATATAAGCGCCTTAAAGCGCTTTTATATTCCGTCACTGTATAGGTATACTACGTGTAACATAATTAATAGCTAAAACATAAAATGGTAGATAGAGAGACACCGTTAAAATAAACAACTTTTATTATGGGACCAACTCTGAAATAGCGAAAAAAAATCAACTAAGTCATACATTTCATATTATCATTTTCATATTTTCGTTATTAATTTTTGTATGAAACATTTTGTTTTTGGTCCCATAGTAAAAGTTGTTCAGTTTGATGGTTCCTATCTACCTTATTCTGGTATAGCTATTAATTCCGTTAAACGTAGATATTACTGTTATGTACGGCAAGAATATAAATAGAATCGTGTTTGAATCTTCTAACTGTTTCCAACAATCCCAACACACTTGGTCTTGTATGACGGTTGCGGTTCTTACTTGTCTGAAATATAGGCATAATGGACTAAGAGCTAGCCCAGGAAATAGGTGGACAATTTACAGAGCGACGAAATCCCAGGTATTAATTTGAATAAAGTAGTGCCAGGCGGCATCAAACTTTACCACTTTGATGCCGCGTGGCACTACTTTTCCACTAGTCAAAATTTCTGGCAATGTTATATTCGATTTAGATACATGTTTGGCTTGCTATTATACCACACCAAATCCAGAGCTCTGTAAATTGTATACCTTCAATCGCTTTTCAGCCCCTTCGTTGCTCAACCACTCCCACCCCCACCACTGAAAATCTGTGATGTGCCCGGATCTGTTAATAATGATAGTATGGCAAACTAACTAGAGGGATTTCGTCGCTCTTTAAATTGTCCACCAATTCCGGGGCCAGCTCTTAGTATATAACCGTAATCGCATTTTAAACGCATATTCCTTGTGGCGATGGTATTAGTCAAAATTCACAATAGATAATCATTTGATTATTAAAAACGTGAAACATTTTATTTTATCTAACAAAACAAGTATTAAAAAAAAAATTGTCATCATTATTAAATAATATTTGAATCGCACTGGACAAAGTTTAACTCTTAAAAGACTTATAAGTAATAACTAAAAGAATTAAAGTGGCATTCGGAGAAGGGAGAAATGACAAATGCTCCCCAGGGCCCATTCTAAACTCGGACAGAAGTGTAGGCCGGGGCCCCGGGGCCTACAGCCACCGCAAACTTATTCCGTGAACCCGTTATGTTTCATTTGGGCCACAGCAAATGGTAAAAGTGCGGGGCCCAGATGCTCTCCCTTTTTCGTTAAGTGGAAATACTCCAACTACACAAACGTTCTTTCTAACAAGGGTTCCGTACCAAAAAACGGCAAAAAATCACGTTTGTTGTATGGGAGCTTCGATCAAGAATACTCTAGACTAGATGTCCGGTCAGAGTTTTAAAAAATGGCACCTTTAATAGCGTCCCACTTGCAAACTGGGCGCTTATTTTGCACAAAGTAAGTGATAAAGGGACGCTATTTGAAGTGCCATTTTTGCGTACTGTTTTATTTCGTAAAGCGTTATCTAGGATATTTCTTGATCGAAGTATGGGAGCCACACTTAAATATTTATTTAATTCTGTTTTTTAGCATATTTGTCGTTATAGCGGCAACAGAAATACATCATCTGTAAAAATTTCAACTGTCTAGCTATTACGGTTCATGAGATACAGCCTGGTGACAATCAGACAGACGGACAGTAGAGTTTTAGTAATAGGGTCCCGTTTTTACCCTTTAGGTACGGAACCCTAAAAATAGACCGAATATCAAATATAGTTTGCTGAAATGCACCCAATGTAATTTTGTTGTTTGTAAAAGGATGCATTGTGTTCGCGTTATATGAAACAAGGCTACACAGCTTTTACTCTGCGTCATATTTACACAGAGCATCACATCACAACCTCCTCGGTAATAGTTACATAAAACTAATGATGCAAACCTTAGCACATACACATGGAACATACTGTTGTGTTTTCTTTATACTATTTGATAGACGCTTAATTTTCTTACAAAGTACATAAGGTACTATCTATACTACGCGTTCTACGTAACTTTCTTTATTCTTTATATTATTGTCTGTATGTATGGCACTCATTACTCTAAACACAAATTTCATAACTTAGGTATACCTTGTTTTGATTTCATTAATTGCAATATTTTTACTTTCTTTAGTCAGTAGTTTTGTAAAAGCCCTATGGAAAGCTTTTGGATATTTGTTTTCAATTCGATGCCTTAACATGGGTAGCCTAAGTATGTCATGCTCTCTATAATCATTTCTGCGGTGGTGTCGTGTGAGGCGGGTCGTTACGTTCCCTCAAATATGGTTGAGCGAAGCGATGGCTGGCTCACACGTCATGCTCGTGAACGGGTGCCGCCAATGGGAATGGGTCTGCTTCTGACTACCTATCTTAACGCATATTGAATTAAACGAATAGTTTTTTTTTTGATAGAGCCTAGACTGTACATAAAAAAAATTCGAACGTAGCTTGAACCCTGTAAATTGATTTATAATGAAATGTGTTAATTAAATAATGTTATTTTTTTTGTTAATCTATGTTAACATAATGTCTGGAAACGATATATATTTTTGTAAATATCGTTCCATCTGATAAAGCTGGTTTTTTGCACCCATTTTTCTTGTCAGTTAAAAAAATTGTTTTTAAAACAAAAAAAACCGACTTCAAAAAACCTGCCTCTAAAAAGCAAGAAATAATATACAAATCATTAGATACGCATTATCATTGTTATAATAAAACACGTCAATTGAAGTCGGGTGGGGCTTTTAGAATAAAAAAAGGAAGATGTACTCCAGATGTCGGTTTTTTTGTTTTTTAAACAATTTTTTATTTTTTTATTTTTAGTGTAAGTACCTTCTGTATTAGGTAGTGTAGGTATATTATTTAGGTAGAAAAATCGGCTCAGCCAAACGTGAGATAATCGCGGTGAAACATACATACATACAAACGTATTACCTCCTTTTTTTGAAGTCGGTTAAAAAGACTACACAAAAGTATCCCTTCCCCAACAAAAAAAATCATCTAATTCGGTTCAAAATAACAAAATTGTCAAGTTAGTTGATTTAATATCATAGTATTTTCAGGATTACTTGTAAACTACTGAACCGATTTGAAAAAAAATTAAATGGGACCATCTCGCAAGAAAACTCAATCGAATAAAAAAAGAATCATTTAAATCGGTCCATAAATGGCGAAGATACGCGCGAACAACGATAAAAAAAAAAAAAAAAAAAAAAACATACAATCGAATTGAGAACCTCCTCCTTTTGATGAAGTCGGTTAAAAAGACGTCATAAATGGGTAGTAGGGTAAAAGAATTGACGATTCAAAAACGCTTATTATTTGAGCTTATTTAAATAAAGTATTATTTCATTTACTACTTATAATCATCAGATTCTGTTTTTTATTAATTACTGTTCATGCACTTACAGTTGCACCAAAGCGTTAATTAAAGCAGTTAGTTACTAAATTCTAATAATATCGCTATCAACAATTTTATGAATAAGTACAGGAACAGCTGAGCGGTCAGATCGTTTCGTAGATCAAAGTTAATATCCGTTTAAAAACTTTCACTAAGACAATAAGACCTAACTACCTAATGAACTAATCTATGAGACAGATTGCCGAGTGTATATTATATCAAAGCTGCGCATAAATAAGTAATAAAAGAATTAAACCGAGGGCAGTATGACTTCGGTCCCAGGGGCCGCGTCACCGAAACACGACGAAAAGTGCGGCGCGTTAACCCAAAAACCTTTTTGGTCCATTTGGGACAATGAATAGGAGTAACAAAAGAAGTCCACTCGAGAATGTTTGATTTTATAATTACTGAAAGTCACACACACTGAAATGATGCAATATTTGTTTTTGTTTTCATATAAATGTAAAGAAAAAAATTGCTGTTGTTGAGCCACACTTTAGCGTACACTTTTCATGATAAAAAAGCACTTATCTAATGTTTTCACTTGCAACTGTTTTGTTTTAATATTTTCAACACACTTGCTCGTAAAGTGAGCCCTAATACATCGTTTTTAGGGCCATAAACCGAGCTATAACAAACGCGTGCAATAATATATAAAACACTAGTTCGTAATAGAATTAACCCTACAAAGTTAAATTAGTACCTTACTGCAAGTTCTATGCGAGTAAACAGAGCATTCCTAATTTAGCCGGGTAATACAGTTATTTTTTTTGACAACAAAGAGGTTTTATGCTGCTGAAAATTCATATACATTTTTGGAATAAATAAATGTGTAAGTCCTTAATTAAGTCAAATAAATATATAATTATTATCAAATTATTCATAATTCACAATATTTCGTTATAAAATATTAAAATATTTGCATTTTGTCACTTAAAATTATAATTTTGAAGTATTAGTAGTAGGCTGTATGCTCCTCACCCCTTTGATCGCAAAATATTCTTGCGTTGGGCGTGTGAAAAAAAAACAAAAAAAAACATGCGCGCCTTTTCCCATAATTATCATATTTTGTTTTTGCCATATTTGTTGCTGTGTGATAAATTACTTTATTTTTTCCTCGCAAATGTGTTGAAAAACGTCGTATGAAACTCGTGAGCTCTTGCTTATTGCACACTCGGCTGAGTTACGCCCTCGCCTGCGGCTCGGGCTTCAGACCCACAGCCACAAGCTAACTTGTCTCATAATGTACTATTTTTTGTCTTTTGTGTTTTTTCAATATCTTTAACTACAGGGTATTTCAGCATTTTTTTTCATATAGACGGAACATAACTTTAAAAGATAAAATATTGATCACGGCACTTAAATGTCAATTCAACTTCTTCTAGTTTCAAGAAACGTGAAACTAAAAATAATAACTAATGAAACTTATCTTGATAAAAAATTCTTTACAGTGTTTGTTCTTGAGCACTTTCTTTGCCTACAAAATGTTCTCTCGAGCGAAATGTTATTTTCATCAACTTAATGCAAAAATACATCAGCGGGAAATAAGATGAAAACTTCTGGTTACCGCAGAAATCCATTTCCAAGTTAAACAGATCTTTTTCTTCGTATTTTTTGCTCATTGACTGAGGAAAACTTTTTTTCATGTAATATTTTTCAAGAATTATCACTCTAGTCGCGTTAAAAAAGATTAAGCAACGATATAAAAGGGGATTTAATTTGCTTGAAGCGAAATGAGTATTTTAAAATGCACGTCTGTACTTATTACATTTTTCAATTTCCCATGTTCGTTACATTTAAACGACACTTTGAAGTACAAGTATTTATTATCTCGATTTTTATTTTAAAACGCTTTTTTTAATTGCGTTTATAATAATGAGTGAAACACAAACTTACACGATTATTGAATCATACCTACTAAAGTACACATTTTATTACAGAAATATCTCGACAAAACACTGCAGTCAAATGTTACTTAAGCGATGCCAAAGTGTCCTTATTTCTCCTTAATATAGTATTTCATTATGCAAACTCGGGGCCAAAGACAAGCGTGTCTCGAGCAATTTCCTTGAGATATTTCATGTCTCACTTTGGCTCTATCTCATTATTAGTAATTCTCTAGTAGTTTAATTATAGACCTGTGTTAAGGGTATTTTTAAATTGTTTCTATACGTTCAAATAGAATGAAATATATTTAACTTCTACTTTGATCCTAATATGATAAGGAGAAGAATTTGAAATGAAGCCAAAAAACAAACCAAAAAACCTGAGTCAAAGAGAAAAAGTATTTTATAATGTTAGTCTTTTGTTTGAGCTACTTGATGATAATATTTGAAATATTTTGATTTTGTTTAGTTAATATTTTCTCCAACACGAATTTTTCGAAAAGGACATTGTCAGAAAGAAGTTTTATATCTTGCTATTGAGAAATAACTGTCTTCGCGGACAAAGTCAGCTAGTATTTATCATTTACTAGCGGCCACCCGCGACTTCGTCCACGTGAACTTTGTTTCAGTTCGCGTATCAAGATAAAACATGCAACCATCATGCACCAGTTTTGAAGTTAAACTTTCAGAAATACAATTGTTTAAACCGCATTTAATTTTGTGCAGTAGTTTTTACGTGATGTGCGTACAAACATACAGATAAACAGACAAACACACAAAATAAAATATTGTTTTGGCTATCACTCTTATAATTTTATTAGACCTCTTAATTTATTTTTTCTTTATTATCTGCCAGTTACTACTATATACCCTAATGTATAGATTTAATATTAAAAATGTGGAAGTTTGAATGTTTGTTACTCAATCACGAAAACGGCTGAACGGATTTGGATGATACCTGGTACACAGACAGATCAAAGCCTGAATTAGCATATAGGATATTTAATCCCAATATTACGTTCCCGTGAGATGAAGTACATACTTCACGTACCTACTTGAGATTTCCCCAAGTTCATGACATTTGATATTTAATCTACCATGCTTCAAATTCTCTGTAAAGGGTTCTGAAACGGTTAGCTTACTGCCAACATTACAATATTCGAGCGAGAGGATGTGGTGCTCCTCCGCGCCCACGCGCGACGAGTTGCATTATGAAATTCAGGACAATATAACACTCGTTCGGATGATAAAATGACAATGAGGAGGAGGAAAGTCAAAGTTAAAACTTTTTATAAAGAGTATACATAATATTATCATGGGTGTAGATAAATATAATGGGTATAATGGTAATATAATCTTATTTAATTTCGCCCTAGGTTGCCTGGAAGAAATTGCTATGTAGCAATAAGGCCGCCTATTGTATGTTTCTTGTTTTTTCTGATTGTATCGTTTTTTCTATTATGTGCAATAAAGTCTTTATTATTATTATTATTAATGGGTGTAAAATATTGTTTGTTTCCTAAATAAAAAAATGGTGAAGATAAATTCTAAAGTAGATAAAAAATTAGGTATTAAAACACTCATGCGATACTATAATCACACTCAGCTTCGCCTTCGTGTTTATAATAAACCCACATTCTTGTTTTAATACCCCTCATTATAGTACAGTTGCATAAACAACTATAATGCTATCTGTCACTTTGACATCTATATACCTAGTACTATGTGTAATTTATTTATGTAGGTATTAAATAAGTTTTTATTTAATATGTCCATTAATTGCAGACGCTCATGCACCTACGTCACTCATACAATATGTATGCTGCTCTGAAAATTGAACTACTTATTTAAATGTAAAATGGAGCATTTTCATTCTGTCAGTAACAGGGCCGTTTAAAAGCTGTTTAAATTTAAAGCTCGGGCGAGAGATTTCGATACTAAATGAGCTCACGTACTAAATACCTTTTTTTTTACTTGCAAACCCTTTTATGAAACCATAATATTAGACACTTTCTAGTTTGAAACGATTTGTTACGATATTGAAAGTTTTTTTCTTTCCTATTTACACTATTTATGCACATTCTTGGCGAAATTTCCAAAAAATAAATGTTGGTAGTACCTAAATGTAACCAATATTAAGGGCATATAGGCAAAAAAAACAAAATATTAATTATCTAGGCACTAAAACAAGTAAAAACCAACTTATAGAAATAACCGACAAACGATCTGGATTTCGTTCGGTTTGGATTCATTAATTCTTCAAATTTACTAATTCGTAAACTCCCAAATTGGTCCCAAAAAAGAATTTGAACTCCAGCCCCACCCGACTTCAATAGACGTGTTTTTATTATTACGAATATTATTTCTTGCTTTTTAGAGGTAAGTTTTTTGAAGTCAGTTTGTTGTTTTTTTAAAGCAATTTTTACTATCATAATTCGATAATAAGTATGTAAGTATTTATCTAGTAAATAAGTATTTACATTATACACAATAAAACATATTCAAACTCTCGTTTAAAATCTAATCCGATTTAACATTCTGAACAAATAAAACAGCCGTTTTTATCCCGGAGTGTCATAACACGTTCCAATTTTCACGTTCATCAGTTTTATTGGTTCACGAGTGGTGTACCTCCATGTCATCCCATACTGACCTTTCTCTTATTTGGCCCTCGAGTCAGCCATTCGTAAGTGTCACACGTGACTACACTCTCTCGATTTACGATTTCACTTAGAACCCATGGATTCGATTATTTCAATTCGTTACACTCGATTCAGGGCATAAATTTGATTGGAATCGCTGGCGCCGTAATTTGTACAAATTAAATTAGCGCTGATTGTGATGACCATGCTTAGAACGTGCGTAACTCGTCAGACAGGTAATAAAAATAAAATACATATTGTCACGAATTCACAACACAAAAACAAGATTCATAAATGAACAGCTCCAGTCTAGTTGAAGAATCATTAAAAAGTTAACGAAACTAGGTACTTTTAGAAAATTATTTAAAGTGTGATAGTCCTCTATCGAGGTCATTACCTCGAAAAGGGTAAATAATTAAAAATTAATGCCCTTTACAGGGTTAATGATGCCCTTTTGATATATATTTCTATCTAATTAATTACCATAGAGTAGATTACAATAAAATAATTGAATTTCATTTAATTGATTACAGTTACACCTACAGAAAACGTTTCAAACTCATCATACGTATAAGTAAACACAAGATCGTGTTTATTAATAATTCACAAATCCATATTTTCTCCTCTACGCTGCGTTCATTAAATTCTTACGCCTTTCTAATTCCATTTACCCTTATCAAACGCATCTTACAAGGAAAACTGCGCAAGCCTCTTATCAGTCACTTCCTAGCTTTTATTTTTATTTCCCACACCAAATTATTGTACCGTGTCATATGTACCGAGTTTCACTCGTATTGGATAAGGGTCCTTACCTTTGTCAGAAATAAAGAGATATAAAATAATTCGAGTACAAAGAAATAAAACGTAATATCAAAAGTCCCTAAAGCGGCATTATTATATCTAGTAGGCAGTTTAATTCTGACTAAGCCATTATTCTTCTCATCAGTAAAGATAACATTTACATAAAATCACGTTCTTATTTCCATACGGGTTCAACAGATCTTACGAGAAATTGTTTTTTCTCACTTATGCTCTGAAATCTTATCATTCCATTTGAAAAAGGAATGCGGGGCGTTCCACATTTCCGAGGGGGTCTGGTTCATCACATTCTAAATTTAAAATTCAGGCCAGGAATGAATTTCAATACTTACTTCCCGCACCAGCACCAGTGCGGGAAGTAGGTACAGTGCGAAGATGATCTGGGTGGTCTGCGGCAACTTCTTTTTTTTGTTTTAGCTGTTCACAAAAACAAAAAAAGCAAAGGCACATTTGCACCATACAGCCATAACTTTAGTTCCTTTTTTCTGGCACGCAAGCCAACGACAAGACAGTTAATATTATAAAGGTAAAATTATTTAATAGGTACTATAATAACGATACAATAAAAAAAATGGTGCGCACAGAGTATATTACTATAAGAATAATAACATTTACATTTAATAATTGCCCGAACATGAATAATATAAATTTTAATATTAATTAAATTTAATTAAGTTTAAACCATCCACGACAATGAAATCGCTAGCTTCCCGTTCACGGCTGTAATGTACTATTTTAGCAAATTAGTGATGTTACCAATCCTTGAGTTAGTGCACAGTTTTGCACTTGTCCTTAATTTTCTTTTTATTTTTTGACTAACTTAATTTTGTGTTTGTTTTTTTGCAATCAAATCATTTTATACTTAAGGTTTGTTTGATAATATTCATATCCTGTTGGATACGAGGGTTGTAAAGAATTGTGCATATTTTGGTGAAATTTCGTTTGTAGGAAAATATGAACGTTAGTGAGCAATAAGCTCTTCAGTAAGTTCATACTTTGGTACTTACTAACTACTACTTTGTCGTATTAACATTCAAAACTTCTATTTCCAACTGTGAGACATCTAACAAAAAAGTTTTTTTTGCTATGTGTCTATGTGTAAACTGATGAGACAGTATTTTTATGATAAAATGTAATGTTGTGCTTATTATAAAGTTTGAGTATTCTTCATACAAGGAAAACGTAAGCCTCAAGTCATAGCTTTCATGTACAATGACTAACAAAAGGTCAAAACTGTTTTAGGCTTTGATTGGGAGATTGTAGTATTTTTTTTGCTTTTCAATTTTGCGTCTGTGTTAGAAAATTATGCATTAATATTTTCACAATAAGGATGGTGACTAAGTCTTGGAACCGCTTTAATTTTATAGAGGTAGACATTTTAAGTAATGCGAAAAAAATATAAAAAAAATTACCTTAATTTAAATAAAGAAATCAAAGTAAATTGTTTTAATCTCACGCCGTTACATGCGTTCCGATTGGCGTTTGCAGTCACGTCATTTTGTGCATTATTTTAAATATTTTTTATTTAACTCATTACGCATATTACAGTTACAGAATATGTTTTTTTTTGTATTTTTATATTCCATTCTATATGTTTGCGATTCATGTCACTATCCATTGTATACCTATATTTAATTAAAGTAAAACGAAATTAAGACAATTAATATATTAGAAAAAATACTAAAAACAATCGACTCACCTTGTCCATCAGCCATTTTTAATGTCCCCACTGCTGGGGCACAGGCCTTCCTTATGGGTGGATAAGGAGGAGGGCCATAACCCACCACGCGGGCCCAATGCGGATTGGTGCTTGTTAACGACTGCAAATGCAGCTGGGACCAACGGCTTAAGGTGCCGACCGACCCTTGCGAACGTTGCTTAACATCGGCAATCGCTGGGCCAGGCGCTAAACCACTGCGCCACCGAGCTCATCATAGCATAGGCGGGATATAAAATAATTGATCAAATCTACATAACGCAATTGCTATTCAAAATAATTTAACAAAAAACCACAATCAAAACAACTTTCTAACTTAGATAACTAACGGGTCTGTGTTTGAGTGTACACGGCGCGGCGCAGGGGTGAAAATAAATTAGCTATCATGACTAAATTGAATCTTGCATTTTGGTACATTTTGCACATCGCCTGGAGGCTCTTACATAAGAAGTAGGGTTACGCTGCTTACATTTTATAGCGGTACAAGGTTGAAAAGATTATAATTTTCCATAAAGCATCTTACAGCGAGTCGAAGAGAATATTATTTTGATAACGAAAACTGAATCGCAGATAACTGCCTATAAAAGTATCCAGTGTATTGGTATGGATTCTTAGCAAACAAAACTGCATATTGACTGCTAAATGATTAAATTTCCTTGTTACGTTACATACATACATATACTCACGCCTGTTTCCTATGGGGGTAGGCAGAGACTATGGTTTTGATCGGATTGTTACGTTAACCTTCTCGAAATCATAGTGTGTATGTAACCGAATAGTTGATCTATGGTGAAGAAGAAAATCTAGGGAATCTGACATTGTATTTACTGAATACTAAAATTAAAACCAACCAATATTAAGCCTCTTTCAGTTTCCTATTATAATAAATTCATTTCAATTCTAAACAAATTGAACTCTCTTAAAAGAGTTCTGGTATTGATTTTGTGGGGGCTGTTAGCTTTTGAACATTCCAAAATACTCTTAAACCCTTTCAAATTACTTCAGGGATATAGTCTGAGGAAAAATTTTGTTTTCCTTGATATTTTCTGAGGAGAAAATACTGAGAATTCTTATATTAAATGGTAGTTTTCTTTAGGTTTGATAAGACTTATGTTTAATCATCTATAGATTTTAAACAGAAATATTATATTCAAAATTATATTATTCAATCTAATTATATTTCTAAACTCAACAAAACTTATTTAACTCAGTAACTGTGCCACGCCTAGTAATAAAACTCAGTAAAATTTTCCGCTAACTTCCGTTTTAGCTCATAACTTATATGATATCAGATCACCAATCTGCACTGCAGCCAGCTTTAAAAAAACTATTTGCTTCATCTCTCAATGCGTGGTTTATTCACCAACTCGACACAAGAGACTGGACACGCGTGTGTCCAGTTGGTTAAACTCAAAAAGTATAACTTATTATTTCGTCATCTGGTCACGCCAAGATTTTGAGGCGTGTCCATTAAATAAAATCACTTTTATGTTTTCGCCAACTGGACACACCCAGTTATTTTGCACAAAATTAAAAATTAAAAACACAAAAACCAACTCTTAAATAGTTAAAAATAATATTCTTCCAAGCTCAATATGTATTTCCTTTTATTTTTATTTATTTATTTAATTTCGGACGACCAACAGCTACTATAACATAAAACAAAACATAAATAGTAACAGAAAGCCAATTATAGGTCATCACAAATATAAAGCAAAATACACTTAACGAGCACTATCTTAATAATTAATTATCTTACAATTATACAATTAGGTCGCATTGAAGAAACAGACTCATAATACGCTTGATCGATGCTTCACTTGTCGCAAAAAGATCCAAGTCCGCCTGGCGCGTTGCCGAGTTAAAGCTATATTTATATTCATTATTTGCAAACACAAACATATAACTGAGAAAGTCTAGTCCTTTGAAATCGAGATTTTACCATCTGTGGTAATGAATTTCCCAGACTACCGACTAAACAGTACGAGTTCGGTAATTAGTATGGAGTGTTTAATTGCCTCAAAACTAGCTCTCGGTGCGCGCAAAAGCAACCGATTGGCTCTTGCGACATAGTATATTGAAGACCAGTATCTGAGTATTGTTTCAGCTCCGTTTAGGTTAAGCTAACCCACATAGTTACCGCACTTTTTCGAGTGACAAGAAGTGTCTTGCAGTTTTAATTTAGAAATATTATTAACAATAAACTGGATAACAGTTAATAATCATCAAAGTCAGTAATGCTTTGCCAATAGCCCCCAGCCGTGGCGACACAAAAAATGACTAACGATTAATATCATCATCATCTTGTATAAGGATTGTGTTGTGTTAACGGTGAGACAACTATTCGTATTGCAGGTGATTCTGAAACTACACTCACTTTTGCAATACAACAAGGATTTTGAGACTAGGCGTCGTAAGTATCAAGTGTGCTCATCCTCTGTTACTGGGCACTCCGGGTATAAATATATATCGTCTAAACATGCATGAAGTAAAAAACTCTATGGTTGTCTGGTTGAAATCGTTATCGTATGACGATATTGAATTGCTTTTAAAATCTGTAATTTAATTCCATTTAAGCGTAATTTTTCATAAAACACACCCTCTCTACACACACACACTCACATTCACTTTACACACCGTGAGAGGATTCACTACACTTTAGAATTATTTTAAGTTTTTCGCAATGTTAAACACATTTTTTGCGTTGAACTATTTCCATCTATGTAATCGAGTCCTAATAAGAGCGCTGCACCTGAGATACAGTTTTTACTAGTTTGGGTGTAGATGTCATTAGATCGTCACACAGGATGTCTTGTTTATTTAAGTAAGATGTTTAAAAACTTGTATTATTGACATAAATGTCAATAAATGTTTTATTATTATTTTTAAAAAAGGTTTTAACTTTTCACAGCTCATAGCTATTATTATTATTATTATTATGAACGCTTGAACTAAAATATTCCTTACTGACGAAATTGTCAACTATGACTGCTACTTGTTTTGCATGGATTTGAATGAAAAACGAAAAGTGCTACGAGCCAGAACAACGATTTTAGTTTTTAAAACTGCATTCGCTATTGGATTTTATGCTGAACTTTATTGTGAAGCATCTGCTGCGAGAATTCTTTGTTGTAAGAATACAAATAAAGGAGATGGTGTTCCTTCAAGCATTTTGTAATTAAAATAGAAGACATAATATACTGAAAAGCAACGTAAAAAATTCACGGAGATGTAAGGTGACAATAGACAGTTGCGTGGGTTATTCTCTATCTTTTTACTTATTTTTCTTACTATACTTTTATGACAACTCGGGCGCTAATTAGTATGAAACACAATAGTTTATTCACATAGATGGTCCATACCGTTCACCTTTATTAACATGTTTGATTAGTATCTAAAATTGAATAAAAAAAATCCAAGTAATCAATCACATTTTATTCTTTTCCGACAACCCTGACAAAAACGTCGAAGACAAAAATATACGCAAACAAATTTCAGTGAACCCGGCCAAGTTCTAAACCCATTTATGTATCTTTGAGCCTTTAACGAAAAAAGTTTCGTCATAATTCCATTCTAAGTAAAAAAGTAAACAAACAGAGTAAAGAAGGCAATCAAAAGTTGGGTAAACAACTTCTCGGCGCTTACGTGAAGAGGGCCCCGAAATGTTATAATATTACGGTAAATCCAGGAGCCAGAGTATACAGAAATAAGGTCTCATTTTGATGTAAGTAAAACAAATTATGGGCGTTTATTTAAACTTTTTGGTAACAAATTTATTAAACAACGTGTAACAGAATTAATGGCTAAACCAGAATATCGATTAAACTGAACAACTTTCACTATAGGTACTCTGAAATCACGAAAAAAAACAGCTGTTTCATTCAAAAATTAAGAAAATATAAAAATTTATTGTATGAAGCATAATTTTTTTTTGCGATTTCAGAGTTGTTCCCATAGTAAAAGTTGTTCAGTTTGATGGTCCCTATCTGCCATATTCTTGTATAGCCGCACGCAAAAATGGCACCTCAAATAGCGTCCCACTTACAAACTTGGCGATTATTTTGTACATAATCACTTCTTATTTTGTACAAACTCACATTTTATATTACTTATTTTTTACAAAACACATCTTTTATCACTTACTTTGTGCAAAATAAGCGCCCAGCAAGCCAAGTGGGACGCTATTTGAGGTGCCATTTTTAGACTCTGACCGGACATCTAGGATTATCATTGATCGAAGAGTATCTAGGATATCATTGATCGAAGAGTATACTAGAAAAAATTCAACGTGTCACCAGGATTGAGGCGGAAATCGAATCAGCGACCTTTGGAAGTCCGTGGTGCAGTGCTTTCATGCTCTCAAAGAGCATTGGACCAACCTTCCAAAGGTAGCGGGTTCGATTCCCGCCTGAGACATTTCGGGGGGCCTATTACAAAAATAATCACGATGGTCGGACGCAATACGCCGGCGTCGTTCAATTTACTTGATATTGAACCTTATACGTGAGTCAATAGAGCCACGGAGTGGGACGAACACTGTACGCTTATCGTGATGCTTTTATGTAATAGGTCCTCTGGTGAAAACTAAAGAGTCGAATTTTTTCTAGTGTATTATTTAGTTTTGTATAAAAATATTGTATAAAAATAGCATTGTGAATGCTAACATTTTCATTATATTAAAGCTCCTACATAATACTATGCCGGCGGCATGGCTTGAGACTTTTATTATTGTAATTTAAAGTGTGTAGTAGTAAATCCAGAAAAAATATAATTAAAAGTAAGAGATCAGCCGAAGAAAAAATATAACGTAATATTTATCTGTTTTTAGAAATATTTACAACTAGCTTCTGCCCGTGACTTCGTCCGCGTGGATATTCGAGAAATCCCTAGGGAACCTTTAACCAGGATAAATAGTATTCTGTGTTTTAATTTCATCAAAATCAGATCGGCCGTTTTTACGTGATTAGGCGGGTCCCTACCAAGCGCGCTGCCTCGCCTTTTCCTCTCAACCTCCCTCTCACTCTCCCCCTCCCCCTCCCTAAATCAATTTAACTTATGGTAATCGATTAAACAACATAATCTCATAGTGTAAAAGTATGTAAGTAAGTAGGTATAGGTACCCAATAAATACGATAGTAGCATAACTTCTGTAGTCTCTCTAATTTGTGGTACAATCAAACTTTCATCCCCTATTTCAACCCCTCCAACCCTTATTTTGCAATAAAAGGTAGCCTATATCTTTTCTTGAGCTCTACTCTATCTCTGTATCAAATTTCATCAAAATCGGTTCCTTAGTTTAGTTGTAAAAGCGTAACAGACAGAGTTATTTTCGCATTTATAATATTAGTATGGATTATTCGATTAAAAGTGGAGTGGAGCTCGGTGGCGCAGTGGTTTAGCGCCTGGCCCAGCGATTGCGGAAGTTAAGCAACGTTCGCAAGGGTCGGTCATGGGATGGGTGACCAAAAATTTATTATCTCTAGCTCCTCCGTGCTTCGAAAGGCACGTTAAGCCGTTGGTCACGGCTGCATTTGCAGTCGTTAACACCCACCAATCCGCATTGGGCCACAAGGAAGGCCTGTGCCCCAGCAGTGGGGACGTCAAAAATGGCTGATGGACATTTTATTAAAAGTTAAGCTATTTTTTTCTGAAAAATATTTACTTATTTTAGTGGGATGATACTTGTATTCGACTGGTATTGTGCACAAATTGCCTTTTTAACCGAACGAATAATGCAGAATGTCATTACACTTCAGTGTAAGCCGATGCAGATTGTGTACATCGCCATTTGAATGAAACGATTTTGTTTTTCGCATTCACAAACCAATTTGTAGCGCTTTTAGCAGTGTAATCGTGATGTGCAAACACGCTATTCATTTAAATTATTTACCTGCAAGTGCGCTTTTATTTGAATATTCGAGGACAGTTCTATAAATTTTTATAAATATATTAAACAAGAAGGATAGTGCTTTTCAGAACCTGAAACAGCCTTTCAATAAATTTACTTACAACTATATTTTTAACTTAGCAAGGAATAAAATGCTACCAACATTGAACATGAAAAATAAAAATGAAAAAATATATATTTCATAAAAACAAGTGGGTAATACAGGGTATGGTTGATTTCTCCTTTTAAGTGTAAAAACACTTGTACCAAGAGAAAATCGCTCTCTCACAACAACATCAGTTTTTCGTGTTTTTAAAGAAATAAAACAAAAAACTGAATAACAAAAAATATTAACTCTAAAACTCTAACATTGTAAGCAGTTTTGGTTTGATTTTTTATAAATAAATATATATAAGAAAAACGAAAACTAAACAAATAGGTACACAATTAAAACATTAATCTGAAAACTTCCACCAAACTCTGACCTTTCCAAGATAGAAGAATGTTAATACAATTAAGTTTCATCCACAATTTCAAACATTCATTTGAAAAAAAACAGCCATACTCTATAATATGTAGCCCAAAACAGCTGCGTTCCTTTGAAAGCACTCCAAAAACTGAAATTTATAGTGTGCTCGTGAAATCGGCGAAGTGTAAATCACAAGATACTGGACGTCCGGGTAGTATCTTTTAAACAGTTCTGCATATGAAATTATGATATACAGCTTATGAAAATTCCTACTGACCCTTCCCAGATATAAATCATGGATGGATAGGATTACCTCGACTGTATTTTATGTCGCGTCCAAGGGCCTGGAGATGTGAAATATGATGTACTTACTCTAAGTAAGGCTCGAATGATGAATTATTTATCATTTCCATGACAAAGAAAATTTTCGTAGAATAATAATTTGATTTTAGTTATTTTCTCAAGTTTTGTGGGAAGAAGGAAGTATTGTATAATGATGGTATGGAAGTCACGTATTATAAAAGATAAGAAGAAAACGCTAGTTGGTGTTTTTATTCAGTTACCTCTTTTGTACATCTAAATCGTGGAATCTAGAAACACTTACAAAACTATCTATCTATTAAACTAGGTGTAATAGAATTAATCTAATTCATTATTAACTTGCGTAAATGATTATAGATTCCATAAAAAAATAGTGACAGCCAGATACAAAAAAACAAAACATTTATTATAAATAAGTAGTACTAAGTTTCTTAAGAGCTAAAAACTGCAAATAATGAAAAAAAAATTTTTAGCAGACTGTGAAAATAAAATCACTAAAGACATAATACTTTGATAACCTACATAATAGAGAAACTGTAGAGCGCGGATATTTTAATTTACTTAATTAAAAGATCGAATTTAATTATAAGGTTGTAGCCCCGACCCTGTCCCAAAGGACTTTCGTGAATCAGCCATTCACAAAAGTCCACTCCATTAATATTAATCGACCGTAACTGTTACAGTATAAGGTTTGAAATCATTTAACTGTAAATGTGTATAAAAGAACTGTATTCATTAGGTGTTACTGGCAAGTAATTTGTTTAAAATAAAATACAGAATATAGATTTTGAACAAAATGATATTTAAAACTAAACTAGACAACCTTTCAGCATAAATAAATATTCCCACAATATTTTTATTCGTCCTAAACAGACTCTGTACTAGGGTGATATGAAACGGGATAGAAACAAATAACATTATAATGTGTTATACACGAGTGGCTAAAGCCGCCACAAGCCGCCGGCGCCGCACGAGTTTTACCGCACGGCGAAAATCAACAAATATATGTAAAAAACAATTCTACCTAGGCCGCAGGCGACTGAACAAACTCATCTGATCCGGTGGTCAAAAACGACGTTATTATTACATATACTTTATTACCTACTACGTTGTTAACTAGGTTACGCCAGCGACTACATAGACGACAGCAACGCCATCACCGATGTGTCACCTGCGATTCAATTTTACTAGCGACTTGTTAGATGACTAAAGTCAACCGTCACAAGTGACTAAAATCGACCCATGTAAACAGCCTATAAACATCAATGCTTCGGAAATTAATGCTTGCCTAACAAAAATACAAATTCACATACCAGGATTCTGACCTGGGACTTAGCTCAAGAGGCAGAAACATTGCCACTGTCTGTTGTCAAAGCAATCGAAGATCGCACGCTGTCTTGAAATAAAATTACTTACTTATACCTCTAAAGTCAAACCGAACGCCACACTGCAGACGGAAACTCCTTAGTATTCGCAAATTGTAACAAAGTTGGGAGTTAATAGACAAGTTGAATCTCATTCCCGTAGGACCGGGTCCACCTGGCTATCCCAACTTTGGTATCCCGGCAAAATAAAGCAAGTTTCGTATTTCAGTCGTACTATTTTTAACCATCTCAATGTTTAAAAAAGTTGATTAGGGTGAAGAAGCTTCATTATAACAATACACCGTTAGAAATTTCTGAAAAGAAATAAAACGCAATTGTGGTGGCTTTCTTTCATTGCTAGTTTTAAAGTAATCAAACACAACTACCGAATTGCCACAAATTAAAAAAAGGTTGCTTTTCTGTAATTTCGTGCTTAGATACTTACTACCTAATAAATGTTGCCTTTGCGTATGATTTGTGTTAAAATTGCTTTTTATACTGCACACTGACTCCTACCCTGCACTAAATATAAGATTGTGTTGGTTTATAAATCGAACATTGGCAGTACCATAGTATTATATTATCTGTGGCAGTACTTAATTTAGTACCATTGTTGCCAACCCAAAAAACGGTAGTTTTATTTTATCTGTGGCGACATTACTCTAGGCGCTACGATCCCAGCACGCCATAAATTTGATTTTATATACTTCCAAATACTTTCAAGCTAAGACTCTTTCAAGATTAACTAAATATATTATACATGCTGAAACCATTAAATTTCTTTAGTTAGATGGTTCCAAAATATTCTTGACTTTGGCTGTTGATTGTCGATTTTTAATGTCAGATTTAGTTCGATACCTTGTTGATGCCTTTTAACCTGTTGGACGAAAAAAAAATACCTGCAAGTATCTTTGTAAATCATCTCTTTTTTAAATAACACTATCATCAACAACAACTGCATTACATTACTCAACTTAATATAAATTATTTATCAAAGCCACGAAAGTCAGAGTAGGAACCGTATGGCGCAGATTACCATCCAGGGAATCGATTTACTTAGAAGTTGCAACACTTGCTACAGCACAGACTTCATGAATACGACGTGAACCGGTGCACTACAGCCAATGTAGTTTAAACAGCTTAAACTTGACCGCAATAACCTAGATGGAAATCTTTTCAATACTCAGAGTACATAGAGTTTCAATACTAAAATTCAGACTCGGGGTTGGCCTTAGAAATGGGGCGCCTGATTTTGGAATTGAAATATATCGCATTTTGTAGAGTTTCAAAAGGCCTTTTCCAGGCGCGGAAATTTGTGTTTTCATTTTTATTATTATTTTAGTGTTTGTGAAAGGAAACAAAATTTTGTATGACAAATGTCACTATTTCGTATTTTAGCGTAAAACGCAACACGTTTACACACTTTTTCAAGAAAGACCTTTGGAAAACAGACAATTAGGTGCGACTATGAGCGAGCGTAGCGAGTGAGGAGGAGGTTAGGTTGTATTGCGACTAACAACGCACGAGCCAAGCGAGCGAAGCGAGCGTGCCGCGGCAGCCGGGGCCGTGAAAGAAAGAACTTTGATGTAATAAAAGTGTGTTTTGAGGTAAGGGTTTTTAAAATCATATTATATCTCTGTAATTATTCATTTCCGCGCGGCGGGAGAGGCACTGGGGGGTTTCCCTCGCCCCCCTACCACTCCTATATATCTCAATATTTAAGCACCCCATTTCTTAAGATTGCCCCAGACTCACACTTGCCCATTTCGTGGTCAGAATGGTCTGAACTGCTTTTGCTTTTGTAAAGTCAGTTGATACTTAAAGCAGTGATAGCCAGTCTGCAGTGTTTTTATTGAGGATCGTAAAATCCTTTTGAGACCAAAATACCTGCAGTATTTCTGAATATAGTGCAGCATATTTTATTTTAAAGTGTAGTTGAGTCACTTGATAAAATAATTATAATAAAAAGGAGAATAAAATTTTAAAATCCGATATCTTTTAAATTGTTAACAAGTGCATACTAATTAATATCTTGTAAAGGCAAAAGACTGTGCAAAACATCCAAACATTTACGTAAAAATAAATAATTAATTAAATTATTTTGTATATTTTATTACAATGCAGTTCGACTATAATAAAAAACAATTATAGAATAGTAACCCAAACACAAAAAGTTGCAGTTCATACAGCAACTTTGCATATTGAATTATAAAAACAACAGAATATATTCATTAAACTTCATTGTTAAGATCTATGATACAATGTTAGAGAACAGACAGATTAATAAATAGGTACATATTTTGATTTATTCACGACCCAGTCAACAATATGAACTTGCCTTAAGAAATCCAACAAAATGTCATCAGTTGTAAGCTTTGATTAAAACAAAAAGAGGTAGTAAGCCATAATAGTTCTTCTTTAATCTTGGATTTACGAGAATACCTATTAATAAAAGGTCGAAAGTAGAGCTGTACTTACTGAGACTTCATTTTTATTTTAAAATTAATAAGAAAAAAATTATAATAATGCATTTAAAGATTTTTGAAAAATCGCCTGCTTTAATCAGGAATCGAACCTACCAAGAATAAAAAAAAAGGGTTAAGGTCTTCACTTTACATACTGCTCGATATATCTCAGAGTTCCTTTCAGACCACGTTTTTAAATACGACTGAAGTGGACCTAGGGAACCTTGTATCGGCATTATTGAAACTTCTCCAGTTCTCAAAGGTCTCGCTTGCCAAAATATTCCAAACGCTTTCCAATATTGGCGGTGCCGAGTGCAGTTTGGTGAAAAATCCAGAAATGGAACGGAAATTGGTAGGGGTGTCACAGCGCAATATAATCGTAGTTGTGCAGCCGAGCAAACACTTCTGTTGCAGCATGCACTCGCTTCGTGGGAGTTTTTCATTGCTTTACGCCTCGGTTTGAGCTACTGCTGAAATAGCGGTGGAGCAAGCGATGTTTAGAATTATGCAACTGAGCTACAGACTGATATGTTTACTTACATGATTCAATCGCAGGAAATGTAGGCAGGATTTCTTTCATCCATGTTTTGTTACATTTTTGATCATTTTTCGAAAACGCTGAAATATGTTTTTTTACATAGCTCCGCTATTTTGAAAAAGTTTGAAATCGGTCAATTACAAAAAATACTCATTATAAAATAATCAAAGGTTATGAAAAAAAACATAGAACACTCCGTGCTAGTAATTATCACGTCAACAACATGAAACTTAATTTCGAATGTTTGTACGGATTTCATACCTAGTTAAATACCTAGTGAGCGAAAGATACGATGGGAAATATCTAGAGGTAAAGTCACAAAATACTCCAACATCTAAATACGGTGTGTTGGTGCGAGCTTCTAGTGTTGCACGCATTTATAGTGAACGATGAAACAAAACTTTAGCTTATACAGTAAACCAAATTCAATCATAGGCCACCACAAAACCTTGACTTTTAATAGCGGCCGCCCGCGGTTTCACCCGCGTGGTTCCCGTTCCCGTGGAAATATCGGGATAAAATGCACCCTATGTTTTATTCTAGGCTATATACTATCTGTGTGCCAAATTTCAACCAAATCCGTTAAGTAGTTTATGCGTGATTGAGGATCCCATAAACTTTCACATTTATAATATTAGTAGGATGATAACATTATTTTTTATTTACTACAGGATGATGTTTTGAACAATCGACAAATTTTGTGCTGTTGCTTAGACCGTTAAATTGAACAACTTTATCTATGGGACCAAGTTAATCAGAGCAAAAAAATAATCATCTGTTCCATATAAAACGTCAATATCTACTCGAGTAATTAATTGATTGATTAATTACTCGATTAATTGGTCCCATAGACAAAGTTGTTCATTTTGACGGTCTTTAGCCACACTAAAAATTTAAACGACTTTTTTCGATTTCATCCCTTGTATCATACATTTTTAACCCTAATTTCGCGCGGTATAAGAAGACTTTAACTAACCTCCTTAAAGACCAGGAATCAATCCCACCCACCTTATAAAACTTACTTTGCATAATTACCTAAAATTTTATTGTTGATTTATTTTTGTATTTTTTTTTCATATATAATTCATCTCATTTGTTAAAAATAAGTTGTTCCCTACCTACTGTTAATTTATTTTTCGTATAATTGTGAGTATTTGTTAGTTTTTGCATTAGATAATAACTAATCGTACACTACTTGTGGATTGTTGTCTAGTCTAGCTATTATCTTATTCTTAAAGTTGTTATTTTAGAGATGATAATCTGTCAGTGTACCTATTTATAAATAAATAATAAATAAATAAATATATTAAGGTTTCAGTGGCCTTATGATGAAATTGTTTGACTGTACCATCCTTAATGACAAAATTAATAGCCACAAAACGTTTTCCTCCAATGTCGCTTCCGTGCTTACGCAAACCGCAGCCTTTTATACGCTGTGGCTTACGTTGTCATTTTTCAAACGCCCCTTAGCGGATAGGAGTACACATTAATCGAAGAGGGTTCAACGACTCCTCGTAATCATGAGAGGGCTCTTCGCATAGTCTTTAACCACTCTGTTATTTAAGATAAAGAATTTAAAAAGTTGATAATCTTTATAAAATTCTGTAAAGCATTAAATTGCATATGAAATCCCATTGGCTATCAGATCGATCAATGACAATAAAAGATTTAAAACTGCGCTTAATGGCTTTCTTTCTGAAAAAGCTTATTATGACATAAGAACATTTTTAAATAATAAAATAGATACAATATAAGTAATGAATGACTTAAAAATAATTGCTAATAATAGATTTAAAATACTGACATTCTGCATTTGCTTACTATAATTTTATTAATAATGACTGTAATTAATTTGATATAAGTTTATTAATGATAATAATAAATAATAATTCTGAAATCAATATTATAATATTTTAGCATGAAAAGATTTATGTATGTTCATATACCTATAAGGTGAATCATGGCTGTACTTTACTATTCTCTGTACCTACCTAAAATCTTGTAATACCCATGTTTATGACCCAATAAATAAATTGAATTGAATAAGTGCGTACAATTATTTCTCAATTTTCGTTTACTCTTAATTCTTAAAAATCTGATCAAAAGCTTTTTTGGTAACTCCTGTTTCGAATTTTAATCAGATAAATATAAAAACGCTGACTTTTAAAATAGACCTAATTTGAAGTTGTATCTAAAAGTCACTTTCATAATTTCGTGTTGAAAGCTATAGCGATATACTCGTAAGTATTTCTCCTCGAGATTGATAAGTACTTACGCTGAGGGCCGAGATTTGGGCCCAGTCGGATGACCAGCAAATCCACCTATTGTTGAGGGCCTACTTCGGAAAACCAAACAACGATAATCGGTCAAACTTCGTTCCGCGTCGTGACATAATCCCCTCAGCAATAAGTAAATCGAACAACGAACTTCGTCCGTTATCGCAATTCCTTTTTCGTAGTAAGCCCTCTGGACTCCGAACAAAAGAAGTCATAACAAAAGTCCACACCGAATGAAAGCAAATCCCTCGAAATACCTTTTATCTTCTTTTTAAATATAAAGGGTAACCTAAAGCCAGTTTTTGTGAACGAAATTTCGGATTCAGTTACGAATTTGTAAATTAAATTATATGTCAGAAGTCCAGAGAACGCATACTGTACTTACAAGCCTATATTAAAATGTGGTCCCATTTAAAAGTCCCAGTAATTCATACTTCTGAAAGAATATTTTAATTCTCAAATAGGTATTATTTTTAACTCGCGTTATGTTAGTTCTAGTAGGCTTAAACATTAAATTATTAGAAGTTATGCATAATCGTATTATTTATTTATAAGCAAATTAATCTTGAATTTCTTGCAACTGTAAGTTCATATAAAACTTTTATGCATGATTCTTGAAAATGGCAACAATGTCTTAATAAAACTCGCATTATTATAAAGAATTGTGATAAGTATTTCATGGCTACCCATTTTCTTTGTTCTGTGCCTTACCAGAACTTCCCAGCACTAACGAACTGTCTTCATGAAAAGCTTTGACTATTGAAATGGTGCAATAAGGGCCACACCACAGCTACATAAGTAAGTAATAGCATAATACTAAAGTATAGTCTATCTATACCTACCATACATTAAAGAAACGATATTTTTTCTTTTTTTTTTCATCTTGCGATTGCATCGATACTGAATCGCATTCTAGCAGCTCTTTCAGCCTTTTTCTAAAACTTATGGGAATTCAGCGTTTTAAAGCTGGACTAAAGTCCATGTACGGGTACGGTACGGTTTGATAAGTCCATGAATTAAGTTCATATTTTTATTTTATTTTTACGAATCTTTACTCTACATTTTTTTCAAATTTGTCAAATTATGGACTTCAAGTGACTTCTAACTTTTCTAAATGATAAGGTCGACCCTCTCGGCTGCACTCATAACATCAAAACTCATCAAATTACGATACGAATAATTATTGCATTATACATTTTCTAATTAGCCTGCTGAGATATTTCCTCCTATCCAACATGAATAAATGTCTTGGCGGGCAAAGATTTTCATCATGCCAAAAAGTGGTGGTTGAAATGGGTTAAAGAGGTAAAAACTTCGTTGGATTGAGTACGCATACCTACAAAGAGATTATGTAGAGAAATAAAACAAAAAATGCCGAAAAAAGTGTTTCTTCTTTCCAAGGTCATGAACTTACCCTCGTATTAGAATAAGATGGTATGCATTCGATTGCGTTCATTGCGTTGCGTTTGATTATTCTATATCGAAAATGTGGGATTGAGCGACTGTGTTGATGCGCATCGCGTTTTTGCAACGTTTGTGGGGCGAAAACATTCTGTCGCTGCATATAGCTTTCCGAAAAGCATCTAATTCGTTGATGCCAAAAACCGTGTGTGCTAACAGTAATACTGCTCAAAAGCTATTCTGCAGTAAGCGATAAGTAACCCAATCTCATGCTTAACTGCTTGACAAAGCGTTATAAGGCCTGCATTTGAGTCTGTGGCGCATAGAACCAAAATTACGTGACTCAGTGCATTAGCACTCGGGTGGTTTTGGCACCGATTTCACCCACTGCGAACTAATTTCGAATTTGTTGAAGAAACGATTCCGTGCTAACTTACGGGATTTCTACGAAACGTTGTTTGGAAATTCTTTAGCTGTTCTTTTAACTGCTTTCGGAGACTGCGAATCTTTTTAGTACACATAAAATATGAATGAGGATAGTGCTATATTATGTGGGGGCTAAATAATGGGCAATAAAAAATGGGTACACCGTAATACTGCATGACCACATATTGCTATGTGTGGGGAGCGGGGCCACGAAAGTAAGAGGTGTATCTGTCGCCATTTATCTCAGAAATGGCTGGTCCGATTTTGAAACTTTTTTTTTCAAAACTGTCGAAAAGAGACACATTTTCTTGTCATATAAAATAAATTAACAAATAAAGTTAAGAAGCGTCTTCATTTAAAAAAAAGGTTTGAAAGAATATCTGCTTAATTACACAAAAGAAACTCGAAAGATTTACTTTAAGTATAAAAAAAATATCACCAAAGAAAACTATTTGGCATGGACGACCGCCACTTTACGAGCAAATTCATACTAAACTGTTTATTGCGTTATGAAGTTAGGGAGCAGATAACTTTATAAGTTTCCTTATGGGTATGACTATGGGTACGACCAACCATATAAAATGTCGGGAGTATGCTAACAACTATTTTAATATAAGCTGCCGCAAAATTTAAGTACTGACGAAAGTACTTTTTATTAATATAAAAATCTCATCTTATCGGAGTTGATGGTTTGACACTAGGATCATATTTATTACGCATTTTTGTATGTATGTATTTCGATTTGAAATAAGTTTAAAATAAATAATTAAGGCTTAAAAAACCAATACATATGGGGCACTTACACAGGTTGATTTGTCAGGTGACTTGCTAGGCAACTTTAGTCGAATAGGTCTTTTCCACCGACTTCAAAAAAAGGACGAGGTTATCAAGTCGACGGTTTTTTATTAACCGATTAACCGATTAATACAATTCTTTTTTTATCTCAAAGAACATAGTTCCGGTGTGGTCCCATAAAATTCTACGAAGACGCAACGGAACTCTTGAAAAACAAATAGCGCAAATTTGGAAATTGAGTTCTGGGCATTTTACTATTGAATATATTTTAATATAAAGTAAAAAAAAAATTTACACGCTGCGCTTACATACCTACCACAAAAAGTTGAAAATAGAAAAAGCTTTTTAAAAAAATAGGAATACCTCCTTCAAAAAACCTGAAAACAAAAACAGCTTCAAAATTAAATACCTCGTGTTTTATTAATATTGATATGTGTATCGAATGATTCGAATATTATTTCTTGCTTTTTAGAGGTATTTTATTTTGATGCTGTTTTTCAAATCAAATCAAATCAAATAGTTTTATTGAGTAGAAATAATGAAAATACAATTTGCATACTTTATGATTATGACATACTTACGTATCAAATTATCAGCAAAATAATGTTGAACGGGGGGTAATATGACAATTTTTACAATAATATCGGTCGCTGCCGCAAACTTGTTACTACACCACGCCACGGGCACACACACATAACAGCCACCAACAACAGCCAGCGCGGCGAACGTATAGTAGAAAAGTGAGCGCTAAACAATGTGTTATACTGGTCATAATAGTGTGCGGCAGTGATTGTAAGGATACATGAACCACTAAAACTTTGAACTTAAAATTATGTTACATTACAGTTTGGTAAGTATGATGTTGATTGCTGATTTATTTTATTACATATTAATGAGTAGGTAGTATACAGTGTACTGATACTTAAACTAGGCCGAGCCTGTATTATAAGTACCAGTTCCTTCCTAATGACTTAAGTAATATGGATGATGCAGTTTGCTTAAGTAATTTTACCTTAGTGTTTTTATTATTATTATTGTTATTCTCATTTTACAATCGAATATATAGGTAGATAAGTAAGTTTATTTTGTTTTGTTAAATTAGTTAGTACTTTTAAATTTTTTTTTTATTCATTATTACGCCAGAAATTATATTATTATTACTTATAATTACTAGATTTAATCTTATAATATTATTATTGTCCACTCTTTTTCTTTTATAATTTAATAATTTAAAAATGAAATAAAGTATATTATTTGGATAAATAATCATTTAAAATATAATACTTATTTATTTAGTGTGTGTGTGTGTGTGTGTTTGTGTGTGTGTGTTTGTGTTTTTGACAATCGCTTGTTAAATTGAATCGCAAACCTGATTTCTATGAGGTGGCGATTCAATTCTACAAGCGATTATAACTAGTCCAACATATTATTCTATTGAGTAATTCGATGTGCAAATTATAACATATTGTCACAAATTATTAATTATTTAATTTGTAGTCAATATTAAAATATTTTAACTGTATAATTATATATTTTTGTCTTTAGGAATTCTTTAACAGAATAGTACATTTTTTCTATTAAAAAAGTTGTCATAACATGTCATTATAATGTATCGCACTCACAGACCATACAACAAGTACTAATCACACTAATAAAGTTAATATGCGTATATTAACTAAATGATCGCACTATAATAACATGTCATGATGACAAGTCAACTTCAATGTAGCACATTGTAGCGAAATAAATATATTCTTATTCTTAGCACAACACTCTACGCGAGTTAATAAACAATAAAAAAGTTAGCAAAGCAATATTTTATTTTCCGCCTGATTACTTTAAAAGTTACTCGAATAACTTATTTAATTTCACAAATCCATCCATCAAAACAGATTAAAGTTTTATAATATTTTCACATCGTTACGAAATCCCATGATTAAATGGATGGTTGTTTATTTGACGCGTTTGTTTCAATTTGCTCGTTGAAATAATTTAAGGATCATGTAACTAAATTAGGGCTGTAATTTGATTTGTTTCCTTTATGAATTATTTAGCAGTGTCATTGATGTAAACTAATTAACAAGGTAAATGAAATCTCGGAAGAATATTTCATCAATGAAAGATTTTTGGGCGTTATATTTTTAGATTATTATTTTATCCTTGGATCTAGTAGGGCTTTTATAAATATTTTTGTCATTTAAATAGATACACCTTACACGCAAACATTTGCAATTTTACGTTTTTTTTTATTAAATGACAGAAACACTTATTATCGCTTATTTATTTTTCGTGCTAATCAAGGCGCTAGAACAAAATATTTGACTTAACTAATTGAGTAATTAAGTAGTTTAGTTATGGCCTTTTTAGGGTTCCGTACCCAAAGGGTAAAAACGGGACCCTATTACTAAGACTCCGCTGTCCGTCTGTCTGTTACCAGGCTGTATCTCATGAACCATGATAGCTAGAGAGTTGAAATTTTCACAGATGATGTATTTCAGTAGCCGCTATAACATCAAATACTTAAAACAGAATAAAATAAATATTTAAGGGGGGCTCCCATACAACAAACGTGATTTTATTACCATTTTTGGTACGGAACCCTTCGTGCGGGAGTTCGATTCGCAGTTGACCGGTTTTTTCAGTTTGTTTCATGAGTAAGACATTATATTTATAGCTATTGTTTAATGTTTAATTAATCAGAAGCAAAAGCAAACACGATGGTAATGGTGACACAATAGGACTCACACTCATGGCAATGTAGGAAATGTAAGTTTTCTGTATTGATCCAGGAATCAAAATCAAGACTCCAATGATGTCAAAGCCACTGAACCACAGGGGATGCCGTAGAACAAGAACCTTTATCGTGAAAAAAACCTACCTCTAAAAAGCAAGAAATAATATTCGTAATAATAAAAATACCTACGTCTATTGAAGTCGGGTGGGGTTGGAGTACAAATTACTTTTATTTTATTATAAAAGCCCCACCCGACTTCAATAGACGTATTTTTATTATTACGAATATTATTTCTTGCTTTTTAGAGGTCGGTTTTTTGTTTTTTTTTTAAACAATTTTTTATTTTTTTTATTTTTAGTGTAGGTACCTTGTAGGTAAGGTATATTATATATGTAGAAAAATCGGCTCAGCCAAACGTAAGATAATCGCGGAGAAACATACTTAAATACGGGTCAAACTGAGAACCTCCTTTTTTAAGTCGGTTAAAAAACTACACTTAAGATATCCCTCTTCCAACAAAAAAATAATTATCTTATTCAGTTTATAAACAAAGAAGTAATACGACCAATCATCGAGGTAATTCACACAAAGTCATACTATTTTCGTGCTTTTTTCAAAATTACTTGAAAAGTACTGAACCGATTTCCAAATTTTAAAAAATGGGACCAACTTGGGAGTGTACCTAATGTAATAACGTTTGAATCATTTCAATCGGTCCAGCCGTCTTCGAGTAATCGGTGGACATACACAAAAAAAAAAACAAATATACAGACGAACATAGAACCTCCTCCTTTTTTGGAAGTCGGTTAAAAAAGAACCACTAACTTCCGCCAACTGACCACGCTTAATACCTCAGATAGGACATGCCACATACTCCCAACTACGCCATAAAAATGGCATACCGCTTAAAATATGTAAGCACCAAACTTTACTAGAGGCTAAAGTGGCCGTAGCGTTGTAATGTCAGTCATTACTCTTTCAACTTCATCCCGATGTTTGCCAAATGGCCTGACCAAATCGTCCATAACACGAAGTTTTCCTTTTTCGACCGTTTTATGTAGGGAAATTCAATTTCTATGATACGGAAGCCCCCTTTTAGAAGGAATGTTTTCGAAAGCCAAAACTTTTGATAGTTTTCAACGAAGTTTGATGTCGTCGCTTATCTCAATTTATGCCAGATAGAAATAATCACATTTCGAGATGGCTCTACTTTCTTGTTTTCTTTAAATACCAACACTAACATGCGGAACGCAATATACAGTCTCTCACATAGATTATTATATTAAACCAATATTTTGTACAACTTACTTTAAGTCTCAGTGCTGTATTTACAGATCTGTGTGAGAGAACAAATAAGATTTATTTTATAATTATTTATTTATTTAGTCATTTAATCTTATTGCTAACCGACTTAGGAAAATCTTTTGTGAATGAAAGTTTTAGATTTTTTTTGAACTAAAATCAATAAAAGCATAATCATCGTGTTAATTAAAATGCATAACAACCTATCTTTTAATAGAAATCGTTTAGCTTCAGCAGTAACTTTTGACATCTTTACATGAAACCTAAGTAAGTACACTTCTTCGAGGGAACTCCTTATTTTTTTTTAATTATTTACGATGGATTGGACTGATCCTTTCAATTATTACTTCTCACATGTACCTACGAGTATCTCGATGACTTTAAATTCTTATTTTATTAATACCAGTTTATAGTAGCGAATATCAAGCTAAATTACTTAATCTGCAAACCAGCATAATGGAACAGAAAGGCATGGATACAAGTTTCATAATTGTTTCAAGGGAAATATATTAAGTGAGTAATTAGACACAATAAATAGTACCTTATAGCAATTAGAGAGGATTCTTGAGCTCGATATTGTACCAAAATTTAAGGCACAGCGTCTCCGTTGCAATCTCCCTAATAATATTATGGTGGTAAAACATGTAGAACTAATTTCTATTCAGTGGTAGTGGTACACCACCACGGGAGTTTTTGGCGGCATTTTGTCCAGTTCAGTTCGGTGGCTATTTTAATTATTTACTTGCAAATTGTTTCATAGTGGATATTGTGTCTTAAAATTGGTGCAGTTTTGTGGTACAAAGGTCTACGCATCTGAACAATATGTGGGATAATTGAAATAGGTGCGATTTTGTTTGTTTGAAGCTGAGACTTTTATTGTAGTGGTGGCTAGTGGTAGAACTTACTGAGTAAACGATATATTTGATGCCAAATGCTCCAAGCAGCATTGGAATGCGATGTACCCGCATTCTAATGTAAACTGAAACAATACCACTGAATTATTTATTAACACTTGACACTGGCAAAAATTACTCCCTGAAGAGGAGTAGATTGCCATATCAAAAATAAGAAGAAAAAGAACACCACCACTGAGAAATAGGCTGTCTCATTCAGTCAACTAGATTACAACTAGTAAGAGTTCTAGTAAGAACTGAAGGGTAAGGGGAAAGAAGGATCAGAGTCAGTGAGAAAAACTTCTCTCCTTTTTTACATCATGCCCTTAACAATGGGCATAATGTTATGTTATGTTATGTATGTTTTTTTTATTTTTTTCCTAGAAAGTGAGACCAAAGTAATAGTCATAATTTTTTGTCTGCATTTGCGCCAAGACAAAGGAGTTCCCAACAGATAATAATAAGGTAATGTTGTCATATCGTGAATTTTCCGTTGCATAATGACGATGTTTCATATTCCATGACAAATAATGATCCACATCTTACCCTTAACATCGGAACGTATGGCCCTGCTTGGTGTTGCTAATGAGCTACCCGGTTTCCTTGGCAAGCACATATCTCGGTCTTAACTCGCGAACTAAAACAACACTTCGGCAACTGCATACCGCATACCCCGGCGGCGGATACATTATTTGTTCTAGTATTAACTAACGCTATAATTAGGAACTATGTTTGAGCGTTACTTACTATTATCTGCAAACACGTTGCAGATTAAACAACAGATTTTGGATGCAATTTAAATCATTAACCTAGAATTGGATAAGTATAGCTTACACATACCTACCGGGTGTAACAGACCTTCAACGAAGCCGAGGTCTACGTATTCTGCCCATCAACAGGACCATTTCTGTTCAAAATTATTGCTGGGAAACGATTTAAATTTTTAGTGTAAAAAAGCATTACATACATTACCACGCAATGTAACGCGTACAACAGACCGCGCCTGCGAGTGAATGCTACACGGCTGCGTGCGGCCGAGTTGAAAGGCAACGTTTATGTGCGTGCTCATGAAATACATTGAGTGATGACGTTTTGAAGCCATTGTTTTTTACGAAATACATAAAATTTTGATAATGTTTCTGTAGACAAAAAATTAGGAAATAACGAATAAAATAAGATTACATAAAATTTTTGAAAAAAAAAATTGACTTTGACCTTCAATAACTTCGTAGCTATTGGTTTCCCAGGTATAGTATAAAAGACAAAAGTGATCCTGATGATGGGCGGAATGTGTGGACTTCGGCTTCGTTGAGGGTTTTGTTACACCCGTTATACATTAAGTATTAAATTTTTGGAAATCATTTATTAAAATCAAGATTTTCAACAAGGGATTTTAGAAGATAAATTACTCGTAAGCGATTTTTAACGTGTTGCTGTCAAACAAGAACAACAAGTAAATTAAAAGCTAAATTGAAAGTTCAATTCCAAAAAAAATTAAAGTGATATTTTAGGGTTTAATATTGCGTATGATAATTGACAGCCCTAGGCTTTAGGTGGCGACGGAAACCTAAATTAGAAATATTAAAGACTCAATTCGAATAAGATAATAAAAGAAAATTTTAAAAACCCAATATCGGATCCAGGTTTTTATTAGAATTGATTATAGAAATGAAGGGAATGTCAATAGAGCCTATAGCTCCAATTCTCGATTTTATTTTCTTTCGGACCTCGGCACAGACAGGTAATTATTCTAAGGAAAATCGAGCCTTTGTAATTTCACGTGTCAGTGGCGCCGGATTGGAGTGTTAAATTAGAGGGCGGAATCGAAGGCGGCGGTAAACAAAGTAACCATGTTTATACGAAAGAAATTCTTTGAAGAATCGGCGTGAATTCGCAATTTTTTACTCAATAACAAACAAACAAAGCTTAGAATAGCAGAAAACCTTAGAGTGTGAGATCACAAATGAATTTTGCTTGGCAACGTTTTGAATAGTCTTAGAATAATAATCTTAAGCATTTCGTTTCGAATAGACCAAAGGAATAGATCAAAGACTCTATGGGGCCTACATGCGCCAGCTATAGCGTCACCAAAACATTTGACTTACTCTTTTATAATCAATGTTAAATAAAAAAGAAAACTACCAAAGTTTCAATATGTCTCTAATATTTGTTAAATAACTTTTCAATAAATAAAAAAGTAGTAAATTTCTAGTAAATAAAAAAAAACATAACTTGTTATAATCCGTTGCCGCATGAGGGTCACTCAGGGCCTCCTTAAAATTTAAAATTATGACACTATAGTGTCATAATTTTAAATTGTAAAGATTCTTCAACTTTAGGATAAGCTATTTTCCTTTGTTGTTGTACTTAACAGAAATAAACAGTTTTAAATTATAAATTATTATAAAATAGTTTTCTTTCTTTCTAAAAGTTTAAAAACGGTATAATAACAAAAGTGGTCACTTTTCGCTTAGGTTGTTGTTTCATATCCTTTTATTTTATTTAACCATTTATTTCAGGCATCAATGGCCCATACCATAAATACCTTATAAACGAACATACATATTATAAACAATTTTACATAATATAGGTATATACTTTATCACGTTTATGAAATAACATCCTAGCTCAAAAGACGAAAGCAAAACTATCAAAATCTAATTACTTAAAATTAACTCTAGGACTTTCCACTTTTGCTGTTCGGTCCGACAAACTTCACTCATACGCGAAACACATTTTGAAATAAAAATAGGTACTATGAAACTGTGTTTTCTACACTTCTCTAGAGAGTTTCTGCATCAAGAAAATAATTTAGTTAATGAGTGAAGTAATAAATTAGGAAGTTAAGTTAAAACGAGAGTTTTTACACTACAACATAACGTTTATGTTTTTTAAACTAAGCTTATATTTTTTTTAGTAATTATAGCATTATAGTAAAATTGAGATGAAGTGTTTAAACAAATCAGTATTTTAATGTACTCGTATAATAAGTCTATGTTTATTGTACTCGTGCATCGAGGTAATACTCGTGTATGTAAAGTAAATGACCACTAAACCACTTTGTAGTTTTTGGATTAGGTGTGATAATTTAATACTTCTGGAGAAATAAATGCTTTTCGGTATGTTAAAGTATTAATTTCCTTTCTGAATCTGATGAAGAAACTATAATAACATGATAGTCATCTAACCGGGGTCTATTGGCACGTCCGCTATTTTTAATTGAGCTTCCACACAAGTAGACTTAGGGCTGCCAACGGTTTCTTGGCGAGCCACAATCTTAAGCCTTGATATTGTGTGCTTGGAATATTACAAATTCATTACCTTAGGAAATCTGATCGAAATGAAAAAAGGGGAAGACGTGAGTGGGAAGCTTTATGTCTTCATTTGGAGTCACTTATCTCTATTAGGTGAACGCGTGTGGCGATCTAGGCAGTCGTTTTTATATTGTATTGAAATAAGCTTTACTAACTTATGCTCTGAAATGTTAACATTCCATTTGAAAAAAGAATGAAATTTAGTTAATTTAGTTTAGTTTTAAAATTTAGTGCGGGGAATGATTTCAATACTTAGGGATAACGCCCACTAGCGATTAATCGCTGAGCGATTTTTTGTCGCCGAGGATAGAACTTACAGAGTTCAATACGTAAACGCCCACGAGCTACTCTTTGTAGCTGCGATAAACTCGGCGTTAATCGCGGCCCTTTTTTGTCGCTGGCTAAGTAAAACCTTTGCCGTGTCATTTCGCGGGCGACAATCGCCGCGATAATCGCAGCTACAAAAAAGCGCTCGTCGGCAGGAACGCTTATACTTATTTTCCGATCAAGTTATTCCAAATTCAGATAGGGTAGAATTCATCAGCTAGCATTATTTTTACGAATCTTTATGGCTGTATGACTGGTCACACGAACCAATTTGAAAATTAAATTTTTACTAATAAAAATTTATTTCCTCGCATTACCTGAGACAAGCATTATACAAGCCTTGTACTGTAAAGCTATCTAGTGCTAACTTCCAATTCTCTGATGTAATGTACTATTACAGCATTGACAGCTGACAGCCAGATTAAGATGAAAATTGAATCCTAAAATAACGATAGTAAAATTTCAAAAAGGCTGGTCCGGAGAACTTTCCTCAAATGAAGGAATCCTTTTGTTCGCAGCTGTTATCGAAATCTACTTGAAAACACAACACGGATGCAATTGAAACAAAGAAGTGACGTTCGGTATAAGTAACCACAAGCCGGAGTACACAGTATAAGAAATAATACAGTAGATAAACTTCATACTATGTTTCTTAAATTCTCATTTAAATGTCACGCGGGTGCCCGGAGGCACCCACGGAGCTCAACCGGGGTGTGTCATCTTACACTGTTTAAAAATCATAAAAAATGCTACAAAGTTGAATTAGGCAATACAATACAACTCCTCCCCCAATAGTGCAGATTTGAGAAAACTAAATACATATATCTCATGTGTAGTACTTCCAATATTATCTATTAAAGCTTGGGTCACACCTATTGCGTGTGCGTTACAGCACAGCGCGTTGGGTTGCGTTTTTTTTCATTATATGACAGTACATGTCACTTCGGCCGCTGCGCATCAGTCGTATACCGTGCATCGTATAGCAGTGCTCACTGAACACCTATCTCCAACCCAGTGTGTGTATGGCCATGCAGCAGTGTTTCCTAATGATTTTCCTAGTCATTTGTAGATGGCAGTAGAGCTCTTCCGGAGCTCGACCGGAGCCTCCGACGGGACCTTCGGTCAGGTTACGGTCATGCCAAGGTTCGGTTGATTACTCGTCAATCTCCAGTCCATTCACACACGCCTGTAGCAGACCTCCTTCCGCAGAAAGTCGCAATAGGTTCCGCCATGAGTTCTACAAGCGAAACAAATAGATTTTTCACGTGTGATTCCACCCATTTGGCTCCGACCGTTACGCCGTTGAGGCGTTGACATACGCGAAAGTAATGACGCAAACCGCTTCGTAGATGTGATCCTCATATATCGTCGTCAATAGAAGGCAACTTATAGCGGAACTATGGAAGAACTACCGCAGTGCCACTGGAACAGTTTGTGTGGTAAATAGTAAGTGATATTCTACTCTGCCGCCACACATACGCCATACGAACTTCGCCTACTGACAACCTATTGAGCCAAGATCCCAATAAGCGTTCCGCAGTAGTTGGCCTCCAACTTAATGCATTTTTCATGTCGTGACGGAGTTCGCAGTAAGACTGCCTCCGCTGGCCGATACACCGCATATATCCAACGAGGAGTTTCGATAAACTTTCCAAAAACTTCAAACGTTACACTTTAAACTTCGATACGTACGAGCACTTATGGCTTTTGAATTTTCTGTCTGTTGCGTATTGATACGAAATATAATGCTTTGTATAATTATAGTTAACTAGCTTCTGCCCGCGACTTCGTCCGCGTGGATATTAGAGAAAATCCTTAGGGAACCTTCAAAATCCCTAGGGAACCTTCAACCAGGATCTGACCAGCCATTTTTACGCATTACGGCTACCGGTTCCGGTTCCGGTTCCGGTTCCGGTTCCGGTTCCGGTTCCGGTTCCCGTTCCCGTTCCCGTTCCCGTTCCCGTTCCCGTCCCCTGGATGTGCATGTCCAGGTCCAATCATGGCCACCGTGTTGGACTTCAAAATAAATGTCATTTTCGCAACCACCATCCCATGAAACATCAAGAACGACATCCACATCGATTTTCGTCTTTACTTACCCCATTTACACCTTAAGGGAGGATTTTCAAAATAACAAAATATGGTGTTTGCCTATTTATTTTTAGACATGCTCCTACGAATTTTAAAGTTGTAATGTCTATTTTATATTATTTTTCCATACAAAATTTAAACCCCATTTTCACCCATTTAGGGGTTAAATCATGTCCACCGTGTTGGACTTCAAAATAAATCTCATTTTCGCAATCACCATCCCATAAAACCTCAAGAACGACATCCATATCGATTTTTATGTTTACTCACCCTATTTACACCTAAGTGGTTGATTTTCAAAATTACAAAATATATGTTTGCCTATTTATTTTTAGATGTGCTCCAACGAACTTTAAAGTTGTAATGTCTATTTTATATTAGTTTTTCATACAAAATTTGAACCCCATTTTCACCCCTTTAGGGGTCAAATCATGTCCACCGTGTTGGACTTCAAAATAATAGGCTTGTTTCCATTAAGAATAAATATAATGGATAGGGGTTTATAATGATTAATTATATTATGGAGAAAATAACAAACAATTTTAATTATTAAAAGCGTTTAAGATTAATAATATTTTTAAAAAATAAATTTCGTAAAATGAAACCTTTAGTCACGTGACAGTGAACGCCTATCAGAAAGCGTTACGTCACGCCGTGCGAAACTCCAATCTTGTCTTTGACGTTTCGAGTATCACTACCGGAGGCGCGTTCCAAACCTACACTCCGATGCAACCTAACCACAACCGAACGCAAGTTTTAGCCATTTTTTCCGTATTTCTCCATTGTTTGGAACATATATAAATAACTGGTTTGGCGTTTTTATAGTCGTGCTATCACACTGGGGCACTATACAGTACTTATGATATAAGAAATTCATTTTTAAACGATAAAAACTAGCTATCACGTACGAAGACACGATCGCTCTTTTGTTTGTTTTGCACGGCGTGACGTCATTCAAGACGCCATGACAGTCTTGTGCGTTTTGGAATCAAATTAAAATTGGTTTTTTAAAACGCGAAATTTATAATGTAAACGCTCGATTAAAAATAAATAAACCTTTTTTTTTCGATAAAATGCCTAATAAGCTAAAATATTAAGCAGTTATTGAAATTTTGTCAACTAGCCTATTGTCATTTTTGCAATCGTCATCCCCGAAAACCCCAATAACGACATCCATATCTATTTTTGGGGGTTTTTACCCCTTTTCACCCCCATTTCATCCCAATAGGGGTTCAAATACTAACAATAACAATATACGTTGCGTTAGATGTCTATCCATAAGCCTTAATTTTAAATTTAGCGATTTTTACTTCGAAAATAAAGGATTTTCTTCAATACACAACTTCATCCCCCTTTTGACCCCTTCGGGGGTAGAATTTTGAAAAACGCTGAGACCCGTATTTATTTATTTTTAATGGTCAGTCTAAACACAAAATTTGAAGATCCTAGCTTCAAAACTGAGGGACTTTCATACAAACTTTGATCCCCTTTTTTACCCCTTTAGGGGGTGAAATTTGAAAAACCCTTTCTTAGTGCACCCCTAGACCTCATAAGGAACCTACGTGCCAAATTTGGAGTCTCTAGACCCAGCGGTTTGGGCTGTGCGTTGATAGATCAGTCAGTCAGTCAGTCAGTCAGTCAGTCAGTCAGTCAGTCAGTCAGTCAGTCAGTCATTCAGTCATTCAGTTTACGATTTTATAAATATAGATTAAATATAAATAATTTTGCCCATCCCTCACCACTCATTTAATACAAAAACTAATAACGATTTTTTTAGCGATATCACAGTTGATCCCATAGTAAAATTTGTTCAGTTTGATGGTCCCTATTTACCATATTCAGCTTCAGGGTTTTTTTGTACCACGTTGTATAGCTGTATACGGAACCTGGATAACCTTGAGAAGCTCATCGTCGTAGGCCACGTGGAAGGAAGGAGGAGCCGTGGAAGATCACTGACCCGATGGACTGATGCAGTTAAAGAGGTCTGCCAAACTGACATGCAGACATCTATCCGGATGGCCGAAAACCGAATTGCATGGAGGGCCCTTATACACCGAGTGACCTCATGCTGTCGCGACCCTCAGTCATGAGGATACGAGGAAGAAGAAGTATTAGCTGTGTGCTATGCAGAATTTATTCATCACGAGTCTAAAACAGATATAATAGGTACTAACATAAAAATTTAAAAAAGAAATAAAGAACAAAATATGCAAATATTTGTATTCCTACCAATATTTGAAACTGGGGCTTTTGTCGTGATAAAATTGTAATAAAATTGCGTATTGTTTATGTTAATAAGTTAGAAACTAATCAAGAATTTATTCCACCAAGAAATAATGTATTCAAGGTATTAAATAGTGAGCGTTTGGTTGGCGAATCTATTCAAACTAACACCTAACTACGAAAAGTAAATTGATGCTGATTCTATTAGGAGAGTTCTACAAACACTCCTAATAACCTAGTACCGAGTTCTACGAACTCTCCTAGTTTCTGAACTGAAGCGCAGTTCTTTTTACACTGAATACAAGAGATATTGAGGTGAAACAGCTATAGATAGTCAATTCTACTTTTGATAGTTGTTGAACGTTTAATAAATAAACAGACTCGTGTCATACTGAGTTTGTTGACTATCAGACATCCGACTTTCCTCAAATGAAGTAGGTAGGTACATGATACGAGTACCTGAAAGGTCTAACGTAGGGCTTGCACCACATCATACTGTATTGTTTATTCTAGTACCTACTTACAGCTCTATAGACTTAAGGTTCAGTCGTACGAACAAGTGCTCTAGCTTGTTTACTTATACAACTGGAAATTGCCACTTGCAAAGTTTAATTTATTTATTCAAATACAAAGTACTTTACTAAAAAAGTATATTTTGTAACGGGTTTGTCATTCGACAAGAGATCGAGATGAAAAATTGGTTTTGTATTTTCACACACTGATTGCGAAGTTAATTGCGAATAATATATTTCATTTCATAAATATCATGGCATTCATAAAAATACTCTAAAGAGTCAAGCAAGAATGATATAATGTTGATGTTTATTTTCCGGAGTTCTAAAAAGGATTCATAATTTTTTTCGTTTATTTTTTTATCTAGCTGCCAAATTAAAATCGTCTTTAAATTCAGCAAAATGTGTTTTTACTGTAAAAGCAACCAATATGCAATTGATAAAATATCCTTAACAAAGTGAAACTAACCAATCTAACCGAATCAAATATTTTGTTGTGCGTGCATACGTGGAAACTTTTAAAATCTGATTGCACGTTACGGACCCCGCCCTAAGTTCGATTGAACCACGCAGTCACGTATTTACGGAATGGTGTCGAAAAATAACCGCATGCCCTCCCCCGTACATCAACAATCGGGGGAAGAAAATTGTTTTTATAGATTCGATATGCCTCAATTTCAATTGCCGTCAGATCTGTTTCCATATTCGGCGAGCTGAACGGAATCAATTTGCGTTTGAATGAGGGAGCCGGCGAACAGCGGATTTTCTAATGCCCATTTTATTAAAATAAGATAGAATGTCGGCTCAGAATTAATTGGGGTGTTCGGTGTCGGCAGACAGATTTCAGGGTTGGTTACACTTATTGTTATGAGAAGACCAATGTTTGGGGTCGTTTCGTTCGCTCATTTTATCCGGAAAACCGGTAGGCTTTGTAAAGTTATCTAAGGCGATTTGACAAGAGAATATAGTTAGATACATATTACAGTACTGCATGAACCAACTTCAAAGTTACAGATCATTCCATTCAGGCCAATGAAGCATATTTATAGTACATAGATTGCGTAGTCAAAAAATTGCGTATTATTTAGAGCTAATGCCAAAGAATGCAAAAATTGAACTTCGAAATATAAATATTTTGATAATGTTCTGAACCAGAATTTATAGAGTACTAGATCACGTCATAAACATTTGTTCCAAACATACTATATCTATGTTCCAAACACAGTGTGAAACCATTTTGATGTTTTTCTTAAAAAAACTTAATAGAGAAAATATAATCACGGGCGTCAAAACCTGTTTCTGACAGGCTTGTCAGGATTTCAAAAATTATTCAATTATTAATTTATATTTCATAAACATTTTTTTTATTTACAGTAAAAAAGCAAATATAATTTTGTTATTTTCATAATTTAAATGGCTTTGAGAGAAAATATTTTGATTTACGTGTAACTTGTACTGGCACGTTACGAGACACAGTTTCTATAAAGTATCAGAAGAGTAGTAAATAATGAATTATTCTAATTATTATTGTACATTGATGCATGAATAATTTGTTGACAGTGAATTTAATCTTATGAATGCTGTGTTATTGGTGTGAAATCAGCATGCAGTTTCAATGTGTATGTCGTAATATAAAAACTAGGGATTTTTAGAATGTCCACACGAATGAAGTCCAGGAAGTTAAATGATATGTCCGTCAGCCAATTTTGATGTCCCCACTGCTGGAGCACAGGCCTTCCTAATGGGTGGTAAGGAGGACGGGCCATAACCCACCACGCGGGCCCAATGCGGATTGGTGGGTGTTAACGACTGCAAATGCAGCCGGGACCAACGGCTTAACGGGCCTTCCGAAGCACGGAGGAGCTTGAGATAATACATTTATGGTCACCCATGCCACGACCGACTCCTGCGAACGTTGCTTAACTTCCGCAATCGCTGGGCCAGGCGCTTTAGCGCTTTAGCGCTGGCTTTAGTGGTTTACCACTGCGCCACCGAGCTCCACAAAAAATATATATATAAATGTTAAATTATAATCAATTCAATATTAAAATTCAGTTCATGTCCGAAAATCATGAAGGCAAATCATTTTCAACTAGTTAAGACAGCATCACAATAACGACGCAACTAAAACATGTTCCTACTCTAATATTGTTACAACTCCGAATCCCATCAAATATTGGACAAAAATATAGGTCGTAAATTTGGACGACATCAATCAAACGCCATGTCCGTGAATGGACCGCCTTCGCTTTACACCCAATAGGGATCTCATGGCTTAGCCTCATCCCAAGGGATTATTGAGAAATGAACTTTCCCTTTAAAAATTGGGATTAGAAAGGACCGTATTTTGTCATTTGTAACGATAAAACGGGCTAAATTAGGGAAAAAATAGGTTTATGTATAAACCTAACGTCAACTAGTAGCGAATCCTTTTCTACACAAATAATTTTAATTGTGAATGATTTTAATGAGAAAGCGCTAGGCTTTGCTGTTTAAAATGTTTTTTTTAAGTATTAGAAGTAGGTTTAATATTGGATTTGATATAAACTTGAAATATCTATTTTTTGTATCTGTAATGTAGTTCTTCAATTATTATATAGGTAAGTCAAATTAATTGTTATTTTACTGAAATGTTATTATGCAAACATGTCTTTATTTCAGACTTTATTTTTCATTCTAAAATTAACAAAAGAAAAGCTATCTATTCCCAAAGCGTTTGTCAGAAACAATAATAGCTACAAGCATTATTTGCACAATTTCTCAAACCTAAACTACTTAATAGGACAAAGCGACCATGCCTGAGGACAGCACGGAACAAGTTCTGACAAGTTGCAGACAAACGGTCCATTTATTTGCCATATTAGACGCGCCATGTTCCAAGTGAAATTATGCTACTTAAAATTGCTACGTGTACGTAGCACGTGATATGTAGCGGCAGCGGCTACGCCGTAGATGACATTGTTAGTTTCGCATTATTTTGTTGACAAAGAATGCTTACCGCGCCGGAAGGAATTATGCTACGTACGTGCTATGTAGCTGCTACGTCGTAGTCGTTACGAAGTGGACTATGGTTAGTTGAGTATTATTTTGCTGACAAAGACTGCTTACCACCCGAGGATTTATGCCACTTCAAATTACTACGTTACATGTAGCTGCTACTTCGTAGTCGTCGTTACGAAGTGGACTATGGTTAGTTTTGTATGATTTTGTTGACAAATAATGCTTACCGCCCGAGGAATTATGCTATTTCTAATTGCTACGTCATATGTAGCTGCTACGTCGTAGTCGTTACGAAGTGGACTACGTTTAGTTTAGTATTATTTTGCTGACAAAGAATGCTTACCGCCCGAGGAATTATGCTATTTCTCATTGCTACGTCATATGTAGCTGCTACGTCGTAGTCGTTACGAAGTGGACTGCGGTTAGATTAGTATTAATTTGCTGACAAAGAATACTTACCGCCCGAGGAATTATGCTATTTCTAATTGCTACGTCAGTATACGTATGTAGCTGCTCTTTCTCGAAGTTGGACTTACCTAACTGGATTGCCTGTCCTAGGTATACGTAATGGTCAACAACTTCAAGTGTAGTGTTCCCAACATGAATCATCGTCGAATCCAACTCCGGTGGGCAGCATTCGGGAAGCTTCGAAAAATCTTCGCGTCCGACTTCCCTCAGTGTCTCAAGACGAAAGTCTATGAACAGTGTGTGTTGCCAGTGATGACTTACGGCAGTGAAACGTGGTCGCTAACTATGGGTCTCATAAGGAGGCTCAAGGTCACCCAGCGTGCAATGGAGAGAGCCATGCTCGGCGTTTCCCTGCGTGATCGAATCAGAAACGAAGAGATCCGCAAGAGAACTAAAGTAACCGACATCGCTCGAAGGATTGCTCAGCTGAAGTGGCAGTGGGCGGGACACATAGCGAGAAGAACCGATGGCCGTTGGGGCGGAAAGGTTCTGGAATGGCGACCACGCACCGGACGGCGCTCCGTGGGTAGGCCCCCGACAAGGTGGACCGACGATCTGGTGAAGGTCGCGGGAAGCCGCTGGATGCGGGCAGCGCAGGACCGATCGTCGTGGAGATCCTTAGGGGAGGCCTATACCTAGCAGTGGGTGTCGTGCGGTTGATATGATGATGATGATGATGTAGCTGCTACTTCGTAGTCGTTACGAAGTGGACTACGGTTAGTTTAGTATTATATTGCTGACAAAGAATACTTACCGCCCGAGGAATTATGCTTTTTCTAATTGCTACGTCATATGTAGCTGCTACTTCGTAGTCGTTACGAAGTGGACTACGGTTAGTTTAGTATTATATTGCTGACAAAGAATACTTTCCGCCCGAGGAATTATGCTTTTTCTAATTGCTACGTCATATGTAGCTGCTACGTCGTAGTCTTTACTGATTTGTTGACAAAGAATGCTTACCGCCCAAGGAATTATGCTACCTATTTCAAATTGCTACTAATGTGTATATGAGTGGACTATGGCTAGTTTCCTTTTTTAGACTGGAAAAAGGACGCAACTCTTCACGAACTGCTCAGATGTGACTCTAACCCACACACCCTTAGGAAATCCGGGCCAATGCTCTTTTAATTATTATTTTTGTTTAACATAATGCTTTAATATAATTTATTAATCGTCTTCTTGACAATAATAATGTGTTTCTACATAATATTGACAAAAAATAATGATTTTATATTGGGATTTGATATGACCCTTTATTAATGGTATGAAAATAAATTAATGTGCTTTATCTCTAAAGGTTTAGCTTAGAAATTGTAAAAATAAGTCATATTCATTGAATTACGCTGACTTACAAAATAATTCTAAAAGAAATATGAAACAAACAAAACTTTCATTATTTTTAATTTGAGCTTTAAGCATTAACAATGCTAGTATATTATTTAGTAATTAGCCTTAGCGTAATTAACCTTATTGGTATTTGATTGAATCAGGCGTCACTTGGCGGAAGTCCTAAACCATTTTGAAAAAAGAAATATATGTAACTTACTTCGCAAACAAAATATGCAAGATGCACCGCCCGCCCGCCCGCAAAAATATGCAGCACACCACAAAATATAAGTGCACAATACCTGCATTTAGCAAGACAGCAACACACCTTGCACCTTCACCAATTAGGCTACTCTACACGTGTTTCGCCCCAACCCGGAGCATCCTCAGGAGTTAGATCGTGCGTAAACCAACACCGAATGAGCAACTACGCACTTATATTTTGTGGTGTGCTGCATATTTTTGCGGGCGGGCGGGCGGTGCATCTTGCATATTTTGTTTGCGGAAGTAAGCTACATATATTTCTTTTTTCAAAATAACCTTATTGGCACATGTATAGTAACGATACCAAAATCAAGTTAATTTAACACAACTTGTATTTAAACAAAACTTATTCTTATTATAAATGTAATCCTTTCATCTTGCGGTTCCAACGTCGATCGGGATCGACGTTTGAGCCGATTACGTACATTCTGGTTCATGTAAACCCGGTACTGTTTGTAGCAGGGTCACTGATCAAATTACACGGCTCACTGCTCCATTACTGCTAAGGAGATTGCCACTGTGAGTGATCAACTGTGTAGGACTGTAGGTACGACAATAATTTGCGGCAGTGACTTCAGTCCCCGTTTGATTAATCTTGACAGATCTACAAGTTGACCAATAATAATTTAGTATACAACTGAAACTGGAGTAAGTCCGCATTACTTCTGTAGAAGCAGACTTTGACTTTATATATTTAATTGAAAATGTACTCTCCAGGTTTTCATTTTTGTAATGTTGTTAATTGTATTGTATTGTATGTTGTAATTGTATGTTGTTAATTTACAGTCGCTGTCGTGTTTAGTTGGACCAATTAAGTGTTAGGTAGGTAGGTAATTTATTTTCAATTTTGTTAAAAATTTCAACCATTTTCATAGTAAAATAATAGAAGTACACACGACAGCCGTCAGGTTATACAGTTAACTGCGAAAACAGCTTTTATTACGTAAGTGATATAAAGGTGGTCTCAAGGTCAACATGTACCTACAGTCTGAGATGCCGTCGTGTGTACCAAAATCCGATTATAAGCAATGTTTTACTTCCTTCTTTAAAAAAAATTATTGAGATTTTGATTCAAATGTGATTTTAATGTTTTGTTCTTAGAGTGACACAAAAAAAAAGTTTTTTATAATCCGCTTACTAATTCGGTCCTTCATCCACCTTACACCAAAACCCTCTTAATAAATCAGGACTGTAAAACAGGAATAAATACGCAGGACATCCATCCAATTTGAACGGCAGACGTGCGCAAAAGTGTCGAGCTAAAAGGGTGTAAAATTAGGTATAGCGCTTAAATTGGAATACTGCCTTGTAATTCAATTTCTGGAGGGACGGCTCTGGGCGGGACTGTCTAGTTACCCCATTCGCATATGTCCTAAAATTCATCGAAAATTTTACCGTACCATGCTGAGCTACCTATTCGTTATCACCCTTGCTTCTAGAGCAGTAAGAGGCCACTCTTTGAATCTTCGTGATAAAACTATAAGACTCAATTTAGGCTGGAGGCAGGTAGTTTAATCTTCAATATCCTCGTTAGATGGGTAATTATTACGTTAGTTTGCAACGGTTTGCATGTGTACTTCAAAGGTAAGGGAGTGGAGGTTCCTCAAAAATAAACAACATGAAGCTCCTGATTTTTTTCCTTTCTTTTTTAACGGATGCTCCACATATAGTACAGGTGTAAAATAGCAGCCAATTACGTTAATAACGAAGTCAAATTTACCTAATCTGATTCACAGGGATTAGCAAATTGCACCCTCACTGATGGGCAATTTTCCACGTATTGACGTGACACGACCTGTTGATCCGTTATTAGATAAATGTTTTCACATTCGGAATATTTGTAGCCTACATTAAAATAACCCGTTATATTTTACTGATAAAGTTTAATTTATCATGTCACGGACGGAGCACAAGTATTTAATAAGTGATTGTTTTTTATATGTCAAAGGATACTCAATAACATTGAAAATCTTTATCAAGAGCAGATATCGGTTACATGTTTGACTTTCTTTATTAAACGTTTTCATAAATTATTATTATTATAAGATAAACAAATACAAACGGCGTATCTTATCATACCAAGAAAAAAACACCTTAATTTAACATAATTCATAATTCATTTATTGCTTGTCCCATAGTTAGAAGATGATACATAGTTTTACAGTTCCTGTGACGCCCTGTGACTTTTTATGGCAAAACGATATTGCAACTTTAGTTTTGTAACAGCATATTTTTTTTTTGATAACCAGAATAGTGGAGAAATTGTAGATTCATACAACGCTAGCTCATACCATCGAAACATGTTTACTGACAGCAAACCAAATAACACAGGGTGTTCGATATCTTTGAATGCCAAATGAATAAATTCGATAGCTGAATGGCGCATTGCCAAACTTGCGGGTGTAATAAGATATTACTTATATTTAGGTTCTGTAATATTTGTTCCATAATCAGTAAGAATATTTGATAACATGGGACTTTTTGCATTGTTATAATAAGGGTTTAAGTATGAACCATTTTGTATAAATAATTTTAAAAAGTTGCATTCTCCATACTAACATTTTCTAATGAACGCCAATGCAATGGTCTAAAACTTTTGTGCACAAATTTTAATGTTTAAACACTAATAGTCATTGATGCTTACAAAAAAGGAGTTACTCTATAAGGTACTTTTTTAACGTTGAGAAAATAAATTAGATTCATCCATGAAATAAAAATTAAAGTCTATAATATCAACATTCGTCTTTTTTAAAAATTATAAACTATATCGATAAATCTGTTTTGAAAATTTGTCCCGAAATCTAAGAATTAGAAAGGCTTGGCATATAATATTTGTTTGCAAACGTGTAAATAATTAAATTCTCATCTTTTCTACCACCCTCCCATAATAATTAACTCTATTTGGAGATACTAGAAATTGTTTTTAATAAATAATAGTAATAATAATACAGACTTTATTGCACATGATGATGATGACACAGAAAAAAATTAAAGAGGATCGACTCAAAACAATTGTTCAAAGACAAATGCAGACAGTGCAGTAGATAAGGTTTGACCCTGATATAAACGAGGTAAGTATATTTAACTTTGATTTAAGCAACTGGCAATATAAACGTAAATAGATTTTACCTTCACCAACAAAATCTCATAAAAAGACCGTCAAAAAAAGATGAAGCAATCATCAATTGCTTCGCTCAAATCCATACTCCAATTTTCTGTGTGTTCGCGATCTATCGCGTGATCCGGCCGAATTATCGAGAGCTTGTCCTCGAGAAAAATGAGATATCTACGCTCTCGTAATTAACGATACGACTATTAGTTATTTCGATATTTTTGCGCAATAATCTCACTCGTGGGCGAGGATTATTAATCAGTAATAAAGGTCGTGAGTATAAGCTAAGTCTAACAACAAAAGACTGTAAGTGTAGGTCTAGATTTAGCAAATAATTTGTCTAGTACGAGTATGTAATGTCGATACATTAATCGAGCTTTTATTACCTAACCACTAATCAAGAAAAACCTTTCATATAAAACCATTATAAGTACCTAATACTTTTCAGCAACTGGATAACTATTTTCTTTATGAAGAAAATATGTTTTTTTTTATCTTTCTTCGAGTGACGTAAATTTTGTGATTATGACAGTTTGATAATATCTTTGTATGATAAGTCACTCAATATTACGCAGGTTTGCGTATCAGTTCCATATATATCGAATTAATAGCTACATAGGTATTTCTAATAGGCAAGTAATATACTTTTTTAATAATTTTAGCATCTTCCGAATTTTACATTGAGTGCCTATAAATAGTTTATCATGGAAAGTCGTATGCATGCTAAAATGGCTATAGGAAATTTATCCTTAAAATGCAAACACCTAAACATTTTGCTGTGAAAAGGCTGTATCCACATACATAGTCATGAACACGAGTTTAGGTATAAATAAGTGTTACACAGGTGAAAAGAAACTGGTGTAAAGTGGTAGAATTAGCGTTATTGTACTGTGTTTTATTAAAAACATAACATTCCATTGCACATCCTTTGGGCCACAAACACTATAGAAAACTGAAAAATGTGTATTAGAACACAAAGCTTTTTTATGGTTTGTAATTCTTATCTTTTTATATTTTTTCCATTACATTATGATAACTTTTCTGTGTCGATAAAATATTTGAAATAATTATTTTGGGTGAGTATTCGTTAAACAACAAAACCATGTAAACCTAAACAATGTTAATAAAAAAACATATCTGTATGTTCACCGTAAAGTTGAAACAATACAAAATGTACGTTACGTTAAAATTAACGTTTTTTATTACGATACCCTACTACTGAAGTAATGCACTCCCTATAGATTTTTGCCAATTGCAAGTTTGCATTACCGCCTTTAATGCTATGTTTTAGTATTGAATATTGTGATAAATTAGTTTTACCATTGAAAATGGTTATCAGATGCAAATCGCCTAAAACGTATTTTTGGCCATATCTCCGAGGATTTTGGGAGGTTCGAGGTGGGAAAAGACCAAAAGTTGAGGAATTTAACGAGACACGTGTGAACGTTTGAATTTTGAAAATCTACTGGTAACTTTTTTTGGAATTATGCAAAATTCCGGTAAATTCTTGATTGTTTACTAAATTGTGAATATTGAAAAAATGGGTCCTAGTGTATTAGTTTGGCTACAAAAGAGCGAACTTTTCTTTAAAATCAGTTAATAATTGTGACCTGTAGGTGGTCCCTTTAGATTTGGATTGTATAAAAACGGGTACTTCCGTACATATAAAGTGATGTAGCTTCTATGATTATTGACCGATCGTCATGGTAAAGGTATTGAAAGATGCGGAAGCAGACGAGAAGTGCATTCGTTGGATTTTAGTAAATCGGTTAATAATATTTCGGCCGCGTCAAGGCAGTCAGCGGGTGCTTTAGTGACACGAGGCGAAGCCTATTATATGTATAGCGCTTGCCCGCTATCTACGATTGAAGATACCTATTTACTCGCGATTTGAAGGCCTCCAGATTATATTTATCTGGAAACACAGTATACATATTATATTTACATATTATTTTAAAATCGCTGTCGCTTTTGGCTTGTAACTGGCCGACGGTTGCAGGTGGCGGGCCGGGTTTTACGTGAGTGGTTTACAGAAGAAATCACGCCGTCCGGCGCGACCGCTTCGCATTTAAACACAACCTGCGGGCTACGCCTGTATGCGTTGAAGCCTTTGCGGGCGACAAAGTACACCTAGACCGAGTTTGAGAAGCAAACAGTTAAGTAAATCTTCTTTACTGCATAGAATAAACGTAATCTACAAATGCGCCTACATTTTGTTGTTACTGTAACGCTACTTTAATAAAACAATCCTTTAGACTTAATAAATTATGATTTTTTTAAATCTTTTATCTAATTTCAAGTACAATGTAAAAACCAGGAACATTACCAATAGTCAGGTTGCTGTTGAATCAAAAGCTTGCCGTATTTCGTATATTATGTATATGTCGGAGCGAGAGTGTTAATGCAGCTGGTGATTAATCGGAACAGAATCGGTGCAGGCTGAATACGACTAAACCTTATGTTGTTAAATTAACATATAAAATTGAAATTTTTATTACAACATTTAATATTTTTTTTTAAATTTCACCTTTAAATAAATCAAAACCAGTCAGACACAAACAGTACAACAAAGAGATTTTTTCTTCGTTGTACTGCTTGTATATAAATGGTTTTGTTATATTTAATTAAAAAAGCTAAGTGAAAAAATAAAAATTACTTAAATAAAAACAGTTTCTTGCCATTTTTAATTGCTTTCTGTTCATCAAGATGAGTGGTGACTAAAGTAGAAATTCGGTACATTTTAAAAGATTTATTATTCTAAGTGCCTTTTATGAACCTAATGCAGGGTCAGTATAATAGAAAGTAGCTGTATGACAGTTTAATACGAGCAAGATAATTCTAAAGCACTATCAGGTTTATGAAATTAATTTGTACTTTAGGCACACCAAATATAAGTCACATAATATTAATATACTTAACATTGTTGCATATGGTACGGCTAATACCCCAAGTGCAGCTAAACCTAGTTTTAGCCGGCTAAAACTGGGTGTAGCCGATAGCTATTGGCTAAAGCTAGGTGAACCGATCTGCTTTACCCCTGTAAGTCCCGAATATAGGTTAGAAATTTCGAGGTTAATTTTTTTTTCAGACAACAGAAATAATTAATTTCTTAATACCCCATGCCGCACCTAGTTTTTGCCGGCTACACCTAGTATTAGCCGCGAGCAAATCGGCTACTCCTAGTTTTATCCAACAGCTATCAGCTACACCTAGTTTTAGCCGCACATCGGGTATTAGCCTAACACATACAATACCTATATATACAACTCGCTTCTAAACTGTTATTCAACTTGAACAATAACTCGTAAACCATTTTTTGTAATATTCCACTAGTGATTTAACTGACCCATAGCAGACAAAGTGATGCATCAGAAACTGTCACAGGCCGAGAACCGTCATCCATCACTAACGACACCGGAACTGAAACTAAACTAATTTCACAAAACGTATGTTGCTGTCCCGTCAAACTTGAGTCATGGTGAATTTATCGATGGCTGGTTAATATCTGACAAAATGGCGATTTTGCCTTTAGTATTTTTTTTTAACTAAGTTCATAAATAGACGAAAGAAGATTTTTGATTTTAAATATCTGCAGTCTGCAGGCCTATTACATAAAAAGAATCGCGATAATCGGACGCAATTCGTGGTTCAATTTACTTGATATTGAACCTTATTCGTGAGTTAATAGTGTCACGGAGTGGGACGAACATCGTAGGTACGCTTATCGCGATTGTTTTTATGTAATAGGCCCGCTGGTTGTTTTAATAATACCTACTTTCTTACTTTATCAATTTTCGTAAGGCAAGCATCGATCATAAAGCGGATCTCTTTTCCGTTTTATAACAAAATCTGAAGCAAAATCGTATAAAATATCTAAACAGCCCCCCTACTCAAATTTTCTATTCGTTCGCTGACTTAAAAGTTTAAAAAAAGCCTTAAACTCTAAAATTACGTGTCGTAGGCTTGTCAATTCCATGCAATAAGACAATGTGATTTACATAAACTTGCGACGTGTGACTTGATCGTCTAATTGCTTGAACGAATCAAAAATTGGCCATTTGAGTAGGCCATCTGTTCTGTTGTTGTGATTCTTATCTAAGGTTAGCTTCTTTGATTATTACTCGCTCGTATGTTGAGGAATCTTTATTTTAATATAATTTCAGATTAATCCATCATATGTTATTTATTAGTCAACAATTAAGTAAATAGTGCCGTCACATGCTGCGTATAATTAATAGATAATATATTTGCAAGGCGTAATCAAAGCAGCGAAGCGAGCTTGCTAATTGCTTACACTGCCGCCGTATGTATCAAAGCAAATACTGGTGTCCTAATCAGCAGTATTGCCGATAATTACTACAGAGTAGCTAAAATATAACCATAGTGTAAAAAATATAACCATTTTAATGACCAAGCGAGCACGAAGCGTCTCCGTTTCAGCTTGGGCAAAAGTTATTTCGTATGTCTGCCTGTCCGGTTGCTCACCTCTACAGGGCGCATTTCTCAACCGATTTTCGTGAAACTTTGTGAGCAGGTTCGATAATTATGTAGTTTTTAATTATCAATTAAATTTTTCGAAATTTTTCCTAAAACAAAAAAAGACCATTTTGAAAAATGATCTTAAGTGCCACAAATACGAAGTCTAAAGGTCACCGAGCTATACTATAATGAGGTACCTAACTTATTTGTCTCATAATGAATGCAGACATGACAACAAGGACTATAGTACCGCACGTTCAGTGGCGAAAATTTTGGTACGGGTCACGTGAGTGGCAGCGGTGATGCGAGACGCCACCCTGCCACAGGGTAAAAAAGTGACCCTGCCCTTCACTCAAAATATTTAAGTAACACAATCCCTACTTATATTATATAGGTAAATGCTAAAGTACGAGTAACTCTGTCTGTTACGCTTTCTCGTCTAAACTACTTCTTCTTCTTATCGAATGAGTAATAGTGTCCACCTCTGGGGTTAGAGTTTATCAAGCCGCCTGTAATGCCTCTATCTTGGCTAAACGACTGTTATCAGATGACAACAGCCGGGTTTAACGTGCCCTCCAAAGAACGGAAGCGCTCAGTTGTAATGCCACTTAACGGTCACCCATCCGACACCTGGCCGGACCGAACGCTGCTTAACAAACATGATCGAGTACGATCAGTCTGTCAAGTTTCACCATGAGCACTTCGCCTAAACTACAGTAGTAGTATCCTAAACTACTGAACCGATTCTGATGAAATTTGGTACGGAGATAGTTGGGACCTTTTGGAATGACGTATAGGCTATTTTTTAACCCACTGCTGGGTATGGGTCTGCGCCCGCACGGTTGATGTTTTTTGTTAGCAGATTCTACAGATAGCAGAGCAGAGTTTGAATTGTTGTATAGATAAATATACATAATGATCAAATGCGTAAACTTAAAGATAAGCTAGGTGATTGCGTAAAGTCAATCGTATTCATTTGACAGTTAATATAATATATTGTATCAAAATATATGTCATCCCATACAAATTGCAGCCGATGGAATACGATATGAACTGTCAAATGAATACGATTACATTACGCAATTCCACCCCTGATTATTAAATTCAGCTCTTAACATTTTTTAAGACGGTTTATTTTACAAATCTAGAGGTAAGTATACCTATTTATCTTTGAAGACAAATATTAGGTCTTAACTTATAAAATTACCGATTTATTACGAAATAACGATTTATTTTATGAAAAATAATCTTTAGTCAATCAAATTGTTGGCTAATATTGTTGATGCACCTTTCAAAATTAAACAAGTTTACTAAATATTATTTTTTTATCAAAGTCAATAGCAAATAGATTTACTTCATAAATAACTATCAGAATCGTATTTGATTAAAACTACTAACGAGAAATACTTTTATGAAGAGTTTTGGGTCTGATGAAGAAAACGAAATAAATTAATGAATTACACAATGTTTTCACTTTAATGTATTCCACTACCAATATTTCTCAGAGAAATGAAATGAAGCAGGATATTTGCTTTCGCTCTAAAATGGGTGATTTAATAGAAAACAATTTTAATTAGTGTTCGTTCTCTAAAGAATAAAAACAATTTCATGTTTGAACGTTTTTCTTGGAAAAGTAATTATAATTTATCATAATTGTATGTAAATAGGTCTACACTTTTCTAATAAATTATTATTGAAATGTAAATTTTTTAAAATAAAACGCAGTTAAAATTATTTTAACTAAGTTTTGTTTTTTACCTGCAACAGTCTATCAGCCATTTTTAATGTCCCCACTGCTGGGGCACAGGACCTCCTTATGGGTGGATAAGAAGGACGGGATAACCCACCACGCGGGCCCAATGCGGATTGGTGGGTGTTAACGACTGCAAATGCAGCCGGGAACGACGGCTAAACGTGCCTTCCGAAGCACGGAGGAGCTCGTGATAATAAATTTTTGGTCACCCATCCCATGACCGACCCTTGCGAACGTTGCTTAACTTCCGCAATCGCTGGGCCATGCGCTAAACCACTGCGCCAAAGAGCTCATTACACAACACATTATTTCGAATCAAATACTAAAGGACATTTATAGACCTTAAGTGTTCGACACTTAAGTAATTAATAAAAGATACCTCGCCACAAATAATGCTAGTGGTGCTATTTCAGTGTTGATATAGTTAAAATTCATTTAAATAAGCGTTGTAATTTTTTTTCACAACGGGATAGTGCTTGGATTTCACCTCACCTGATGTTAAGTGACGATAAGACCAAAAGTCTAAGCGCACTACAACCGGAAACCTCACCACTGAGGAACTCGCTATCTTACCTGTAACTGCCTGAACACAACAATTTTAAGATTGTTGTTATGGCGTCAAACTTAGGTATGAGGTGGTAGTTATATCCTCATGGGAATCGGAGTGTCGGTTAGGAGGTAATTTAATTTACCTTTGTTTTTACCTGAAATACATTATTTTGAATTAATTGACCCCCACACTACAAAATAAATGCTAGTGCTGCTATTTCAATGTTGACAGAACTAGTCATAATTAATTAGGTCGCAAAAGATAAATAAAACACACAAGAAACAGGATATTACTGCATTAAAACAATAGCTCGGTTACAAATCCTCTTCTCTCGACTCGGCTCTATCAAATCAAAACAACAATGTTGGCTCAGGAGCTCTTCACTGTGATAACTTATTCAGCCTCGGCCTTTCACTCTCAGGGGTCACACTAACCGCCTGGCCATGCGAAAATGCGAATGGTAACGCGATTAGTGAATGAGGGCTTTTCAAAGTGACTTTAAAAAAATAAAAAAATAGTAACTATTTGCCTCACTAGATCGTTGATGGAAAGAGAAGTGTCAAAATTGGCTTTTAAAAATAAACGGCCTGTACCAAAGGCAAGTAAGCGCTCCCTGGCTAACATCTGCCCAAAGAGAAACATTTTAGGGTTACATCTGCCTGCCTCATAGATATAGTATGCCTGCCTACCTGAGTACTCTTCGACACATACATTTTTATCAACGCCATCTATCGAGCCTACAGCTTTTGTCATTTTGAAAAGCCCTCATTGTGAATTAACCGGAGTGCGGATCGATCGCGCTAGAAGAAACAATTCGTCTGTTGAAGCGGATTTCTTCGCCATTACACAGCAAAAAGGGAAGTACTTCAACAAGCTAGGTCAAGTTTCCATACATTTTGCCTCGAAGTTAACTTGACGTAGGTGCAACGACACGTTTGCGTGTAAGAATTTTCGCTGATCCTCCATTTCTTCGTTTCTTGACAACTGCTTATGTAGCGATATGAGTGCATCGCTCGTCGCATCGCTGTCCGCCGCTTCGCGTGGCCAGGCCATAAGCGCCTACCCCTATTTTGTTTGAAACGAGACATTTATATGTCAGTGGCTTCCCAGTCCTTCATTACGAGGTTTTTTCCGGGAACTAATATTCTCTGTATGGAATCCGGCTGAATACGGCTTGTTACACCGCTTCCTTTTTAGAAAAAGTATAGGAATGGTCAACAGTGTAGTATGAAGGTGTTATGATGCTGTTCAAATGATACTGTTTTCTGTATTGATGTGTATTAAATTTCTTCTGGAAGAGATGGATAAAATTTTGGTTTTGAATCTTGTTAGTAATTGTCAGTCGAAGTTTTCTAAAAATACATTTTTCGCTTCTGTTTATTGTTTCACAATTTTGTATTCAAATAAGAAACCCAGCTAAAGCCTTTGTATTATCTCAGGATCTCAGACAAAAACTAACGACACTTCCTAAAACAAAAGTGCTCCCTAAAAATAAAAACAGTTGAAGTTTTTTCATTATTGTATAGTGCGAACTCCTTTTGTTTTGAGAGGTACCACAAATTGCAATTAACGTTCCAAGAAGACTCCAACTTTGACCTGATCCGTTGTCTTCTGTGCATATTCTTTGTACCTAACGGTGACTGTTCACTTGCACAATTTTTTTGTTTTAAGTACACTTTTATTTGTAAGTAACTATAGAAGACGACGCTCTTCGATTTTTCCACTTTTTTTATAGAAATGTTTTAAGTAAATAAATAAAAGTTTAGAGAAACAGCTTTATTGTGTTTCCACTTAGTTTTTGTTTTTCATTTATTTAGCCTGGTAGTTTAGTTGTAACCTCGAGAGTCCTAAGTGCTTGTACTATGTTCGAGACCGCAAATGCGGCTATGTTCTCTGGTTGCTTAGCTAATGCTTTCAACGGTTTTCAAAGTGTATTTAGATTTATTTTTAAATGTTACGCAAAAAACAATGTAAACGCAGGCAACGTTTTTAAGTCTAAATCACAATAATAATTGTCATCCACTTTTATTTCTACACAAATAAATTGTCTCTCACTTTCATTGACTATCAGCCATTTTTAATGTCTCCACTGCAAAGGCCTTCCTCATGGGTGCACAAGAAGGATAGGCCATAACCCACCACGTGGTCCCAGTGCGGATTGGTGGATGTTAACGACTGAAAAAGCAGCCGGGACCAAATGGTGCCTCCCGAAGCACGGAGGACACACACACATTTAGTAATAATCTTTAAATGTTTAACTGTTAATGTTATTTTGTGTAAAAAAAGGATGCCGATCGTCGATAAATCCTGAACATTCCCAGGTACAGTAGAGTTAACAAATTTTATTAAAAAAGAGAAAACAGTTTTCATTCTCACTTTAACACAGTCTAAAAAAAATATGAACGGACATGAAAAAGGCAGTGTCTCCCTCAAGTATGTAAACACTAGAGGTTCTTCTAAGTATTTCTTAGTATTTAACACGAGTTTGACTATGCCTCACACTGTGCCTCCTCTTAGAAATCTTATCTCTAAGCAGTAAAACATATAATTATGGAAAAAAAATATTATTTATTTAAATTAAATGTGTTTAGTTTAACTTCGAAATAGCAAAAGAAACTGGTTTGATTATTTAAGCTGTCACCTATAGGTTGCTATATAATGACAGCTAGATTTTCAGCTCCTATCTTAAGACCACACTAAATAGAGAGAAAGCGAAAATCCAAAGAAAAAACTCTCTAAGGTCATCTAGATTCACACTTAATTTTAATTAAACACACACTAAAGTTCCAATAGTTATTTTACAAATTAAGTCTAAAGTGAGATACGAACACATTTATAGAACTAACCTGATACATTGATTGAAAAATGGAAAGAAAAAACTATTTCACATATTAGTCTAATCTAGACTTGATTATTAACATTCATAATAGATATTAGTGTTTCGTATTCCACCAGGCTACATAAAGTTACAGTCTCTAGAGCTTTAATTAATACTTTCACGTTAACCATCCTTATCTCCGAGATTAACTATGCATTAAGAAAACGCAATCCAATTCAATCTAACCCGGCTCTTTGCATTTCTATCTCATTTGGTAGACCATCTTGCAAATACCTCCGTCTATTTAATATTCGACGATTGCAATAACTGAATATCTTATATCCACAACACCCTAATACAACTATTGCGCATATTAAAGTCAACACAAAAATGAGGTGTTCTACCGAGTTCCATTCGGTTATTAAAGAGAAACCCCTAGAATGGAGTTGTTCTTCGTATTGATACATTTCTACGTTGTATACGATATTCTGCTCGTTAATCTAGAGATTGTACCTTTATTGACACATGAAATAAATCACAATGTATACAATTACATACCCCACTCGACGTTGTTTGGATTCACTTTGTAAAAAAGTTACACTTGTTTTAATATTCTAATCTACAATTTACTTAACAAAGTTAGTATTTATTTAATAGTTAACTCTTTAGTCTTTATTGCTCACACAGTTAGTTACAATGGAGTCACGAAACTCCCAATCTAACACTCCTAAAATATTAAAAGCGTCTGCGTCCTACTGTCTGTCTTAGCGTCTGTCCCGAATGCTAGTTGCCTCCTCGTTTTATCTCTTCCATTCCTACTGAAGTTTTTCTCCGCCCGCTCTACGCCCATTTAGACCCCTCATTGGTCAGCTTGATGCTTGCAATCTTCACGGCGACGCCTACGCACCATTTCTCACGATCCGCCCTACCAATTCTGAGAACTCAAGTTTTTTTCCTTCCTTCGACTACTTCACCCATCTGTAACACATTTAAATCTACCAAACTCTTAGAAATCTGTGCATTTCAACTAAAATTGTCCATCATTCACCAGTTTGAATAGTTTGTATGACAGTTGAGCGTAATTTACGGCCTACCCAAGACTCCATTTGTCTTAGTCCCCGCTGTGCGCTAATAAAACTTGTCGCTCTTAATCTATTAGAAGAAATATTCGAAACAAATTTTTTTATTCCTAGTTTTGTTTTACGAGCCCGGCTCTCACATCTGCTAATAATACGAATGCCATCACACATTCCCCTAAATAGAATCTTAAACACCTACATCCGAATGTACGGTCGTTTTAAATTATATTTCCTATCTGTCCACATTTCCAAACTTTCCCACGGTATTCGTTCAGTTCTCACGTTCCCTTTCTATAGCTCTTATCTGTCCATTGTATACCCAAGTAGGCAATAAACCCCGATACTCCGCCTCCTTTGTTACATAAGTATGGCGCCTCACAAACCATTGTCCCTACTTTTTTTCTTTTATTTTATTTTTTTATTATTTTTACCTATTCACATAATAGCGAAACAGGTGTATCGCATTGTAATTCCCTTTTATCTTGTTTGTTTGTTTATCTATTAGAGTGTACACGTTGCTACTGGGAATAGCACCAATGACGTATGGTCCTTCAAACAAACGTGCAAACTTCTTAGTCACCTTTTTAGATGCATCCGATTTCGCAAACTTTTTCAACTTCACTAGATCACCTATGTCAAAACACTCTAGTTTATGATTTTTGTTATAATGAAATTCTCTACTCTCGGCTGACTTCAATATGTTCTGTCTCGCTCGTTCCCGAACTAATTCTAATGGCTCTTGTTGTAGGCCTAACCCTACTCCAATAATTTTGTCGTTATCCGTAGATAAGCGAGTTCCTGTACCCCATACTATTTCGTTAGGTGTGTAACCCGTCGTGGTGTGTATAACTTGATTGTAACAATCCTCTATTTTCGGCAATACGTCAACCCAAGAACAATGTGATTTTTCACAATACGTCCTAAACATTCTTCCTAGCTCTCTATTGACCCTCTCCGTAGAATTAGGTCGCGGGTTTCTGATTGAGGTGTGCGTTAGCACGATACCTAACTGTCTAACACCTGACTCAAAAATCCTTGATGTGAAATTTGCACCTCTATCCGAACATAAAACCTTTATTTTGACCTGTTCGTGAAATTTTCTAACACAAGTTAACGAGGCCCTGCCACTCGCCTGTCGTAATGAGTATAATCTAATTAATTTGCTGAAGGCGTCCTGCATAACAAACACGTACTTATGACCAAAGCGTCCTGCCGGTATTGGTCCATAAATGTCACAAAATACTCGTTCCCCTATCTCCCTAGCTATCACCGTCTTAATTGGTCCTGAGTGTGCCTCCAACGCATGTTTCGATTTTTGACACACGTCGCAAGCCCTAACTACCTGTCCTATTTTGCGTGCCATATCAGTGAAGTAGTAACGTCGCTTCATTAACGCAAGCACCTTGTATCGCCCAAAATGTCCTACTTCCTCGTGTATACTAGTAATCAATTCCGTTTGTAAGTTCTCGGGAACATATAATCGCGACCTACCCGAACCTATCTCTATCCTATAGAGAATCCCGTCTATTAGTCTGTAATGTCTAGCCTCAGACTCGCTCTCAGCTTTTATACGCTTAGTTATTTCGCTAACAACACGATCGCGCCCCTGATGTTCTCTTATCTCTTCCCACTTATTCTTTATGAGTCGTCCAGTTGGTATTTCAAACAAATTCATTTCCGGTCCCACAGTTTTATTAGTCAAGGTATCGGTGGCTCCACTTATATGTCGTGACAACACGTCAGCTACAGTGTTCAGACTACCCTTGACATGTTCAATCGTATAATTGAACTGTCCTATATAACTTACCCACCGTATCATGCGAGCGCTTAGTAATTTACACGATTGTAGAAACGTCAAACTCTTATGATCGGTCCTAATTACTAACTGAGCACCCCTTAAATACGTTTCAAACTTTGATAGACTATAAATTATGGCCCACAGCTCTTGTTCAGTGACTGTCCATCTGCGTTCCGTTTCTGATAATGATTTACTACAAAACCCTATAACTCTCTCTTCCCCCTCACTCGTTAGTTGGTAGATGTATCCTGCGACACCTATATTCGAGCTGTCCGTTTGTAAATAATATATATCCTTCGGGTTTGGATGTGCAAGAAGCACGGTATCTACAAATAAAGTTTTCACCCTTTTAAAACAATCGTCTACTTCCTGTGTCCATGACCATCTTTTGTTTTGTTTCAATAGGTCACACAGAGGCCTAACCTCCTCACTATACTTTGATATAAATCTACGAAAATAGTTTATTAATCCCAGAAATCCTCTTAATTGTTTTATGGTTCGAGGTGCGGGGAAATCCAATATCGCCCTTACCCTATCCGGATCCATTTGTACCCCTTTGGTATTTACAATGTGTCCTAATAACTTTACCTCCACACATAAGAATTTACATTTTTCCTTCCTACTCGTTAGTCTAGCCGCCTCTAACCTGCTCAGTACTTGATCTAGGTGTTCTAGGTGTAACTTTAGGTCCCCCTTAGTGAACACTACTATGTCATCTATATAATTTATACAAAACTCGCGCACCCCTTCTAGTATCGAATCCATAGCCCTCGAGAAACCTGCCACCGATGTCTTAAGTCCTTGAGGTAAAACACAATACGTATAGGTTTTCCCCATAAAAGTGAACCCTGTATACTTTCTAGAATCGGGATGTAATGGTATCTGAAAATATGCATTATTGAGGTCAATAAGACTGATGTAATTAACCCCATAAAAGGATTGTATGATTTCTGATGTAAGTGGTGGCGCTCCTGCGTCCCCCACCATCTTCTTATTGAGTTCGCGCGCGTCTAATAAGAGTCTAATTGTTCCGTCTCGCTTTTTTGTAAAGGTAAGCGGACTACAACACGGTGTCGCCTCCTGACGGATAACTCCTAAACTCTCTAACCCATCTAGTTCTCTTTTTATCTCCTCCCTATATGCTAAAGGTATTGGATAACTTCGCTTTATAAAAGGCGTGTCGTCGATTAATTCAATAACATGCTCGTATCTGTCCGTCAATCCTAATTCGTCGGTAAACACTCTACTATATCTGTTTAAAACGGGTAACAATAGTTTCTTTTGTTCGTCATTTAAACCCATCTCGTCCAAGTAGGTAGCCACCTTTCCGCTATTGTTTATTTTCTCGCTCGCCTCACTATACACCGCCGGTTGGGCGTCCGTTTCTAACATCGTATTTATCATGTTTGCATTGTCTCTCCCGCCTAACCGTTTTAATTCGCAACTCGAATTTATTTTGACACTAGTCCTGACTCCTAAGTGCTCAATTGATAACGTCCTTTCTCTGCCACACTCCACTATCCCCTTGACACGTTCCAACCAGTCGTATCCTAATATCATTGACCTAGGAAGCCTATGCAGAATTAACATTGACGCTTCAATGATTGTGCCACCCAAACCTAGCTCTATTAGTACCATACGATTCGCACTTTCACTCCGTGATCCAAATGCTCCCTGCACCTGTATAGCCGGGATAGCGATCTCGGGCAAATCACCTCTCTTTTTCCGAATAGAATCGTGTAGTTCCCTAGTTATAGCGCTTATTTGGCTCCCTGTATCTATCAATGCACTTATACGCATCCCGTACACATCCACTCCTATCTCGGGTAATCTAGGCAACGAATAATCAACACCTAAGTAATCTAACTCGTCTAGCTCATGTGATATCGACAAAACCTCTCTACCCCTGCTTGTACAAAGATCACACGCAAGCCCTTCTTCGTCACATTCTATCACATGATTGAATTGATTTTCCAATAAGACACCTATGCTACACGCTATTGCTCGCAAACTGTTGCTACTCACTGACACTCCCCCGGTCAATGGCCTCTTCAATCCCTTTCCGTCTGCTCCTAAACCCTGACCTGGCTCCCATCCATTTTTAACTAAAATCTTATACGCTATATCGTCTTTCCTATTTTCTGAAGTCCATTCATTCCCCTTCCTACACTTTGATAACCGATCGGACTCCGCTTGTGTAGGGGGTATTAGTTTTTTGTTTTATCCTCCCTCACAGACGTTGATAATGTTGACCCCTCACCTTCCTTCATGAATGTTATAGCTGGCCTAGTATTTATTTCACCCAACACGTTCGACCGTGATGTATTCCTATTAGAATATGATCCGTAACCTATCCTGCCTCGTCGGTGAGCCCTTCCCCGAGTCGAACCGCCTCTGCCTCGCCATCTTTCCGCTAAAATCGTTGCCGCAACTGGATAATCTGTCTGTGTCCTACTGTAACGACCTCTCTGATTATTCCCTCTCTCTCTAGCATATCTACCTATCTCTCTCTGTCCCACAACTACATTTTGTTCGATACTCCTAAGAAAGTTCGCGCCTTTCATAATAGTGGGTTCCTCTGCTCTCGTAAACCACAACCGTTGAACATCCAAAGGATAATGACGCATTATCGAATTTACTAAATCCCTTTCACTAAAAGATATGGTCAAGGACTGCATTGACTCAACATATTCAGCAAAATGTTCGGACATCGAAATTGCTGATTCACTTGTGTACACCGTGTTAATCAACCTATACCTAACGGATTCTTGTATTTGTTCAGTCCAATAAGTCCGTCTAAAGTCGTCCTCAAAATCACTAAAAGTATTCCATCTCCTTGAGTACATCTCCATCAATTTTCGTGCATGTCCCGTGATGCAACCTAGCGCTATATCAATTTCGCGGTCCTGTCCGTTCACTTCTCTAATATATTTTTTTAATCGTTTCAAAAACGCAATAGGGTTCGTGAATGGTTTTCCGTCAAAACTCGGCTTCGCAACTGAAGGCTGTATGACGTATAAGTTTCTAGTTTCCGAATTCGCGACACTACCACTAGCTATTGTGCTAATCGACTCTTGTCTAATCGTCTGATGACTATTTTGCACATTCCCGCGCGACTCTATCCTCTCGTTTAATCGCTCCGCGCTCAACTGCCGTAATGTATTTTGAAATTCATCCATTCTTTGTGACATCTGTTGTAAAGTTATGTTATCTATATTTCCCGTTTGTTCCCCTATGCTTCCGTTACTCTCGCGACTTTCCCCTGTCCTATCTTGACCTCTAACCCGTCTCTTACTGCGCCTAGGCATTATAACGTCACTTAACTCAACTGCCGACAAACTAGTTTCGATTTAAACTTTCCCCTACTCCTAAATGCACAGATCGTTCTTTATGAGAAAGGTAGATAGTTCCACATGTGATTAAAATACTCATGATAACAGACTTACATTGAAATGTAACAATATCTTGAGAATCTGCTCCCGCCTTTGTCTCCACCTAAATCACACATCTTTATTATGCTAACCTTTTTACGTACAGTCAAAATCGTCAAACGCGCTGCTATGCTTTGAATAATATTGGAAAGTATTTTTATTTTACTCTTTTATTGTTTATTTTGTTGGGTAAGATTTCTCCACGTCCTTCCCTTTTGTCTTTAATGTACAACCGTCAAATTTTACTTCAATGGACAACAGCAGTTAAGTTGCAAACCAATAAAACATTACCCTAAGGTTTCCTTTGTCTCGCTTCCCATTCACAAGCTTGTCAGACAGGCTTTTGTCTTCCGTGAACAAATAACTTGGCTATACAGTTGTCTAAAAATAAATTCTTTTAATTTTATAATTTACGAAATAGGTATGTATATATTTTTTTTTTTTTTCGATCTCGTTGATAACATTATGACGAATTCTGACTGTAACTGTGTCTTTCCCCTACATTCAAAAGACATGTAAACAGTTTAACACAATAAAATAATCACACCATGCACATAATTAAAATAATTATTCCATGCACAATTTATCTCGCCTCCTTGTTTCGCATCACGATGTCTCGTAACATCCCTGTAAAAGTATTCCTTTCAACTGACCACGATTTCTACGTTGTGTTTATTTTATTTATTTTTGTTTTATTTATTTATTATAATTATTTGGTCCTTTTGATCCAATCGTATCGTTATTTCGAATACGTATTTGGAATCCTGGTCACGGCACCATTTTCTGTAGTGGCTCAAATCCTAATTTGTATATGTGATCGTCTAGTTATAATGTTTTTCTATGTATTTGGTGGTCTTGGTGAAAGTCGATGTTACTGGCATCTAAGTGATCTGCGAATCGTGTTTATGTTTGTACTATTTAGTAGCTGCGTGTGAATAGAACGGAGGCTCATCGAGATAAATCCATCATTCCGCAGGCCTATGGTTTTAAATAACATTGCGAAGCTTGTTAATATTAAAATGCAAATTGTTTTAATCTGATCGCGACTTTCGCCTCTCCTCTACACTAATTACCTAAGCTATAACCAAAAGATGTCTGCTCATGATGTGGATTACACTCTGGTCGTTTAATAGCGCCTACAAAACCTTCTAGGAAAAACCCTTCTGGGGTTTATTATTTGGGGAGCGTCAGCCATCTTTGTTACGCTGCGGAGCGTTTGTCAGACATCTCCAGGATGTGGACATTTATTTACTTTACTTTATAAGGTGTTCGCTAGACACCTTTCCCCATAAAACCATGGTAAACTTTATTTATTCATATTTGTATTAATTGAGAAAGTTCGATTTGGCCAAATCGGGCGATGGCTGAACGCTATGAAAGTGCAAATGTGACGACGACCCAGAAATGCTTCTACCCGTTCACTGGATCCACACGCAGATAGCCTTTAGGCTCAATGAGGCTGAGCTCGCGAGTACCGGCCATAGCATTCCGTTCAGTCAAGTCTAAGAGAATAATCTCTTATAGTCAAGAGCCCTCATTCGATTAAAGTCAGTGGGTGGAATGCCTAGCTCGCAGCCTCAAGCGGTCAAACACCCCAGGATCTAAACATCCTGTACAAGTTCAATTTCATCACAGATCACCTAGTATACCTATCCCTATTTCCTATCCTAAATACAAGTCTATAAGTGCACCTAACAATGTCTATGTCCTGTGTAGAGGCAAAATGCACTTACACATTATACCTATTCAACACTAATACATTATACTTCCTTCTGCTCAGCTCCTGTTGTGTCTCTCGTCCAAATTCAGCAGCTAGACTCCTTTACTAACACGTTTAAATAAACTACCTATACACAAGTAACCTCAACGGTTTGAATGTAGTCTCTTCCTTAGTCTTTAATCACTCCCTACTATCCCATGTTTATTTAATTAGGTATATGTATAGAAATCTACCTAGACCTAGACTGAAATCTAACGAATTTAGCTCATAGAAATCGTGATTCAACTGAAAGGTATATGTGTGAGAACGCAAAGTGTTAAACGAAGCCAAACAAACTAGCTCAAAGGTTCTTCTAAGTATTTCTTAGTATTTAACACGAGTTTGACTATGCCTCACACTGTGCCTCCTCTTAGAAATCTTATCTCTAAGCAGTAAAACATATAATTATGGAAAAAAAATATTATTTATTTAAATTAAATGTGTTTAGTTTAACTTCGAAATAGCAAAAGAAACTGGTTTGATTATTTAAGCTGTCACCTATAGGTTGCTATATAATGACAGCTAGATTTTCAGCTCCTATCTTAAGACCACACTAAATAGAGAGAAAGCGAAAATCCAAAGAAAAAACTCTCTAAGGTCATCTAGATTCACACTTAATTTTAATTAAACACACACTAAAGTTCCAATAGTTATTTTACAAATTAAGTCTAAAGTGAGATACGAACACATTTATAGAACTAACCTGATACATTGATTGAAAAATGGAAAGAAAAAACTATTTCACATATTAGTCTAATCTAGACTTGATTATTAACATTCATAATAGATATTAGTGTTTCGTATTCCACCAGGCTACATAAAGTTACAGTCTCTAGAGCTTTAATTAATACTTTCACGTTAACCATCCTTATCTCCGAGATTAACTATGCATTAAGAAAACGCAATCCAATTCAATCTAACCCGGCTCTTTGCATTTCTATCTCATTTGGTAGACCATCTTGCAAATACCTCCGTCTATTTAATATTCGACGATTGCAATAACTGAATATCTTATATCCACAACACCCTAATACAACTATTGCGCATATTAAAGTCAACACAAAAATGAGGTGTTCTACCGAGTTCCATTCGGTTATTAAAGAGAAACCCCTAGAATGGAGTTGTTCTTCGTATTGATACATTTCTACGTTGTATACGATATTCTGCTCGTTAATCTAGAGATTGTACCTTTATTGACACATGAAATAAATCACAATGTATACAATTACATACCCCACTCGACGTTGTTTGGATTCACTTTGTAAAAAAGTTACACTTGTTTTAATATTCTAATCTACAATTTACTTAACAAAGTTAGTATTTATTTAATAGTTAACTCTTTAGTCTTTATTGCTCACACAGTTAGTTACAATGGAGTCACGAAACTCCCAATCTAACACTCCTAAAATATTAAAAGCGTCTGCGTCCTACTGTCTGTCTTAGCGTCTGTCCCGAATGCTAGTTGCCTCCTCGTTTTATCTCTTCCATTCCTACTGAAGTTTTTCTCCGCCCGCTCTACGCCCATTTAGACCCCTCATTGGTCAGCTTGATGCTTGCAATCTTCACGGCGACGCCTACGCACCATTTCTCACGATCCGCCCTACCAATTCTGAGAACTCAAGTTTTTTTCCTTCCTTCGACTACTTCACCCATCTGTAACACATTTAAATCTACCAAACTCTTAGAAATCTGTGCATTTCAACTAAAATTGTCCATCATTCACCAGTTTGAATAGTTTGTATGACAGTTGAGCGTAATTTACGGCCTACCCAAGACTCCATTTGTCTTAGTCCCCGCTGTGCGCTAATAAAACTTGTCGCTCTTAATCTATTAGAAGAAATATTCGAAACAAATTTTTTTATTCCTAGTTTTGTTTTACGAGCCCGGCTCTCACATCTGCTAATAATACGAATGCCATCACACAGTGACCATAAAAAGTTATTTTAATTGTGTTCAGTGGCTTTGTTTAAAACTTGGCCCGTTTTCACACAAACATTTATATTGCTTAAATCGCAGAGTGTGTGGTAATATTTGAAATAATCCCTATCTAAAACGGTACTATAGCATTGTGATTATACAAAATAAGCTTATATTTGTATCACTTATGAGCACTTGGGAGATAACAGTAACAGTACTTGACTTTACAAAGTGTTATACTTATACTAACAGTGTTTTAATCGCTTGTAAATAAGCTGAAAAGCTTGTAAAAATAAAGTTACATATATTTTTTTCCTAAAGAAAAGAAATTTGAAGAAATATGTAAACACAACTAAACATGTAATAAACTTACTTTGCATAGCACCTCATCAACAAATTTACGCTATTCTTACTTAAAATGATAGTTGTAAGTGAAAAATAAAAAAAAATATGTTGCGATAAAGTGGATAAAGTACCTATTTAAATGGAATAATTGTACTTATAGTCGGCCTCAGAAGTAGACTGACAGCTTGCATATTATTATTTTGTCACATCAACTATTTGCATTATTTCAGTAAGATGATAAAAATATAATTTGTAAAAGATCTAGATAGATTTATCAATATTTAGATCGATTTTACTTTATAAAACAAAACTCAGAAATGGATTTATTCACGCTATTCAATTAACTTATATATTGATTACACATCGTCGGGTTGCGTCGTTTTATTATATTATTATAGTTCCCATGGCCACCTTCCAGCTCCATAACGAGGTCAGTACACTTAGCACGAGCAACAGCTATCGAGAAAACAAACGCGCGTGAAATTACTCGATAGACAATTCTCTATGGAAAATTTCATTTCGCTTATCGGCGATAGATGGCGCTGTACAAATTTCCAACACAAAATTTGTCTATCGAATGATTTTACGCGCGTTATTTTTTTCGACAGCTGTTCGTGCTAAGGGTACAGCTACTTGTCATAACACTATTACATTGTCAACTGATTTACATATGCATGCAATATTTCAGCTCAATCGGAAACCAGTAAGTGGGTTCAAAAACTGGCAACATCGTAGTGTTTTTTATGACAGATATCACGCCTGATGGTAAGCGTTGCGATCTACGATGAAACGCGCTTCTCTAGAAGATACCTATTCACTCGCGACTTGAAAGCCCCCAGATTGTATCTACCTATCGGGAAACACAGACTCAAGCAAGGAATTCCACTCTCTAGCGGTACGAACGATAAAATTTGAAGCAAAACGCTTAGTGTGAGTCTTTGGAATATCCAACAAAAAACGGTGGCACTGATTCGTACGTCTGTTTGTCCGATGGAAGAAGGGAGATGGCGGAATTTTAGGTTGTGCAATTCCACTGCACACTCGCCAAAATGTTTCCGATAAAAACCGATGAGCTTGCAACCTTAATTACGTCTATACTCGAGGCTTTTGAGCTTCTACAAATAATATTATATTCTCAGTGAATTTTATAGATAGATAGATAGATAATAGTAGATTATACAACAAGTGAAAAAAAAGGGACTAAGTTGGATCCCGAGAGTAGCGAAGGATTCTAGAGTTGAATCACGAGCGTAGCGAGGGATTCAAGAGTAGAATCCTGAGCGAAGCGAGGTATACAAAGGACCGAGATGATTTTTTTTTCACGAGTTGTGTACTCTACTTTTTACCATCGACTGCGAGAAAACAAATAGCAGTACTTATAGCTACAGTAAGTATTTGTAGGTTATCAGATTTTGATATTTAGGTAGGAAATCGATAATATTTAAAACATTAGAAAAATTAAATAGTGAAATAGGAAATTTTGTAATTTTCTAATGAAGTGTACGCGCGCAAGCTTTAGAAGTGTATATGAAATTAGAAGCTTTCCATTACATAAAACAACCACGATAAGAGGGAAATTACATGATCAGTTTGGCATCAGTCCATTTCATCAGTTTGTATAGACTTTAAATTTTACAGACTGAAGATCGTACCAGACTGATGCAAGACTGAACATCTAATCTCCCTCTAATATATAAAAAAGAATCCAAAGATGAGACACTAAAAAGGATCTAATTAATTTGACGGGATATTTTTAAGAAAATAACCCAAAGATAAGACACTTAAAAGAACCTAAATAAAATTGGCGGGATATTTTTTTTAATTTATTTGTATAACAGTAACTATGGCTTTATCTATGGAATAGGTCCATACTTTCAGCACGTTTAATTTTTTTTTCTACATAATTCATACGATGCGCGCTTGTTCCAAATTCAAAATATTTTTATTCACTCGGTGAATAAAACAGCGTTTTATTCACTCTTATCGTTGAATTAAACGCACTTTATCGAGTGGCGATGGTAAAAACACTTTATTGCACACACACATTACAGGAAATACAATAACATAAAACTTAAAACTATAGTGAGCAAAGGCGGCCTTATCGCTAAGAGCGATCTCTTCCAGACAACCTTTGAGACTTTGGATAGCTGGAGATATATGTGAAGGGCAGTGTGCCAGCAACATACACATTCAAATAATACCTACTAAAATTATAACCTAATAAACTTACACAGATACAAAGCAAATAATAGAATATACTACATATATCTAAATAATGATTATTATAGATACCAAAAATAAATTCGCATCACTATTTTCTCATTGAAGCGCTTCCATTTTCAAAGTAGACAATCCTACAAACAATTCATACGGGAGATGAGTGCCAATCGCACGGGCAAACAAATCGATATAAATTGTATTTTATTCCTTTCCACGTTGTTGTCAGCCAATATTTATGATGTAGAGAGGAATATTTTGTTTTTTCAACCCCTTAAGCCCAGAAAATCTTTAGATAACAGTGGTGTTACATGTAGTTTTATAATAATGTATAGGTATTTTGCAGAGTAAAGTGTGTGTCTGTAATTCTAATTATTAATTAACTCACTAGAAATACTTATAATTATTATAGTAGTATTATTATAATTATTGATATAATTATTGATATAATTATAATACTGTAACAAACCTAGTACCACCGAAGAATCATAGATGGCGTTACAAGTCTTCTGAATCACGGTAGCGTTTCGTTTTGCCATTTATATAAGGTCTGGTGTTGTTTTTGCTACTGTATCGAATCAACGATCAGCACTGAGGTCGCTTCCAAGTATATTGGGACTTCCTCGGTCACCCTTCAATATGGCGACACTAAGCTTGGCTTCCACGCTCGTGGGACCTTGCTGGGTTTGTCTCGTGTGTTTGTAATCATCTGCACCTAATAAACCACTATTGGTTCAACATCAAGCCTTCTCAATCAGCGGTGACGCTGTTCATCCCCTCATCCTGCGAACTTTGACTTATTACAATACTTATATATTATAGACTAGGGCTTTGAGAGATTAGGAAAACCAACAGTTTTAATAAGTAATAATGTCGTAGCAACAAATCTCAATATTTATTCAAATAAAAGACTACGTGAAGCTATCATAATGGAAAAATATATATAGTATACCTAGGTACTTGAAATAGTGAACAGATTTAATTGGAAGCAATTATACAAACGTCACTTCATTTTGATGTTAAAAAATATTTCGTAGACCCTGTGTTTGGTCTTATTTGCAAAATATCTCGGAAGCAGAACATTTGTTTATGTTAAAACCAACACATAAAAATCGGTGAACAGATTTATTACAATTATTTGAAAGCGAATAAAAGTAATAAAACATTCATGTAAAAAACGAGAATAATACGGCGTTTTGGTTTTAAGGTGGTTCGATGAGCTCAGTAGCGCCACCAATGGAAATAAATCAATTACGTTTTATCAAGGGTTTAGATTAAAAGTTTTGATGATTTTGCTCAAATAAAAGACTAAAATGCATTTTCTAAATATAGTTTCAAGAACTCAAATTTCAGCAATAAGTCGTGCATGTCACTAGTGCCAAAAGTGGTCACATTTAGCAATATCGACATTCATAACTTATTGTTTATATTTGAGGCCATGATAAAATATTTAAAAATTTGCACTTTACTCTTCTATTTGCGCAAAATATCCAAAACTTTTATTCTAAGCTTTTGATACAACGTAAATGTAGGTGGCGCTACTGAGCTCATCGAACCACCTTAACGTAACCGCCGCGTTGGAGCGCGCATTGAGTGAGTAGCGATTTTATTATATCACGGATTGATCTGCCCAAATTACAGGGCTTATATTATTAAATTAAAATCAGGCATTACCTAGCGTAAGTTCACTGCATTGATAGTAAAATCTTCATTATTAAATCTTTTTTATCTTCGCACGTTAATGAAAATAAGTAACTTATGATTGAGTTTATTCCCTATGGTAACTTTGTGGAAAATGAAACGGGAAGAGTGAATTGAAAGTCTGGGGGTGAATTTGTCCCCTGCTGGTAACTGTGAAGTAGGTAATAGTCAAACAAAAACAAAAAGTGCGAGACTGCACGCGCAGGGTTCCGTACTGACATTTTTTATGATAATATAACTACAAACTGACGATATTCGGATTTTTCGCTTAACTCGGTGCTTTTAGACCTTACTTCTTGCTAAAATTTTATGATTGTAGGCCAACGGAAAATACCCTAAATGTCCCAATTTATTAAAAGACATAATAATATAAAAAATAAATAAAAAAAAAACTGACATAAATTCCCGGGTTTTCAAATATATTATAATTTCATTTTAATAATTAGAAACTTCGATGTTTAACAGCTTCAACGGACTACAATCGTTAGCGTGACAACCAAATAATCCTCAAGAGTTCCGTTTTTCCTTTTAATATAGTATATGAGTTACGGAACCCTATAAAGATACAAAATTCATATATTACATTTACCTGTTCAAACGAAACCATACATAGTACACATACATACAAGTATACATGATAAGTTCATTTTGAAACAGCTAAAATTCATAATTTCTATGACTTTTCACGGATCCTAAGCCCTACCTACCATGAGTTGATGCAAACTGTTTACGTTACCGTAAACTATCGGAAATACTGCTCACAGTCAGTGCAAGTGAAAGAGACAAAACGATAGTTTACGGTAACGTAAACAGTTTGCATTAACTCATGGTAGGGCCACAGAAGTCAAAAGATGAATATTAATATCGCAGATGTTTCGCAAAATCCAGCTTTTAAAATTGGACGTCAATCCGGATTTCGGGGCAAAAATTTAATATTTAGGACACGGTGTTTTGCGAATTTTCGCTATGTACATTTAAATTTAAAACCACTTGAAAAGGGATGTTTCTAGCTTAATATTGACAATCAAGTATTAGTTAATAATAAAAGTACTAATTGTAATACGTATAATACTTATTTTTTTATTTATTTATTATGGAAACAAACGGTCATAATAAAATTATCTTGCAATGTTAAATGGATCCAAAAAAGACCTATAGTTCCATTAAAGTATACAAAAAATAATACGTTATTATACTAATTGTACTTTGTTAATTTTTCAGACGTGTCAGATGAGTTTTTTTTTGTTCAAATAATTATTGTCTGTATTATAATTATGGACTGAATTATTTTGATTTATAATTATGAATATCGTTTCCGAAAACAACACTTCTGTATTATCTCCAGGTTTGTGTCTGAACAAACACACTTTGTTGTTTATGTCAGCGATACTCAACTCAATAAATATAGTCGGGGTTCGATACTGAAAAAAGGAAATATTTTAAATACATGGTGTGGGATGGCACGTAAATGTGGACTGTAGATTCAATAAAACTCACTGACTGGTATGCTTGACTTGAGGCAGGGTTTATTTTGGAAGCAAAGGCACATACAAATTTGTATATTTTAACTCAATTAGTTATAAAAGTATGGAACACGAACCACACGCAATGGTGTCCGGAAACGAAGAGAGAGCGGGAAGCGCCCCTCCATATGAAGCAGTGATGTACAATACAAATAGTGTTGGGTAACATGCCAACACATGGTACACCAAAATTAAATTATCTATCTTTCAGTAATAATTGATCTTCATCATAACTTAGTATTTTAAGTCTCACCCAACTACGCACTAATTATTTGCATAAGTAGAAAATAAAACTACAATATTTTATATGCTTGCATATGTTTTTAAATAAAAATAATTATCTTATCCAAAAATCACCTTTTTGGGCCGCGATTTATTGAGGATCACGACATAGTAGTTTTACATAAATTGACAATGGTATGTTTTGCAATACCACTTCCCCTGGGAATAATATTTTGAGCATGTTTTCACTACATCATCCAACTAAAAACTAAATGCATTTTATTATTAGCATTTAGCAACGGTTACCTAGGCTTTTTATTCACCACGGGATAGTGCTTAGCCTTCACCTCACCTGATGTTAAGTGACGGTAAGGCCGAAAGTGTAAGCACACTACTCCCGGAATCCTCACCACTGAGAATCTGGCTCTTATCTCTAACTGCCGGAACACAAGAGTTTTTTAATTGTTGTTATGGCGTCAGACTTAGGTAAGATGGTGGTAGCTATCCAGGCGGACTTAAATTAAGCCTATCGGCCAAGAGATGGTGCTGACCTATTACTGCAATAATAATTTTATTACTCTACAGCTGTGCAGTGTATTTATTATGATGGTACGGAAACCCTCGGTGCGCGAGTCCGACTCGCTCTTGACCAGTTTTTTTAAAAGTATGGTACAGGAATCTTACCACCAACTAAACAGAGTGTAAATTGTACCCTTCTCCAGGGAATCAAACCTAGGGCCAAGGATGCAGGGGCCCTAGGTTCGATTCCGGTGGTTCACTCACACGTGTAGTAACACGTGTGGGTGAACCACTGGACCACTGAAGTGGTGGAATGTTTATTTAAATTTCATTCAAACTTTTTATGTAACATTGAAATGTAATTGAAGCAAAAGCAAAATTTTGGTATATTTGGACCGTCAAGCATTTGTCGTATGGCGAACTCGACAAACCTGGAACAAACAGTTATATTATATTAACAAGTTCTTTCACACTCAGAGGTCCCTTTCCATCTCCATACGACAGAAGAGAAAAGGCACAGTCGTTAGTCAGGCGTTTGCAGTTCCACTACCTGATCAATATATTACCACTGTTACAAAATAGAGGCAGTAATGCATGTTCTTGCATCGTGAATATCCTTATACTTACTAAATAATCCTTACTAATATTAAAATGCGAAAGTTTATTTGTTTATTAGGTCTTCACTACTACGCAACCGATCTTCATGAAATTTTGCATAATTTGTCGATAACGATACCTACTATGAAAACAGTTCTAAGGTTTTACAAATATAAAGTTTTATTGTTTCTTCTACTTCAAGCATAATCGTTTGGTCCCCTTACAAGAGAGAAGAACATTGTTACGAAATAAAACAAAAATATTAGTGCCGTTATAATGAGGGGTTTTCAAAGTGACATTTAAAAAAGAAAAATAGTAACTATTTGCTTCACTAGATGGTGTTGATACTCTTCGAAGCCTAAAAATAGTAACTATTTGCCTCACTAGATGGTGTTGATACTCTTCGAAGCTTAGTAAAAAAATTACACAGTCACCTATTTTTATCAACGCCATCTATCGAGCTTACAGTTTTTTGTCACTGTGAAAAGCCCTCATTAGAGCAACACATAAAAATAATACACTGTTTTTCCTCTACACTACGTTAAAACTAAAGCTGTGTTGGATAAGGATTGAAGGATCCTTGTCTAGTGGTGATTTGTAAGCAAGGGAAACAAACGAGGCTCGCAAGTGCTATCTCAGCTGTATTCGATTGGCCTGTGGACGCGAAGAAAAATATCGTCGCTGAAAGTAAATTAGCACAGGTGTAACACAGCCCGTAAAGTTTAATAAGGTTCTATTCTATAACAAGTGAAGTGTTTGCTATTTGAATTAGTGATGCTAACACAATGTGTAGAAAAATAGTTGGACATTTTCTAAACACACATACAGAGAGTTGACGAATGGAGTAGTATTAATGTTGAGGATTAATTTGCAGTCCTATCCTATTTAAGGCGGTTGTATGAGCGAAAGTAGCGCCCTCAGAGGTTTTTATTTAATAAGTTATTTAAAGAAAAAGATTTTAATAATGTTTTACGTGGAGTTTTTGGGCCCATGGTCTAGTATTTTTAAAAGGTATCACTACATGCCCTCGTAGTCATTCGTAGAAGTAGATAGCAATGTGTCAAAAACGGCCACTTTTAGCACAGAGGAAATAATCACTACGTTTTAACTTTTAGCAGTTTAGCTATATACTTCTTGCAGTGACTACGAAAGAATGTAACAAAACCGTCTAAAAATACTAGACTGTGGGCCATAAAAATTTTACGTAAAACATTATTAAAATTATGTATTAGAATTTTAATAATAAATAAAATTCACCGCGGCGCCACTTTCGCTCGGGGTATCACCTTAACCGGGGAATGGGTTTTTCTTGATAATTTTATATAAGTATTTTCAGCCCCCCTACTCAAATGGCCATTTTACTAAAATTAACGTTAGTGTAGAATAGAATTAAAATGTATGGGAATGACATAAGCTAACGCATAGCATAAGAATAGTAAGCTCCAAGGCTTCGAGCATCGCGGCTAACAGAAGCCCGTCTTACTCTAAGCTCCAAGGCAATCCCATACATTGTCAATTTGTCATTCTTTTCTACACTAGCGTTAATTTTAGTAGAATACTTGTACTATTATATATTCTGTGGAAGAATGCCCATTTGAGTAGGCCCTCTGGTCAGTGCGAAACATGAGCAGGTGTAAAATAAAGGCAACCGCAGTCGCAGTTCCAACGACTATTATTGTAGACATACAATAGCCTACTCTCCTAGTTTTATATCCCACACTAGCAAATTTTTGTGAAAAGGACCCCTCGGTAACCCCACTTTGTGGATGTTTTATGATTTCAATTAGGATTTAGGACTTATGTGAGCTACTCCAGGGCATGCGAGATTTCTCACCCTCATCCTTCCAACGGATTCCGTTTATTCCTGCGGGATTGGCAACGGCAGATCTGGGGATCTCGTTAAAGGTTCCAACGCTCGGGTTCCCCACGTAATGGAGTAAGCTTAATTAAGAGCTTGTTCGAGTAGGTTCGCCTATATCTATTCGTTATTTCAAAATTATTCTCATTTAACTAAAATTTTATTTCACGTGCATTAAAGACAGGATTGGCAACACACAAACTTTACTTTATCGCTGATTTATTTTACTCAAACTTTTCAAATTTTTTCATAACTCGGCAACAGCAGCCTTAAGTATCTTTACATCGCATTGTACCAATTTCCTCGAATAAGTAGTCAATTCCAAAAATAAATTCTCCGAATTAGTGTTATATTGAAATCATTCATCCCGTAATAAATGCTTGCTGTTTCCACGTAGTTTCAGTTCCCAGAATTAATTTTAACATTGGAATTTCATTACACTAAGTCACTGAACATCGAAAATATTCTTTGTTGGGTTCAACCTTTTCAATCTTCACAACCAACCAAGCCTTGAACATATAGTTTTGGATTTTATACCTTATTCCATTGCGGAAACAATTGTCTATTTAATAACATAAATTGTCTAGATATATTTAAAAACTTATGCCATTAAACTACATACTTGAAGTACTCATAGTAATGCCTGATATTCAACATGACGTTCCTTTGTGTTAACAGCGTTAACCCGCGGGCGAAGCTTTGTTAGTACAAATAATTTGTTAGGGTTTCCATACAAGGTTTAATAAAGATCCTGTATCCCTATTCCACACGGGAACGGGGAGAGCGTAAGTGTCCCTATTATCAGTACTAGATGGGATAATCAGGATGTCAAAATAAACTGCATTCCCTAAATTACACGACCATTCGATTTGGTAAAATTTCGATCTTAAATAGCGTTCGATTTATTGAACTGATGATTTTATGAGCTTTCGTTTCGATGTGATGAACGATCAATCAATACACGCTAAAATTTTTACAACTGGTTCCCGCCGTGGGGTGGTTCCACTCATGATTATAAGCAACTTTTACTATGGAGCCAACTCTCCTCCTCGAAAAAAATCAGCTGTTCCATACATTAAGGTCGAGTAGGTACTGCACTTTTGTATGGAACAGCAGATTTTTATTTGTGAGGAGGAGAGTTGGCCCCATAGTAAAAGTTGCTTGTAATCATGAGTGAAACCACCCCACGGCGGGAACCAGATGTAAAAAAATTCAGCGTTTGTAGAGGGAGAGTTCTACCAATGAAACTAAACATCTTTGCCAAAGAAACATGGGTCGATAAACGACAAACAATTTGGGTCCTCCTATACTAACTAGACAGCTGAAACAATTTAATTAGTATGGGAAAACATTTTTTTTGTCGTTTTCGACCCATGTTTCTTTGGCAAAAATGATTAGTTACATTGGTAGAACAATCCCTTAAGTTAATTAAAACGACTACAAAATAACGGTGTATTATAAACTATCGATGTATTCGTTGAAATAAGTTTTAATTGGCATCGATTGGCCCTCTACACAAAAAGCATCGCGATAAGCGGATTATGTTCGTCCCATCTGTGACACTATTAACTCATCTCTAATTGCTCTCTAATTGCGTCCGATTAACGTTACTCTATTTATATAATAGACCTGCAACTTCTGCACTCATGAAGCAAGACACTTATAAAACACAAAATATGACAATAATTAACAAAATCCTATATTTTGTTAAGCATAACATTAAGCTTTCTCTTCAGTCTTCTTGGAGAATCACACAGATGGGCAACACTTTTTCCAATCTCCGCGCGGGCGAGATAGATGCTCGCCATTCGTCTCTATCTCAACCAGCCTCTTTAATCTCGTCTCGAGCGGTATCTCGTGATGTTGAGGGTGTTTGCTGTCTTAATAAGGTGCTTAATTGTAAAACGAGACACTTTACAAAAAAGACGACTAAAGTACCTAAGTATATTAAATAGGTACTAGTGACCCGCCGATTCGGTGTAGTGTGAAATTTGACAGCATGTAAGTAGTATACATATAAACCTTCCAACTTTGCCTCTAAGTGCTGGAATGACCTCCCTCCCCCGATGCGAGATCTAAAAACAAAGCAAACGTTGAAAAATACATTGAAACGTCACTTAATGGCATTACAATTAGACTCATAAATAAAAAGCTTACCCAGAGTTATTCTCAACACACTTTTTTGCTTCTGGAGATGGTCTTCGGCACCTGGAGGTGCGCTGTACTCACAATCACAATCGCAGCTTCTTCTTTTTTGTTTGCATTAGCATCAAAGATTTGATTAGCATGACAAATGTTAATGTTTATTTGCATTGTCACTATGCTTCTGTCAGACTATAAACTTAGTTTACATAAGTTTATGTGTCAGACATACGCAAGATTGTCCGTGTCTTTTAATTAATTTTGTATTTTTTTAATTATGTATGTATGCATGTATATAAAATCCTTTGTTTGTCACATACCGCGCATTGCCACGCACATAAAAGGTCCTGCTAGAATACCAGCGTTGCTGTGACACGTATGTGTCATGGCAACACAAGCTGAGGTAGGTCCTAGTTAGCCCTAAGACCTGTTTTTTTTGTGAAATTTTTAGCTTTATTTAATTATTGTAACGTGTGGTCTTTGAGTTAATAAAAAAATATCTCTCTCTCTCTCTCTCTCTCTCTCTTCCTCTTGAATCACTCTATATCTATTAAAGAAAAACGCATCAAAATCCGTTGGACTTTTTGTTAAGTTACTTCACTATTTGTAAGAACTGAAAACATCACAGATTGAAAAACATCGAAATAGGAAAAATGTAAATGCTTCATAACTTGATGTACATTCCTAACTTACTACAGTGTCATACATAACGTTGTAACTTCTTACAAATAATGGCCGCTAATAATTGAATAATCAATCTTTAAGGCGCTTATATAGGTCAACTAGCGCCGCCAATACATTTATTTTTATTACTTGTAAACGAAGTAAATATTTATAAAAAGGAAACAACCATTCCATCTTAAATTGTCTCTAATATTTTTTGAATAACTCTTTAATATTTTTCCTTCTTTGTACTAGTTTTAAAATGCATTTGAAACGACAGTGGCCACTTTTAGTTTAAATGGATTTTAAAACTTACAGAAATAATGGAAACTGTTGAAGAGTTACCTATTCAAAAAACATTAGAAACAATTTAAGAGGGCATGGTTGTTTACCTTTTTTTAAATTGACCTGGTTTACGTACCTTTAATAAAAATAAATGAATTGGCGGCGCTAGTTGACGGATATAAGGGCCTTAATAAATAAGAACACCCTTCGCCTTATTTACTTAGTTCCTATTAGTCCACTATTTCTTACCCGGAGTTCAATAGAAGAATCCGTCGTAATTTCTCGCCACGAAACTTGTAAAACAATAATTTAAAGTTGCCTCCTCGTGAGCGGTGCACACGCGTTGAATGAGAGATAACGACCGGAGTTCGGTTATTTATGAGTAACGAGCCTATTCAGGCTGCGCAATGGAAATTTATGGCGCGAAATAGACGCCACCCGTCTTTAGCCAGTACAAAGGAAATATTGACATGTCAGTATTAAAATAATAGTACAACAAAGAGCTAGGCGTTTTAATTTGACTCTTTGACTTTGACGTTTGAAAAATAATAGGTATTTTTATATAAGCGCCTGTATTATTTTTTGTATAAATATTATTTTTTGCATCTCGCATATTAACCAAACAGACTCATTTGGTTAATATGCGCTAGGTCGGTCTACCTTTATAATGAGATTACATTGATCACTTAAATTGTAAACAAAACTTTGTTAACTATCAACTTGGTTGATCATCAACAACGCCTTCGACGAAGTCTACAGCAAATTCCAACCAAACGTAGTAATTGTAAATGTGACGTAATGTATCTTCAGGAATAACTTGTTTGAGTTTCAATTTACAGTTTGTGAGAACTTGGCGCCTCTGAATACAGGTTGAACAAACAAACTGACTAATCCTGATGTCGTACGCTAACATGCGTTTGTTTGCTAACTGCGAGAAGGCTTGGCCAATTTAAGTCGTTCCTCTTTGACGAAGTAATCTTACGCGGGTAACGCTATTTGCTTTACAACTGTGTAAGAGCATTTTATTTTTTAAACATTTGTTAAGTACTATCACTGACGTCCATTATGCTTACCGCTGACGGGCGCTATTTTGTAGCTGCGATAAGCGCGGCGTTAATCGCGGCGATATCGCTGCGATAAACGCGGCGACAATCACGGCGCTTTTTAGTCGCTGACGTAGGTTAACCCTAAAGGGCACCCGGTAATAATATTATAGAACAATTACTTTTATTATTGCTAAGCTCTATAAAATAAAGTTTATGATTTATTTATGTCAGTAATTATATACTTTTCACAAATGAAGCAAACAATGTATACGATTCAAATGTCTTCAGTACCCTTAGCACGAACAGCTATCGAGAAAAAAAACGCACGTAAAATTACTCGATAGACAATTCTCTATGGAAAATTTCATTTCGCTTATCGGCGATAGATGGCGTTGTACAAATTTCCAATACAAAATTTATCTATCGAATGATTATTTTTTTGATAGCTGTTCGTGCTAAGGGTACAGATCCTTTTATCGTCAAAATAGTGTGAAGAACAAAAATTCTGCATTTACTTTATATGCGCAAATTCAAGAATTATATATATTATATATATTAAGCATCTCGTTCACTAGGGTTTATTATGCGTCTGTCTAAGCCTTTTAAACGCATGAAAACCATCAAAATCCTTTATTGTGCTTATGTCCGCAGCCATCTTGAGTATGCCAGCCAGATTTGGAACCCCTGTTACGTAACATACATAAATGATATAGAGAAGATCCAGAAAAAATTTACTCGGTTCCTAAATTTCAAATTCAAAATTCCGAAAACATCTTACGAAGACCGTTGTACTAAATATCACTTGCTACCGCTTTCTGTTAGACGTAATATTGCAAATGTTACTTTTCTACTCAAGTTGATTAGAGGTTCAGTGGATTGTCCGGAACTACTTCATAAAATTCGTTTTAAAATACCTACAAGAGCACCCCGCAACGATTCATATAGACCATTTAGTATTCCTTCTATGCGCACCAACTACAGGCATAACAGTTTCCTTATTAGAGCTTGTTCCACCATTAATAACGCTGACGCCAATATTGATTTATTTTTCAACAGCATCACGACTGTTATTAAGTTATTGTTTAAAATTTAGTTTAATGTTACTATTTTACGCACCTGTCCTTTCTGGGCTACGATTACCTACTTTACGATCAATTTCCTTTGAATTCTACATGTGGTAGCTTGTCAATAGCTTTTAGTTATATATATTTGTTGTTATTTGTATGTTTATAAGCTGTTAGCTATCCATAAACTATAAATAAATAAATAAATATAAATTGGTAAGCATATCATGTAATAATAATTCTCTTACTTTTTATTGCAAACTCTACCATTACAAAAATAATTATGTCAGCCAGCGAAAAAAATTGTGGTGTCTTTTAGGGTTAAAGCCGCTTGTCACTCTTGTCAGTGTCATTTCGTGGGCGATTAGTCGCCGAGCTATGTGTGAGCTACTTTTTGTAGCTCGTGGGCGTTTACGTATTGAACTCCATATGTTCTATTCTGGGCTACAAAAAATCGCTCGGCGATTAAGCGCCCGTGAGCGGTGGCGCTTATACTGACGTCCAGTTAAACGAAGTACTAATAATTTCCTTGGATGTCCATTATACAAGTACGCTGGACAGGTACTTGTATATTGGACATCCAAGGAAACCATTAACCCGGATAAAAAGTATCCTATGTTAACCCCGGCTATAAACGATCTGTGTGCCATTCTAAATCTGTTCGGCCGTTTTTGCGTGATTGTGTTACAAACATCCAAACATCATAACGGCCAAACGGTAAACTTTCATATTTGAATATTAGTAGGATATTCATATCCAGTTCCTTTTCGTTGCAGTTCCCGTATCCGTTCTCATTCCTGTTCCCGTTCCCATGTTATTTTTTCCACGCGTAATTACATCTACCGTTTTTGACTTTAAAATAAATTCAATTTTTGCAATCAGCATCACTAAACCTAAGTAGCTACATCCATTTCCATATTATTATTTTTTTCCTCGAACTTCGGAAAACTACGAAATACGTGTTTGTTTTTAGAAGTAGGTACTCCTACGAAGTTTCAAGTGGAAATGTCTATTTATGAACTTACTACTACACTACGTAGATGTTTGAGCTCTAAATTAGACCGCCTCTCCTCGGTTCGGATTACTTAAAAGTCCCCTGTTCGAATCCTTGGAGATAGTGTTTGGTTTCTTTAGTGGATTGTTCTAAGTCTAAGCCTTTCCTTGGTTTCTAACCTTTGTCTTGGTTTCTAACCTTTGCCTTGTTTTTTTAGCTTGCCCGACTAACTATCATTGTAATCCTACTTAAATCAATCTAGCCAGTGCCTCAATGAGTAAAAAAATCTATGCAAATGTTGTGCTTGAAACTTTGTCATTATAATCAACTGCAGGTAACATGATAAGTTAGCACTTTTCTACTCTGGAATAAAAATTTACATAGGTACGTTAAACGTTACAATAAAAAATAACCGAAAGCGTGAACGTCCGAATCCACCAATTTTTGTAGTGCAGTGCATGTGGCTTAAAGATCATCCCACATGTTGCACACTATTTCGCTGAAACCTGGCCAAAACCTGTTAGTGTCTGCCTGCTGGCAGGTACGAATTATATTTTAGACTGCCTGCTGTTTGATGGTGAGCGGAAAATCGAAAGCCCATTGTAGTTCTTTGTCGAGTGTGTGGCAGTTTGCGGCAATAGCGGACACAGCTGCAAACCACGCACTGTGACTGAAGGCTTTCAAAATAACACCGCTGGCGATATTTCTGGCACTAACTGTTAGCGAGCAATTCAAAAAAGGCTGCATTCCGCAATAGAGCCATGTCAATGTAGAGTTTAAAACCGACTTCAAAAAACCTACCTCTAAAAAGCAAGAAATAATAATATATCGTAATAATAAAAATACGTCTATTGAAGTCGGGTGGGGCTGGAGTACAAATTCCTTTTTTTATTTATTGTAAAAGCCCCACCCGACTTCAATAGACGTATTTTTATTATTACGAATATTATTTCTTGCTTTTTAGAGGTAGGGTTTTTTGAAGTCGGTTTTTTGTTTTTTTTTTAAACAATTTTTTATTTTTTGTTTAGGTACCTTGTAGGTAAGGTATATTATATAATATGTAAAAAAATCGGCTCAGCCAAACGTAAGATAATCGCCGAGAAACATACTTAAATACGGGTCAAACTGAGAACCTCCTTTTTTAAGTCGGTTAAAGAACTACACTCAAGATATCCCTCTTCCATCAAAACAATAATTATCTTATTCAGTTCATAAACAAAGAAGTAATACGACCACTATCATCGAGGTAATTCACACAAAATCATACTATTTTCGTGCTTTTTTCAAGATTACTTGAAAAGTACTGAACCGATTTCCAAATTTTAAAAAATGGGACCAACTTGGGAGTTTACCTAATGTAATTACGTTTGAATCATTTCAATCGGTCCAGCCGTCTTTGAGTAATCGGTGGACATACACACAAAAATATATACACAGACGAACATAGAACCTCCTCCTTTTTTGGAAGTCGGTTAAAAATAACATTGGGCTTTCAATTTAAACACTAGTCTACCTTAGAATAGGGTCTAAAATCTTATAAAAATTACATGATCATGACTCGGGTTAACATGCAGCTGATATATAGCATAGGGGGGGAAGGGTTAATAAGTCTGCAGTGTGTAAGCTAGATTCGATTAACAAGTGCACATGCGTGAACTTATCCTCAGCCCGTCGAAAGCGCGTCAAGATATTTGCCGGAATTTGTACTATTCTTTGCCGAGGAACATAAGATTAGATAGTGTACACATTACAATATTGTTTTATGCTGTCTGTTTACCGTGATTATGAAAGTGGATGAAAAGATTGAGCAAATTTCATACTGTTTACGAAAACGAAAAGCAAATTAAACTCTCACCGCACGTGATGTCACGGAAATCAAAATTATTTATTAATAATACACTCTATGTATTATTTATTTAACTTGCTGAAAACATCAATGTTTCGCGAAAAGATAATTAAAGACTTCCAACATTTCATGCAGCAATGTACCTAAAGAGAATTCCTAATAAGATGTCTAATGTTTTTCCAAATTAAATTGTCACCCTTTCGGATTTAAACACGTCTTGCAAATTAGGGTTTTTAAATATAAAATCATTAGAACATTTTTTTATTATTATTAGTTTAATATTGGTAATCATGTTGTAATTATTATTCTTAATAATATTTTAAAGTAACGTTCAACTAAATCCTTCGCCAAAAGTACGATTTCTTTTACTTATCCGCTTCAGTTCTCTCTGGACCAGAAAACTGTTAACCACCTTCAACGCCTTTCAATTAAATTATATTCCTTATTATGATAAAGATATCAGGAATTTATGAAAATTAAAAAATAAAAGGTTTCAATTAAAATGGACAACCCTGAATGTTTAAAATCTCTATCTATTTAGTTCAAGCTAAACATTTCGACCGACGGAAGTAGAAGTGTGTATGTGGAATTGAAACAACTCGGAAGATGGACATCCCTACATTTGCTGAACTCTATAAACTAATAAAACTTAACTTCTATATATTTGGGATTCCACTCAATAAATCGAAGATTCCGTTTCGATTTTACTTTTTTTTATTTAATTTATTTGTTATTATAATAGAAGAGGGTGGATTTTTGATTGTCAAATATTCCCCTGAGAATTTTCTACAGATAACCCAACTTACACCTTACACCTGTGTTGGCATACTTTCAGCATTAAAAATAATATGTATTTTTTATAAGAGACAAAACATCTCCCAACTGTTGCAATCTCTAGATGAACTGTATTCAGAAATTCTTATGAAACGATCTGCAGTAAATCTGATCAAAGGAAAAACAGTGACAGTCCAAAGATTTTTAAAATATTTCTTCATGTTGAACCTAATCCTAGTTTTAGTTACCAGCTTTTCATCGATAGCTATAATGGCTTACACCTACCTTACAACGAACACAGTAGTGTTTCCCCTAACTTACGCGGTTGTTGTTCCATTTGCCGTAGATACTTGGCCAAAGTGGTGCCTTATTTTTTGCCAAGGACTTACATGCGGTAATTCTACTCATTAATTTCTTGATTTTCCAGAAATTAAATGTATATACTTTATAACGTGTGTAACAAGACCCTCAACGAAGCCGAAGTCCACGCATTTCGCCCACAAACACACCCAAACAACAAAACCCACAAACATACATGAACCTTGAACACATAAATACACTCCTTTTTTAGGCATTGGTGTAAAATACACTCCTATTTTAGGCAGTCGTGTAAAAAAGATCTATGTTGCAAAATGACCACTACCTTAATCTCCAATTTATACTTAAGTTACTAATAGCTATAGACTAAATGCTTATGATCTAAGAAGTCTAAAGTAATAAAAATAGTACCATCCAAATCTCTAATGTTTCACTGTAGGGATACTTGAAAATAATTCGGAATTTCTTTATGGCATTTTTTTTCTTTCCAGCTTCTACTTGTGTGGCTTACTTCACGACCGTAGACGCTTTGTATTGCATGTCGACACTTCACATTTGCAACAACTTCACTGTGCTAGCTGATGAGGTTGAACGTTTAGATGAAACTAACACTCACACTCTGCGTGATCTTGTGAAGAAACATCAAAATATTCTGAAGTAAGTTTAATTGGCTTTAAAGTTACTGCTCACCAAGTTTAGTATGTACAAACAATAAATCTTAGAAATATATTATATACAAGGTGTATTTGTAACCACTCTCCAAATATTAAGGATGTGTTCAGTCCATGTAACTGAAAATCTTTCCCTATGAAACATAGGGTCAAATATGTAATAAAAAATGACTTTTCATACAAATCAAAGAGATCACGTGATCAGTTTAGTATGGGATGACCAAAATTTTTTGGCGTATTTCGACACATGTTTCATGGAGAAAGTTGTTCAGTTTCATGGACTGAACACATCCTTAAAATTTAGAGAGTGGTTACAAATACACCCTGTATATACATATTAATCAACTTTTTCGCTCAGTATTTTTTTATTTTTTTGGATACTTGATTGTGATTTTTTGCATGAATTAAATAGTTAATATTTGTATTATATTTCAGACTTAGTGCAGATTTAGAAGACACATTCCGTTTACCTAACTTCTTTAACGTATTAATAGGTTCTGTTGAAATATGCGCTCTGGGGTTTAATATATCGGTAAATATAATAGATGCTACTTATTTAAATAACTAAACATATTTTCAATACCAATCCATGCTATAATAGAAAATTAAAAAAGGTCTGATGACACGAAAAGTGTGTATGAATTCTACAGTTAATTATGGTACATAACTTTAGTAGGTAGACCTATTTTAAACTTCTTTCTTTTCTAACAGGTTGGCGATTTGGCTCAAGTACCCGCCTGTTTACTTTTTTTGATGTCCGTTTTACTTCAAATATTAATAATGAGTTTTTTTGGGGAAGAGCTTATTCAAGAGGTGAGCCGTCGATCTCAACTCGAGTCATCAACATACACCAATCTGAGGTTGGCCCGCGTCCCTAGTGGGCTATGGTCTAACTTCTCATTTATCTATAAAAAAGGCCTATGACCAAATACTTTTCGGAAATCCTGCTTTATATATTGTTCAGCGTAGTTCAACCATAAATTAGAAGTTAGAGATTGGATCAATCAATGATTTATATTTTTTATCAGAATCAAATAGCAATCTGTTTTAATCTCAATCAATTATTGACGTTAAATATCTATCTTAATTGCTTTCAGAGTAAGAAAGTAGGTGAAGCGGCATATTGCTGTAAATGGTATAATATGGACGAGAAGTCGAAGAAAGCCCTCCTCATTATCATGAGAAGGTACAACAATGTTTTTTTTTTCAATTTACATTAAGGCTTCATGATGAGACCGGAGCTTGATCGGGGCGACCTCATCATTTTGTGGAAAATCATGGCGTTGAGTCTATGCGGTGCGCGGGGCTCACCCCTATATTCTCATCGAGTCACACTGTGACTGGTTAAGGCCTTAAGGTGGGTCAAATCCCAATATTCAATTCAAACGATTGAAAGATTACGCACGTGAAGCTATCATGGGATTAATATATAATTTACTTGAAATAATACGCAATAGATTTAATTGAAAGCATTATATAAAAATGTTACCACCTTTGATGTAAAAAAATATTCCGTGGACCCTATTTCTGGTCTTATTTGTCTTATTCAAAATTTCTCGGAAACAGAACATTCGTTTGTTAAAACCAACCTTAAAAATCGGCGATGAATCTTAATTGAACTTATTTTATTTAACTAACTTTAAAGGGAAGAAAAGTAATAAAAACATGTAAAAATTGAGAATTCGGTGCTAGTTCTCAACGCAACCGCCGCGTTGGAATTGATTTGAACCCAAAGTGAGTAGAGTTACGTTCGATTTCACTCCATCACGGATCGACCCGCTCGGATTGACCCACCAAAATCGCAACAAGTTACAGTGTGGCTCGATGCGAATTTTTATTCTCATCTAGTAACAGTGTTTTTGTTCCGAACGTGTCACACTATACATGAACCAGTGTTACTGGATGAGAATAAAAATTCGCTCGCAACAAGTCACCACTACAACTTGTTGCGAATTTTTATCTCAACCAGTCACAGTGACTCGATGAGAACATAGGGGCTCACCGTCTCCGCAGCTGTCCTGCCAGCAACAGACTTCGTATCATTATTTCAATTGAAATCCGTAAAACGGGACACTACAATTCTTCAACCCATTTCGTTCCCTAGTATAATAATGTACTCTATGTTCGTTCCCATCTCCGCTCTTGTACCATCTATATAGGCGATTGTTTTTAATTCTAAGTTCCTAATGGGGTATTTACATGGAGCGACTTGGCAGGCAACTTGGCGGGGGGCTTTAGTCAATTAGCCCTTTTTATCAATTACTTGTAAAATCTAATCGCAAACCTAATTTGAATGAGGTGGCGACTGGCAATTCGATTTTACAAGCGATTGTCGATAAAAAGCGCTAATTGACTAAAGTCGCCTGCAAAGTTGCCTGCCAAGTCGACTTGTATAAATAACACTTAATAAAGTACTATACATTTTCAGATCCCACAAGTTCCAGAGATTAACCGCATACAAATTTTCAATTATATGCTATGAAAGTTTTACTACAGTAAGTACATAATCAAAAAGTAGATACTTACTTTCTATTTTCCCTGAAGATGAGGCTAAAGAAGGATTACACAATTAAAATTGCCCCATCCCCTTACCCAAAGTAAGGTGATGCACCCAGACCCGAGGCAATATATCTAAATTGGTTTTTTAATACCCGGCCTGGAATTGATCCTGGGACCGTAAAGATGGTAATTCCATGAAAACCGGTGTTTTCTTAGCGCTACCATCGAAATAAAAAAATCGACCCCAAAAAATTACAGTCATTATTTTGAGATTAATTTTGTTTGTTTACAGATCATAAGCACTTCATGGTCTTATTTCACACTTTTGAGAACGGCTTATAAACCTACCGGAAATCAATTTGAATGAGTTAATAATAAAACTTTGTTATTAAGCTGTGTATTTAGCTGTAGAAGTAGCTTTTAGTGATTAAGAGGTCAAATAAGACATAATTATAATAAATCAGTCAGTTTCAAAAGCTGTTTATTGTTATTATCCAGATGTTTATTTAGTAAGGATAACGCCTACTAGTGTTAGCACGGAATCTGCCAGATCTGAAACAAATAACATTACAATAAGTTATAAATAAAGCTATTATTTATTAAGTTTTAATGCAAGTTACAGTAATTTTTTTTGCGGTAAAGTATTACCTATATGCAGGAGATTGATAGAGTATACGCATCTTCGTTAGACCAATATCATAATCTGTTCAAAAGCTCACAGTTTTATGACAGCGTAAGAATCGAAAATTAAGAGGATTGTCAACCACGTGGTCTCCATACAAACGGCGATAACGTTTCCCACCCTCTAAACCTTAACCTACAGTAATAAATTTTTGGTATTTTTTTGAAATGCCTAAATACTAGGGCTGTACGTTTTGATTTTTTAAATATCTATAATAGATTTCGAAATATTTGCATTTTAGTGATTTCATACAAAACACAGAAGTGCCAATATTTTCAAATCTACAATGAATATTTTAAAAACCAAAACGTAAAGTTTTTAGGCATTTCAAAAACATACCAAAATTCATTGCTGTAGGTTAAGGTTTAGAGGGTGGGAAACGTTATCGCCGTTTGTATGGAGACCACGTGGTTGACAATCCTCTTAAGAAGTGAAAGTTGCTTTTAATACAGACCCAGTCTTATTCAACTCGGCGTTGCCCATCCTCAATCTGTCACCACGACACGTATTCAGGTTCAGCTGTAGGATGTTGGAACACCGTCTGCCTTCCAAATGGTTGTAAGAGACGGAGGCAGCGAAGTATCTCCAGGCACGATTATGAGAGCAGATGCTTAAAGTGAAGCAGCCGGGCTGGCTGTTCCCGCCATTAGCGAAGAAGTCTACGTCCCCGATGGAGCGTCCGAGACCGAGGCTGTACTCCAAACTTCCGTCGGTGTGAATGCCTTCGACGTAATCAGCGTCATTGGAGTTGATCCTGTTGGAGTTGACGTTCCATAGAGGACCGGCAGGGTCTAAGGCTGTGTACAAATAATAATTATACAAATAAAATGGAATCCAGTAATTTTTACCATTAAAGTAATACTAAACGATTTGGTCTCTTAGGAGTAGAAAATGTTTATTGTCGTCATCAGCTTACGGTGATAATGAAAGCCAAACAATCCAATTTAATGTAAAGAACAAAAGTGGGAAGTTCGAATCATTTATAATATCGTCACGAAAGATTTAAGGAATCTAAAATTTAAGACGGCTGAAGCTTAACACAAATAAAATGCCAATATTTTAATGGTCAGAAATATTTATCTTTAAGATCTAGAAAAAAAATCATTGATTAATTTGTATATAAGTAATTATTAACATTCCGATTATCAAACTGTTTAATATGGAGCCATCAAAGTTATCTTTTGCGGCAAGGAACACATAAATATTTGTTTAAAAAAAACCAGCACCACCAGGTTTTTTTTAATTATTTGCGCTTCAATAATTGTGCCTGTCTTTAGCGTTAGATATAATTTAACATAAAACGAGGTATAATTCAATTTGCTTGAACAGGCATAATGAAGTAACATCACAGGTAGGTATTGATAACTACAAAAAAACCCACCTTAAGAGGCCTTATACGATATGCTATTCTCTCGTTCGCACATTTTATGTTTTCTCAAGATTCCTTAAATCTGAGTGTGTAATTAAAAAAATGTGTTTCGGACACTTTTCTTACAAACGACGAGAGAGCGGCAAAACGTATACGGCCTCTTAATACAGAGAGGAATAACCCAGTGACTCTGGCAAGGTAGCGCAGGAACCCTTTCATCTCACGATCTACAACTAGGATATAGTATGAATACTTCTTTGAACTTAAAAACAAAAATACGCACCAGAAATACGAGCGACTTCGCCATTTAGTTCTCGTCCAGCACTGCCAACAAGATGAGCTCCCAAGCTGAAGCCCACTAAATGGACAGATTTCAGGGATATCCCAGTTTCTTCAGCGAGGAAGCGCAGGAATTTTCCCAGCTCTCGGCCCACATCTGGAACGCCACGGACGGCGCTCACGTAGTTACGGGTAGCGAGGGGCCTCCAGTCCAAAACGATCACGTTGACGTCATCCTGGCTCAAGAAAGCTGTGGAAAATGGGACATTTCCTTATTAACGACTGTAATACTACTGTCATCATGACATAAATTAATTACAAAAGTGACTTCTGGGGCATATCATAATATACCATAAATAACCCATCCCGTGAGCCTCATAAGATTGGAGTGTTAACCTCCACCCTGTCATAGTAATAGCACAGTATGTATATAATATCAATAATGTGGTAATAGAATTTGTTAATGGCTCCACGTGCCTTCAGAAGCCATGCGATGATTCAATAATTAAGTGCCAAAATTGTAATACAAATGCAACTACCTGCACCATAGAGCAACAGACTACTTAGTTCCGGAGTGCCGGAGAATACTGTGTTATAATGTGCATAGTAGTAGTGCGTTTTGACTCGTCAATTTGTAAAGTAATAGTTGTCCTTATAACTTCATTATTGTTGCTTTTTTGTTGTTTTTATTTTATTTTTTATTTATTGTTGTTCCAAAAGCACCGTTTTCCTGGTATTTCCAAATGTTGTTAGGAAATCCCCCTTGGATATTCTAAAATACACAGTATATTATGGACAGACCTTAATGTAGGTGTATCATGATACCTAGTTGAACTTGTGATAATGTATTCGGAAGGAATATTTTTTTATTGATTTATGAGTGCCATGTCATCATCATGGGAAGATACATACCGTCTCTGATAGCAGAGTTCAGTCCGCTCTCTTCATTGCCGAGCCAACCGTGAGCGATCACAGCAGTGTTCACTGCAGGGTTGAAGTTGGAGTTCTTGATTGTGTCAGCGTCGTTATTGATCAATTCTTGACCGACTTCAGGGTTTGACCTGATTACAAAAATGTCTGCGATAAAAAAATGCTTTAAAGTAATGCGTGCATTTACTGCTCAACTACAGCTTTCGTGAGGATGCTGATCATGATGATTTCTCGATGGCGCAGTGATTTAGCGCCTGGCCCAGCGACTGCGGAGGTTAACCAACAAGGGTTGGTAGAGTGACCAAAAAACGTATTATCTCGAGCTCCTCCGTGCTCTTAAAGGCTGGAGGCACCTTGCGCCGTTGGTCCCGGGTGCATTTGCAGTCGTTAACACCCACCAATCCGCATTAAGGCCGCGTGGTGGGTTATGGCCCATCCTACTTATCCACCTATAAGGAAGGCCTGTACCCCAGCAATGGGGACATTAAAAATAGCTAATGGTCAATGAAGAAGCGTGACGAGATTGCATAAGTTAGGATTCAAACAGAAAAAAATGACGTAGTTGGGATCGTCAATTACCTAGTAAATAAGAAATAGCCATTGATATCATTTTCCCTGCTCAACCTCTCCAGGAGGGCGACATCAGGCTCTTCTTCCAGATCTATGGTCTGTTTGATTCCTTGCTCATCAATGAATTCTATGTAGCGATTGTATGGCACCTCTGGAAAGTCATCAGGCACTGCTGGGACGGCCGACACTGAGCAAGCTGAAATTAAATTATGATGCCATCAAAAATATTTTCTATTTAATTCAGATGCTCATTTGTTTTAACGTAATGCTCAACTAACAAATAATGATAAATGTATTTAGATATGTATTTTTTGCTTAGAATCAGAAAAGAAAATTAAGAAGTAGCAAGAAAACAAAACAGGATCATGATGGTTCCTGACTTTCTTCTAGTTTAGAGTTATAAAGGTGATATAAAGAAAATCATTGACAGTATTTCTTTATCAATTTCCTAAGAACTAGGAATTGTCTAAACATTTTCGGTGAAGTTTTATTTTTAACCGACTTCCAAAAAAGGAGGCAGTTCTATGTTCGTCTGTATATTTGTTTTTTTTTTTTAAATTTAGTTGATACACAACAAATGATTTACTCGTATATTATAAGGTTAATAAAATAAAAATATAACTTACCGGCTAGAACCGCAAGAAGCGACAATGTTAATTTCATCGTGAACTACTTATGGTCTATTAGCCACTTGAAGAAATCACATTCGACGCCTTTATTTATATGATTTGCCGTTTCACAGAAAAGATAAAACACAATTATCGGTGTTTCAGATTTACTCGTATTAATCGATAATAATCTTGTGCGTAACTTAATAATCACGTTGTCGGCTATTGTAAATAAGTGTTTAGCTTAGTAACGTAATCTGGCTTGCTGAGATTTCTTATTGAGATAAAAAAAAACTATTAGTAAATAAGTAGTTTTTTAATTTTTGATTATGCTAATACAAGGTGTAACAAGACCTTCAACGAAGCCGAGGTCTACGTATTCTGCCCATCATCAGGACCATTTCTGTTCAAAATTATTACTGGGAAACCATTTTGATTTTTGGTGTAAAAAAAGCGCAATGTGACGCGTACACCAGGCCGCGCCTGCGAGTGTATGCTACACAGCTGCGTGCGGCCGAGTTGAAAGGCAGCGTTTATGTGCGTGCTCATGAGATACATCGAGTGACGACGTTTTGAAGCCATTGTTTGTTACGAAATACTTAAAATTTTGATAATGTTTCTTTAGTCAAAAAGTAGGAAATAACGAATAATATAAGATTTCATAAAAATGTTAAAAAAAAAATTGACTTTGACTTTCAATAACTTCGTTACTATTGGTTTCCCAGGTATAGTGTGAAAGACAAAAATGATCCTGATGATGGACGAAATACGTGGACTTCGGCTTCGTTGAAGGTCTTGTTACACCCGTTATATTTTTTTTATATATGTAGGTATACCTACCTATTTTCAAATAACAGATTTTTTTAAGAAATCTAATCAAAAATAGTAGGTTTAAGTCATTCAAGCATAATATATAGGTATAATGGCATTTTTAAGATTACTTGAAAACTATTAAGATTACTTGAACAATTTATTATTTTTAAGACACAATTTTTAAGATTACTTGAAAACTATTAAGGGCCCACCGAGCCTCCACTAGCGCCGCCACTCATTACAACGAAATAACTATGTTTAACAAAATTCTTAAAAAATATAAAACTAGTATTAGTTATAAACTATTTTTATATTAGTTTCTTTTCTGTTTTAAATGTGTTTATGTAGTTTAAACCTGGGGGCTAATTGTCTAATATTAAAATCTATCGCAATCGCTTTCATTTGAAAGATGGATATGGATATTATGACATATTGCTGCATTTCTTTGGTAAGTTTTTATTTGTGTCAAAAGGATGTATCAATGTTCTATCAAATGAAAGCGATTGCGATAGATTTTGAAATTAGACATAATAAGGGTCATGGAGTAACGCCTAAAGTGGTCACTTTGGGCGTTAATCCACATTATGATTAACCATATTTAGATTTTCGATTGAGTTTACTTAATTATATACTTTAACGACTCCAAGAGATTTTGATTTAATTTGACAGACAGACACACCAACAACGAACGGTCCTTTTAATTTTAGTTAAGAACCCAATATGTAAATATAATAAAATAATAGTAATATTAAGTAACTTAATATAACTGAAAAAATATTAGAAAATATCGACTCGCCCGTAGCAGCTCAGACGGGACTCGAACCCGCACCCTTAGGATTCCGGCTCAATGCACTAACCAATTATGCTACCGAGTCGCTAGTGGGAGTGGCGAAATTTTCTAATACTTTTTACGTTTTCGCTGTAAGCCAGCGTTATTTCATCAATGTGAAGAATTACCTTCAACATTCGAATGCAACATCTTTACAGATGCCAGACAATCGATTAAGATGAAACAGCTATTATTGATTTTTTATAAGTTACAACGTTGTTTATAATAATAATTCTTATTTGCTTTATTAATGATACATTATAATAATTGGTAAAATATCACTTTGTTATCTCTATCGCAGTTTTTTGTAACTTTCGATTGGATTAGTAATATTAATTTTTAGTTTTTTAAGTATGGATAGGTTCCTGTAGTATCTAACCGGAAAATTCCTTTCCTGTGAACAACACATTAAATTATTAATCTATCATTATCTTCATTTTAAAACAATAACATTATTTTAATATCATCACTAGAGTTATGTTCCATTATTGTACTAGTATTATAAATGTGAAAGTTACGATGTTGGGATATTTGTTACTCAATCACGCAAAAACGGCTGAACCGATTTGGATAAAGTTTGGCACACATATAAATTATAGCCTGGAATAAAACATAGGATTCTTTAGAAGGTTTTTTAAAGGTTTTCTAAAGATTTTCCGAATGTCCACGTGGACGCTAGATTTATATAAAAACTACAATATTAAGACAATTAATTATGGCAATGATAGAGTTAAAATCTTAGAAATAACTTTCAGTTGCACGTCCACCCGTACGGCGCGGACGGAGCGTCGGCATTTGCCACTTTTATGGATTTCTATGGCGCGGAAAGCAACGCGGCTTCCGTCCGGAACGTAAGCCGCGTTGCTCTAAGGCGCGGAAATACCGATGCAGTGCACGCAGTGCCATAAAAATCCATACACAGCATCAAATCCGCGCGCTCCGTTCGCTCCTTCTGATGCAGTCGGACGCGTACCTTAACCCACTTTTTACTACCGTTGTTTTAAAACAACGTGGTTGTTTGAAGAAAATGTGGGTACTTTTATTTTATTTTATTTGTGTTATTTGACAGGCAAGCGTTTTTTCAATCACTATCAATTTTCCATTTTTTCCACTTGGAAAATATTTTTTTTATTATTTTTCCCCGCGTCATCTAAGAGTTATAAAGCCGCCTCCAAAAAATCATTAAGTTCGAACACAATATAATATGTCAGTAACATCTGGGTTAAGATGGATTAATCGACATTCTTGACAATCTCTTTTCTATCTATTCGAGATTCTACAAACTAACTAATGTAATTCAATAAAAACTTACCCAAACTTATTCAAGTCATTATTTCCCATAAGCAATATATCTCCTTTACACAGATCAAGCGTCATTTGAACGAGTCCATGGCACTTTTTACTAGAAAATTGATTATATCTTATAGATGCGGCGAATAGTTGGTAAGATCTGGCATGATTGCAGCTAGTAGTATTACAGCCTGGCTGTAATGACCCTCCATTAGGGAAGAAGTCAGCGTCAGCTACCTCCTTACCTATACCCAATCCTAGTCCGTTTGTGTGTATGGCTTCGACATATATCGCATCTGCAGGTTTTAGACGGTAGGGGTTTGCGTACCACAATGGCCCGGCAGGGTCCAAACCTGAAATTTTTCAAATCACTTTCAAAAACTGTATTTTGTTCAAATTAAGTTTTTTAATGAGTTGAAATAGGTTGTTAGTACGTCGACTGACATTCATTGGATCTATCTAATTAATTTCTTCCTTAAATTAACTCTACACTTAATTGTTTAAGAGGTCTTGTGTTTTACTGAATATCCTCTAATCTGTCGAAACGGATTTTTGCAAATGCGGACAGCTGTCATATTTTCAAACGTATATTTTGTTCTCAAGTTCTCAAATTTTGAAATCGGTTCAGTATTATATCCAGGCATCGTATCCAGACTTTTAATCCGGGGGGGCCAACTGCATCCCGCAAACTGGAGAGTGACTCGCCCGCTAAATTTGAATTAGTCCTGTTCTGTTTGTTACGGATTTCAGGGGGGGGGGGGGGAGAGGGATAAATCCCAACTATCCCCCCCTATGGATACGTGCCTGATTATATCAGGAAAGTCTATACCGTTCTAAATGTCCTTTTCGTTACCATTATAATGAACTTATATGGATGATCGACCATTACTTCTTTGTTTATGAACCGATTTAAATAGATGATTAATTTTTTGTTTGAAAGAGCATACTTTTAGTAGACAGAGATCCGATGCATTTTCACTCGAGAATGTATGCCAAAGAGAAGATTTTACAGATTAAAATACGTCGTTTTGTGCCTTTAAACGCTCTGAAGTTTGCCACTTCCGTTGCATATTGTTTAAATCAATAGCATCGTACCTATCCTATGTAACCTATGTTTCTGTTCGCTTTTTGTCTTGTTTTTTTTTGTTTTCTCTTTATTTTAATATTTTAGTTTGTTTTGTAATGTTTGTATTGTTTTTGACTCTGTTCCGTGATTGACTACTGGTCTCAGCAGAATACCAGTGCAGACGTTATCTGCTGTTTATATTGAGCTGAGCTAGGTCAGTATTGGCATCACATAGCACGTAGTTTACGTAGTTTTAGTAGGTATTTCTTGTTTTTTTTTCTTTATTTTTATTTATTATTTGCGCCTATTGTGTATGTGCTACCTATGTGTTCCTAATAATAAATAATATTCTATTCTAGTAAATAATATGACTGTTTTTTTGAGTGATGAGGATATCAGCCAATGTTTTTACCTGTTTTGTGTATGACTTAAGGGCCCTATGACATTTTTTTGTCGAAATTTCGATTTTGACGGATTTTAGCGATACAACCTAAAGAAACCTTTGGGTCTACTAAATACATTTGTATGTGTCCGCGACAAAAAGTAATATGATGATTCACTGGAAAGTTATAAGGTTAGAAATGAAAGTTGGTGAACGATTTCTCAGAGTCATCTTTGAACATAGAAAGACAAACAAGTACAAACAACAAATAAAAGTTGATATTTGATTTTCTTATGAATGTAGTAAAGATTATTCTGGTATAAATTTTACGTAATAATATTAATGTATCTAGGAGAAATTCACGTTAATTCTGAGCGTTTTTTGTAGTTTTATGGTTTTTGATTGGGATTTTTTTTCAAATATTCCATACATAATTTCAAAATTCCGAGACCGCTATGAACTATTCGACTATATAAGAGATAACATTATTTTTTTTTCTATTTCATTTGTTTAGCATAGTAGTTCAATCCATGAGCCCAAAAAAGTGTCTTCGCGCATTTTATGAAAACCTTTCTCTGCAATTTTGAGTTTAATTAAAAGTTAAGCAAAATTTCCAAAAAACGAGGCCGCTATGATCTATTCCAATAGTTATTCTGCAATATACAATAAGTCAAAATTGTAAATGTATTTTTGTTTCTGAGATCGATAACGCCAAAATTGGCCTTTTTACGCAGAAATCAGTCGAGAGACGTAATATGCCTCTTAAATGCGATAACATAATCATGCTAAGTTGGTGCGTCCAAACATTTTCTAAAATAAAATACGATATAAGTAAGGAAAGTTACATGACGGTTCTTAAGTTATAAGAAAATTTCAGCTAAAGTGGAATAACTCCAATAAATTGATATTTGTTTTTAAAAAAAACAGAGTTTATGTTTATTATCACAGTTTCTTTTGAAATCCGTGAAATATCAGTAATTGATTCGTTCTTGTTTGTTAAGGTGGAAAATAGCTAGATAGTTTCATACTTTATCAACATAATAACCTCTTATAATCAGAGTTAGCATTTTGCACACATTCAGATTTTAGGTGATAAAAATGTTTTATTGTTTTGTATTATCTTAGCTTTAATCTTAATCCATTCTATATCATTATAATTATAACCTCACATGGCACCTCATATGGTGTCAAAAACATTTGCCTATTATTGATAATTATTTTAAGAGTAAACAAAGTCGTAGATTTTTTTTTGAAGTTTTGAAGATACGTTCGTATGAGAAGGAAATTAGATATTACTAAAGGTGCGGGCACGTTTCTCTGACGCCACGTGTTAACACGCCGTATTTGTATGGACGTGTTATCAGATAAGTGTGATCCTAGTGCATACAATTTGAAAACCGATGTCATCTGACGGCTTGTTAACACGTGTTAACGCGTGGCGTCAGACAAATGTGCCTTTATTAGTTCCATTAAAAGGTTAATATTGGACTTGTATCTCAGATTTCTGATAGCACATACTTCCGGATTCCTATTTTAAATTTGTTTTATTTTCTGAAATTTCTGTCAGGTATGTATGTTAACGTGAATATATCCGGAATATCCGGTACCTAATCGGCCACAAGTATCACTAAAATGTCGGTAACTATACTAATAATGGTTAGTACTGGAAAGTGATTATTTAAATTAAACCTTATATTTACCAGTTATACGGCGCACTCTTCCACCCGTCTCTCTCCCAGCGTTAGCGGCAACATGGGCGCCTAAGCTGTGACCCACCAAGTGCATCTTGGTCAATGGTGCCCTCAATGTTCCATTAAGATATTCCAGAAGATGGCCAACCTCCTTTCCCACTAGTGGTACACCCACCACTGCTGTCACATAGCCTAGAGAAGATATCGTCGTCCAATCTACTACTATGACGTTCACATCTTCGGTTTGGAGTAAGGCTAAAACATCAAATCCTGACTTATATTCCTCATCATCATCACCAGCTGGAGCACAAGCCTTTCTTGTGCCATAAACAGTCTCAGCCATAACGTCTCATGCCTTGGTACCGCTAACTATTTATTTATCTTTATTGCACAACAATACACAGAGTAAGGTACAAAGGCGGACTTGCTATGTTAAGAGCATTCTATACTAGCCAACCATCAATAAAAAGACATTCATGAATTTGCGGTACTTACATACAAAAGAGTTATACATTAGAACCTTAATTTTAGCATAATTACCAAAATAATACATATAGGTTAGGTACATAATATATACAAGAATAAATAAATCTTTTTATATGTATAAATTCATCCTCTTCCCCCTGATGCAACATTCGCGCCGGTCATTGCCGTTGCGGCCATGCAGCGAAGTGCTTCTGGAGGCCAGTAGCATGTTTTTAAAGACTTGATCTTGGAAAAGGACATGGACTATTATGATTCCCGAAATACGCATCGGAAATGAAATTCCAACCTGTCGAGGTTTCATTTGCGCCAGCTTGTTATGCAACCAAGCGGACACTATCTTCCCATCTGTATTGACTGTTTGCTCCGCCACCTACTCAGTGTCCTATTTGACTGAGCGAGCGCGAAGCGCGAGCGAAGCGTCTCTGCTTCAGCATGGGAAAAAATTCTTCATATATCCGACCGAACCGTAAAACTGGTTCCACTAAAAAAATCTACATAATTATTGAACTTACTCACAAAATTTCATGAAAAGGTGGAAAAATGCGACCTGTAAAGGATAACAAACGGAAAGCCCGAAGGTCAGTAGCTGGAAGGACAAATGAAAGAATGTTTGCTCAAGCTGAAGCAGAGACGCTTCGCGCGCGCTCGATCAATTAAGAACATGCCGAAGTTGAAACGAGCTTGCTTACTTACCTTTTCTTACCGAAACATCAAATTCCTCAGTAGGTGACGATTGCCAACCGTGTATCAGCACCACAGTAGGTACCTTCGGGTTGTAGTTTGAATACTGTATAGATGCTAAATCATCAACCACTATATATTGAGGTGAATCTGGATTTTTTCTGGGGAAAAAATATCATGATGAAATATATATGTAAGTATAATAAACTATAGGTACTTATATGTTAAGTTTGATAAACATAAAAAGAATCACATTTTAAAATATGCAGAATATGATTAAAATAACATTTTCAAGACTAACTTTTTAAAATGCTTATCAAGGTTCACCTAACGGGTATAACAAGACCCTCAACGAAGCCGAAGTCCACGCATTCCGCCCATCATCAGGATCATTTTTGTCTTTTAGACTATACTTACCTGGAAAACCAATAGCTACGAATTTATTGAAGGTCAAAGTCAAACATTTTTTTTTTTAATTTTTATGAAATCTTATTTTATTCGTTGTTTTCTAATTTTTGTCTACATAAACATTACCAAAATTTTATGTATTTCATAACAAACAATGGCTTCAAAACGTCATCAATGTATTTCATGAGCACGCACAATAACATTGCCTTTCAACTCGGCCGCACGCAGCTGTGTAGTATTCACTCGCAGGTGCGGTCTTTTGTACGCGTTACATTGCGTGGTAATGTATGCAATGCTTTTTTAACACCAAAAATAAAAATCGTTTCCCAGCAATAATTTTGAACAGAAATGGTCCTGATGATGGGCAGAATACGTAGAATACCTCGGCTTCGTTGAGGGTCTTGTTACACCCGGTATGTTGATAAGCATTTTAAAAAGTTGAGATGCGTAAATTCCTTACTTATTTTTTTATAGGTAAGTACGTGTTAAGAGTTCGTCAAAAATAAAAAAATTGTTAATATGACGTGTAAGTAAATAAAAAAAATACCTGAATAGGTTAAAATTGTGTTTATTATTATTGTTGATAAAAGTAGATAGGACTTCAGTTCATCGCGATATAATTTTCAATTCTTTCATCATCACTTTCCTTACCTCGTATATAACAAATATGTGTTGAAATCGGAACTTTTTGCTAGTCTATCTAAAAGCTCATAATTGGGACTTTCCTTTAAATCCACTAGTACAGATTTATTGTTCCCTATGGGAAATTGATAGAATCGTAGGTACGGTCGTTCTCTTTGAGCCAAAGTGACATCTGCAAAAATAGTACGCTTTTAAGTAATAATTATATTATATAAATAATGAAATGCTTATTTAGGTAATTAATTTGTTGTCAATTAACTATTTTTCAATATAGTTGAGATTCTGAATTATTTTATCACTTTGATGAAGACAGTTAAACCGCAAAAAATTTAAGATTAGATTAGATACAAATCGGCAAACATGTCAATAATAATAAATCTATCGTTATTTACTTACCTAAGTCAAAAGACGTCACAAACAAACATAATAATAATAACAAAGACATTTTTAATGTTGTTCCAATAAGTGGCGCACAAACAAGAAAATACGTCGTATTCCGCAATGGTATATAAGCATAAGTCGCATAATGAAAATGCGATCAATACGCTAGCAAGGCAATGTTTAAGTACCGGATGCGGAAAATACTCGAAAACATTCACAATTTAAAGCGATGGATTTGCTCAGATAATTTTCCATAAGCGTACTCCATTCTGCCGGTCTTCTTCTAGAAGGTGTATTTTCTCAACTCAACTGAAAGACTTTGTCGTTGAAGGTAGAATCAACACGGCTGGGGGCAGGGATAGATTAGGTTCTGGGCTATGAGCTATATATCTATGTAAATATACGGTTGCAATTCGATTCGCCAGCGACTTCCCGCGACCTCACGTCGTTCTACCCACGAAGCGTTATCTGGTGTGCCGTCGCCATTCCAGGACCTTTGCGCCCCAACGGCCATCGGTTCTTCTCGCTATGTGTCCCGCCCACTGACACTTCAGCTGAGAAATGCTTTGAGCGATATCGGTTACTTTAGTTCTCCTACGGATCTCCTCATTTCTGATTCGATCATGCAGGGAAAAGCCGAGCATGGCTATTCCCATTGCAAGCCTGGGTGACCTTGAGCCTTCTTATGAGACCCATAGTTAATGACCACGTTTCACTTTCGTTCGTTTTCTCGTTTGCAATTTATAGAGCAACGAAATCCCTCCAGTTAGTGCCATACTATCATTACAGCGGTGAGAGTGCGAGTGGTTGGGCAGTTGAAGGTGTGCAATTTATAGAGTTCTAGATTTGGTGTGGTATTATAGCTAATTATGTATTTAATAGCGTGTGGAGCTCGGTGGCGCAGTGGTTTAGCGGATGGCCCAGCGATTGCGAAAGTTAAGCAACGTTCGCAAGGGTCGGTCATGGGATGGGTGACCAAAAATTTATTATCTCGAGTTCCTCCGTGCTTCGGAAGGCACGTTAAGTCGTTGGTCCCGGCTGCATTTGCAGTCGTTTACATCCACCAATCCACATTGGGCCCGCGTGGTGGGTTATCCCGTCCTCCTTATCCACCCATAAGGAAGACCTGTTCCCCAGCAGTGGGGACATTAAAAATGGCTGATAGACATGTATTTAATTCAAAATTAACTTTATCAGGCGGTTTGGCACTACTTTTCCCCCAACCAAAACACCTGGTAATGTTATATTCGAATTAAGTACATAATTAGCTATAATAACACACCAAAAAGAGCATTATAAATTGAACCAACACTTTTAGAAATTGCTTTTACAAACCCTTTGTTGCCCTACCACTATCACCCCCACCCCTGAACAGCTGCCAGGCGCCCGGATCAACTAATCCTAGGTTCTATATTTAATACTATAAATGCGTGTGTAAGGTTGCTGTGTGTGTGTTTGTTACCTCTTCACGCCTAAACGGCTGGACGAATTTGGATGGAACTTGGCACACAGATAGTTTATAATTTGAATTAAAATATAAGATACTTTTTATCCTGGTCATAGGATAAAAAGTATCCTGGCCCTAGGGAACAAACGCTAGTATTTGATAGTACGAGTCCAATTAATATGAATTTCATTTCTAATTCTAACTATGTACTACTTTTAAGAGTAAGTATTAGAAATGAAATATTAATAGATTACCTAATCTATTAATATTTCATTTCTAATACTTACTCTTTTTTTTTTGCACCTGCAAAGGCTGTTAACTTCTATCGATGCCTGTATTAACACTGTTATTTCTTATCAGAAATAGATTCCTAAAGCATCATATTAAACTATATTAATTCTGGTATGGAATTATTGTAATACAAATCCGGATCGGTATAGGTATTGAAAGATTTGAATAAGTCTTTCAATATTATTATAGTTGAATTGCTGAAGGGATAATAATGACTAGGGATGTTAACCATTTGTTTTTATTCAGAAACACGAGCGTTGGAATTCAAATTAAGATTAATTTATTATCATGAAGATTAGTTGTCAGACATTTAAAAGGTGCCACTCTATTATAGCAAACTAATTTATTAATAACCATCTTTTCAACTCAGCTGTAAAATATATTAATTTAGTTTTCTTATTTGCTTCATAAATTTCTAAGGATAACCATTGAAATAAAAAACTATTTTACGTATTCCAGCGTTCATAATTTTAACTTAAAATTACAGAAATCATTTTTTGACAATTTGCGTCAATCTGCAGATACGCTCACAAAACATTTAAATCTAAAGAGTTTAAATTATTTTATTTTACTTTCAGTTATGTTTTGATTACTTATTTAAGAATATTTTTACCAGACTGCTAAGAAGAAAGAAGAGAAGGATTATTAACTTTAAAAGACCAGTCTATAATTGCTAAATAATTAGGTACGTAATGTTTACAAACGATATAATTAGCTGTTTATAGTTATCATATCATTAAAATTCCTCATTATCTTTTTTACTAATAACTTGTTTTTTTGCTAATTAGGCTTATCAACAGATTGGGAGAAATGTTTTTAACAATTAAGATAACAATGTCATGTAGGAGATACATACTTGCTACCGTGATAATTATGCAATGAGGTGCAATGTACATAAGGACCTTTGCACACGATGTCACAGAATATACAGGGTAGAAATAATAGACGGTAGTTGAAGGGGAAACTACCCTAACTTATGCTGACAAATTGTACTGAAAAGAAAACATAAGATGTAATTCTGCATCCATTGATTTTTGATAAATCACTTGTCTCAGCCGGGAACCAGCAAAATCCGTAAAAATAACATACTGTACTTTTTAATGGTACCAATCGTTAGGGTTATTGATAAGGGTTTTTCTTCTTCTAAATAACATAGTACTTACACTTACCTTAAATTAAAGGCAGACCCAAGATAAAAAAATGTTTTTTAGTATAAAAATGTTGTTGTACCTACTTATTACAGGTTTACTTATTTAAAAGAAATAAATGAATGATTCCATTCAGTAAAATTTATTAGTATCATCGTATCATTAGTATTTAGAGTACTAACCCTCCAACTATCGTCTTATATTTTCACCCTCCGCTGAGTAAGTGGCGACATTGGTCCCCATAAAAACTGCGCCATACAACACTTCCTCTTGTTTTTGTGTTCTGAGGTTTTAACAATACAGTGTCGATAAATCGCTATATCATGATCAGCATCATCACAATGACCACCCTAACTAACCACAATAATGTGTTTAGTTAGGGTGGTCATTGTGATCATGCTAGGGGGGCATAAGAACTGTTGCATCAGGTTTGTGGAATGGAAGAGTTTTGCGGGCATAGTGTGTACCCACCGTATAATAAAATTGTTCTATCTCACGAAGTAGAAGAACTACTAAATCATTGGGCTTTAGGCCTTGCTGTACTATGCGCTGTGTACAAACAAAGAGTGAGGAACTTACAAATTATTATTATGATTTAAAAATGTCACATTAGAGTATTACTTAAAATGTTAAATAATGAAAAATATAAAAAACAACAAAAGATAAAAAAGTCCTAGCATTTTATTTCTACTAATTAGAGACTGAAACAAATTAGCAATTAGACTGGAACAAATTATTATATCGAAGTTATTTAACTTCGATAATAATTGAAAATATTTTCGATTATAATAAAATGAGTAAAAAATAAATAAGATTAAATAACTATTTTAAAAACTGTTACTCTCCGATGGTTTGTAAACTGTCTTGAGAATGGTAAAATAAGACCACGATGTGCTTATTATCTGAAAAAAAAACATTTAATACGTTATTCACCTAAAAAAATTATTTAAATTAATATGGCGCCTTTACATAATTACAGGGCTCGTAGTGACACCTATATTAGAGAGATAGAACCCTTATCGAATATTGTTAGGACTAATAAATAGATTGCGCTACTATGCAAGAAGTGGGTGGACATGGCCCCTAGACGGACTTCCCCGCTCTGACCTAAGCCTATTATCAATTTGGATCATAATAATAAGAGTCATCATCATCATCATCATATCAGCCGCACGACACCCACTGCTGGGTATAGGCCTCCCCTAAGGATCTCCACGACGATCGGTCCTGCGCTGCCCGCATCCAGCGGCTTCCCGCGACCTTCACCAGATCGTCGGTCCACCTTGTCGGGGGCCTACCCACGGAGCGCCGTCCGGTGCGTGGTCGCCATTCCAGAACCTTTCCGCCCCAACGGCCATCGGTTCTTCTCGCTATGTGTCCCGCCCACTGCCACTTCAGCTGAGCAATCCTTCGAGCGATGTCGGTTACTTTAGTTCTCTTGCGGATCTCTTCGTTTCTGATTCGATCACGCAGGGAAACGCCGAGCATGGCTCTCTCCATTGCACGCTGGGTGACCTTGAGCCTCCTTATGAGACCCATAGTTAGCGACCACGTTTCACTGCCGTAAGTCATCACTGGCAACACACACTGTTCATAGACTTTCGTCTTGAGACACTGAGGTAAGTCGGACGCGAAGATTTTTCGAAGCTTCCCGAATGCTGCCCACCCGAGTTGGATTCGACGAGAGATCTCTTTCTCGAAGTTGGACTTACCTAACTGGATTGCCTGTCCTAGGCATACGTAATGGTCAACAACTTCAAGTGTAGTGTTCCCAACATGAACTGGAGAGGGTACAACATAATACAGGGTACAACATATAATAAGAGTAGTTAATACCATATAAATAAAAAAACTTGTAAAATCGCTCGCTTTTGTTTCCGAATACAGATGTTACTTTTAACAAATATATATAAGAAGATAACTCCAATATATTGGATATACATAATATTTTATGTATTTTTAAAGTCAAAAGTATTTTATTCACAACGAGATTATAGCTTAGCCTTTACCTCATCTGATGTTAAGTGACGATAAGGCCGAAGGTGGAAAGGTGGAAACGCACTACACCCGGAATCCGCATCACTGGAGGAACTGGCTATCTTACCTCTAACTGCCGGAAAACAACAATTTTTAAATTGTTGTTATGGCGTCAGAATTAGGTAAGATGGTGGTAGCTAGCCAGGCAGGAAGAAATAAGCCCTACCACCAACCAAACCGAGTAGGTACAAATTGTAGCCCCCCTGGGATTCAAACCCGGGACCCCTGCGTGGGCGAACCACTAGACCACAGAGGCGGTGAACTCGAAAGTTCAGTTTAGTTTAAAGTCGAATGTCAAAGCAACTCTCGAATCTCCTACCGGAATACTGTCAACAAAATGTGTCAACTTAGCTTACTTCACTACAGGTTTAGGTTCTCAAAATTTCCTGTTAAAGTTTCAAAATGAAAACACTTTTTATATACTTAAATAAAATGAATTAAGAGATTTTAAGTTTTGTAAAAATTTTCGTGTTTGTAATTCCGTAAAGAATTTGCTCTATATATATTAAGTACTACAACCACGTACAACTAAATATTATTAAGTTAATACACGTACAACTAAATCTTACGTTATATACACGCACAACGTAAGAGGGGCTCAATGGTGCAGTAGCTTATAGTGCATTTTTTTATTGACCTGCGATTACCTAACTGACTAAAAATAAGGACGAATACAAACCTTTGTAAAACTTCCGTAACTAATCACTGAAAATTTATACGCTGTCAATTTCTGATGTTTGTGGGATCTGAAACCAATATCAATTGGAATTTAGGGGTTAAGAAACTACCTACTTACTGAGATTTCGAGATAAGTCTCAAAATCTCATCATATCAGCCGCATGACACCTACTGCTGGGTATAGGCCTCCCCCAAGGATCTCCACGACGATCGGTCCTGCGCTGCCCGCATCTAGCGGCGCACCGCGACCGCGCACAAGGTCGTCGGTCCACCTCAGTATGTACTTTCAAGGTACTCAAAATCTCAGTAGGTACTTTCTGAATCCTAAATTCCAATTACACCCATAAAAACATGATTGACAGAATCATAATAACGTGCCTCATCATAATTATGAGAATAGTTTTCTTCGCTTTCTCATCCATTTCATGCCATTTGCAAAGAAAGGCTGCCTCGCCGACCCTCCGGCTCTGTAATGAATACAATAATTAGTTTCCTTTTTCCGAATAGCTTCCTCATTATAATCAATATTAATAGGTACCTATTTAAGTACCTCTCTTATGATATTTTCACCGAAAACACTCATCATCAATATCTGAAGTAGAACGGAGATCAGGAATAAAACGTAGCCTAGAAAATATGACCAGCTGCCAATCTGAAAGTGTTTAAAAACTTTCTAGAACTTCACAAAAGTATGTCAATCAACATTAGCAGCTTATAGGTACTAACTTAGTAAAATTAAAAATACTCGTACAAAATACACTTTGCTATAACAAAGATTTCAGATCGCTAATGGGCTGTTTACATGGGTCGATTTTAGTCACCTGTGATGGTGGACTAGCAAGTCGCTTGTCAAATTGAATTGCAGGTGAAACATCGGTGACGGCGGCGCTATCGTCTAAGCGTAACCTAGGTAATGTAATAATACGTAGTTCCAATTTTGCCCACCGGATCATAATATACTTAAGTTTGTTCAGTCACCTGCGGCTTAGGCAGAATTGCCATTTACATAGTCGATTTTCACCATGCGGCAAAAGTCGTGAGGTTACTCGTGTAAATAATTATTTATGAAGAAATTTATTTATTAGGAAGAAATACTTTGGCAACGCTCCGCTATAACAGTATTATATAGCAAGACTGTGGCTATTCTATAGGACATCTATTAGTAACCATCTGGCGGTATTTAATGGGTTATTTTAATTCTTATCGTCAAAACTTACTGTAATACTGAACCCTAAAGCGCAAATTTCCAGGGAACCAACCACGTAGCTGAATAAATTGGAAAGTTTAAATATGTCCTCCAAATCTTCTGACAATCTGAAAACGGAAGATATATATATACCTAGTAACTTATATTTTTTCTTCCGAGCTGATAAAATACAACATATTTTAAAGTTTATTTGGAATTAAAAGAGAAAAGTGTAAGCTTATCATGGTATAGATATCCATATTTTTTGAATCAGTACCCTGAGCACGAACAGCTATGGAAAAAAATAACGCGCGTAAAATCATTCGATAGATAAATTTCTCTATGGAAAATTTCATTTCGCTTATCGGCGAGCGATAGATGGCGTTGTACAAATTTCCAATACAAAATGTATCTATCGAATGATTTTACGCGAGTAATTTTTTTCGATAGCTGTTCGTTCTAAGGGTACTGAATCGAAGTTTAACGATTACTATTTATTAGTAAATTTGTAGAATTTGGTCCATCAGCATTGTAGTAATTAAATAGCTTACTTCAAAATATATTGATGTCTTTTAACAAGCCTGCTTAATACAGTGTGATTGCTGCCTTGCAATATTTTTATTTCGTCGCTAATGACATAAAAATTATTGCAAATTTGCGACGTCAGCACGCAAAATAGCGCGTCACTCATCGTTATTACCAGAATGCAAACAAAGCCTGAAAACATAATAGAAGTCAATTATACGATAAACACTATTCAAATCAATCTTGTTTTAATGGATGAAGGTGATTATTCAACTTTTATTGAAAAAATAAAAAATAATTAATATTCTCATTTCATTTGATTAACTCAGTTTTGGCTCTCTGTATGTCGTGCTGGGGTGCGTGCGGCTGATGATGTGATAAAACAAAAGGTATAGCCATCATCATCTTGTGCGTGCCATCTTCATACTGAAATTTAGCGGTCAGTACTAGACTAGTGTCAAAGTCAAAAGCTTAGTCAAATAGTAATTAGTTTATTTGAATTGTCTATCCACCCATTCGACTTTTTAAGCTAAAGGGCAAGTTAGGCCTAATTACAGGCGCATTGTATCAGAAGGAACGATGTATAAAAAATAATTATATCGTTATTAATACGATTTTTTTGTGATTTAATGCGAAATTAAATAACTAATTAATGTGATTTCACTTAATTAAAATCCCCAATTTACGTATTAAATAAAATTAACGAACGAAGGATTCGTTAAAGTGTTTAATTTGATACGTGCGTAAGTACCTACGTAGTGTTTAATATTAGAAGTAAATTTAAACTATACTTACCACTAAAAATTTGCTCTGCGTAAGAAACCACCCAAGCGGACCAATTGTCTATTGCAAAAGGATAAATAACTGCATACGGCAATATATACTTTACTTCCCCGTGCTTTAAGTAATGATACAACATAAAAACCAACGACGAAAAATTATACACAGTAATAAGAGCCGTGTTCAAAACAAAATAATATTTAACGAGCTTGTGTATCTTTATTATGTCCTTTCGCAGAAGCTTTTTCTTACTGTCACTGTTTAAATTAACTTGATACAGATCTTTCAAAGAGTTTTTCAACTTAATTATCTTTTTTAATTTGCCTGCTAAAAATACCCCTTTGAAAAAAGACAAGGCCCCGATGCAGAGACAAGGGGCTAAATCCATAAGCTCGAGAATATTTTCAGACGATATTTTCGAAGAGCAAAATGCCACTTCTCCCGATATGGTTATAACTAAACTTAACAAAGCAACATAGAATCTGAATCGTATGTTCGGGACATCAAGGGGAATGCCCACAAGCCAAAATATATTATTTATTCCATTAAAGATTTGATCGTAAGTGGGCAGATCCATTCTTAGAAAAGCTTCAGATTTCACTGCCTTTAGAAACACTTTAAGATACCGTTTCAATGAAACTCACACTGTGTCGGTAGAAATGGAAAAGTGAGGTAAAATCCCTTAAATAGCCGTCTGTGAATCAAAGTTAAGGGTTGCCAGTTGTGAAGAATTCTTATACATGTGCTCATAAAAATATCTTTAAGACTCTTCTTGTCAGAATCAAAACGATTAAAAGATATTTTCTGTTCTATTACTTTATTTGTCTTTGATGTCAATTGCTCCTTGAGTAATTATTAACATTTTATCTCGACAGTTCCAAGTAGTTCTCATAACTTAGATGGATCTTCTAGCATTGTGTTATTTGTGTGTAACAAAATAATATGTGGGCTTTGATTGATAAAGCTTAAAAAAATATTGTTTGAAAACCCTTAAACTAACAATGAAAGCTGCAAACAAGTGTTATTAAATTATAATTCGTAGCAACAAAACGTAACAGCTATAATCAAAAGGCAATAAAAGCATTACAAAACAGTTACGCCGAGGTAACACGGAATATCATCATTGGAAGAGTTACTAGAAAACTAAGTTTTTGATTTGTTCGGATTCGATACATAAATTAATAATATAATGTTACTCATAAAATAATGTTGTTTTCGATATGACGTTTTGTTTACCCACTTTTTACTACCGTTGTTTTAAAACAACACATAAGATATAAAAATATTGAAGAAAATGTGGGTACTTTTATTTAATTTTATTTGTGTTATTTGATAGGCAAGCGCTTTTCAATCACTATCAATTTTCCAAATTTCCACTTGGTTTTTTTTTTATTATTTTTCCCCGCGTCATCTAAGAGTTATAAAGCCGCCTCCAAAAAATCATTAAGTTCGAACACAATATAATATGTCAGTAACATCACTAACTTTCCCTTCGGTTTTTTCTCCCTTTTTTAATCTCTCAAAATGCTGTTCAAAAGTGGCAGAAAACCTTAAGTGGCATTCTGTGCCTACTATAAGACCAGTTATAGTGTACTTGCTATTTATATCATTTTACAGTACCGACCCTTAGCATTAATACTTTAAAGAACAAGTAAAGTTTTTAGAAACTTTTTTACATATCAGTTAAACTTCGAGAGGTTCCAACTCGATAACGGGTAAGGTGGGTGTTTTGAGTTGTAGACAAAACTTCAGCATACACGAGACGGTAAAATACGTCCGTGTAGAATGTCTTTACAAGAACAACATTTTGTATCAAAATATTGCATAGATTTTCAATAATGTACAGATTCCATAAACAGAAATAATAAAGATCAACCCTTCGCTTTGTCGTACGTGACAATTTTGCGTAGAAACGCCTTACTTGAACGGATAAATAAATAATAGAGCAATATCTTTTTAGTCGGATATCTGAAATATGAAACTAAAGAGTTTATTTCTATTTTCTCAAAAACAACAGCGATCTGAATATTTTAATCAAGTTAGGACAATCTTGAGTAAAAAAGTATAATGAATTAGTAATATTGTAGAAAAAAGTAATAAGTTAAATATCCCAAATCAACTTTATTGTACTCATTACCACAGATAATAGTATACTATGTAGTATAAGACCCCTTTTAATTGATTTCCAAAAGCTAACATCTTCAATCAAAGCTAAATTTAATCTACTTGGATCTACTTTGCATACGAAAGTCTAATAAAATATCTCATTATTTCCATACAACCTTAATAACTTGAAAACTCGAAATTTATTCCACAAAGGAAACTTTGGCATGATCCTTTTATTCCCTTGCTCCAATATGTCGGAATTTAGAAGACAAATTTCTTTTCAAAATCAAATCTTTTCGCGACGGATGGCGCACGAGTTGAACTGAAGCCAATATTTTATTTAAATCACCGAAACTTTCAAAGATCGTAAAGAACACTGCTCTTCTTAGGTTTCCTTAGTCAACAAAGAACTCTTAGAGTTTGCCATTTGAAAAAAGTAACTTGGCATGGGTATAAAGTTTACATTATTCGATAATTATTATATTTTTTCATATCCCCTATAATGTGGTGAGTCTTTGGATACATCGTTAAAAATATTGTGAAGGTGTGAAATCATTTTTCGATTCCGAAATTCGTCCGCTAATTTTTGTTAAAGTCAAGTTTCCCGTTCCTGCCAGTTGAGCGGACGTCTATTCCATTGAAAGTTGACTTAATAATCTGTGTAAAACAGGAAGTAAAAATAAAAGGCAACCGCGGAACCACACTGTACGTGGCCCAATGCGCATTTGACTGGTTTTTTAAGTAGATGACGTCTGTATTATGTTTATATTGCTGCACAGACTAGCTCTTATGACCTGAAATTAAGATAATTATAGTAGTAGTAAAAAGAAATTGTTTCCTACAATATAAGAAGTTTTAGAAGTTCAATGAAAGTTATCATTGTTAATTATAGGTCCTATTTTTCTAAAAAAACTAATTATTTCCATTTTCTTTTGTTTTATTAGTGAAGCATATTACCTATTTGTAATTTTCGGAGTACAGCACTGTATAACCGCTAAATACAACATGCAATTTTGAAACTGTAAACAGCTGCAATAGGGCATGCATGTGAAAAAGTTTAAGATTTTATTTTAACTAATAATAAACATTTTTTTTGAACGTACAGTGCAATTTGTTGTTCTTACGTGGAGAATTATTAAACACCCTACCTAAAGGTCGCGTAATACAAACAAAAACAGGGCACGTAACTTCAAAAACAAATAAGTATTCGACCTTTTGTTGCCGTCTCCACCTACACTATTTCCAGTATTTGAGGTATTTGTGTCTTTATTATTATTGTTGCTTTATGGGGCATCTACATGGATCGATTTTCCGGGTGACTTTAGTTGAATAAAGCTTTTTATAGACAATCGCTTGTAAAATCGAATCGTATCGGTAATTCAAATGAAGTGGCGATTCGATTTTACAAGCGAAAGCAAAGCCCTAGTCGACTAAAGTCGCCTAGCAAGTCGCCCGGAAAATCGACCCGTGTAGACGTGTAGACCCCGGCATTACCACAAAAGATTTTAAAACACTGTTCAACAAGTGTTTAACTAAAACACTGTTTTAATATGATGCTGTCACTATTTTGACAATATTGTTTGAAAGAGATAGAGCATCACATTTAAACAGTGTTTTTATTAAAAAGAGTTTTAAATTTATTTGTGGTAAAGCCGCAAAGGACTAACTGAGACTTCGTAAAATCTTGCAGACCTATTACATAAAAACGGACGGTGGACGGAATAAGGTTCAATAGCAAGTAAATTGAACGACGAATTGCGTCCAATTATCGTGATCAGCGCTCATGGCGGAAATTGACAGACTGATTGTACTCGATCACGTTTGTTAAGCAACGCTCGGTCCGGTCAGGTGTCGGATGGGTGACCGTTAAAGTAGCATTACAACTGAGCGCTTCCGTGCTTCGTAGGGCACGTCAAACCGTCCGGTCCTGGCTGTTGTCATCTGATCACAGTCGTTAAGCCAAGTTAGAGCCTTACAGCGGCTTGATAAACTCTAACACCAGAGGTGGCCACTAATCCTCATACGTTAAGAAAGAATTAGAAAGAAGATCGTGATTGTTTTTATGCAATAGGCCTGCAGTTGTTTTTTAAAAACTTACATACAAGTAAACAATAGCAATCACGAGTATTAACACTTCATGTGGGGTCAGTTTTGTTGTAACTTGTGTATTTTGATAAGGCACCCTACTATGTGGGCATTATCAATTTTGGCAGTTTAATTTAGATAAACATAATCTGTCGATAAGAATGTTATTATTATCAATGGTTGCATAATAATACTTACCATAATACTTATTACATCGATAACGATATTTCTTAAACGAGCTCGAGTAAGTACTGCTCAACTTTAACCATAAGTAAATCAATAAACTTTATTTGCAAACTTAAATAAAGACTGATTTAAAATATCTTTAACAAAGGAATCTGTACAAATAATTATTTGGAAGATTTAGAGATGATTATTTTCTAATAAAATTATATTATATCATAATATCAAATGATAATATTGATTAATTGGTTCATAATCCCTAACATGGATAATGAACAATCCATATAAATGTCTACATTTAATGAAAAACATCTGATTTAGCTTACAGTTTGCAATGCGTACTGCTCTATTCCTATTAGTTACGTCCTCGGGTACGATTTTTATATATATTTTTTAATTTTATTACTTAATCCTTGTCTTTTTATTAAAATAAACAACACAACTGAAACGCATCCAGCCACTAACATGGCAATATCATAAGTTTTTTTTAATTTCCATGGTTAATGACGTTATTAAAATAAACTATGTCGGGAAAAATAAATAAGTTCATGGTGTAAATCCCGACATAGTTTATTCTAATATATTTTTTAACTTTCAGCATATATCGCTTCGGCGATGCCGAAGGCAGACATTGGAGTGGAGAAAGATTACCCCCGGTACATCAACTTCCCCGATGGAGATGGCAACCTTCATCTGGTGGACCTTGAGGCTGAACCAGATTATGAACTCCTGGCGGAAATCGAGAGGAACCCGGCTAACAACCAGTACATACTATTCACTAGGTAAAGTACTACTTTCATGCAAACACATTTTTACTCAAGAAAAGAAGGTGGTTCCTTGTTCTTCTTATGAAGTTAGTAAAATATTGAAAAACCTCTTCAAATTAAATGCTTGCTTACACTTTTATCAAAAGTTTATAAAATGACGATAATTGCACTTTAGGGAACTACAATTTAACACGGCCTGGAGAGTCAAGTCAGACTACCGTTTAGTTAATTTATACTATTAAGATCAAAAATTTCGCTTATTTAAATAGATGATTATAAATAGTACATGACGAACATTTATTCACAGGCATAACCCAAGAAATGGGCAATCGCTGGTGATGAACAATGCTGACTCCATTCGCAACTCAAACTACAATCCCAGAGTCCCCACCAAGGTGATCGCCCACGGCTGGCTAAGTCACCAGAATACCGATATCAATCCAGTCATCAGAGATGGTCAGCAAATTTTCAAATTGAAACTCAAAATATTTAATTTATTCAGTCTAGGCTGTAATAGCACCTGAGCTGAGCCAAGCTGTAGCGCAGAATGGGAACAGAGAAAGACAGTCAACAATTTTTTTTTGCTGATGAGTACTGTTTTCTTTTTAGCATACCTTGGAAGAAGTGATGTGAACGTCATAGTACTTGACTGGAGAAGACTAGCTATCTCTACTTACGTCACTGCAGTCCGTGGTGTACCAGATGTTGGACGTGGCTTAGGACAGTTCATCAACTTCTTGATCCAGACTACTGGTGCTGATATCAATACCTTCCACATTATCGGATTCAGTCTTGGTGCCCATTTGGTCGGTAATGCTGGCAGAGAACTTGGAGGAAGGGCAGCACGTGTTACTGGTTAGTATTCCATTTGTGATGCTAAGTTATTTTTCCCCTTTTCATGTTTAGGCACTACCTAAACTAGGGCAACATTTCAACCTAATCACTACCGCAGTCAAATAACACCACTTGTCATCATGTATTTCTGTTGTTAAGTTTTAAAAGCTCTAGAGATCTTAGCGGTGCGAAATGGAGTCAAAGTCTGGGTTTGTTGCCAACCGCCAACCAGCCTCAGAGAAAACAAGCATACATAACAACTATCTTTCTTTTCTACCCTTGTCTTGAGGTGACTAATTTTAGAACTTGGCAAATTCAGCCAGCAATATAATAGGATGGTACCTATGTGAAAAGTTTATAGCAATTTCTCATTGAAATTTATTTGTGTGTACGTAGGTTTGGATCCAGCTGGGCCTATGTGGTGGTACAATAGCAACCGAATCCGGCCTACTGATGCAGTGTACGTTGAGGGCATCCACACCGATGGCAATTATGTATACGGTCTTGGCATCGGCTCCTCTATCGGCAATGCCGATTTCTTTCCCAACGGTGGCAACAATCAGCCTGGTTGCTTGACCGGTATCTGTGACCACAATCGCGCTTGGGCACTCTTCGCGGCCACTATCACCCACAACCATTTAGTTGGAAATTTGTGCACCAGCAACCTTCAGATTACATTGAACAATTGTCGCGGTGCACAGTTCCATATGGGCAATGACGACTTAAGGAAATGGGGGTAAATATTATTTTTTCAGTTAATAGTTAAAACAACATTTAGGTACTTTGTTATGATGATTAACGACGAAAAATTAATAATTAATTACAAAATGTATTGCACTTCTTAAAATCTGCTACTAATCAAGGTTTGTGACACAGTAGTGTTTTTATCATTTGTCCATTATCGTGCAAAAACTGTGTATAATAGTCGTAAATAATTAAATAAATATAAATATTTCATCGTTAATCAGTATCAACACCGAGTAAGCAGCCTCGCTCGAGGCCCGCCACGCGCGGCAAACGTTCTGCCTCGGGCGAGGCAAGCTCGGTTGAATAATTTTAATCACCGAGGCTTCCGCGCCCAATCCATAATCTGCTCGGTCGTGTGCGTGGTGTTACGTGGCGTCCACACAGTACGAGCAGCCTTGTCCGAGGCACCTTTGAGCAAACCGAAGAGAACCTAGAACAGCTTGGCTCAGCCATGCACGCGATAGCCCGAGGCTTAGCATGCTCCTGCCGTGCCCGAGGCACGTCTACACCTCCCGAGCCACCCAGTGGGGCAGGACATCGCAGGCCTCGGGCTCAGGCTGTGTAGACGTAGCTAATCATCAGAACAAAATAAATATTACTTACATCTAATGATAAATCTCTCGACAATTAAATATTTAGAAAACCGATAGAACAGAAGTTTATTTCTTTGCTTTCGGATAGAAATACATAGATTCCAATTTCTTGATATTGAGTAGGTTAACTAAGTTGCTTTGTTTTTAACCTTCTTCAATTTTATTTTAGAACTGGAATGTATCGAGTGAACACCGGCAGAAGGTATCCATACTGATTGGACAACTAAGACAATTAAGCAACTTGTAAATATAATAGAATAAATTATGATTATTGATAGTCTACAACCTGACTTTTTAATTTTTCCTAAAAGATCCTGCATCACATCCGTTTTTTCAAACATGCAAACATACCCAATACCAAAAAAGTTCAATTTTATTAATTTGAATATTACTCGACATTTCAGCACCTTTGCAGCTGCCATAGTCATGGAGGACTAAAGCCACTTACTACCATAAATGATACCATCTAGCTATGATTTTGTACATAACGTTCTAAATTTTAATTGAAACAAAATTAAAAAACAAAAACCGCGCTAGTATCTGTTAAAAGTGTTATATTACAATACGTACGTTAACTTTGGAAATGGACAACACGACAAAAAATCTTTTGTCAAAATAAAAAACCGTTCTTAGATTTGCCCCCCAGGAGTGCGAGAAAAATAGTTTTAGAATTTTTAAAGCAATATTTATGGAGAAAATAAATGAAATGTAATAAACCCTTAGTGACGTCACAGCTCGACACGAACAAAAGCATACACCTTTGCTCACGTTGTAGGCCACATTAAAAAAAAATTGGTCACTCAAAATTTGACATTTAGAGATGGGCAAAAGACCCGTTTAAACCCGACCATTGGGTTACCCATAAATTCCCTCCCATTGGATCTAAATTAATTTAATAGATTTAATGCAATAAGTTGTGTTTATAATGAAGATTATTGAATTTACAACTCAAATTGCAATGGTCATTAATCGTTTAGTCTGCTTTTATTGTATTTTGACCGAAAAATAAATCACTTTTTGATATTGTAATGATGGCAGCTGTAAGCTAACTGTATCAGAACCCTTTACAGAGTTTTTAAAGCATGGGTGTAGATAATAGTAGTTTATGAATCTGATGCATAATGAGGGGTATTAAAACATGAAAAACAAAAAACCGACTTCAAAAAACCTACCTCTAAAAAGCAAGAAATAATATTCGTATAATAAAAATACGTCTATTGAAGTCGGGTGGAGCTGGAGTACAAATTCCTTTTTTTCTATTCTAAAAGCCCCACCCGACTTCAATAGACGTATTTTTATTATACGAATATTATTTCTTGCTTTTTAGAGGTAGGTTTTTTGAAATCGGTTTTTTGTTTTTTTTAAACAATTTTTTATTTTTTTATTTATAGTGTAGGTACCTTGTAGGTAAGGTATATTATATATGTAGAAAAATCGGCTCAGCCAAACGTAAGATAATCGCGGAGAAACATACTTAAATACGGGTCAAACTGAGAACCTCCTTTTTTAAGTCGGTTAAAAAACTACACTTAAGATATCCCTCTTCCAACAAAAAAATAATTATCTTATTCAGTTCATAAACAAAGAAGTAATTCGACCAATCATCGAGGTAATTCACACAAAATCATACTATTTTCGTGCTTTTTTCAAAATTACTTGAAAAGTACTGAACCGATTTCCAAATTTAAAAAAATGGGACCAACTTGGGAGTGTACCTAATGTAATAACGTTTGAATCATTTCAATCGGTCCAGCCGTCTTTGAGTAATCGGTGGACATACACAAAAAAAAAAATATACAGACGAACATAGAACCTCCTCCTTTTTTGGAAGTCGGTTAAAAAACAATGACAATGTGATTTTTTTACTAAGCTTCGAAGAGTATCAACACCATCAAGTGAGGCCACCTTCTTGGATTTGCCTTGTATCGTTATGAGAAAAAAAATGTTTTATAGCATTATTCAATTCATTTAGATTATGATTGTAAGAAATTGGGTTTAATCCCGTAAAAACCCCAAAAGTCCCGGTTTGAACCCTTGCCCATCTCTAGTCACATTGTTTGACAGTGACCACACATAGACAGCGTTTCCCGCGTGTTTTCTGAATGAATCACTACTTATAGCCTCAGAGCTACGTCACTTACGGCAAAGTTTTTAAACTTTTAAAACATTTTTACAAAAACTAAAATATATGGGTCATCTTTTTTTTATTCTCTCTTCGAAAAGCAAATAAACAGTGCATGTTATTTTTTTGTCGTGTTGACCATTGAAGTAGATACGGATACCTTACCTTACCTTTAATTAGTTTAAGATTTAAGTGACTTATATAATAATAATAAAATTGTGTGTTTTATTTTTCAAGTCACTTAAAAGGTATTTGGGTATGGGTGTGAAATCTTGTAAAACAAATTGTTCTGAATTTATTTTTTATGTTTAAAAAAACTTTTTCTAAGCCCTGGAATCTCGATATCTACTACAAAACACAATTTAATAAGCGCTTCATGAGGAGTCAGTTGTATTATATTCTGTTTAGGCACCAGCTACTAGGTGGGCATTATCTTTTATAATCAAAATATTGTTTGGCAATTTCACTTTAATGTTAAAATTATTATTATAATGATGAGCATTATCCTTCCTATAATCCTATTTACACCGTTATTTTTTAAGTATAGGATCTAAAAATGAAATGGGGTTTCAGACCACGTAAATGTACTACTTTTAAAGGGGCCAACCACGGAATCGCGAAAAAAAATCAGCTATTCCATACGTTATAGTCGAGTCGATGTTGTACTTTCTATGGAACAGCAAATTTATTTTACGAGATTCCGTGGTTGGCCCCATAGTAAAAGTTGTTTATTTACGTGGTCTGAAATCTCCATTTCATTTTTAGATATACTTAAAAAATAACGGTGTATAATAATTTATAAATGCGAAAGTCCGTTTGTTTGTCCTTCACGTCTTAACTACTGAACCGATCATCATTAAATTTTACATACACGTTTTCATGGGTACAGAGAAGGACATAGGGTACCTTTCATCCCGAAAAAAGTCTTGTTCTCGAGGGACAGCAAAACACACTTTCCACGCAGACGAAGTCGCGAGCGGCCGCTAGTTATACAATAAATTTCGTCGATTACGATATTCCGAGATTACGAGTTCGAGTCAACACAGCTCAAATTTAACAACAAATTAATAATAAACAAGTAAATAACAATAACCTTTGTTAAGTACACTAAAAAAGGCTGATTTAAATTATCTTCCTTGCCTAGTTAATCACTCACTGGAAGATTTAGAAATGATCTTTTCATTAAATAATACTGATTAATTACTTCATAATCTGTAACATGGATTATAACAAATCTTTATAAAGACCTACATCTAACGAAAAAGATCAGATTCAGCTTACATGCAATGCGTGCTGCTTTGTTTCTTTTAGTAGCATCTTCGGGTAAGATTATTTACTTAAGTTTATTTTTTTATTAAAACTTTAATGCAAATATCAGGAGCTAATCAGAACTTTGCAAAATATTTTCAGCATATATCGCTTCGGCGATGCCGAAGGCAGACATTGGGGTGGAGAAAGATTACCCCCGGTACATCAACTTCCCCGATGGAGATGGCAACCTTCATCTGGTGGACCTTGAGGCTGAACCAGATTATGAACTCCTGGCGGAAATCGAGAGGAACCCGGCTAACAACCAGTACTTACTATTCACTAGGTAATAATTATATTACTTTCATTAAAACACATTTTTACTCCCTAATAAAGGAAAAAGAAGATGTGATTCCTATTCTTTTCGAAATTAGTAAGATCTCTTTGGTACTATGTAAAAACATCTTCCATTTTCTTCGTTTAATGAGCAACCAATGTTTACATTTCATTTTTAATATTTACGATACCAAAAGTTTATAATGTGACTAAAGTAGCAATATAATAAAATAGTCCAGAAAATTTTGCCCATTTAAATAACTGACATAAGAACTAAAGACGAAAATGTATTAACAGGCGTAACCCAAGAAATGGGCAATCGCTGGTGATGAACAATGCTAACTCCATTCGCAACTCAAACTACAATCCCAGAGTCCCCACCAAAGTAATTGCCCACGGCTGGATGAGTCACCAAAACTCCGATCTCAACCCAGTCATTAGAGATGGTAAGCATATTTTCAAATTTAAAATCAATTAATTTATTCTATGTTGCTTACGTATGAATGTCAAGTTCTCATGAATGACAGTTCTCATTCAAGTTCTTCCCTGGTACACCTACCACCTAACGTGAAAGAGAACTGTCAACTCAAACATTTTTTGTTAACAAGAATTCTTTTATTTTTAGCATTCCTTGGAAGGAGCGATGTGAACGTTATAGTCCTTGATTGGAGAAGATTAGCTATCACTGACTACACAGCTGCAGTTCGCGGTGTACCAGCTGTTGGGCGTGGCTTAGGTCAATTCATCAACTTCTTGATCCAGACTACTGGAGCTAATATTAATTCCTTTCACATTATCGGATTCAGTCTTGGTGCGCATTTGGTTGGTAATGCTGGCAGAGAACTTAGGGGGAGAGCAGCACGAATTACCGGTTAGTACCAACTTAATTAAGATATTGCACTAAAACTTCTGAAAGGACGTTATATACTGCAGAGAACATAAACTGCCTTAATCACGTTTGCTTAGTAAGAACTAAGTTGATAACGGAATTTTGACATTATTCCATCGGAACTGGAAAACTACCTTCACCTTACAGACGACCTCAGTATAATCTGGTGTCTAATAAGATCTGACGGTAAAGTGTAAGGACTAAGGTTCGGTAACATAAGCGACGTTGTAAGGCTACGGTGACCATTTTGCCATATTTTGTCAGTCTGCATGCTTGATAATTACCCCAGTTGTATAAAAACAAACAATTGCCAAAAAATCTTGGCATACACAGCCAACGTTCGAAAGTTTTAACTAGTTGTTTTGTTTTAATTCTATGTTGAACCATAATATTTTTGTTCGCAGCTTTGGACCCAGCTGGGCCTATGTGGAAGTACAATAGCAACCGCGTCCAGCCTACTGATGCAGTGTACGTCGAGGGCATCCACACTGACGGGAATTATGCATACGGTCTTGGCATTGGCTCCCCTGTCGGCAACGCCGATTTCTTTCCCAACGGTGGCAACAATCAGCCTGGTTGCTTGACCGGTATCTGTGACCACAATCGCTCTTGGGAACTCTTCGCAGCCACTATCACCCACAACCATTTAGTCGGCAATTTGTGCACTAGCAACCTTCAGATAACAACTAACAATTGCCGCGGTGCACAATTCCGTATGGGCAATGATGATTTAAGGAAATGGGGGTAAGTAAATATTTTATTACAATAAATAGTTTTGAAAAATAACATTAATTTTGAAATAATAATAATAAATAAATGAGCTTCTTAAAAAAATCTGCTACTAATTGAGGTTTGTCGCAATTGTGTATTTGTCATTTGTCATGTCGTCGACTAAAATGTTTGGGAAATCAATAGAAAGGAGTTGCTTGTTTTTAACTTCCTTATCTTTTTTCAGAACTGGAATGTATAGAGTGAACACCGGAAGAAGGTATCCATTCTGATTAGACAACAACGACATGCGATCTGTTAATATATGACATAATTGTTAAACAACCTGAATTTATTTTTATCCTAACCTGCAGCATATTCGATTTTCTAATTATTTAAACATACCCAATACCAAAAAAGTTCCGTTAAAAACAAACCTGCCTCTAAAAAGCAAGAAATAATATACAAATCATTAGATACGCATTAAAACTCGCAAGAAAACTCAATCGAACAAAAAGAATCATCTAAATTGGTCCATAAATGTAGAAGATACGCGCGAACAACGATAAAAAAAAAACATACAATCGAATTGAGAACCTCCTCCTTTTGCTGAAGTCGGTTAAAAATACTTACTAATGATATTCTCTTGTTTCCAATTTCGATGCATCAATTACTATCTTTGGCATGGAGGATTACCATATTGGCAAATGGGTTGATTGACGATCGCTGCGAGGCCTAGATTCCAGAAGACACTACTGTCTGTGGGATGTGTAGGATTCATCCATAAAGAAGGCATGTGTCACAGCAGTGGGGACATTAGAGATACAGATGATGATGATGAAGTACCTACCTACATATTTTTGGCATGAACTAACCCAGATGAATAAAAAAATTAATTAAAGTTTGTAAGGTATTATATAGATGTATACGCTCGGGAATGAAAAATTTTTTCGGGATAAAAGAAACCCTATGTCCTTCTCTGTACCCCTGACAGCGTGTTTGTAAAATTTTATGATGATCGGCTCAGTAGATAAGGCGTGAAGGCGTAACAAACAAACAAACAAACAAAACGGACTTTCTCATTAATAATTTTAGTAAAATAAGGATTATTAGAGTAAAGAGTTGGGTGAGGATTGTTTACAAGTAAAACAAATAAGTATAAACAGACTATAACATAATACGGAACTGTTAAAATAACACCAAACATTGAGTGCATCCCAGCAAATCGCTAACAACAGAGAAGATTTTAATCCTGGAATTTATTAACATTAGATTAAATTACTTTTTTAAGTACATAATACTTCATGTGGGGTCATTAAAGGGGGTCATTATCTTTTGTAATCAAATTTATGTTTGGCACATTTCTTTAGATAAGCGTAATCTAACGATAATAATGGTTAATAACAATTATGATTGTGTAATAAGCAAAACTTTATACTTACTACATAGATTAAGTTACTATATTCCGTGTAGCTTAGACTAGTCAATAATAAAGAATTATGTTTACCAAGTAAAATAAACACTTATTAAAATTCTCTTTAACAAAGAAATCTTTGCCTAATCATTCTATGGAAGATTCATAAATGTTCTATCTTTTAATTAGATAATACTGATTAATTGATTCATAATCTTATAAGTATAACATATGACACGATAAATCCATATAAATACCTGCATCCAGGTAATGAAAAACATCAGATTCAGCTTACAGGTGCAATGCGTGCTGCTCTGTTCCTATTGGTTGCATCCTCGGGTACGATTTTTTTTATTAAGTTTAATTTTACCACTACATCGTGTTTTTTTAAAATAAATCTCTTTACATTCATCCAGGTTCCAGTTTATAGAAATTACCAATAGTTATTTTTTATATTTTTAGCATACATCGCTTCGGCGATGCCGAAGGCGGACATTGGGGTAGAAAAAGATTACCCCCGGTACATCAACTTCCCCGATGGAGATGGCAACCTTCATCTAGTAGACCTTGAGGCTGAACCAGATTATGAACTCCTGGCGGAAATCGAAAGGAACCCTGCTAACAACCGCTACATTCTATTCACAAGGTACCTACTTAATAATATTTCTTTTTAATATTATGTTACTCTTGATTTATTTTCTTTGTTTGATGAGCACAACGATTGCACACACTTCGATATTAAGATATGACTGAAGTAGTGGTATTTAACGAACAAGAACTCAACAGAGTCCAGTCAGACTAATTTTCAATTAATACTGCAAGATCTGAAACTTTTCTCATTAAAAAAGTTGAAGTATCTACTTACGGTAAAAATTATTCACAGGCGTAACCCAAGAAATGGACAATCGCTGGAAATGAACAATGCTAACTCCGTTCGCAACTCAAACTACAATCCCAGTGTTCCCACCAAGGTGGTCGTCCACGGCTGGCTAAGCCACCAGAACACTGATATCAATCCAGTCATCAGAGATGGTGAGTTTAAAGCTTGCATCTAAATTATTCCATCCGTCTAGGCTGATTACTAAGAACATCAAAACATTCACCATTGGAGGCTTTAACAAAAAGTATTGTCAGAAAATCCGATTATGCACTTCTCCCTCTTTGGTTTCATTTTTTTATTTAATTTTATTTTCATAAACCCCCTCAACCCCAACCGATGGCCGTTAGGGCGGAAAGGTTCTGGAATGGCGACCGCGCACCGGACGACGCTCCGTGGGTAGGCCCCCGACAAGGTGGACCGACGATCTGGTGAAGGTTGCGGTAAGCCACTGGATGCGGGCAGCGCAGGACCAATCGTCGTGGAGATCCTTAGGGGAGGCCTATACCCAGCAGTGGGTGTCGTGCGGCTGCTATGATGATAAACCCCCCAACATATTTAGCAAAACATATAGTTTACTACAAATGTTTTATTTTTAGCATACCTTGGAAGGAGTGATGTGAACGTCATAGTCCTTGACTGGAGAAGACTAGCTATCTCTGATTATGCCACTGCAGTCCGCGGTGTACCAGCTGTCGGACGTGGGTTAGGACAGTTCATTAACTTCTTGATCCGGACCACTGGAGCCAATATCAATACCTTCCACATTATCGGATTCAGTCTTGGTGCCCATTTGGTCGGTAACGCTGGCAGAGAACTTGGAGGAAGGGTAGCACGTATTACTGGTTAGTATTCCACTCTAGATGTTGCGCTATTATTATTCACTGGCATTTAAAGGAAACTGTTCAAACTGGGGCAATATTTCAACCTAATCACAACTGCAGTTAATAAAATTACTTTTGCATTATTGTTTTCTGCTGTTATGTTTTAATATAAATGCTATAGAGCTCCTAATGGTGAAAAATGGTGTCAAAATTAGGATTTGTTTCCAATAACCGATACACAAGCATAACGTTTATTTTGTAGAAGTAAAGCCACATAGATTTGTCTTGAGACGAGGGTGGAAAAAAGCATAAAAGAATTTTATTGTATATTTTTAAGGCGACAAATTTTAAGACTTGGCATTTCATATTCACTTCTTATTAAAATTTGTTTATGTACCTACCTAGGTTTGGACCCAGCTGGGCCATTGTGGAGTTATAATAGCAACCGCATCCGGCCTACTGATGCCGTGTACGTCGAGGGAATTCACACCGACGGCAATACGGTATCCGGTCTCGGCATCGGCTCTTCTATCGGCAATGCCGATTTCTTTCCCAATGGTGGCAACAATCAGCCTGGTTGCTTGACCGGTATCTGTGACCACAACCGCTCTTGGGAGCTCTTCGCGTCCACTGTCACCCGAAACCATTTAGTTGGCAATTTGTGCACCAGCAACCTTCAGATAACAATGAACAATTGCCGCGGTGCACAGTTCCGCATGGGAAATGACGACTTAAGGAAATGGGGGTAACTCTATATTTTTTAACAGATATTTTTCTGATTATACTTTTAATTTTGTTTTAAATTGCACATTGTAATAATTGCCCTCACCCTATAGGGCAGAAGGACACCTTTAATTGAGCTCATTAAAATTTGCTGCCTAGCGAGATTTGTGACATAGTTCTGTTTTTAATTATTTTTGTTTGATAAATCTTTTGTAACCCTAATACTTAACTATGTGGATAACCATTAAAACAGAAGTTGTTTTCTTTGCTTTTTGGATGGACAAATATCAATCTCATGAATGATAATATTACGTAGGTATGTTTTCCAAGTACCTAGCATTGGTCTTAACATTTTCATATTTCTTACAGAACTGGAATGTATCGAGTGAACACCGGAAGAAGATATCCTTTCTAATTTGACTATATCGACACAAGCGATCTGTAAATATATTATGACCTAGGCAGCAAATATTCTGACTTTTATTTCTCAAAAATTATCCTGCATCACATTTGATTTTCTAAATAGACAATCATTGACCGAAAGTGGCACCCTCAGAGGTTTTTTTTAATAAGTTGTTAATAGAAAAGGATTTTAATTAAACTTTAGGGCTTATTGTCTTGTATTTTTAGAAGGTAGTATCTATCACTACATTCCCTCGCCGTCGTTCGTAGAAGTATTCGACTTTTACCAGTTTGGCTATCTACGAGGGAATGTAATGATACTGTCTAAAAATACTAGACTATGAGCCCTAACAATTCCACGAGCAGTTTTATTAAAATTGTGTGTTAGAACCGCGGCGCCGTTTTCTGTCAGGTAAGTGCCTTAATACCAAGAGTTATCAAGTTACGTGTTTACAATCGTGAAAATTGATATTTGCATGACTATTGTTAGTTTAATTACCGGTAATAGTTAATAACATTTTGTTGCACTGAAGTAATAAGGTTTTTTTATTACTTCAGTTACATATCTCTTACATCTAAAAGAAAGGAATCGATTACCACAAGTTTAATTTCCGGCAATCAAGAAACTGTTCATGGCGCAATTAGTAAATACTCTAATATAGACTGTAGTCAGTAACAAAGTTGTAAACTATTGGTTTCACATGTAAGGCAGATGAAGCATGTTCAAGAATCAGCAAAGTTGGAGTCTTTAATTTCGAGACACAAATTTCAAAACTACATAAACACTTTAAAAGGTTTGGACGTGCCAGATACTTCAATATTTATCATCAATATTCTATTGTACGACATTGATGGTCCATTGATGGATATATCGCACAATAGACCAACAATAAATAATTTATTTGGATTTGGACAACATTTTGGATCTCAAAACTGGATCGTAAAATTATTTTACGATCCAGTTTTGAGATCTAAATATTTATGAATTTTACATCAGTTGAAGTAAATGGTTCGCCATCGTCTCAAAAATGTACAGTCGAGTTCATAAATATATTGGCAGGGCCGATGGTTCAAAATATTGTAGGCAATAAAATGATAAAATGATATTTATATCTAAGGCCGGCTACACACAGACGTAATCCCGTTACGGAATTCCGTACATACGTGATTCCGAACGCTAGCTAGATCCATACAAATCAATGGACTACCACACACATGCGGGATTTTTCCGTACGAAATCTTCATACATTATCGAAATTCCGTTCGGAATTCCGTAACGGGATTCTGTCTGTGTGTGGCCGGCCTAAATAGGTATGCAAACTTAGACATCAAAAATATATGAACAATAATATCTGACTACTATTTTCAGCAAAAATATCAAAACACTCTAGATTTCAAATAAATCGGTACAACCTAGAATGCATAAATATCTATGCAGCCATTATCATTGAGCATAATAACATCATTATTATCTTACGACCCGTCACTACCTGATATAGGTACAAGCATTCCATGAACATCAGCCATTTTCTTTTTGTCCCCACTACTGGAGCACAGGCCTTTCTTATGGGTGGATAAGAAGGATGGGCCATAACCCACCACGCGGGCCCAATGCGGATTGGTGGGTGTTAACGACTGCAAATGCACCCGGGACCAACAGCTCAACATGCCTTCCGAAGCACGGAAGTGCTCGAGATAATAAATGATTGGTCACTCATCCCATGACCGACCCTTGCGAAAGTTGCTTAACTTCCGCAATCGCTGGGCCAGGCGCAAAACCACTGCGCCATTGAGCTTCTCGTAGCCTTCCATATGGATGGACCATATCCCACGTGGAGACAATACAGTTTGTCGGAGTTGGAGTTTTTTGCTTTTATTCAGTTAAAAAGGTCTGGAACGGGTTGGTAGGAAAATATAACACGATTCAAAAGCACTTAATTTTTAAGTTTATTTGAATAATTATAGACTTTGACTTTGGATGTTAACGACTGCAAGTGCAACTGGGACCAATTGGCTCAACATATATTCCGAAGCACGACAATTTTTTTGGTCACCCATCCAATGACTGACCAATCGCAGACCGAATGCAATATGCGATAGTGCCATAAAACTCCTCATAGCAACATTGTATAATAAGTACTTACTTTTCCAACAATACAAGGATGAAATTTAAGAAAGATAATCTTTCTTATATTATCATGCGATATCATAAAGTTGATTAATAATACTGATTGATGGACATAATAAAGAGTTAATTATTATAAAATCCATGTTTTCCCTAGAAAATGTCACATATATATCTTAAAAGCAGAAATGAGTGCTTGTTTGCTACTTCTAATCTATCTATCTTCAGGTAATGTTTTATTGTTTTTCTCTGAAAAAGCCTTTTTTCAGAGAATTTTAACTGCTATCAATCATATCTTCATTGACATTTGAATATTTTCCTTTTACTTTAATTTAATTGTTTACTCGTATATAAAATTTTAAGTATCATCGGCCTCGAACACTACGCTAAGTTAGTCACAACAATTAACTTTTGCTTGTTGCTTATACGATGCTAACAAAGACATAATAGTTATTGGCGTGGCATAGCTTCTTCGGAAGCAAACTGTACACACTCAAATAATCTTTACTTGTTAACACAGTAACATATTTTTTTTAATTTACTTACTTTATTTACAAGTTTACAAAAGCACAATATGAAACGCTTTCAGATCATCAATACAAGTCTTTAGAGGCAATCAGAAATGGGACATTAAAATAAAAAAATAAAAGACATTTATTTCATCACACACTAATAACAACATAACAGCATATTACATCATAAAGTGCTTCGAGTGTGTGATCTGAAGCCTAAACTAGGGCGACCCTGTATTTCAGGTCTCCAGGTCCTCACCCACGGATCACTTAAGTATATTAAATTTTGTTTAGCAATAAAAAACTTTTATTCCTGGCAAATATCTATAAAAAAAACTCATGAATTTTCAGCATTCATCGCTTCGGCGGTGCCACTGGCAGACGATGGTGTACAGAAAGAGTATCCTCGTTTTATCAACTTTCCTGATGGGGAAGGTAATCTTCACGTAGTGGATCTTGCAGCAGAACCTGATCATGAGCTCCTTAGCGAGATCGAGAGGAACCCAGCTGATAGCCGCTATTTACTTTACACAAGGTAAGAAAAGAATGTATTTTAGTGATTGCTAGAATGTTTCTATTAGTTTAGGAGCTCTGAATGGCTTTTCAGACACGCCAGCTGTTTTAATGATTACTTCAGCAGCTTCTAAATAATGTTCACTTATGAAGTTTTTATTTTCAGGCGTAACCCGTTAGTAGCCCAAACGCTGACCATGAACAACGCCAACTCGATTCGCAACTCGAACTTCAACCCCAGTCTCCCAACAGCGGTGCTAGCCCATGGCTGGCTTAGTAATCAGAACACCATCAACAATCCTGTCATCAGAGACGGTTCGTAGCAAACATATTTTTAACGTGTGGTAAAACAAACAGAAGTTCTCCTTGTAAGCAATTTCAGCTAGCGCATACCCAAAAGTACTACGCGTTCACTTGGTGATTGCCGTCGAGGACCGTTATGACGTCACAGCTAACGGTACTGTAGACAAAAAAGTAATCATGTTTTTCAACTGTTTTTCATTTTTTTCTTGTTCAAAGAGTGTCATTAATTTATATAACAAGTTAGGTTCGCCATTATGTAGGAACTTTACTCTTTTAATCATTATAACAACACAAATAACGAACGTAATGATTAAATTAACAGAAACAAAAATTAAGCTTTGCATTGCTAGCCGTACCAGTAAGGCGACGCAGGGGGTGCGGTATGACGAAGCGGGCCGGGAGGTAGCGGCAATGATGTAGTGAACGCGTAGTAGGTAGTTAGAATTTCTACAGAAAGAATTACAACACTTCTAAAAGCAAAACTTTATTTGCCTTATTTTGTGGATATTTCTCCAAAATTAAATCATCATCGATTAAGTGTTATTCGACAACAATATGTTAATGTTATTGTTTCTAGCGTTCTTAAGAAAGAGTAACGTTAACGTGATCGTCATCGACTGGCGGCGCCTTGCTCTCTCCGACTACGTAACTGCAGTACGCGGAGTTCCTGCTGTTGGTCGTGGCTTGGGGCAGTTCATCAACTTCCTCATCCAAACCACTGGAGCCAACATCAATACCTTCCACCTCGTCGGATTTAGTCTTGGTGCCCATTTGGTCGGTAATGCTGGCAGAGAACTGAGAGGCAGAGCGGCGCGTGTTACTGGTATGTAAAAACGTCAAAACTTATTTAAGTTTCTCATCTATCTTTTGTGACCTATGATTGAGACAGTGCAGTTTAGTGCACTGAGTTTGTATTTTCTGATAGGTACAATCCTGGGGGCCTTCAAGTAGCTAGTGAACCTTCTAGGCAAGTGCATCATCGCTTACCTGAGGCGTGATAGCGAGGATTCAATTAATTGTACCATTGCTTCTATTCACAGGCTTGGACCCAGCAGGTCCTCTATGGAACTACAATGTATACCGTCTCCGGCGCACTGATGGAGTATACGTCGAGGGCATCCACACTGACGGAGGCTCCGACGGCCTCGGTATTGGCTCTTCTGTAGCTGATGCCGACTTCTTCCCCAACGGAGGCGTCAGCCAGCCCGGTTGTTCCACAAGACTTTGCAACCACAACCGAGCGTGGGAAACGTTTGCTTCCAGTATAACTCACAACCACTTGATAGGCAACTTGTGTCTTACCACTTCTCAAAAGGCTAACAATACTTGCAGAGGAAGGCAACTTCATATGGGAAATGATGACTTGAGAAAATCTGGGTAATATTTTAAGTACCTATATTAATTTTACGTCAGTGTTGGGCTTTTTCACATTCATTAAATATGCTTTTATTTCAGTTCTGGGATGTATCGAGTGAATACTGGAAGAAGATATCCATTCTGATGAATAAGTCAATGATAATAGTCAACGATTCTGAATAAACCTACTGACTTATTGCGAATTTTTTTTTTATTATCTATTGATATGATGATTATCTATTGAAACCAAATGTAACAAACGACGCGCGTGCGCATAATTATTTACACACAGATATTGGAATGGAAACAAATACTATATTGAACCAATAATGTGATCGTGAAAATTGGTTTTATTATATCAAAAAACTATTAAACAACAATTTAATTTATTTCAGTTCGATAAAACAGCGAATTTTTTTATGTTTATGTTAGAGTTTGCGAAGGATCTGTCTTAGAATATTCTTCTTCTGCCATACCCAAGATTCACTTCCATACATCAGTGTCGGCACCAGCACTCCGTTATGAATAGCCATTCGCGCCTTTGTAGAAACGGTTTGGCTACTCATAATCGAGTGTATGGCACCATTCACTGCATTTCCTTTCTTTACTCGTCTTTCTATGTCTTCCTCACTCTTTCCATCCCTTGTGAACAAAGTCCCCAAGTATACAAACTCCCGGACTTGTTCCACTTTTTCGCCGCCTATCATTACCGTACAGTCAATCAATTCTTCCTCTCTCTCAAACACCATCACTTTTGTCTTAGATACATTCACTTTCATCCCTTTTCTCACAAAAACAATAATAAATAATAGGTATAGCAGTAGAAAGTTAATGACAGGTCCTCACAAATAACAATTAAAAATATTCAATCGAATTAAAATTACGCACACAAACGATCGTATTGAAAATAATTAAGGATTGAAAAAAAAGATTACTTCCTCGCACTGTACAAAATTGTGTTTAGAGATCAAAATCTAGAGTTCTATATACAATTCTTTGAATATAGCACTAGCATGCCATATCTGCCAGTAAGCGCCAACGCTCACGGGCGCTTAATCGCCGAGCGATTTTTTGTAGCCCAGAATAGAACATATGGAGTTCAATACGTAAACGCCCACGAGCTACAAAAAGTAGCTCACACATAGCTCGGCGACTAATCGCCCACGAAATGACACTGACAAGAGTGACAAGCGGCTTTAACCCTAAAAGACACCACAATTTTTTTCGCAGGCTGACATAATTATTTTTGTAATGGTAGAGCTTGCAATAAAAAGTAATAGAATTATTCAATTCAATTCAATTCAATTCTTTATTGTTTCCATTGTTTACAAGGTCACAAGGTAAAAAAAAAGTACAATCATGGAACCCCGTTGGGGCACAACAACATGCATTGAATAATTTTAAATATAGATATTACAGTTTTAATAGTATTCATTTAATATTAGAATGTCAATAATATGATTAATAAAAATTGAAAATTGCATTAATAATTATATCAATATTATAAATAAATTCCAGGCATGTCATTTTTTGAAAAATTCTTCTAAACTATAAAATGCTTTTTCTATTAGGTATTCTTTAAGTACTCTTGCAAATGACTTGTCACTAACTTCCGACCTAAGGTGCTCCGGAATTCTGTTATATATTTTAATGCACATGATGAATGTGCTTGAGCTATGCATTTTTAGTCTGCTAACGGGAAGGCAGAGATTGTGTTTGGAGCGTGTGTTTATTTCTTTACTTCGCATTTGTTCATTTGTTTTAAAATAACTCTGATTTTGTCTTACGAATTTACAAATTTCAAAGATGTACAAGCTTGTTAAAGTAAGAATTTTATAGGAAATGAAATGTGGTCTGCAGCTTTCTGTCTGTCTGATGTTAGCAAAGATTCTTATGCATTTCTTTTGTATCACAAATAGGTCATGAGCGTTAGTACTATTTCCCCACAGAATAACACCATACTGCAGCCAAGAATATGCGTAGGCGTAGTACGCTGTAAGAGCTGTTTGTAAATCTGTGCTACGTTTTATTTCAAATAGGGCATATATGAAGCGAGATAGTTTGACTTTTATTTTTTCGATGTGAGGCTTCCATGTTAAACACGTGTCTATTTCAAAGCCAAGCAATGGAAAACTGTCAACACACTCAATGGTTGATTGGCCTACAGCGAAATTTATATCCACTGGGTCCCTTTGGCGTGGTCTAAACTGCATTAGCTTGGTTTTGTTCAAATTAATTTCCAAATTATGGTCATTTAGCCATCGCATAACGTTTTCTAATATTTGAGAAAGTTTATAATTTAATGTGGAGGGTTGATCGCATGGTAACAATATAGAAACATCATCAGCAAAAGCCACGCAGTGCTCATTATTATTACATGATATGCTTACCAATTAATATAGTTTTTAATCCTGTTCCAAAAAAGGTAGGATCACACTACGAACCTAAGGTCGGTTAATGCAATTATTGTTCTGGGACTATCATAAGTTTATAATTTACCTATATTATTATGGAAAACTTAACGTAAACGTAACAAAAGAAACATCAAGTTAGCTAAAGAATTTGACTTGTCGCTAATAAAATTGTATTGAAAGCACTGTCGTTTTGTCTAAGAACAAACATCTAGTAAATTTTATTTATTTATAAATAATGAAAATCAAAGAAGTCGCCGTTTAAATATGTTTACCATAACAATGCCTAATGAAGTAGGTAAATCTACTTCTGTTTTGCGTAAAAGAATCGCAAGATTTAGTTTTTTAAGTAAGATGATTTTGGTCAGGGAATAGGGCATAATACTGAGGAAGTAATGGCGCCACATGCGACTCTCCTAAATTCGTTAAATTTGTTGTTTCAGATGTAAAATGTAATTTCTGACGTATTTTAGCCAATCAAAACCATTTTTGTTTACCTCAGAGTACAATGGCGCCATCTGCGAAAAGTTTTGCGTATTATTTCCTATTGCGAGTTTTTACACAAAAAAAGAAAAACCATAAGCATTATATGGGTTCTTTATAGGGGGTTCATAGAGGGTTCCGTAGCAAAATGGTAAAAAGGAACCCTTATGGTGTGACTCAGTCTGTCTGTCTGTCTGTCACAGCTGGATATCTCGATAACTACCTATTAATGGTATCAACTTGAAATTTGGAATAGTTTAAGATGACGTTTGCCCAAATATTTTGCAAATAAGGATGTTTTCTTTTTTACAGCAGGAATTGAAAAGGCGTCTTAAAAATTTGAAGTGAGGCTACTATAGTAGGGCATGTCAAACATTTCTCATTTTTTAGGCCGCATAGTGTTCGACTTATAATGAAAAATGTAAAAAAATACCGTTAAATTTTGTTGTTATTATAACTACGTGTTTTTCGAGGTATTTAATTATAATTATTCAATAACTGTGACGTTCGAAAAACATGAATCAAATATTCTATTATACTGTTAGCCAATCGGTAATTATAGGGTTTGAGGTTAGTTTTCGCACAAGTCATCACGAAAATACGAAAATGTGGTATCGATGCATTCAATACGATGCCCTGATCACAAATATATAAGATGAAAAGCGTGAAAATGGCGGGGGTAGAAACTGTGATGTCATAAAGTTTTCAGTACTTACAAAGATTTTTTCATACCATGTGGTATATAAAATGAAAGGGCTTTGTGAGTATATTGCGAATATAAAACACACTATAACATGTCATCAAAATCTGACCATAGTAACATATACAGTAACAGTAAAACACATAAAAAATACCGTTTGTGGAACACGGATAAAAATATTATTTTTTAATATGTCATAAAATGATGTAATACAAAAACTAGCTTATCTCTGCAAAACAAATACTTCTAGCGACTCGCAATACTTTTTCCGGGTCAAAACCTTCCAGTAGGTATCGAACAAATTTTTATTAAGTCTTGAATTTGCGCATATAAAGTAAATGCAGAATTTTTGTTCTTCACACTATTTTGACGATAAAAGGATCTGAAGACATTTGAATCGTATACATTGTTTGCTTCATTTGTGAAAAAGTATATAATAACTGACATAAATAAATCATAAACTTTATTTTATAGAGCTTAGCAATAATAAAAGTGATTGTTCTAAATTATTATTACCGGGTGCCTTTTAGGGTTAACCTACGCCAGCGACAAAAAAGCGCCGCGATTGTCGCCGCGATTATCGCCGCGTTTATCGCAGCGATATCGCCGCGATTAACGCCGCGCTTATCGCAGCTACAAAATAGCGCCCGTCAGCGGTAAGCCTAATTAGTACGCCACCTAAACTGATTCTGCCCATAATTGTATGGGTTGGGGCAAAACAAAAGGGAGGTTATTTCTAAGGGACTTCGAGGGAACTCTGTGACAACAACTCGGGACAGTCAATACACTGTAGTGTGTAATAGTTAGTAAACAAGAGTCAAATAATAAAAACCACCACCGCATTATCTGTCCTGTCGCAATCCGTGCCACCGCATCGTCGTCGGGCCATTACAATGCCACCGTCTGGCAAAACAAGAAATGAAAAAAGTTAGTTTTAATCAACAACTTTGTAGCCACTAGCTGGCTTTCGTCGGCCAACTTAAAAATACCAACATCTGTTACTGCTAAGCGAATTGTCTCGGACTTTATAGGATAAGTAGTGCTTTCATTTAACTTTGAAGTTGCTTAATTTAGCTTAAGCTTTCGACGAAGTTTTCCGTTGATTTTGACTTGATGAAAATCTCGAGATATTCAGTATTTGTTTTGTTAGCTGTATCTGTTTGATTCTACTTTTTGTTTCGTAATATTTTTAACAAAAAAACATAACCACTGCTTTTAAACAAGTTTCAAATTTGCTAAAAAGTTTTGATGCGTTAATTTTAACAAAGTCAATATTAACTAACAGTAAAAAGAGTATTTTATTCTAAAACGTGAGTTTTGCCAAGAAACTATATTTACAAAGTATGGATTGTTGAAAGAAAAAATAAATAAAATACAACACACGTTGATTTAAATCGATTTTATTAGGTTTTTGCTGACGATGTAGTATAATATATATAACCCAAACATCCCGTTGACCTAGATGAATTTAGATTTACTGTTTGTAGAAAAAACGGCATTAATATCCTCATTCATAATTAACTTACTAACACAAAGCTTTTATTTCCTACCCAACTTCTTTGATAAAAACCAATTAAGCCACCGCTCGGTTAGTGAAAGAGTTAATCAAGTTATTGTTCGGGAATCGAATGCAAGCCGAACACATTCTTTTATTCGAGTGAAAACCGATATCGATTACGCAGTTCTTAAGCACGGTGAAGTGAGATGTGTTAGCGATGGGTTGCCCGGCACCTCCCTGGAACACTGGTAACAGCCGCCTCGTCTCGAATACGAATCGTCGCATAATGAGAACGTGAAAAACACTCGCTCCTCACTACTCTTACTTTCCCCAACCCCTGTTTTGAAGGGAGCCTTTACATTGTACTATTACCTATTTAGAGTTTTCTTTAGTTTCTGAATCGTAAAATATCTCGAATCCACTTCACGTGCACGACAAACATGATAAAGTTTTATTTTAAACGTATGGTTTACGTCATTCAGTACGTATACTTGACGTTTATGTATGTATAGCTTTAAAAAGCGAAAACATATTTTTTTTCGCTTTATAGGTCTTCTAAGTTTAACATTTTGATGATTTTAATTTTAATAAAGTCAAGTAAATAAACCGACTACTCTGATCACTACTGATCACTATTGTAATAAAGTAATAGTTTCTGATGCTCTCTTTCATTTACATTTCCGTCACATGACGTCGTTCTTTTCCATTTCATGCGCTACAGTGTAAAAACCGGATCATGTAGATAAGCTCCGTAACAGTGAACACACTGACGAAGACCAAGCAGTTATAGAATCTATAGATATACATGTAAGGTTGTCTTTTGTCTGAATCTCAATGTCCCTAAGTGATACTTTGCCGAATCGTTGTTTGATATTCTGATAACATTCGCGAAATAATAGGAGATGTTCCTGTTCATGCGGAGACACCCATTTATCGTTGGGAGTTTGATGAAAATACTTAAGTGTCGCATTGCGCTCTCGATAAGTGAAGGCCCTGTAATATTGAATTCCTTTATGTTGACAATACACGAGTTGTAATGTAACGGAAATCGAATATTGCCGAATATTACTTTACAGACCACTTTACGCACTAAGATAGGTACATACGTAGGTTGATAGATTTTTATTTACAGTGTGAGGTCACGCCGAGTTTGATGGAAGTCATATTTATAATATTTTGAGTTTGGTAAAATCAAAAGTTTTGCTTAGAGCAATATTATTTTATTCATTACAAACAATTTCATTTGTAATAAGATCATGATTATAATAATGTTAATTCTGTTTTGAAAACTTTAATTACAAGTATTGATCTTCAAAGTATATTTGTTGAAGTCGTACACAGCAGCTATACAACAGTATTAACATTTTTGTGATTGACAACAACGTAGCTTTAAGTTGTTTGCTTAGTCTCGCTCTATAAAGCATTAATCTTTAAGGTAGTACTCTGTTTTTTTTTAAAGAATTTGTCAATTGATTGTTCAATTATGATGGCAGAAATTTTTATTTAAAAATAATGCTTATTTGCTGATCAACTACCTTTTCATTTTCAATAAAAGCTCCCGCCAAAAACCGTAAAGCTAAGAAACTGTTTCATAAAGTTGCCTTAATTATTCGCTGTTGAAATAAGAACAGGGATTTAATTAAGCGAATAGAGAGGTTGCAGACACGTCCTTAGGGGAAACTGTTGTCGCTTTAGGGATCACGTACAGTAAGGGTAGAAGTACCTGAACATTTAAGTACTTTATCACACCAACTATCTACAACGTTTTGTAAGTTGCAACCTACTTTACTCGACGCAGTATTTGGTGCGACATGGTTCTTAAGTGTCAGCTACTTAAAAAGCTGACCGTACCAAACCAAGTTGAGGTTCTCAACTTGATTTTTAATGTGCATGTGCCCCAGATGTTGGGATCGGTTTGTTTTTGTTGCTCGTATCTTTACTTCTAACAAAATGGTAATGAGGGCGGAACTGTTTTGGTGTGGTAATACGTATTTGAAGACGGAGAAAACAAAGTTTCGTTTATACATATATCAACGAATGCGCTACTGTGATAAAAAGGTATACTTATTGAAAAGCCAGGTCAATTCATTTATTTTTTCTCTTATTTCCTCATCATTTTTATGTTCTTAGTGATAAAATTGCATAAAATCTTCTATCAATAATGAAGCGAAAGACGTTGTAAGTGACACACGTTAGCAAAAATATTTCAGCGTGGCACTACACTGGGCGAAAAGCTATGAATTTGAATTATCAAAGTTTTCAAAATACTTTAAATTTTCCTCACTTCACATACAAAATGAAACTCTTCAATTCAAACTACGTTTATTCATAACCGCATGTCTTCAAGCTCACAAGCTGCATAAAAGGCTAGCATTACGATTCCCCTCACGTCAGAATCAGGACCTCTTTGTTATAGTGTGCATAAGAAGGCAAGTGCATATAGAGTACACAGTCGAATATAGCAGTAACGCAACATACACAGTTATTTGTAAAACACAAACATCAAATACAACAATATTTGTTCTACGACTTTTCCAAAAACAGACAAAAAAATCGATTTTTCTTACAAAACTCGATCAGCTGTTTGGACATTTTGTATAGAGAGTCGATTTTTTTTGTCTGTTTTCGGAAAAGTCGTAGAACAAATGTTGTTGTTTATGATGATAGTAATCTACTCCTGCGAGGTTGTTGGTGTATTAAAAATAACCCTGTATTAAGTGGTACTAATTTTTTTTTGTATGTAGTTGGCACACTGTTTTTATATCCCCTCTCAGGTCCATCCTCTGAATCAAAGGTTGTCTGGAAAAGATCGCTTCTAGTGATATGACCGGTTGACCGGTTTTAATTTATACTGTACTAGCTTCTGCCCGCGACTTCGTCCGCGTGGATATTAGAGAAAATCCTTAGGGAACCAGGATCCGACCAGCCATTTTTACGCAATTAGGCGCGCTGCTTGAGACATCTGCCGCGTGTGGCGGACCTCGCACAAGGCTCCTTCCTTTCCCGTTCCCGTTCCCGTTCCCGTTTCCGTTCCCGTTCCCGTTCCCGTTCCCGTTCCCGTTCCCGTTCCCGTTCCCGTTCCCGTTCCCGTTCCCGTTCCCGTTCCCGTTCCCGTTCCCGTTCCCGTTCCCGTTCCCGTTCCCGTTCCCGTTCCCGTTCCCGTTCCCGTTCCCGTTCCCGTTCCCGTTCCCGTTCCCGTTCCCGTTCCCGTTCCCGTTCCCGTTCCCGTTCCCGTTCCCGTTCCCGTTCCCGTTCCCGTTCCCGTTCCCGTTCCCGTTCCCGTTCCCGTTCCCGTTCCCGTTCCCGTTCCCGTTCCCGTTCCCGTTCCCGTTCCCGTTCCCGTTCCCGTTCCCGTTCCCGTTCCCGTTCCCGTTCCCGTTCCCGTTCCCGTTCCCGTTCCCGTTCCCGTTCCCGTTCCCGTTCCCGTTCCCGTTCCCGTTCCCGTTCCCGTTCCCGTTCCCGTTCCCGTTCCCGTTCCCGTTCCCGTTCCCGTTCCCGTTCCCGTTCCCGTTCCCGTTCCCGTTCCCGTTCCCGTTCCCGTTCCCGTTCCCGTTCCCGTTCCCGTTCCCGTTCCCGTTCCCGTTCCCGTTCCCGTTCCCGTTCCCGTTCCCGTTCCCGTTCCCGTTCCCGTTCCCGTTCCCGTTCCCGTTCCCGTTCCCGTTCCCGTTCCCGTTCCCGTTCCCGTTCCCGTTCCCGTTCCCGTTCCCGTTCCCGTTCCCGTTCCCGTTCCCGTTCCCGTTCCCGTTCCCGTTCCCGTTCCCGTTCCCGTTCCCGTTCCCGTTCCCGTTCCCGTTCCCGTTCCCGTTCCCGTTCCCGTTCCCGTTCCCGTTCCCGTTCCCGTTCCCGTTCCCGTTCCCGTTCCCGTTCCCGTTCCCGTTCCCGTTCCCGTTCCCGTTCCCGTTCCCGTTCCCGTTCCCGTTCCCGTTCCCGTTCCCGTTCCCGTTCCCGTTCCCGTTCCCGTTCCCGTTCCTGTCCCTGTCCCTGTCCCTATCCCCGTCCCCTGGATGTGCATATCCAGGTCCAATCATGTCCACCTTCGACCATGTGTTTGCCTATTTATTTTTAGACATGCTCCTACGAATTTCAAAGTTTGTAATGTCTATTTTTTATTCTTTTACCATACAAAATTTGAACCCCATTTTCACCCCTTTAGGGGTTAAATCATGTCCACCGTGTTGGACTTCAAAATAAATCTCATTTTCGCAATCACCATCCCATAAAACCTCTAGAACGACATCCACATTGATTTTTATGTTTACTCACCCCCTTTACCCCTCATTTTCACACTTACAAAATATATGTTTGCCTATTTATTTTTAGATGTGCTCCAACGAAGTTTAAAGTTGTAATGTCTATTTTATATTATTTTTCCATACAAAATTTGAACCCCATTTTCACCCCTTTAGGGGTCAAATCATGTCCACCGTGTTGGACTTCAAAATAAATGTCATTTTTGCAATCGTCATCCCAGAAAACCCCAATAACGACATCCATATCTATTTTTGGGGGTTTTACCCCTTTTCACCCCCATTTCATCCCAATAGGGGTTTAAATACTCACAATAACAATATACGTTGCGTTAGATTTCTATCCATATGCCTAAATTATAAATTTAGCGATTTTTACTTCGAAAATAAAGGATTTTCTTCAATATACAACTTCATCCCCCTTTTGACCCCTTCGGGGGTAGAATTTTGAAAAACGCTGAGACCCGTATTTATTTATTTTCAATGGTCAGTCTAAACACAAAATTTGAAGATCCTAGCTTCAAAACTGAGGGACTTTCATACAAACTTTGATCCCCTTTTTTACCCCCTTAGGGGGTGAATTTTGAAAAACCCTTTCTTAGTGCACCCCTAGACCTCATAAGGAACCTACGTGCCAAATTTGGAGTCTCTAGACCCAGCGGCTTAGGCTGTGCGTTGATAGATCAGTCAGTCAGTCAGTCATTCAGTTTACGATTTTATAAATATAGATTCCATTTTAATGTGTGTGCAATAAAGAATTAATCTATCTATCTATAATTCTAAATGGCAATAATTAACGTAGCTATTTTGGTGTTATCGTTCAGAATCAGCGAGATCGGGCTCCACACTCCTCTATCTCCGGTCTTCTTATAATGAGAAAGAGTCTTGGTTGAGATACTGCATTAGGTATATACGTACTGTGATACGAAGTGCACTTTCGTGGCCCGAATCGATTGAGCACATTACCGATTCACCGGCTAGTCTGCCGCTGCCGCCGATATTTCACTGATGCTTCTTATTATTATTGAGGAATATGGAACTGGGAATTTAAAAACTGAAATGCGATTTTCGGAATCCCAAAGCTGATTAGGAGATATGAGAATATATTGTGGGGTAGGTACTATTATTGTATCCAATCCCCGATTGGGTCAACGTAGAAAACTAACTATCTATATTCCATACTATAAAACAATCTTTGTCAAAATTTCGTGATCACTTCACAATCGTTCTTAACGCACATGTTTTCATCTATGAACTCAACAAAACCCACTTAACCGCACTATTTCACTCAGTGATTTAATAATTACAATAAATCTTTGATTTCAGACCCTAATAATCCATTCGTTAGTAACGATTAATGATAATGTTAATAAAATAAATTAAAAACAGACATTGTCCCATTAAGATAATTCAAATCACTAGAATTGTAGCAAAAACTTTAATAGTCCAAAACTTATTCGGGGTCGCCCCACCGAAGTATGTGTCTAAGTTTTTGTCGGATTTCAGCCGGCCAGGAGTCCGGAAATCCGTTGTATTAGTAAAGCAATTTGTCCGGGGCCCGCGCGAACTTTTCTAATCTAAACTGTTCGTTCAATCTTGGTGAAAACTCACCCCACTGGCCACTCAGCTTGGCAAGATGCTTTGTATGATGATAGAGAGTTTTGTGATATTATTTACTTATTTTTAATGGGGAATGTCTGGAAAAAATCAAATTGGTAGATTTTTTTTCATAAGAGGAATAAGCTCCTTTATTAACAGAAAAGTTTCAGAATTTTTGAATGCGTGAAAAAATTCTGTCCATCAGCCATTTTTGAGGTCCCCACTGCTGGGGCACAGGCCTTCCTTATGGGTGGTAAGGAGGATGGGCCATAACCCACCACGCAGGCCCAATGCGGATTGGTGGGTATTAACGACTGCAAATGCAGCCGGGACCAACGGCTTAACGTGCATTCCGAAGCACGGAGGAGCTCGAGATAATACATTTTTGGTCACCCATCCCATGACCGACCCTTGTGAACGTTGCTTAACTTCCGCAATCGCTGGGCCAGGCGCTAAACCACTGCGCCACCGAGCTCCATATAGAGAGTATGGAACAGCTGTTTTTTTTTTTCGCGATTTCGTGGTTGGCCCCATAGTAAAAGTTGTTCATTCATGTGGTCTGAAATCCCCTTTTTCATTTTTAGATATAGGTACTTAAAAATAACGGTGTATAACATAATGTAAATTATTCCATTTTTTCCATTTTTATACCTATTTTATTCTAATAATTAATTCCTAAGTATTAGTAGTATATCTTTATCGGCTAATATAAAGTTTTTTTCAATTTATGTCCCTTAAATAGTTTTAAGGGAGCTTGCTTTTCTCCAGGTCATGTATGTACTTATACCCTCCTTAAATGATCAAGAAATATTACATAACGTTTAGTTAATGTCAATCTAGAAAAAGTCTTTGCAAGTCTAACAGTCAGTTGCAAGAACGATCTTTAAAGTTAATGCTTCATTAAATGTATCGCCATCTTTTTCTTCTTTCAAAAGAAGTAAAGGACGGTGATACCTTTAATGACGCATTAACTTTAAAGATCGTTCTTGCAACTGACTGTTATTCTCAAAGGGACTCTAGCAATAAGCAGTGCCATGTTACAGGCAGATTTAATTAGTCAGGGATCTAATCAGTTCAGCTTGTGCGAGGCGAGGCAATCACAATAGTGCCCAGTGAATCTAATTGTAGCTAGCACGGGTCACGTCTATGCATCTACCTACATGATGTAGTGGACGCAACATTATAAATACCAGTCGATTTTCATACAAACTCAATGAGCTCGTAACAGAACTGTGAGGAATTCGAAACATATTCTTCAAATATAGAAAAGGTCAGAAACCAGTAAATTTCAGTTTTAGAAGCACACACAAGGGGCACAACCTAGCTCGACGAAGAATGCACGTACATTCGACTTCAAAAGTAGCGAATCACTTTATTTAATGGTGATGTAGGTACCTTTCTTAACAAGTGCAAGTTGGTGCGACAAGATATAATAAAAATATAGGCAAATTATAGAGATGGAATACAATTCTCCTGTTCCCTTTCCCATTTTTCTCATTCATTTGTTTTTTGTTCTTAGAATTGCATTTTCATCAACTTGCCCATAGCCTTCTATAATAGAGAAGGCTATGACTTGCCAAATTGTATTTATCTATTTCAATTATTTTTTTGTTTTTACTCGTCATGTACTAATGTTATCGTTATTTGTTCTGTGTCGTTGTTTTGTAAATTATAATTTAACAATAAAATTGATAAAAATGGAACAAAAAAATCGTCATCAATATGGTTGTTTTTAAGGGTAGTTTTTCCCATTTTCCAACTACTTAAAGTCAAAGTCAAATAAGCTTTATTCAAATAAACTTAATTATTAAGTACTTTGAATCATCCATATTTTCCTACCACCCGTTCCAGACTTTTTACACTATTTTTACACTAGTACGAGCGTCAGTCACTTTACGTGCAAACTGTACAACCCCACATTTGGAATTTCGCCGTCCGCAGAGAGATCTTTTGTGTTCAGCGGAAATTTCACTACCTACGTACGTACCTGTTTTTTTTATTTTCCCCGCAGATTTGTTTGGTGCTCTCCCAAATATCCTACGGGAAACGACTCAGTTGTTAGCTACAAATTAGTGAGTTTCCGTTTAGCAAAAGAGTTGTTCCCTGCTTTTCAAGCGAGACTTTAGTTTGGCCCCAACTAATTACACCTAAATAATGTTGATTCTGTTTGGTTTTAGTCTATTGGTGGAGACTTAATTAGTTTCACGGAATCACTCAAGTTAGAAAACACTGTCTAGGAAGTCCAAGTCTAAATGTTTATTATTAGGTATTTATAAACTTTGCTAGCTAGTTAGTTAACTTGTAAGTAGAAAATGTTTTTCTTTGTTCTGTGACTACAACTATAGATTATGTTAAAATATCTGAACGGATCAAATTGCGCATATTGCATCTACACGTATCGCTTGATAAAAATTCTATCGAATATGTCTAAAACATGTAAACAAGTTTAAGGCGCTCTGTAGGTAGTGAAACTAGCGCCGCCACTACATTTATTTTTATACTCGAAAACCAAGTCAATATTTAAAAAAAGTTCATGTAATAATTTCGTAAATTGTCTCTAATATTTTTTTCATTCTGTAAGTTTTAAAATCCGAAATTGCCAAAAGTTGCCACTAGGTTGCCACTTTGAGCTAAAATGAATTTAAAACTGTTGAAGAGTTATCAAAAAAATATTAGAGACAGTTTAAGACTTTAAGTTTACATGAGTTTTTTTTTTGTTTAAGAGTAATAAAAATAAATAAATAATAATAATAATAAATAAATAATGCTTGAACAATTTCACACAGCGCCATCTAACCCCAAACTAAGCAAAGCATGTAATATGGGTGCTAGACAACTAATATACTACTTACTTAATATACTTTTTAAATATATACTTATTATAATATATAGTAACACCCAGACCCGTCACAGAAATTAAAATTCATCAAATTAAAATAAATTAATTTATAAACGTCTTCGCATATTGATCATCGCACACTTAGAGTAAGACGCGCTTCTGTACCAGACGAAGCCGGCGTTGCTCGAAGATCGCACATGATAAACAAAAGCTATTAGGTACCTGCAAAAGTTCACCGCAAACAAAAGAGGCGAAGTCCCTTAACTATTTTGTACAAATAAGCCCGTACAATAATGTGTTCGTAAGACGCAAAGACAAATAGTGTCGCAAACACCTTAACAAATTACATTTACATCGTCAGACCAAAGAAAAGCAATAAAAGTTGGCGGGATTGTCTTTGTCACAGATGCCGCAATAGTTATGATGTACGGCGAATCTTCTTGTTTGTGTAACATCCCTTTATATTCCGGCCGACCTTCCCTACACACCGCTAAATGGCATATTAAATATTGAAGCGAGCGGAGGCGGGAGCGGACGCGGATATGTTACGTTTGGAATATTTTTATGTTACTACACCTTTAAAATTTAAAACCGAATCAGACACAGACAGTCTTTACTGTTGTTTTATGTCGAAAATTCCACTGCTGCGTTGCCGCTATTTTATGTTTACTACCGATTGCATTTGCAAATATCGTACGTATGAACATTAAGGAAAAAACAAATTCATAAAATCTCACGGTATGAAATACTCTGAACAAAAAGATTGTATAACTTTTCATTATTGCACAGTTATTTATAGAATTTTATTTAGATCTTCATTTTACTCCCACACTAACAAGCATAATTTAGCTTATTCTGTGCTAACATCATCATATCAGCCGCACGACAACTAATGCAGGGTATTAGTCTCCCCAAGGATCTCAACGATGATCCAGCGGCTTCCCGCGACCTTCACCAGATCATCGGTAGTAAATATCATAAAACTATAAAAATCATATTTATTATGGCGTTTAAACTATATTTTAATTTTAATAATTTAAACCGCGTGTACCTATAACATATTTTTATTTTATTTTTTTTGTTTTATTTATTTTGACCATCAACAGAGTTAACAAAATTACGATACAATACAGTTCGATATTACTTTTTGGTTCATGCAACTTTAATAATATCCACATCATGCGCTAAAAACATTGTGGTTATATATAAATATAACTACTAAATTACCAGCAACACAATATTACTTTTACTTGATGTATAGTAGACCTATGCCGCAAACGCGAAAAATAATTTATTTAACATTAAAATACTTACAAACTAAAAAAAAACAAAAAAACCGACTTCAAAAAACCTGCCTCTAAAAAAAGTAAGAAATAATATACAAATCATTAGATACGCATTATCATTGTTATAATGAAACACGTCTATTAAAGTCGGGTGGGGCTGGAGTACATCTTCCTTTTTTTATTCTAAAAGCCCCACCCGACTTCAATTGACGTGTTTTATTATAACAATGATAATGCGTATCTAATGATTTGTATATTATTTCTTACTTTTTTTAGAGGCAGGTTTTTTGAAGTCGGTTTTTTGTTTTTAAAACATTTTTATTTTTTTATTTTTATCAGAAATCAGAAATCAGAATATTTATTTGCACAATATTGTGTACATTACATTGAGATTGGTGACAATGTTTTAAATAAAGTTTCAACAATATTCTGCCTTAAGTCTGTAGGCATGCAAATGTTAGTAAGTGTCAGCTATCTATAGTAAATATTATTACTACTAAGTACCTATTGCTATTTTAAGACGTCAATAAATTACAAAATTGTCAACAGAAATCTCATATTCAAAATTAAATGTTATGCAAAATTATCATTAATAAGTCAGATTAAGTAGAGATGTCATTTGTTTCTCTCCAAATATTCCTTGGTCGAGTAGAAACTGTGCTGTAGGAGCCAATTAAATAATTTATTTCTGAAAATATTTTTCTCTATTGGTTGATTTATAATGTCTAGCGGTAGTTTATTAAATATTTTGATAGCCATATAATATACATTTTTACGAAATATAGTTAGATTAGATTTAGGTATTACTAGTTGATTCTTTCTCGATGCTCGTAAATTATCGTTTTTTTCACTACATTTTACAAAGTATTCAGGGTGCTTTTTAACCAACAAGCATAGTTCTAATATATATATACATGGTAGAGGTAGTATTCTATGTTTTTGAAATAGGGGTTTACATGAATCTCTTTCTTTTATCTGGCATAAGGCACGAATACACTTCTTTTGTGCTCTAAAAGCTCTGTCTAAATCTACACTGTTGCCCCATATTATTATGCCGTAACGCAGTAAAGAAGAGACGTATCCGTGGTACGCCTGTAAGGCTACTTGAAAAGACGTTATATTTTTGATTTTATTCAGTGCAAATACAAATTTATTTAGTTTAGTGCAGAGACTGTCTATATGTTTTTTCCAATTGCAATGTTCATCTAGATTTATACCTAAGAATACTGTGTTATCTACGATGTCAATTTTATTGTTATTAAAGTGTATGTCAATGTTAAGTTTTTTCACTTTAAATGTATGGAATTGAATTGCTTTCGTTTTCGATATATTAATTTTAAGGTAATTTTTATTCATCCAATTAATTATGTCAAAAAGAGTATCATTAATGTCATGTTCAAGTTCGTCAATATTTTTATTTTGAAACAGAAGTGTACAGTCATCTGCAAATAGGAAACAATTATTGGTAGTTATATCGGGAAGATCGTTTATGTATAATATAAAAAGTAAAGGTCCCAAGATACTGCCTTGAGGCACGCCATTACTTATTAGACGATATTTTGATCTGACTTTTACTTTTGTTTGAATTCGACAACTTGGCGACTCGGACGGAAGCGTCCGCGTTGTTTCGGTACATTGTTGACGATTTGCCAAGTAGCTAGCGAACCATTTGTGAGCGATTCCCCTTACACCATAGTCATGAAGCTTCTGTAACAGTATTTCGTGACTTACGTGGTCAAAAGCTTTTGACATGTCAAGAAATACTGCTACGGTTGGTTCTTTTTCTTTGATACCTTCTATATTTTTTTTTATTAAAGTAAAACAAGCTAGTGCAGTCGATTTTCCTTCCTGAAAACCATACTGTTGCTTGTTAATAATTTTATACTTGGTGATAAAAGAGTAGAGACGTATAGCCATCACTTTTTCAAATATTTTCGATATTACAGGTATAAGTGTGATGGGCCTGTAATTTCCCATATCACTATCATCTCCTTTTTTAAATAGAGGCTTAACTACGGATAATTTAAGCTTATCTGGAAAAATGTCGTTCTCCATAGAAATATTGATTATATGTGCCAAAGGAAAACAAATTTTCGGCGCACACATTTTTAGAATATCAGTGCTTATTTCGTCATAATTTACTGATTTAGTGTTTTTCAAGCCCATAATGATTTTTTGTACCTCAGTTTCAGTTGTAGGGTACAAAAATATACTGTTATTTAATTTATTTTTATTTGTATTTGATAGAGTATTACCTGTGTTTTTAGCTATGTCTATAAAATAATCATTAAATAATTCTGATATGTCCTTAGTAAGTATAAAATAACCATTAAATAATTCTGATATATTTTAGTGTTAGTAAGTACCTTCTGTATTTGGTAGACTTTAGTTTATTTATATTATCTTATCCAGTAAGTATATTATCTAGGTAGATAAAACATAGGTAGACCCAAAGTTATTATTTTTTTAATTTAACTTTTTTGTGTAAGTATGGTATATTTAGCGACGATATTATCTAAGTTACAATAGTCTTATGTCAATAGCTCATCACCTTTTACAAAATACTGGTTTTCCCAACGCAGGGGCGTTAGTTCTTGAGGAGTTCTCCTGGTACTTCACTATCAGCTCCACTTCACCATATGCATTATGACGAACAACATAAATAGCCTAGCAACCGTATTAAAGTAATCGTATCGCACCAGTGAGATACTTAGTTTAGTACCTATTGAATAGTTCCGGTGATCATCTATGGTCTTCATCATCAGTTCCACTTCACCAAAATGGTACTTTTCGAAAGCAAATGCACGAGTTACTTAAGAAAATACCAAAATCGCTATAGGTGTGCCTATAATATTTGAAGAGTTCCCTTGATTTCTCCAGGATCCCATCATCAGATCGTGATCTTATGACAATGGGACCAATCTGTAACTATATGCTTTCAAACAAAAAAATAATTTTTAAAATCGGTTTGAGATTGACAAAGTTATGTTAAAACATACATAAAAAAAAACTGTCGACTTGAGAACCTCCTCCTTTTTTGAAGTCGGTTAAAAATAGAAGAAAAACTACGGAAACTATAGAGATGGGTTTAAAACATTCAGTATTTTGCCATTGAAAGCTGATGAGCTGTTATGGTACACGTCTATGGTACTGTCCTTTTTAACAAATTCACTATTATAATCTACTTAATCTTGCCAATAGGGAGTGGTATCCTAAGTTAGTCCTATAGGTTTTATGGGTCAGTTATGATGCTGGGGTAGCGGGTAAGCGTTAGGGAGCGTTAGCCATTTAACAGCCCGTATAGAAACCACAAATCGTGTAGTTTTCGTCTATCTGCCAGAGATATCAGATTGAACTTCTTGAGCCGATCAACATATGGCGTTCCTCTGAATGCGTCATACCGTGATAGAAACAAAGTGAAACGCCTCTGGATGCTCTCGATGTGATCCTTATAAATTTGATAGTTAGGATTCCAAATCACCGAGTACAGTATATCAATAAAATATACTGGACCTTTTTACAATCGAAACCCGCGTCATCCTATGCCCCGTTGCTGCCTTAAGTGTGCCGCAGGTGTCGACCGCCTATGCGCTCAGCTCCGCTAATTGTCTCTTGTTTATGCAAACAAATTGTTGTTCCGCACAACTTCTGTGCGTCGGCCGTTACCTCGCTAAGGGTCGTGCGGTCCTTTAATACAGCTGTGTGAAACCAACTGAATTCTTTATGAGTAGGTAGATAATCTATGGGATTTGGGATCACATCGGTTTGATCAGAACTATTATCAAAATTAGTAATGGGTTTTTGTTTAATGAAGCTTACGCACTTTGACTTTCACTATATCCCAAAATTCACAGACTTAATTTACTTCCCACTTAAGGCACAACCGCACTGTAGTTGTATTATTAATTCTAAGTCAAGTTATCGAAGTGCCGGGCGCGATCCAGAGCTCAGTAGTTAAAGACACGTTAATCCTGCCTCCGAAAAGCCTTCGGATAAATAAAGCTCCTAAGCACTACATGACTGGGGAAAGTCAGAACTCGTTAGCAGCTCTTTATGAGGTAGGGTTGCCCGAAATGCTTTTACAAAACTATTTCAACGTTGCCCGCTTGATGAGGGTTGCAAATTATGAGTAGGTTAATAGAATCAAAAGTGTTTGGCGTAATATTGGTGGTCAAAGTTATAGAAACAGTGAAGAAAATAACAACGTTGTTTTAACATCTGTTTGAAAGATATCGGAACTTAACAGTTGGAATTACTAAAGTACCTATTTACCTTCTAATTTAATTATTTCTTTTTTTTCAGTGGATCAATTGAGGGCAAAGATGCATTTGTCAAAAATGGACAACTTTGCTGATGGAGAACTGAAAAGTAAAAGAGATTATTAGTACCGAACATTATTTAGTGTTTATCAGTTTTTTCTTGTTTATTCGGAATAGGTTCTAGTATCAATATCAATAACCTAACCAGTAAAAGGGTAGGTAGAAGGCACCTGCAGCATACAGATTGATCGGTTAAAGTCACTTAAAGAAGATCTATTGCGCCGGTTTGGTTGCTTAAAAAGGGTCTTACAAATGGTGATAGTATGTAAATTAAATCGTTGGGCGAGCCAGATGCATGAATGCGATATTTATTCAACAAAAATTGTGGGTTTATTTTATTAAAAAATAAAGGGCTCCTTTCAGTTTCAAAAATCATCTGCATTTTCTTTTAAAACAAAAAGCATTATTTTTCGATTGAAGTGAAAAGTTTTATTGAATTATTTTTACGGTTCTATTTTTATGAATTAAGTTCGGGCTCTCGCTCAATTTCTTATAAGTACCTCTTTTATTTGTAAGAGGTGCCTAAGTTTTTCTTTAAATATTATTTAACTTTCTAAGAATACGCAAAAATGTCAGCTTAATTTTTTATAATCCGTTATATAAAAAAAAGAATAAAAAAATGCACCAATTATAAACGCATTAACGAAGTTGAAGACACGAGCCGATAAACGCGTATCATCATGTTAAATTACATTGAAAAGCATAATTGAAACATAAAATTTCTTTAAAAAAGAATCATCAAAATAGGTTCATAAGGGATCGTCTTATTAGAACACGACTATCTCTAACGACGATCCCTAAATGTTGAAATTAAACAACGATACAAAAAATAATATGCAATCGAATTGAGAAAATCCTCCTTTTTTGATGTTGATAAAAAAGATTATTAAATAATATTATTATTTAATATGTGACAACCCTGTGAGTAGCAAAGTTTGGCCAAGAACAGAATGTGCACCAAACGCTGATAACGGCGAACTTCGCACGTGATCCTTTTGTGGCGATTTCCTCATTTAGAAATGTTTTATCGCTCCATTCATTTAGTTCTTTCTCTTGGCGCTAGTTTTAAGCGCGAAACTAGCTTTAGATAATGCCCGCCTTTCTATTTGAAATAGAATTAAAGAAATCTGATCTGCTGAAAAGGGAGTATCCGAATTGTAATTCGTTAAGAGGACGTGGGTAATTAATGAATGAATGAATTAATACTTTATTGTTCACCATAATAAATACATACAAGGACAGTACAAAGTGGAACAATTGGCGGCCTTATCGCTGAAAAGCGATTTCTTCCAGGCAACCATTTATTTACACAAAACAAGAAATATAAGGAATGGGCAGTTTATGGTGTTAAAGTAGGAACAAAAAACGTTCATTAATATAATTTTAACCTAATTTAAGAGTACGATATTTACATAAATCTACTTATATAATTTATACATGTATATAATACAATAATATATATAATAAAATATATATATAATAATATATATTTGTAAGAGATATATTTATAGTAAGAGAGATATATTTATTTATAATCCAGAACTTTTATAGAGAGATACACCTCAAATAGCGTCCCACTTACAAACTGGGCGCTTACGCTTAGACTCTGACCGGACATTTAAGTGTATTCTTGATCGAAGGCTGACGTAGATAGTTTGAGTGGTTACCTTAACCTGCTTCTATTTCTTTCTTTGTAAGTGTAAAAATTAGTGTGTGTAAATTTTCTCATGTTTTTTTATAGAAATCTGTGCGCTTAGCCTATACTATTTAATTTTACCAGCGAAGTCACTGTTCACAAAAACTCTTTTAAAAAAAATATTTGTATTCCAAGCTCTACCATCCTCGAAATAAAAAGAAAATAATAAGAACACAAAATGCATGCACATTATTATATCTCAACATGACATCTAATCTGCGAGATGCGAGCTCGTTAAAGCTCGCCTCCCAGTGGGACGGGGTCACGTAACGTACATACGTTGCGCAAGATTTTTTATTTACTATGAAGTGTTATTAAGAATAATGATTTATTAAGAACTAATATAAGGTGTCCGACAAAGGAGGAACGACATTATTATTTTTATTTTGAATTAATTAATTTCAAAAATATTACTACTTTACTCGTTAAAGCTCGCCTACGTCATACAAACGTGACGCAATGAAGTGTGATTAAGAATACTGATTAACTAAGAACGAATATAAGGTGTCCCGCGAAATGTCTATACGACATTGTTCTTTCATTAAACAATCATTACTTCATTTTAAGAAGCTAAGGTAAATCGGATGTTTTGAGAAAGGATATTTTGGGAATCGGATCGAACGTTCCGAAAGGGTACTATAAGATAATGATAGCTCAAAAAATGTCACTCAAATAATAAACGCTTCAAATTCGTACTAAATTAGTATTTAATCTAAACTATAAGTAAAAAAATTCGTGCAAAAATATAACAAAATATAAATGAACAAAAGTTTTCATCTTATTAATAACAAAAACATTAATTAGGCACTAGGTAATCTAAAAAAAATCTTCTATCGAAGGCATGACATTTTCGGGCACTTGAGAATTGTCGACTTCTCTTTTCTTGAACGAAGTATGGGTGGTCACTGGCGTTGGCATGTCAGGAGTAGACATAACTTTTTTTTCCTGGTCTTTCCTAGACTTTTTCCTATTAGCCTTCCTTTTTGCTGCCTGCAATAGCCCTTCGCCGTCGGATGATTCACAAGGGAGAGATTTCTTCACACTATACACTTGACAAGTCCCATCTGACGTCTTTTCATTTTGCTGATCCATGGAGAACTGTGTCTCTTTCACTTTTAAAGCGTAAACTTTACCATCGATGTCGTATTTCGTCACTGTCACTGCTTTTTTTACTTTGTTCTTCTTAGTCTTCCCCTTCTTTGGGACATCTACAATCGCTTGTGGCGTTGGTTGAATATCCCTTTTCGGTCTGACTTTCATTTGATTGCGAGCTTCAACCTCATTTGTGAGAACATCGTTTCTAAATTCTTCGCCGCTGGGACGATAATACATTGCTTTAATATGATGGTTATAAGATTTAACAGCTTTGTCCATACATTCAATACATGATTTACAAGCGTTATCATTGAATACAGATTGTAACTGACTAACATCGCTAACTAATGGAGGTCCATTTATGTTGAGCAATATCTGCCTTCGAAGTGGGTTCTGTCGATTTGTCGATGAGATGTTTGACATAGTTTCTATAGTGAACGTATTTTTATTCCTTGCTTTTACTGCAACAAATAACTATATTGAGTAAAGCAAAATTAACCACCCATACTAACAACAAGAAAGGTTGAGAGTAAAAATCACGAGGTTGAATCTGGCGAATAAATGAATAGACTTGGAAAATAAAATGTAGCTGAAATAAAATTCCTTACCGAGCGTCTGCGGCAGCAATGCCACTAGAACACATAAAAGCGCGGAACTCATTAGTTCCATTTGTGCAGCCCTCGTTCTGAAGGTGTCTTCCGTGCAGCAGACAATCTTCTTTACAAAACTGCGCTAACAAGCTTAGTTACAATGTAGCTGAATCTAGCGCAACTAACTCGTTCCTACGATTGTTACCCAAGATTTAAATTAAGAGCTAAGCATTAACGTTCGCGGGTTTGACATCAAGCAGTAAAAGCAGTTGAATACTGAAGGCGACGCTCTCAGAATGAGCTCTTATATCTTGATACTTTACCAGAATTACGTATGTGTATTGTTTACCCTAGTCTGTTTACACTTGGCTGTAGTACCCTTTCGACAACTGAATGTTTGCTTTCCCTCAGTCTTGATTCGAGGCTATTGTGATCATGTTGATATGTTTATACAACGATAACAGGAGCATCCGTGCGGTTGATGCTACACAATAGAGCCGAATTGTATTGTATTGCTTGGCCACTGACATGTGCAGAGATGCTATTTGTTCCGTATCTGAGGAAAAACGTGGAAACCAATTATGGTGAGGTTTGGCTGTATATCCAGAAATAATTAAAGTGAGACAATGCAGTAACAGGTAAATAAATATCTTCTGTTAGATTTTCTCATAACAGGAAAGAAAGGCGAAAATTATATTAATTAGTTATTTTTCCTGAATTGCAAAAGAATACTTGTTATGGGAAAACTTATGTATCTCAGGCAAAACATGTAAATACATTTACATTCCTTCGGTTCTACCTCTGTGTTACATTACAGACAAATATTCATGCTCATGTTGATTCAACAAAAATTACCATAAAATATCACGCGGGAGTGTAGCGGGGCATAAAAGCGGGCGAACTTTTTTTTGTAACTTATCTCGTTTTTCACCAAGATGTGACTTTTATGGTGGAGATGGACTTTGTGAGTTTGGCTTGTTCGAACGCTGCAAATTGCTAAGATTTGTTCTTACGTTCGACTGTGACAGTGCTAGAAAGGGGTGCCGAGATATTTTATGTTTCTTTCGTTTCGTGCGAGTATAACGGTGAAATAAAGGAAAGAAATAACGTCTTCGAACAGTGTGAGAGAAGCAGGAAAATGTTAAATGCCGTGGGTTTTTCTCAAAAAGTCTTTTGAGTCCTTGCTTTTATATTATAGCAATTATTGTCATCAAATTTTCAACTTAAATGGGGACGCAACGCCTTTCTGGTAATCTACATAAAGTTGGTAGTTAAAATTATAAAGCCTCTCAGGGTAGATAGCTTTTGCCATATTCACAAACATTACTATGAGGTCTCACAGTGGCCGCGGACACAAATCATACGTAATACGTAAAACAAACGTATCAAACACAAACACCCGTAATCAAGAACAATACTCAAACGACCCTTGCCTATGCGAACGCACTGAGTTGAAAAGAGTTCTGTGGTTGGTTTGATTGTTTTACGTATTACGTGTGATGGGCAGTTGGGACGCTGTGCGTCCACTGTGAGACCTCATAGTAATGTTTGTGGATACAGCTGTAAGAGGTCTATTTCATCGTAGTGCGTTTGCGTAGGCAAGAGCTGTTTGAGTATTATTCTTGAATACGGGTTATAGAATTGCGTTATTCTGTATTCACATCATTACCGGAAATCAAGGGAGTCACACAGATGCCACGGTATTACCAGATCCAGTATGCATGTTCTGTTTGTTTACTCTAACAGTACGATTAACATTTAACTATTACAAAATGAGAATGTCTCGGACATAAAGATACAATTTGAGAACATCATCAAAATACAAAGTTAGGGTCACAATCAGTGACATTCATAACTTTGTTGGTTTATTGGTGAACAAACTAGAACAAGGAAAAGAAAAAAATCTGAAGCCACTATATTCGTATTAATAGCTGAATTAAATTAAAAATCAATTGTACTAGTTACTACCTACTTAAAAACTAAGAAACGACTTAACTAAGTGGAACTTACTTTCCGCAAAGACGATTAACTTTTGAAATAATTTACTCTCATTCATTTAGATCTCTCTACACCTATTCACTCACATTTTTACAGCAAGTCAACTGGAAACCTAGAAGAATAGCTACAATAATATTAACCAAGATAAGGATTTATAAATTAAAAGTTAAAATATTTATTTAATTCCATTAAAGCTTATCGAGGGCAATCGAGAAAATTTTAATTTCGGCCGTTAGAATCAACCATATTTTACCGGTGGAATCGTAATCGCTGTTCGATGCTAATCCTATGGGCCATTGAGGAAGTTAACTGCTCTCAACGTTGGAAGGCAAATGCGCGCCTGGATGCCAAAGAACTGATATCGGGAATCTTATAAAAAATCACCACTTGATTCTGTGGTAACACATTTCAATATAGCCAATAATAATGTCTATCTATGTACCTTTTTGTGTTGTTGGTTTGAGATCATCTTATGTCTTTTTTTGCTTTAGTGTATCTGGGTTTCACCTCAAACTTGAACCGCCTCTGTGGTCTAGTGGTTCGCCCACCCGTGTAAGACGCAGGGGTCCCGGGTTCAATTCCCAGGGGGGTACAATTTGTGCTTTGTTTGGTTTTGTGGTAGGTCTTTATTAACTCCACCTGGCTCTAGCTACCACCATCTTACCTAAGTCTGACGCCATAACAAAAATTTAAAAATTGTTGTGTTCCGGCAGATAGAAGTAAGTGAGTATTCCGGGAGTAGTGCGCTTCCACTTTCGGCCTTATCGTCACTTAACATCAGGTGAGGTGAAGGCCAAGCTCTATCCCATTGTACATAAAGGTGCATTTCTAATATGTCGTAAAGTTTCTACATAAGTTTTCATATTCTGTATTACCTAAAAAGTTTTTCCATGGCACATTGAGAAAGTTCACTGCTGTCAGTGCTTTTGGAAGAAAAATTCAATACGCAGTGAAAATCGAATATTGTTACCAATATTGCTTTGCTGATTATTTCATCTGGCATATTGAAAACAATGAAATTAAAACCTACCTACCTACTACTACTACCCATCATACCCTACCTCTCATTTAAACAATCACTTATGAAAACATTACTAGACAAAAGTGAACAAAAGAGATCTCAGACAAAAAAGGGTCGACGCTAATTCATTAAGCAAAACTGTGGATCCTTTGATTTTAAACAAAAGCAAAATAATAATGAAACTAAGCTAAAAACTACACAAAAAGAAAATTATTTATCAAAAATATAAAAGTAATTTATAAAGTCATATTTTTTATTAGAAAAAAGGGGAAGAGGTACATACGTATCAAACATGACTTTAATACCTAATTGTGTTTTACAATTAGGTATTAAAGTCTTGTTTGATACGTATGTTGTACATGATATTTGATATGTAGTACGTTACACGAAACTCCTGAACTAGATCCGTAATAATGTCCATCAGCCATTTTAATGACCCCACTGCTGGGGCACAGTCCTTACCTATGGGTGGATAAGGAGGACGGGCCATAACCCACCACGCGGGCCCAATGCGGATTTGTGGGTGTTAACGACTGCAAATGCAGCCGGGGCTTAACGTGCCTTCCGAAGCACGGAGGAGCTCGAGATAATAATTTTTGGTCACCCAGGCACTAAACCACTGCGCCACCGAGCTCCTATCCGTAATAATATTAAACTTTAATTAACCAATTACTAAACAAATCTTCGAAAGTAAGGTCAGACATCACACAATCACAATCGGAAACGTATATAAATCTGGACCTAACAACTTCTAAAGCCGGTTTTACACGACCGGCAATATAAAATTGGGACAGCGAAACCACCGGACAGTCGCCTAATCTATCGTGGACCGGACATATTTCGTCGAGGGTCGAGCGAATATTTCGATTCAACCCCAAAACTTGTTGGCGGACACAAAATTAATCGAAATAACTATCATTGTTTCGACTCTATCAATGTTGGGGACCGGGGCTTTAATTTATTAAGACATTTCGTTTCGACAAAAAAAATACCTATTCAAAAAGTATGGTATGCAATATAACACCAATAATAATGTACCTATCTCAAATTAAAATTGTTATGAATTTTGATAAAATATGAAAAAGAAATCTCGTCTGTACAATAATTTAATGAATTCATTTAGTAATAAGTACCTTCATAAAAGTATTTATACTTAATAACATAGACGGGTAAATAAAATGTTTTTTCTCTCAGTGTGTTCAGAATGAGGAAAGTTTATAGTTTAAACTAATGGCAAAATACTTTCAGTCAGCCTGTCAGCCTGCAAGGATTATCACGAAAGTCCACTATTCTGTGAACCGAAATCATTCAGCCGTCGGTTATTGGAGAGTTTCTTTTATTTTCAGATCGTATTCACATGTCATTTTGTCATTCCGCAATATATGACAGGAGGAATATTGGTTTTTCTAAATCTACGGTGTGTACAGCGATATTTTGTGGAGTGTCGCTTTTTTAGTGCAGTGATGATATTGTCATCCTGTAGGTACTATATTCATACATGTATAACATATTCTAAGTGTGAGTTGCACCAATACGCTGTCAAAGTTTTAGTTATCGTCAAATGATATGCTACCTATTTGTCACGTCAAACTTGTCAAAGGACATCATGCTGGCTGGCAACCTCTTTTTTGGCTAACTTGTGCTTAACCGGTACTTTAACAAGCTTGTTATTGTTAAAGTTAGATGGTGTAACTCAGCCTTAGAGATTCAAATTCTTTAAGAGAGAGAGTCCATTTTTTTAAGAGAGTTTGAAGAGAATTTCGCGTCATGAGAAACATAATTACAAAAATATTGTTGTGTAATAATTTGAACTTAATTAAATTAGGACGTTGTACGCCGATAGCGATCGCCAACAAAAAAACCACACATCTCACGGGCTATAAAAGATACCATCCCATTCGATAGAAGCTCGGCTAACATGCATTTTACCACCAATAAATTCTTTTCTCATTTTATCGAAGCGACGACTGCGCCATTGATGCCGATTTCTAGACTCGTCGGCATTCTATTCGAAACATTAAAAACAAAACACACACTCCGTGTTATTACAAAAGATTTTTAAACACTGTTTAACTAAAAACATGTTTAAATGTGATGCTGTCTCTGTCAAACAATATTGTCAAAAAATTTACAGCATCACATTTAAACACGTATTTAGTTAAACAGTGTTTAAAAATCTTTTGTAATAACACGGACTAAGTTTTTGTTAGCTCTTTTGATAAGACAAGAATTTCCCACGAGTTATTCGAGCGAGTGCTGATCAAAGGTCATTGTAAGTTGAAACCTTATTTGTGTAAACTTTGCAAAAAGCTTAAGAAAGTTTATTCAATCCCAAGCCTTTTTGATTGAAGAATGTTTGTCTAGAATCAAACAAACATTTCGTTTATCTGATCTAAGATAATGTTCGTTTAAAAGACCTCAATGAAAAGTTATCACAATTATATGAAGTACCTATGTAGCCAAAAATCGTCATTGATGCCGATGAATTATTAACATTCATAACAACTTCAAAAACATATAAATACACATTTAATTTGTGTTTTCATCATAACATAATTATAATACATACATACATAATTTTGGTTATGGATTCGTCCATGTTTTGGTGGATAACAAATTTAAAATAAACCGTTGTCAAACTCGACGCATTAAAAGAATCCTTGGTATCAAGTTCGGAAAAATAACCAACCGAATTACTTACGGTCTGCCTTTCATAGAATTTAAGTTCGTCCCTATTTTTTCTTATAAAACAGCTTTTCTAGGGAAGCGGAGTCCGTGTTGCAGAGTCATCTATTTGCCTTATATCAGAAGAGGCCATTTATAAGTGTAAGTGGCGAGACGTCCGCATTACGATGGAGGCACGACTGCGCTGCATTTTAAGCCACTATTTGTTTACCTGAGCAATTGTCGGAGTTGCAATTTCAATGCTAATTCTCTTTTATATTGTCTTAGAGAACAGTTTTTTAGTCCGTTCATTCAGGTTCAGGGTTCAGCAGGCTTACGCAACAGCACCATCGTGATCGTTTCGTGATCGTCAATTTGACATTACAACGGTAACGACGACCACGGCTTTACAATACATGAGTGTTGTCATTTCTTTATTTCTATCGTTATTTCACATGCTAGTGCCCGTGTGCGTGGTTCTAAAAAATATCATAGTTTCGTTTATGGTTCATGTAGGGTAACCACGTAAGTGGCACTCAGAGTACCTATATTTATTAGTCTTTGAAAATAGGTCCTCGGCTATATTTCTTTTCGAATAATTTGCATAAAGATCAAAAATGTTCTCCTCTTTGCGTTCAAATATTTATTTCTCACTAAGTATATCGCAATACCTATAAAGTGTTTTTGAGCTAACAAATTACGAAATACTCTATATAATCTGAAAAAATAAGTGTTTTAGGTATATAAGTCGTTTTACACATTTTAATTAAAATGTGTAGGAAAACTTTCCAACTTTCCAACAAAACGTCGATAGAAAGCTTGACTCGCTGACTATATCTTACACTGTTTTACGATCACGATCACGACGGTCGTCAAATTGTGCTGTTGCGTAAGCCTGCAGGCACGAAACTGTTCGCGGTAAGAGAAAAATGTTGGACAGAAAGTCTATTGTGAAAATTTATTTTATTTAGGTACACTTTTTAATTTTCGTCGTGACCACGGCCGATGCAACTCGGTCGAACGTCGGGAAAAGGTTTGTGTTTAAACCAAGGATTGAAATACCGTAAAAAAATAACGATACAAAAAAATAACATTAAAAATACCGGTAAAACATTTTATAGATATATTCACCGGTAAAAAAACCGTTAGATTATTGTACCGGAAATTACCGTTACATATAGCGTTAAACGTACCTAATTATCGGTAAAAAAGTAACTTTATTAATTGGAATAACGTTAATTTTAAAATAACGGTAACAAAAGGTAAGATATAACGTTAAAATTAACGTTATTTACTGAAATAACGTTAATTTTAATGTAACGTTATCTAAAGTAACGTTATTTATTGACATAACGTTAATGTTAAAAGTAACGGTAAAAAAAGTAAGAAATAACGTTACATTTAAAAATAACGTTATCAATCCGTGGTTTAAACATCTATGTTTAGTTTAAACGCGTTAAATAACTGTGTTCTAAATCTTTATTTTATTTGTTGTGCTGCGGACTGGGTTGGCTTGTCAGCAGATATGACCTGGGGGTGCAATAACTAAACATTTTGAATTATATAACTTCATTATCTAACTAATTACTGGATAGTCATGCTGACTCATGAGTTTTTGAACGCATCAAATTATATAGAATTCAAAAATATATGTTTTTTGTCGTATCAATCTTTGTTCACGGTCACACAGACAAATTGGTGTAAAGATAGCTGAACCTCAATTGTCATTGGTTGCTTTTTATCCCGGAAAATTGATGTTTTCTCTAGGGCACTGTGATAAATGCTTTCTGTGAGATACGAAGCAACATACGATAGCAGTTCAATCGGATATTTACTTCGATTTAAAACAAGATATTTTAGTAAACACTTTTTTGAATATCTGTATAGGTATTTACCTATAGTCAAAATTTAGTCTTGGAACAATAGACTATTGTTGATTGATCTATATGATCTACGCGAGGTCACTGGCAGAATGGATGATATCGTTTTTAGGGTTCCGTACCAAAATGGTAAAAAAGGAACCCTTATGGTGTGACTCAGTCTGTCTGTCTGTCACAGCTGGATATCTCGAGAACTACTAATGGTATCAACTTGAAATTTGGAATAGTTTAAGATATGACGTTTGTCCAACTACTTTGCAAATAAGAAAGAAATAAAAAAATAAAGATTTTTTTACAACAGGGACCGAAACTGGACATGGCGAAACTACAAGGTTCCTTTTGACTAGGCCACGGAACCCTAATAAGACCATATCACACTCTCCATAATATGAAGAATTAATAATGATAACAATATGATGTCGGTTCAGTGTTTTACCTGGAAATTAAATATATAATATAAACAAACTAATTGGTTTAAGATTACAGTTGGCCGCTCATATTGTTAGGGTCAATGTGACCTTGCTTATCTAAGGTCGTCTTAAAGTTACGTCGGATAAAAGCTAGACACACAGGGGAGCCATAGAAAGTTAATTTGACATCTCCTTCCAATCACATCTCGCTAGCAGTGACTGGATTAGGGGATGATACTGAGCTTTTGCGTACGACTAAAAGACATTAGACTTTAACCCATAACCATGTTAGGTATTTATTACATAAAATTACATAAAAAAATCTATAATAAGTTTTCTTCAAAATCGTCACTGGGTGAGAAGATATTTTCCTTCATATATTTATATTTTTTTTTCTGTTTGATGTTATCAATATGTATGGCACTTCTTACTCAAAACATAAAATTAATAGGCAAGTAAACCTTGTTTTGATTTCTCTTTTTTTTATTGCAATCATTTTGCTTTCTATAGTCAGTAGTTTTTGTAAGTAAAGGCCTATGAAAAGCTTTTGGATATTAGTTTTCAATTCAGTGCCTTAGGATGGGTAGCCTAAGTATTCATTTATTTATATTTATTTATATACTCTTTATTGTATACACACAGAACAAACAAGTAACAATACAAACATAAAGGAGACATACAAATGGCGGCCTTATCACTAAAAAGCGATTTCTTCCAGGCAACCTTGGGATGGACAGGAATTAAGATAAATGTGATGGGGTAGTTGGACGTGTGCAAATTTAATAAAGTAATAATAATAATCCTACTAAACTCGAATACCTACATAAATATATGATAAAATGTAACTAATATAATATACTATATACCTACATACCAAAATATAATAAACCTACATATAATACATAATACCTACAATGCGTAGAGGAAATTATTGAAGTTAAATCCAGTTGTAAGACCATGAGAAATATAATTTAAAAGGTAAGATAGTGCTCTTTGACTAGCTTTTTAAAAGTGTGCTGAGATTGAGTATGTCATGCTCTCTTTAATCATTTCTGCGGTGGTGTCGTGTGGGGCGGGTCGTTACGTTCCCTCAAATATGGTTGAGCGAAGCGATGGCTGGTCCACTCGTCATGCTCGTGAACGGGTGCTGCCAGTGGGAATGGGTCTGCTTCTGAGTACCTATCTTAACGCATATTGAATTGTAAGAATTGCGTTTTTTTATTATTATTTTTTATGTCTTGTATCAAGTGTTTTTTGGTAAATTTTGCCTACTTAGGTGCACTTTCGAGTAGCAGACATAGTGATTACTGATTTCTCAACTAGTTGAAAGTTATTTACTCTCACAATTACCTATCCGATATGTAGTAGGTATTTAATTTCAACCTACCTACCCATTGTGTGCAAACTTTATAATTATTGTGATGGAAAATGACCTCACTTTAAATGTGGAGCTCATTTTTCAATGTTGACGACGAATAACATTACATTTACATTGAGTAACATTTAGATTTTCACGTTTTTATTTTACTAAGCAAAGCTTCACAGATGACTACCAGACTGAGACCCGCTTTAATTACAACTACTTGCCATAAATAAATGTGACTCATGAGAGTTTTGTTGAAAAAGGCTCTAGTCTTTTTGCCTAAAACTCAAAATGTCTACGAAGCAAAATGCCTAAAAGTCATGTATAAAGAGCAAAAAGTCCACTTGTCTAAAACGCAGAATCACTAAACAAACAGTAGTTTGCATTAGGTCTAAATTGCAAAACGTCCATGTCGCAAGTTGTCCTAGTATTCCTAGTGTGTCTGTTTCAAATACGTATCTACGTAGTACCTATGTTATTAGATTTTTATTCAAACCGTAACTAACAATATTCTGAAAATAAGTTATTTAGTCCTTATCCATTTTAGTAATTTTGCATTCTAGTCATTCTGCATCTTAGTCATTTTGGGTTTTAGTCATTTTGCATTCTAGTCATTTCGCGTTTTGGTCATTCTGCGTTTTGGTCATTTTGACCTCACAGGAAGGACTAAAATCAAAAGTAAATTACTTATTTATAAATTTTGGGACGCTAAGCAGCAGCGCCGACTGATACGGTGATGAATAGCAGTAATCTAGCCAGCGCGCCCCGCGATCTGCATCCATCATGCTTCCCTTCATAACGTTCATATTCAACTTGTGTATGTGTTACGGTTCAAGTGTGAAATACGGTATCTGACTGATTATAAATATTATCTACTCTCAAGTAAAAATCAATAACTTGAGTAAAAGTTTTAAGTAGGTACGTTATTTATGAATTCGGCTGAGTTGCTAGTCTAATTACCAATTTGGTAAACAAATTTAAATTTAGTAATTCTTCTAAATTGATTATTTAATCTAGCTAGCGCGCTTCGCTATCTGCATCGATGGATGCATGATAATAATAATAATAATAGTGCATGAACAATTTCACACAGTACCATCGTAATATGGGTGCTAGTAGACAACCGATATACTACTTATATATACTTTTTAAAATACTTACAATACATAATGACACGTAGACCCGTCACAAAAATTAAAATTCATCATTTTAATTTCTACCAGGCCGGGAATCGGACCCAGGGCCTCTTGCGTGGTAGATCAGCATGTTAACCACTGTACCAATCAGTCCATCACTGATCTATTTTCTTTTTCTTCAAATGTTATAGTTATATCTAATTCCGAAAAGAAATAGTTAATCTAATGCAATTAAATTACGGCTTATACTATAATTGGATGAAACCCCAATGTCCCACATGTGATAATGAGATTTTTAACTTTGTCTTCTTAACATCGTAGAAATAAGATAATTATAGTGATTTTGGTTTAATAATATTATAACCTACAGAAAGTTAGACTACCTTAGACTTAGTATTTATTTATTTGATAAAAAAATCATCTTTACGTAAGTTACGCCTGTAACAAAAAGTCCAACTAACCAAAACATTTATGGACCAAATACGCTTAACTACCAAATGGTCTTCCGTCTTGTAGCAAAACCTCCAATTATTAAAACGTTTAGGAGCTCGTTGGCGCAATGGTTTAGCGCCTGGCCCAGCGATGCGGAAGTTAAGCAACGTTCGCAAGGGTCGGTCATGGGATGGGTGACCAAAAATGTATTATCTCGAGCTCCTCCGTGCTTCGAAAGGCACGTTAAACCGTTGCTCCCAGCTGCATTTTCAGTCGTTAACACCCACCAATCCGCATTGGGCCCGCGTGGTGGGTTATGGCCCATTCTCCTTACCACCCATAAGGAAGCCCTGTGCCCCAGCAGTAGGGACATCAAAAAATGGCTGTTGGACAATAGCAGAACGACTAATTAGCAAATCGTCTAATACTCAAAATGCCTGGACACTTAAAGTTAACGCACATTATGTTGGGGCGCAGTGGGGCGGCCCGCAGTGCATTTTATTTTTATATGGAAATGCCGCCCGCTGCGCCCCGCAAAGAGTGCGATAGTTCTAAAATACTTATATGCGAGCGATTTTTGAGCTGCGGCCCATCCCGCTGCGCCCCGACATAATGTGCGTTAACCTTTACGGGTAATAGACAATTCCGCTCTTTGACTGTAACATAGGTATATTTCTCCGCGATACCCCTCAGAGGTCTTTATTTACGCGCGGCTTATTTTGTTTCGGCGAACTTGCTGATTTATTACCTTTTGACTCGAATGGATAAGGTGAAATCTGTTCTCAGACGGGCTAATCTTATTTTGTGAAATTTGTAAATTTCACTAAAGGTTTTGAAGATGATTGAAGAATAGAGTAATAAAAACAATTGTGAAATATCACTTTTACAACAAGACTTTATTTATATACTAAGCGTCTTTACTTAGCTATAGTAACACAAGTTCATATTTGTGTCAACTCGTCCCTCGTATGACTAACTGTCGTAACTGATATTTTTGTCATGACCATGACCATCAGCCATTTTTTGTTGTCCCCACTGCTGGGGAACAGGCCTTCCTTATGGGTGGATAAGTAGGATGGGCCATAACCCACCTCGCGGGCCCAATGCGGATTGGTGGATGTTAACGACTGCAAATGCACCCGGGACAAACGGCTTAACGTGCCTTCCGGACACAGACCATACAACAAGTTTTCCGAAGCACGAGAAGCTCGAGATAAAAAATTTTTGGTCACCCATCCCATGACCGACCCTTGCAAAACTTGCTTAACCTCCGCAATCGTTGGGCCAGGCGCTAAACCACTGCGCCACCGAGCTTCTCAAAATTAAGTTTTAAATAAGTTCATGTATTTATGTCAGTTTTGACAAAAATGACACTTACGACAGTTAGTCATGCAAGGGACGCACTGTCGTTGAAATTTTTAATTGGGTTTGTGATAATAGTAGGTACATAAAGTGTAATCAAATGTTGGAATTCAATCAACTTTAATGTCCCTATCAAATCATATCAGGTATCTAATTGTAACAGTGACAAGGGAATTAATTTATGATTCATAGTTGTCTGCCTCAGCTGGAACAGTGATGATGAATCGTGGTAATTTCGGCCACATGCCGCTGCTGACCGTAACCGCCTGGCCACGCGAACTGGCGGCGCGGCGGCGGCGGCGGGCGAGACGGGGCGATCTAGAAGCGGTCACTGATGTGAAAGCACGTGCTGGGCTGGCTGGATGATTTGGCCGAACACCCGTTGAAAATCAGTAAAGCTTCGGACAGACTGAGGCGAATTCGCGCGTTGCGGCAATTTTGACCACCTAACCGTAGCCATAGCCAAAGCAATTGCTAGAGAAGGCTATGGCCATCGCTTTGAGTTAGGTGGTCAAGATTGCCGCATCGCGCGCCAATTCGCCTCAGTCTGTCCGAAGCTTAATGCGGCACACAGTTTAGTTTATTTTCTTTATAATGTTGTCATTTATCATCTGTGTACTTGTACAGTATGTGATGAAAATAAACAATTAACTATCTATCTATCTAACGTAAAATAAGCGCAATATATGTCAAGTCTCGGACACCATCCGTATTAAACACGGGAAAATATAAATTAAGGAGAAGAGAAAGAGGACCGCGTGGCGACGGCGACATGACGCGCGAATTGTCTCTTGCTTTGCGAGCTCAACATGCTTACCACACAGCGGTCAATTCACAAATCGCGGCATCAAACGAAATGTAAGTATTACAAAGTCGCTAGTCGCGTCGTTGGTCGCCGCTCCGCGTGGCCAGGCCGTTAGCCGCAAAGTTCACGCGTTTAGCCCTACTAATTAGCCTGCGGTGGGGTAACGATCGGGTTTAGAAGTGATATGTTACGTATTGATCTCGGATGTGATGAATCTGAGTAAGTTTACTAATGAAATCAAGAGTTTGTCTGTGAATTCATGGTACATAATACGCATCACTTGATTCAGACCGCATCTTGAAGGCTATTGAATGACTTAGGTTAAATTGAATCATAATAAAAACTAATATCGTTCGCTCATTGAACTAAAAGTATGAGTTGTAAACGATCATCATAGGCACTATTATACAGGGTATCCCAAAACTTTGCTAGGAAACTTTACTGAAAGAAAACTTAAGTAAGTACTGCATTTTTTTTATTTTTTTTTATTTATTAGGAAACTCAACAGCTTCTTTGCTATAATCATGCTTAAAATATAAACTTAAAAATTACACTTAGCCAATGACAGAGTTTCACCGCATGTTATAATACTACAGGCAAACTGTTTAAAAAATATATAAAAATTTAGTAGGTAAAAATATAAATAAAAAAGTAGACTAAAATACAAACTTAATTAAGCAAGAGGTATGGTTGGCAGAATTAATGCATTTTATATTTAAGTTCGAGATATAATAATTATAAATATAACAGATACAAAACAAAGACAAAACAAAACAAAACAAAAACAAATAAAAAAAAAACATAAAAAACAAAATATATAAATCGCATACGATACCATACAATAGGTACGTAGGTAATAATAAAATTTTATGTTAAATTTCTTGGTCTTCTTTTTGTGTAAGATGCTGTATTATTAAAGTAAAATAATCCTAATAAATATATTTCGATCGGTATTGTAAACATAAAAGATTGTATTTTTTTTTCATAATTGGTGGGTTTGATTCCTGGTTAGGGCAGGCGATTTTCCAAAAATCTTTGAAAGCAGCTCCATTTATTTTTAAAATCAAAATGAAGTCTTATTTCAGTGAAACTTGCCTGGTACTTTCTCTTCGTATGGCAAAGTTTTGGGACACCTTGTATAGTGAACAATCGCTATGTCTACATAAACTTAAAACACATATTTATGTATTGTTATGCACTCTCATATCATTTTGAAATTGTAAGATCTTACTTAGTTTATTACTTGTTCACGTCACTCAAACATCATCGAAATAATCAATCGCTCAAAATAACCGTAAACACCATGTAACTATTTCTAAACTTCTGTACAATCTATATATCTTCAAAGGCTCGTTTCACTCGAGTATTTAAATAAAGTCGCGTTAAACCTTATTAAACAGTATTACACTATATAGAAGCTGTGACAAAGAAATATAATACCTAAGCATCAAAGTACCTTAAGTTTCGGAGAAAATGAAGTCCCAAAAGATACTTCGTAAAATGTCTTGAAACTTCGCGGGGTAAACTAAGTTTAAAGTTTATTCATACAGCACCCGTTGCTTGTAAAATGAAATGAACCTTATCTATACGTATATCATCTGGCTAGTTTAGTGAAATAAGATTATGAAAAGATAACTTAATTTACAGTTTAGGACAAACTGTGGCCTTCCAGCCTTTTTATTATTGTTAAGAGGGTTACTGCGCTACACTAGCGCCGCCAATGGAAAAAATCGTAGTCTGAGCTGCTACGGGTGAGTCGATTTTTTCTAATATTTTTCAATTATATTAATAATCTTAATATAAAAAATAGCATTGTGAATGCATAAAATCAAAAATTTAAAAAATCGTAGTGCTTAAATAAAGACGAAATTGTGAATTGTGTTCTTCTAGTGTACTCAGAAAAAGCTTTGTTGTACTTTTTATCGTTTAAACAATATTTTATATATATTGTTTAAACGACAGGTTATAAAATATTGTTTAAACGATAAAAAGTACAACAAAGCTTTTTCTGAGTACACTAGAAGAACACAATTCCTAATTTCGTTTTATTTAAGCACTACGATTTTTTCCCATTGGCGGCGCTAGTGTAGCGCAGTAACTCTCTTAACAATAATAAAAAGGCTGGAAGGCCACAGTTTGTTTGCCCTTTTTGATGTCCCCACTGCTGGGGCACAGGCCTTCCTTATGGGTGGTAAGGAGGACGGGCCATAACCCACCACGCGGGCCCAATGCGGATTGGTGTGTGTTAACAACTGCAAATGCAGCCGGGACCAACGGCTTAACGTGCCTTCCGAAGCACGGAGGAGCTCGAGATAATACATTTTTGGTCACCCATTCCATCACCGACCCCTACGAACGTTGTTTAACTACCGCAATCGCTGGGCCAGGCGCTAAACCACTGCGCCACCGAGCTCCACTCGCTAAAATTGAGGTATTAATTATTATTATTATTATTTGTCACAAAGCTTTCGTCGAAAACGAAGTAATGAAAATGACGAAGGACTCTAAAAGGCTTGATGCTTACATTCCTTGTAGAAAAACTAGTAGGCTTTAATTTTAATTTGATCGTCATTAATTGAGGATAAGAAATCGCCGCATTCCTAAAGTGGAACTGTTTCTACTAAATTTTGACTATTGCATCCGATTAACCGACCACAGCATTTCTGCCGTTCACATTTGTGGTGCTTAAATTTAAGGAAAATGCTGTAAAGATTCCATTCCGAAGATTCTCGACAACCAACTCTTTCAGGAATTAGAGCTGCCGCTTGCTATTGGTGCCCTAGGGTTATAAATGCGTCTTTTCTTAGTAAAAGTCGTTTGGTTTATTTTTTACTTGTCCGTAAAATTATTATTACTAGCGGGGTTTTTTTTTCCCCGATGTCCAACAGTCGGGGACAACGAGAATAGGCCGTTTTAATAATACACAAATCAACTGTGACTAGAGATACAGGTGCTATTTTCATACAAACGAGGTAACTTTGAAGCCTTGGTTTCCTGCCCGGGATGCACTGTGCTGTGATCTGATGATGGTTATCTAGGTAGTGAATGAAGGAGATTGAGATCGCTATACACACCTAACTGATCTGACCATTAATGGACATGATTAAAAAACCGCCAAAATAGCATGAAAATGTATGAAAATCCTGAAACTGAGAACTCTGACCCATTAATCTTTCAGAATGCTGATCAAAACAGTTGAGTGTGTAATAGAGATCTGCATCTCTTCCATTCACTCCCTGGACGCCATCATCAGATCACATTCACAGCACGGTACATCCCTGGCAGAAAACCAAGGCTTCAAGGTTACCTCGTTGAGTATAAGTATATCATTGGTTGAATATCAATTTGTTTCCTCATTTTCACTAAACATTTATGCTTCCTGAATGTCTGTAATTTGAAATTAAATTTTAATAAGGAAGTAATTAATATTTTAAGGTACTTATCAATGTTAATTACCAGAGACAATTTTACTCATAACGAATTATTTTTCATAAGAGATAATTAAAATGCCCTCAATTTTTATTACTAAGTGATATGGTATTTACACGGGCGACTTGGCAAGCAGCTTGCTGGTCGATTTTAGCCAATTATCGCTTTTTAACGACAATTGCTTGTAGAATCGAATCGCCACCTCATTGAAATTAAGATTGCGATTAGATTTTATAAGCGATTGTCGATAAAAAAAAAGTTCTAATTAACTAACCAGCAAGTCTCCTGCCAAGTCGAAATACCACATAAGTGTTAAATTCTTTTTGTTACAATATACTTAGAACAATAACACCTAGAACGATAGTTCTCTACAAAGTGCACTGTCAAAATTGAGGCAACTAAAACAGGCAAAATGGCTCCGTTTTAAGATTTTTATTCTCCGTTATTACCTAATCATACCAAATAAGTACATAACAGTTTCGATTTTCCTACATTTAGTAGATTACCTATATAGTTACTATATTATTGGATTTTAGTTACGATTAGGTAACCTATGAGTGTAAATGTATTTCCAACGTGAGAGTTCTCCAGCGCATTGGCAAAAGGTGCGAATTACTGCAGACCGTCAAGAAAATAAAAGTCGGATATCTTGGCCATGTCCTGCGACACGAGAAATACCAGCTTCTCCAGTTAATAATGATGGGCAAGATTGAAAGCAAACGACGCGCTGGAAGAAGGAAAAAATCGTGGTTGCGCAACATCAGGGAATGGACTAGTATAGCCAGCGTCGAAGAACTGAAGTTCTTAAAGCTGACGGCCAACCTCCAGTAATGGAGAGGCATTTGAAGAAGAAGAAGAAACGTATGATGGATATAAATCTGAAAACTAAGCCATTATGGCTTAGTATTAGTTGCCTCACTTTGCATAGGAGGACACGGCTTCTAGGTGTTATTATTCTAACCAATATCATAACACGATGCTTGCACCACTGCACATGGTTGTTCCGCTAGCAGCTACCTAGCGGTGCATGATCTGTAATCTTTTGCCAGTGGGAATGCGCTGTCAATAGGTGTGCCATTCTAAATAATAGAAACTGGAAATAACTGCGCTTAAAATTATGAAAGTTTTATTCAAAATGTTTTTGTTCGAAACTCGTAGTTCGGTACGTTGGGGTAGGGTCGGTTGGGTTTTCGATTAGTTGAAGAGGTTGCAGTCGTTGCAGAAAATGTTTTTTCCTTATTTTCTATAGGAAATCTTTTATTAAATCATTAATAAAAGATTCTCAAATGTACTTTCTATTTCGTTACTAAGGAATAAGATGTATTTTTTTTACTTTCATAAGCGGCTGCCAAAGTTTTACCTTTGTAAAGTTTGATTTCGAAATAGCAGTTACTATTCCCGTCAATAGGTAATGCGCTGGAGCCTTGTCAAATTAACATACACATCAACGTCACCCGCAACTAAAAATGACAAAAAAACAGAAAAATTCTAATAGGTAACATAATATTATTATTAATTGAATTCTTATTTTCAATAAGAAAGAGTCTAGCTATATAAAAAATACAATTGTTTTTCGTTTTTGAGGTTAAAATCATGGCCGCCAGGCGCATTACTAATTGACGGAGATAGTAAAGACCGAACCATTGCGAGCAAATAAGTTCGGACTTCCTTTCTAATGCATTCGTTCGTTATAATTTATTACCGACTTCAAAAGGAGGGTGGTACTCAATTCGACCCGTTTTTTTTGTTTTTTTTTGTTTTTTGTATTACACCGATTACTCGAAGACGGCTGAACCGATTGAAATGATTCAAACATTAAAACATCAGGTATGTTTTCAAGCTGGTCCCATTTTTTTAAATTTTGAAATTGAATGATGGAATCCTGGAGAAATCAAGGGAACTCTTCAAATATTATTGGCACACCTATAGCGATTTTGCTATTTTCTTAAGTAACTCGTGCATTTGCTTTCGAAAAGTACCATTTTGGTGAAGTGGAACTGATGATGAAGACCATAGATGATCACCGAAACTATTCAATAGGTACTAAACTAAGTATCTCACTGGTGCTTACTTTAATATGGTTGCTAGGCTTTTTATGTGGTTCGTCATAATGCATATGGTGAAGTGGAGCTGATAGTGAAGTACCAGGAGAACTCCTCAAGAATAAACGCCCCTGCGTCGGGAAAACCAGTATTTTGTAAAAGGTGATGAGCCATTGACATAAGACTATTGTAACTTAGATAATATCGTCGCCAAATATACCATACTTACCACAAAAAAGTTAAATTTAAAAAATCTTAAGACCGATATTTTAAAGGCGTCCATCCGCACCTTTCGGGGTCTACCCATGTAATATCGACCTAGATAATATACCTACTGGATAAGATAATATAAATAAACTAAATATAAAAAACTAAAGTAATTATCTACCAAATACAGAAGGTACTTACTTACACTAAAAATAAAAAATGTTTTAAAAACAAAAAACCGACTTCAAAAAACCTGAAAATGAAAACAAAACAGCTTCAAAATTAAATACCTCTATAAAGCAAGAAATAATATTCAAATCACTAGATACGCATATCATTGTAATAAAACACATCTAATGAAGTCGGGTGGGGCTTTTAGAATAAATAAAGAAGTTGAACTTCAGCCCCACCCGACTTCAATAGATCTGTTTTATTACAATGATATGCGTATCTAGTGATTTGAATATTATTTCTTGCTTTATTATTATTATACTCTTTATTGCACTTATAAAAACAGTTACACAAAAATAAATTGAGATATGTACACAAAGGAGGACTTATCTCTAAAAGAGATCTCTTCCAGCCAACCTGAGAACGATTTCGATATTAAGCGGGTGACATAGAGGTATTTAATTTTGAAGCTGTTTTGTTTTCATTTTCAGGTTTTTTGAAGTCGGTTATTTGTTTTTTTAATATCTAATGGTTATATTTTAAAAAGTTAAGCAACCATTTTCCTTAACGCGAGTAATAGTCTCGATTGTGTTATCGAGCTAACGGTCCAGTAGCTTAAATCGATTAAGTTTAAATCGATTAGCTGTCCGTTTAAGCCGATTAGAGTGACCAACACTAAGGTCGCCTGCATCGATTCAATTAAAGAGTCCGTTTTTTATGTCATTCGGATTTAACCAAGTATCTGGATTACTTTGCTTAACCTTTTTTACGTCTTTTACTTTGAGCTGAGATTATCGTAAAAAGTAAGACCTTTCTTAATTTTTTACATTTTTACCTAATTAGAACCCGTGTAGATATAACTTTAGCAAGCTTACACAGTTAACTCTTATTTGCCAAACTTGAATAGAATCGAGAAGTTAACAATATTCGAAATAAAAAAATATTACGTATACTATCGTGATTTTATAATATGAATGTATTTTGATGTCGGGAGCCAAAACGTCCGGAAACGCAAAAATCAAATCTAAACAACATAAAAAACCTTTTACCAAACTGCATTTGGTGTTCATAAAAGTGTTTACTTTTGTGAAATATGGTATTTATAGTAGGTAGTAGTAAAATCTTAGAAGTGAAATAAAAAAACCTCGTTAAAAATACTTAGAGGTTTCTATACAAAGCTTTAATCTTTTTACCGTTATTGATCATAAGAATAACGATATCTGACGGAACTCTCAACCCTGTCCCCGGCATAATCAAATTTGGATATAGAACGTAAAATTTACGACGTAATATTTTAATAGAGTGGCACATTAAGTGTCGAAACTTCGCTCGCGAAACTGGGTCGTTGGTCCCTGTGGTATCGTTGCGAGCGCCATCAATACAACTATATTTATGAGGTGTTAATCCCGTGTCGAGAAACACTATTCGCAATAGTGCCAATCAAGGAAATTAAAATTGAAAAATTTAAAACACAAAATTACTTTTTGACACAAAATGGGTCGGAAAACGACAAAAATATTTTGTCCTCCCACACTATTTAACTAGACAGCTAAAACATTGTGTATAAATAATATGGGAAAGTTGTTTTTTTTGTCGTTTTTCGACCCATGTTTCTTTGGCAAAAAAGTTTAGTTTCATTGGTAGAACACACCCTTAAGTTAATTAAAATGACTACAAAATGAAGATGTATAGGTACTGTTCGTTCACAGTAAATATTATCGAAAACAAGCGTAGCAGGAAAATCAAATTAGGCAACAGAATACAAATACTATGTACCTACTTAATTAGAATAATATACTCAGACTTAGAAGCTAGCTCAATTTCTCAATGTTATCGAAACTGCCGAAACTGGTTAGCGATTCCTCAAAGCTTATAAGTTAATTTGAAACTGGCGGTTTATTGGTTTGTGAGGTACTGAAATACAATGGAAGATTTCAAGAATTTAGCAAGTAATACTGTTGAAGCCAACTTTATGGAAAATAAGAATTCATTCATTCACTATGGGTTCTTTATACGGGTCCAATTATGTAAGTGCATAAAATTTTATTGCATACATTTTTCACCCATAAGGATTACTAATTATAACGTTCATTAGCATAAACAACTTGTGGCATCATGCATTCACGCCACGCCAGAAGATCGGTTCAGGAAGTCGCAATGGAACCTAACTTTCTCCTCGCTCGCTACGCTCGCTCGTCTTCGCAGCTAATTGTCTATTTACCAAAGGTCCTACTTAACATAACTAGTCCATTGAATGTTTTAATAATATCAATCAAATTATGACAATGAAGCTTTAATTAATAAATTATGCCATTTGTACATAATGTTAAATTACTATTATGCGTGTTAAAGCTATGCATTTATCATTTAGGTATGCTCACCAAAATGATAAATGAAATTAATAGGCACCTTCAAGTAATCGTTATGCTATGCCAATGAAATCATTCTGCAAATATAAGAACATGCCATTATGCGTAAAAAAATCTTTCCTATTATGCCAAACCATATTATGACTAAAAAATTTATGCAAGCAAAATGGCACCCCTTCATACTCGTACTATGAAGAGGTGCCATTTTGCTTGCATATTTTTTTAGTACGTACCGTACCGATTATCAAAGGAGCCGATGAATTTGAAAATTTTGCCAAACATCATTGATGTTGCCGGAACAAAGTTATGATAAACATTATACATAATTATAAAAACTACCAATATGACATTAAAATAAGAATTTGATACTACCAACATCAGAAACTATAATGTATTTTAATTTCCAATAAAACCCGTCGCATGCGATTTTCTTCAAAACATTGTTTTCCCGGCAAAACTTTTACAAACTCAAACAAGTAGGTTAAACAATAATATGTAAAAAGTATATCCCATAATATGTCCATCAGCCATTTTTATGTCCCCACTGCTGGGGCACAGGCTATCCTTATTGGTGGTAAGGAGGATGGGCCATAACCCACCACGCGGGCCCAATGCGGATTGGTGGGTGCTAACGACTGCAAATGCAGCCGGGACCAACGGCTTAACGTGCCTTCCGAAGCACGGAGGAGCTCGAGATAATAAATTTTTGGCCACCCATCCCATGACCGACCCTTGCGAACGTTGCTTAACTTCCGCAAACGCTGGGCCAAGCGCTAAACCACTACGCCACCGAGATCCCATAATATACCTAATAAGTAATATAGTAATAAGTATTGAGTTTCATGAGTTTGGATCATATTCGGTTGCTATTTGTATGTTTCAGGAAAATATACTCGTAATATGAACCATTTTATGAGAATTTATCTCAATAAAAGGAAAGTAATAAAGTTCCCAATAAAGAGTTCTTGAATAAATTCTATTTTCGCCACAGAATACTCGATACGCGAAATAATGATTTCAAGTGGGGCATTAAATAAATTAGTACATTAAGAACACAGGTATTAAACGCGTTTAAACTAAACATAGACCTACGGTCCACCTACCTTTCACCGACGTTTCGACCGAGTTGCATCAACCGTGGTCATGACTGGAGCTGCGGTGACTATGGTCCTCATCCACCGTCGAACAGTTTTTGCAACTACCGTTTTTCAAACTTTTCGACGGTTGATGAAGATTCCACCACAGAACATTACAAAAATCTTACAGTTTTTCATTTTGCATAGAATACTGTCTTTACAGCTCAAGTTGTCATAATCTCTTGTCTGGCCTTTTACGCAACTTTTATCGAGACTTTAAATGCAGTTATTTCATTTTTACATTTACAATTTTTTGCTGAAAGACTTATTTTATACTTATTACTTTATTTATTATTTATTTTATTTATACTTTAATAATTAATATTTACTTTACCATAAGCTTCATAAACAATGCAATTAAGAAATAATATTTAGTTAGAATATAATAATAAATATTATTCAATGGTTTTATGCAAAAATTACTTGATCAGGAAAGTTAATTTATCGTACGCAAATAAGTACTAATACATTTCTTTGTTTCATTCATTCTTTGATGTAATAACTTTTGAATGTCTTTCATAGACTTTTCAGAAGTTATTTCCGGGAAATTCAGTTAACTAATTATTTTTCTTCGTATGTTGAAAGTTTTATTTGTAAAACACAAACGACCGCAAGAGTAGATTACTTCTCTTAACATCATAAAAACAGCTGTTTCACACATTTTCACATTTTTGTTATTTATTTTTGTATGAATCAGATGTTTTTTTATCGCGATTTCAGAGTCCCATATCCCATATTAAGTTATTCAGTTTGATGGTCCCTATCTGCCATCTGGTTTAGCCATTAATTCTGTTACACTTTGTACCTATTCACCCTTAATTTTTAAGTATATCTAAAAATGAAATGATAATTTCAAACCCCGTGAATGAACAACTCTTACTAATGGGGCCAACCACGGAATCGCGAAAAAAAATCTGCTGTTCCATACATTATAGTCGAGTCGATGTTGTACTTTACTATGGAACAGGTGATATTTTTTTTCGAGATTCCGTGGTTGGCCCCATAGTAAAAGTTGTTCATTCAAGTGGTCTGAAATCCCCATTTCATTTTTAGATATACTTAAAAATTAACGGTGTATAATTATTGAAAGAAGGTACATGTAACACGTAATCGTAGAACACGGTTTAGTTTCTATATTCAATAAATATTTATATTCTACGATACAAGATCAATTTTTAACAAACTCCAATACTGTAAAATCCGAGGCAAACTCGTGAAATATGAAATGTCATTTGCGAACAGCCAGTCGCACTGACGTATTGTTGCAGTGGATTGCACCTGCGATTCTATGATACGTCACTGTAAAATGAAAATGTCAAAACGTGCCCCGACCGCTTTTTATCTTCAAGGCATCGGCTATTGTTTTAGAAGCCTCGAAACGTGTTTCAATTAGTCTGAGTGTGAAGAGAAAGAGCTATGGGATACTAGGAATGCTCACTTTTTGTCTCGTTCATGATTATTGTCGTGTGGGTACCAGTCAGCCTCAAAAAGTGAACAGTCAGTACCCTGTCACACCAATTATTGCGTTCCTACCGGAACTAACCGGTACCTGTTAAGGTTAATACTGCCGCCATAAGGAAAATAGACGTATCTATCTTTACCTTCTAACCGAAAGAAAAAAACATTTTTGATTTTTTTTGGAAAAAAATCGCTGGGTAAAAATTGATTGAATTGGCAAGATTGTAGGTTAGCTAAGCTATATTTTGACAAATTATAATTTAAATATATTATATAAATGTGATTTTCCTTTTCTTCCTAGTAAAAAAAATTAAAGTAAATTCTTGATTACTACGATGAAAAGACGTAGACGTCCTTTTGTTTATTTGGTTTTGGTACACAAACAGATCTCTTATCTGTTTGTGTACCAAAACCAAATAAACAAAAGGACGTTTCTGCGTTAGAGTCAATACATAATATGTATATATAAATAAATAAATAAATAAATATTTTTAGAAAATTAAGGCATGCCTTTAAAAACAATATAATAAGAATCAGACTTTATATTATGCCATTATAACAAAAATAATTGTCAAAAACCTTTCTGACCCCCTCATTTACCCTACACAACTAAGAATACGTAGTAGAAAAGACGCTACTGCCACTTGCTTCTAGCAATTTTTTTATAATACTAGAATGTAAAGACGCATCTACGCAGAAGCATCCTTTCTACTTCCTAAGCATTGTGTTTTGAAGCAGATACGTCTTTTTTATGAACGAGAGTTTGTGGGTTGCTGTCACAATTATGAAATTAAAAAAATACTAGTAAATGCGTCTTTTTTTGCTGATTAAACTAGCTGAGTAACTCAATTTTGAAAAAAAAGATACGTCTTTTCTTCTTATGACGGCAGAATACTAGGTTAGGTTAGGTTAGTATAATACTTCTGTATCTACAGAGAAGTAGGTTATACTTATATTTTCATATGTATGTATTTATGTAATATCTACATTGTTTCCGCTGAAACTGATTTGATTCAAATATTAAATCCGGAGATGAAATATTAATACAAAGTTATCAAATAAAGGCCTTTCTAATAAAAAGAGATTATGCTTCAAATAGTACGTAAACCAGGGTTTCCCATTTTGTATCAAATAATCGAATACCTAATTGACATTTTGAGTGACGCAAACAAAATATTGTGAAACTTTTCCAAACTTATTCGTTGTTAATTTGTAAAAGTAATCTTCAGAGAGTGAATATTTTGAATCGAAAACAAACATATAACAAAGAAATCGGAATTAAATAAACCTGTAAAGTTATGTTTATTTTCACCTAATCATTAATGGTGTAGCTATCAATGAGATATTTCGCATTCATACAACGCGAGTTAGGTTGGAAAACCACACAACCTTGATGTACGACCTGATTTTGAGATGATTCGACATTTTCGTACTTTTTGTGTCAACTAAGTAATAATTAAAATATGAAGGAAAACAAAAATTAAAAATTGCATTGTGAATGCTTTAAATCTAAAAAAAAAAGTTGAATAATATTAAGGAAAATAATTATATCTTTTAACCCAAAAGCCTTTTGATCTTGTATTTTTTTAAGTCTTCAGATAATAACATAATATCTGTTGCCGAGTTCTAGAATGATTACTTATAATCTATCTACGACGACTTATTTCGTCGTCTATTTGAAATTATCCAAATTTGAAATTGCCTGTTCATGCATACTGTATTATAAAGCCTGATTCTAGGGTTATTACGATAATGTTACAAACAAATACGAGTATTTAGCTCGTTGACTTTGCGCCAAAGCTCTATTTTCAAGAGTCTATCCACCCCTTATTGGGTTATGCATACTTATTTTATAGCAAACAATTCTCTAAAAGTTTTTTAAACTCATCAATAATTCTTGATAACTTTAAATAACTGGTTCGATTTGAAAGTGCTACGTGGAATTGAAAAACTATGTAAAACTTAATGGGAATAGCGACCTAAAATTTGCAGCATTGAAAAGTAAAATTCATCAAAGGAAAAGTTTTAAATTAATTTGAGCTAGTTAGTCTTTTGATAACGTTTTACTACAATAATACGTGTACCTATAATAATGTAAAGTAAATATTGAGAATAATTGAATAAATTCTACTAAATTAATTTGAGTTAGTCTTTTGATAACTTTTTACTACAGTAAAACTTTTAATAATTTTAAATAAAAATCAAGAATAAGTATAAATAAAATCCACCAATCTACTAATAAATACTATATAAAAAAAATCCTAGAAATTTCGTCTTTCCCTCTGTTTTGAAACGAATATATAGCTTTAAATTAACCCCTCCAGTTCTTCCTGAAAATCGTACGGTTCATTAACTTTAAAATAACATAAATACTAGTTAACTAGGGCTCTGTAGAGCTATATATGTTTTTACGTTTTTCGAAATTGCTGAAATAGGATTTTCCCCATATCTCCGCCATTTTGATAAATTTCAAAAAACTGAATCGCCAAAAACAACGATGTTATTTAGAATCTGCTCACAAAATTTCACGAGAATCTGTTGAGAAATGGAGATACTTCGCGCTCGCTCAGTCAAAAAGCCAAAATCGTCCCCAAATGCGTATCAAAGGCCAAATTACGTAATTATTATGTATAGGAATAACATTTTGTCTTATCCATTCCGCATCGGTTGCAGCGATCGCACGGCCCGGGGTGATTTGCATAAAGCTCCGCGGACACCGTTTTGGCGTCAGTTCAGCTTGTAGCTCATTAGCATAACTGCTCAATTATTTTGTGCAGAATAGTCACTTTACAGACAAATTTTGGTTTTGCGCTACGTTGCGCCCCTATTGAGAGCACTTAAAAACCTCTCGTTATCGCCTTGCCAAGTGTTCGAGACGATGTTTATATTGTTAAATGTAATAGTTGTGATTCTTTGTTTTGCTTTTGAATCAGTGGTTTTGGGTTGGTTTTCCACGATCTTTTTTATCACCTGAAACTTATAGTTGATAATTAAAACTAATTTGAAAGCCCGATAAAGATTTAAGACCTGTTCAGAGCAAAACAATTATTAGATCCGGCCTTACCACAAAAACACTGTTTAGCTAAAACACTGTTTAAGTGTGATGCTGTCTCTTTCAAATAATATTGTCAAAAGGGGACAGCATCACATTTAAACAGTGTTATAGCTAAATACTTGTTAAACAGTATTTTGTGGTAAGGCCGCTTGTACCTATCTACTCCCAAAGTTACTCTTATTATCAAAAGCACTCCAAATGTCAATTTGGTTTGACGTAAGTAAACATAGTAACAAACAAAGAAGACCACACTGGTGTGATACGAATAGCCTAAAATAAACATTTAGCAAACGTGGCATTATCTCATATTTACATAATTCCGAAATAGTATCGTTTAATAAACAAGCTCCGCAGAAACTCCTCTTACTTAGACACACGTTTTGTGTCTAAATAAACAGAGGATTTGACGCTCTAATTATTGTTGCTTTAAAGGCCTACTCATAATGTATAACTACCAATCATAATTCATAACGTTATTCTCTATCTACGTAAATATATTGAGATTGAAATAAAATAAAAAAACAATCCATTTATTCCCAAATTCTAAAGTCTTGAGCATGTGGAAAACGTTTAGTTAAACATAACTTAGGGCTTAGTATTTCAGCAATAGAATTCGTAATTGCGTGGTTGGTAAATACTAAGCAGCTTTCCACAAAGCTCCGTTGGTCGAGAGTTGACAAAAAAGCTGTATGTTTTGAGCTTGTTTTGAGTCGCGTTCTTTCGCTTTGGTATTTTTTAATGTTTTATTTCAAGCATGGAGGATAAAGTTGGAAGTTAGTTTGCTAGCTTTGAAGTTTAACTTATTTTGCATCATAAAGCTCTCCTTCAGATATTTTAATTCTCGAAGTTGCGTTTTGGTCACGCATTTGGTTTGTTGCAGCCACCTTATTCTGAGCTACAGTAAATAAATCAGCAAAGCAGCAAAAATAGCTCTAGAAAATATTTCCAAGAAGTAATTTTATTATTATTACCTTATAAAATATACACAAACTATTACTTATTCAAACCTATTTGAATGGCGAAGTCTCGTCCATTAAGTATTCGAACACATTGCCAACATCTTGACCTCATGATACGTCACGACATTTATCTTCTTTATTTGATTCACACACGATGAGCTACGATGGTTTTGATTCGTCGGGATATACCAATCCAATTCCCTTTAATACCAATTCTGCATTCATAGATTTCTCTCAAAAATGACACAAATACAAGTGAAGGAAGTACCGACCATCTTACCATATTTTAAGTCTGCTAAAAGTTACTGTAAAGTCTTGTAACACCGAGAAAGGAAGAAGCTCGGGCTTTACAGCTTGTAAACTTTACAATCGTCTGTCCGTTATCGTTACTGCTTCTTTTCAGCCAGCAAACCGGCACACAGCTGTTATGACAAAAACCTATCTCTCCATCAAACACATCCCATCAGGTGTACATAGGATAGATCACATTCAGATTAGAGCGCCGTAGTTTTCCAATTAACATGTACACGGGAACAGCAGCCCTTGAGCAAACCCTGCAACTACTCGGCCGCATAAATTGGGACGCATTGTTGCCACTTCAACCTTGTTGATTGAGGAAACATTACCCGCCCTGTCCAGTGTTTGCTTTGGCCAAAGTTGTTTGGGATCAGTTTTCTATCCGCTTAGTTAAGGAACAACTAATGTTAATGTGATTAATTAGAATTCAAGTAAACATACTCGTATAGTTCTGTCTGACATATTGGCGGTCCTTATTGATGAGATAACTGTTTAGTAAATAAAGGTGATATAAAACCAAAAACTTTATCATTAAAAATTAAAAAACCCGCCTGCATAAAAAGAGAAGTCGACTGAAAAGATGGAAACAAGATTTAATAAATATTAAAGGCAACATGTCATAATAACATGCAGTCGGAGGCATGCATAAAGAAAGTGACATTATGAATGATTGAATTATATGCCTCCGACTGCATGTTATTATGACATGTTGCCTTTAATATTTATTTAATCTTGTTTCCATCTTTTCAGTCGACTTGTCTTTTTATGCAGGCGGGTTTTTTAATTTTTTTAATTTATTTTTTATTTATATCTTTTTAGTTATTATATATTACGGTCATGATATACCTTTTTGAAATCCTTATAATAAGCCCTTTAATTTGACACCCATATTGCAGTATTCTAAAAAAAAATATTTTTTTTCACTACTTATAATAGCACCGTACAGTCGCCATGTTGTTTTTTTATAACACCACCTTCTTAAGAACACTTGGGCTGAAAAGACAAATCTAACGATATCTTAATCATAGAAATCCGTTCAGCCGTTTGAAAGATATGAGGTAATAAAGAATAGTACATACAAACATACATACATACAAACATACAACATACAAACATACAAACATACAAACATACAAACATACAAACATACAAACATACTTACAAGATACGCGCGAAAAACATAACCCGCAGTCGGGTAAAAAAGCAATGTTAGTTAAATTATTACCAACTGGAAAACTTTTCCCATCACAACAAAGTCATGTTTGGCGTGCCGCAACATGTTCCTAGGCATAAACTTTATTTGATATTCTGCCGACCGATGTTGACAAGGGTTAGGATAATGAAACTGTCTTATACCAAATCTGCTGCCGAGAATAGGTAACATTGTCATTTACACATTTATTTAAAAAAAATGATTTTTGACCCAAAGTACCTTAATTTATAAGTTTAACTTTATTGTGACACCAAATCTCCAAACATTGGTTGAAGTTGAAGCGAAAAGTTTTAACTTCATATTTTTATAATTCAAGTATCGTCCTTTCTGTGAGTCCATCTATTAGAGTCGGGACATTTTAGTGGTCAGATAAACAAAATAATTAAACGCTTATGGTAATCTGGGAACGGTGCCAGCACGCTGCTTTATTTATATGTCCTGGGGTCCCGGCATAGCATGGAGAAGGCAGTTTGCTCACACCGTAGTAAATAGAAATATAAGATTTAAAGTGAACTATATTGAAATAAGGTTTTAGGTGGTTTTACTCCAGTACAGCAATTGTGTACATGAAAAAATGTAGAGAGTTGCAAGCCCGCAAATCTATAGCAACTTTTTATTACTATTTTTCCTTCCTCTTTTGTTTCATGCAGGGACGTTGTAAACCAACGTTGATTGTTGACGTCACAAAGCTAGAGTATCATTCATTGTTGTGAGCCTGAAAACTAAAACTCTGATGGGAATTGGTTATCCTCTGCTCATATGTATGTATTATGTATGTATGCCATATATCATTTGCAACTTGCCTCAGTTATCGCATTTTCTATCAACTTGTGCCATCAAATAACAATCACACTTAAGTGTCATACACACGTTTAAATTTTCCTTTTCCTTCTTCAAGTTCTTTATCTTTTTACATAGGTAAGTACTGTGTTATTTTATGCTTTATAAGGTTTTGCTTGCTACATTTTTTATAACACAAAGTGTGACCTGTCTCATGTCAGCGGTCATCGTAACCTATTATTAACTTACAATACAATGGATATTGCTGATACGTTGTCAATCTTGCTTGACCCTTCATTCCGTGGTGTGAATAAGCGTTTTTAATTTTATTTTGCATCCACAAGGCGTCAGTGTTTGGACTTCATGAGAAGCCATTTATCTTCCTGGTGTTAAATGACGTTAGGGCCGAATGTGTAAGCTACAGAATTCTCAACCACTGAGAAACTGGCTATGTCACTAAAGACAATTGCAGGAACACAACAATGTTAAATTGTTTTTATGGCGATCATGTAAGATGGTGGTAGTTAGCCAGGCAAGCTAGAAAAGAGTCACTACAATCACCAGCCTAAACATTAATAAGATGTGGAACTTGATCTTGCACTAATTTACTCTGTGGTTTCTATCTCGATACGTCGTCCAACAAATGTGACTAACTAGTCGCACAACCGCTTAATTCTATTTAAATTCCGAGTAAACTCGGTTGCGCGTCGCTGAAATTATGGACTTTGTAATTCGCACTTAGTTGAATGCAAGTACTTACGCACGCAGCAGCTGGAATTCAATGAAATTTAGTGCATTTCACGCCAATAATTTGAATTCACTTTGTCTTTCGGTATCATTTGTTTTATGCATTGTAGAGCAACGAAAATTTTAAACATAGTTTAAAATATCACTTAATCATTGTAGATAAAATTCCAATACAAATGGTATATGAGACATTACTGTATTTTTTCTACTGCGGCATCAGGAATACTCAAACAGTAAAATAAAACATAAGTAACATTTTTGATATATTTTGTAAAAGACTTGAATCGAAAGACCGATGGTCTAACTAAAACAAAAGACCATTTTCATCTGAATACGGTGATTGGCCGGTATTTTTTTATTTAAATTGTGGTCACAAAAACTACGCGAATAATATTTTTAAATTATTAGGTACCCTGCCATTTTGATAAATTGATCAAACTTGTCAAACACAATGATTTAAGGTTGTACCCTGAGCGAAAGTGGCGCCGCGGTGAATTATATTTAATATTATAATTCTAATACACAATTTTAAAAATGTTTATCGTGGAGATTTTAGGGCCCACAGTCTAGTATTTTTAGACGGTATCGTTACATTCCCTCGTAGTCACTGCTAGAAGTAGATATAGCAAAACTGCTAAAAGTGGCCGTTTTTGACACATTTGCTATCTACTTCTACGAATGACTACGAGCAAACTCGGTTGACAAACGAGGGCATGTAGTGATACCTTCTAAAAATACTAGACCATGGGCCCTAAAATCTCCACGATAAACATAATTAAAATCTTTTTCTTTTAATAACTTATTAAATAAAAACCTCTGAGGGCGCCACTTTCAGTCGTACAACCGCCTTAAAAGAAAATCCTATACGCAATAGCCTCATTCCCAAAGAACAGACGCTTTAAATTAATTCATGATTAGTTGCGAAGGCCAAGGTAAACTGCCTAGAGAAATTAAACACGTAATTCGAAGAAACTTGATGTGGGTAGATTAATTAAGTTTGCAGAGAGCCGGCCGAGCTCACGCACACAGGGGCGCAGGTTCGATTCCTCGTTTAGGGTTTTAGAGAGCTCTTGTGCGACTTCCACTCACTTTGTAATGGGACCCTGTAAGATGTAAGGGCTCATGTTTTCTTATAATCACTTTGAGGAGTTGTTAAAGGTGTTATGTTATATGTGTTTGGGTTATACGAGGGCAAATGTTTTTTATAATTCAATTTCCATTCCATTTAGACAAAATTAATTCAATCATTACTCTTGTAGGCGCATGATTTTATTTATTGATGTTTAACACGCTTTTTTTACGTATACCCAATACGATAAGTCTAAAATCTCCAATTTATTTTGAACCCTAGTGTTTTTTAAGTTAAGTTTAAAATTGATTGAAATTTATTACCCTATTGTGGTAGCTCAGCGTGCCGTTGACTGTAGGTACCTCAAAGCTATGACAAAACAAGCGATTCTCAATCTTTTTGACGACGGAACCCTTTTGTAAAACTAAATATTTGACGGAGCCCTAAAATAATTAAAATACCTTTTTACTAAGCTCCTGGCTGAATAATTAAAATTTTAGTGATTTTATGTTGTTGCATTGTATATAAGTTGCTTGCATTCCTTGTAGCAACGTTATATTGCTTTGGGAGTGAATAATTTGACATTTTATACTTTTATATTATATCACAACTGTTTCATTCAACACATGCACTGCGCTGATCACGTTTTTAATATAATATCACTATGGAATCGTTCCAAGTCGACACCAACAATGTTTCTATAAATAATTGTGAAACTTTTTCAATTTCAAACATTCTACGTTTGTGTTCAATTTTGTATAGCTTTTAATAACAATTGAGTTATTGTTCTTTCTATCATACTTCTGAATTATTTTAAAATGTACTCTACTAAAAAATCAATTCATCTAATGCTCAAACTTTATGACCTTTTTACGATTTTTTTATGAATTAAGTGGCAATTCGCACGATCAAAACGATTCCAAAAAAGTTTGATTCTTTTCTAGGGTATCATTTATAAAACTTGATAACAAACTTCTCTAGCATTCTTCGCGTCTGCACTCAGGGGGTCTATTACGAAAAGTTTAATGCGATACACGCAGCTGCGTCCGTGCTTCGTTTTGATTGTTTCCTATTACAAAGCACTTGCGTATGCGATATCGCGAAGTGATTGCGTAGATTTGACAGTTTCTCTTTAGAGTATCCGACATCATTCGTTCAATAGTCTATGGGCAACGATAGTCAAATTCAAAATGTCTGGTATATCTACAACCGACGAACTGCGCACGATTATCGTGGCCAAGTGACTGCGTTACGCAATTGCGTACGTTATTTTTGTAATAGGCCCCCTGTACTCAACATAAGATTATGCCAAAACATAAAAGATATTCTGGAGTATTTAAAAAAATATTCAGCAATAAAATGTCAAAGACTTCGTAACAAGAAATGATAAAATAAAGTTGATATTTGCTTGAAATATTGGTTCCATTAGATTGACAGGACACGTACCAAAAAGCCAGCAAAAACACCAAACTCAATCCCATAAAAATCAGAACTCATAAAACAGCGCCCCAAGCGCGGTTAAAATCAAAATCAAATCAACGTCCACCAAATAGAATTAATTCAAAAACGCCTGGAGCGAGGACCGAGGTTCAACTTTGTTTAAAGTGCTAACATGGCCCTCTACAATTTTTGGGCTAACGAGTCAACATTTGTTTAGAAGCTGAAATTAATTTGTTTTGCGGTCTCGCATGCTCGCTGGTTCGTGTACACAGACAAAGAAACGTGATACGGGTCTCTTAATGGCCATCACAAAGGATTGCTGCGTGAAAATTACCGGACTCCTAATTACCTCTAACCTAATTTACAAAATACAAAGTTTTAGTACACAAACGCTTTCCAAGTTGCACCTGATTAGAACTTCTGCTAGTTGATAGTGTTGGATTTCAGTAGATTTTACGCTCTAATTCTAGTGCTGAATTGGAAAATCACTTCTAACAGTGTATTTAAGAAACTTGGCTCTACGTTCAGATTAGTTAATTTACTTTCTATCTTTTTTAACTTGAATTTTATTGATTTCCCTTTTATAAATTAGCTTTTATTTGCTTAAAGATATAAGCAATATTGAACTCCAAACATATTCATAGTACTAAATAATAGTTTTCACCTAGTAATCAGATCGGAGGGATAACGTACAATAGTGTCAGCAATGCGCTTTTAGCACTTTGTCATAGCAACTTTTTTATAGTATATATTCTTTATTGCACTAATAATTATTGTTACATAATTTATAATAATAATTGTGAGCAAAGGTGGACTTATCTCTAAAGAGATCTCTTCCAGCCAACCTAAGAGGTGTCAGAGATTTACAGTAAGCGGGCACATAAAGTGCATGACATATAAAAAATAATAATTAATAAAATATAAATAAAAAAAAATATACCTACATTAAATACATACTCAATACATACATACATATATTTTTATTTATCTTTCAAACATTGAGATCTGTCAAAAAAGTTGCTTTTTTATTTTATTTATCAGAAAAACACATTTACAATTTAATGGTATGCAAAGACGGTGTCTCATAAACCTTTATGGCTACGGAAAAGTACTAAAGTGTTAACTGACTTTCGTCGTTAACTGTACCATTGCCAATCAATATGGTTAAAAATTTTATTATTTATATTAATCAAAGGATTAAACAAACAACTAGGGGCTTGCTAACGACAATTACATTTTTAAAGAGAAAGCGGAAACAATTTTTTAACAACCAGCAGCCGACTCGATTGGTGTAAAATAGTAGATTGTTATACAAGACGCTAAAATGACCCATTGCATACGAGGTATTTTTATTCCCGAGCTTTAGCGAGGGAATAAATAGAAACCGAGTTACAATGGATTTTAGCGTCGTGTGTTACACTATACTTTTCACTACGATTGCGAGAAAATAAAATACAATATTAAATAGTTTATACCTACTTACTTCCGTAAACGAATCCACTCGTTTTTCTATCCTCCACTTCATAAACTTTTTGTACAATATTTAAATAAATGATTTGTGCTTGACGGCAGAAGATTAAAATTATTTCTTTCCTATTACCTACAGTCACACAATTCAATCAGTTTGTAATTATAAAAAAAAATCTAAAGATTTCGCGCCATGTTATCTTTTTTTAATTTCTGCTGTAGCAGCTAAACAACACAAACACGCATTCTACGATTCACTCTGTACACAGAGTATAAATAAGTCTATGATTTCACCGAAGAGATGCTTTTAGTTCCATTTTCAAAAATAAGAATGAGAAAATGGGGGCCTATTACGAAACTTGGTCACGATAGTCGTCCGCAGTTGGTCGGTTATAGTTATTACAAATATTTTCAATGTAGCTATCGTAGTCCATAGTCTATTGAACGAATAATGACGGATCCACTAGAGAGAAACTGTCAAATTTACGCAATCACTTTGCAATATCGCATACGCAAGTGCTTTGTAATAGGAATCAATCAGAACGAAGCACGGACGCAGCCGCGTGTATCGCATTAAACTTTTCGTAATAGACCCCCAGTATTAAGTCGAGCGAGTTTTTATTCGTGATTATGAATAAAGACTTTTTCGTTTTAGTACGCTCATTGGTAATAGACAAACATTAAAAAAGAAAAACTTTATCCCCTAGGGCTAATTATGCTATTTTATCTCGACTCTTGTACGTTACAATGACGCACTTTTTGAGCAAGAGGAGTGAAAAATATGTTTAAGGTCAGTTCACATTTCAGGCGGCGGTGGACCAGAAACAATTAATCATCCAATGGTTGCTCCGGTATAATGATCCTGCTGTGTTCTCAACGGTGATGCTGATTTCTGTGCAATCACGATGTTCCTGTTATATTTTTTATAACAATTACACAGGTCTTTTTACGAAAATGTGAGTTTTTGCTCAAAGGAGCAGTAATTTTAACGGTGGCAGGATCGCTACTCAAGCACCAAGAGATCATGGATGTAATCTTCAGAAACACAAATAAATGTAGGTACTTACTTATTATTGTCCTAATCTTAAATTACAACCATACCTACCTTAAGATTCATATAGTTTGATTAAATCTTAACCTCGGGAGATTTCAAGTTATTAACGTAATATGTTAGATGCTTTTTTGTATTAACCCGCCCTAACAAAATTTAATCTGTAAAGTTCATTGGACGATCACATTATACATGTTGGCGTTTTTTACGATACGTGTTCCCTTAAAGCTTAAAAATAAGCAATAGACTTTTTTAATTACAAACATAATTGGTGCAGGACTGTAGGTAGGTAGAATTGACAAACTTTCGTTATAATGCAAAAAAAACACTATATTTTATGGCAGCAATCGATAAGATAAATCCTACTAATATCCTACTTCCTATCCTACTAATATTATAAATGTGAAAGTTTGTGGGTTTGGATATTTAGATGTTTGGATGTTTGTTCCTCAATCACGCAAAAACTACTGAACGGATTTGGTTGAAATTTACCTCACAGATAGTAGATAGCCGAGATTAAAACATAGAATACTTTTTCTCCCGATATTTCCATGGGAACGGGAACCACGCGGGTGAAACCGCGGGCGGCCGCTAGTCAATAATAAGTATCAAAACTCTGTGACAAACATAGTTTTTAAACTAAAATTAACGTAGAGTTTTTGCTTATGAATAAATTCCACTAAGTATACTACCAGGAATATAATTCCAGGAATATGAAAAAAGTCCTTGTTCCGGGGAAAAGGTAATGAGATGACGAATAATCTTCATCCCGAATGGTGAATAATCCTTATCAATACTGTAATACGCTGCACACGTTGCCTTTGTACGCTTTTGCAAATAATCCTTCATGAGCTATTCGCTGAAAACAACGGTTTATCTTCAATGGTTCTGCAAATATTGATACACCGAAACTACTTGTCCCGAACGGTTTCATTCTTATTTTGTAAAAAAAAGTATTGTTTTCATTTTACGTGCCTATATGTTAATAAAATATAAATGTTTTATTCGATTGATAACCTTTTTACATTCTTATATTTTTAGTAGTTTAGCTAATTATTCAGTACAGATAAATGAAAATAAAACCATGCACTTAGCCCTGGATTCCACACTAGGATTCCCTGTGTCGTGAAACCCAGGTCCCTTCCCAATATCATCATCATCATCATCATATCAGCCGCACGACACCCACTGCTGGGTATAGGCCTCCCCTAAGGATCTCCACGACGATCGGTCCTGCGCTGCCCGCATCCAGCGGCTTCCCGCGACCTTCACCAGATCGTCGGTCCACCTTGTCGGGGGCCTACCAACGGAGCGCCGTCCGGTGCGTGGTCGCCATTCCAGAACCTTTCCGCCCCAACGGCCATCGGTTCTTCTCGCTATGTGTCCCGCCCATTGCCACTTCAGCTGAGCAATCCTTCCAAATATAATATAAAAAAGGGAAAAACAAAGAAAGAAAAGAAAGGTTATTGACAAGGCGTTGTCAAAAAAACCGACTTCAAAAAACCTGCCTCTAAAAAGCAAGAAATAATATACAAATCATTAGATACGCATTATCATTGTTATAATAAAACACGTCAATTGAAGTCGGGTGGGGCTTTTAGAATAAAAAAAGGACGATGTACTCCAGCCCCACCCGACTTTAATAGACGTGTTTTATTATAACAATGATAATGCGTATCTAATGATTTGTATATTATTTCTTGCTTTTTAGAGGCAGGTTTTTTAAAGTCGGTTTTTTTGTTTTTTAATTCAAATCACGGTTCAAGCAAGAGAGATGTTGCCGTGATCAAAGTTGCAGTTACACAATATGAGGGTGACACTTAGAAGCGTCAGATCTATCATTGGAAACGGTTCTTGCGTTATTTTCTTTCGCCATTTCTTTCTCTGACAGGCCTCCCATTTGTGGTTAGATTCAGTAGCTTAGCCTTGTTTTAATTGATTCAATTCAGTAGGTAATAATAATTAAAATTAAAATTCGGCTAAAAAATAATTTAATTAAACTGAATGCATTCTATACTATAGGTAGTAGCGGGGAATTTCATAAAATTATGACCAGCGTTTTTCTTTAAGTCATTCCGTGACGACGGCCCCTGGAAAGGTTGACAACCTCGTGAAATCGAAAAACCAATAAATCCAAACTAAATAATTCTTAAATAACACCTGAACTAATAATATACAGCTGTAATCCGTAAAAAGTAGTACTTTAAATCATTAACGTGTTAAAAATATCCTCAACATCGAGTACTCAGCCACTCATGCCCATAAAACCTCATTAACACAAACCACACATTTTTCCCCATTTATCAATTTACGCTTTTCAAGCGCGTCCATACCCAATGCAAATTCCCTTTGTAATGTAAGCAGCAGAAATTTAATTAAGTCTCACTTCAAAGAGACGTTAAGGGTCAACGGGTCTCAAGGATTCGGAGGCTGTGTAAAAAGGGGAAACTCAAAAGTCATTTTCGACCTGACTTTGGTATTTTATGGCAAAATTTAACAATGTCATTGTGTAATTGAATACATGGGCCCTTTTATCAACCTGACAATAGTTACAATGACAATTTGTTGTTCATTACATTATCTAATTTGAAACTCGAAAACATTACTGGGGCCGTACTCTTAGCTCTTACAGCAACCTTAAAGTAATGTTGTTATAGGGACAGAGCCATCATCGCGTATAGCGCCATCTCATTTACAGCATTGCTTCAATATTACTTTTGACAGTCATGGTAGGGGGGCTGATCATGATCAAACTAATCACAGATATCGCGATATACCAAAAGAAATCGGTACTGCCGCTCTCTGCTTTGCATTTTTCCGATACGCTAATTAATCTGTGATTACGGCGTTAACCTTTATTTATAGCTATAGTTAGGTATTAAATCCGTCCTCTGTAATGTATCATGCGATAAAGTCTTCTTATTTCGGTAAAACAACCATAATATAGGGTGACTTTGATGGATAATTTTGTAAAAAAATACTATCGAGTTACAGGTTTCTTCAATTACAAACTGTCCGAATATCTAGCAAAAACAATGTCATACCATTGTCTGTTGACGTTTAAGTAAGTACGGTTGATCTTGAATGTAGCCAAATACTTAGTACCATTGCAGTAGTATTTGTAGGAAAGCAACTTACTGAACAAGGGTTATAGATGTGTGACAAAATCGGTCACCTTTGAGGCTGCCTGCACGTGGTACTGATGACACAAGCTCATCCTATACTCCGACTTTTAATTCAGTGCAGTCATTTGACAGCTCCAGTGTGCCCACTGGGGTGATTAGCAACTCACCACGCAAGTTGCTAATCACCCCAGTGGGCACACTGGAGCTGTCAAATTACTGCACCGAATTAAAAGTCGGAGTATAGCTAGCTTATAGACTCATCATTAGAATTTTCTAAACATTGTGCTCAATTATATTGTCTGAAATTGCTTGGTTTGGTTAATCGGCAGTTCAGTTAGCAGAATTTCTTCCAATATCTTGTGGCTATTTGTTATCTCAATCTTACCCAAAACCCAAGCCATAATTTCTGTAACATTTGAACCATCCAAGTAAGCAACCGATGGCAATAGAGCTCAGATTGCTAGTATCGCTCCAGCGCTCATTTAACGTCTTTTGTGGCCTTCGTCCAGTTTAATCCAGGCTCCATGTCGTGTCTTTCAACAAAAAAGCCGATCCTTCATCAATTTGCATGTGAATGGCCTCCGTCCTCGACAAAAGCGCCGTGGGCACATTTTATAGGGCCCGAACAGCCGTGATTAACATAAAATGTTTGTGGAAACCTCAATACGAGTCTTCCGAGTTAGAATTTCGCCCATTATCAAATTTTGTGAGGATAGCACTTTCCAAGATATTATATTTCTACGATCTGGTTGTTTATATTTATATAGCAAAGATCAAGCTTTCGGAATTTTATATGCGATTCACGTACATAATGATGAATTCGAGACCCTTAGATCTCCCTTTTAAGATCTCTAAGAGCATTATAATTATTTCCAGGTTAATTATTTCCAGGTCTTCTACGTCAGTTTTATATCTGCGGGCAGGATCGTCAAGAACCCTATTCATCTGTAACGTGATGTTGATCATCCATCTCCATGAGCCATTTTAATGTCCCCTATGCTGGAATACAGGTTTTCTTTGGATGGATAAGGAGGATAAGCCATAACTCGCCCCGCAGCCCGTAACGTGTCCTAAGACGGAGGAGCTCAAGATAACAAAATGCTTGATCCCCCATCTGATGACCAGCATTATCGATTGTTGCATTACTGCCGCAATTGCTTGCCGAATACTCCTTGTTCAAATGACACGGCTTTACACGCGGACACGTGATTTTGGCAATACTGCTATCAATATTGCATATTTCACTGACAGAGTTGATCCTAACTAAAAAGTATAAAACGAAACGCGTGTCTACACGCACGTAAAATCCCTGGACAAAGTCTAAGCCAGTTGAGTGCACCATCGAAATCCTCAGCTCCGTAAAACAACTCAACAGCGGCCCTACCATGAGTTGATGCAAACTGTTTACGTTACCGCAAACTATCGGATATACTGCTCACAGTCAGTGCGAGTGAAAGGGACAAAACGATAGTTTACGGTAACGTAAACAGTTTGCATCAACCCAAGGTAGGACCACAGAAATTCCTCAACTTTTGGCATTATTCCCTTTCTCGATTCTCCCAAAATCCTCGGAGATATGGCCAAAAATACGTTTTAGGCGATTTGCATCTGATAACCATTTTTAATGGTAAAAAATGTGTTACACCAGATAACACTTCAAACAATCAAGAGCTTTAGAGAACTTCTATAATCAAATTGAACAAATATTACGAAACGATCATTTTCCTAAAACTTTTTGTTTCCATAAATCCAAGTTTATCTCGAAGCTTGGAATGAATGCATGACTGAACAATACGTTTGTTACTCAAGTTGGACATTCATTAAAATAGCTTCGTGAATTTTCGCGAATTTTCATAAAAATGGAGAGACTTTAAAATCTCTTTCGACAACCACCCGAGCTGTGATGAAATAGTAGTTGTAAAGAAAAATATATAACATTGAAATAGTATTTATTTTGAGGTTTCTGTGTTGAGTTGAACTTATTTGAGGATTAGTTAAAAGAGTTTGCTGCCATGATCTTTTTAAACGATATCCAAACGAATACGAATGCTCGAATTTAATATTCATTGTCTCACATTACGTGGATTTGATATTGTTTGGAGTGGATGAAAACATTCGACCCTTAGTTTTGTGATGTTATGTTTCATATTTATTTATTTGTGCCCAAACTACGAGTATCAAGAACTTACATACATATATGATAATGTAAACCTACATACTTACATACTTTGCATGGAAACACAATTAATGAAACTTATAAAACGACACTTAAATTACAAAGTTTTTGGTAGGTACTCTACTATTTATTTATCAGTGTTAACAAAAATCTTATGGGGTATTAACATGGAGCGACTTAGCAGGCGATTTGGCAGGCGACTTTAGTCAATTAGCGCTTTTTATCGACAATCTTTTTTATTATGGTTCCGTAGCCAAAATGGCAAAAAACGGAACCCTAATAGATTCGTCATGTTAAAATCTAATCGCTAACCTAATTTCAATAATGTTGCGATTCGATTTAACAAGGATTGTCGATAAAAAGCGCTAATTGACTAAAGTCGCCTGCCAAGTTGCCTGCCAAGTCGTTCCGTGTAAATACCGCATTACCCATGAATATTTTCCACCATCACCGTTTTTTCTTGTAATATTCTTTTGTCTTCTATTTCAATTTTACAACACATTAAAAGCAAACAACTATTTGCTTAGTTCTTAAAAAAAGACTAATAATTCACTATCAAAATACGAGTTAAAAATAAAAACCACCTAGAATTCCGGAAGTGGCCCAAACGAAGTGGCCGGAACAGGATAGCGGGAATGACTTCCCGGTCTCGGCGGGCCCGTAAACTCAACGCATGCGTTTAATTCCAACAAACATTTTTACTACTTTCACTACATTTTTGCTAATCTTAAATTCGAAAAAAACACAAAATACATTTATCATATTACGATACTGAGTATTTTGTTTTTTTTTTCGGATATAAGTAACTAACTACCTGGGTCCTAGGTGCTAGATGCTTACATTAATATTATAAAAAAGTTGTAACGTTTGTTATAATTTAGAATCATGATCTCTATCCGTAACTGTTTCTTGTAAGTCTGTTCATTCTATTTCGGTGTTGGTTTACGCACGATCTAACTCCTGAGGAACCTCCGGGTTGGGGCGAAACACGTGTAGAGTAGCCTAATTGGTGAAGGTGCAAGGGGTGTTGCTGTCTTGGTAAATGCAGGTATTGTGCACTTATATTTTGTGGTGTGCATGTGCATATTTTTGCGGGCGGGCGGGCGGTGCATCTTGCATAATTTGTTTGCGGAAGTGAGCTACATATATTTCTTTTTTCAAAATGGTTTGGGACTTCCGCCAAGTGACGGCTGATTCAATCAAATATCTGTTCATTCTTACTTGTCCTAAATTTACTAACAGCTTTTGACAGGTTGTAATACGTCTTCTAAATTTAAATCATTATATAAAAATTGTTTAAAAAAACAAAAACCGACTTCAAAAAACCTACCTCTAGAAAGCAAGAAATAATATTCGTAATAATAAAAACACGTCTATTGAAGTCGGGTGGGGCTGGAGTACAAATTCCTTTTTTTTATTTTAAAAGCGAATATTATTTCTTGCTTTTTAGAGGTAGGTTTTTTGAAGTCTGTTTTTTGTTTTTTTAAACAATTTTTTATTTTTTTATTTTTAGTGCAGCTACCTTCTGTATTAGATAGTGTTTAGATAAAAAAAAGAAAAGTCATAGCGTAATCTATGACTTAAAAACTAATTGTTGTATTTTATATTTTTTTTATTAAAGAGTTAAGTGAAGATTGTTTACCAAATAAGACAAGTAAGGATAAACAGACTTTGGGAAACAAAATCAAAGATTTAATCATGCCACCTTATTGAAATAACAAAATATATTCAACAAAAAATTGTCGAGTCGAACGAGCAATTGTATTAACTGCAGTGAGTGCATGAGTGAGAAAAAAATCCGATGTTTGTGGCAACTTTGTAGCATTCTAAAACAACAAAACCGTCTTGATACTTCGACGAGTAAAACAAAACGCAAATAAAACAGGCATTAATTAAACGCAGTGTCGCTCTAGCTCTCAATGTCCGGAATGTCGGCCCGATTTATTGTCGGCGGGAGTCAATAGGGATGTTGACTATTTTTTTTATTTTATGTTACATAAATAACCTCTCAAAAAAAGAAACATTGGTAAAAGAATTAATTCGCTAGCATGAAAACTGCCCGAGATATCACAGTGTGAAATGCACACAAATGGACTCGATCAAAAACGCTCCATACTAATGGCTTGCACGTTATGACGTCACGCCGTGCTAGTTTGTATGCAACGCGTAGGAAATTTGTTCGGCAGCTATATTAAATATTGTGTTTATCAAAATAGTTTCTTAGACAAATTTGCTATACATTTTACGGACTAATTAAAGGTATTATTTATTTTAATAAATTTTATACTTTTTAAATGGACTTGTCCACCCAACTTTGAAGGGTCATAAAACAAATAATATGCAATATATAAAACCAAGAGGTATACAAGCTACTCTAAAAGTTTAATATGTTTACGATTTTTATTAGTATTTCGTTATTTTATTCATTAGTCAACATCCCTATTATTATTGAAATTTCCTCTCATCCCATTGGCCAGATTGGGAACAGAGCTTTAATGTGACAGCCTCTTTATATGCCGTGACTAATGGCTTTGCATGGGACCTTGTTTCATTACCGTCGGGCGAAAACCTCATTGTGTCTTTGACACCGCAATTCGTGAGAACAGGCTAAAAGAAATCCATCATTTTTAGGTCAGAAATATCAAAAGACGTCTATAAAAAGTCCATTGTTGTGGCTGTTAGTATTATTGTTGAAACGAGAAAGGCTAATTCTACATAATTTCTTTAGACTAGAAAATTTACTTGGAATACCTAAGAATAAAGCCTTAGGACTTCTTCGTTATGAAATAAATGAAATCGGTGAAAACACAAACATGTTATGAGCTGTTTATAATTGCTATAAATATCATTCTTAAATGTTTATTACGGAGCGTGTAGGTAGGCCCAAAAAAACTCTATGGCAGAGCACTACTGAATTGTGATGTCACAACATAGTAGCGTATTAGCATTACACACGATGGCACACAGGGGCGGATCTTGAATTTGTGGGGCCCTGGGCTAATACTGCTTAGGGGCCCTACCTAATTACTCAACTAATTGCCATTTTGACAAGAAACTGTTTTCTGTAGTGATGTAGGTATATGTAATGTAATATATGTTAAGTACAGGAAGAAAATAGGAAAACAAAATATATTTTATTTATTAAAACATATTGACAGGTTATAAATGGTTATAAATGTTATATAAATTATAAAGCAACCTTTCTGCATTTTTGTGCTGCAAATTCTTTTATTTGGTCATCGCACTGTATGTCCTTTGTTAAATCGCAATTTATCGAAAGAACTGATAAATGATTTAGTCCATAGTTCGACATTGTTGTCCTGTATTTGTTTTCTATACGGGGTGTATTTGTAACCACTCTCCAAATTTTTACGATGTGTTCAGTCCATGAAACTCAACAACTTTCTCCATGAAACATGGTGTCGAAATACGTCAAAAATTTTGGTCATCCCATAATAAACTGATTACATGATCTCTTTGATTTGTATGAAAAGTATTTTTTTTTACATATTCGACCCTATATTTCATGGAGAAAGTAGTTCAGTTTCATGGACTGAACACATCCATAAAATTTGGAGAGTGGTTACAAATACACCTTGTATACGACATCCTGGAGAAAGAACGCTCCGCTTCACAGCGTTGGTATTTTTTTCTGATATTCAAAATCTTGCCTATTTTCATCACTTGTATTTTTTGCCTGGTTTTGCGATTTTTTGCTTCCTTCGGTTAGATTCTCTTCGCATAAAATACCTTCCTTTACGTTTTTTTTAATCTTTCATTATATTTCATTGGCGTTTATATGTTCTGATTTAAAAGAAGTTTCAATTTTTGCGCATTTATTTCTTTCTTTTTCTCGATCAAACTGTAATTTTCTTTTTTAGCTCCACATTTATATTTTCTAGCAGACATATTGTAAAATAAGATATTTTTCTGAAAATAAACAAAGTACTGGATAGTTCTTTTAATTTATAACCTACTTTTTGATGAGTGTAGTAATTCACAAATTATCATTAAATATCGAACGAGCTCGATTCATTTAGTTTTGAAAACTCAAATAAAAATAAAAAAGTCATGTTTTATAATTATTTTTACTTACCTACTGCCTATTAAAAGCAGGAAGTCTAGTATGCTGAATACTTTCAATTTTAGTAAATTAAAAGAGAGGTCCGGTCCTTATAACTTTTAAGTTATCTATCACTTAGTAAACTAAACACACGCACTAAACACATATTTTCTAACAATAACAAAGTCAATTCGTTAATATAGTCGACGATAGCAGAAGTGCGGAAAAATAACAAAGTTGCGACGGGCGATAAGCGGAGGGAAGTCCCCAGTAATAGACAATACACGGAATACACCGACCGAAAACAAGCGACAGGGAATTCCAATTGATCGCAGTGTTGCCAACCTTATGATCGGTTTTTTTTAATTCTAGATATTTTTATTATTAACAATATCGTCTATTGGTTTCAGTTCGGTAGGGGGGCCCTCTGTATTCGCGGGGCCCTGGGCTGCAGCCCAAAAAGCCTTTAAGTAGATCCGCCCCTGATGGCACATCAGACAAATATCTATTCTGTGCATCAGATTCTTGTTGACTTCAATAACATTGAGACCATCTTTATTCCTTTCGTAATAAAAGCTGTTTTGCCATTTCTACTATATAACTTAATGTGCTGTCGTGTATTCTAAAGGTGCTTGCACAACATAAACTTTCTGTAATTCGTATAATCTTGTGTAAACCATAAACTTATTTATAATTAAGTTTATGGTGTAAACAAACTCTCCTTTGTATATAGGTAGTTACTTACTCCGTTTACTAAATACTTATTAGCACAACAAAAATGAGTTCGCTTATTTAGAGCATAGAACAATCAAAACGGAACGGAACTAATAAATACCGACGAAATTATTCACAGGTTCAGCGTTAAAGAAAAATCGTGGAAGGACTTTATAAAGCAGGAGACATAACTTCAAAGACAACCGTTCAGCTTCGAACTTCAGTAAGGCTTGATTGAATTTATTATGAAAGCTCGTTGCCCCCGCTTTTGATGTTGAACTTCTCGATGGAATATTGCTCATTCATAAATCGGTTATAATTAAAATCAGAATCAGATATATGACTGACTGAATCCAATTTGTCATACTTGTTTACTATTTCTCTTTTGATGGAATGTTTCCTAGTATCTAACAGTAACGGTTTATAAGTAAATCAAAACAAACCACTTTTTAAATTATCGCATTGCATTTTATTAGATTAAAATCACAGGTGTCCATCAGCCATTTTTGATGTTCCCACTGCTGGGGCACAGGCCTTCCTTATGGGTGGTAAGTAGGACGGGCCATAACCCACCACGCGGGCCCAATGCGGATTGGTGGGTGTTAACGACTGCAAATGCAGCCGGGACCAACGGCTTATCGTGCTTTTCGACGCACGGAGGAGCTCGAGATAATAAGTTTTTGGTCACCCATCCCATGACCGACCCTTGCGAACGTTGCTTAGCTTCCGCAATCGCTGGGCCAGGCGCTAAACCACTGCGCCACCGAGCTCCACTGAATCACAGGTAAGTACTTATTATTAAACGCGTTTAAACTAAACCCGTCAGCCCGTGACCACGGCCGCAGCCGATGCAACTCGCTCAGTCGAAACGTCGGGTAATAGCACAGTCGCCCGTGGTACATTTAAATCACGAAAAAAGTTACCGTTTGCCTTTGTGATATAGTTATTTATTACGCCATTTTAGATGCCTACTAAAACCCAAGTTTTACATATCGCCACCCGCCGAAACCTATTTTTACCCTTTTTAACCGACTTCAAAAAAGGAGGAGGTTCTCAAGTCGACGGTTTTTTTTATTTTTTTATGATCTCTAAAAGACGTGATTTTTTTTTCGAGGTTACCACATGGTTAAGCTATTGTCGTGTTCTGCAGCTTTGTTTGATTGCCACTGATAATAATAAGACTACGGAAAGTGGCCATACACAGATTTAAGACCAGATAAAGTCCAACCATTTTCATGTGGTCTTAAATCTGTGTATGGCTACTTTCTATAGTCTTACTATTATCTGTGGCAATCGATCAATGCTGTAGAATACGACAATAGCTAAACCATGTGGTTAATGTATGAAAATATGATTTTTATTTACTTTTTTTTGAAACGGAGTATGTAACGAGATCCACTCATTACGAGCGTACAACAGCTTTGCTAACTAATTTAAGCAGAACAACTATTTGGGAGTAATGACGAGAAGATGGCTTGATATATGACTTGTTGGGAACGTTATTGCTTCTAAGAAGCATGTCGACTCGATGTCGACACGCCTTCGACATCTCAATAAGAGGAAGCGTGAATAACGAAGTAGGGACATTATTACGTGTGCTTGTCGTCACTCTCCTTTCTACTTTGCCAAGTGGCTACATATTGAGTTTTGAAATGGAATTTGGGTGAAAAAAATTGTGTGAGATTAAAGTCACAAAATATATAAGATATCTTAATATTGTTATGATGTTAAACCACATAAGTATGTTAGGATGATGATGAATAAAACTAATCACACCTAAAGGAATAGGTACAAAAGCTAGAAATATATTTGTTGAAATATATCTTTTGGCAGATTGATCCATTGAAAAATTATAGTGGCACACTTTGATAATGTAAGTTATAAAGTTTTCTTAGCTATGCAATAGTTTATTACTTAGTTGCAATTGCAACTAAAATAATTGCTCCTGTTTGAAGCAGTGAATGCCCGTATAATTTGTGAAACGTTGCAGTTTACTCAACATCCCACAAAACATAATTACCTTAGTATCAAAATAAAAATGGCAATAATTTTAGTTCTGTAGTGAAATTTGACAACTTCTGAATATTGAAAGTGGAAATATTTAGAAAACAAAATTCTATAGGTAATAATTGTTATATTTATAGAAAAATAGGTTATTTTAGTAGCAAAATAACCTTATGGAAAAATCCTTTTTAACCAACTTCCAAAAAAGGAGGAGGTTCTCTGTTCGTCTGTATATTTGTTATTTTTTGTGTATGTCCACCGATTACTCAAAGACGGCTGGACCGATTGAAATGATTCAAATGTTATTACATTAGGTAAACTCCCAAGTTGGTCCCATTTTTTAAAATTTAGATATCGGTTCAGTACTTTTCAAGTAATCTTGAAAAAAGCACAAAAATAGTATGATTTTGTGTGAATTACCTCGATGATAATGGTCGTATTACTTCTTTGTATATGAACTGAATAAGATAATTATTTTTTGTTGGAAGAGGGATATCTCTTTAACCGACAATAAAGGAGGTTCTCAGTTTGACCCGTATGTAGATATGTATGTTTCTCCGCGATTATCTTACGTTTGGCTGAGCCGATTTTTCTACATTATATAATATTACCTACAAGGTACCTACACTAAAAATAAAAAAATGTTTGAAAAAAAAACAACAAACCGACTTAAAAAAAACTACCTCTAAAAAGCAAGAAATAATATTCGTAATAATAAAAATACGTCTATTGAAGTCGGGTGGGCCTTTTAAAATAAAAAAAGGAATCTGTACTCCAGCCCACCAGACTTCAATAGACGTATTTTTATTGTTACGAATATTATTTCTTGCTTTTTAGAGGTAGGTTTGTTGAAGTCGGTTTTTTGTTTTTTTTAAACAATTTTTTAAATTTGAATTCATCATGATGGCTTAAAAAAATTACAGCAATGCATAATTTACAGATATACCTATGTATGTAAGAGTAGTATTTATATCATCTGAATAAAGATTTTTTTTAATAAATTATTACCTACCAATTATTCGACAAATCGATAACGTTGTTGATGCCACCTGATTCGTGTATCTCTCCCATAAATATACATTCTATACTGTCCATCAGTTAAATTATAAAATGAGAAATTGGGAAATGAAACGTACAACTCTACAGAGAATACAGTCACAGTTAACTCAAAGTTAGACTACTAAACGTGCAGTCTATATAAACAAGCTCCCAATTAAAGAGTTAATTCAACAAGCTAGTTACCCTACACAAGTTAAATAAAATACTTTCCTTTACCGACGGAGTTACATACTGTGCCATACTGTGCTAGTCAATGTGCAGCTCGTTAAATATTAGTTAAACCTTAAGTTTGGGCAAGCATGTGAAAGATTTGCGAATAGTACCCATTCTATTCTGTTCTGTGATAGTACTACTTATATTTAGGACCTTCCTCAATGGGCCCGCGTGGTGAGAAAGGAGGGAATGTGTCCAAGCAGAGGAGGCATTAAAATAGTAATAATGATAATGAAATGACGATTGTTTCAAGCAAATGAAGTCGCGGGCGGAAGCTAGTCAATATATAATATGAGACATGTCATTGCCCCTGTTAAAAGCAGTCAATTCATCAAGGAAGCTTGGCTTGATCAACAGTCGATCAAACCAGTGAAGGCTAGAATATAGGGATCATCCCCCAGACTTGTGTATCTAAATAATTAAAGGCTGTGTCATGTTTGCATTTACCGTTACTACTTCGATACATCTGTATGTTTGGAATTGTCAATCCTATTGCTTTGAGAATATTACCTATGTATTGGTAATATTCTAGGTACCAATAGGTACCTACTCCTATACACAGATATGGGTTGGTGGACCTCAATCAAATAGTCACAGTTGGTGACTAGTTTATCTACATGTAGATTTAGTTGCTGTATAGAAAAATCAAAGGTAGGTAATGTTTTGTTATTTGTCATGAATTGCAATTTAAGATGAGAGGTAACTACTAAATGAAAACTCTTTACGAAGCCCTTTTTTAAAGTTCATTATAAACATAACAATAAACACTGAAACAAAAAAACACAAGAACTTAAATAAAATATTGAATTGGATAGATTTCCAAAATGAATTTATAAGCTGAATTGCTAGATTAATTATATTGAAACAACTTTTCATATGGAAGGACTCGAAATCACATGAAATATGAATTGTTCTATATTTTAGCAGAATCAAATTAAATTTCATTTCATTTTCAGGGGTGCATTCATACAAAAGTTGTTACAAAGTTAAACTCAATAACGTTGAATAAAACAGCTAGTTTTCAGTACCTATAGTATAGTAAATCATTTGCGTACAGTTAACCAAACAAAATACCATATATAGGTATAATAAATTAGGATCAGTTAAAATTCATCGTCCATTAGTCTAATTACGGATATAGTTTTAGTGATATTGTGAACAAATGTTTCCGCGAAACTGTTGACGCGTAAACATGTCCGGTAATGTGTGCAATTAACATTTAATGATTAAATTAAACGGACGCTAACATTTACCTATTAACGCTCATTATTTAAAGATAATAAGGTAGCTAGCTTGTGCTAATCAAAATAAAGAAGTTTTATGGCCTACACAGCGCTGCACTGGCAGTGTTCAAAAACAGTCATGTTTTTTTATAATAAAATCCCGGTATCAATACGTAATTTGATATAGGTAATTACATATAAACATAAACTGAAAACATATCTTATCGACAAATGTTACTACACGCTCAATGATTTTTTAACTGACCGTAATATATAATATATTTTTCACTCCTCTTGCTCAAAAAGTGCGTCATTGTAACGTACAAGAGTCGAGATAAAATAGCATAATAAGCCCTAGGGGATAAAGTTTTTTCTTTTTTAATGTTTGTCTATTACCAATGAACGTACTAAAACGAAAAAGTCTTTATTCATAATCACGAATAAAAACTCGCTCGACTTAATACTGGGGGCCTATTACGAAAAGTTTAATGCGATACACGCGGCTGCGTCCGTGCTTCGTTCTGATTGATTCCTATTACAAAGCACTTGCGTATGCGATATTGCAAAGTGATTGCGTAAATTTGACAGTTTCTCTCTAGTGGATCCGTCATTATTCGTTCAATAGACTATGGACTACGATAGCTACATTGAAAATATTTGTAATAACTATAACCGACGAACTGCGGACGACTATCGTGACCAAGTTTCGTAATAGGCCCCCAGTTTCTCACTATTATTTTTGAAAATGGAACTAAAAGCATCTCTTCGGTAAAATCATAGACTTATTTAAACTCTGTGTACAGAGTGAATCGTAGAATGCGTGTTTGTGTTGCTTAGCTGCTACAGCAGAAATTAAAAAAGGTACCATGGCGCGAAATCATTAGAATTTTTTTATAATTACAAACTGATTGAATTGTTATTGAATTGTGACTGTAATAGGAAAGAAATAATTTTAATCTTCTGCCGTCAAGCACAATCATTTATTTAAATATTGTACAAAAAGTTTATAAAGTGGAGGAAAGAAAAACGAGTGGATTCGTTTACGGAAGTAAGTAGGTATAAACTATTTAATATTGTATTTTATTTTCTCGCAATCGTAGTGAAAAGTATAGTGTAACACACGACGCTAAAACCCATTGTAACTCGGTTTCTATTTATTCCCTCGCTAAAGCTCGGGAATAAAAATACCTCGTATGCAATGGGTAATTTTAGCGTCTTGTATAACAATCTACTATTTTTAATGTTTATCCATAAGCTATTTATGAATATGTTGAAAATTATGTCCAATCTAATTAAATAATAATAAATTTTGTTGAAATGATTATGTAATGCCTACCTATATGATATGAATTGAAATCTGTTTTGACTATTTAAAATTTTGACATTGTATAAAATTGTATGCCATAACGGCGGAATCCAGCTGAACATAATTATATTTTTTACAATAACTTTATTTACCTGTGTTTCACAATAAATAAATTTGATGATTCAAATCCTATATCAAGTACTTTTTTCTCGATAGATGTCGGTGCTACGGGTGCTGCTACAGTACCGACCACGTAACAGTGTTTTTTATGTTCTGTCTGTACTCGGACTGTAACTCGGTTTGGCCTGAAACGACTAGGATGTGTACAGTGGCCCTACCAAGAGTTGATGCAAACTGTTTACGTTACCGTAAACTATCCTTTTGTCTCTTTTACTCGCACTGACTGTGAGCAGTATATACGATAGTTTACGGTAACGTAAACAGTTTGCATCAACTCATGGTAGGCATGGAAACCGCGTTTATTTTACTTTATTGATTACCAACGCTTATTTACATTATTACTTACATAAAACAACTTTTACTTGGTATAAAATTAAACCAAATGTAACATACACTTACAGGTAAATACTGCATGCAACCATTAGGCAAACTAAAGACCAGTTTCACAGGCTCTAGATATTTAATCCGGGTTACTTTATTTGACAGATAGTTTCTTAGAAAACCTGTCTGTTTTTTTTTCTTACAGTTATACCAAGACGCCAACATGTTATAATTATTATTAAGAGATATAATTATTATAAGTACAGTAATTTGTTGATAATTAAAATAGCAATTTATCATCTGTCAATCTAATAGTTTTTTTTTTGACATGTTCTATTGATTTTTATGCTGAATTTTATTTTATCTGACATTGTAGATTGTAATTATAATTTATCGACATCATATTTTAAAAATTATGTATATTAGCCATTTAATCGTCTCATTTGAATTTTTTTTAATGTTTCCTAGTGTTAATATTATATTGTACCTATGACTTGCTTGTGTGTTGGAGTATAGTCTCTGTTAACTTGCATGTTATGAATAAATAAATGAAAATAAATGAAAGAGTTAACATAAATGTCAAACAAAATTAATAATTTTTTAAAAAACATATTAAGATATCAAATAATAAACAAAACAAAGTACACATATCTACTTAAAACTAACTTAAGACTAAAATTGTAAATGTCAATAATGTTATGATGTCATTAAATACTAATAAAGTCAAAATTATTAAGATGTCATTTTAAAATTAAACCAGAAGTTGTTCCCAAAACGTGAACCTATATAATTTAAAGGTTCTATTTGAAAATACGTGCATATAGATACCCGAAAACTATGAGATAGCTGAGGAGCTTTGCTTACAAATTCCGGTTCGATTAATGCAAATATATGTAATACCTCAGGTAATGCCTGTTTCGCTACAAGGAGATGGAGATCACTCGCTTGGACGACGACATTTAAGCACCAAAGCTTCGAGACCTGATTTGCATACCATGAGCTTCAGTACCTTATATACAACGTGTTTCAAAAAATTCCTAAAGACGAGCATGCTAAATAGGGACCATTTAACTGATCAATTTTTACTTTGCGACCAACTCTGAAATCGCGACAAGAAATCAGCTTTTTCAAACGGGGTATTTTGTAACACTTTGAGTATTTCTAATAAGCAGAGGTATACATGAACATCAGCCAATTTTAATGTTCCTATTGTTGAGGCACTTCCAACACTACTTGGCTCACTACCCAGGCCCATTGCAGATTGGTGGGTGTTAACGACTGTAAATGCAGCCGGCTTCAACGGCTTGATGTACCTTCCGAAGCACGAAGCTCGAGATAATACATTTTTGGCCACCCATTCCATGACCAACCTTTGCTAAAGTTTCGTAACTACCACACTCACACTTCGCCATTGTGCTCTTCAATCTATATCGTATTTAACGATTATAAAACATACTTATGTAGTTACTTTTTAATCCAAACTTACAATCCATTTTTCTTATACAAAATGTGTAAGTGTGCGTATAGCTCAGGAGTGTTTCAAGATACTAAATTAAGATCCTGGGTCAGCTATATTGGACAGTGTTCCTTTAGTGCCGGTGATTAGTAAACACAAGCCGAGCAATGCCCACTAAGCGCATAGTGCAGGCAGCCATGCGCGAGACCTGATCATTCCACCCGACTTGAACGAAGATCCATCTAGCTATGTAGACTCTCTTAAAGGGCTATTACTTACTGTTTCACACGTACGTCGGCGTCGCAGCGATTGAGAAAGTCCACAAGACTTGTGGACAATGTCTTTCTATAAGTACAACAGAATTACATTTCAAATCTGGCAGTTGCATTTGTGTTGAGACGTCACAAGTTGTAACTTTTTTGAGAAATGACTTTGTTAATTTATTATATTTTTGGTGCATGACGATTTAGAACAATCTTTTGGGGTGACAAGTTGACCCCAAATCTTAGATCGTATGAAAAAAGAACCAGCCAAGTGCGAGTCGGACTCGCGCTCGAAGGGTTCCGTACTAAAAACGGCAATTTTTTTTTTTGTATGAGCCCCACTTAAGAGGCTTTATGTGCTATACTAGAGCCGCCAATGGAAAAAAATCGTAGTACATAAATAAAGACGAAATTGTGAATTGTGTTCTTCTAGTGTAGGTACTCCGAAAAAGCTTTGTTGTACTTTTTATCGTTTAAACAATATTATATAACCTGTCGTTTAGTTTATTATAAAATTCCATTAAACTAAACGACAGACTAGAAAATATAGTTTAAGCGATAAAAAGTACCACAAATCTTATACGGAGTACACTAGAAGAACACAATTCACAATTTCGTCTTTATTTAAGCACTATGATTTTTTTTCTATTGGCGGCGCTAGTATAGCGCATAAACGCTCTTAAATACTTATTGTTTTTAGTATTTGTTGTATTGGCAACAGAAATACATCATCTGTGACAATTGTCTAGCTTAGCTATCACGGTTCATGAGATACAGCCTGGTGACAGACAGACAGACGGACACTGGAGTCTTAGTAATAGGGTCCCGATTTTACCCTTTGGGTACGGAACCTTTAAAAGACTATGAAGAAATCATGGTATAACTTCGTTTTAGGTATTTTTTGTCGCGACCTATTTTAAGTTGCTAAATCACTATTCTTTATTTTAGACAATTTTCTCTCAATCTTAAGCCATTTTCTCGTATCGTAAAAGAGGCACTTTAAGTCTTTATAATATATACTTATTTCTGATACTAAATCTTCAAACTCAGTTACGATCCGTATCCCCTGAGGGGTAGAAAATAATGCTTTAACGATATTGTTGATAATCAGTTCCGACGTCGCCATCGTCTCGGCAGAATAAATGTTGGCTTATCTGTAAGCTACTGTTAATCGGCTGATGTTTAGCAAATCGTGTTTGTCGCTTGAGATTTTTAATCCGCATTTGGTTCAAACTCTTCTGTTATAGGTACAAAGTAAGTTTATTTTAAACGTTTGTAAAGATTATCAATATATTATTTGCTTTTATGAAAACAATCTCTTAAATCGATTGAACCCCGAAAATACCCCTGTTAAATTAGACCGTAAAATTTGTACTCATATTTATATTACGCTGTATCGGGGCTATATACAGCAAGTAAGTAAGTAAGACTTGGTTGTTAATAAAATGCCATTGTTTTACCCACAGATCATATGTTTCTGTGTTCTGAGGTTTAACCCTTTTTCTTATTCTGCAAGAAAAAGATACATTTACGGAATTTCAAATAAGTCTGGAACTGGTGGTAGGAAAATATAGACGATTCAAAAGTACTTAATAATTGAGTTTATTTGAATAAAGCTTATTTGACTATTGACTATCAAGAAATACTACAAGGTACAAAATTTTACTACTGAAGCTGTGGCGGGCGATATGATAAATATTTTATCGTAACTACCAGCGATTCGCAATCCGTGCCAATCATAATACACACATGTCAACACTAATAAGTCAATTACACCTAATAACTGCCACCAAATTACCACATGCGATGTCACTGTACATAAACCAATCAGAATTTAAACAAAGAGCTAGTGCGTTTATTATTCGCGGAAATTATGCTTTAATCTTATTTGGCCAATTTCCACAGCGAGTGTAATCATCCTATCGACTGTTTGTGCCGGATTGACGGTAATTTTATTACCATTATGCTTTGGTGGCAGGGCTGTCTCCACTTCCAAAATTAAATAATAAGCTACATAACTTAATATCACAAACTTTATTGGTTTTAAAATAGATGTATAGGATAATTCTACTTGATATATTGATTCATTACGCTCTTAATTGTCTTAATTGTTTTGTTATTTCAAAATGTCTTGCTTACATTCTGGCTGAAATGATTCAAACCAATAATTATTAAATAAGTTTTAAAAAAAAGTAAAAGTACCGAAAATAACCCCGTTTCCTTGTGACCAAACTAATCTACAGCGACTTGTGTCGCGGTCTTTAAAAACAAGTTATTTGGATACAAGGCACAAGTTATCAAAGTTTTGGAATAACTTACATCAATGCGTAAAACATTGTGTGAAAGCAAGTAGATATTGTATTTTTTAAATTTGAGATTTTTGCATTCACAGTGCTATTTTTATACAATACTAAATAACATACTAGAAAAAATACGACTCGCACCAGATCAATACTCAGACGGGAATCGAACCCACGACCTTTGGATATCCGGTCCAATGCTCTGACCGCTGAGCAACCGAGTCACACTTAGATATTGTATTGTAAAAATACCATATACGCGCTGTAATCCGTAAAAAGTGATTTATTTCTAATTAAGGCGAGGCCAGTTCACGAAATTTACTCTTTCACCATGTCTTTAGAATAAGGTTGAATATTGCATAGCTTTAATTGACGCTTCGCCAGAAATTCGACGAATTTTAGTTCATTTTTATTGATTTCTGAAATACTGGATCATTTATTAAAAATGTACTCGGTTATTGTGTTAGGTCGATAAAAAAGCTATCCTTTTTGCATAAAAAATCATATCACTGTCGTTGAAAATTACGAAATCTGACGATTTGAAATTTATTTTTATAAGTTTTATGGTGTTATAAAGGATTTTTTTACACAGTTACCATGCCATTTTTCAATATGCTGTTCGGTTACTTTGCTTCTTTGTTTCTTTTTCAATCTTCAGGGGTAATTTTTGTGAAGTAAAATTTTACATCAGTTCTTCACATTGGAAGTTCAAAAATCAGACTTTTCATCAGATCGTGAACTGGCCTCGCCTTAACTCTGCGTGCGGAAGTCTTATAAGTGTATTAATGTTCCTTTTACAATATAAATTAGTTCGTGAATTATTTCTTGGAGTTCCAATTTTATAGATTTGTTTAATTTAAATTTGACAGCCCTGTAGCTGAGACCGTCAATGACACATTTTCAATTTATGTGTCTACCTTCCGACAACGTTAATCATTTTGAATGTTAACGTTTATTTTGATTTTACATCAAAACTACTGACTTCATTACGTGCGTAATGATCCAGTTATATTAATGTAGGTAAATCAATAGCATGTAATTAGGAAATAATACTATTAGCGGATATATTATTATTAATCTTAACCCAGCCATACATCTCCGCCATATTTTGTTTTCAATTTTCAAGCCTTAGGTTTAACATTAAGTTACCAATTTATTTTTATTTACAATTCTTAAATCTTAGAAGTGATGTTAAATAACACTTTTTTTAATAAATAGATGTTTAATAAACTGATAACTTACAATCAATTATACAGCACTACAGCTGCTTACAGAATGAGAATTTCGTCTAGAACAAGATTTCACTTAGCTTTATTTGGATTTTAAATAATTATTTTCCGGTATTGTTGTGGTACACGAACTACGGAGAAGCGTGAAGTAATCATTATTTCAGTGAGCTTAATTCACTTTTCTTTTTGAAATCATTTTGCTTTGATGAAATTCCACTGTATTTTGTATTGAATTAAGAATAGGTAAGTACTATAATTTTTATTTTCCTCTTAGTCACAGAGCCCAAACATGCATGACTCTACAAAAAACCGACTTCAAAAAACCTGCCTCTAAAAAACAAGAAATAATATACAATTCATTAGATACGCATTATCATTGTTATAATAAAACACGTCTATTAAAGTCGGGTGGGGCTGGAGTACAACTTCCTTTTTTTATTCTAAAAGCCCCACCCGACTTCAATAGACGTGTTTTATTATAACAATGATAATGCTATGCGTATAGATCTAATGATTTGTAGGTATTTTATTTCTTGCTTTTAAGAGGCAGTTTTTTTTAAATCGTTTTATTTTTAGTGTAAGTACCTTCTGTATTAGGTAGTGTAGGTATATTATTTAGGTAGAAAAATCGGCTCGGCCAATGAGATAATCGCGGAGAAACATACATACATACAAACTGAATACCTCCTTTTTTTGAAGTCGGTTAAAAAGACTAAACAAAGGTATCCCTTTCCTAACAAAAAAAAACATCTAATTCGGTTCATTAATAACAAAGTCGTCAAGGTAGTTGATGTAAAATCATATTTTTTTAGAATTACTTGAAACTACTAAACCGATTTGAAAAAAATAATAATGGGACAAACAAACGTACGAACAAAAAAAATCATCAAAATCGGTCCATAAATGTCGAAGATACGCGCGAACAACGATAAAAAAAATAGCATTTTGAGAGCCTCCTCCTTTTGTTGAAGTCTGTTAAAAAGATGCTGTTCAAAGCGCCGTTTAACAACCTTCGAATATTACGATACGAGTACTTATACCGACGATGGCAACAGGCATTGACTGACATTAGGTGTGTCTGGTCGCTTTGCCGTTCTTCTTGCGCTTTTAACGGAGCGCGGAGGCACGCCTCAAGGCATGCAATAACGCATGCCCTATCTTATCAAAAAACGTCAAATTGAAAGGGAAAGCGCAAAGTTTGAAGGCAATATTGCATGAGTTAGTTTGTATATAGGATATATTTTCATTTATCGACTTAAAACTGGTATTTCTTGAATATATTGTTCACATTTCTCACCTTTTAAACAAAATGTCTTGATGTTATTGTGACAAACTTAAAAATAATACTTACTTGTTTTTACAATTTAATATTTTTTCTTAAAATAAGTAATAAATTGTAGAGTAATTATAAATTTGTTAAGGATGAAAAAAAACGTAAAAAATAGTAAGTATTATTTTTAAGTTTGTCACAATAACATCAAGATATTTGTTTAAAAGGTGAGAAATGTGTACAATATAATATCAAGAAATCAAAAATATATAAAAAAAATAAGTCGATAGTGAGAATAATATATAGAGACTCGGTGAATACAGACTATATATTAGCTAAAGAGGTCGCGGCGAAAAACTACAAAAGAGATCCATCCAAGGCCAATTTTCAATATGATTTAGCACAGAGGGTGTACATGAGTCAGCACCTACTCGCGAGGTCAAGTAGTGGACCACCTAGCGGCGGAACGCTTTGAAGTATGTAAGATTTCAACATGCTCTACAAGTTTTTTGCTGAAATTGAAAATTGGCAGTAAACTAGTTAATACAAAAAAAACCTAAGAAAGTGGTCAGACCGCATAGTTGTGGAACGCGTGAGTCAGCACGCATATGGTATGGACTTCGGTGTTATCTACGCCTGGAAAATGTTTTAAATTACGTCGTTACGAATTCTGTTATTAATATAAAATAACATAATGCCAATTAACTCCTCGGGCTATGCAGGCTTAGAGGCCATTTATTCTCAATTAAAATTACAAGACTGAAATAAATACGGCTAGTTTTACCGAGTTAATAGCTTCGTTCGGAAACGTTGCAGAAATCCCTGTCTGAATGTTGGTGCGGAGTTACGGCCCTCTGAGGAGCGGATCGAATTATAGCTGTTTGTTCTCCGAGTCGGAACACAATAACCTGCCTCTAATGGAACTTCCTCCCTTACTAGCTAGAATTAGATCTTAAAGAAAATCTAGGCTTACTGTGGAATAAAGACTTTAAAAAAATAGAAGTCGTAAATTAAACATTAATAAAACAAATGAGAAAAGATAATACATAACTTCATGATTTTCTCAAAAAAATCTCCTACACAGAAGTTCCGTATTCGAATGATTCGAAAACACCATCCGTCATTTGTTTTGTTGAGGAACTGCTACAATACACCCTTGTTTGGTCCGAAATTGCCTGTATACAATGCTACGTGTGCGTGCACGGAAACCCGTGTAGGTACATAATGTGTACCGGGCGACTCTTCTGTTAAAGGTAGGTGGTACTGCTTTGTTTTTACTTTCCAAACATTGCAAAGCATATACTGTGGCCATTAAATTATGGCTTTATCATTAAGGTACATAATTCTTAATTACAGCATGTCTACTAAGTTCATCTCACCAAAATTTGGAACATGCTAGGATTTGAACTCAATGGGTTCATCAGTCCAGCAACCGCAGGCCGAATGAACTATACCTTTACCACTGAACCATCGAGCCCCTCAACGACTTAGATCTTGTCAATAAGTTTAACTTTAGTATTAACTTAGGCTGTACTACAAGCAGTTAGATAGCTTGTGACTAACTTCGATATTAATTGGATTAAAATGGAGATGAACTTTCTAGAGAACATTACGTGTGGACGAAGTTTGCTAAGCTGTGGTTTACACATCACCATCTCGTTAAATAGGTTTATCTTAACTTATAGAAATCTTAACTTGTGTCATGCTCACTTTAAACATTTCTGCGGTGGTGTCGTGTGGGGCGGGTCGTTACGTTCCCTCAAATATGGTTGAGCGAAGCGATGGCTGGTCCATGCGTCATGCTCGTGAACGGGTGCTGCCAGTGGGAATGGGTCTGCTTCTGTCTGCTTGTACTAAGGGCGTCGTATATTTATATATTTTTTTTCTCTGTTTGATGTTATCAATATGTATGGCACTTCTTACTCAAAACATAAAACTAATAGGCAAGTAAACCTTGTTTTGATTTCTCTTTTTTTTTTTTATTGCAATCATTTTGCTTTCTATAGTCAGTAGTTTTTGTAAGTAAAGGCCTATGAAAAGCTTTTGGATATTAGTTTTCAATTCAGTGCCTTAGGATGGGTAGCCTAAGTATGTCATGCTCTCTTTAATCATTTCTGCGGTGGTGTCGTGTGGGGCGGGTCGTTACGTTCCCTCAAATATGGTTGAGCGAAGCGATGGCTGGTCCACGCGTCATGCTCGTGAACGGGTGCTGCCAGTGGGAATGGGTCTGCTTCTGAGTACCTATCTTAACGCATATTGAATTGTAAGAATTTAGTTTTTTATTGTTATTTTTTATGTCTTGTCTCAAGTATTTTTTGGTAAATTTTGCCTACTTAGGTGCACTTTCGAGTAGCAGACATAGTGATTACTGATTTCTCAACTAGTTGAAAGTTATTTACTCTCACAATTACCTATCCGATATGTAGTAGGTATTTAATTTCAACCTACCTACCCATTGTGTACAAACTTTTGTTAATTATTGTGATGGAAAATGACCTCACTTTAAATGTGGAGCTCATTTTTCAATGTTGACGACTCTGTATGAAATATACAGGGAGAAAAAAGCAGCCCTTGACGAGTTTCTTGCCGGTTCTTCTCGTTACAAGGTCTCCCGCTCAGGGTTTGCGAACCGATGGCGTAGCTTCTTTGACATTCACAAGTGCTTGTAACAGCCTAGACTGAATAAATGATTTTTTGATTGATTTTGATTTGATTGTGAGGACCTACTTTTAGTTAAATTAATGTTGAAACCATGTTGGAAAGATGTCTAAAATCACTCGCACACAATTATAGCAAGTACTTTATCTGTGTGTGTGTGTGTGTGTGTGTTTCATGCGTGTGTATGTTAAATTATTTATGTATAATGGGTTATGAGGTATTTACATGGGCGACTAAAGCCGCGCAACTTTTGCCGCACGGCGAAAATAAACCGTGTAAATGGCAATTCGACCTAGGCCCCATTAGTCACATGGGGTGGGGCTGGAGTACAGATTCCTTTTTTTTCTAAAAGCCCCACCCGACTTCAATAGACGTATTTTTATTATTACGAATATTATTTCTTGCTTTTTAGAGGTAGGTTTTTGAAGTCGGTTTTTTGTTTTTTTCAACTATTTTTTATTTTTAGTGAAGGTACCTTGTAGGTAAGGTATATTATAATATGTAGAAAAATCGGCTGAGACAAACGTAAGATAATCGCGGAGAGACATACATGTATTCTCTCATACAGGTTTTCAGTTTGACCCGTATACATACGGGTCAAACTGAGAACCTACACTTAAGATATCAAGGTAAAAAAACCTACACTTAAGATATCCCTCTTCCTACAAAAAAATAATTATCTTATTCAGTTCATAAACAAAGAAGTAATACGACCATTATCATCGAGGTAAATCATATACTATTTTCGTGCATTTTTCAAGATCACTTGAAAAGTACTGAACCGATTTCCAAATTTAAAAAAATGGGACCAACTTGGGAGTTTACCTAATGTAATAACGTTTGAATCATTTCAATCGGTCCAGCCGTCTTCGAGTAATCGGTGGACATACACAAAAAAAACAAATACACAGACAAACATAGAACCTCCTCCTTTTTTGGAAGTCGGTTAAAAATAAAAACATTTAAAAAACCACAGCAACTTAAAATCAAATCTAAAGTGCATTTTCCTATACTATTACACGTTAGTGCTATTATAATATTCTGTGCTATTACCATAAAGTTGAAATAAGTTGTTGCACTAAACCGGACTGCAGCTGGCTCGTCGGTCCATCAATGGATTTTCTTCTGAAGTTTAACTCGAAGTTGGCAGGTAAGTTAGGCGTGGCACAGGCAAAAGTCGTGAATCCATTTAAAACAATACCCTCGCAGTTCGCAGCCACTTCATTATAATTCAACTTGAAGCGCGCGCGCCGAAAACTTGCGGTGCAGTCCGCTAACTTTATCTCCGATATTGCTTTTTGCTTCAATAAATTATTAATGTTTTAAAATTTCACATTAATGCGTTTCCATTATATGTACGAGTATATGTACTTGCACGCAGGTATGGCGTAGCAGCACGTCGCCGCGTTTTTATTATTCAAGTAGCTTGCATGCAAGGTACAACTTGCACGCAACTTGCATAGATTGTATGTTGAATTCAGATTATAGAATATAGCAGCTAGCTTCTCAGGCGGAACTCAAACCCACAATCTTAGGAACCCAGGCCAATGTTGAGCAAATTGAGCTACCGAATCACTGTAATTGGTAAGAGGGCATTGAGGTAGATTCCTAATAATTATAAAAATAACTACACAATCTATCACTTCAAGAGGATTCTGATAATTTGATTTAACTTTGCAGATATTTCAATAGATCCGGCTGCGAGTCAAACGCCAGTTGAATTAAGATCGAAGATGAAGTTTTCAGAGTAACCCTGATGTTCAGCGGCGTGACTTTGGCTGGGGCCACGAAATTAGCGGCGGCCGATGGCAGCGGAGCTGTGCGGAAGCACGTGGTGCCCTATTTACGTAATAAACGTAACTAATGGGGTTGCTAACGCAAAGCTAATTGTAGATGGCGCTGCTTCCGTTTGTTGTTACGACAGTAGACGTTTCGCTTGTAAAGTATAGAAAAATAGGTAGGAACTTAATTTTGTGGTATTTTTTTACCGAAAAAGCTCAATTGACCCAAAATGGATATAAAAGATGACCTCCGTGGTCGAGTGGTTTGCATTGCACGCCGGTTTTCAAGGTGTCGCCATCTCTGAGGCCCCGGGTTCGATCCCCGGCTGGGTCAATGTAGAAAATGAACTTTTCTATATTGTCTCAGGTCTGGGTGTTTGTGATACCACCGTTGTCTTTGATTTCCATAACACAAGTGCTTTAGCTACTTACTTTGGAATCGGAGCAATGTATGTGATGTTGTCAAATATTTATTCATTTATTTATTTAAAAGACTATAAATGCACGTGCCGGAATTGAAAGCCAAATTATGGGGCGTTTCGGAAATTTGTAAGTGCCAACATTTTTACAGCCTATTACACATAATTGGGTCTTAAAAGGTGGATTTTTTAAGTAAAAGTCCTTTGTTTTGACAGTTTTCGTGATAGTTGCCTTCCCCATTGAAGCCGTATAGCGGTATCGTAGCTACACCGTAGCACCGTAGCGAGCGGCGTAGTCATTGAATAATTTTTCGTAATTACGTATGTCGATCGCATTTTGAACTGAATCACAACAAGTAGATAATAACTGTAGCTAACACTTATAATTTGCCTTTACGGGCATTTATTGACGCCTATCTTACCTTACTAATAATTAGTTATCTACCAGTATAATTAAGCTACATCCAGTCCTGAAGTCTTGGACGAATGCGACCTGAAGTACGCGCTCGCGTATCTTAAATCCGAAAAAAAAACAATAGTTTTATGCTGTACCCCACATATTTTCTAAGTTATACGAGTATTATTTCAAATATAAAATAAATAAATAAATTATGTTTTCTTTTTTGTAAGGTTAAATATGTTTTCTCAGTACGTGAATCGATGTTATTCTTGAGAAAACAAAGTTATTAAACCACAAAATTTTCTTGAACCTTGGCATCTGTTGTAATTTAATTTTACCTTTTCTTGTCACTTCCTTACCGCCCATCGTCGTCGCCATCACCGCCCGCCCGTCCGTCCATCGCTAGTTTCGTGCCTGCAGCCGTCCCGCTGCCGATAATATAATTGATCAGAAAACCGGTTCCCTAACTGCTATGTACAGAAATCTAATTTGAAATGTTTTCCTTTTGTCAAAAATTTTAAGTGCTTACATAATTAGTCTATCTAGAGCAGTAACTGCTCTAAATACCTCATCACTAGAAGGTTAAGAACAACTGTTGTTCTTAACCTTCTAGAGATGAGGTATCATTTGATAAAATGTCTGTCCTGCCATGGACCACCCATCACTGTTTAGATTGGAGGTAAAATACAGTAAATGTAAGTAAATGAATGAACGGTTGTTATTTTAGGATAGCTTCGCGGACCACTTCTGGTGCTTCCAGGGAGTACCAGTGGTCCGCGGACCACCGGTTAAGAACCAATAAAAGAATCCAAAATACAAATTACTACAATAATCTTTTTTCTTTTTAAGAACAAACAGATAACACGGACGCGCTAAAAGACAACGAATCGAGGCAATTCCTTAAAGTTTACGACGCAAATATTTTACTTTTACTAAAATAGACAGTTAAGTGTGGGTCCTGAGTGGCGGCGTATCGCACGTGTGGAATCTGCGGCGCTTGAAACTAGTATTCGTATAGGTACGAGTCACGGACGTGCATTAAGGCATGACTAAGGACAGACATATTATTGTGTGTTCCTCCTTTTCTTGTCACTTTCATACCGCCCATCGTCGTCGCCCTCACGCTATTGGTTCAGTCCAATGGCGGGATGTCGGGTTATGTTCCTGGTTATTTTCAATTATGTCTAAAAATTGTTGATAATAATTATTATTATTATGGAAATTGGTCAGTAAACGAATTAAAGATTGAAAAAAAACAAAAATGTGTTGAAAGAAAAATTTATAAGAATTTGGCAAATGATAGCAAATAGATAGTAAACAACAAAATTCTAGTGAAAAAGGATCTACATTGACACTAGCGCCAAGTTAGCGGTAGTGCGCCTACCGGTGGACGATTCACGTTTCGTCTCTTTCGTGTTGGTCCAAAAAGTATTTTCCAAAATTAAAAAACATTGTAAATCTATTTCGAACTAAATTCGACTAATCGCGAATTGACCAATCACACCTAAAGGGTTGAAACTTGAAAGCATAGGTAGGTAGTGTAGGTACGCTACACGCCACCACTGAAGACGAACACTTACGAAGTACAATGGGAAGTATTACGCGCAAGTTTATGCGGAACCCGAACAAAAGGTGCTCACAATCAGATAAAGTATCGCTGAGCAAAGTTAACGAAGCTCAAACGAACAGATTTCAGTTTGGGAAAAGTTTTACGACGCGTATTTACCTACGCAGAATTTTTATTTAATCTACGAAAAAAGGCTTGATTGAAAGTAAGCAGATAATCTATGTAACATAAATAATAGAATCGTGAAGTTAAATATATAACTTATTTGCTCCCATAATTATGGGATAAACTTAAACATCGATTGTAATGGAAAGCAACCCACTCTACCTACTGATGTTATTTAAAACCAGTTTGATAAAATTTAATTTCTTATTAGTTTTAGGGTTCCATACCCGAAAGGTCCAAACGGAGCCCTATTGCTATCATTCATGTGTCCGTCCGTCTGTCCGTCGTCTGTCACAAAGCCTTAGCAGCTAAACCAAAGTCTACGTATTTGAACCAAAGATGAGTTTTGCTGACCCAAAGCCATATTTTCCAAAACCGCAAATATAACTACGGAACCCTACTGCGCGTGGCCCGACACGCACTTGGCCGGTTTTTTTTTAGGTTTATAAAAACACAATACCCAAGCTCTTTTACACAAATACAAAATAACAATACAAGGTACCAGATGATATCACGTTTCTGATTTTATGAAGTCTGCAAACTTTTCAATTGTTTGAAATGAAATATAGATAAACTCGCAACCACAAATGAAATTGATTTACGATATTAATACGTGAGCTTGTGAATAGAAAGCAAAAGTATTGAAACATAATATCTTTACACTTGACTTAGTTTTACACGTATGAACACAAATGTAAATAATATTATTCTTTAATGTTCAAGATTTATGTTTAATTGACATACAATATTTTCTATTATACGGACATTTACGAGTATCAGCATCGCGTTGTGTTTGTATCTAAATACAAAAACTTTAGTGATAGCTAAAGTGTATAGAGCTTCCTTGAGCTGACTTGAATGATTATTAGATCGGAGAAAATATTTGTTTATTTTCTTATTTATTGGCTTCTTTGTTCCAATTCAAAATTACATTAAAATTTAAATCATTGTCTGGATAAGTCACGAACAAAGATGGTATGCATATTAGGTTGTTGTAAGCCTTTTAACATTGGTAGGTCAAAGAGAATCAGACTTAACTTATTACAAAGCCTATTTTATTTCTTCTTTCAGCACGGCTAGTCTAAAGAAACAAATTAGGCTGTATCTAAATTAGACTCTGTTACCTATCTGAATTGCAAAAATATTCCGTTGTATTCAGCCAGTGCACCAGACACTGAGTTTTATTTTTATCGAGCTTAACATTATGCACCATTTTTTATATCTGAAGACGGACCTCCTTCAAAATGGATTTAGCTGAAATTTCAGAATGCAGTAGGTATTAGTTTTGGAACCAATAGCTCTACAATGAGTTGATGCAAACTGTTATCGCTACCGAAACTATCGGATATATACTGCTCACAGTCACAGTCAATAGGAGTGAAAGAGAGAAAACAATAGTTTACGGTAGCGAAAACAATTTGCATCAACTTATGGTAGGGCCACAGTTACTGGCCACTCGCTACTGTAAAATGATATTTGAAGGTAAATAAATATTTTTGTTTTTTTTTGCCAGTTCCTATGGACGACCTAGGTGTTCAAGTGGCTTGTAGTTGTGGGTACACCAATTTTCATGTTCCACCTCTGAAGTCCAAAGGTGCCAAGTGGACTATAGGTATATCGAGGTGTTGAGGTACTTATACAAAAATGCCACCATGTCGATCCGAGTACAGAACCAGAGCACAAATCCTATCCAGCTGCAGCGTGGTGTGAGACAGGGAGACGTTATTTCTCCGAAACTGTTCACAGCTGCGTTGGAGGACATCTTTAAGCTCTTAGACTGGAAAGGACTCGGCATCAACATTAATGGCCAGTACCTAACACACCTTCGTTTTGCCGATGATATAGTCCTTATGGCTGAGACCATGGAAGACCTGAACACAATGCTCGAAGATCTCCGTAGTTCTTCCCAAAGAGTGGGTCTCAGGATGAACATGGATAAGACGAAAATTATGTCAAATGCCCATGTTGTACCCTCTCCAGTTCATGATGGGAACACTACACTTGAAGTTGTTGACCATTACGTATACCTAGGACAGGCAATCCAGTTAGGTAAGTCCAACTTCGAGAAAGAGATCTCTCGTCGAATCCAACTCGGGTGGGCAGCATTCGGGAAGCTTCGAAAAATCTTCGTGTCCGACTTACCTCAGTGTCTCAAGACGAAAGTCTATGAACAGTGTGTGTTGCCAGTGATGACTTACGGCAGTGAAACGTGGTCGCTAACTATGGGTCTCATAAGGAGGCTCAAGGTCACCCAGCGTGCAATGGAGAGAGCCATGCTCGGCGTTTCCCTGCGTGATCGAATCAGAAACGAAGAGATCCGCAAGAGAACTAAAGTAACCGACATCGCTCGAAGGATTGCTCAGCTGAAGTGGCAATGGGCGGGACACATAGCGAGAAGAACCGATGGCCGTTGGGGCGGAAAGGTTCTGGAATGGCGACCACGTATGGGACGGCGCTCCGTGGGTAGGCCCCCGACAAGGTGGACCGACGATCTGGTGAAGGTCGCGGGAAGCCGCTGGATGCGGGCAGCGCAGGACCGATCGTCGTGGAGATCCTTAGGGGAGGCCTATACCCAGCAGTGGGTGTCGTGCGGCTGATATGATGATGATGATGACCTCTGAAGTCCCGGGTTTGGTCTCCGGTTGGGTCAAAAGAAAACTAAGTTTTCTTCAATATCTGAAAGGTGTTTGTTGTATCGACCGTCATTGTTTCTGATTTCCATAACACGAAGTAGTAGTCAGTGTAAGCTCTAGACAAATATCAAATATAGTCAAATTGTGTTCTAGACAGTCCAAGACCGACCCGAGGCCAGGGACCGGAAAACCCCTTTTTTGGTTAAGCTAATTGTTAGGGAAACCCTATTAAAAAGCTTGCCAAATGATAGGGTTTCTCTTTCGATAGGGTTAAACGACGATTGCTTACCGTATAGGGTTTTTGAAAACAAGTTTATGAAATACCCAATCAAAAACCCTTTTAACGGTAATTAAGAGGTTCATGAAATACCCAATCAAAACCCCTGTAACGGTAAGCGGTTCCGGTCTTTCGGCCCAGGTGGGACTAGATATAAATTGCTTGAACACATTTTAAAACCCCTTCATAAAGCCTTCATAGGGTTTCCCCGATAGGGTTTTCGGATTCGGTAAGTGCTTACCTGGGTTACCCTTTCGATAGGGCTACCGTATTGATAGGGTTTTTGAAAACAAGTCTATGAAATACCCAATCAAAAACCCCTTTAACGGTAAGCGGTTCCTATCCTTGCCCGAGGCATAATATCTCAGAACAATATATGTGACATTCTCAATTATAAATGAAAATATTTGATTTCGCAATGAAAGCCTATGTTAATTTTGCTTCGCTAAGACGTCATAAATTAATTTTCAAACGTAATGAATGAAGATACTGTAATTACGAAGTCGATAAAAGCCGTTCCTTATAATTACCACGTAATTTCTGGACCACCTCCTTTTTAATGGTAGTTTAAATAATGAAATCCGCGGACGTTATTAATATTGCTTTGCGCTTACGATATTAATTTATAGGTTTGTATTAATTAAATTTCTTTACACAAAATTGAGGTCATTTCCCATTAAAATGTTCACAAGTTTCGTAGACAGACAAAGGGAAACACTTTCCTGAAACGTGAACTAATGTGATCACTTTTAAGGGCTGAAAACATACTGACAGCAGAAGTTTTATTATGTTCGGTCCATCTTATAAAATAAGTAGTTTTTTTATGCACATCAGGATAGTGTTTGGCCTTCACCTTACCTGATGTCAAGGGACGATAAGGCCGAAGGTGGAGGCGCACTACACCCGGAGTCATCATCACTGTGGAACTGGCTATCTCACCCTCTAACAGCCAGAACACAACAATTTTTAAATTTCGTTATGGCATCAGACTTAGTTAAGATGGTGGTAGCTAGCCAGACGGACTTGAAATAAGCCCTACCACAAACCAAACCGAGTACCAATTGTACTTCCCTATGAATCCAACCTGGGACCCCAGCGTCTTACATGGGTGGGCGAACCCTAGACCACGAGGCGGTTAAAAGTTTGGGATTTTTGCAAAAGTATACCTATTCATTCTAGATCATTTGATTGTTAAGCGGCAAAATTAATAACTAACACCCCTCCCCCCCCCTACTGAAAAGTGACCCGTTTTACAGATTTTTTCGATTTTCAGGAAAATTTTAGAAACTAGGATGAAACGGTCAAGGACTAATTTTATTAATGTCTACATGACATCTCACTATACTCAACTTCGTACAAATGGACACATTTCCGACGTTTTTGGTCATTACTGAAAAATTATTTGTCACGGAAATAAACTCCTCAAGAGACAAGTAAACTTTTTTGTTTCTTTTTAAACATTTTGTACGACGTTACATGTTTCGTTTTTGTTCTGTACCCTTAGCACGAACAGCTATCGAGAAAAAAAACGCACGTAAAATTACTCGATAGAGAATTATCTATGGAAATTTTAATTTCGCTATTCGGCGGTAGATGGCGTTGTACAAATTTCCAGTATAAAATTGCACTATCGAATGATTTTACGCGCGTTATTTTTTTCGATAGCTGTTCGTGCTAAGGGTAGAGATATCTTTTGCCTTGATTTTAACAATTTAAAAACAATCAATTAATTCAAGAGCGATTTTATAATTTTGTAAATAGTAAAATTGACTAATTAAAAGAATCATGTTATATAGATATTAAGTATAATAAAATCAATTCATAACATCTTGCTAGGTAATATTAATTTCAATGCAACTGTTAAATTATGAAAATTTTCCTCATACTTATTTTAAACAAAACAATTAGTTTCGTTTATGATTAAAGTTAAACGCAGTACCACCGATATAAATCACAGCGTTAGTAATCTGGGATTGTTAATTGCAGAGCGAGAAGTTTACAACAGATACTTACCCCCAGAGCCAAGTTTCTGTTTAAAATATGTTTATTATTGGATTAGTTTCCGCGAATAATTTATTAAGGGCCAAGGAAGTTGGGAGTTCCGACGCTGGCATTAGCTAAGTACATAAAACTTGCAGTCCTTTGTCTTGCTGCGAAAGAGATAAGGATGGACGACAGACTTGCGCAATAAACAAACAAACAATTTCGTATCTATAGCATTTATAATTTCACTCGTGTCTCTATTTCTTATGGGCACACTATACTTTGAAATAAAACACACAAACACGCATACGTATACACCCATAGACACACACACACAAAACACAATAATATGAACAAAACTATTTTACTAACTATTTTCCGAATTTAGGTTTAATTTAAATGGGTTATTTTATCATTTCCCGACGATTCCTCCTCTTTTCAAGGAAGGGACTTCCTGTGGCTACGCCACGGTCCCTTTTATTTTATCTCACTCACGCACATGTCCTTTTATCCTAAAAAGTGTAAAGTGTTAATAAATGGATTAAGACTTAGACACGTCTTTGTGATTACATATTAATATAATAATTTAAGCAATCATTATTAGTCGTATGACACACATGCCTAGGTTAAGTGTGTGGTTATGAGTGGTGTGTGTGAAAGATAAGTGTTTTTTTTCATTAGAGCTAGCGCACACGAGCAACTTTTGTCTCCGCAACTAATTTGTCTCTCACATCTACGGGTTTGTATGAAAGTGCACACATAGCGACGCGACAGCCTTTCATACAAATCATGTGAGAGACAAATTAGTTGCGAAGATAAAAGTTGCTCTGTCTTATGTAGTTAAGTACTCATTCTCGATTTCATCCCGACCTACACAATAGTGTGCCAGATTAGACGCGTTGTGGTAAGGCGCTTTGAGCAGGCCAATCTATTTTAATTGTACAAGCCTTGTTTTCGGGAGATGAATTTCGGCTTCGTCTTAAGGTGAGATAAGGGTGCGTAACGAGCCACCCTGTGGCTCAACGTCAAGTGTTACGGTATCAGGGCTGCGACATAAACGCAGGTAAATCGTGAATAAGTGAGGAAGGGTAAGTGTTGTAACGTTGTAAGTTATTAATGGAGGCTATCACACCACGGCTTAACACCCTAAGTACGGTATCAGCTTGTAACGGATCTAAGTTATGCATTTTATGACTTAACCGTGTGAATTACGGCAATTTTGTATTTAAGTGGAACGTGAAGTCACGTCTATGTACATACATGGAGATGGATTCGTGAAACTTTAATGAATTTCATATTTCTGCTGAAGCGCTTGAATCTTACGTGTCTTTCAAATAGTTTTTAACATTCCAAGGATATTTGAAAGTTTACGGTGCGAAATTTTATATTTTTTTTAAGTTTATTTTTTTCAGTATATCGGCGATCAGGGGTCGAATTGCGTAAGATAATCGTATTCATTTGACAGTTCATATCGTATTCCATCGGTTGCATTTTGTATGGGATGACATATATTATGATACAATATGAACTGTCAAATGAAAACGATTGACTTTACGCAATCACCTAGCAGATCATAAACTTATTGAAGGATCTTCAAACTAAACTTTCTAAAACCAATTTCGTTTAATAAACTATAACTTTGTAGGTATAAGTTACAGCCAATTTGTAAAGTTAAGCTGCAGAATTGATTATTGCAATGGCAAAGTTGAAGTTCTGATGAAGTTTAGTTTGAAGATAGCTAATAAGTATTTAGGTATAAAATATTTACTAATATTATAAATGCGAAAGTTGTTTGTTTGTTACGCCTTCACGTCTTAACTACTGAACCGATCATCAAAAAAATTAAAAAGGCGATAGTAACACGTTTCGATTAGCTGGTCGATATAGTATCCTAGGACTTTTTCGATAAACGCTTATATTATCGAATCGCCACCTCATTGAAATTAGTTTTGCGATTCGATTTTACAAGCGATTGTCGATAAAAAGCCCTATGATGAAACCCCATAAGCCGATTTGCTGTTCGGTGAAGCGATTGACCAAGAAACTGAGGACACGAAAGGCATTGTCTCAATTTACTGACGCAGTTCAATCCACCACAACTCTAGACAACGATACTATTGGATACTATTCAATGTCAATTTCTGTTCGGTTTTAACGACCCTAGGTCAGCGGTGAAGAGGTTAAATTACACCCGGATCTTACAAGTCTAGGAGAGCGACTGAAATTAAATGAAACAAGTAGTGCTTAACTACACTGAGAGACATAGAGACATTTCATTTGAAAACTATGATTATGATATTGTACCTACTTAATAGGTAGGTATATAATATTTATGAAAATATATAATAGTTATTAAGTACAATTTGGATCATACTGTTTAGTTGATTAAATTAATTAGGTATATAATTAGTCAATCAAATTAATTATTACTGATGCGGATGAAGTATATTGAACAATTTACTAGTCTAGTGAACACTGAACCCTTGTTTGACTGAACACCTTCGTGTTACATTAAATTCTCTACTCCCGTTGGCACAAAGCTACAGAGTACATGTACCTATACACCTAATATGTATGTTCGTATAACCAGAATGATGTTTCATTTTCCTTATCATAAACACAGTTCAATGAAACTCCAAAATAAGAAATCCCTTCGAAAAATGAGCGACCTGTAATAACTTAATTTAAATGCACAACATAAGCCGCGCCATTTCATTACTCCCGTCACTCGGCTCATTAATTCGGCCCTTTCACAGCATTATTTTATCCTGACACATCACTTGGAGTATAATTAAACGTCCGCAGTGGTTGTGCCCAGAGTTATCTTGCCTAATCCACAAAAACCGTTTGCAGGAGGCCGCAAACTCGCTAAAGGCCGCGTAACCCCAGAAATCCTGGCCCTCCCCGCACATTTATTTTTTGGCAACGCAGAACACTCGTGACCAATATGAATGTGATACAATTTGTCAGGTTTACGCTGTTATTTGTACGTGAGGCGCGCGCAGGTGTTACCATACCCAGGGCGCCGTTTCATAGAATAATAATGACGGATTCGACTTGAGAAGTCTTCACCCGCCCGAGGCGATGGGAACACTCAGTTAGCTAATGCCTCAGTTTGAGGCACGAGTATGAGTTACAAACTGGAATTCAGATGCAGACGTGTAAAACGGCCCGTTTATTGTTGTTACGAAGACGTATCAAAGTCAAAGTGAAACAGCCTCTTCGCTTAAATTTTAATTACATCAGACGTCTTAGCAGATTAATATGAAACAATTAAAATTAATGTGACTTGGAGCTGTTTCGGTAATATGAGATTTTGAAGAAGGTTAAAGACTGTAACCTTTCTTTTGTATCCAAACTTATGAAATTATAAGTTGTAGAACTAATTAACTAACGAACTAAGTTAAAATTGATTAGATACTTTGTTTAAATCTTCGATTCTGTTTAATATACTTGAAAAGACTTCGTGTATTTTTAGTTATAAGTTTAAAAGCTATAACTCATACTAAGTACCTATATTTCGGTGTAGGTATGTATCTATTAATTTACGATTGGCGAAACGTAAAACGTGATCCGCCGCAATGTTAATAAATAATGCATGCTTGATATGAATGAATGAATAAATACTTTATTGTTCACCATAATAAATACATACAAGGACAGTACAAAGTGGAACAATTGGCGGCCTTATCGCTGAAAAGCGATTTCTTCCAGGATATGATAATAGAAACATAAATACCGAGAGTTAAATTATCTAAACTCGGGTAGTGCCAAGGCCAGTTTGTAGCAGACATCTATTCTAGTACCCCACATTTTTACAAAAACCATAAAAAATAGTTTCCCGGCTTTTATTTCATTTTCAGTTCATTTTATATGGAATTCCAACTTTCGAACTCATATATCAGTTAGGTATAAGCAATAAGTGAAATTACGTGGAGTATTATTATGAGCGCCGATATTGGAATCGTCTGGGCCGACTGGGAGACGTCTGTAAAGCTCCGGCCAAACGTGCGCGTCGGCGAAGCGGGACGCCTTGGCCACGACATCACCGCGAGCGAATCATGCGTCTTGCGTCTCGACTCGACAACTGCGCGATGTCTCAAACGCTAGCCGTCGCGACCGCGCAGTGGTTGCCGACATGCATCGCGCACCAAGCGTCCAAGCGTCCCGACTGGTGCCCTTGTTCGCTTTACGTCATTATTCTCTTTACGGCAGATTAGCTTTTAGACAGAAATTGTACAGTCGATGGAGAATGTTACCTCTATATTTTCACTTTTTATTGATAATTACTTACTATTAATCAGTGGGAACACTTGGTGGGACAAAGTGGAATAATTCGCGCCGTAATGTCTTGGCCGAGAGGGAAGTGTCTAGATCGCGAAACCAAAAGAAGAGAATTGTATTATTTATTTATTTATGGAAAACAAACAGCATTTATATAATAATTATAGTTAAGGTAAAACTAGATCAAACATGCCTTTTTAAGTTTTTACAGATAGAAATTAAAACAATCCAGAAAAAAAAGATGAAAGAAGAAAAACATGCATTAAGACTAAGACTAGGAGCAAAATTGCTTTATAAATAGTACCTACATATTATGACCGTTTGTTTCCTTAATAAATAAATAAAAAATAAGAAATCGTACCACATTGTAGTCGCGTAGGCATAACTATGGCGTAGGTGTGCAAAGTGCCATTATGATTACAAGGGCAGCGTCCCTCGCGCGATTGACGCTCCCACTTCGCAGTCACTTTGGGCGCGCATATTTGGTCGCTCAGGTTTGGCCGGAGCTTTATATTCATATCTGGATTCCCAGGCGTACTTCACATGTAAGAGATTTAATAAAAATTCCCTGGTATCTAGAATCTCAGCTGCACTGGCGAATTGCGCTCCTTTTGATTTAGCTCTATGAACAGAACGGCATACCGATGCAATTTACCGATAAATTTTAGCTATAGGATTTTATGGTGTTATAGAAACGCCTTTCTTTTGAATAAAAGAGAACATAATAAATTACATTCTCTCCTTTTAATAGAATTTGACAAAGCAATCAACGAACTTCCTAAATAATTTCAATTCATTTGCTGTTATTATAAAATAACATTGTAAGTAAGTAAGCCCATATGCTCATTTATTTTTATTTAAATCGAATAAAATTATATTATAAAGTTCAGAAAACACATATTTTTACCCCACTATAGAATCTTTTTTTAAAGACATTTACGGCCATAAAGAGACATTCTAACATAAGGAAAATTAGTGCCTTGCTAGTCAAATACAAACAGAACCTTTACAAAATATAGGTATTTTTCCATTTAAAAATCCTTAAACCTTCTTACAAAATTCACTTATAAGCATTTCAAGTTACAAAAGCGTTTACTTGTCAACTCCAACAAAAGTTTAATATTAGTTTTCAAGTGAGTTTAGTTCCGAATAAATGTACTGTTTTAAATTCTGAACGCGCGAGCTGCGCGACGAGCTTTATGTGTGTTTCACTGAAAATTTTGTGGGACTGTGAATAGTTTTATTGTGAAAATAAGGAAAATAAGGTAAACTTTGAAATAAATATCGCTATAAAAATAGTCGTTTTTTTGCTGCAAACAAGAGTGCGGATACTTATAGACTTAATAAATGGGTTAAGACTCATCAGATAATTTAATTTGTCAGCTGAAACAGGTAGCTAATAGGCTAGTTGACAAAATTTCAATAACTGCTTAATATTTTAGCTTATTAGGCATTTTATCGAAAAAAAAGGTATATTTATTTTTAATCGAGCGTTTACATTATAAACTTCGCGTTTTAAAAAACCAATTTTAATTTGGTTCCAAAACGCACAAGACTGTCATGGCGTCTTGAATGACGTCACGCCGTGCGAAACAAACCAAAGAGCGATCGTGTCTTCGTACGTTATAGCTAGTTTTTATCGTTTAAAAATGAATTTCTCATATTATAAGTACAGTATGATAGCACGACTATAAAAACGCCAAACCAGTTATTTATATATGTTCCAAACAATGGAGAAATACGGAAAAAGTGGCTAAAACTTGCGTTCGGTTGTGGTTAGGTTGCACTCGGAGTGTAGGTTTGGAACGCGCCTCCGGTAGTGATACTCGAAACGTCAAAGACAAGATTGGAGTTTCGCACGGCGTGACGTAACGCTTTCTGATTGGTGTTCACTGTCACGTGACTAAAGGTTTCATTTTACGAAATTTATTTTTTAAAAATATTATTAATCTTTAACGCTGTTAATAATTAAAATTGTTTGTTATTTACTCCATAAAATAATTAATCATTATAAACCCCTATCCATTATATTTATTCTTGATGGAAACAAGCCTATTATGGTGGAATAAAGCAACTCACATACATAATTACAAACATACATACACCCTGAACACAATTGACACAATTCATTCTTCTTTTTCAGTCATGTAAAAAGTACCTAATTAACGAAAAAAATTAATGCATGAAATATTTATTTATTTATTTGCACAAGCTTAACACTATTATTACAGGTCTAGACCTAATGCAATAGTGTAGCTATATTAATGAAATCAGTACATTATTAATTAATTTTACATACCTACTTACATAAAATACCTATATTATTATTATACATTATTAATTAGTTGCCAATTAAACATTTTAATTTAGTATATTATAGATTATAAGTGCCTACGATAAATTCTCATAAACTATTTAATATAACTATTATATCATATTATTTCATTAAAGAAATATTATTATCTACATATTTTCATTAAAGTAATACAAAGACCTACCTTTAATTTTTCGTGAACAAAGAATCTTTTAGATAAAAACTTTCTAACGAAATCCAATATTCGTAGATGCAGCGATTTCTTTAAATCGACTAACCTACTTACAAGTCGTTTCCTAATCTAGTTCCTAGACTTAAACTAATAGTTCCCTAGTTTTTAGTAACAGTGGAGCCAACTGCATAGTTAAAGAACTTCTGTACGAGTGTCAATTGAAGTGGAACGTCCAACTAGATTAAACGTGGATGCACCGTTTGTAAACTCAACTCATTCATAGATGCGCTAACTTTGTAAACTACTAATTGTAAAGATAAACTTTTTAATACCGCCTTATTATTGAGACTTGTGTGATTTAATAATGGGCATCAGTAAAGTTTGCAATTAATAATAACGTAATAAGCTATAATAGGTTTATATTATTTTATAATAGGTTTTTTTAAATATGTTAACTGAACAGATAGTCAGTCTAGTAACATTATAAGGCTGACCACAGACCTACCGGTTTATTGTCTTTGCTTTGCTATTCTACTTTGCTGTTTAATCCGCCGGCCAACAAGAGTTATTTTCAATCTATCGCATATTGGGATTGGGACCAGACCAAATTGGCAAGATAGCCATTTAGCTTGGTGTTATTTATCAAATATCATCGTCTGGGTTGCGAAGTAGGAAGCTTCTGGGAGATATGCCGCCCTGAACAATCTTCGATTGCTAAAAATAAATCGATCTTATTTTATATAAATTGTGAACAGGGTCGTGGGTGGCATCATTACTACCTGAACTATTTTTTTGTGTTTTCGTAACGATCGTTTAATGAACAAAGCTCACAAGATCATATATTATGTGAAATGTACTTAGATTGAAAATATGCGATAGATTGAAAATAAGCCTCTTGGCCGGCGGTCCATTGCCGAACAGCAAAACAAAGAAAAGAAACCGGTAGGTCTGTGATCAGCCTAAAACTATAAAAACAAGTTTTTGTACCTACATATTTAGCACGAACATCTATTGAGAAAAAAAACGCGCGTAAAAGTACCTACTCGATAGAGTAATTAATAATTCTCTATGGGAAATCTCATTTCGCTTTTCGGCGGTAGATGGCGCTGTACAAATTGCCCATACAAAATTACTCTATAGAATGTGTCTGTGTTTTCAGGCGAAAATTGATAAACTATTTCAGTCAGCCTATCGACTCATTAGACCAAACAATACCTCAAAATAAACTACCAAACATCAACTTGTTTTTTCCATGCAAATAAATTTTAATAATTTTCTATAAAGAATGTTACTTCGTATAAATAAGTGAGTAAATAACTAGCAAGATCCTGCAGGAGTGTTACTGTAACCTTAAAGTTACGCTTTGCCCGGGCACTAAATATATACTTTGTCTCGCAGAAGCGACGCTCTGACAACAGAATGAACAAATTTCTTGTGAAGACAAAAAGTTTCCTTTAGCGTTTTTACGACGATGTTCGAAATTTAAAACCCGCCCCCCAACACATAAACTGCGCCCCCGCGTGTTAAAAAGCTGTGCGTGCAAATGGTGAACCAGCGTAAATCTTTTGTTCTAAGCATTTACATAATCTAGTTGTTCATTATTCCTGTGCTCTGGCCGTCATCGAAAACAGCCCCCCCTCTCGACGGAAATTGACGGGATCGAGTTCACATTAGGATCGAAAAAACGTCAAAAACCTGTTATTTTACATTGAAAACGGTTTCCATAGTACCGTTTTGATGTTTACTCGATTCGAATTCGATCTCGATAATCTCGATCGCGTCGGGAGTAACCCCCGTCACATGTTTTGTTGCGCTAGGAACTTACTTGGTGTACTGAATATACTGTATTGAATACTGCCACAGAGTATATAATATATAGCCTGATTTGGCCTGAGATTGCCTGTACGTAATGTCTATGTGTGCGTAGACATTATTGATCGATAGCGCGCACGGAAAACTGCGATTTGTTCCGAGCGGCTCTTCTTTATATTTTTCGTCCCACGTGTGTATTCCATCCATAGCTGAAAAGTTACGCCTCACCCGATCGCAACTAGGCATGCACTTTGCTGCGTTGCGATCGATATAACTTCGTATACGTGCAGTTTCTATCAAATAAGACTGACTGAAACGGCGGGCTTTACACATGTAAGTGCAGTTCGACGAATTTAATATTCTTCCGACGAGAGCTTTTATGGTTTAATATTTTTTGTGAATTTTGAAGTAGATGTATCTTTAACAGTACATAAACTTTTCTTATTAATGATGTGATGCCAATAATTTTATTGCATTTTTTATGGTATGGTATCAGGGGGCTGATTGTCTAATTTCAAAACCTATCGCAATCGCTTTCAGGATGTGATACATTGATGCTTCTTTTTAGCACAAATAAAAACTTACCAATGTAATGCAGCAAGGTGTCACATCCATCTGTCAAATGAAAGCGATTGCGATAGATTTTTAAAATTAGACAATAGTAGCCCAGATTATAACAATTTTACGTAAAAGGATAACTGTCAAAGAAGTATCCTACCCAAGTATTGTTGTATGATCTGTTGTATATTATTACGTACGACATATTATGAGACAATAGAATATTGTATTACGTTACGAATCTATATAAGTAGTATTAATCATATGAAATAGCTGAAGCGAACTCAACTTTGTAGCACGCCAGACAAATCTCTGTGGTTTATGGTGTGTTTTTCAAATATTTAATTTGTATTTTGTTAATTAAATAAATAAATAATAAAAAAAAAACGTAAAATTATCTAAACTAATACCGTAGGTACTCAATTTATTGTATCAGAAACATTGAAATTTTAATATAGGTGTTTTAAAAGTTATTGAGATAATTATGATAATCGTACGTGCATATTTATTATGCCATGCCATGCCATGAGATGAAGATCCTTTGATGGAATATGGCACTGTCGACATTGTTATTCAAAAGCGATGACGGTTTATTTGCCAAAATATAATGTTTTAAAAAAAAACTGTGACGAATTCTTTCCCGAAAGTCTAGCAAATGAAGTGGGTTGGTTTCTCTAACGTTTTAAACTGGCTGAATACTTACAAACATTCACCGCAAACATCAGTGATTAGCTTAGTGAATAGGGACTGCTCTGCACACCACAGAATAAATATAGCTTAAGCAGTAACGCAACTTCATTACAAACGTCTGAAACACTGTCGCTACGAGAGCTTATTGAGAAGTTGAGTAGGTTCTTATATTAATTTACAATGTATTTAATCGCAGCGTCAGTCAGCCACCCTCCAAAGAACTGGAAAAAATACCTGTACGTCGAGGAATGGGAAGTGAAGACAATGCACTAAGCTTTAAGCAAGGTTCACAGTGCAGCCAGCCAGTCAAAGTGCCACGTCGTGTAAAAGACCATGGAAATGATAAAGGACATAAAATTGGGTAAAAACAAACACGAGTATCTTGGCACTTTTTATTTGTTATCAAATTATTGAGTTATGTAAAGGACCAATGTTAACTACGTGAGCGTGGACTAAAATGGAAAACACGTTTTTACAACAATGAATAATGTATTTCTAGTATCGGCACAAATAATATCGGTTACAGACAGCAGTGACAGCTATGTTATTTTTCGTTTAGCCTACAACAATATTATATTCTCTATGACGACCAGCCAGTTTCCAACATCCCCACCCCCAGTGAAACACTAACAATCAATCGTTGGAAAGTGGCTGGTCGACGGAGCTTAAAGGTAAAAGCTTACGGGCTGGGCGGCGTAAGGTTCCCCCTTTAGTTATGACTTCAGCGACGCGCACAGCTCCGTCAGCACCCCTAAATATTTTAAGGACTCTTCCTAGTGGCCATAGACCCCGCGGCAAAGAAGAGTCCGCGATAAGCACGACGTCCCCCTCGGAAATAGCCAGAATGCCGCCGCGTGGTCCTCTAGGTCGCAATGTAGGCAAGTACTCCCGCAGCCACCGCAACCAAAAATGATCAGCCAAACGGAGTGTCTGCCGCCAATCACATCGCCTTATCAAATCCGAGTCTGTGAGCGACGACGACCATGGACTGATAGATGACGATCCAAGTATAAAATGGAAAGGGGTTATGGCTTCCGGAGCTTGCGGCGAGGGTGATATATACGTGAGCGGTCTTGAGTTTACTATTCCTTCTACTTCGGCTAGTAAGGTGGTCAAAATCTCTTCCTTGGGAGATTTGGTCTTTAGGGTGTACCTTAGGGCAGTCTTTACAGTTCGGACCATACGCTCCCAGGCCCCTCCCATAAATGGTGATGCGGGAGGAATAAAGCGCCACTCGATCTTGTGGTTCGTAGCGTATTCGCGCACATCGTCTCCGTGCAAAGCTCGTAGAATTCGATTGGCACCGACAAAGTTTGTACCGTTGTCGGACATGATGACTGATGGAGATTATGCCCTCCTGGGTGTGATTCCATATCTCAAGAAGAGATACAACTTAATGCTTGCTTTCCATTAATTTTTTTACCCAAAATGTCAAACTGCGCCATATGTCCGCCATTATGTGACGTCACGCTTCCACGATCTATAGGTCAATACTTACTGCGAGAATGGTTTTAGCAAATATCCATTCGCGCAAATATCCCGCACAAGTGATTCGAGCAAGTGACTTCCGCGCAACTCTAAACAGACCCCAAGTCGATTGTATGACGTCATGTTTTTTCGTCAGGCTAAATCCCTGATGCTTATAGTTCGAACCCTGTAACGCTATCGTTCCAGCTGCTTCCGCCGGACATCGAGAATGTCCTTGAGATCTTGAGAGGGCTTCGTTACTCGAGATACTGATTGCCATAATATGTACTGTGACTGAACACAAATGTAGCGGTAATAGATATTACACTGCTCTCCAAGAAGCTATGTGGCGGATTGCAAGTTCATTTGATCCCTATTAGTAACCGCCCGTTTACTGAAACATACGGAGTAAAGTCACTGCTACGAAATGTTTATTAAATATTTTTATGGTAAGTATAAATAATAAATAAATAAAGCTGTCACGCAGTCACGCATTCGGGCGTTCTGCGTTCGCGTTCGCTTTCTGCGTTCGTTTGCAATGTATAATTTATTTAAACATATAACCACACAGAACATGAAACGCAAATGCGATACGTCCGCCGAAGGCCAAACCAAACCAAACCCTGACTAAAACCTGAAGCACATTGAGTTTACAAGTAGGTACAAGTATCTACTTATAATAAAACAGGGAGATAGAACAATTAAATCAGTCAATTATTTATTAGTAAAACAGGTAAAGCAAATAGCTCACTGCTAGTAGCCATAGAATCAAATTAAATGCAAAAAGCAGCAACAATATTACCCTGCACCGGGTATATACAGGGTGTCCTAAAACTTTTGCCATACAAAGATAAAGTACCTTAAATATTGAAGTTAGGAAATACTGTAAGAAGAATTCATTTTGATTTCGAAATTTTTGCAAAACACCTTGCCTTAACCAGAAGACAAACCCACCAAATATGAAAAAAAAACGATGCCGATTGAAAGGGTTAGGTACTCATTATTAGGATTATTTTTTCTTGAATAACACATCATCTTAAATAAAAAACATCATGAAATTGAACTTTTAAAATTTAATTAATACGTAATATATCGGTTTGTATATCGAATACGATTTTTAAAAAATCTTTGAAAGTAGTAACCATTATTTTTAAAAACATAATGAAGTTTTCTTGCAGTCAAATGATGATGGGCAAAAATGTATGGACCGTGGTACCAGCTCCAATAGCTATAACCAATATATATTTAAAAAAAATGTTTAGATGTGAGATCTGAGACTGGTACCCATAGTAAAAGTTGTTGGTCTTGATAAGACCTTTCAAATGACACTACTAGCTTAACTATTGGAACCCTGTACCATTCTGCCCATTGTAATTTCCTATCTTCCCTATTTAAAGTACTTTCCCTCCGTGTGGCAAAGTTTGGTGACACCCTGTATATAACTGTAGTATAACTTCATTTTCTTACCCGAAGTATTACTTATCCTCTTTAACAAGGTTTTGCTGAGGTTAGTTATTTATGCTTGAAAAAGCCGAGCAATTTCCAGTGCAACAAGAAGATTTCAATGTTTAACTTTTATACTTTTTTGTATTATGTAGCTGCACTGGGCAGTACTTAAATTGTTTAATTCAAATACAAACACTTTATACTTAAATGATTATTTTCAAAGAAATAATTAGTAATTTAATACAAAATGATGTTGTAGTTTCTTAAAGAAATAGCGCGATATAGGGCATAGTCACTTCACGGGAATTTAATGTGAACATCAATAGAATATTTTTCTCCTAATGCAATAAGACCCCATTTAAAAAGATGAAATCACAATACAGATCTATCAATAGTTCAAACAATAGCCGATTATTACCGATCACGACTCACATTATTTAGAATGATATTATTTTTTTCATTATTATACCTATCATTTAACTGAAGGTATAATAATGAAAAAATATTTTTTTTAAATAGATTCGATCATTTGACTCTTTGTTTCAAGCCTTAGCTTTTATGTTACCATATGAAACATGAAAATGCTACACTACAGATCAACTTTATTCGAAGCCAAACAAAGATCCTTTTTCTAAACCCATAAATTCTGTATGTTGCCAATGCGAAAACGATTGATACCACGATAAAAAGCGAATAGTGCGACATTACGGATTGTATCTGGGAGTGATTTAGAAACCTCGGAGGTGGAAACAAAGCCGCTCGGTGTCGACCACAATGCAGCCAAAACGTATATTAACTGACCGGTTAGAATAGACAACGTGGAAGATAGCGGTTTGATAGAACAATTTGAGGTTAATGTTGTTAAAATGTCTCAACTCAACTCATTCTTTATCACATACTCAAAGAATCGCAATGAGGCGGATCGCGAAAAGAAAATACGTTTTATGTGAATATTATACCAATGTTTTCTATTTGTTTTTTATTCTAATTGCCGTAATTCTATTTCGTAATTAATGTTACGAATATTTCCCATATGTACTATGTCCAAAATCTAGAACGATCTTTATTTTTAGTCGCCGAAAACATTCTGTTAAACTTTTCCGTGTTATTGCTGTCACTTTTTTGACAATATTGTTTGACAGAGACAGGATCACATTTTAACATGTGTTTAGTTAAACAGCGTTTAAAAATCTTTTGTAATAACACGGTTTGTATTTAATTTTGGGGGCTACCTCAACAACAACATATACTTACGTGACATTTACTCGAAAACTAGAAAAAGACTACCTACCGAAAATTTTGAACCCAAATTTTTTCGAAAAGAAATGTTTTTCGTATCGAAAAATTTTGGATTCAAAATTTTATTCAGCCATTTCGAAAAATGTTCAAAAATGTCACAAACGCGTGGTCTACAGCTCACAGCACTGAGCAAAGCGTTATTACAGACGATTTGATAAAGACCGGCGTGTACTTCAGTCGTGGCCGGTTAATAACTGGGATTCGACCGCCTGTAACCGCTGATAACGATAGCCGAAACCTAAGTTCAATGAGAACTGCGGTGAATGGGTACAGTCGATAGCTATAGGTACCCCTAGTTCGAGGATATGCAAACTATTAGAATAATCGTCATCGAAGACTAGCTCGTCGACTGTACCGTATGTAAACTTGTTCTAAGTACTGATGACTACCTATAACATACTGATATTATCAACTGATTTTTGAGTCATCAGTTGTAAGTTGTTAAAAAACAGTGTCGTCAAGAAGTCAAAGAGTAAAAAAAATTGTAAGGTATTCGTATTCTTATTCTTACGAACTAGGTAACTACCGTTTGCATGTAGTTGCGTTGCTGCTCTAACTTTAGAACCAAATTATTTAAAAATACTTTCTCCAGGGGACATAGGTCGAAAAAAAAATTTTTTCGCCGAAAAAGAAAGGCAACATTTTAATGAAAGAAAGAAAGAAAAAAATATATTTAGTGACCACTTACATTCAATAATCTTTTGCAATTACTTTTTGTATGGGGAGTATGAATTTTTGTTTCGTTTTTCGACCTATGTTCCTTAGAATATGTTGTTCAGTTTAAGCAACACTCTCCTGTACACTTAGCACGAACAGCTGTCGAGAAAATAAACGCGCGTAAAATTACTCGATAGAAAATTATCAATGGAAATTTTAATTTCGCTATTCGGCGGTAGATGGCGTTGTACAAATTTCCAATACAAAATTGCACTATCGAATGATTTTACGCGCGTTATTTTTTTCGATAGCTGTTCGTGCTAAGGGTACTGTTTTAGTATTGTTACATAATTTGCCATTTGGGTCCACCTTATCAATAAGTAATATTATATCAACTATGAAGACTATGAGACCTCGGAATCAAATCGGCCCGTTCATTCGTATAAGAGGATTGAGGCGTCAGCGGAATAGAGGGAATTCGATTATTGGTTCATTATCACCGCTTTACAAATCTGTCCAGAGAGCTTACAGGCACCAATCTTCAAAGTTCATTAACGATAAATGATTCCTTAGTTACATTTATAACTGACTTGGTAACATAATTCAAAAAAAGATTTTATGTAGAACTAGTGACTCGCCCTCGCTTCGCTTCGTTGTGAACTATAGGATTATATCCTATTATATACTATCTTATATCTACCTATCTACAGTATATTATTTGAACTGACATAAACGACAACTTTTTGTACATCGGCAACACCAAACTGAAATAAAATAGGTAAGTATGTTAAAATGTACGCAATCTTATATTGCGAAAAAAAAACAAAAAACCGACTTCAAAAAACCTACCTCTAAAAAGCAAGAAATAATATTCGTAATAATAAAAATACGACTATTGAAGTCGGGTGGGGCTGGATTACAAATTCCTTTTTTTTTATTCTAAAAGCCCCACCCGACTTCAATAGACGTATTTTTATTATTACGAATATTATTCCTTGCTTTTTAGAGGTAGGTTTTTTGAAGTCGGTTTTTTTTAAACAATTTTTTATTTTTTTATTTTTAGTGTAGGTCTGTACCTTGTACGTAAGGTATATTATAATATGTAGAAAAATCGGCTCAGCCAAACGTAAGATAATCGCGGAGAAACATACTTAAATACGGGTCAAACTGAGAACCTCCTTTTTTAAGTCGGTTAAAAAACTACACTTAAGATATCCCTCTTCCAACAAAAAAATAATTATCTTATTCAGTTCATAAACAAAGAAGTAATACGACCAATCATCGAGGTAATACACACAAAACCATACTATTTTCGTGCTTTTTTCAAAATTACTTAAAAAGTACTGAACCGATTTCCAAATTTAAAAAAATGGGACCAACTTGGGAGCATACCTAATGTAATAACGTTTGAATCATTTCAATCGGTCCAGCCGTCTTCGAGTAATCGGTGGACATACACAAAAAAAAACAAATATACAGACGAACATAGAACCTCCTCCTTTTTTGGAAGTCGGTTAAAAAGTGGCCAGCCAGAACACATTTTTATCTACGCACTCAGATTTAAGAAATATTGAGAAAACATGAAATGTGCGAGCGAGAGAGCGGCAAAACGTGGACGGCCTCCAAATACTGTAACTGAATTTTAAATTGATCTGAATTGTCCAAAAGTACTAATTGTTTTCAGAAACAATTACCATTTTATTACAATGTTAACTTCATTGAATAGGTGGCGGCCATTTATACAGGGTGTTTAGTAATAGCCTTATAAAGCCGAATATGGTAGATAGGGACCATCAGACTGAACAACTTTATTATGGGACCAACTCCTGAAATCGCGAAAAAAATCAGCTGTTTCATCAAAAAATTAAAAACAAAAATATCAAAATGTATGAAACAGCTGTTTTTTTTTCGCGATTTTAGAGTTGGTCCCATCCCATAGTAAAAGTTGTTCGGTTTGAACTTTGATGGTCCCTATCTACCATATTCGGTTTTATAAGGCTATTACCAAACACCTTGACCTATTTTATGCTCAACCAAGCTAAGTTACCCTTAATTAGTACCGACGCAAAACTGAAGCAAAACTGGTTTCTGTATAATCGGATTATAAACTTCATTTTAAAAAGGAACTTTATATTTCTGACAACTTTAGGTCATTAAAAAAATTTTAGAGGCAGCATCACTGAAAAACTGATAAGCTAACTAATACTAACTTTTAAAAGTTGGTGTTTTACAATTTAATAAAATAATTGAAGGCTCAAAACATGAATATAAAAAACCGGCCAAGTGCGTGTCGGGTGGTATCAGACTTCGCATATTGAGGGTTCCGTACCAAATAGTTAGGAGCCGGGGCTTTTTTTGTGCTACGTGTTTGACTGCAAAATTAAGTTGATTTGTAATAAGGAAAATGAAGAAATTTAACACTTATTAAAATTTTGGTAAAACTTACGTAGTAATAGGTATACATCATCACCAAATTTCATAGGTCTTTGGAAGTTAAAAATCTTCGGAACAATGCAAAAAAACTAATTTTGGCGGCTTCTCATGTCTTTGTTTTCTATTATTGTTTAAAGCAAAAAATACATTCTTTGTTGACATAATGAGCTCTAAACAATCATACCCCACACGTTTGGTTAAAATCATTTTTTTTCACGGCCTCCTTCCCTCGTGTGGGAGCCACCTTCACAATATTTTAAAATATTTTTATACTTTACTTGCTTTGCAACGGTTAAGCTGCTAGAGCTTTGTGACAGACTACGAGCAGACAGACAAATCGAAAAATTTCATTACATAAACAGCGTACACACAATTTTAGGCGTCCGCTGTTTCAATAGTATAGTCCTATTATGATAATTAATATTAGAAAAAAAATACTAGAAAAAACCGACCAACTCGGGACGGGACTCGAACCCGTCATAGTCATAGTCCTATTATCGATTACTTATATTAAAGCAAAAAGTATTATACTCTACAGTCTACATCTTACACATCTTGTAATAGAGCCTTCTTTACTGGTAATACGTCATACATTTCTCATACGAGAGTTATGTTTATCTATGGAGTGGAACACTTGTGAGAAATGGTGCGTGAAATTTCAAATAATAGGCGTTGCAGGTTGGCAGAGACAGTCTTCAAAGACAAATAGCTAATATTATGCCAACGAAGTATAAGTGAGCCTTTATAACGATTTAGTAGGAAATTGATGATTCAATTATTATTGTGATGGAAAATGACCTCACTTTAAATGTGGAGCTCTTTTTTCAAATGTTGACGACTCTGTATGAAATATACAGGGAGAAAAAAGCAGCCCTTGACGAGTTTCTTGCCGGTTCTTCTCGTTACAAGGTCTCCCGCTCAGGGTTTGCGAACCGATGGCGTAGCTTCTTTGACATTCACAAGGGCTTGTAACAGCCTAGACTAAATAAATTATTTTGAATTTTGGTGTCTAAATTACGGTTTGAATACATACATGCACAAAGCCGCGGCCGTCAAATGTATAAAAACTCTCGCAGTAATACTTATTATGACTCAATCATGATAAGTTCTTGGACCAGGTCCTTCACAGTATGGATAGCGGTTTTCAGGTGGACGCCGTGTATACTGATTACTCAAAGTGTTTTGATAAAATCTCACATCATGTTCTATTGCGTAAACTTGAGTACATTGGTATTCACGGCGACCTACTGAGATGGCTGCAGTCCTATCTTCGGAATAGGACTCAAGCGGTTACTGTGAAGGGCTACATATCTAGTTTTATACCTGTACCATCTGGAGTGCCCCAGGGCTCTCACCTCGGTCCCCTACTTTTTAACATCTTCATTAACGACGTTAATGAATGTTTTCTTAATTCTAAATTCCTTCTTTTCGCCGATGATACAAAAATTTTCACAGTTGTAAAATCGCCAGAAGATTGTATTGGCTTACAGGGAGATTTAGATCGGTTAAGCAGCTATTGCACTGATAACAAATTATCTCTTAACATAGATAAATGCTGCGTAATTTCATATAGTAGGAAAAAACATCCATTGGTTTTTAATTATAAAATTTTTGATCAAAATCTGAAACGATCGACCGAGGTGAGAGACCTAGGAGTCAATCTAGATAGTGAACTGTTGTTTTCGTCCCATGTAAATAAAATTACCGCTAAGGCCTACAGGATGCTGGGTTTTGTACTAAGGCAAAGTGTTGATTTTACTAATATTAAAACCTTAATGCTTTTGTATAATACTCTCGTAAGATCTCAGTTAGAATATGCATCGAGTGTCTGGAATCCACAGTATTCAGTATACATCAATTCTATTGAAAGGATTCAGAACAAGTTCATTAAAAGAATGAAATACAGGTTTAGAAACTTCAACGCAGATGATATTGTTCCCCTTACTCTGCGAAGAGAACATCATGATCAATATTTATTATTCAAGATAGTTAATAATTATGTCGATTCGCCTTATCTATTAAGTAAAGTTTTGTTACGATGTCCGAGGTTCAACATGAGATCATGTGATACATTTTCTATATCTTTTTGTCGTACTAACTATGCAGGTAACCGTTTTATACTAAGATCCATGAGACTTTATAATTCGAAGTATTGTCACATTGATATTTTCTGTACAAAGCCTAAAAAATTCAAAAGTCTTTTAATACAATAGTTTTCCCCTATCTGTACTGGCTTGCTGTCTTATCCGAATTTGTGTCCAATGTCTTTGGTTTTTATTTTTTCTACTTAATGTGTTTGTTTATTCAACTTTAGATACCAATGTGTAAGCTATTTGTGGAAACTGTTTTGGCAAATGTGTGATTCAATTGTGGTACCCATATTTATTGTAAAATTGCTGTTTGTTTCCCTAATAAACTAAAATAAAATAAAAATAAAAATTTAAAATATTACCAGCAATGAAGGGTATTACGGTCGTAATAGAGTTCAAAAATATTAAGTTTAATCGTTAACAATATTCAATACTTTTACCAAGTTTGCTACGAGCAACTTTATGAACTTAATACTGTCTTCTTCGAATCAGAGAGAGAGTTCTTTGAATATTATTATATATTTAGCCAGCGAACAAAATAATAAAGATCTTTTCTCGATCAAACTAATAAAAAATTTCATGTTAACAACTGTTTTGTTATCACATTATAATGTAAAGTTCAGCCCTATTCTATTACTCAATAACTTAAGAGGGTAAGCTACATGAGACTTCTCTAGCGCTGTAGCTTTATCAAATTTTGCCACTCAGAAATATTGTTTACTAGTGCGAGATAAGCCCTCGGCTGCTACTGCGCTCCACGGCCTCGGCGAGCCAGTTGCGCCGAACGGTATTCTATTTTTTTTTTTTTTTAAGATTTTTGGCTTGGATGCAAAGTCCTTTAAGCCATCTCTTGGTGACTTCTCATTTCTTTTACAACTTTTCTATGGTAGATTTTATATAATTGTAAAATGGTACAAAGTTTTTAGAACTTTTTAAATAGTCTTGTAAGCGGCGGGTTTCGTTATTTTCACTAGCACTATTATCATTAGTAGTATCACTGGTATCACTTTCATCCACTGACAGTTACTACGTACCTAGTAATAGGGATGTTGACTAATGAATAAAATAACGAAATACTAATAAAAATCGTAAACATATTAAACTTTTAGAGTAGCTTGTATACCTCTTGGTTTTATATATTGCATATTATTTGTGACCCTTCAAAGTTGGGTGGACAAGTCCATTTAAAAAGTATAAAATTTATTAAAATAAATGATACCTTTAATTAGTCCGTAAAATGTATAACAAATTTGTCGAAGAAACCATTTTGATAAACACAATATTTAATATAGCTGCTGAACAAATTTCCTATGCGTTGCATACAAACTTGCAAGGCGTGACGTCATAACTTGCAAGCCATTAGTATGGAGCGTTTTTGATCGAGTCCATTTGTGTGCATTTCACACTGTGATATCTCGGGCAGTTTTCATGCTAGCGAATTAATTCTTTTACCAATGTTTCTTTTTTTGAGAGGTAATTTATGTAACATAATATAAAAAAAATAGTCAACATCCCTATTGTTGTCATACTTGTCATACGTACTCTCATCACACCGCACCGGACAAATCTACGTGATTTTTGGTGCACGTAACAGTAGGTAATGTTTTTTTTTTGATAAATAAATAAAAAAAAAACTATAGCGTACGAGTGGTGATTCTGAGCAGCCGAAAAGAAATAGCGACTAAAAATTCCAGGCGGTCTGTTATATGTAGGTATTGAACTATATCATAAATAGTATCATGTCTTTTACATATTATTTATACGAATACTAGAACGGATATGAAGTCGACGCCTGGCTCCGCTCCGGTCTAGCAGACTTTATGAAATTAGTGAAATCAGCATATGAAATGCAGCATAAACTATTTTATAGAACAAACTGTCATGGTCTAAGGCGTAAATAATTAGTGCTTATTAGCAAGACAAATTCTTTTTAATAATAAAGCGTATTATAAAGAGCAAAATAAAAGTGCGCATTTTGAAAAATTAAAGCATTCCTTGAAATCGCTTTTTAGTATTCCTATCTTCGTCCCGGTCGCCATTCTTCATAAGAGACGCTTTTCATGATTCCTTTTTGTAATTCACCGCCCATATTTTATTAAGCTTCCGAGTTAAGAATGACGAATTTACGTCGAGAAAAAAGTCGGTAGCTTTTCTGGTAAGGTTGAATTCATGGTCCGCACTAAAACGTTGATGTGGTTGGTAATTTTGTGATTTTTCCGTCGAAAGTCCGGTCGAAAGGTATCATTCCATTCCGTGGTATGTGCTGCCACGTAGTTCTGTTAGCGGCATTAATTAAATGCAGCCCCTGAGTCCATTTTATGAGGCCGGCCCGAGTGGAACTCGTTTCGTTTATCCGCTTCCACTCATAAGCAATTACTTTGCCGAAACGACTCGCCGAGAGACTGCGAACGTGCAAAGAAATTAAGCTCTGGGATTTTAGGGTTTACAACTTTAATGGGGAGTAGCGATTTCAGCTCGAAACGTCAGGTGTTCGCGAATAAGTCGGCAAGTGTAATTAATGTAGAACAACAAAGTTTTGGATAAATCTTGTAATTTACTTTTGAAATATGTTCTGGCCACAGATTAACGAGGCCACGTTAAGTTTAGAACTAGAGTTGCTGGTCTATTGGTGGTATTCAAGGGTTATACAAATTAATGAATGATTGTACAAGTAAGTTAGATGTGTAAAAGATAAATTATGTTTATCTTGTGCACATCTGATTGTTTATTTTTTAAGACATACATATAAAGCATCCCCAAAGTCACACCTTTTAACATGATTGCCTAAACCAAACATTGTTAGCCCACTATGTGAAAAATTAATACTACGGATTTAAAGTTTTCAGCCCGTTTTAATTTTATTTCTAAACATGAAACTGACTTAAATTATTTAAAATGATGAGTAAGTAATTAAATTAACTTATTCTTATTGAATACTAAATAATATACTAGAAAAAATACGTGCGAGTCGTATTTTTTCTAGTATATTATTTAGTATTGTGTAAAAATAGCATTGTGAATGCAAAAATCTAAAAATTTAAAAATGATTCTTATTTTTTCATGTAAAAATTATAATATTTTCGTTTGGAAAACTTTTTTTATATACATCAGTAGTTTACTTTTCTAAAGTTTTATTTACCAAACATACACATTTATTACTGTAGCATGTATAAAGATAAAACTATTTTACATATTTTCTGTCTTATTTTCCTAAAACTATCAAACTTCACAGCGTTTTAGGCATTTCAACTGTTTAACAATAATTTAGATATCTTTACGTCATGTCAATAGGTACCACTGAAATGACTTTTATTTTACAGCGCACATAAAACGGAACTCTACCCTACAAGTATAGCTCTAAGTAAGCTCTGTATACTGACTTGTAATTATTAATAGTGACTACTAACTAAGTTACTGCACAAAGGCCAGGGTAAAGTTAAGGTCAATAGTCTCTAATTTAAAAGCAGAACAAAAGGGACACCAATAATAGGAGAGACAAGAGAACGATTACGAAACGACTTCCTTGTCGGCGGACTTGGAATGTAGAGAGCTGCCCCACAATTCTCTAATGCGGAAACGACATTTTTGTATAGAAAAAATGGTTCCGATCATCGGCGAGCTCGTCATTCTAGCGCTAGCGTCTATGTGACAGCGTTGCCGCATCGTAGAGCTATTTTTTAGAGAATCGACACTCTGCTCTCTCTACAACTCGATGACTGTTGCGCTTGTTTTGCGTCAGGAGGGTGTTCGGCCATATTTAACTCCAACCAAAACATTCCAAGCGCTTTCACGTCAGTAACCACTAGCGTTGCCAACCGTCCCGTATCTCACGGGACGTCCCGTATTTTTGGGTATTTTCAAAGTCCCGCCGGGACAGCCTACGTCCCGTATATTACGAAAATCTATGGGCCGCAGTGCTCTTACGATGATAGATTATGATTTCGATTGTGTTTCTTTTTATAAAAATGTTAAAATACAAAAAAATATGTTGTGCGCAGTAAAATCTGCATCGAAGTATAGTTAAGTCTAAATATACATAATTATATAATATTTTAAAATGCAATGACTTTTATTTGTCCCGTGATACAGAGAAATCCCGTAGATATTTTTCAAGATTCATGGTCGTTTGTCCCTTTACGTCAAAAAAAAGTTGGCAGCCCTAGTGACCACTTCTTGGACGCTGTCCGGCGAGCCGAAGTACCTCGCCTAGTAGGTAGCTACTCCGCCGCATTCCAGCTGTACATGAGTGGCTGGTTCTTCCCTGCTACCTCTGCATAGAGAACTGTCAGTGACACCTAAGCTAAAAAGAAGTCTGTCAAAATATCCGCGACTGGTGACGGCGCCGTTATACAAGGCAGCTCGTAAAATTTACGAGTATGCCAATACATGATAGTGCGACATAAATTACAGATCGTAAAACTAAGGCTTTTTTCGGTCTAGAAAATGAAGTAAGTTGCACAGGTATAGTTTTATGACCTTTTATATGTGTTTTTACCTTGCCTTTTGGATACTGTGACAACTTAATTAATCAACATAAGTTCCAGTCAGTTAAGTTAGGAAAAGTAAACAGTGAGTTTTACGCATTTAAAATGTATTTTAAAATAGAGTTTTCAGTTAGCATCACACAGCAGCAAAATAGACGTAACAAACACCAAAATATAGGTACATACATACAATAACATTCTTTGAACTAAACTACAATTTTTTATCTTTCTTCGATCTAACTTTAATTTAAAATTTTATGTTTAAATTTACCCTTATCAGTGACCCCATCAATTAGTATCATAAAAGTATGAGTTGCCCGTTCGATTCTCTGCTGAGACAAGCGATTTATCAAAAATCTTTGAATGCAGTTTTGCTTATATTTAAATTAAAGGAATGTTTCCTTGTAGTACCATTATCAATATTCAAGGGTTTTTCTCTCCAACTACCGTCTTTTCTTTCCACCCTATATAGTAGCAGCTCTAGATAAGTACTTGGTTTTCTCGAGTCGTTGTCGGTATGCAAATTGCGAATTCATTAAATTATTGTACGTTCGTCGCGAGTTTTCCTTTATATTTTTTCCTTTCATCCTTGTTAAGGGTCTCTTGTCCAGTACAGTCTAATAGAAGTGTTTAGGTGTTCTAATAAGAAATTCTGAGACTTGTTTACAATTCGGAACGAGTACGTACTTAAGATAAGAGAGAAATATAATCAGCAATGAAATAACAAAACAATGTCGATATTTTTTTGTTAATTTGCTTATCCTTGATCGAAGCAGGAAAACAAAAGTACCTACGAGTATAAATGAAGTGCGTACTTTATTTAATAACTAAGATCTGTTTAGATTAAAATGTAAGCAATATTATTTATTGTCTTTAAGTCCGTAGGCAAAGAAAACTTTTTCCTTTATAAAGGGATGGCAAATCCGACACTCAGAATACCCCAACTTCGGGGAAACCTATTGTGGCAACATTCACTCTTTTTCATTCATCATCAAGTAACTTGTGAGCAGAGAAAGAAATCGCGGCACCATCTAAATCTTCTATACAATCGTGTAGGCGCGTATAAAGGATAGTGCGCAATATATCACTATGTGACGTATGTCTGCATTTGTCGGCACGCAGGTGGCCCTCCGCCATATATCAAGGCCACTAGTGTTGCCAGGTGAATTCTAAAAGATTTACCGGTAAAATGAAAAAAAGATTATCCCATCTGAAGATAAAAGGTCCACATATATTACGTTTAACCGCTCGTCGTTTCGTCTACGTCGAACAAATGTAAACAGCTATTTCGGGGATCGAGTGTATTTGTAACTTAATATTTTATTGTTGAGCGATAAACGCTTTTTCGATAATTTAGTAGCTCTTAAGACGTAGGCAGAGGCACTCAACGCATGCTTGTCGGTCGAATAAAATTGTAATCTTGTAACGTTCTCTTTAAATGTTTTTTTTTTATTCAGGTTTTTTTTTAATAAGTTTTGTTTATTGCCGCCACGATTTTTCTCCTTAACAACTTACCGGTTGACTGGTAGAGAATGCATGCTTGGGCATTAAGTCCGCCATTTGCTGTTTTTATTTTAAGCAATAAAGATTAAATAAAATAAATAAATAAAATAAATACAGAGTGATCGTCAGCGTGTTTGTTTATATACAGCGCAGGAATTTGGATGCTTACTGAGTAGAAGAACTATATACTATTTGACCGCCTCGGTGGTCTAGTGGTTCGCCCACCCGTGTAAGACGCAGGGGTCCCGGGTTCAATTCCCAGGAGGGGTGTACAATTTGTACTCGGTTTGGTTGGGGGTAGGGCTTATTTCAGGGCCGCCTGCGGCTAGCTACCAATATTTTCCGATGCCTGACGCCTTAACAACAATTTAAACATTGTTGTGTTCCGGCAGCTAGAGGTAAGATAGCCAGTTCCTCAGTGATAAGGAATTCCGGGTGTAGTGCACTTCCACCTTCGGCCTTATCGTCATCTCGACATCAGGTGAGGCGAAAGCCAAGCACTTGTGCGAAGCATTATGCATAAAAAAATGCACTGTAGCCAGTGAGGGATTTCAAAATTTAACCTTTTTCAGCGCAACTTGGTGGCCATTGGTTTTGTCGTTTGGTGGCTGGCAGCAAGCTAAATCGCGAGATATCTTTGCCGTGTGATCATCCTTAGCTTTTAAGGTTCCATAGTCAAGTCAACAAGGAACCCTTATTCATTCTAAACAAAGCTTTAGCAATACCGTTCTACGAGATTTGCAATACTGCTACGACTGCTACGCTCGTAGCACTGTAGCCGTAGCACACGGAAGATTTTTGTTTAATCCATAATAGGAAAACATGGTGTGGGAAGTCTTTATTTTATAAAAAAAACGTAAATTCGTAGCCACAAAAAAAATACATGACAAGACAAGCTAAAGGGTTTTTCTAGTTCCTACGAATATTAAATTGCGTATAAACCTCACAGTTGATTGTAAAAAAACAGAAAATCACCAAAAGCGCTTGCGTAGGTTCATCTTTTTGATGTAAATTTATAATAGCGGAAACGTATCGAATTCTACATCAAAATCAATTTAACGTACTGTGAAGTTGCTTCAATTACTTTTATTCAAAAAATTACAACGAAATACATCGAAAAAGTGCAAGAATTATGGCTAAGGTAAGCCGTTCTACAAAAATGTTGTGATCTTCATAGTGGATCGGTGGGGTGGGATTTCTAAAAGGTAAGCCGATGGGATCGGCTTACCTTTTACCCTCGCCACTGGTAGGTATTGTAGATCACTCGTACCATGTCTTTTTTTGTTGTATCCATTTTGTCAGCTAATATAAAACTACTGCACCCCTGGCACGAACATCTATCAATAAAAAAACACGCGTAAAAATAGTGGATAGAGGATTTGTCTATGTGAAATCTCATTTTGCTTTTCGTCGGTAGATGGTACTGTACAAATTTCCCATACAAAATTGCTCTATTTTTACGCACGTTTCTTTCTACTGTTCAAACTACTCACTGTGTCTAAATACCGTAATGTTAATAAAATTTACTCACGTTCATTGAATAAGGCCCTTACATGCACAATTGCACAACTATTTATCAGTGCTTTACCATAATGTTCGCTTGTTTTTGCATTTTGTAAGTAGCTGAGCAATAAGATTCTACATAGGTATAAGCACCCAATAATCTTTATTGGCGCCTTATGTACTCCGTGCAAGTCTGTTACAAATTTCTTTGTCGCACTAAACTCGTTCTAATAAACACACAAGTAAAATAATTTTGGAAATGAAAAATTCCTTACGTTTGGAAACGTTGGAGCTCGTTCAAAACGTCACGTCACCCGACCAAATTGCATCGAAGCCTAATTTGTATTCGGGAGTGCTTCGGCCATATTTGTTCTGGCAGCGAGATCGGCAAATGACGGGACGCGAAAGAGCGTCCTCGAATGGAAGCTATTGCATTTAAACGATGATACATGTAAGGTTATTAATCGCGTAGAAAGTTATTTTAACCAATTTTCTTAATAGCTATTGAAACTCGTAAGTACGAAAGAACAATGCAACTTTTAAAGAAACCTACACACACCTTTTAATATAACCCTTTGAGCCAGACGTAAGTAATAATTTTGCCAGCCACTCGGCACTTCGGCAGGGCACAAATAAACAAGTTGAAAGCTTAATCAGTTACAGCTTTTACTCCTTTCGAATTATCAATAATTTTGTATTGTTTTTACTTAAATATTTATTGTTATATTTTGGCTATTTTGGACGCAACCCTATATAATATTTTTTACCGTCGCCACTCAAAAAAGTGCGTCTTATTCATTGATAACAGTGAATAAAACGCGTTTTTATTTACCGAGTGAATAAAAATATTTTGAGTTTGGAACAAGCGCGCATCGTATGAATTACCTACCTATGTAAAAAAAACGTTCTGAAAGTATGGAGTTATCATAGATAAAGCCATAGGTAGTTATACAAATAAATAATAAAAAACCCGCCAATTTTATTTAGGTTCTTTTTAGTGTCTTATCTATGGGTTATTTTCTAAAAAATATCCCGCCAAATTAATTTGGTCCTTTTTAGTTTCTCATCTTTGGATTATTTTCTATATAATTAGAGGGAGATTAGATGTTCAGTCTTGCATCAGTCTGGTACGATCTTCAGTTTAAAAATTCAAAGTCTATACAAACTGACGAAAAGGACTGATGCCAAACTGATCATGTTTCCCTCTTAGCGTGGTTGTTTTATGTCATTGGAAAACTTCTAGTTTTACTATTTTCTAATGTTAAAATACTTATTACTGTACCCTTAGCACGAACAGCTGTCGAGAAAAAAAACGCGCGTAAAATTACTCGATAGACAATTCTCTATGGAAAATTTCATTTCGCTTATCGGCGATAGATGGCGCTGTACAAATTTCCAATACAAAATTTGTCTATCGAAAGATTTTACGCGCGTTATTTTTTTCGATAGCTGTTCGTGCTAAGGGTTTTCCTACTCGACGTTATCTGTAAATACGTGAAGAAACTTTTCACGGTCATACTAAGCTTACTTTTATAGGTGGCTGTTTCATATATTTCAACTTACCAAATTTTCCTTCACCCTAAATAGTCTTACATGTATATTTCATATTTTATGAACCTTAGTCCCGACTACATACCGAAGCCTGACACTATTTGGCTTTATATCCTACAATATTGATATTCTGTTACAAAACGTAAGAAAACCTTTTCCTATATAAACGATCAGTACGTGAAACCTGTAAGGTGCCGTTTCTCCAGAAGTTTAAGAACACATTAGAACCATGTCACCTCAACTATTGTGCTAATATAGTAACATTTCCTTAAAGAAAAGGACTTAGTTAGTGTGGTAAAGTTCTCGAGCGTTTAGCTATTTCTGAATCCGACTAATACTGTATAGATAAGATATCCAAAATTTGCTCGTGAAATAAAAGATGATGTTCTAGATATTTCAATTATTTACTGTAAACTTTTCTTTTTGCTAATTTCTGAAACGAAAACACTTTCTACATCAAAAACTTGTATTAATTATTGTTTTATTCCCTAAAAAGTATAGTGTATTTTTTTAATGGCAGACCGAACCCTTTATTTATTAAATTTGTTAGGTCTCCCAAACCATTTTACCAATGTATTATAGGACATTGGTCATTTTTTTGTAAATAGGTACAAAATTATAATAACGCTAATGTTACTTACACGTCTTAGTTAGTAAGCAGTTACTATCAAGACCACTTATATACTATTTCCAAACACACCCCTTACCTAATAAAGATTGTTTAGCAGATGTATGTATAGTTACACAGTGTTTTGTCACTTTCTTTTCAATGTCAAACTCAAATAAGTAGTTTGACAGAGAGTAACCATTGTGTAACTATACATCTGCTATACAATCTTTATTAGTAAGGGGTAGTGTAAAATGAATCCACTACCTAATTTAAATGACTTGCTAAAGATGACCGTTTATTTTACAAATAATTTGAATAATGTTGAATTCTAAGGCAGAGTAGTTTGGAAACGTTTAGTTTCAAATATAACCTTCCAAATGACTACCTCCCAGGGGAAATTAAACTCCATAGTTAAATGAATATCCTTTGAGTTGAATGACAACAGGAATGTTAATGGCGTATTGATTTAGTTAGATGCTTTATCTAACATTTGCGGTTGTTCAGACCTAGTGGTTAATAGCACTTAATGGTAACTAGTGGCTCTGTGAGCTAGACCTCGTCGTCAAAATCACAGAACATAATTTTACAGGATACCTGTCACCAATGATATTAAATGTAAAGATAGGTTATGCGCCAACATCATTGCTATTTAAAACAGCGTAAAGGTACTATAGATACACACATTGGCCGCTGCATGCGCATTGGCTGCCAATTGACAGCGCGTCAGCTGTCTCCTTCACTCCCACACGCAAAGCAGACGGCTCGCTCTTTGTACAATATGGCCGAATAAAGTAATAGAAAATACATATTTTTATTAAATACAGTACTTACGTGTGAAATAAAGCATTTTTCCGATCTCTGACCGTTGCTGTATAATTTGTACATCGTCTAAAGACGCAAGTAGACATTTTTTATGGTATTTCACAATTTTATTGCGTCTGATTGACGAGAGCCGCGTGTGTTACCGTGTCGCGAGACTGTGCCCGACTAATTGAAAGTCGGGCAATTACCTGACTTTTGTCTTGCCATTGTGAAGCGCGGGTAACCTATCTTTACATTTAATATCATTGCCTGTCACACACTTATTTTCAAATTTCGAATACCTATTGGCCAGAAATAGTCTTCTAAAAATAAAAAACAAAGTTAAACCTGAGACGACCAAAAAGTTCTTATAATATTATCGAACTTGCTCTCAAAATTTGAAGAGAATCGGTTGAGTAATGCGACCTCTATTAAAGAAGAACAAACGGACAGACATCCGGACAGCGGGACATAGGAAAGCATTTGTGTCCAAACTGAAGCAGAGACGCTTCGCGCTCACTCGGTCCTGAGTTGCACCATCTTAACTTAACCGTAATTTTAACAGATACAAATACAAACTTATCTGACCCAGTGGTCAAAAGTGGAGGTAAGGTGTTTTACTTATTGTTACCTAGGTTACGCTTTAGACAACAGCGACGCTGTCATCGAGTCAGATAAGTTTGTATTAAAGTTATGGTTAAGTTAAGATGGTGCAACTCATCACTGCCTTTCAGCGGCTAATATCGGTATGAACGCTCGATAAATGTAAAAAACGTCTCCAAGACACAAAGTAAACAGCACATTTCACGACTGTTTATTTCGGAAACACGCTCCAAGATGACGGATTATTTCTCATCGCGCCGCTCATTTCAGTTCACATTTTAACATTCCGGCGACGTGGAAAGTGTGAAGTTTCTTATTTCTATTGTTCCGAGAATATTCTGTGTTTCAGAAGGCTTGCCGTAGACTTTAAGGGATTTGTCCACCCGACCGCCTCAATCTGTCCCGTCGGGGCTCGTAACGGAGAAATACGAGTATTATTTCCAACTTTATAGCCGCTATATTTCATTTTTCCACCGAACTGTTTCGTTTTTATTTTTATTATTTGTTTAATATATGGCTGCCTCACTGCCGTGCGAATTTTCGTAGGTAACAAATATTATGTATAATGTGTAGTAATGTTACATTTTTAACACGATTTTATTAGGTCGCTTTCTTTTATGAAACGAAAAAAAGAACCGCTTGCAGTACTCAACGCATCACAGAAGATAATATATTTATGTTGCAGCCTCTAAAAATCTCACAGGCTATTCAAATAAAGCTAGAGTAAAAAAATAGTAATATGGCGCAACCGAGACAGTTTTGCTCCCTAAAGTTGATTAGGACAGGATATTTCGTCTATTTACCAATAGACGAAATATCCTATTTAAAAACACTTAATAGCCAGTCAAAAAAATATCAGTAAAAACAATAATTGTAAGTAAAGACAGCGGCTTATTATTTGAAAATTGTTTCATAGTGGATATTGTGTCTTAAAATCGGTGCAGTTTTGATGTACAAGTGTCTACGCAACTGAACAATATGTGGGATAATTGAAATAGGCGCGACCTTGGTTGTGTGAAGCTGAAACTTTTATTGTAGTGGTGGCTACCTCGGCAGAACTAACCGAGTAAACTGCCTTGATATACTTCGTGCCAAATGCTCCAAGCAGCATTGGAATGCGATGCACCCGCATTCTAATGAAACTTGAAATAATATCTACCACTAAACTATTCAACACTTGACACTGGCAAAAATTACTTCCAAGAGGAAAGTAGATTGCCAAAACATAAATAAGAAGAAGAAGAAGAATAGCATAGCATCACCTAATATCAATTGCACTACTGTACCAAATAAGTATTTCATTCACGATGAAAATAATAGATATTCGAGTAGTGGCGGCGTAATCGTCCATTTCCATAACTATTGCGGGTTATCGAGCACGTCCAACGTGATTTGTTTCCGACCCTCTAATAACCATCTCTGACCCCAGATATTATCTATATCGATATGAATATTGGACAATAAGTATAATGTAGTGGTCGTTCATAGTCCTAATTATTCATGTATATGGTGGGGTAAGAATTACAGATTATGGCGGTACGTGAAGTAGACATTACGATATTTAGACGTTTTTTAATACTTTTGAAACTTGTTTTTCCGTGTAGTACTGTACATGGAAAAACAAGTGTATTAAGATACATAATGTTGTAAGTTGAAAAGTGAAAATTATGAAAATTTAGTTGAAAAATAAAATAAAAAAAATCTTTTTACTTTGGTTGAGTCTACTTTCCATCATACTTTCCAAACATCGAACGGCTAACGGTACTTTGAAAATTTGAGTTTTTTAACATAAATAAGAATTGGCACTTCACCGATCATTATAAAAATTGATTCTTTCATTTTAATTCGTGTTAGCCAAGTAAAACCATTGATATTGATAAACACACAGCCAATCTGCCGGGTGCCTAGTGTCAATAGTTTAGGCTGTGCGCTATCTTCGTATTTTATTGTACATAGTTTTTATTGTAAAAACATGGCTGTAGTAAAAGCTCCAGGTAAATTTTACACCTCGACCAAATTGATGGATGTGTTCGGTGCCCGGCGCGGAGTGACAAAAGCTGGGATACAATATTTTTGCAAAGCCAGCATGATACACATGCGAGATTTATGATCTCAATATGTGAGGTGTCGACGCCATAGCTCTTATTGATATTCTAGATCATACTCCCCATAAAGTTAATAGAGAAATATCGGAAACATGCCGCATACTAAACACGTTGTAAGCTTAACAACGGAAACCGTATAGTTTCAGAACTTATAATAAGTTGAGTGTGCTGACAACAATTTTCTATGAGTCTTATAAAACTTTTCAGCTTATGAGGTATTTGTAGATTTATCATAAGTATACTAATCAATGATTCAAAACAGTGTTAGCTTTTTGACAACACGATAGTTGGTGTCAAATACTTTCGCGGGACGCGAACCCGCACCCTTAGGATACCGGCCCAATGCACTAACCAATTATGCTACCGAGTCGCTAGCGAGATTGGCAAAATTTTCTAATACTTTTCACGTCGAATGAGGAGGAGTCGCCTTTACAACTATTTTTGAAAAAAGATCAACTTGCTAATAATTTTCACTTACAATAATAATGTTTTTAGGAGTTTTGAAATTGATGTGTAGATAAGTAATATAATTATATTGTGCGTACACAAATCGGCACAAAATGTTAAAAATATTCCTTCTTTTATTAAGCTTCACACACACTCTGATAGTTCACATAGCTCTCTTGTTTGCCAATCAGCGAGCGCCGTCAAACACCCAGCTCGAACTTCGCACAAAGCGACAAAGAATTTCACAGTTGCCATTTTCAATGCAATTATACGAACATAGATTTTACATTTTACATTTTGCCGTATGGTTCGTATTTTGTTGCTTTTCTAGTATTTTCCATACTATTAAAAATATATGCATCTTTTCATCTAACGTAGAACTCGGTGATATCTACAAATAAAGCTTTTCCTCTCTGTATTAATATTTTCATTACCGACTTCAAAAAAGGAGGAGGTTCTCTGTTCGTCTGTATATTTGTTTTTTTTGTGTGTGTGGACACACACAAAAAAAACAAATATACAGACTCAAAGACAGCTGGACCGATTGAAATGATTCAAACGTTACTACATTAAGTTAACTCCCAAGTTGGTCCCATTTTATAAAATTTGGAAATCGGTTTAGTAATTTTTAAGTAATCTTGAAAAAAGCACGAAAATATTATTATTTTGTGTGAATTACCTCGACGATCGTATAACTTCTTTGTTTATGAACTAATAAGATAATATTTTTTTGTGTAGTTCTTCTTTAACCGACTTAAAAAAGGAGGTTCTCAGTTTGACCAGTATTATATTATCTGTGCCCGTATGTAAGTATGTTTCTTCGCGATAATCTCACGTTTGGCTGAGCCGATTTCTATCTAAATAATATACCTACACTACCTAATATACAGAAGGTAAAAAAATAAAAAAAAATGTTTAAAAAATCAAAAAAACCGACTTCAAAAAACCTACCTTTAAAAAGCAAGAAATAATATTCAAATCACTAAGATACCTACCTACGCATTATCATTGTAATAATAAAAACACGTATATTGAAGCGAGTGGGGCTTTTAGAATAAAAAAAAGGAATTTGTACTCCAGCCATTGTGTTTAGTGGTCGCATTTGTAAATTCTGAGAGACAGTTTTTCCAAACGCTTACATAATTCAATATCCCTTTAAATGTCCATGGTCTCAGAGAGATACAAATACCAGTCAATTTTTTTTTGCTTCACAACTTGAAACATACATCATACATAGGCACACATAAGCAAGCTGTTAAATACATGATCATGTAAATGTAATAAAAATTACCAGGTAGGTATCCTATCTCACGATTATGTAGAATGATTTAGTATTTAATTAATACTAATGGTTATTAAAAACATCCTCTAATAATTTAAAGATTAAATCATTTCTATGCTAACTATACATACCTTACTCAAACAAATCACTATCTTCCCAATTCCCAACCTAACTGTGGAATTCTCTGGGCGAAATCCATTTGGAGCAAGTCTAGCACTAATCCTATTGCATTTGTCGTTGCCAATGAGGCGAAATGGCGGGCAGAGATAACGCTAGGTGACGGGGTGTGACAGGCCTGGGGTCTGGTACATTTGCGCATATAACATTTGCCTGAAAATCTCTTGCGCGAACCTAATGTAAAAAACATCAAATCAAAGAAATAACGCTGGCTTACAGCGAAAACGTAAAAAGTACTAGAAAATTTCGCCACTCCCACTAGCGACTCCGTAGCATAATTGGTTAGTGCATTGGGCCGGAATCCTAAGAGTGCTGGTTCAAGTCCCGTCTGAGCTGCTACGGGTGAGTCGATTTTTTCTAGTATTTTTCTATTATATTAAGTACCTAACTTAATATTAAAAATAGCATTGTGAATGCTAAAATCTAAAAATTCAATATCAAATCAAAAAATCAAAAACTTGTAAAATACAGATCATACTTATGTAAGTATTTGGAAAAAAATCTAAAAAAATTACAAATATCTAAGAATAAAAAAGTTCCAAAAATTATCTCGTGATAAAAAAAAATCGTAAGTCGAAAAATGGCCATAGACGTTTTATACTTTATTGGATAGCTATTACTGGTGCCCATCCAATGATGTTACTCAAAATTTCAAAATTAGCCAATCACAGCACTTAATTGGAAAAAACTGGTAGCGATACAACCGCGCAAGTCGACGACTTGTGCGGTTTTACACTACTACCGCCAATTATCGGGTGTTGAACTGTTGTTGTGAGACCGTGCGCGATTCAGAACTTTGTCTCTCCTGAAAACTAGTCAAAAATGCGTTAAAAACAAAAAGTGCCTTCTCACGCAAATGCCTTTCAGCGCAAATGTATTATATGCAAAAAGTTTAATCGCGGGAAAAGTCTTTCGCGCAAAAGTCTTTTGCGCAAGTAAATACCTACCTACCTCTGCCCCTGTCCGGGCGGGCGGTGCGATGGACAACGAAATTACATTTTCTAAATACAACTCGTCACGACTTTTTTGGACTGAAACCTGTCGGCAGATACATTATTACTATTTAATATCCAAAAGGCAAGTAAGTAGGTGTACACTGACGTAGCTTTATAATGAGTTAAATTAAGCCTTGTACACCATGTGATTTACCTAATAATTTATTTTTAACGCCAAAGACCCTTTACATCTAAGTGCTGCTTTAGGTCTAAATTAATTGTTGTTGTTGTTAACCTAGAAGTTAAAACAGTTTATAAAACACAATCCATCCAAAGTCTAAACTTAAATGTACTTGCAACTTACCTCAGTGCAGTCGTATACTAGTCTACTATTCTTGAATGCATTCCGCATTCAAGAATAGTATCCAACATTTGACATACATTTTTACACACAGGTCCCGAGTCTAAGGCTTCTCCCGAAGGAACACAAAGGAATTCTGTTATTAAGGTCCCAAGTTTGAAAATGTAGATCGATTGCCCTGTCATGTTTCCTTCTGTTTTATTTAACTTTAATGTGCCTCATGCCTGGCTGTCGGGCAAGATGAATTATCGTTTCTTACTGTTAATATTAAAATCCCATGAAAAAACCTTTTCATATCAAAACTTAGGAGTAGTTGAAGACGGTTGTGTATAAATAGTAAAATATTCTTTTAAACGTCTAATAATTTATTTCTCATCCGCTTGGTCAGTTTGGTAGTAAAGAGATATTTCTGGTGAAATGTAGGTAGGTACTACTTTAGTGGTAACAATATCATTAGGGGTGAAAATGGGTGAGTTTGTTATAATATAATATTATTATTATTATTACTATGGAATATAATAACTACCTATCGCATTTTTTCTTTCAGTGAAAAACTAAATTATACTTAAATTAAATTTTGTTACGTTTTTGTGTTCTCGGTTGCACGAGGCTGTTAGTTTAATCCATGATAGTAAACCTAACTTCGTTTAACGCAGTTTTAAGCCAATTGAATATTCTGTACTACATACTCATATTTATAATACCTAACCTAGCGTATTTTATTTAAGGCGCGGTGGTAGTGAAACTAGCGCCGCCACTACATTTATTTTTATTACTCGTAAACCAAGTCAATATTTAAAAAAGCGCTGTATTAGGTAGTGTAGGTATATTATTTAGGTAGAAAAATCGGTTTAGCCAAACGTGAGTTAGTCGCGGAGAAACATACTTAAGATATCCCTTTTCCAACAAAAAAATAATTATCTTATTCAATTCATAAACAAAGAAGTTATACGACTGATCATCGAGGTAATTCACACAAAATCATACTATTTTCGTACTTTTTTAAAGATTACTTGAAAAGTACTGAACCGTTTCCAAAAAATGGGACCATCCAATATTTTGATCATACAGCGGATGCAGAATACCATATTACGATCGTTATCCAACGCACCATGGCGTTACAAACAATGAGATCCACAACTACCTGGAGATGAACACGGTTAAGGATGAAATCCATAATGCCACTGTAAAATACCGAAAAAGGCTGGAGAGACACCCTAATGAACTGGCGACTAAGCTGACAACCCGAAGCTATGAAAAGCGCCATTCTGTCTCTGTAATATATTTCCAGAGTGACCAATGAGTAGATGCCCTCACTGGAGGACACACTCTACACGAGAAATCGCCATAGTCAACACATTTGCTTATAGCATTAGTACAGCTGATTGCAAATAAACTATCACAAAAAAGTGACATTATGAATGATTGAATTATATGCCTCCGACTGCATGTTATTATGACATGTTGCCTTTAATATTTATTTAATCTTGTTTCCATCTTTTCAGTCGACTTGTCTTTTTATGCAGGCGGGTTTTTTAATTTTTTTAATTTATTTTTTTATTTATCTCTTTTTAGTTATTATATTTTACGGTCATGATATACCTTTTTGAAATCCTTATAATAAGCCCTTTAATTTGACAACCATATTGCAGTATTCTAAAAAAATTTTTTTTTTTTTCACTACGTATAATAGCACCGTACAGCCGCCATGTTGGTTTTTTTATAACGCCACCTTCTTAAGAACACTTGGGCTGAAAAGACCAATCTAACGATATCTTAATCATAGAAATCCGTTTAGCCGTTTGAGAGATATGAGGTAATAAAGAATATTACATACAAACATACAAACATACTTACAAGATACGCGCGAAATACATAACCCGCAGTCGGGTAAAAAGGCCGGGTTTCCACCTGTCAGACAGTAGCTTACAAGTGTTAACTAATAGCAAATGCACTGGCGACAGTTTGTCACGCGTTCACACAAGCTACTGTGTGACAGGCTGTCAGTGTAAGTTCTCGCAGAAGTTCTTGCAGGTGTGCATTCGCGGCCTACCGCGACCGCACATACTTATTACCACAACTGCACAACAACGCAGCAACAAAAAGTTAACTTTTACGTTTTACCACTACTTCCGAGTTCACAATATTTTGTGTGAATTCAGCAGAATAACGTACGCAAGCGCTTAGATCTTATTCAGACTCCGTTCGGTGCTTATTTCCTAGGATCTGTCAAACGCAGCGACTCGGCAACTTGGAGCTAACCACAATGCTATTCGATTGCTTAGGAACAACTTACGAATAATATGTGGTTTCAAGCGAAATGTAGTAAGATGGAAAAATTACTTTTAATTTTTGAATATGGGTATTAAATGAAAGGCCTTGATGGGCACATTCCAAAATTATATAATTTGTCACTTTGTTTTCAATATTGTTGTTTAATAATAATAATAATAATATCTTTATTTCCGGCAATAAACCCATACATTAAATTAAATTTACCCAAATACAAAAATACAAAATATACAAAACTAAACTACACTACACTAAAATGATTTGCTTCACGTCAAGCTGTCATTTGCGACTCTGTGAATTTTAGACCAGTGTATAAAACACATTATCGACATCACTATTGATATTCTTAAGAATATAATTGTCGCTTTCACGGACTCTTTCCCAAAAATATGCTGATCGCGATCGAAGAATGGTAAAGAAGTCGGCAACGGCAACACCTGCCTCGGTAAACATTTCCTTGGCGCTGCAAGCTGCAATGTCTCGGCAGCTTCATCAGAATGCGGAAGGCGTCATTATATTGGACTCTAATTATTATTTCCTCACAATCGAAGTGAAATGCAAAGTGTATAACTCGTACATAAAACCCATTTTATGCACTTGTTGTACAATCTACTATTTCTATTAACAACCCATTAAATAAAAACCTCTGAGGGCGCCACTTTCGGTGGTATAGCGAGCTGTCACCGTAGCAACCGTAGCGTCCGTAGCGTCCGTCTGTGTGCTACGGTTCTACGCATCGTATTTCGTAGCGCTTTGAAATCATAAATCCTACCTACACAAACACGACAAATGACTGAAAATTGGTGAATGCTTTTGAAATTTTTACAGACACGTTGGTTTTAAATTGAGTAGTTTTTTGAAGACAAATAGTTTCTGAATACGTACAAATACATTTAGCAAAAGTTTACGCGTTCTTTAAGATTCATATCTGAAATTCGTTGGAGAAAGAATATTACGGTAATGACGATAACAAGAATGAGTTAACGAACAAAAAAGAGGTTAAGTAATATTTTTTTTCAGTCTGACAAACATTTAAATAAATAGTAACAAACATCCAAATATCAAAACTTTCATATTTAAGTATAATATTCTTTTTTATGAGCATAGTCATAGACCAAGGAGATACTTACACTTAATAAAGGCCAAAAACATCATAGTAAGTACATAAAATACGTAAGATACTCGTATTTACGTAAAATCTTTTTTTTTATTAAGTAACCTAAGGTTACTTAATAAAAAAAAATGAAAATTAAAAATTTAGTCTCAAAGGTTGTCTGGAAGAGATCGCTCTTAGCTATAAGGCCGCCTTTGCTCACCATAATTTAAGTTTTATGTTATTGTATTTCCTGTAATGTGTGTGTGCAATAAAGTGTTTATCTATCTAACTACGGAGTACTTATAGTAAATACAAACTAGGTAGGTACCTAGTTTGTATATTTACTATATTCCGTTTATCGAACAGGAAGAAGACCCTACATAATTTCAATGATAAAAATATTTGCCTCCTGCAAACAAACACTGGCAAATACAATAATCCTACGAATATTGAAATATAAATTGGAACCTATAAAACTATGTAGGTATATAGTTAGGAATACTAATAATAATTCTTTACATAAATTGGGTACCGCATAGATGATCAAAGATAAATTGCAATATTAAAAAAACCGGCAAATAAAAATAAATAAAAGAGCAACATCTAGTCTGGGTGTCTAATATTATTAGATAGGCTTAGTATAGGTAGGTATAAGTAGTATTAACAAATTATTATATAGGCAACTGAATTAATTGTTTATTCTTGTTTATTGTAAAAAATGTGAAATACATTTTATTTGTAATATTTTCTCAATGGCGCCCTACTACCCATTACTAGCGCCACCTATACATTTATTTTACCTACTCGTAAATCAAGTCAATATTTAAAAAAACCGGTCAAGAGCGAGTCGGACTCGTGCACGGAGGGTTTCCGTACCATCATAATAAATACACTGCAGGGCTGTAGAATAATAAAAATATTATTGCAGGTCAGCACCCTCTCTTGGCCGATAGTGCAACAATTTTTCTTTCTTAGTCCAGCGCCATCTCTTGACCGTTAGTGGAACTAAGTTAATGTTTCTTGGGGTTGTTTTTGAATTTCTAAAAAAGTGTGTTATATTGAGACATCGTTTTATTTTTCCTGTAATCTTTACATAAACTACTATCACATAGAATTATTTCAGATTTTTCACTTTGCAAACTTCGGAGATGGGGGGGACGGTATTTTTTTTACATTTTTAGGCCACATAGTTTTCGACTTATGATAAAAACATCATAAGTCGAAAACTATGTGGCCTAAAAAAAAGAAAAAATGATTTAAAATGTGCAAATAGCGCTCTTTCATATGAGACCCCACATGCCCTAGTCGCCCCACTTAAAATTTTTAAGATCCCTTGGGTGGTGAGGTGAGGGTGACCCCAGACCTACCGGTTTCTTGTCTTTGCTTTGCTGTTCTACTTTGCTGTTTAGACCGCCGGCCAACCAGGGTCATTTCAATCTATCGCATATTGGGACCAGACCAAATTGACAAGATAGCCATTAGCTTGGTGTTATCAAATATCATCGTCTGGGTTGCGAAGTAGGAAGCTTATGAGAGATATGCCACCCTGAACATGGTCTCCGATTGCTAAAAATAAATCGATCGCATATTTATATAAATTGTGAACAGGGTCGTGGGTGGCATCATTACCTACCTGAACTATTTTTTGTGTTTTCATAACGATCGTTTAAGGAACAAAGCTCACAAGAACATACATATATGTGAAATGTACTTAGATTGAAAATATGCGATAGATTGAAAATGAGCCGCTTGGCCGGCGGTCCATTGCCGAACAGCAAAGCAAAGAAAAGAAACCGGTAGGTCTGGGGGGGACCCTTACAGTCCCTGTTGTAAAAAAAAAAAAAATCTTTCTTATTTGCAAAATAGTTGGACGAACGTCATTTTAAACTATTCCAAATTTCAAGTTGATACCATTAGTAGTTCTCGAGATATCCAGCTGTGACAGACAGAGAGACAGACAGACTGAGTCACACCATAAGGGTTCCTTTTTACCGTTTTGGTACGGAACCTTAAAAAAGCTAAGATCATGCCCTCCTAAATTGTCTCCTAAACAGAAAGAATGAAAACTGCTGAAGAGTTCAGAAAATATTAGAGGCAATATAAGAGGGCATGACCCTATGCTAGTAATGGAAATAAATGTATAGGCGGCGCTGCGCTAGTAGAAGGTAGTATGGCGACTTAAACATAAAAGATGAGGTCATTAGCAGGCCCCTCTGCTACTACAAATGGTACAATCCAGTTAAAGTTGCTTTATCTGGTAACAAAGTTGTTTGGTGATGAATGTTGTTGGGCGAGCACATGTACATTGTTTAGTGTTCGTCTTCACTCTCCTACTTCGCACATTTCGCACTGAAATTATGTGCATGTGCACATGCAGTGCCCACCTAACAACATTCATAGTCGAACAGACTTCGTGAGATAGAACAGCTTTACCTATACTTTATTATTTATTTGAATGTAACAAGAACATTAACATTTTAGTATCCTGTAAAAATGTAACCATGTGTATGGCGGTAAGCGTACCTTAATAAATAAATAAATAGACAAACCATTACAACAAATAAAACACAGATGTTATTCGAACATAACAAATAAAACACTTTAATTAGACAATACTATATTATAATAATATAATAAAATAACTACATATTAATAAGATAACCACTAATACCTATTTAGGTTTTGCTTGTACACTTGTTAGTTTTGTAGGATCATATTTGAAGGTTTTCTGAACTGCACCTTTTCCTGCTCTGGTGAATAGCATTTCATCAACCCTTTGTCTTTCAGCGAGGTCCCTGGATATTTTAATGTTAGTCCACGAATCCTTCGCTCCGGCAATAAAACCTTTATTTTTAATAGGAAGATTATCTGGTTTGTGAATCATCAGTTTAGGGATCTTAAAATATTCTCTTACAGTAGGAATTTTAAGGATTCCAACTTGCAACAATGATATAAAGTTACTCGAACACCAATAGACAAGAATAGCTCCAGGAAAGTTAATTGTAAATGGAATCATGATGACTGGGATTGCTCTTAAGAAATACTTCATCATTTGCATGTTCTGAGCGTCAAGTCTTCCTCCATCAACACCGAGCTCAATGGTTGCCCACATTGTGGCACTGGTCAAGAGTGGCAGTAAGAAGTATTGATCAGGTACAGTCAAATCAGTAAACCACCATAATCCACCTCTGGACATGCTCTCAACAGGACAATTTGCCATACCTCTCAAGCCCATGAAGAATGATATAAAAAGAGGAGCCTGCGCTAAAGGAACCAAGGCATTTTTCAAAGGATTCAATCCTTTTTCTTTCATGAACTTTACCATCTCTTGAGCGTATCTGGCCGATTCCAACTGGTTGCCAGTTTGCCTGGCTTGTGTCATTTTTAATTGCAGCAACTGAATTTCCGGTAGGTTATTATTCATGGCAGCTGTATTTCTTTGAGACATGATAACCAAAGGGAACATTATTAGTCTCACAACTACTGTTCCTATAATAATGGCACCCCACCATGGTACATCTAAAGTGATGTGCAAGTACTCAAAGCAATTTTGTACAAGCCCAACAGGACTCCAGCCACCAAGACCCAAACTAGCAAAAGTTGGTTCGCCATTGGCAGCCAAGGACTGCACTGTTTCGTTCAATTGACTGAAAGTCTCAGGATCTGGAACAGGTGGCGGTTCTGGTATGTTATCTACAATAGAAGTAGCTTTTCCTAGATCATTCCCTCCTGTGGACGCGAATCTCACAGCGTTAGCTGAAGAATATACGTAGTAAATTTTTGCACTTCTAACCTCAAACTTATCACAAAACAATTTGATGACGCCACTGCGACATCCTCTGCGACCGAGTAATTTGAACATTTTGATTATTTATTCACACGAAACTTATTGTAGGTATTGAAATTAAATCAAAAATAATGTACAATAATAAACAATGCACATCTCGGTTCTCGTCTCGGTGATCTCGCGCCGCGTTCCGAATCACGCATAGAGTAAGATAAATAAAATGAATCACGCTTACAGCGTTGCGTTCAGTGGCTCAGAGTGCGGTTGTTTGATTGGTTTTTAACTCATTCTATGGCAGCCATTACACGCTCATGCAAGCGTCAGTCAAATTCCATCAGTCATGAATTACGTTTGACTGATTGACTGATGGAAAGAAGAAATCAACTTCATGCAACCACCAGTCACCCCATTACACGGTAGGTTAACCGTCAGTCACGGGCCGTGACTGACGGTGACTGACAGCAAAACTTATCGTATAATGGCTGCCTAAGGTCCGGAACGACCAAGAACTTTAATGTCAATAATATTACTAAGTCTTCGTTTTCCAGTTGGAATACAAATAATTTAAACTTTCCTTTATTCTAACTCACATAAAATCCGTTTTTTGAGGATCTAGGTACCAATAACATTTTAAAAATTAGACACAAAAACTACTACAAAAAATCGTATCAATTTTGTAGGATCGATCCTATAAAATTGATACGATTTTTTGGATCGATCCAGTATCGAATCAAATATTTTAGAAAAGTCAAATTTTTAATCACATTTTAATAGAAACATGATTTTAAGTACCTACTTAGTTAATGTTTAAGTAATGTAAGTATTATAAGTAAATAAAATATTTTTGATTTGCCAATATTTAAATTTTTAAGTACGCAAAAACAAAATTAAAAGTTGCTGGTGATCCAATAATACTAAACTACCTGCTTAGCGAAATAAAAATTGATCTTTTCTCAAACTAAACAATATAATTATAAAAGTTATGACGAAGTTGACGTTACATTGAAATAATGTTAAGGCAACAAGTGATCAGAGAAATGTTTATATTAATACTATGGAGTATGGATCATTAAACAAAGGACATAGAGTACATTATTATACGGGTGGCAACTCTAAATTGGTATGCTAGATTGGAATATGTAATCGCGGCTTAAATAAAACTGACAGCAAAACCTACCGTATAATGGCTGCCTAAGCATGATTCGGAATGCGGCCGGTAATTCGGTACGCAAATTAGCGCGATCTTGACACTGGCAAAAAAATTACTTCCAAGAGGAAAGTAGATTGCCAAAACAAAAATAAGAAGACATCGCTGTCAGCGTCACTCGGAATGCACCCATACCTACCTACTGTCAGAAACACGTGTTCTTTCTGTCACGTACCTATTTGTTGTGGTTTGTTTGTGTGTTTTAAAAATAACTTATTACTAATGAAAAAACCGAAAATCGTTTTTTGAAATCGTAAGTTAAAATACAAAAAAATATGGCTCATATATCATACCCATTCAAAAAGACGAATAAGTCTGCTTATCAGAAGCCGGCGTCTACAGTAACTTCAGATGCAATTTACTGGAAAAAACTAGGGGTACGTTAAATGTTATTATCAAAGACATAAAAAAGTTGTCTTCAGAAAATATTTTCATAATTATTTAAAGCAGGGGTTCCCTAACTTATTTGGTAGGTGCCCCCTTTCTACCAAAAAAACAAATTCCGCGCCCCCTCTACCCAGACAATTTTAGGTTAAAGTAGGTTTCTTGGTTGTATTTAATATAAGGTGACCTTAGAAAGTCTCTGCGCCCCCACTTTGAAAACCCTTACTTACAGTATTGTTTCTCTTCCAGTTACCCGTCCTAGTTAAAGAATTTGGTGCTATTGACTACATTGACTTCAGCCCAGTCGAACCGTATTATTTTGCTGCTACATGTTCCGTCAGAGTTCAGGTAAAATAATCTTTTAGGTATTTGAGTTGAGAATAGATTTTAAAGTATAATAGAGCAGAAAGGGAAGCAAAATAAACCCCTACCCCTATTTTTAAGACTCCAAAGCAGGGATTGATAATGTTATTTTTAAATGTAACGTTATTTCTTACTTTTTTTACCGTTACTTTTAACATTAACGTTATGTCAATACATAACGTTAACGTTATTTCTTACTTTTTGTTATTGTTTCTTTAAAATTAATGTTATTCCAATTAATAACAATACTTTTTTACCGATAAATCTACCGCTACTATTGTACCGGTACAGTTTAACGGTAATTTTACCGGTACAATAATTTTAATGTTATTTTTACCGATAAAATGTTGTAATGGTATTTTTTATGTAATTTTTTTGTATCATTATTTTTTTTTGATGGTATTTCAATCCAAACTTGGTAAAAATTCAAAATGCTCCAGTGAAAAAATTGTGTTGATTATTAGAATCCTACAAGGTAATTACAAAAAAAGTGTTGTTAAGGAAACGTTATTGTAAAATACTTTTTGCTTAGATGATCACAAATAAATGTCTCAGCGCTCCTACGCACTGTCCGGTTAGCCACGTTGCGGGTGTCCGTCTGGTGTACCGCAATCAAAAATATGTACGAAAAAAATGTTTTTGTTCGCACTGTGATACGGCTGCCGCCCAACCGCACCGGTCGCTCGCAGCGCTGCGGCCCGACTAACGGCTATCCGGACGGTCGCTGTACGCACTATGCGGATGCACTGCGGTTTGCTAGTTTGCAGTTGCTCGCCAGTGAATTGCGCACATATACCTACGCTGGCGACAGATAACAATTCTCAGCCATTGATTTTGATGTAGACCGATTTATAATTTATTGAAATTCTGAAATATATCTCGCGTAAATCCAATAAACAGCTACTGTATCTTCTTCAGCGTCCATCTTGGAAATGGTTCGATAAAACCGCAACGTTATCCTATCCGCACTTTCCGGTTGCGGTTACGGCTAGCCGCTGCCCAGTTAACCGCAACTGCAACCGCATCCTTCGCCAGCCGGACGATCAGCCGCAACGCCGCTAACCGGACAGTGCGTAGGAGCGCTTATGCGCGCTATTCATGCAGTGTGAAATGTGACGTCAGCGTCACAGAATAGCTTCTTTCTCTTTCTGCTCTATTACTATTGTACCCTATAAGTAGAATCTAATCCCAAGTCAAAAACCCATTTGTATTTTCTTTATTAAACAATAATAGAAACCAATCATATAACTTATGATGAGAGATGTCATTGTGCATAGCAGATATAATATATGTATGTATATATTATAATTATATATATTTTATATAATATATATTATTATGTTACTTAACTTTATATATTTTATTCTAATATTCTTCCTAAGTAAATTTAATAATAATCTTAAACGTGTTGCTTGGGTTCGTTTGTAAAATTGTTTAAAATCTTTACTTTTGTTTTAGATAATTTTTGTTAATGCTTTTTTTTTAGTAATTCGAGGATGACGTTTTTGGCTTTACTCTTATGTAATTTTCATGTAGTAATTTAAGTAATTTTAAGCTGTTGTCAACCCAAATATCTTAAAATAAAAAATAAAATAGAATTAAGCTAAGGCCATTAAGCCAGTGTAAGAACCGTCAAAAAAGCATTCTCATCTTCTAAAATAGCAGTTTGTATTTTATTAAACTAACAAAATACAAATTTCTATTTGCTGTAGCAGTGTTATCTAATTATTATTATTTTTTTTCAGATTTATGATCCAATAACAAAAATTGTAGCTAAAAATATATCAAAGTTTGTGGAAGCAGCATATGGAGCTACTTTTCGGTCGGATGGTCGGTTATTGGTAGCAGGCAGTGAAGAAGCAGTTGTTAAGCTATTTGATGTTAATTCCAAAAATGTACTCCGCGTCTTCACAGGACATACAGCACCAGTAAGTTTAACATTGAAATTGACAGAAAAAATGTTAGGTACTGATGTGAAGAGGCTTTAATTAATAAAGTGATCTACATAAATTAATATTTAACTTATGGTCTCACTCCACGCAGGTCGAGATACCTACTCACAAAAAAATAATCTTAAAAAAAAAAACTTGAGCTACACATTTCAATGTTTTCTCATTGAATGTTGTTAACACTGGAGCAAAATATGAGGATACTATGAAAATTCTAGGATGGTCCCTTCAATGTCAGGCCACAAACTTTTTAGTCCATCCTCGTTTACTCTGTGATTTAGGTCAATAAAGTTATCCATTTATTTTTTTACAGGTTCATAGAACAAGCTTTTCAAAGGATCAAGTCAAAATAGTCAGTTTCTCTGATGACAAATCAGTTTGTATGTGGGACATAGCCACAGAAGAAAAAATTGCAACATTCAATGAACACACAGACTATGTTAGGGCTGGGGCTGCTAGTCCCATATCTCCTGATATAATTCTATCAGGAGGATATGATCATGCTGTAAAACTCTATGACTGCAGATCAAATGAAACAGTACTAACTGTAAATCATGGAAGTCCTGTGGAATCAACAGTATTTCTACCATCTGGAGGCATATTTATTAGTGCAGGAGAAACAGAAATAAAAGTATGGGACATTTTCAATGGTGGAAAACTGTTAGCAAACATTTCGCAGCACCACAAGACAGTTACAACTCTTAGGCTAGCAAGTAATGGTAGTAGATTAATGTCTGCTTCGCTCGATAGGCATGTGAAAATTTATGATATATCAACATTCAAAGTTGTGCACAACATTGACTTCCCTAATGCAATACTTAGTATGGGAATATCGGAACATGATGACACTTTAGCCGTTGGTATGATAGATGGTGTTATATCCATAAGAAAGAAAGACAAACCTGCATCAGAATCAGAAGAAAAGAAAGGTCTGTTTAAATTTGGACCAGACCATGTTCAAACAGCAACAGTAGATTTAGTAGTTAACAATCGGCAGACCATTAAAGAGAGTGATTATGATAAATTTATCAGGAAAATGGAATTTAGTAAGGCACTCTCTGCTGTATTGAAAACATTTGTAGCTACTAAATATCCAGAGAAAACAGCAGCAGCAATGCAGGAAATGCTCAGAAGAAAAGTATTAAATGTCGCCATGGGTGGGCTAAATGAAAAAGATATAGGAGCATTATTAAAGTATTTCAAGAAAAATTTAGGAGAAGTCATATTTACTAGAACTATCATTGATGCTGCAAATGTGTTCGTAGATGTGTTTGAGCCTCAACTTAAAACATTCTCAGACACAAACATGTTACTATATACATCTTTGCAACAAGAGATCAAAGAAGAAATAGAAGTTTGTAAAAATGTAAGTGAATTAGAAGGAGCTATTGGAATGTTGTTGTCGGCAGGCCAAATAACATCCAACAAGGATATGTTGGAGTTAACTGATACACTAGCGCCATCTGCAAAGGCTCTAAAAGAAATTGTAATTGATGTATGAGAGACAAAATATAAGTTGAAAAAAATAACAATGTTTTTTATTAACCCTCGCCTCGATCATGGTTCGACTGAGCGAGTCGCGAGCAGTAGGCTAATTTAAAAGTTTAAAATTGCCAGAAAATGTAGTGTATTTTAATGGATGTAGTGTGATATCAGCGGTCAACAGTCGGGCAGCTGAGGCAGCTCATCAACATCAGCGCCCTCCCCTGATTATTTAACTCTGTTGCTAAACCGCAGTTAGCGCAGTTACATTGCTGCTTTAAGTAAGTTAGTCGTCACATTGGTTCTTACTATAACCAGGGCTCATAGAGTACATTATTATAGGGCTCACTCAGTCACTCCGCGCGCGAGTCTGAACCGCTCGGCGTCCTCTGAGAGGAAAAGACATACATCAGAAAAGATAAGACCTACGCGATAGAAAGAGAGGCAACTACTAAGTGAATGTTTTGGAGCTAAGGGAGCACTGTGCGACCTGAATTGCACTTTATTGTGTCGGAGCAAGAGTCGCAATTTATTTAAACGATTTTGCGGAGTGCAACTTCTGTACGCTAGTACTATTATCTATTCTGTGCTATAACAGCAATGTAACTGCCACATCGACCTGTCCGAGTTGATTGCAACAAAGTTACAAAATCTGGGGGCTTACCATCAGCAAATAAGTAACCGTTCAGTTCAAAAGCGGGCCTTATACAGGACTGTTTAAGGCCTGCTTTCATACTAACCGTTGAGGTCATAGTACGAAAAAGTAAGGCAGTTCAATATAAGTCCTGCTATAAAAGCTCATAGGCCCCAGGGAGCCGGTAATTTTTGCTCTCTGGAAGTGTGGAGCTGAGTTTTGTTGTACTTATAGTTGTTTTATTGGTGACTGACTACCTCAGTAAAACTTTATCGAGAAAGCTTTTTACCTGACTGAATGCAATGATATGAATGCAATAATAATCCTTCATTGAATGCAAAACGTAGTTGGACCATAAAGTTAATATCTCTATATGAGTTCAGAATCTTATATAAGAATATTAATATAAGATTCTTGTATGAGTTGGATTGGATGGACATAATAATATTAGCACAGAATAATTACTAATAGTACAAACAAACGTATTACATTACAAGTATATTACAGCACTGAAGATATGGCATAAAAAAGTATGTGGATATGGCTGTATGATAATAGTTCTCTTTGCCTTTCTAATGGGAGAATTTATAAAAACAATTTAGGGATGCTACTCATAATTCATTTCAGTATCGATTAAGATGTGAATCGATCCAAAATTAGCCTAGAGGCCGCGATTACATACGCCGATTTAGCATACCAATTTCCGGGTTGCCACTCGTACTTGACGATAAAATATTGTATAATAAGTTCGATTTTAAAAGTGAATTTACCCTTTAACGGAAAGATAAACATTGTATAAGATTGGAGATGAGAATTGAAAATAAAAAAAACATAAACAATGTTGACCTTTGCGTTATTTGTTTAAATTAATTGTCAAAATTTAACTTATTATACGGGTGGCAACTCTAAATTGGTATGCTAGATTGGAATATGTAATCGCGGCTTTAAATACATCAGTGGTAAAACTGGAAAATCCTTCATAGGTAAAAAAAGTATGAGTGAATGATAGTATGACTACGAAGACATGTGTATCGTGCCCTTAGATTACGTAAATCTGTTGCTAACAATAATGGGGTTGGTAAACTTTTTCGCAGAGAATTGTTTTATATTTTTTTTTGATAGCACAAGTTTGAAGAATAAAGAAAATAATATTATTTTTTTTTTATTTTACCTTGTTAACTAAATATATTTTTTTATATTATTATAGCGATAAAATATCAAACATACGGCTGAACACGAAGTTCCTTTGCATTTACTGATTTAAAAAACTGATTGACAGATTTGACAGACGGTGACAAAGAGTAATCATACCTTTGTTTTTTTTTGTTTTAAGCAACAACATAGAAAGTCTTTGGAGCAAAGGCGTAACCTACGCATACAGCCGTAATAGTGATTTATTGTACTATGCTGTAAATTAAAAATTTAAATTTTTATTAAAATTAAAATGAAGCCCTATATAATTCCGCAATTTGTTATTCCTGACTCCAAAGCCAAAAGCTACCGGAAAATATATAATTCTCAACAGTTTTGAAAAAGTTTACCAACCCCATTCTTGATTGAAATCGATTGAAACCGATGTTACATTGTACATATACTATGGTCGTACTGGTACCGTATGACAAACTAGTATGGAAACAGGGAACGTATCTTTTGGAAATCCCACTCCACCGTTCCACTATGCAAATCATAACATTATGTATGTTATAAAATCCATTTTAAAACATACATAATGTGGTCACTTTTGGCAATTATAGATTTTAAAACTTACAGAATGAATGATAACTGTTGAAGAGTTATTCAAAAAATATTAGTGACAATAGGAGATTATTACATGAGATTTTTTTTAATATTGACTTGGTTTACGAGTAATAAAAATAAATGTAGGTTCGGCGCTAGTTTCACTATGACAGCGCCTTAACTAATTAATTTCAAACCAATCAATTTAGGGCCTCTGCTGCGTTAAACGGGATCCCGGCACGGGGCGATATAGATTAGAGCTTACTCATGCACTGCAAGCATCTGTCCGTCAGAAAACCAACAATCTATATTCCCGCGCTGTGTACCCGCTTAACGCAGCGGACGCCCTTAGACCCAGCGGGAGGGAATTTATGGGTTTAACTTTATTAGCTGTGAGTGTTATCGGTATTGAAAGCAATTTTTGCGCTTTTAAATTAAGTTTTATTAAGTAATTTACTTTAAATAAGCATTTTTCTGATGCGCAAAGTAACCCCGCAGTCCCTACCCAGCCGCGGCAGTAACTTCAGCGTCCATTTTTGTTGAATGCGCGAACTATACTGGTCTGTGAACCTGGCGCGAACGGCGCGAATCTGCGAATGAGGAACTGCGGGTCTACCGGCTAAAAACAATGAAGTTAATGTTAACTGTAATTTGACAGATGTATGTGATACATTGCTACTTCGTTTTGACACAAATAAAAACTTACCAAAGAAAAGAAGCAATGTATCATATCCATCTATCAAATTACAGTTAACATTAACTTCATTATTTTTAGCCGATAGACCCGCTGTGGGGAAATGTGGCGTGCCGTGATTCGCAAGCGATCCGCACCGCAATTTCACGTCGTGATTCGTGCTCAAGGTGTAGAGAACTGGAGAGGCCTTCTGAATCTATGTAATGTAATTCTTTATTTTTGCATAGGTTAGGTATCTCCAAGTTTGTCGTTTCGGATCAATCTGCGCTCGTATACCAAAATTAAGCATTTTTTATAACAGACTCGCTATAAAATCGATTATTATGCTTTGCTGTTTTGCTTCGTTCGCATCCCTAATCCCTATGGGTGATTGTTTGTTTTGTTGTTTGTCTTGTGTCAAGTTAAACTCTGTCATTCTCTGTCTGATCTGTGTCAAAGGACAAAAATGAATGACGTTTCCGACGTTTCGTAAAAATCGTGATCCAAAAAACCAGCAAATCCAGCAGCAGCAATCAGTAAAGTAAAACAGTGTCGCGAAAGTAAAATGTTGAAACAAGTAATAATCCAATGAACGATGTGTGATTTGGCCACAATCAGTTTGTTAGTTGTTGAAATTATTCGTAAGTTCAGTTCAAGGGCTTCATGTTTCTATTTTTTCTTGTTTTGTTTATTAATTTCAACAGTTTTATGTAACACTATAAAATGTATGTGATTTTTCAGGTTTATTTGGATTGAGTGCGATATTATTATTCGTTTAGTGATGTGTTCTAGTGACGTTGACTACTAAAGGTTATCATGTTGCAGTGACCATGAATTCATTAATAAATTTTGCTATGCAGGTAATTGAAACTAAATATAAGTGAACATTATGGATGAACGAAGAGTAGCTGATTATTTTGTGGTGGCTGGGTTGCCAGAGAAACCTGAACTGCTTGACGATTCAGACTCTGGACATCTAAAGGGCTACAGTACTAAGCCACCAATTACAGATATAGGTAAGTTTCAACTGTCATGTTTTATGTTCTTGCATGTTATCAAAACAAGAACTCATCAAATTCATAATATGTTATGTTAAAAAAAAATATCCATGATTTATTGTGAAATAAAACACTTTTTAAGGGATACTGCCGTCGTGGTCACACGGGACTGAAGTTGTTTGTGTTTAAAGCTAAAGCTTCAGTCCCCTGTGACCACGGCAGCTGCAAAGGTGCCAAAATGTTGGGAAAATAAAAAATCAAACCAAATACCAACTAATTATCAAAGTACTTTCAATAAAACCCCTTTAGTACCTGTTAAAAGTGTCTTATTTCATGCCTAGTGAGCATGTTAGCTTGAGAGGCGAAGATTTATCGTGAGTACTGTAGATAATAATTTGCTTTTTATAAGCTGTTGAACTCTATTTTTACCCGACTGTGGGTTATGTTTTTGGTTATTCTAGGTATAACCATATTCTACATTTTATCAGTAAGGTAATTGTGTATTAAAATTCCCCAAAACATATTTTTTTAATAATTCTACCTTATTATTTAAAAGAGAGTTCATGGGTCATTATGCTAATTTATTGCAGGAAGTTGTCAATGACTGAAGCCACTCATAATAATTGTTTGTCTAGGTAGCTAATTAATATTTCTGTCATGAATCCTATAGTGTATTTTTGCTTCTCAATGTTTAAATATACATGGAGATGGTATGTAAATATTATGTACTTAAAAGGTACATGGAATGAAGAACATTGAATAAACAATGACAGTTGAATTATTTCTATGGATCTGTCATATTGAAGAGCTTGTTGGCACAGTAGTTTTGTGCCTGGCCCTGTGATTGCGAAGGTTAAGCAACTTACTCAAGGGTTAGTCATGGGATGGGTGACTAAAATGTATCATCTCGAGTTCCATGCTTTGGAAGGCACATTATGCCGATGGTCCCAGCTGCATTTACTATCGTACGGTCTATTCTGTGCTGTCTTTAACACCCATCAATCGGCATTGGGCCTTCATGGTGTGTTATGGCCTATCCTCGTTGTCCACCCACAAGGAAGGCCTGTGCTCCATCAGTGGGGACAATATAAATGGCTGATGCTTTAGTTCATATTTGCATGTAACTGAGGTTACTCTGTTTATTACATACCTATATCAAAAAAGTATATTGATTTTTTGTGAACAAGCATCGTGAATTTTTAATTCTGTTATTTTTTCTTCTAATACTTACCTACCTACATGAACTAAACTCCCCATATAAATAAACATTTTATAAACCTGCCTTTCTATTGTCTAATTTAAAAATCTATCCCAATAGCTTTCAGGATGTAACACATTGAAGCTTCTTTTTGTCACAAATAAAAACTTACCGAAGAAATGCAGCAATGTGTCACATCCATCTGTCAAACGAAGGCGATTGCAACTGATTTTTAAATTAGACAATTAGCCCCCTGACTTTATACTGAGTAACATAATGTGTAAAAAATATAGTAAAATATAAATCAAACTAGCTTTTTTGCCTTTTTTTACATACTTCTTATTTATGAAGCAAACCATCTAGTCCTATTTAGTAAACAGTAGTTTTGACAGCTTTGTCAATACATCTTCGTTTTTTTTGTTTTATTAAATCAAATGGACAGGAAAAATTGGCATGTGATGCAGGAGGTTTTCACACAGAAGGGATCCATATAATAATTAGTTTGAATAATACTAACAAATTAATTAATTTATTTATTTTATTATGTTCGGAATACCAACAGCAGTTTTACATTGTATGGAAACAATTTCTTAAATCTACTTAGCTACTAACAGGTATTCGCATATGGATTATAAGATGTACATAGACCATAATACAAAGTTTATTTAAGTAAGTACTAACACTTGTCATCATATGAAATGTAAATTATATGGAACAAATAAAGCTCTATTATTATTATTAAATCAAATTGTCATTAATAATTAACAATATCTTTTGTATTCTATGCGTGAAAACCCATTTGTTGTATTTTATAAATGATTATTTCAAAAGAGTTGGGTGAAGACTGTTTACCAACAAGTATGGATCAACAGACTGTAGAAATAGGCATCGTAAGCTTTCCTAAGTTTCGTCAATTTCTATACTTAGCTCAAACAAGGCTTCCTATTATTTTATTTATAAAAAGTAAAGAACCTACCATGAGTGATGATGATGAGTGATGATGCAAACTGTTTACGTTACCGTAAACTATCGTTTTGTCTCTTTCACTCGCACTGACTGTGAGCAGTATATCCGATAGTTTACGGTAACGTAGTTTGCATCAACTCATGGTAGGGCCACTGAAGTCAAATACCACATGATTGAAAGACATTCTCGAACACTACAATATTGACTGATGGTTTATTACATGGACGTTTAAAATTATGAATGGTTCACAATCTCCCAAGCAAGTTAGTACGAATTAAGTACAAAAAATCGAATTCCATAAGGTCGAGAAATAATTTTTCAACAAATAATAAGACTTGCAACTTTTCAAGGTAGCTTTTGTAATTAGCGCTACGGACCTACGGAGCTTTCGAGATTTTAAACCGTCAACTTTTTTTTAAGTTCGTTTTAATGACCTATCGTATCGATCGTGTTTTTTTTGGCATTAGCATAGTAGTAGTACCTATTTAAGTTTTTTTTCATTCAGACTTTTGGCATTGAGGGTTAGCTACGTAAGACGTGAGGGATAATTAATATCAATGGAAAATTACGGGGATGTCGCGTGAAAAACCCTGATGTTTACTCACTGTACCTACTAGCTAACCCTTAACCAATATGCATTCTTGAAGTAAATCCAGTATCATTGGTCATTGGTGACTGCGGTTCGGTATCGTGTTACGCTATATCATATTATTAGTACCTGATATTGTACTCGACCCACGCTCGGCGCCTCGCCATAATAATTATACTTACGTAAAGATAATAAGTTTGTGATTAGTAGTTATTTAAAATCAATAGAGTACATTATCTACTTCTGTTATGTTAGTGCAATTTCTTTCACAGCGAATAATTTATACACGATTATTTATTTATTCTATGATAGGGTGTCAAAAATAATGTTAGGCGAAGTCCACACGGAAATCAAGCACGCTCTTGGCTAGAGGTCGCTGTATACGTAACAGGAAAAAACCCCGGACGGGACGGGGACGTGCTGCACACATACATTTTCCCCGTCCCGTCCCGTTTGTGTTCTCGTCGCGTATATTTTGTTTGTCCACAGCCTAGTTCTCGTCGCGTATAATTTTATTACTAAGTATATTTTTATATGCAACGACGACGTCAAGAAATCGCCCCATTCCGCACCCGTCCCGTTCCGTCCGGAATAAACACGTTACGTATACAGCGACCCGTGGCCGTGGCCTTGATTTGTCTCACCCGCCTGTGTTATTATATTCTCTAAACTTATAATCAAACTACTTTTTATTGATATTAATCAATAAAACGCACATCCATCGATCTCGCTAGTATAATAGATCGGATATCGATACCTTGCGTTAACAAGGTTTTTTGTGAAAGTTAAGAAATGGTCAAGACAAGATGTCTACGCAGCCTTTATAGGATTAATGAGAGAAACTGGTTTAATCTTGTGTTAAGTATACCAAGGTTCTGGTGGAGCAAGACTTAATAAATTGCTTATTTCCGCGAGAAATTTAGCGCTACTTACGTATTTTGATTTTAGGTAGGTACTTACGTTACGTATTTCAGTAGTTTGGTCTGTGAATAATACTATATACCTATAACGAACCACCTATCTAGTAAACTAAAAAAACAAACAGGAAAACTTCTCACTTCAATTTTTAAAAATTGTTTAAAAAACAAAAAAACCAACTTCAAAAAACCTGCCTCTAAAAAAAGCAAGAAATAATATACAAATCATTAGATACGCATTATCATTGTTATGATAAAACACGTCTATTAAAGTCGGGTGGGGCTGGAGTACCTACATCTTCCTCTTTTTTATTCTAAAAGCCCCACCCGACTTCAATTGACGTGTTTTATTATAACAATGATAATGCGTATCTAATGATTTGTATATTATTTCTTGCTTTTTTTAGAGGCAGGTTTTTTGAAGTTGGTTTTTTTGTTTTTTAAACAATTTTTTTATTTTTTTATTTTTAGTGTAAGTACCTTCTGTATTAGGTAGTGTAAATATATTATTTAGGTAGAAAAATCGGCTCAGCCAAACGTGAGATAATCGCGGAGGAACATACATACAAACTGAATACCTCCTTTTTTTGAAGTCGGTTAAAAAGACTACACAAAGGTATCCCTTCCCCAACAAAAAAAATCATCTAATTCGGTTCAAAAATAACAAAATTGTCAAGTTAGTTGATTTAATATCATAGTATTTTCAGGATTACTTGTAAACTACTGAACCGATTTGAAAAAAAATTAAATGGGACCATCTCGCAAGAAAACTCAATCGAACAAAAAAAGAATTATCTAAATCGGTCCATAAATGTCGAAGATACGCGCGAACAACGATAAAAAAAAAAAAAAAAAAAACATACAATCGAATTGAGAACCTCCTCCTTTTGATGAAGTCGGTTTAAAATGAAAAAAAAACTTATATGACAAATATTTTGTAAATTAAGCACAGGCACAGATTACAAAATGTGCAGGGGATTTTTTTTTATCATTATTCCTGTGCCAAAAGTATCGTTAAAATGAACGGAGAAATCAATGCTAAGGATGCACCATATAACGCTGTCTGTTTTGTTTACTGAAATGACTTTCTGAAACAAAATAAAAAAATATACCTTTGATCAGATTAGCCAACCTTAAATTCTGAGTTAATTAATCACAAGTTTTCAACATTCAGAGTACTTACCTATTTATTTAAAAATAAATAAATATCAATAAGATAGCAATATCACCTACATAAGTTATGAAGTTGCTGGTATTATCGCCTTGGATTTTTCTTAAATCTGTAATGGTAGTACTAAGTTTTGTTGAATAAAATAAATTAAATTAAAATCATTTTAACAATGTGAATCATAAATCTATTATAGTTTCTGTAACATTAAGTAAGTGAATCGATTATGTTGTTCCGCCGACAACTGCAGTCGCCTGACACCGTAACCTTTTATAGAAAACTGCTTCAAGGTCTACAGAACTTAACAAAGTCAAGTTAAAGCTATTTAATCAAAAATAATGATAAAAACTTATTTAAACTGGTAGTTAGTAGTATTAATTAAACGTCATTATCGTCATTTCCAAATTAATTAATTGATAAACATTGTTTTAATAACAACATTCAACTCAGATTTATTGCTTTCAATTTTTAAAAGCAGTTTTTTTTATTTTATAAGCTTTACGTTGTCATAATTTTGATCTGTAAGTAGGTAATCACATCACATACATAACCTAATAAGTACTGAGTCTTCCTAAGGTAACATGACTCGCCAGTAAACTTATACAGCATTAGTTATTCGTTCTCCGTTACATAATAAACATCATTATTAACAGGTGTAGTTTACATAGACTCACTAGTTCTTACTTTGTCAACATAACTCCTTTTGTATAGGCGTGTACTACCATACCAATGTATTCGAGTGACCTCCTTCCGTGATTCATGTTTTATTGGTGCCTATCATCGATGTTATTGACTGGACCAAAGATAAGTCCATTGCCACTTAAACTCTGGCATTCTGGCAAATAAAGAGGCATACATGATGTACCTATACGACGCATTGTTGTGGTTTATGAGCTGTTCGTGCATCGTACATAACATAATTAATGTCTGCTAATGCTAAACTTAATAGTTACATAATATTTTTATATTCTGAAAATAGTGGTTGTTAGTTGCTGCCTTACCACAATAAAATATATTCTGCTAATTATAGCGAAAACTTAAAGCACTGAATCTCTAAACCTGTTTAAGCCTTATGTATTTATAGATTATTTTTTAAATCTTTGACGCGCTTCATATCGAGTTATCGAGCTAACGAGTCTGTCTAAAGGTCTTTAGATACCGTTAGTAGAGATCTAAAATAAAAAGACTCGAGAGCTCTGCGTATAAGACGGTATTCTGGAACATAAATGCACAGTCTTTAAGATCGAACGAATAACAAATGTCAAAGTTCTTTAAAAAAGAATCGATGAACTCTCCTCTATAATTATCGCATCATGTTTTCATTGAATTTAAATAGCGCACCGCTTAATAAGTGATATGGTCTATCTAGAACGTAAAACTTGTTCTTTCTATTCATTCTCTACAAATGATCTTGCATAACTAACGAATACAACTATTCTAATTAAGCTGATGCTTAATAACGAGATGATGAGACATCACCACACCATCACATCAGCAGGCCGCACGACATCCACGGCTGAGTATAGCCCTCAAGGATCTCCACAACCATCCGAACGAAGATGATGAGTAGTAGTATTATGATAATAAGATGATCGAAAAACTGAATGAAAAAGGACAAGAGCGAAAGGGATGGTGTGCAAACGAGGAAGCCTACACTCGACAGTGGGCGACTTAAGGCTGAACAAAAAGAAGAAGAACGGCTTAAGGATCAAGAGGTTTTTAAACTTCCTAAAGGAATGTACCCTTACCACAGCCTGCTCTGCCTCCCGCACTCGCGTCTTTATGCCTGTAGTACACCTCCACCGCGAAACAGTACCAGCGTACCTGCGATATTTCCGCCATAGTTCCGCCATGAATTGTATTCTATCGGCGACGATATATGAGGATCACATCTACGTAGCGGTTTCGCGCCATTACTTTCGCATGTGTCAATCGCGCGTGAAAAATTTATGCATTAGATTAGAACAGGCTGTTCGCTTTGTTTCGCTTGTCGAACTTATGGCGGAACCTATCGCGGTGTTTGGCGGCGGTGGTGTGCTACGGGCGTCATGTTTGTAGGCTATGGTGACTTCTTACCGTCAAGCGGGTAACAGGTTTATTTAGGTACTGCCCATGTGGCAAAGTACAGACCCCCATTGACGATATCTAATTGCTCGTTTTGTTTCAGGTGTGGTGTTCCCTGGGCTAGGCGAGACGGTGCCGAATGGTTACGAGCTGTTGGAGTTGACGCCGACCGGCTTACCGGCGGACCTCAACCATGGCTCCATGCGATCTCCGGAGTGCTTCCTCTGCATACGGAGAGGGAGGGACCGCGCACCGCTTGTTGACATTGGTAAGACAAAATATGACGACACATAACATAATTATTTGCTAAGTTTTTTTATGCACAAAGAGATAGTGCTTGGCCTTTATCTCACCTGATGTAAAGTGACGATAAGGCCGAAGTGAAAGTGAAAGTGAAAAATTCTTTATTCAAATAAGCTCCCTCACATAATAAGCATTTTTAAAGCGTCAATTCTTTTACCCTACCATTATGACGTCTTTTAGCTATCAAGAAAAATGGGCGTAAAATACTTGCCAGCTTTATTACATGGTACGAACGATATTTACAAATATGAATATCGTTTCCAGACATTATATTAACATAGATTAACAAATAAATAACATTATTTAATTAGCTCATTTCTTAGCTAAATTCAAAGTTTCTAGGCTGTTACAAAAAACCCATTCCTACTGGTAACACCCGTTCACGAGCATGACGCATGAACTAGCCATCGCTTCGCTTAACTATATTTGAGGGAACGAAGGTGGAAACGCACTACACCCGGAAATCCCGGAATCCTCATCACTGAGGAACTGGCTTAGGTAAGATGTTGGTAGCTAGCCAGATGGACTTGAAATAAGCTGCCTCCTGGGAATCGAACCCCGTATCGTATCCCTGCGTCTTACACGGGTTGGCGAACCACTAGACCACAGAGGCGGTTGTATTTCTGTCCTTGTCACCAATTTTTCGCCTTTTCATTCCATCTCGTAGGCTCATGGGCATGCGTAGATTATTGACACAAGTTTATGTTGCACTAGCCTCCGCCCGCGACTTCGTCAGCGTGGACAGTAAAATAGAAAAATATGGTGACCAGTTTAAATGACCTCCTTACTGTATGAAAGCTAGTGCCACGGAGAGTTCAAGCTATTTCCCTGGTTCTACATATCTGAATTAGATGAAACATAGTGGACCCAAAGCTACCAATTGTGGAAAGCCCATTAAAATCCGTACAGCGGTTTTTGCGTGATTCGCACACAAACATTTAGAATTTACGGTTTTATTTAGATGTATAGATATAGATTTTATATCTAGATCTTAGTAATAGTAGATAGAGATGTTAGTAATAGTAAGTATGTATTTTAACAAAGTTTTGCAAGAATTGTCGACCTGAATGGTGCAGTGGTCAACATGCCGCCTACCACGCAAGAGGTCCCGGGTTCGATTCTCGGCCGGGCAGAAATTGAAATGATGAATTTTAATTTCTGTGACGGGTCTGGGTGTATTTATGTATAATAAGTATATATTTAAAAAGTATATTAAGTAGTATATCAGTTGTCTAGCACCCATATTACAAGTTTTGCTTAGTTTGGGGCTAGATGGCGCTGTGTGAAATTGTCCAAGCATTTATTTATTTATTTATTTATTTATTTAATTAAAAAAAACTTGCATTACATGCTAACAGATATCTGAAGAAATTCGGTTTCCTTGACAAGATTAACGAGGGCATTTACGATAACAGAAACTCAGTCTTATGTCATTCAATGTTTTCATTATTAGATTGATACGCTATTTATAAACGGAGCAATGCGTTTGTTTTTATCGTCGGTCGGTTATAAACGATAACTATTAATAGATTTGGTAAAATTGATGGTAGAATTATACCACATATAGTTTCCATTTAAACTTAAATACCTCTGCTAAAATTACATTGAATGCTTCCCATTTTTAGTTGATGAATAAGTGTCAACTTTAATTCTTAGTCAAAAACCAAATATGAAATCAAATCCATTTTTAGTGCTACCGATATTGCTTCCAATGATTTAGTTGCAACTAAATCCGTCAAAGTGATGGTTGTTATCGCATTTATGAATAAACCCACAGACATAAGTGATAAGCGATATTTCACAGTTGACACAGTTGCCAACCGACGGGGGCATTCCATGCAGTTTTTTTGGTATCTTTTTATATTGCTTTACGCTCGAGTGGAGTTCAATATCTTTTTGGTACTTTTAGAATACTTTTTTTAACAAAGAGACGTCTTATGGACCACGAAAGACTTACCTTGAATGTTTAGTCTTCAATGTTAAAAACCTTTTGGTCAAACCTAGACAACTTTATATTTGACCTTCTATCATTGTGATAAGATAAGAAACCCAACTATCCATGTGGGTGTGTCTGGCTGGACGGGAAACGATTTAGGGGTTTTCCATGAAGATTGCGTTGGTTTAATTTTTCATTATAATAAATTATATTCTTCAACAATAAAATATTTAAAGAAAGTGCTCTGCTACTTTTGTTAAAAGTGAAATAATTTTAAGTACTCAAGTAGAATGAAAATATCGTATGCTTTAGAAAAAGCATAGAGCATAACATTCATTAATTCTTCCAAATGTATTACATTGAATTTCAAGAAGTAATAGGGCAACCACGTGATTAGCAAATATGTTCATTTAATTATACTCATGGTTCTTTCGTACATTCAATGGTACAAGAAGTCCAAAAAACTACCATAGCCTTCAAATCAAGTACTACCATTGAGTAGTGAGATAATTACCGCGGGCGCCGATCGTGAACCCATTATCTGAGCCTCGATTCTAATAATGTTGTCCTAATAATCGTGTCTCAATGGTGTTTCAATAGTACTGCTTTGACACAGCTAACGAAATACGATATTATATAGCGTGACATTTTAATACCATAATATTAATTGACATTAAAATTACAATTACTTATATGAATTATTTTTATCCATTTTTTTACACTTAATTAGATTAATTATGGAAATATGTAAGTACATTTTAAAGTTAATAATGAATGACATGATTATACAATTTTTGCATGCCTGGCAACTGGCAAACATGCTGAACAATTTTACACCTATTTGAGATTAGCTAGGTGATTGCGTAAAGTCAATCGTATTCATTTGACATTTTATAATATTTGTCATCCCATACAAATTGCAGCCGATGGAATACGATGTGAACTGTCAAATGAATACGATTACCTTACGCAATTCCATCCCTGTTCTATATCATGACATGTTTATGAGCAAATAATTTTTTCTATTTCTATTCCCGACACTCAATTGTCAAAATCCTTTCTTTTGACAGTTAAACCTCATAAATCGGTATATCATATCGAGTTTCGGTAATCATGCTGCCATGATTATCGAAACGCGAAATGATATAGCTATTTATCACGTTTAAAGCTCGCTGTATACGTAACGGGGAAAAAAACCCCGGACGGGACGGGGATCACGTGCTGTGCGCCATACATTTTCCCCCGTCCCGTCCATGCCCTGTGCCCGTCTCGTCACGTATATTTTGTTACTATTTTTTGTATGCAACGATGTCAAGAAATCGCCCCGTGGCCATCCCTTCCGGGGTTTTTGCCGTTACCTATACAGTGACCTTAACTGTCAAAAGACAATGGATTTTGACAGTTAAGTGTCGATAAAGCGCTGTATCACGCGATATATCGTATTTTGGTGTTGGTGGTCATGCTAGGGCTACTGGGGGATATTCTTGTTACGTAGTAAAACCAAAAAGCAATACTATTGACCACTATTATCACCACTACTATCACCATTGTAACACGATTGTTGCGCTAATATTAGCAGAATCGCGGCCCTATTCAAGATTTTTATTGTTATTGAATAGAATGGATGAATCATCTAACTATCCATGCGGGAGCTTTGTACTGATAGTCTGTATAATAGTAGTTCCAATGATAACATTAGCATATTTACCATACTTTACATTGTATTGTATTGAAATGAAATAATGGTTTTTTTTCTCTATTTTTATCAGAGCGTAAACAGTCGTGTTTTATTATCTCATTGTCGCACTTGACCCTGACCGTGGTATTTCATCATAATCTGTTTAATTCTGTTTAAACGTCGGGTCGGATTGGGATAATTCACGGTTTATTAACTGTTCTAATATAAATTGTTTAGACTAGTGGTAAATACTAGAGGTAGAGTGACCAAAGAATGTCGGTATTTACCTCAAACAGGAATTACCTAAACAGGGTGGAAAAAAAGATGGTACTTGGAGAGAAAGTACCCTAAATATTGAGGATGGCAAATACTGAAGGGAAACATTTCTTCATTATTAAAAAAAAATAAGATTGTAGTTAGGTACAACAAATTTTTTTGAACTAAGCTACTATGTTTTTATCATTCTTGGGTCTGCCTTTAATTTAAGATACTTACTTACTATGTTATATCATTGACCCTATCGATTGGTATATAAAAAAGTTCAGTATGTTATTTTTCGGATTTTAGCTTGTTCGGTTTCCGGATAAGACAAGCGATTTATCAAAAATCTTAGAATGCATGTTTCACTTATCTTTAAAAATTAAGGAATGTTTCCGTCATCCATCGTCAATATTTAGGTTACTTTTCCCTCCAACTACCGTCTTTTTTCCCACCCTGTGGTGAAAGATGCATGGTTCCTATTGCATCGAAAACCGGGTAGCTTTGTAAAAATCATAAAATTCTACTTTTCAAACAGGGGTCATGTACGAAGGCAAAGAGCGTCTCATGGCTGACGCCGAAATGGTCCTTATGTCGGTGGGCGAACGACTAGCAAACGTCAACAATTCTACCGCAAAGACTTTCATAACGTACCGGAGGGCTCACCCCACGGCGCCTTGCAACGCCCTCGTCGTGGTCGATGTCTGCGTGATAGTGGCTAGTAAAGGAGAATGTCCACCGCATGCCTTCTGTATGATCGCTAAGAATTTAAATAAAGGTCAGTATATTATGTGTTTAATTCCCCTTGATAGAGTATAGAGCCAACCCTTCACACGAATATCATAACGTAACGGAGGGCTTACACCATTGCGCCGTGCAACGCCCTCGTCGTGGTCGATATCTGCGTGATAGTGGCTAGTAAAGGAGAATGTCCACCGCATGCCTTCTGTATGATCGCTAAGAATCGAAATAAAGGTCAGTATGTGTTTATATCCCTTTGGTAGAGTATAGGGCCAACCCTTCACGCACGAACACCATAACGTAACGGAGGGCTCACCTCACCTCATCGCGCCCTGCTACGCTCTTGTCCTGGTCGATGTCTGCGTGATAGTGGCCAGTAAAGGAGGATGTCCCCCGCATGTCTTCTGTATGATCGCTAAGAATTTAAATAAAGGTCGGTATGTGTTTGATTCATCTTGGCAGTCGATATCTGCGTGATAGTGGCTAGTAAAGGAGAATGTTCACCGCATGTCTTCTGGGGGTCAAGTCAAGTCTGCTAATGTTTTCTACAAAATCGTAGTTCAATGGTGTTCTAATGGTAATGCTTTTTGACACAATTCTTATTTTTTAAACCCATAATCATAAATGTTTCCGTTTTGGGTTTAAGAAACACAATGTGATTCGGTTTTGGGTTTAATAAACACAATGTGATTCGGTTTTGGGTTTAATAAACAAGAACTGTGTCAAAAAGCATTACCATTCAAACACCATCGAACTACGATTTTGATAAAAACATTAGCAGACTTGACCCCCTGTATGATCGCTAGGGTGTCTTAAAAAGTTGTTAATGATGTATAGCAAAAAATATTTTTTGTTTATACATGGGCGAAAAGTAATCGGCTTTATTATGCCTATAGTTTTACGTAATGTTTACCCAATTTATCAGATGATTAAAAGATAATGAGAGATAAGTAATCTCCAGAAATGTCATCTAAGTACCCAAATAACTTCATAGCTGATAACTGATGCGTTATCCGAAAACGTACGGTAATTTATTTTAAATTGCAGGTTTAATGGGCAGCGATGTTTTTCTATGTTATAAGAAGTCAATGAACCGTCCGCCTCTAATAGCATACAAACCAGAAGTACTATTTAGGTGAGTAGTAATTGAAATCTTGGAAATCTATTGAGTTCGTGTCAAGTGCAAAATTTATTTTTTTGTATAAAATTGTACAGCGCCACTTACCTCTGGAAGGGAACTAAAATTTTCTGTAAAAAAAGACCTTTGTGCTCGATACGAATTCGACTCGCACTCGATAGTTTTTTGTGCTAAGTGTGAGCCTATTTTTAACCGACTTCCAAAAAAGGAGGAGGTTCTATGTTCGTCTGTATATTTGTTTTTTTTTTTGTGTATGTCCACCGATTACTCGAAGACGGCTTGACCGATTGAAATGATTCAAACGTTATAACATTAGGTACACTCCCAAGTTGGTCCCTTTTTTGTAAATTTGGAAATCGGTTCAGTACTTTTCAAGTAATTTTGAAAAAAGCACGAAAATAGTATGATTTTGTGTGAATTACCTCGATGATTGGTCGAATTACTTCTTTGTTTATGAACTGAATAATTATTTTTTTGTTGGAAGAGGGATATCTTAAGTGTAGTTTTTTAGCCGACTTAAAAAAGGAGGTTCTCAGTTTGACCCGTATTTAAGTATGTTTCTCCGCGATTATCTTACGTTTGGCTGAGCCGATTTTTCTTCATATATAATATACCTTACCTACAAGGTACCTACACTAAAAATAAAAAAATAAAAAATTGATTAAAAAACAAAAAACCGACTTCAAAAAACCGACCTCTAAAAAGCAAGAAATAATATTCGTATAATAAAAATACGTCTATTGAAGTCGGGTGGGGCTTTTAGAATAAAAAAAGGAATTTGTACTCCAGCCCCACCCGACTTCAATAGACGTATTTTTATTATACGAATATTATTTCTTGCTTTTTAGAGATAGGTTTTTTGTTTGTGCTAAGTGTGAGCCTATTTTATACTCGTCTTGTGTTGCGGTTCGCTTGAAATAGAGCGCGCAGTGTTTCTTAATTCTCCAAATGATTCTAATTGACACACCTTTCTAATACCGCAGTGTTACGACTGTTGTCGGCTAAAACATTTTACATTGCGATTCATTATTTACGAGCGTTTTTTTTATATTTAACTGATACCTTTTTAGCTTACGGTTATTAATTTACTTTTTAATATTAGCCTAGATTTTAACTTACTAATGATGATCGGTATGTAATCAGTATTATTACGCCTTATTGCACAATGCTCGGTCAGAAATTATTAAACTGATACAATCACCACTTTTTTCAAAACTGATCTTTGTCACATAGTGGATTATATCTGAGTTTACGCTTACTATACTCGATAGCAACCTGTAGTTGATATTTGTATGACAATTTTTAGTTAAGTGTAGTTGGGTGAATCAACTTTTGTTGTTAAAAGACATGAAATTTTTAACGTGATTTTAAAGAAAAACATAGGTGACCCAGGAGACAACCCTTATTTTCCCCAAAGCTGGGGACAATATGGTCCCCTGGGTCACCCATGTCTTTCTTTAAACTATTGATTATTTTTGTACAAAACTAAGTTTGTTTTATTGGCTATGTATCTAAATATCGTAAAATAGTCATTTTTTACAAAAGAGTTATCTAGTTTTGTTTTAATTTACGAAAATTTACACATGGGTCGATTTTTTCCTTACATTAAAAAGTTGATTCACCCAGTTACCGCCAGAGGCGCTGTTACTAAAATTGCTTACTTCAGTAGCTGTGCAAAGTTATAATATAGGCACATATTTTTTACGTTAAAAGTATACAAAAATCTTTTTCGATAAGAAAAATAAGTCATAAAAAGTTACAATTTATTTCTTTGATTTATATCGAGGTTTTTCCAAAGTTATCCTGCAAAACTATAGATTGTGCAAAACTTATTGAATACATCTGATCTTAAATTTTGACTAATACTGATAATCCCATCTTTTAGGTATCCAACGACAGAACGACGAAGTCTAGCTTACCCCACCTCAGTGCCCTTATTTTGTTTACCAATGGGCGCGAACCTTGAGTTATGGCCTAACATCGCTGTCACACCAAAACCCGTGTTTTCTACCTTCGTTTTGACAGTCGCTGATGCTACGGATAAGGTAAATATTCGAATCTGTGCACACCGATAGCGTGAAGAGACTATAATTCGTTACTGAAAGCTTAGTTGCGACTGCGACCAGGGCTTTGTCACTCCGCGCGCGAGTCTGAAGCGCTCGGCGTCCTCTGAGAGAACAAATTTCATACATCAGAAAAGATTATACCTACCTATAGAAAGAGAGGCAACTCTATAAGTGCATGTTTTGGAGCGAAGAGAGCGCTGTGCAACCTAAATTACACTTTATTGTGTCGGAGCAAGAGTCGCAATTTATTTAAACGATTTTGCGGAGTGCAACTTCTGTACGCTAGTACTATTATCTATTCTGTGCTGCGACGAACAACTATGCTACTTGCCTTGTGACCGAGCTATTTCAAACCATAATCACAGAATAACTGTACAAATACAGAAGCAGCACTCGGCAAAGTCATTTAAATAAATAGCGACTTTTGCTCCGACACAATAAAGTGCAATTCAGGTCGCGCAGTTCACCTAGTAGTTGCCTCTCTTTCTATCGCGTGCTCTTACCTTTTCTGATAACGCAACGTTAGGGTTGTCTTCTTTTAAATGAACTGCGTAGCATATATCATAATGTGAAAAACAACAATTGTTTATTGGTTTTTTGCTTTTGACATCCGTACACGGCACAGTAATGTCGATTCGACATTGTTACTATTATAAAGAGGCAATATCTTGACTATGACCTGTGTAATAATAAATATGACTGTAGGAGTATAGTTAATAGCATCCGTTATGCTGTACCTACTCGTGCACATAGGCGATCAGGGGGGGTATTACAACCTCTTAAAACTTGCCAGGTTTATGAATTGCTATAGTTACATCTCTTTCTCGCTGTATAGCAAATAAAAGAGATAGATTGATAGCCAGTCAGAAAACTGCCAGGAAATAAGAGGTCATAATACGGCCCCAGGGGCCTGTTTCTCGAAAGTTACAAGTTTACAAGCCTCAATATGTCACAAGGACTTGTAAATTCTGTTTCACGAAGGAAAATATTGAAAATAACAAGCACAGAACAAAATTTAACAAAATAGTTGATTTAAGATTGTAATAATGACATAAATGTACTGGCTGATAAGATAAATATTTTATAAATGTCTGTCAATCTCGCTGACAGTCTCTAAAAGACAGCAAATTGACAACTATCAAAGCACTAAAATGGCCGCCAACTTGTGATTCTGGTATTTCACAAGAGTGAAAATACAAGTGCATGGAAAATGTGTTTCACAAAAACATTACAAGCCTTGAAAAATTTACTATAATAATATGCCATTTTACAAGTTCGATTGGATGATCTCTCTGAAAACTTGACCAATATGAGAACTTTTCACAGACACTTTTCACATGATTGAAATTATATTATAATATATTTATAATAATTATATTATAATGATTATATTGTAATTAAAAAAAATATATATTATAATAAAAAAGGAAATAATTAAATGGTGCCTGTATCACACTCGTGATGTTTTTTGTTAAATTAAATTTGAAATAAAATATAATACGTCTATGGTTTGAAATCTTATTCAACGATTTTAATTATGCTCAATTACATATTACATATTATGTAATGGACAATAATTTATAATTTCAACATGTACAATGTTTGAACAATGAAGGTATAGGATTTTGACCCGCTAGTTTCATTACAGTACCATATATAATTAGCGGTACGTAAAAATTAAGAGTCCCCCGACACTGCTAGCTAAATTTCTGAAAGTCACAAGTTACAAGCGTCAACATAATTTTTTGAGAAACGTAATTACCGTTACACGTGTAAATATTTACTTGTGAGGTTGATCACTTGTGTAAGATTTTATTCTACATATGCGTAAACTACAGTTTCGTGAAACACTACGCTTGTAATTTTATTGTTTTACAAGCGTTTCTATGGTTACACACTTGTATTAGAAGGCTTGTAACTGTCGAGAAACAGGCCCCAGTACGTTCTAAACGTTAAAAGTTAGCATAATGTTCAAACATTAGTATAAAAAAGTTTTGTTACATGAGTGTTCACAGTTGTTAAATGAACAAAGAAAATTCTAATACCTATTTGTGTTGTTTAGGTGTACGGATCGGCTGTAACTTTCTACGAAAGCTACCCTCACACGCAGCTGACTGAGTCTCAAATGGAGCTACTCGGTTGGCGAGCCGGAGTATCGCACAATACTCACTCAGTGCACATCAACAAGTGCGTGTGTTTGTTGTCGCGGTGGCCGTTCAGCGACACTTTCGAGCGGTGGCTGTTGTATATACTGGTGAGTGCTAAGTATAAAGCTACCCTCACACGCAGCTGACTGAGTCTCAAATGGAGCTACTCGGCTGGCGAGCCGGAGTATCGCACAATACTCATTCAGTGCACATCAACAAGTGCGTGTGTTTGTTGTCGCGGTGGCCGTTCAGCGACACTTTCGAGCGGTGGCTGCTGTATATACTGGTGAGTGCTAAGTATAAATCTACCCTCACACGCAGCTGACTGAGTCTCAAATGGAGCTACTCGGCTGGCGAGCCGGAGTATCGCACAATACTCACTCAGTGCACATCAACAAGTGCGTGTGTTTGTTGTCGCGGTGGCCGTTCAGCGACACTTTCGAGCGGTAGCTGTTGTATATACTGGTGAGTGCTAAGTATAAAGCTACCCTCATACGCAGCTGACTGAGTCTCAAATGGAGCTACTCGGCTGGCGAGCCGGCGTATCGCACAATACTCACTCAGTGCACATCAACAAGTGCGTGTGTTTGTTGTCGCGGTGGCCGTTCAGCGACACTTTCGAGCGGTGGCTGTTGTATATACTGGTGAGTGCTAAGTATAAATCTACCCTCACACGCAGCTGACTGAGTCTCAAATGGAGCTACTCGGCTGGCGAGCCGGAGTATCGCACAATACTCACTCAGTGCACATCAACAAGTGCGTGTGTTTGTTGTCGCGGTGGCCGTTCAGCGACACTTTCGAGCGGTGGCTGTTGTATATACTGGTGAGTGCTAAGTACAGTCAGCAACGGAAATCGCTGGGTACTATGTAGTACTATTATTGTCTAATGTTTCAAAGTAAGAAATCAGTGTAAAAGTTGTTATGACAATTATTTTTCTTTATTGTTCAGATAGTTTAGTTCGGTCGGTAAAATAACATGTTATATACTATTCAAAATAAAAATAAAACTATTTGGACTTAAAGATCCGTCTGATAAACTGTCTGATGTCATTTATCCACAGACAAAGAAGAAAAACTATAATAATCAGTTCCCTCTTAATAATGTACACAGGACGGCACCTCAGACTATACATGTTGACCTTGAGACCGCCTTTATGCCCTACGTAATAAAAGCTGTTTTCGCAGTTCAACTGTATAACCTGACGTGCTGTCGTGCGTACAATGCGAATAAATTGACAATATTTAGTGATCCGCTGCAAATTCACTCGAAAATGTATGGCAAAGAGAAAATTTTAAAGAATAAAATACGTCGTTCTGTTCCGCAAGCACTCTGAAGTTGGTCACTTCTGTTGTAAATTGTAAAATTAATTGCCTTGTATGCATGCGGCAATGGGGTTGGTAAACTTTTTCGAAGAGAATTGTTTTATATTTTTTTTTGATAGCACAAGTTTGAAGAATAAAGAAAATAATATTATGATTTTTTTATTTTACCTTGTTAACTAAATATTTTTTTTATATTATTATCGCGATAAAATATCAAACATACTGCTGAACACGAAGTTCCTTTGCATTTACTGATTTAAAAAACTGATTGCCAGATTTGACAGACAGTGACAAAGAGTAATCATACCTTTGTTTTTTTTGTTTTGAGCAACAACATAGAAAGTCTTTGGAGCAAAGGCATAACCTACGCATACAGCCGTAATAGTTATTTATTGTACTATGCTGTAAATTATAAATTTAAATTTTTATTTAAATTAAAATAAAGCATTATAAAAATTCCGCAATTTGTTATTCCTGACTCCAAAGCCAAAAGCTACCAGAAAATATATAATTCACAATAGTTTTGGAAAAGGTGACCAACCCCATTGCGGCAACTTCTGCAGTAATCGTTTAAGAATATTTAAGTTTATATTTTGTTACAGGAAACGTCGTGGAGTAAACAGCCGTTAACTATACCAGTAGAAAGGTATATTACACATTTATTAGAGGAAGTTCCGTTTCCTGAGCCAAGGATATTGTTGCAGGTAATCTATTATATGATGAGGCCTAATATTTATATTTTAAGCTTACTAAAAAGATAGGAACTTGTTTAACATTTGAGTTACATTTTCCTAGTACGAATTTACTCACAATAATAAGCATTATCTTACTTCCTACTCGTACTTAATTATAAATGTGATCTTTACGCTTAAATGGCTGGTCGGATTTAGATGCAATTAACAAGATTAGGTCCTGGATTAACATAAAGGCAACTTTTGATCCTGGTCAAAGGTCCCTATGGTACACGCCACGCGGACAAAGTCGCGGGCGGCCGCTTGTAAGCCTATAAAAATAACATTGTAAGTAAATGCAAAAATCTAAATCTAAAAGAAACCCTAACATTTAGTTTTCTATTGTGCTGAGCGGTTCATATTTAGGATTTTTTTAAAGTTTAGTTAAGTGACTAACTTATTATTATTTTCAATATCATCTAATATTATACAACGTGTTACAAAATAATCCCTAATGCCGAATATGGTAGATAGGGACCATCAAACTGAACAACTTTTACAATAGGACCAACTCTGAAATCGCGAAAAAAAAACAGCTGTTTCATATATTTTGATATTTTTGTTATTAATTTTTGTATAAAACAACAGATTTTTTTGTTCAGTTCGATGGTCCCTATCTACCATATTCGGCATTAGGGATTATGTTGTTGTATTATAATTCCAACATTTTCAACAGCTATCACCAACAAACCCCAGCGATCGAGTAATAGTGACGCGCAGGGACGACCAGCCTTTGGTCCGCAGCGGGGCAGGTTTCAGACAACTACTGTTGAACCTTGGCCCTGATAACTGTCTGCTGATACTGGCGTTGGCTATCACTGAACAGAAAATTTTGATACACTCACTCAGGTATAAAAATTGTTTTATAACCTTTGGGAAAGGGAATCATATGGTTAAGATAGCTTTTATCCCAGTTGTTCCTTTTGACAGTTCCTTCAAAGGAACTAATGGTAGATACTTTTTCTTCCCGTTAGTTCCTTTAAGTTAGTGGGAAGAAGAAGTACCATTATTTCCTTTGAAGAACTGTCACAAGAAGTTTCAAAGGAACTAATGGTACTTTTTCTTCCCGTTAGTTCCTTTAAATTAGTGGGAAGAAAAAGTACCATTACTTCCTTTGAAGAACTGTCACAAGAAGTTTCAAAGGAACTAATGGTACTTTTTCTTCCCGTTAGTTCCTTTAAGTTAGTGGGAAGAAGAAGTACCATTACTTCCTTTGAAGAACTGTCACAAGAAGTTTCAAAGGAACTAATGGTAATTTTTCTTCCCGTTAGTTCCTTTAGGTTAGTGGGAAGAAGAAGTACCATTGCTTCCTTTGAAGAACTGTTAAAAGAAGTTTCAAAGGAACTAATGGTACCTTTTCTTCCCGTTAGTTCCTTTAAGTTAGTGGGAAGAAGAAGTACCATTACTTCCTTTGAAGAACTGTTACAAGACGTTTTAAAGGAACTAATGGTACTTTTTCTTCCCGTTAGTTCCTTTAAATTAATAGGAAGAAGAAGTACCATTTCTTCCTTTGAAGAACTGTCACAAGAAGTTTCAAAGGAACTAATGGTACTTTTTCTTCCCGTTAGTTCCCTTAAGTTAGTAGGAAGAAGAAGTACCATTACTTCCTTTGAAGAACTGTCACAAGAAGTTTCAAAGGAACTAATGGTAATTTTTCTTCCCGTTAGTTCCTTTAGGTTAGTGGGAAGAAGAAGTACCATTGCTTCCTTTGAAGAACTGTTAAAAGAAGTTTCAAAGGAACTAATGGTACTTTTTCTTCCCGTTAGTTCATTTAAGTTTGTGGGAAGAAGAAGTACCATTACTTCCTTTGAAGAACTGTCACAAGATGTTTAAAAGGAACTAATGGTACTTTTTCTTCTTTCTACAGTTCCTTCGAAATGATCAAAGGGACTAACGGGAAGAAAAAGTACTATTCGTTCCTTTGAAGGAACTGTCAAAAGGAACTACTGGGAATAAACGCTTTATTCTGGTACGGTCGGTCTCAGAAGAAGCTAAACAATTTAGTACTATCAGGGCTCTGTCACTCCGCGCGTGAGTATGAAGCGCTCGGCTTCCTCAGCGAGGACCAATATCATACGTCAGAAAAGATAAGAGCTATGCGATAGAAAGAGAGGCAGCTACGAGATAAATATAATTTATGGAGGGGAGCGCTGTGCTACCTGAATTGCACTTTATTGTGTTTGAGCAAGAGTCGCTATTTATTTAAATGATTTTGCGAAGTGCAACTTCTGTACGCTAGTACTATAATAGGGAAGTTTCCTAAGTCTCAAAAATCAACAACAACATATATGAATGGAAAGATAAACAAAATACATGAATAATGGTGAAAAAATTATTCCGATATGTTGAATAATGACGAAGTTATTCAATTTTTTACAGTCGCGTTTATTAAATTTTCTGTGACGTCACATGTACCGTCCGGTCACAGCCTAAAATAGTCAGTCTGTGGCCTAGTCTAGGTTCTTTTGTTCGTTTTGAACTTAACCCTAAAATACTTACGTAATTTTATTGACGTTTATTACTTACTATGAAAAAGTGAGTATAATACTAATCGCAAGAATTTTTAGTTTTGGTTTGCTTGAGTTTGTTTTTAAAGGAAAACAGCAACGAAATGTTGAAAATGTAAAAATCCATGATGGCGGCCAACTTTTTTGTTTGTGGGCCGATTTCGATGAAACTTGGTTTGGGGCAGCCAACATTGTTTTTGGGTTGATCTAGAAGACTCGGTTGAAAAAAGAAGAATAACAAAAAGTTTTCCGTCATCTTGGATTTTCGACATTTTTAACATTTCATTGCTGTTTACTTTTAAAAATAAAACCCGAAGCCGGGTTTCATCGAAATCGATCCAGAAATAAAAAAGTTGACCGCCATCTTGAATTTTTGTACTTTTAACATTGTGTTGCTGTTTTCTTATCAAAATAGTGCCCCAAACCGAGTTTCATCGAAATTGGCCCATAAACAACAAAGTTGGCCGCCATCTTGGATTTTTTATATTTTTAACATTGCGTTGCTGTTTTCTTTTAAAAATAGTGCCCCAAACTGAATTTCATCGAAATCGGCCCAAAAATGAGTTATTCGTTATTTTTTAAATTTTCATTTTCACAATAGGTAGGTCATCTATTGAACGCACAAAAAACTGTTACCGTCGAATATTATTAGGTATCTAATCTAGGGTTAAACATGACATATGTCACTCAAGGGCCTATTACAAAAAAAGAATAGCGAAAATCGTAGTTCTCATCCGTGACATTTTTAAAACCAAGGAGTAAATCGAACGACGAACATCGTCCGATAAAGTCCGATTAAAGCGATTCTTTTTTTAATAGGCCTTCCGAAATCGCAGCACTGCGAGGCTGCCAGATTTCCCCAAATTTCATAAATTTCCCCAGATTCCAAAAAAATAAATGTAAAGGAATAATTTCGATAGCCGTACCATTTATTTTATTTGACGTTACATAAAAACAAATTAGGTACAGTTTTTCCCATAAAACCAATGACAAATTACATTAAAGGAGTTTGCAACAGTAACATCCAAAAAGTTATTAAAACCAATAATAAGTTAAGTACAATGCAAAATAATTATACAAGTACAATAGAATAGAAGTGACCAACTTCAGAACGCTTGCGTTGCGATGTAAAACGATGTTGCCATACATTCTCGATTGTACTTACAACACGATTATTATTATTAATTTGACAACGACGGTGGTCCGCGGCAACTTCACTTGATAATATAAATATGGTGTGCATTTATAAACTCTGAACGATAGCGCAGCGAACAGTCACCAATGAGTTAGATTTTGACAATCAGTTGTCACTGAAAAGAGCCGAGCCATCCGATAGTTGTGATTGTGACATTTGGTTGTGACCAAAGAGTTGTGATATTAAAGCATATTATTCGAACCACTTCGCAGCAGATGGTTTAAAAACATGAGGAAAAAGTAACTACCATTTTCAATGAAAGCTTTTCAAAGTGACATTTAAAAATTAAAAATAGTAACTATTTGCCTCACTAGATGGCGTTGTTAGAAAGAAAAGTGTCAAGGCTTATAAAATAAACAGCCTGTAACAAAAAGGCAAGTAAGTGATCGCTAGCTGACATCTACTCTACCCAAAGAGGTACATCTGCCTGCCTACACGAGTACTCTTCGAAGCTTAGTAAAAAAAATCACATTGACACATACATTTTTATCAACGCCATCTATCGAGCCTACAGTTTTTTGTCATTTTAAAAAGCCCTCATTGGCGAACACATTGCAAGCTTTTTCTCTATTTTACCCAAAATCGCGGGAAAATCTCCTAAGCTGGCAGCTCTGTTGCACTAGCAAACAAAAAGCGAGCTAGGCCTTGCCGTGGAAGTTCACGGTTTCTCAGTAAAATAGGTACGCATGACGTCACACCATTAATTTTTTAACGAAAAGGAAAAGTCCTATAATTTCGTCATTTTCAGAGATATTTGAAAAAAAATATTACTGGGTTTCATTGCAAGCTTAATGTAATGTTTTGTAAAGAAAATTAAAAAAACGGAAACTTCCCTATTATCTATTCTTTGGTACTATGTCATGTAGTGTCATTTTTTTTGGCTGATGGACTTGTAGTGCTAAAAATTACGTTGAGGAATTATGGGGGCAATTTATCAATTATCTATTTATTGAATTATATTTTTTTCATTACTGTATATTTGACAGACATCTTTATGCTTGCAGGCCAGACACACTGACAGCGGTTTCAGAAGCAGTCTCAAGTTTATTATTTCCGTTCAAATGGCAGTGTCCTTATATACCGTTATGTCCCTTAGGTAAGTTAAATGTCATCAAAATAATACTTCTTTGAGTTCTGTTATTAAAATATACACTCTTTGCCACTGTTCTTAAGCATAATCTTTTTTATGCACAACGGGTTAGTGCTTGGCCTTCACCTCACCTGATGTTAAGTGACGATAAGGCCGAAGGTGGAAGCGCACTACGCCCGGAATCCTCATCATTGCTTGGCAACTGATAGTACAACATTTGGAGCCAGTTTTGACATGTTTTAGATATGTTCCAGTTATCAGACCTTCCATTTCTGTTCCATTTTTAAATCAAACAGGCCCTATATAAGATTATCGTCTTTATTCACAGGTTTAGCAGAAGTATTACACGCTCCATTACCATATTTAATAGGCGTTGATTCGAGATTTTTCGATCTCTACGAACCACCGTCAGACGTGACATGTGTCGATTTAGATACCAATAATATTACAGTAAGTTATAATCACATTATAAATACGACCTTATTCCAAGATTTAAAGGTTCATAATCCAATGTCAATGTCTTTCGTTACCCGTTTTTGTGTATGTTTTAGATTTGTGAAACACAGCGACATATATCAATAAAATTATTGCCTAAAAGACAAGCGAGAACGCTTAGACAAACACTGGATTGTCTTTACGGCAGTATAAGGCCAGGTTAGTGTGACGTTTTGATACTGTACGAGATAAGGTACCTATAGGGAATTTTAATCTCTTTTTATAACCCTTTCTATTAGAAAATTTTGATAATTTTTCATTCTGTCTTTAATTTTTTTTTTAAATTAATGTTCGTTTGAAAAGTCGAAAATGAATATACGTGTTACAAAAAAACCCTAAAGTCGAATATGGTAGATAAGGTACCATGCATACAACCCTGGAAAATTTATAAAAAACTTATAAACCCACGCCACTTTTATAAAAAAAAAACTTTTCATGATTATTTGCATAGTGGCACCATAGACCTAAATTGTGTATTGCTTTTGCCCAATGATAGGATTTATTAAGGAAAACAATAGTATATTTGCGTCTAGGGTTGTCTCTTTGCAGTTTTGCATACACAAATAAAAATATCACTTTTTTGTTTTTCCAGCATCACCAATCCATCATTCAAACGAAAGTAAATTTAACGGTGAGCCTACAACGAGTTTAGATAGAGATTTTCAAAGGAGAAAAAAAGAGGTACTTGTGTTCATTTTATTTTCAGGCAACGCATGACCCATTAGAATATACTGAACTGAAACTACTGAATATATAATTGAATCTATTTAGTTGAACGCTTTTGTCGCAATGACAGGATAATTTTGCTGATTCACAAATAGTCCACCAGTCGACGCACTATCGTCAACTTGGCGCTAGTGTAGATGTAGACATGTTATTTTGTTTGCTATGTGTTTGCTATTAATTTTTGGAGGTTGGAAGCGAATTTTCGCAAATATATTTTTTTGTTTCAATACATTTTGATTTTTCTTCAATCTTTAACTCATTTACTGTCCAACTTCCATAATAATAATAATCATTATCAACCATTTTTAGTCATAATTGAAAAAAATTGCCGGGAACATAACCCGTAATAAAATATGTATACGTACAAAAGGTCTCCATCTACAGCAGCGCCACCAAGCGGCATAAATTTTCTGTCATCCAGCATCCTGCTATAACGCACAAAAATTTTGTCGTTTGCGAAGACTTCATAAAACAAAAACATATTCTGTCTCCTTATAAAATCTATAAGTAAATTATATCTTTTACAGCAAGCTTTAGAGTTGAAAATCCAAGAAGCTTTCTTACGTTTCATGGCAGTTACGTTACAAGGGTACCGAAGTTACCTAATACCGATCACAAAGGCACCAACTGTCGGAACTACGGACCCGCACGCTCTGTTCCATATGGAGGCGTTCTTAAGGTCACGGGATAAGGTAGGTTTTTGCGTAAAAAAATGCTTCTTTAGTGTATTTACTTGTTTGCGTTATAAGGCTACCGAAGTTAAAGTCGCATTACCAATTTCTCACCAAAAATGTAGACAAAGAAACGTCACTGTCAAATTGACAAACTGATCCTGATAGTGACATTTTCAGATACGAAAACCTTTGGTCACTTTTATAACTTTTTAATTTGTTTATTATATTTTGAGTCATAATAAATATAATGTCATCCAAGGTTATTTCAAAGTAGGATGGTATTACAAATTTTATCGTAATAACCTATCATCATTTTTGATATTAAAAGTTCTTAAAACAAACTGCTATATTGACTGTATGTAAACTATCAAAAATACGTAGCATCTTCGCCTGTCCCCCCCCCCAATACCAAAAGACAAATTAATGTGACTACTACAGTTACTACTCGTAATACTAATATTTACTAAATTTTATTGTGTACGGTTTGCAGTTGATGTGTGCACAGCATCATGAAAATGTTTTCTACTATAAAACTGTTATTATGAAATATTAAATTATATTACTGTTTTTGCCGCAAAACTCGTGATGAGTATTTATCTAATCTATTTTTATTAGGTTTGTGATGAAAAAACATGTGTGTTTTTTTCTAGACATAGCAATATACTACTTCCTTTTGTGTTATTTTGTTCTGGCAACACCTTTGTTTACATTTTTGCTGGGAAATTAGTAATGCGACTTTACCTAATACCGATCACAAAGGCACCAACTGTCGGAACTACGGACCCGCACGCTCTGTTCCATATGGAGGCGTTCTTAAGGTCACGGGATAAGGTAGGTTTTTGCGTAACAAATTACATGTTTACTATTTATCGGGTGTGTTAACATCTAGTTTTAGTTTTAGACGTTTTTAGAGTAAAACAAGTCATTAATTGTATAAGTTATTGAAACTTTAAACGGTGCATGTTTTTAATTACCTAAATATTTCTGAGAATCTAGAGATACTTACCTAGAAAATATTTTCATATTGACAATGAAGGTTTTGTATAACAAATTGTTTTTGAACAATACAACAATAGGGATGTTGACTAATGAATAAAATAGGAGCGTTTTACCTACCATTAAAACGCATATTGTGTCTGAAGCCTTATTCGAAGCCTTGGTAAACAGATTGAGAATAGCGGAGCCTTCCCGTTACCGTTCAGCATCATTATTATAGGTCTATCTTACTAAATTACGTCACATCCGCATCCGTGTGACGTCATATCTCACCCCACTATGTTCACCAGGTCGCCGCCATTGCGGGTTTTCGCGCTCATTGCAGTCTCAAAATCTGAAAAATACTTTACAACTATTGAGCATTAAATGCATACCAGGCAGCCCTTGAAGGTAGGCTTCGAATAAGGCTTCAGACACAATATGCGTTTTAATGGTAGGTAAAACGCTCCTATTGTGTCCTATTCGCCGTTATTCGAAGCCTTGGTAAACAGATTGAGACATTGTTTGTTATCGCCTGGTGAACAGGGACAGGACGCCAATGTGACACTCTAATTATCATAACTAGTTTATTTCTTTTAAAATTTATTAATTAATTTAGATTAAAAGAAAGCTTTCTTTAAATTAGTAAAGGGAAGACAAAATTATAATACAAAAAAAGCAATAATTAAAACTAAAATAAAGTCGAACAAGTTGACAAATCAGATCAGCTTTAAATAAATTCACTAAATTTTTTTTTTTTTTTTTTACATGATTATTTAACATAAATTATCTAACTCATAATATTTCAATCGTGTTATCGTTTAATATGACTGCTGGCTGACAGTGCATCTCTGCTTAAACCGCGTCGAACGCCTACTTCAAAATAATCTGGGACAAAACAACGTTTTCTTCGCAGATTCTAATTCACTTCAAGATACAAACCATACCAATTCTTTGAGCTTTTGCTCTGCACAAAAAAAAAAGTCGTTATAAAATCCTTAACTGGATTTGGATATCATAATCAAATAAATCTTTGTGAACGCGGTCACAAAGTTATTACTTTTATATCAAATACTTGATTAAATTAATTTAATCGTAAACTGCGAACTGAACTCAATAAATACCAACCCAAAAATAAACGTTATAAGACTGATTTAAGCCAAAGGTAGGCTAACTACCTTTGGTTTTATACACTTAGGCCGACTAGCTAGCTAAAGTGTCTGTGTGCGCCACTGTTTGCGACATCTTGTTGCTAATGTCAGACTAGTGTTATATAATAAATTGCTATCGAATGTTAATTAACATTTACAAGGCCATTTGAATTTTTCATTTAATAAAACATTTAGTATTCGATTGGTCAGCACACAGCAGCTGTGTTAGCCCAAAACAAAAACAAACAACAAAAAAAAAATTGGAAAGTAGCCACTACACTTGACACATTTTTAATTATCATCGCAAAATTAAATGACATCTTAACATTGGGAATCAAAATACTAGGTAAAGATTATAATAGATATAATAGATAAAATTAAAAGATACATTAAAAGAACAAATTAATATGACCGTACTGCATACCAAAGAAAGAAATAATTATTTAGTAAAGAAATATGCCTTTAATTATTCCAACATGTCTTTACTTTCATTACACAAAGATAAAGGTAAATAAATAAAATATTTTCTTTTTATCAATCTATAAAATAAATATAAAAAAAAAAAAATTAAAACAATCAAGTTTCTAAATTTCGTGGTTTCTATGGCCATCGGAAAAGCTGCATGCAGCATCAACTTTATATTCGTTTTAAACTTGAATTTCAAACAATATAGCAAAAATGATGCATATCAATAATAATAGTAATAATAATTACAATTAAAATACTTTCATTTAATTATTTAATTAAAATCACATAAATACTTTGGAATTATCCACCGAGAAGATTACCTCTGTTATCTAACAAATCAAGTATCATCACCCGGATAAATAAACAAGAGCAGTGTGCCAGTGCTTCCCCGTGGTAGTTAAGCTTGCTTAGGAAAGTATATTTAAGTAAATCATTCGCAGACACCAACCAATATAACATCAGAGCGACAGTGTTTACAACAACTGACTAATGTCAAAGTGCTCAAGTGTATTATTTTAAAGTTATTTCCAGAATATGGTACATGTTATGGTAGCTAAATAAAAGTGTTTTCATATTCTACTGAAATATTCAACAAGTACTCTACACCGTGCTATGATTATAATTAAAATATAGAATAATTCAATCGAGGTCTGAGTAAAATCGAGATTCCCCCACGAATTTAATAGGGTTTACATCACAAAACATATACATATGAAAGTATTTTTTTTCTTTTCTTTTTAATTCATATCTATTAATGTAAATAATAACGTGGTCAAAGTACAATAAAAACTAGCACTTTATGTATCTATGTACACACACATTACACGCCCCCGTCAAATCAGCTATCAATGCACTTTGTAATAAAGCCAACATCATCAGACTTAAATATTCACAAAATTTAAAATGTAAAACAGGCACAACCCTTGCAGTGACCACTTAACTAAAACGAGCTTGGATATCTGATCTGTCATCGGTCTCATGAGACAATATCAGTCTTCAAAGAATACAAATGAATATAAAATGTTCAAACAAAACATAATATCTGCTAGTTATTTTGGTTACAGTGTAGCCAAAAGGGACACAATAAATAGGTTAGATTAAAACTGTGACCTTTTGATCACAAAACGGCAAAATAAAGCGCGAGCTGAGCGAGCGCATCGAGTGTGCCACGGCAGCGGCCAGTGAAGCACCAGAACGCATCTGTTGGTGAACATTCTTTGCGACACCCGGACTTTGCACCCGGTTTGATATTTTTAATAAAGACACATTTTAAATAACAGGAAAATATACTGATTGAAATATTTCAATCAAAATAACTTGTTGCACTGGCCCACGGTTATAAAAATTAATATTAATAAATAACTCCCCAAAGAAACTTTCAAAATCCTTCTGGTTGTTCTGTAAGCAGCAACTAGTGGTTGTTAAAAACATGGAGCTTATGTAAATGAAGATTTATTTCTATCATTCATTCATTGGTGGTGCCCACTAGAATCAAATCAAATCAAATCAAATAGTTTTATTTGCAAAATATGGGTAGGTACAAAAAGTTGGTCTTATAAATTATTTGAGCGCCATATCTAACCATTTCTGGTGTGCAAAAATATAATGATTAGGTACAACATTATTATCATTCCCGTAGAAGTACGGGAATATCTTGGATGATCCCCTTTTTAAGTTCCTCTCCCTCAGGGATTAAGGACAGTGTTTATACAGAATAATTAAATAAAATAATAAGATAAAATGATTTAAATTATTTACAAGTGTAGCACCCGAAATAATTTATGTCAAAACATCAACCGACGGTGCTCCGGAGCGACCGGCTGAATTTATGTTAAAACCATAATAAATGTTTATCGAATGTAAATATATTTATTGACATTACATAACGATATGTATAATGACGGTGCCCATCAGAGGGCGACCGAATTTATGTTAAATAGTAAGATACTTAATCAACGGTATCCATCAGGAGTGACCGCCAGAGTTCATATTATCAAAGTATCAGTCAACGGTGCTCAGAAGCGACCGGATGAATCGATATTAAAAATATTGTTACAACTCACACAGCTCTCAACATGTGGGGATTACTACCATAGAGGAAGTAGACAGCATGTTTTAATTATAGAAAATTATGTAGATACAACTTTTCATAAACTTGTGTCAACGGTGCCAGGAGCAGCCGATAGACCTTCCCCGGTCCAGTTGCGGAACAAGCTGGAACCGAGGGGTATAATGATAATAGAAAGTATCTAATTACTATGATAAACTTTTGAATTGCCTGCAATTTAAAATATATTTTTATTTTAAAACAATTACCACAATTTATTTTATTAATAATTTATATATTATACAAGCTTAATATACCACACATTTATTCAATCAAAGGTTAAAACACGAATTTTTTGGGCCAGGACAATAGGTCCTTCAAGTTTCATCACAATCAAATAAATGGTTTTGGAAAGCATAGAAAGCCAATATAAAGCATTCATTTTTATTTATACACAACACCAGACAAAATTAGTACCTACGCTCATTTTACTGGGAATTGAACCCGAGTAATTTTGCGCATTGATATCGTTTAAATGTAATATAAATATATACGTATAAATGTTTTTATTAAAAACCAATATAAAGGCAACATTCTTTTGCAAAACCCTGAATACTTATTTTTGTTCAAAGCGCCTCGTTACGTATCACTATTCAGATTCACAAAGCAGTAGCTTTTCTCAAAAAAAAAAAGAAAATTGAATACTCTTTCAAACAACTACGGCTAAACAACATCTCGAAATAAAATAGGGCGCAATGGTTAATCTCATCACTGGTCAAGTAAAACTATGAGTCGAACGAAATGCCGGATAGCGCCAGGATGGCGCCAGGATTCAAGCTGCATACACTTTCTCATATTTTGAGGAACACAACAAGGATTTGTGTGCTCAGCTCACATTCAACACAATATACTATAATATGCTTTACCAACAATGAATAGGAATCTTACGAAACATGTTTTCCGTAATGTAAAAATTTTCATAAGCATTAAATTTGTCAAAATTATAATCTTTTAGCAGATCGCATAGGCCAAAAGCGAATAAAACTCATGAAAGGCAATTTAACGAATGTTAGAATTAACAGAAAATATTTTTCAACATATCGTGGGTAGAATCATACCATTATAAAATATGGAAAAATTTCACTGACCTTATGGCGAGGCGTTAGATTACCTCAATTCAATTCAAATCCTTCGTCGTATTTACTGTAAATCCATGCCCTCGCCCTCGTTCTCTGCTACTCCGCGATCGAATATGACGACGAAAACGGAGACGACACAGAGTCGGACCCAACTAACACTGATTTTACCTATGGTTTTAAAATTTCTACGCACACGCATTTTTAATAAACGAAAATAAATCGTAAGATGTTCATTTTTAACAAAAATATGCAATATAAAATCTAAATTACGAATTAAGAATTTCACGAACGCTAACAGCGTTTGACCTACTTTAGAAAACTTTAAAATTCGAATGCTAACAGCATTTGACCTACTTAGGAAAATTTTTAAATTTCGAACGCTAACAGCGTTTGACTAGATGTGAACGGTTGCGAAAAAAGGACGCCAATGAGCGCGAAAACCCGCAATGGCGGCGACCTGGTGAACATAGTGGGGTGAGATATGACGTCACACGGATGCGGATGTGACGTAATTTAGTAAGATAGACCTATAATAATGATGCTGAACGGTAACGGGAAGGCTCCGCTATTCTCAATCTGTTTACCAAGGCTTCGAATAACGGCGAATAGGACACAATAACGAAATACTAATAAAAATCGTAAACATATTAAACTTTTAGAGTAGCTTGTATACCTCTTGGTTTTATATATTGCATATTATTTGTTTTATGACCCTTCAAAGTTGGGTGGACAAGTCCATTTAAAAAGTATAAAATTTATTAAAATAAATGATACCTTTAATTAGTCCGTAAAATGTATAGCAAATTTGTCGAAGAAACCATTTTGATAAACACAATATTTAATATAGCTGCTGAACAAATTTCCTATGCGTTGCATACAAACTTGCAAGGCGTGACGTCATAACGTGGAAGCCATTAGTATGGAGCGTTTTTGATCGAGTCCATTTGTGCGCATTTCACACTGTGATATCTCGGGCAGTTTTCATGATAGCGAATTAATTCTTTTACCAATGTTTCTTTTTTTGAGAGGTAATTTAAGTAACATAAAATAAAAAAAATAGTCAACATCCCTTTTATTATTTAATTATTCCATCCAAAGGTAAATGTGATATGAAGGTTAAGATTGTAAGGTTGATAAAATATAATGTGAGTGAGTTTGAAAGTAAGGTGATGACAAAACAGGAATGACAGGTTGCATGAGCGAGATAGTAAACTATGTATTTTAGAAGTAAGAAAGAGACGAAAAATAGAGAAATATTATTGCCGAATCACTCTTTTACTTTCATGGCGCTGTGGACAGGTTTCTTAGTTCGTATATGGGTGAATCAACTTTTTGTTGTTTTGTGGCATTTCTTAAAATATCTACGTGAACTATTTTTATTTGAAGTTAATCTGTAGTTGCAAATACTCTCAGCTAATTACCTTATAAGTTTAATTTATTTATTTCATAATCTTGTAAAACATTTTATTACTTATATAATTTTAAATGTTCGACATATTTTATTTTTAGTTGCAATCACACGTATTCATGAATTGTATTAGGTATATTGTTGTCTTTGTCTTGGTTAATGTTGTGTAAGCTTTTATTAGGCTAACATATAAGGTCTTTTGTTTTTAAATGATTTTTTTATAATAAATTGTATATGTTAAGCTGTTAGCTTACCTATTAAATAAAATAAAAAATAAAATAAAATAAAATAAGAAAAATTAAAAGACATAAAAATTGTAACGTGATTTTAATGAAAAACATAGGTGACCCAGGAGACAACTCCTATTTTTCATATAAAAGCTGGGGACAACATTGTCCCCTGGGTCACCCATGTTTTTCAATAAACTATTGATTATATTTGTACAAAACTAAGTATGTTTTATTGGCTAAAAATCTAAATATCGTAAAATATATATATTTTTTTAAAAGTTTTGTTTTAATTTATGAAAATTTACACAAGGGTTGCTTTTTCCTGACATTAAAAAGTTGATTCACCCATATATGTATTTGACAGACACAACAGCGCTTCTTCGCGCTAATGATGAAGACCCAAATGTTCACTCGGTTCATCGAGGAGCGGTCGTTCGTTTGCGACGTGGACCAAGGTCTGACGTTCTTCGACGAGTGCATAGAGCGGGTGGCGGCGGGAGACGAGCCTTTATTGGGGCTCGATAACTCTAATACTTCGGAGAGGACAGTCTTTGTACTACCGCCCGATCCTCCCGACCCCGGTAAGTTGATGATGATGCACTTTTTTAGAATTTTGTAGCTATGTTGGTTAAAACTGAAAATCTAGTCTGTAGCTTTTTAAATGGCCCTGTGTTTTGCATTAAAAATAAACTACAAAAAGCTAGCTTATTGCAGTGTTTCATGATGCTTGGGTCACACTAAGGTTCTGTGCCAATTAGGTGATTCCGTTTCATCAATTCGGCGTTAGCGCAAAATCCTATTTATTTATTGGTATTAGATAATCCTTCATATGCTCCCAACATAAGCTCTGTATCATATTTCTGTTTGTTTTTTACCTCTAGTGTTTGTTCTATTTCTAAGTACAAGGGAATGTTGTAGACGAAACGTATACGTACGAGAAGTTCGAGTTGGACACAGTGCTAGTAGCGAAGTGCCGCAGCAAAACGCGCAGTGGTACCGTACAAGCGCTGCCCGCCGCCGCGCTCGCGTCCGCCGAGTCGCTGGCGGACGCGTCGCCCATGGCGCGCCGCACCAAGCACGAGATCGCCGCCGCACAGAGGTACTATATACCGGGTGTAACAAGACCCTCAACGAAGCCGAGGTCTACGTATTCTGCCCATTGGTATTGGTGATGGGCTCTTTTCTCCGCATTTAGACTCCCATTTGGTCCGTTATGCGTGAACATAGCATTGGTATAGCTAGTCAAGCCATCCCAGCTCCTTCCAGAAGCGCAGAAGCCTCCTGGGGCGCTCACAGGCTTCTAGGAGCGACCTCACGTCTTTGAGGATTTCTGCCCGGTGTGCGGCCAAACCCACGCACTCCAGGATCACGTGGGCGGCTGTTTCCTCTGCGTCCAGGCATCCTCTGCATAGGGGACTGTCTGTCGCATTCATGATGAATAGTTGTCGATTTAATGCTAGGTGACCTGTAAGTGTACCTACAACTATTCGGAGGTCTGGAGCAGTCTACAGGTCAACCGTGGCGAGACTGCAGTCATCGCCAACTTGGACTGTCTACAGCTTGTTAGATCTACCCAACGAGTATTATGTGCAGCACGAGTACGTTGTCTTACCCATGAGAGCAGTTGGCTGAACGGGAGTGGCAGAATGGGTATAGGTCCTGCCACTATTGTGGAGGATCCCCTTCTAGCCAGCTCATCGGCGGCGTCGTTCCCGTGTGATCCGCTATGCCCTTTTAATCCATTGTAGGATTACTACGTTGTATTCTGCCCATCATCAGGACCATTTCTGTTCAAAATTATTGCTGGGAAACGATTTTCATTTTGGTGTTAAAAAGCATTGCATACATTACCACGCAATGTAACGCGTACAGAAGACCGCGCCTGCGAGTGAATGCCGAGTTGAAATGAAATGCAACGTTTATGTGCGTGCCCATGAAATACATTGAGTGATGACGATTTGAAGCCATTGTTTGTTACGAAATACATAACATTTTGATAAAATAAGGAAATAACGAATAAAATAAGATTTCATAAAAATATTTTTTTTTTACTTTGACCTTCAATATCTTTGTAGCTATTGGTTTCCCAGATATAGTCTTAAAGACAAAAATGATCCTGTTGATGGGCGGAATGCGTGGACTTCGGCTTCTTTGAGTGTCTTGTTACACCCGTTATAATGCATTTGCGATTCGATTACGATTTTCTTTATCCTATTATGTATACTCATCAACTTTGTCTTGGGATACAAGTGTTATTTTCATACAAACGAGGTAACTTTGAAGCCTTGGTTTTCTGCCAGGGATGTACCGTGCTGTGATCTGATGATTGCCAGCCAGGGAGTGAATGGAGGAGATTCAGATCGCTATACACAACCAACTGATCTGATCAGCATTCTAAAAGATTAATGGGTCAGAGTTCTCAGTTTCAGGATTTCCATTTTTTTTCATGCTATTTTCGCGATTTTTTTAAACATGTCCTTTCATCTTTTAGAATGCTGGTCAGATCAGTTGGGTGTGTATAGCGATCTGAATCTCCTCCATTCACTCCCTGGATGGCCATCATCATATCACAGCATAGTACATCCCTGGTAGGAAACAGAGGCTTCAAAGTTACCTCGTTTGCATGAAAATAACACCTTTATCCCCAGACAAAGTTGATGTGTGTATATCAGGTCATAAGACGTCCACTGCTGGGCATAGGCCTCCCCCAAAGACCGTCAGTCAGTCTTACGCTACCCGCATCCAGTGGCTTCTTTCAACCTTCACCAGATCGTTTATCTGCTTCGTAGGGGGCCTAGCCACGGACGCTATTACTACTTATTTTCCCACTATCATATAATAACAATATCTGTAGGTATTTAATTTTGTTAGTTGAAAATGTATCTTTTATTATTCAGGTTGGCCCGTAAAGCAAGTCTGTCACCAGAAGCGTGGGCCAAATGCCTTTTGGGGGCATGTTACTCGCTATACTTCCTGTCACTGCCGTGTCGCATGATGCTCAATCGTGGCAAAGAACACGCGACGCTTAGAGCCGCCTACGAACTGTTGGAGAGAGCTACTAAGTTAAGGGTGCCTTGCGACGAGGTAAGAACAAACATGTATATTTATGCAGAAATATTATTATACACCATAAAATGTTACACTATTTTATATACAGCATTGTTTATAAAAGGTGTTTGGTAAAAGCCTTATAAAGCCGAATATAGGGACCATCATACTGAACAACTTTTACTATGGAACCAACTCTGAAATCGTGAAAAAAAATCTGTTTCATACATTTTGATATTTTCGTTATTAATTTTTGTATGAAACAGCTGTTTTTTTCCTAATTTCAGAGTTGGTTCTATAGTAAAAGTTGTTCAGTTTGATGGTCCCTATCTACCATATTTGGCTTTATAAGGCTACGCTTCGTCTTCGTCTACAGAACCGATTAAGACACAGATAGATATAACAGATAAGTCAAAAAGATCAATACCTAAAGTTATTGACCGAGCGAGCTTTTCAGCTTGGGCAAAAATGTTATCGTATGTCCGTCTGTCCGGCTATCCGTTTGTTCTCCTCTACAGGTCGCATTTCTCAACCAATTCTCGTGAAATTATGTGAGCAGTTTCTATAATTAGATGTTTTTTTGTTGATTCGGTTTTTCAACATGTGTCGTCAACCGCCGTATCAGAATTAACTCCTAAACGCTCGAGCGTAAATTTATAAGCAGCTACCAGCGACTGCCATAGTGGTGACGCAGTCGTAGTCGTAATACACAATATTCATTGCAGAATGACACTGGTTCTCTTAAATCACTTGACACTTTATGATAATGTAGCTAAATGTCTGGCAATATACTTTTTTGTTTCATTTAGATCAAGCTAGTAGTTTTGAAGTTGTAAGAGTTTGAAGGAAATGCCAAGCGCATTGAAATATGTGTTTTATTACTTAATACGACGTAAGGTAGGTTCATCCATCGAATGACGTCATCCGACAACACAAAATTAGTCTTCCAGACCATATTAACTTTTCTGTTTTATAGATATCACGAAAATGGATTCTAAGTGGTTCATGTAGTATAAGCTAGCTATTGGATAAGTCACAAAACAAAAATCACTGTTATTCTCCGTTGTCTTTAGGTATGCTACAGAGTTATGATGCAACTTTGCGGGATCCACTCTCTACCGGTATTAGCAGTCCAGCTGCTGTTTCTAATGAAGCGAGCCGGCTTGCAGCCCAATGCGCTCACGTACGGCTACTACAACCGGTGTGTGCTGGAGGCCACGTGGCCCAAGGACATGCCTAGGTGAGTCTTATCAATCGACGGTTTTAGCGGCGCAGTCATACCGCTACATAAGTAACCGACGAATGATGAACAATGGGGTTGGTAAACTTTTCCAAAACTGTTGTGAATTATATATTTTCTGGTAGCTATTGGCTTTGGAGTCAGGAATAACAAATTGCAGAATTTTTATAATGCTTCATATTAATTTAAATAAAAAAATTAATTTTTAATTTACAGCATAGTACAATAAATCACTATTACGGCTGTATGCAAAGGTTCTGCCTTTGCTCCAAATACTTTCTATGTTGTTGCTCGAAACAAAAAAACAAAGGTATGATTACTCTTTGTCACTGTCTGTCAAATCTGTCAATCAGTTTTTTAAATCAGTAAATGCAAAGGAACTTCGTGTTCAGCCGTATGTTTCATATTTTATCGCGATAATAATATAAAAAAATATATTTAGATAACAAGGTAAAATAAAGAAATCATAATATTATTTTCTTTATTCTTCAAACTTGTGCTATCAAAAAAAAAAAAACAATTCTCTTCGAAAAAGTTTACCAACCCCATTGCAGGATCAGCGAAAAGTACAACATGTTAACATTACGCAGACGTTACGTCGTACTCGCTCTACGTCGAGCTAACATCGAGGCATAAATGTATGGAGACCCTGACTCATGATATCGAAGTTTCCTACACGCTTTGGATAAATAAATACAAATTCCAACATTGGTTGGCGGTCCCCGAGCACAGACACCTAGCTCGGCGGAAATACTTCCCTTTCGTTGAATATTGGCGAACAGCCTTTCTATTGTCTAATTTCAAAATCTATCGCAATTGCTTTCAGGATGGAAGCTTCTTTATGGCACAAATAAAAACTTACCAAAGAAATGCAGCAATGTGTCACAACCATCTGTCAAATGAAAGCGATTGCGATAGATTTTTGAAATTAGACAATTAGCCCCCTGATCCTACCTCAACAACGGTCATATTTAAATTGCTATTTTAGCTCCGATTACACAGAAATGTCAAAACAAAATAAGTGATTTCAATATGTACCGATTTGTGACTTACAATTTCCCTCTGAACCTAGCCTTCGTGTGCTTGCTACAAAAATAGATGTATCAATGTCTGACTATACCATAAAACGGCGAGTTCCAAACAGAGTATGATTAAAAAAAATTGCATAAAATAAAACTTGTATAATTATTTTGTATACTTCTTTACAAAATATATCCTAAAAATAAGTTATTGTTTTTTTCTTATCACATCATAATACTCGTGTTGGTTTGGCTCGTGGTTTTATTGGATCGTTCGTTACTATCAATGCTAGTGGTTCACAACTGTATAATTGTTACAGTGGTTCTCAACTATTGTGGAATAAGCTACGTATCGCCGTGATGGGGGCCGCGTTGTTCCGAAAAGCGGGCGCTCTGCGAGCGAGCCGAGCGGCCAGCGCTGGCTTGAGCGTTACTTCTGCTGGCAGTGAGTTTTTGTATTTTGATCTCTGTTCTATTAAACAAACAGGTTGTGATGTAAACAGTACACTGGATATAATACTGATGTACAGATGTACTTACCAATACTTAACTCTAAAACAATTAGGATATTGCATCCTAACCTATATGATACTAAAAATAATACCGTTTAGAATTATGTAAAGTAACATTTGTTAATACAATTTTTAGAAAGACAAATTATTATTTTATAAGCCCTCTTGTCAGGCAAATATAAGTGAAATATCAAAATGCAAAACTTGCAATTAATGTGCTTAGCTTTCGTGTCGCAAAACCATTGAAAAGTACGTGCGTTAGTGACTCAATAGTTTTTTCTTTATTTTCTAACAAATCTCCTATTCACTTTATTTTTCGTTGTTTGACAAAAAGTTTATCTAATGTTGTGTTTATAGGCAGTAGCACCCTTCCAAGAGTGCATTCTGCAGCAGCGGTGGGCGAAGGCGGAGAATTATCCGCTTTGGCCGGACTGGCCGCTTGCGAGCCGGCCAACAGCCGTACTAGCCTCGACTCAGGTCAGTAACATGACAAAACAAAACTACACACTTCACTACACAAACAGTTTTATAAGCAGCGGCATTCTTCCGAGAGTGCGTTCCACAGTAGCTGCAGCTGAAGGCGGAGAATTATCCGCTTTGGCCGGACTGGCCGCTTGCGAGCCGACCAACAGCCGTACTAGCCTCGACTCAGGTCAGTAACATAATAAAAACACTCCACCAAACAAACAGTTTTATAAGCAGGTGCATTCTTCCACGTGTGCGTTCCACAGCAGCAGTTCAGCTGTGGGCACCCGACATTCCATACAACTGCCCGCGCCCGCTCGCAATAGCCTACTACATAAACAAATAACGTGTGTATGTACTCGCGATAAATGTGTGGGTTATCGCCTGGTTGACTGCCTTGTATTTTGGCGGGCGGAGGTGATTGTCGCATCCCTACGCAGTAATAGTTAGTATTCTTTGGTAAGGTGGAGAATTATCCGCTCTGCCCCCCCTAGCATGACCGATTTATATCGCGTGATATAGCATTTTATCGACACTCAACTGTCAAACTCCTTTGTCTTTTTGACAGTTAATCGTGATAAAACGCTATATCACGCGATATAAATCGGCCATGCTAGGGGGCCTGGCCGGGCTATTCTTTGGTAAGGCGGAGAATTATCCGCTCTGGCCGGGCTATTCTTTGGTAAGGCGGAGAATTATCTGCTCTGGCCGGGCTATTCTGTGGTAAGGCGGAGAATTATCTGCTCTGGCCGGGCTATTCTGTGGTAAGGCGGAGAATTATCCGCTTTGGCCGGGCTGGCCGCTTGCGAGCCGGCCATAGCCGTACCAGCCTCGCTTCAGGCAAACTCAAGTCGGTAACATAAAAAATACCTCTACACAAAATTTTCACTGGCACAATACGTCTTTTTTTTGACGTTGATCAATTTTCCAATGTGTTGTGTATTGCTCTTTAGTGTTGATTACTATGTTGTTAAGTTTTTAGATAACGGGACTCCTTCATTGTTAAGTGCTTGCCGTAATTTGTGATCTACAAAAACTTTTTTACCGCGCGAATGAATTAAATGTACGTGAAAGAAAACGCGGTTTTATTGAAAGTACTTTGGTAATTAGTTGGTATTTAGTTTAATTTTTTATTTTCCCGAAGCTTGAGAGGTGAATAAATGTACAGTGGCAGTCACATAATTAAAGACACCAGTCAATTTTCATACAAATGAGGTAACTTTGAAGCCTTGGTTCTTCGCCAAGGATTGACCTAGCTGTGATCTGATGATGGCTATCTAGGGAGTGAATGAAGGAGATTCAGATCGCTATACACACCCAACTGATCTGATCAGCATTCTAAGAGATGTAAGGATATGTTAAAAAAAACCCCAAATTAGCATAAAAAGTTTGGAAATCCTGAAACTGAAAACTCTGATCCTTATATCTCTTAGAATGCTGATCAGATCAGTTGGATGTGTAAAGCGATTTGAATCTCCTCCATTCACTCCCTGGTTAGCCATAATCAGATGACATATACGTCAATCCTTGGCGGAGAACCAAGTCTACAAAGTTACCTCGTTTGTATGAAAACCGACTGGTGTCTTTAATTATGTGACCGCCACTGTACGTGCTTATGGAATATCAGGATGAAAGTGAATACACCACTATCGATTGTAGGTCGTTCGATGGAAGGGCGGTCGAACGCCTTCGACGCGTTGTTGACTCGGCGCGGGAACATCGTGCGGGACGCGCCCGCGCGGCCGCACGTGCCCGCCTTGTCGGCCGCCGCTGGCATACTTATCACAGGTAACAAAGCGGGACATTTGGAAATGTAGAATATTATGTGATATGATATTATGTGTTGTCCATCAGCCTTTTGTACCGACTTCCAAAAAAGGAGGAGGTTCTCTGTTCGTCTGTATATTTGTTTTTTTTTTGTGTATGTCCACCGATTACTCAAAGACGGCTGGACCGATTGAAATGATTCAAACGTTATTCAATAGGCGTGTTTTTATTATTACAATGATAATGCGTATCTAGTGATTTGAATATTATTTCTTGCTTTTTAGAGATAGGTTTTTTGAAGTCGGTTTTTTGTTTTTTAAACAATTTTTTAATGTCCCCACTGCTGGGGCACAGGCCTTCCTTATGGGTGGATTAGGCCCTATGCGGATTGGTGGGTGTTAACGGCTGCAAATACAGCCGGGACCAACGGCTTAACGTGCCTTCCGAAGCTCGAGATAATAAATTGTTGGTCACCCATTAATAAATTGTTGGTCACCCATCCCATGACCGACCCTTGCGAACGTTGCTTAACCTCCGCAATCGCTGGGCCAGGCGCTAAACCAAGTTCCTCAAAAAAAAGTTCAATAACATCCCCCTTAGCATGTCCACCGAAATACGATATCTATCGCGTGATATAGCGTTTTATCGACACTCAAATGTTCGCTTCATATCACGGTTCGGTGATCATGCTAGGACTGGACGCGCTAGTTTCAAATCTCAAAAAAACAAATGTTCAGTGAATGTGAACTTTAACTCATTGAAGAAAAACATTTTATCAAACTTTTATATTCTATTCTAGTGTTAAATATTGTCTTATCCTATTTTTTATGTATCAAAATTGTTCTAATTCAAACTTATTTCGTGTAAATTTTTTTTTTTAAGAATTATGTTGTAGAGATCTTCGTCGAACCGAGCATTCATTAAAAAAATCGTAATCAGAAGGTTTCGCTTTAGAGACAACGTCTTCGGTGTATTCAAGAAGTAATTTACTTCCAGGAAAGCCATCAACTCCCGACTTGACAGAACCGCCAAGACCACGAAGCAACTCTTTAGGAAATGAAGATACAAGTAGTGCACCTCTAACTATCGCTGAGAAAAGACAGGTTGGCTCTATGTTTATACCGCATTCTTATTTCATCTCAAAAGGACGAGTATTTTATTTAATTTTAAGCATTGATCTTATCTTTCCAAATAACCTTATCTCTGATTTCCTTGTCATTCGCTAAGTTCTCTCGACAGTCAAAGAAGACCTTTTATGCTAAAGTTGTTTACTTTTTTAAGTTTTTAATCTGTGATTCATAATCTTCAGTACTTTTTTACTTATTAGTCTGTGCATGGTATCTGTCAACCAAATGACAGATCAATGCCAAATCGGAAGTCAAATTGACATTTCGTTTTATTAATTTCGAAAAAAGGAAAAGAATTATGGTTTATGCAGCCACGCTTTTACATTTCACAGTGACTTTTCTGCCCTTTAAAAATTGGTGGATAACGGAACGTTTTTCAATGACTCGTTTCTGTAGTGTTTCCATATCAAAATATATTCATAATTAAATAACTTTTTTTCAACATGCGCTAAAAGAACGACAGAACTTGATCAATGTTGCAAATATTATTGGCTATATTATAAGATCAAATACAATCGTATACAAGTTAAGATTTTTTTCTATGGCGAATGCCGCTTCTCCTTACATATCCTTGTTTAACCTTTCGAACTTTTTTTTTATTATTAACGTTGTTTTAGACAATACACGTAAGTCCAGACAGCCCTTCAGACTTGAGAATCCTAACGAGGTCCGAAAGCTTCGCCGGCGACGCACAGATCGTACAAAACTTACAGAGACTATCGTTTTCTGGAGGTAAGTACTTCTTATAAACTTTAATGACTATAATATTTCTATTGACTATTTAACTTAACTGTAGTTACTTTTGAAATAAAAAAAATTTTATCGGATACTAGCGCAGTTTTATTGAAAGTACTTTGGTAATTAGTTGGTATTTGGTTAAAGTACTTTCAATAAAACCGCGCTAGTATCCATTAAAATTGTTTTTCACCTCCCCAGCACGAAAACTCGCAGCAAAATCGATTTTTGCTGCGAGCGTGAGGCAAAGTGCTTTTTTTTAATTTCTAACACCAACTTTTAAAATAATGAAGAAAAAAATAAAGTGACAAGGATGAGACTTGTAAAATTGATATGTCAGAAAAGGATAGATAGAGTGCTTTATGGTGTAATACATGGATTAAAAAGTAAAAAAATAAAATGCACGGATATACCAAGGAGTTTTAAATTAGAATTGTTAAAAAAGAAGGTTGATAATTCGAAATAAAGAGTATGGACGAAATGAGGTCGCATGTATGAAATAAATATAAAATAAGAAAAAATAATGAAATTTATTAACAAATTAGTGTTTTATGATTATAAAAAAATAAGATAGGATATTAATAAATAAGAAAAAACACAAAGTCTTTTAAAACAAAACGACGGGAATCTAATGAATAAAAAAATAATAAATTTTCAGCATAGGTTTCATCGAACTATTTTTGTAATAAATTACAACTCTAACTCCAAATTAGTTGAGTGAACATGTTTTTAATGCAGAATTTAGCTTTTTACTAAGAAAGTCACGTGAAAATTTTCTCGCTGGCAGAGGTGAAAAGTTGTATGTTTTACACGAGACCAAAATTTTGTTCTGCTGTGCTCAGTAGTCTATATTAGAATCACTCGCTACGCTCGTCATTCAATTCTAGACTACTTCGCTAGTTCGTGATTTAAAGTCGGAACTCGCAGCACAAATTGATTTTGGTCACTTGTATAACAAAAAACTATTATTTCATGTCTAGTGAGCGCGTAAGCTTGAGAAGTGTAGTTACTATATTTTTTTTTAATTTGCAGTTAATACCTGTCAATGTATAGTATGCGCGGAAATCGAAAAACTTTAAGGCTCGTATTATAGAATCAAACTTAAACTCAAATCTCTCTCACAGTTAGAAAGGGATGGTGCGCTATATGCAATGAATAGCACCATTCCTTTCTAACTATAATAATAATAATAATTTCTTATTGTGTCCTATTCGCCGTTATTCGAAGCCTTGGTAAACAGATTGAGAATAGCGGTGCCTTCCCGTTACCGTTCAGCATCATTATTATAGGTCTATCTTACTAAATTACGTCACATCCGCATCCGTGTGACGTCATATCTCACTTCACTATGTTCACCAGGCCGCCGCCATTGCGGGTTTCCGCGCTCATTGGCGTCCTTTTTTCGCAACCGTTCACATCTAGTCAAACGCTGTTAGCGTTCGAAATTTAAAAAAATTCCTAAGTAGGTCAAATGCTGTTAGCATTCGAATTTTAAAGTTTTCTAAAGTAGGTCAAACGCTGTTAGCGTTCGTGAAATTCTTAATTCGTAATTTAGATTTTATATTGCATATTTTTGTTAAAAATGAACATCTTACGATTTATTTTCGGTTATTAAAAATGCGTGTGCGTAGAAATTTTAAAACCATACGTAAAATCAGTGTTAGTTGGGACGACTCTGTGTCGTCTCCGTTTTCGTCGTCATATTCGATCGCGGAGTAGCAGAGAACGAGGGCGAGGGCATGGATCTACAGTGAATACGACGCAGGATTTGAATTGAATTGAGGTAACGCCTCACCATAAGGTCAGTGAAATTTTTCCATATTTTATAATGGTATGATTCTACCCACGATATGTTGAAAAATATTTTCTGTTAATTCTAACATTCGTTAAATTGCCGTTCATGAGTTTTATTCGCTTTTGGCCTATGCGATCTGCTAAAAGATTATAATTTTGACAAATTTAATGCTTATGAAAATTTTTACGTTACGGAAAACATGTTTCGTAAGATTCCTATTCATTGTTGGTAAAGCATATTATAGTATATTGTGTTGAATGTGAGCTGAGCACACAAATCCTTGTTGTGTTCCTCAAAATATGAGAAAGTGTATGCAGCTTGAATCCTGGCGCCATCCTGGCGCTATCCGGCATTTCGTTCGACTCATAGTTTTACTTGACCAGTGATGAGATTAACCATTGCGCCCTATTTTATTTCGAGATGTTGTTTAGCCGTAGTCGTTTGAAAGAGTATTCAATTTTTTTTTTTTTGAGAAAAGCTACTGCTTTGTGAATCTGAATAGTGATACGTAACGAGGCGCTTTGAACAAAAATAAGTATTCAGGGTTTTGCAAAAGAATGTTGCCTTTATATTGGTTTTTAATAAAAACATTTATACGTTACTATTTATACGTATATATTTATATTACATTTAAACGATATCAATGCGCAAAATTACTCGGGTTCAATTCCCAGTAAAATGAGCGTAGGTACTAATCTTGTCTGGTGTTGTGTATAAATAAAAATGAATGCTTTATATTTGCTTTCTATGCTTTCCAAAACCATTTATTGGATTGTGATGAAACTTGAAGGACCGATTGTACTGGCCCAAAAAAAAAAAAAAAAAAAAAAAAAAAATCGTGTTTTAACCTTTGATTGAATAAATGTGTGGTATATTAAGCTTGTCGGGTACAGCTAGTTATTAATAAAATAAATTGTGGTAATTGTTTTAAAATAAAAATATATTTTAAATTGCAGGTAATTCAAAAGTTTATCATAGTAATTAGATACTTTCTATTATCATTATACCCCTCGGTTCCAGCTTGTTCCGCAACTGGACCGGGGAAGATCTATCGGCTGCTCCTGGCACCGTTGACACAAGTTTATGAAAAGTTGTATTTACATAATTTTCAATAATTAAAACATGCTGTCTACTTCCTCTATGGAAGTAATCCCCACATGTTAAGAGCTGTGTAAGTTGTAACAATATTTTTAATATTGATTCATCCGGTCGCTTCTAAGCACCGTTGATTGATACTTTGATATGAACTCTGGCGGTCACTCTTGAGGGATACCGTTGATTAAGTATCTTACTATTTAACATAAATTCGGTCGCCCTCTGATGGGCACCGTCATTATACATATAGTTATGTAATGTCAATAAATATATTTACATTCGATAAACATTTATTATGGTTTTAACATAAATTCGGCCGGTCGCTCCGGAGCACCGTCGGTTGATGTTTTGACATAAATTATTTCGGTTGCTTTTGATGAGCACCGTCCAGGCACCGTCGATATGTACATAATTCAAATCATTTTATCTTATTATTTTATTTAATTATTCTGTATAAACACTGTCCTTAATCCCTGAGGGAGAGGAACTTAAAAAGGGGATCATCCAAGATATTCCCGTACTTCTAGTGGGCACCACCAATGAATGAATGATAGAAATAAATCTTTATTTACATAAGCTCCATGTTTTTAACAACCACTAGTTGCTGTTTACAGAACAACCAGAAGGATTTTGAAAGTTTCTTTGGGGAGTTATCTTTTAATATTAATTTTTATAACCGTGGGCCAGTGGCAACAAGTTATTTTGATTGAAATATTTCAATATATATATTTTCCGGTTATTTAAAATGTGTCTTTATTAAAAATATCAAACCGGGTGCAAAGTCCGGGTGTCGCAAAGAAGGTTCACCAACAGTTGCGTTCTGGTGCTTCACTGGCCGCTGCCGTGGCACACTCGATGCGCTCGCGCTTTATTTTGCCGTTTTGTGATTAAAAGGTCATAGTTTTAATCTAACCTATTTATTGTGTCCCTTTTGGCTACACTGTAACCAAAATAACTGTAGCAGATATTATGTTTTTGTTTGAACCTTTTATATTCATTTGTATTCTTTGAAGACTGATATTGTCTCATGAGACCGATGACAGATCAGATATCCAAGCTCGTTTTAGTTAAGTGGTCACTGCAAGGGTTGTGCCTGTTTTACATTTTAAATTTTATGAAAATTTAAGTCTGATGATGTTGGCTTTATTACAAAGTGCATTGATAGCTGATTTGACGGGGGCGTGTAATGTGTGTGTACATAGATACATAAAGTGCTAGTTTTTATTGTACTTTGACCACGTTATTATTTACATAAATAGATATGAATTTAAAAAATCACTTTCATATGTATATGTTTTGTGATGTAAACCCTATTAAATTCGTGGGGGAATCTCGATTTTACTCAGACCTCGATTGAATCATTCTATATTTTAATTATAATCATAGCACGGTGTAGAGTACTTGTTGAATATTTCAGTAGAATATGAAAACACTTTTATTTAGCTACCATAACATGTACCATATTCTGGAAATAACTTTAAAATAATACACTTAAGCACTTTGACATTAGTCAGTTGTTGTAAACACTGTCGCTCTGATGTTATATTGGTTGGTGTCTGCGAATGATTTACTTAAATATACTTTCCTAAGCGAGCTTAACTACCACGGGGAAGCACTGGCACCCTGCTCTTGTTTATTTATCCGGGTGATGATACTTGATTTGTTAGATAACAGAGGTAATCTTCTCGGTGGATAATTCCAAAGTATTTATGTGATTTTAATTAAATAATTAAATGAAAGTATTTTAATTGTAATTATTATTACTATTATTATTGATATGCATCATTTTTGCTATATTGTTTGAAATTCAAGTTTAAAACGAATATAAAGTTGATGCTGCGTGCAGCTTTTCCGATGGCCATAGAAACCATGACATTTAGAAACTTGATTGTTTTATTATTTTTATTATTTTTTTTTTTTTTAATATTTATTTTATAGATTGATAAAAAGAAAATATTTTATTTATTTACCTTTATCTTTGTGTACTGAAAGTAAAGACATGTTGGAATAATTAAAGGCATATTTCTTTACTAAATAATTATTCCTTTCTTTGGTATGCAGTACGGTCATATTAATTTGTTCTTTTTAGGCATCTTTTAATTTTATATCTATTATAATCTTTACCTAGTATTTTGATTCCCAATGTTAAGATGTCATTTAATTTTGCGATGATAATTAAAAATGTGTCAGTTAGGTGTAGTGGCTACTTACCTATTTTTTTTTTTGTTTGTTTTTGTTTTGGGCTAACACAGCTGCTGTGTGCTGACCAATCGAATACTAAATGTTTTATAAAATGAAAAAAAATCAAATGGCCTTGTAAATGTTAATTAACATTCGATAGCAATTTATATAACACTAGTCTGACATTAGCAACAAGATGTCGCAAACAGTGGCGCACACAGACACTTTAGCTAGCTAGTCGGCCTAAGTGTATAACACCAAAGGTAGTTAGCCTACCTTTGGCTTAAATCAGTCTTATAACGTTTATTTTTGGGTTGGTATTTATTGAGTTCAGTTCGCAGTTTACGATTAAATTAATTTAATCAAGTATTTGATATAAAAGTAATAACTTTGTGACCGCGTTCACAAAGATTTATTTGATTATGATATCCAAATCCAGTTAAGGATTTTATAACCAGAGCAAAAGCTCAAAGAATTGGTAAGGTTTGTATCTTGAAGTGAATTAATTGTGCAGCAACTGACATCACTTTTGTTATAAAAGAATCTGCGAAGAAAACGTTGTTTTGTCCCAGATTATTTTGAAGTAGGCGTTCGACGCGGTTTAAGCAGAGATGCACTGCCAGCCAGCAGTCATATTAAACGATAACACGATTGAAATATTATGAGTTAGATAATTTATGTTAAAATTAAGTGAATTTATTTAAAGCTGATCTGATTTGTCAATTTGTTCGACTTTATTTTAGTTTTAATTATTGCTTTTTTTGTATTATAATTTTTTCTTTAAATTAGTAAAGACTAATTAAAGAAAGCTTTCTTTTGATCTAAATTAATTAATAAATTTTAAGAGAAATAAACTAGTTATGATAATTAGAGTGTCACATTGGCGTCCTGTCCCTGTTCACCAGGCGATAACAAACAATGTCTCAATCTGTTTACCAAGGCTTCGAATAACGGCGAATAGGACACAATAGGAGCGTTTTACCTACCATTAAAACGCATATTGTGTCTGAAGCCTTATTCGAAGCCTACCTTCAAGGGCTGCCTGGTATGCATTTAATGCTCAATAGTTGTAAAGTATTTTTCAGATTTTGAGACTGCAATGAGCGCGGAAACCCGCAATGGCGGCGGCCTGGTGAACATAGTGAAGTGAGATATGACGTCACACGGATGCGGATGTGACGTAATTTAGTAAGATAGACCTATAATAATGATGCTGAACGGTAACGGGAAGGCACCGCTATTCTCAATCTGTTTACCAAGGCTTCGAATAAGGCTTCAGACACAATATGCGTTTTAATGGTAGGTAAAACGCTCCTATTTGACATAATCTTTAGTACAAATTCCTATGAAGACTCTGACACCCAAACTAGGCTAAAAACCTGTATCTCAGGAGTCAGTGGCTTCTCCCAAATAAAAATACGACAACTGTCATGTCAATACAAGTAACCATAACTGTACTCAAGCAGAGATTTGAGTTTGATTCTATGATACGAGCTTAAGTTTAACACCTGTAGCACACCTCCGCCGCGAAACAATACCAGCGAAACCGCAGTAGGTTCCGCTATGGATTGTCAGTTGTAGGACAAACGAAACCGCCTGTTCTAACGCATAGATTTAATTATGCTGTCTCTCTTACGCGCGATTCCGCCCGATCGGCTCGGATCGTTGGCACACCTCCGTCGCGAAAGTAATGACGCGAAACCGCTACGTAGATGTGATCGTCATATATCGTCGTCGATAGAAGACAAGTCATGGCCGAACTACCGCGGTTTCGCTAGTATTGTTTCGCGGCTGAAGTGTGCAACAGGCGTAATAGCTGTACAGTCTCACGGGCTATTCCATATATCCCAACTGGCTATCCCAATCAGGGGCCGTACTGGCTAACGCTCCGAACCTCTTTAAATCTGCCGGCCTTCAAATTACATACATACATACACTCACGCCTGTTTCCCATGGCGGTAGGCAGAGACTAAATTCAAATTAAAACATAAATCGAGCCGCAATCGGGCCAACATGGCGAAACCCAATTCACGATATCACACGAACATCGATATCATCCAAATAACTTCGGAAAATAGTACAAATACGAAATTCCTTACTTCGATTTTTTTGTTTTAATTTGAAGTCCGACAGACCTGTCGAAGTTCGAAAAGTTGGTAAGAAAAATTGGAAAGAGTGAAAAAAAATCCATGTATCCCATCCCAATTAATTGGGATAGCCAGTTGGGATAAATGGAATAGCCCATTCATTAGTATAGTGTAAATAAAACGTATTAATTCCGATATAATCTATATAAAAAAACTTTTTAGTGAGTAACAAATCCCGGTGTACGCGGGCGCTCAGTTTTCCCGAAGAGCCTGATAAAGAGGCAGCTGCGACGGAACCGTTGAACACGTCTCTATCATCACCACTAAAGTGAGTATTGAAAGTGGTTAAGAGGCCGTCCACGTTTTGCTGCTTTCTCGCTCTCACATGAACTGTCTGAAACGACAACTTTTTGTACTTCACGAAGCTGAAATTTCCGTAATCTTATATTGCGAAAAGTGGCCGGAACACATGTTTAAATAAGAAATCTTGATAAAACATGAAATGTGCGAGCGAGTAGCAAAACGTGGACGGCCTCTTAAAATAATGGGTTTTCTCCGCGAATTTACAACATTTCGTCCTAATGCGAGAATATGTAGCGAAGATGGAATTGGAGTTTGATGCAGATTCTCAAAAAGCAATAGATTCGTGAATATAGCGTTTGATTCGATCATTTAAAGAAAGGGATTGAAAATGGCGCTGTCCCTTTTTACCTCTCGCTTACCCAACATCTACGCGCTCACTTTTTTCTCACTTGCACTAATTTAAAGATTACTATTTATTTGCTGCCTCTCATCTCTTCCTTCACATGACCGATGTCCAATGCTTCAACTTCATAAGAATTGTGAAGTTAGGAGCTGTTTTATTTCAGTTGTTACTGTAGTAGTTGTCTCACTGTATTGCAACTAAATAAATAATCATTCTTTCGAATTATTCGTTCATTCATTCGTTCATTCAATACACAATTTAGCTGTCAGCGGTAGAGAGAGAAAGGCACTGCTGCCGCCAATAACAGCCATATTTTATAGCAGTAACGCAAATACATACAAATGTCCAAAACGATGCAATCACACAAACATGCGTCTCTACAAAACTTTAATTTCGCTGGGAATTATATCTAAAAATATGTGTTCTGTGTATGATCGTTTTAAAAATCTATGTTTGTTGCAGACTATCGCCCCGCACGCCCGTATTATCAGACGACCCCCTCGGCGCACTATCGGGCCCCCCGTCCCCGCCCCCCGCGGACCCCCAGCCCCCACAACCGCCGGCCCCCCGCCAAGAGTTCAGCGTCAGCCCCAAGCTGTTCCACCGACGAAGCAACTCGTTTCAAGATGATCCAGTCGAGGAACAACCAGGGTATACACCTTCTGGTGATAGTTGTACGAAGTAGATGGGTATGGAAGGATCGTTGTATTGTACTTTTCTCAAATAATGCGCAGAAATTCAAACCAAGTAGGTATTTTTAACTTTTAATTTTTATTTCAAATTAAAGCAAAAAATTGAAAAAAGAAGAAAGGAGCCAGTTTTTTTTATTTTTTTGGAATGTGCACATCAAGGCCTTTCATTTGATACCCATATTGAAAAAAAAACTTTTTTTTTCGTTTTTTTTCATACTTTTGGAATGTGCTCATCAAGGCCTTTCATTTGATACCCATATACCTAATATAAAAAAAAAATGGATTGTGCTCGCTCATCAAGGCCTTTCATTTGATACCCATTATTCGTGTTTCATTAAAAAGTTCGCTCCATTTCTGAATTACACGTGCGTAATGAGTTTTAATAGAAACATTGCCGGTCAGACGCCGGCAATTTTTGTATGAAAATCCATTATTACACGTTAGTAATGGATTCTCATACTAAGATTGCCGGCGCGGTTTAGGTCAGTCCGGAAACTACGATTTAGCACGAAGAAGGTTGTCAAAATAATGTTCGAATTTCCAAGCATGTTTGAGAAAAACTTTTATATTAGCCTACTGCTCGCGGCTAACTCAGTCGAGCCAGCGCACGAGAAATGTCGAGTGTCGGTTGAATCAGCTACGCGACAGAAAGAGAAGGTGCATACAATAATAAGCACGCAGCGCCGTGAAATTTGAAATTGTACTTTATTGCCGTGCAGCGAGGGTAAGATTAAGATTAAAGATTAAATCAGTTTATTTCTCATCACAATAGGTACTCTTAGTTAACTAGGATGTTGATAACAGCAATATGATAATATGACCTGCATTGTGAGAGACTGGTGCCCGATATAGGTATCTAAAGGAACCTGTGCCACAGGTCACCAGGGCCCTCTTGCTTAAACATTAATGTAAAAACACCGTTTATGAGAAACCATGAACGTGTGAGATTAAAGTGATTACAAAAAATAAGAAAATTATAAAAATTACTACTAGAACGAATTGCTGTACTTGTGTATGCATATACGTGTGATGTGGATATAAGTGAAGCAGAGAGGTTTAACCTTGTGTGTGCTCTCTGCTTCGGCGGCGCGCGCGCGCGTGTCCGTGTGTGTATGTGTGGGGTGTGAGTGTGTGTGTATGTGTAAGTGTGTATTAAAATTCACTTGTTTAAGCTATCCATCGGAAAAAAGGAACACAGCGGTAACAAAAAGGATCCTAGGGCAGAGTATGAAGTAGATTCTCTGTAGATTGGTAATTTAGGGTTTTAAGATATTTCGAAACTGTAAATTTGCAGGAAGACTTAGTGAGCGGATAAATATTCAGAATTTTATTAAGTATATTATAGAGGTGTGATCCCAAGAAACAAAAGAAATTGTGAGAGGTTTGAATGAATCAAGAGATTGTGAATTGTGCCGTATTAAATGAACGTGTCACACTCACACATACTGCGTGTTTCCTTCTTTTGTGTTTATGTAACTCAGGATCATAATACAAAAGAGATTGTTGCCTAAGTATCGTGTGGAGCACGAACGTTCTCCTGACAGACAGAAGGTCCCAGCTGCTATAAAGGTCATCAGTAGGATGTCGTAAGTAGATTATTATTTGATTGTCCTCCCGCGGAGATGGGCTTCTGTACGCTTAGTACTATTATAATATATTCTGTGGTTATTGTATCAAATTGTGTCTAGACTAGACTTGCGCTAGTTATGATATTATCATTGCGTAGCGTCGTTAATAGGGTTGACACAAAAGACAGAATAATACAAAAATAGTTATTTTCATAAATTAGCATACAAAGAGTATACTTTTCATAAACTAAAAGTTACTGGTCTCGGTCGAATTTGCTCGGCTGACAATTCCGAGATTTTATAGTGATCTATAAATGAAGATAAATAATTTAAACAATTAAAAAACCTAGAGTAGGATCAGAAGCTCAATAAAAAATGTTACGTTCATATTGGGAAGTTTGTGAAAATGAAAACGATCCTTCCATATTTGTTTATTTTGCTTTAAGCTTATCCCGCATGCTTTCTTCTGTTGCTTTTGCTTTGCAAAATTGGGTTATGGTTCGGTGTCTTACTATTTTTATTTAATTTAGTACTTAGTTTTTTCTTTAGAATTGTAGTAAAGTAGTTTAGATTTGTCTTGTTAGATTCTTATCCAAATTATTCTCATTTTATGTATAAAAAAATGTTACATTTGACTGACTGACTGACTGTTACATTTGATATAGACGATTCAAAAGTACTTAATAATTAAGTTTATTTGAATAAAGCATATTTGACTTTGACTTTGACATCAACGAACCTCAAAATTTCAATGAAACTTCAACCCTTTCCCATCCTTATAGCCCCTACTTCTTTATAGCTAGTGCTGCCCTCTAGTGAAACACGATAACCTCGATAGTTTCCTCCCCGCCAGGAAACTGCATAGGAGTGAGACGGCGCCGGGTGGGACGGTATCTTCGAGTCTCGCTAGTCTTGGAAACTCGCTGAAGATTAGTTTCGGGTGAGTTATAGAAAGTGATTTTTAAGTCACGTGACAATTTTTTCAGGATGTGTTCAGTCCGTGAAACTGAACCATTTTCTCTAAATAACGTAGGTTTCTAAATTTTGGGCCATCCTATACTAACCGATCACGTTATTACTGTGATTTGTATGTATAATCTTAACAGTCGTTTTACGACCTATGTTTCTTGGAGAAATTTGTTCAGTTTCATGATATCTATTTCTCAGCGTTGAGAGTGGTTTATAAATATAGGCCTAAGTTAAAGATATATCTGTAGTCGCTGTCGCATAAAAACTGCGACCATGCCAAGATTTTGCAAGAACTAAATATGAGTTTATTTTGTGGCCCATTCATCGATAGATGAAAGCTAGAAGCACTGTGTAAAGCCGGAAACATTATTGGACGCGGCTGACTGTCGCGATGTATAGGTATCTGGACTATGAAAAATTGTTTAAAAAAAAACAAAAAACCGACTTCAAAAAACCTACCTCTAAAAAGCAAGTAATAATATTCGTAATAATAAAAATACGTCTATTGAATTCGGGTGGGGCTGGGGTACAAATTCCTTTTTTTTTATTCTAAAAGCCCCACCCGACTTCAATGGACGTATTTTTATTATTACGAATATTATTTCTTGCTTTTTAGAGGTAGGTTTTTGAAGTCGGTTTTTTGTTTTTTTTAAACAATTTTTATTTTTAGTGTAGGTACCTTGTAGGTAAGGTATATTATATATGTAGAAAAATTGGCTCAGCTAAACGTAAGATAATCGCGGAGAAACATTCTTAAATGCGGGTCAAACTGAGAACCTCCTTTTTTAAGTCGGTTAAAAAACTACACTTAAGATATCCCTCTTCCAACAAAAAAATTATTATCTTATTCAGTTCATAAACAAAGAAGTAATACGACCAATCATCGAGGTAATTCAGACAAAATCATACAATTTTCGTGCTTTTTTCAAAATTACTTGAAAAGTACTGAACCGATTTCCAAATTTTAAAAAATGGGACCAACTTGGGAGTGTACCTAATGTAATAACGTTTGAATCATTTCAATCGGTCCAGCCGTCTTCGAGTAATCGGTGGACATACACAAAAAAAAAATATACAGACGAACATAGAACCTCCTCCTTTTTTGGAAGTCAGTTAAAAACACACTGAGGTCTGAGGTGTGCAAACTATCGGACGTAAGTCGCGGACGTAACCGTAGACTAATATGACGTCATCGGACCTCAGATAGCAATCTGGTACCGTAGATGTTTTCAACTTTTCGTGCATGTGGTGCTTTTCTTCACGCTGAAATTTTAATCATTTGGTCCCCGCAGTGGAGTGGTTCCACTGATGAATACAAGCAACTTTTACTAAGGGGCCAACTCTGAAACCGCGAAAAAAAAATCTGCTGTTCAATACAAAAGCGCAATAATTACTCGACCTTAATGTATGGAACAGTTGTTTTTTTCGCAGAGTTGGCTCATAGTAAAAGTTGTTTGTAATCATGAGTGGAACCAGCCCACTGCGGGAACGAAATGATTAAAATTTCACGCTGTATAAGTATGTGCCACTTATTTTTTTAATTGTTAATTATAATTGTAATGGTGTACACATTGTTGAAGAGCCAAATATAATAAATAAATAAATAAAAACTGTGGACACTTATCAGTCGTGGCTGTCAGCTGCGTTCATAAGCCGCGTCCGATAATATTGTTTTTCCAGCTTCATTCTGTGATTACTATACAGTTTGGCAGAAACGATTTGAAACGCAGTTAACATTATTATTACTAGCAACACGTGGTTTTTGCATACAAAAGTGAGTGCTGCCATACAAAATCAATAATGACAATGAAAGTAGCTCCCCATTATTTTCTTCTCTTTTTTGCCAGTCTGTAGCAAGATGAGCATGTATTTTAGTGCGACAGCTGTTTTTTGATTGGTTTTTTTTTAAGTCATTACTTGTGCTGGATATGTTGATTATGTATGAGACAATAACAAAATCCATGAGGGATCTTACTCAGACGGAAGTTGTGTTCTAATTATTTGGTCAAACTTCATTGCATTGCCTGACACCGAATTTCCCGTAGCTTTGCTTCTCGTTCTTGTTCATTGCGACTAAAAGAGATAGAGTTACAGTACGGAAAATCCGGCGCCAAGCAGTTTAGTGGATTTTGAAGCTAAGAAACATTCTAAAAAGCCTATATACAGTAGAGTCCAATTATTCATCAACCTTATGTCCTTGTAATAAAAGTCAACATCTGTCAAAAATGCTCACAATGGACTCTTGAAAGCTATTTAACATTTTGTTATTTTCAGTGTAAATAGTTGATTAATTTACAGGATGCTTAAACATTTATAATTCCTTTCATTCCGCGTTCGAAACTGTATTTTTAATGTTCTAATGAGATGTTTGTGCATCCTAATGTCATGTTGCATTATCGTTGTCGTAAATAAAATCACGTTTTATTTTATCGCACCTCACTATTCGCTAGCTTTTTGTTTTCTTAGACGCTATTCGCCTGCCAGACTATCGTTGCGCAAAGAAAATATGAAAATTAGCAAAGCTGTCATCGAGAGCTATTTTAGGTAAGCATTGCCAATATAACTTTGGATTTAATATAGCTTTGGAAAGCATAAAGTCGGCCCATAAAATGCTGAACATAGAACCTTGTAATATTGACAAGTGTCATATACTTAATATGACACTGTCACTCTTTGATTTATCTTCTATTTAATTTGACAAACACACCACAGTACTTAACAGTGTTCAACATTTTAATGGGCCAACTGTAATGGTTGTATGAATAATCTTGTTTGAATTGATAGTAATCTACTTTTGAGATATTATGTTTTCAATTATAAAATTACTTTATTTACATTTTGTATACTATTGAAGATTATTCATGTTTTTTTTTATTTTGCATGACTTGTCAAACCTTAGCTTCGATTATAATTTATTATGATCCTAATAATTTTGTCATAGCATGAATTGAATTATGTATAGATTTACTCCTAATAGTAGTAGAGATATTTTGTGTTTGTGAATGCATCCATAACGTTATAGTAAAATATGTGAACTCCATTCCAATCCATCAATTCCCGTCAAAAGTAGGGGGACAGTATTTTGGTGATACAGAAAGATCAAATTCTGATTTACACCTTTTTAGGAAGAACCATTTTTACGTGTTTTTTTGTAGTTTACTCGGCATTGTCCATCAGCCATTTTTGATGTCCCCACTGCTGGGGCACAGGCCTTCCTTATGGAATAGAATAGAATAGAAAAATCTTTATTTGAGACAAAACAACTATTGTGTCCTATTCGCCGTTATTCGAAGCCTTTGTAAACAGATTGAGAATAGCGGAGCCTTCCCGTTACCGTTCAGCATCATTATTATAGGTCTATATTACTAAATTACGTCACATCCGCATCCGTGTGACGTCATGTCTCACCCCACCATGTTCACCAGGCCGCCGCCATTGCGGGTTCCCGCGCTCATTGGCGTCCTTTTTTCGCAACCGTTCACATCTAGTCAAACGCTGTTAGCGTTCGAAATTTAAAAATTTTCCTAAGTAGGTCAAATGCTGTTAGCATTCGAATTTTAAAGTTTTCTAAAGTAGGTCAAACGCTGTTAGCGTTCGTGAAATTCTTAATTCGTAATTTAGATTTTATATTGCATATTTTTGTTAAAAATGAACATCTTACGATTTATTTTCGGTTATTAAAAATGCGTGTGCGTAGAAATTTTAAAACCATACGTAAAATCAGTGTTAGTTGGGTCCGACTCTGTGTCGTCTCCGTTTTCGTCGTCATATTCGATCGCGGAGTAGCAGAGAACGAGGGCGAGGGCATGGATCTACAGTAAATACGACGCAGGATTTGAATTGTATTGAGGTAATCTAACGCCTCGCCATAAGGTCAGTGAAATTTTTCCATATTTTATAATGGTATGATTCTACCCACGATATGTTGAAAAATATTTTCTGTTAATTCTAACATTCGTTAAATTGCAGTTCATGAGTTTTATTCGCTTTTGGCCTATGCGATCTGCTAAAAGGTTATAATTTTGACAAATTTAATGCTTATGAAAATTTTTACGTTACGGAAAACATGTTTTGTAAGATTCCTATTCATTGTTGGTAAAGCATATTATAGTATATTGTGTTGAATGTGAGCTGAGCACACAAATCCTTGTTGTGTTCCTCAAAATATGAGAAAGTGTATGCAGCTTGAATCCTGGCGCCATCCTGGCGCTATCCGGCATTTCGTTCGACTCATAATTTTACTTGACCAGTGATGAGATTAACCATTGCGCCCTATTTTATTTCGAGATGTTGTTAGCCGTAGTCGTTTGAAAGAGTATTCAATTTTTTTTTTTTAGAAAAGCTACTGCTTTGTGAATCTGAATACGTAACGAGGCGCTTTAAACAAAAATAAGTATTCAGGGTTTTGCAAAAGAATGTTGCCTTTATATTGGTTTTTAATAAAAACATTTATACGTTACTATTTACACGTATATATTTATATTACATTTAAACAATATCAATGCGCAAAATTACTCGGGTTTAATTCCCAGTAAGATGAGCGTATGTACTAATCATGTCTTGTGTTGTGTATAAATAAAAATTAATGCTTTATATTTGCTTTCTATGCTTTCCAAAACCATTTATTTGATTGTGATGAAACTTGAAAGACCGATTGTCCTGGCCCAAAAAATTCGTGTTTTAACCTTTGATTGAATAAATGTGTGGTATATTAAGCTTGTCGGGTACAGCTAGTTATTAATAAAATAAATTGTGGTAATTGTTTTAAAATAAAAATATATTTTAAATTGCAGGCAATTCAAAAGTTTATCATAGTAATTAGATACTTTCTATTATCATTATACCCCTCGGTTCCAGCTTGTTCCGCAACTGGACCGGGGAAGGTCTATCGGCTGCTCCTGGCACCGTTGACACAAGTTTATGAAAAGTTGTATCTACATAATTTTCTATAATTAAAACTTGCTGTCTACTTCCTCTATGGTAGTAATCCCCACATGTTGAGAGCTGTGTGAGTTGTAACAATATTTTTAATATTGATTCATCCGGTCGCTTCTGAGCACCGTTGATTGATACTTTGATATGAACTCTGGCGGTCACTCCTGATGGATACCGTTGATTAAGTATCTTACTATTTAACATAAATTCGGTCGCCCTCTGATGGGCACCGTCATTATACATATAGTTATGTAATGTCAATAAATATATTTACATTCGATAAACATTTATTATGGTTTTAACATAAATTCGGCCGGTCGCTCCGGAGCACCGTCGGTTGATGTTTTGACATAAATTATTTCGGTTGCTTTTGATGATCACCGTCCAGGCACCGTCGATATGTACATAATTTAAATCATTTTATCTTATTATTTTATTTAATTATTCTGTATAAACACTGTCCTTAATCCCTGAGGGAGAGGAACTTACAAAGGGGATCATCCAAGATATTCCCGTACTTCTAGTGGGCACCACCAATGAATTAATGATAGAAATAAATCTTTATTTACATAAGCTCCATGTTTTTAACAACCACTAGTTGCTGCTTACAGAACAACCAGAAGGATTTTGAAAGTTTCTTTGGGGAGTTATTTATTAATATTATTTTTTATAACCGTGGGCCAGTGGCAACAAGTTATTTTGATTGAAATATTTCAATCAATATATTTTCCTGTTATTTAAAAAGTGTCTTTATTAAAAATATCAAACCGGGTGCAAAGTCCGGGTGTCGCAAAGAAAGTTCACCAACAGTTGCGTTCTGGTGCTTCACTGGCCGCTGCCGTGGCACACTCGATGCGCTCGCTCAGCTCGCGCTTTATTTTGCCGTTTTGTGATCAAAAGGTCACAGCTTTAATCTAACCTATTTATTGTGTCCCTTTTGGCTACACTGTAACCAAAATAACTGTAGCAGATATTATGTTTTGTTTGAACATTTTATATTCATTTGTATTCTTTGAAGACTGATATTGTCTCATGAGACCGATGACAGATCAGATATCCTAGCTCGTTTTAGTTAAGTGGTCACTGCAAGGGTTGTGCCTGTTTTACATTTTAAATTTTATGAAAATTTAAGTCTGATGATGTTGGCTTTATTACAAAGTGCATTGATAGCCGATTTGACGGGGGCGTGTAATGTGTGTGTACATAGATACATAAAGTGCTAGCTTATTGTACTTTGACCACGTTATTATTTACATTAATAGATATGAATTTAAAAAATAACTTTCATATGTATATGTTTTGTGATGTAAACCTTATAAAATTCATGGGGGAATCTCGATTTTACTCAGACCTCGATTGAATCATTCTATATTTTAATTACAATCATAGCACGGTGTAGAGTTCTTGTTGAATATTTCAGTAGAATATGAAAACACTTTTATTTAGCTACCATAACATGTACCATATTCCGGAAATAACTTTAAAATAATACACTTAAGCACTTTGACATTAGTCAGTTGTTGTAAACACTGTCGCTCTGATGTTATATTGGTTGGTGTCTGCGAATGATTTACTTAAATATACTTTCCTAAGCGAGCTTAACTACCACGGGGAAGCACTGGCACACTGATCTTGTTTATTTATCCGGGTGATGATACTTGATTTGTTAGATAACAGAGGTAATCTTCTCGGTGGATAATTCCAAAGTATCTATGTGATTTTAATTGAATAATTAAATGAAAGTATTTTAATTGTAATTATTATTACTATTATTATTGATATGCATCATTTTTGCTATATTGTTTGAAATTCAAGTTTAAAACGAATATAAAGTTGATGCTGCGTGCAGCTTTTCCGATGGCCATAGAAACCATGACATTTAGAAACTTGATTGTTTTAATATTATTATTTTTTATATTTATTTTATAGATTGATAAAAAAAAAAAATATATTTTATTTATTTACCTTTATCTTTGTGTACTGAAAGTAAAGACATGTTGGAATAATTAAAGGCATATTTCTTTACTAAATAATTATTTCTTTCTTTGGTATGCAGTACGGTCATATTAATTTGTTCTTTTAATGCATCTTTTAATTTTATCTATTATATCTATTATAATCTTTACCTAGTATTTTGATTCCCAATGTTAAGATGTCATTTAATTTTGCGATGATAATTAAAAATGTGTCAGTTAGGTGTAGTGGCTACTTACCTATTTTTTTTTTTTTGTTTGTTTTTGTTTTGGGCTAACACAGCTGCTGTGTGTGCTGACCAATCGAATACTAAATGTTTTATTAAATGAAAAAAAAAAAAAATCAAATGGCCTTGTAAATGTCAATTAACATTCTATAGCAATTTATATAACACTAGTCTGACATTAGCAACAAGATGTCGCAAACAGTGGCGCACACAGACACTTTAGCTAGCTAGTCGGCCTAAGCGTATAACACCAAAGGTAGTTAGCCTACCTTTGGCTTAAATCAGTCTTATAACGTTTATTTTTGGGTTAGTATTTATTGAGTTCAGTTCGCAGTTTACGATTAAATTAATTTAATCAAGTATTTGATATAAAAGTAATAACTTTGTGACCGTGTTCACAAAGATTTATTTGATTATGATATCCAAATCCAGTTAAGGATTTTATAACGTTTTTTTTTTTTTTTTTTTTTTGCAGAGCAAAAGCTCAAAGAATTGGCAAGGTTTGTATCTTGAAGTGAATTAATTGTGCAGCAACTGACATCACATTTGTAATAAAAGAATCTGCGAAGAAAACGTTGTTTTGTCCCAGATTATTTTGAAGTAGGCGTTCGACGCGGTTTAAGCAGAGATGCATTGTCCACCAGCAGTCATATTAAACGATAACACGATTGAAATATTATGAGTTGGATAATTTATGTTAAATAATTATGTAAAAAAAAAAAAAAAAAAAAAATATTAAGTGAATTTATTTAAAGCTGATCTGATTTGTCAACTTGTTCGACTTTATTTTAGTTTTAATTATTGCCTTTTTTTTGTATTATAATTTTTTCTTCCCTTTACTAATTTAAAGAAAGCTTTCTTTTGATCTAAATTAATTAATAAATTTTAAGAGAAATAAACTAGTTATGATAATTAGAGTGTCACATTGGCGTCCTGTCCCTGTTCACCAGGCGATAACAAACAATGTCTCAATCTGTTTACAAAGGCTTCGAATAACGGCGAATAGGACACAATAGGAGCGTTTTACCTACCATTAAAACGCATATTGTGTCTGAAGCCTTATTCGAAGCCTACCTTCAAGGGCTGCCTGGCATGCATTTAATGTTCAATAGTTGTAAAGTATTTTTCAGATTTTGAGACTGCAATGAGCGCGGGAACCCGCAATGGCGGCGGCCTGGTGAACATGGTGGGGTGAGACATGACGTCACACGGATGCGGATGTGACGTAATTTAGTAATATAGACCTATAATAATGATGCTGAACGGTAACGGGAAGGCTCCGCTATTCTCAATCTGTTTACAAAGGCTTCGAATAAGGCTTCAGACACAATATGCGTTTTAATGGTAGGTAAAACGCTCCTATTTTAAAATACATTGATGGTTACGATTTGTCCCAAATCGGTCCCAACTCAGCATAATACTTGGCCCCTGACCAAGTGCTGATCTTCCGTTGGAACCGGTTTGGTGATGCCACGGAACAATGACCTGGGTGGGTGGTATGGGTGGTAAGGTGGATGGGCCATAACCTACCACGCGGGCCCAATGCGGATTGGTGGGTTTTTAACGACTGCAAATGCAGCCGGGACCAACGGCTTAACGTGCCTTTCGTGATAATAAATTTTTGGTCACCCATCCCATGACTGACCCATGCAAACGTTGCTTAACTTCCGCAATCGCTGGGCCAGGCGCTAAACCACTGCGCCACCGAGCTCCTCGACTACTCGACTACTTGGCATTAACATTGTATAATTGTCCTCCAGTCCAACCAGTATAGCATTCCAAAGTGGCTTGAGCAGCCTCAAGTCTGCCGCCACGACGATGGCCAAGAAGCTGGATGAAATGAAGGAGGTGATCTCGGCGAACTCGACGCCGGTGAAGGGCGCCATTGGCAACGCGACGAGTGCCTTGAGCAGCTTCATCAACGAGGAAGACTCTACGGACGGATCGTCGGAGATGAACCCTGATGGTAAAGTATATAATTATCTACACTACACTCATGCTTTAAATCCTCTATAAATGTAACACTTTACCTATACAATGAGTTTAATTTGTCCTTTAAAGTAAGGTTTTGCGGCCCACTGATCCTACAGTCAATATGCATTTGGCCCATAAATGATTTTAATTTGACATGGCTGGGCTATAGTCTTGGAAACTAGGAAAGGAAGGAAGTGGACCTCCACAGTAAATCCTCAGTCGACGAAACTTTACAGTATGACAAAGTATCATAAATTTATCCAAAAAATCACAGAAGTTTGGTACTTTTACCTAAATTCTTTAGAAAAAATATTCTGCCTAAACTTTCTTCACTGATGTAATCGTGTATCAATTTATTATGATTGATTGTAATTATTTTTGACACAGTTCTTGTTTCTTAAACCCAAAACCGAAGCCCAATTGAAACACGATTATGACGTCAACAATAGCAGTTCCGAATCACGCTTACGGCACTGTGAGCGCGCTAACGCCCGGTCCAATTCATGCTTACAACGCTCACGTAAGTTGAAGTGACGTCACAGATGACGTCATCGCATGTGCAAATTTTTATGTTATAATCCGATACTTCCGAATGTCAATGTCAATTGTCTTGTCAGTCAAGCGCAAAGAGCAGTAAACCACTTCGCGAACCACAGATTAAGTTTGTTTTCATAAATGTACCTACTAAGTGCACAGAGGCTTAATGCTGAGGCAGGGTAATTTATGGGCCTCACACAAATATGTGTTTATCTTGTTTTTTTTATTTTTAGGTTCTGTTTTTTTTCTATGTTTGTACACTATGTAAAACAGATGTTTTTAATTGTAGGTATTATTATAAATCCTTTTGTTTTATTTTATTTTATTTTAAGTTGTTTTTTATCGTTTCATTTCCTGTAACTTGTGTTGTGTGAGTGTCAATAAATGTTTTTTCTATTTCTATTTCTAACGACGCTCAGCGTATTCCACCAAAGCACTGTGAGGTAGTCGGTGTAGCTGTCAAATTTCGTTGTCAAAGTTCATTCTTATCAAAAAATACGTGGTTAAATTGCGAAATTGTTGTGGACGTTGTGGTTATTATTTGTGATTTTTACAAAAGATGGCTGAATTTATTGATCTGCAGGTTAATAATAATAATTATATTAAACTGATGTTGAAAGAGCTAGCAGCAGTAAATAAGTATTTTGAAGCTTTGATGGTTTACAAATTGGTAGGTAAATAATTGGTTTGAGTGAAGGAACTTGATTCGTATTCATTAAAATACCTTTTCCTTAATAAATATTTACTTTACCGAGATAACCCCTTTTTGAGGTTACTTTGTTCATACAATCCAACGATAGCGGCGTTAGCGCTCTCACAAAGCGGTCCGAATCAATAGTATCGTAAGCGTGCTGACAGCGTGCTAATGATTTGGACCGGTATAGAATGACGTCACATGCTGTGAGCACTGTTGGCCTGATTTGGAACGCGGCCTAAGTAACTTAATAGCAGACTTGCTTGGCAAGTATCCCAGAATGATGTAAATTACTCATTTGGTAAATAATTTTAAACTGAGGAATTACTAGACGCTTTATTGTCCTCTGGCAGAGGTAAACGCTCCTGTACACGACGCCGCCGCACCTCTACACTGTGGACGTGACGCGTAAAAGCCGCCGCCGCGTAATAATTTGTCAAATATCTTGTAATTCATCCGAAAGTAATCACAAAACTTGTCCTTATATTTCGGAGATCTTCGTAAAGAATATGAAAACCAGATTATTCCCGGGCCAACAGAACGGTAAAATCACGTATCGGCGGCGGCGGCCGGCGGCGCGGTGGCGGCGTCGTGTACAAGAGCGCTAAAATGCGCTCCGACGCGGGCCGGTTGGTTTGAATCGTACATAAGACTTTTTACAAATCTTGCTATTGAAAATTGACCTATATTTGTTTGGTAATAGAGTGGCAAGGCACGGGTTTCCGGCGCACGTCGAGCGACGCGGAGCTGGCGTGCTCAATGGAGCGCGGTTCGCTCGCCACGTTGCTGTCGCATTTACCTGACAACCTCTATCCGACGCCCGCCGTAAGTTTACTATAGCTTTTATATTCATAAACGCTGTCCTAATGGTAGCTTTAGTACAAAATACACAATACTAGCGTACAAAAGTTGCACTCCGCAAAATTATTTAAATAAATAGCTACTCTTGCTCCGACACAATAAAGTGCAATTCAGGTCGCACAGCGCTCCCTTCCCTATATTATATTAGCCTTTAAGTTGCCTCTCTTTCTATCGCGAAGCTCTTATCTTTTATGACGTATGAAATAAATTGGTCTTTGCCGAGCGGTTCATACTCGCGCGCGGAGTGACAGGGCTCTGGCTTTAACAAAAAGAAAGGTTCTAAATCCCATTCCTATTTTGTTGGCAATTTTATAAACTTCTGTATTGGATTCTTCTATGATATATGTAAGGCTAGAAGTGCTACCATTTAAGATTTTTTAGTTTTTTATTGACATTTAGTGACGAGTAGCGCGACAACGGCCATTTTGGAATAAAAATTGTGTAGGTAATTTTTAAGTGTGATTGCTAAACATGGGTGTTGTCATGTTCACTTTCGTCAGTGTTACTTATTTGGCCGAACTTTGTGGCTAAGATCTAAGATGTGAAACGTGGTAAAAATGTTCTACTCTCGAATGGTTACTCAAAGTTTAGTTTTCTCTTGTTAGCAAGGAATCGGTTAATTATTATTCTTTATTTGTGATAGGAAAACCCCAGGAGTGGTACTCCTACAGTAAAAGTGCAGATGTCGTCGTGTTCGCAATGCCACCAATGCCTCGCGTTACTGTACGATGAGGACATAATGGCCGGTTGGGCGGCCGACGACTCGAACCTGAACACACGCTGCACCGCCTGCGGCCGCCACACCGTGCCGCTGCTGTCCGTGCAGGTACGGTCTGTACGGTGTTACTGTACCACGAGGACATGATGGCTGGTTGGGCGGCCATAGACTCGAACCTCAACACGCGCTGCACCGCCTGCGGCCGCCACACCGTGCCGGCGGCCGCTGCTGTCCGTGCAGGTACGGTCTGTACGGTGTTACTGTACCACGAGGACATGATGGCTGGTTGGGCGGCCATAGACTCGAACCTCAACACGCGCTGCACCGCCTGCGGCCGCCACACCGTGCCGCTGTTGTCCGTGCAGGTACGGTCTGTACGGTGTTACTGTACCACGAGGACATGATGGCTGGTTGGGCGGCCATAGACTCGAACCTCAACACGCGCTGCACCGCCTGCGGCCGCCACACCGTGCCGGCGGCCGCTGCTGTCCGTGCAGGTACGGTCTGTACGGTGTTACTGTACCACGAGGACATGATGGCTGGTTGGGCGGCCATAGACTCGAACCTCAACACGCGCTGCACCGCCTGCGGCCGCCACACCGTGCCGCTGCTGTCCGTGCAGGTACGGTCTGTACGGTGTTACTGTACCACGAGGACATGATGGCTGGTTGGGCGGCCATAGACTCGAACCTCAACACGCGCTGCACCGCCTGCGGCCGCCACACCGTGCCGCTGTTGTCCGTGCAGGTACGGTCTGTACGGTGTTACTGTACCACGAGGACATGATGGCTGGTTGGGCGGCCATAGACTCGAACCTCAACACGCGCTGCACCGCCTGCGGCCGCCACACCGTGCCGGCGGCCGCTGCTGTCCGTGCAGGTACGGTCTGTACGGTGTTACTGTACCACGAGGACATGATGGCTGGTTGGGCGGCCATAGACTCGAACCTCAACACGCGCTGCACCGCCTGCGGCCGCCACACCGTGCCGCTGCTGTCCGTGCAGGTACGGTCTGTACGGTGTTACTGTACCACGAGGACATGATGGCTGGTTGGGCGGCCATAGACTCGAACCTCAACACGCGCTGCACCGCCTGCGGCCGCCACACCGTGCCGCTGTTGTCCGTGCAGGTACGGTCTGTACGGTGTTACTGTACCACGAGGACATGATGGCTGGTTGGGCGGCCATAGACTCGAACCTCAACACGCGCTGCACCGCCTGCGGCCGCCACACCGTGCCGGCGGCCGCTGCTGTCCGTGCAGGTACGGTCTGTACGGTGTTACTGTACCACGAGGACATGATGGCTGGTTGGGCGGCCATAGACTCGAACCTCAACACGCGCTGCACCGCCTGCGGCCGCCACACCGTGCCGCTGCTGTCCGTGCAGGTACGGTCTGTACGGTGTTACTGTACCACGAGGACATGATGGCTGGTTGGGCGGCCATAGACTCGAACCTCAACACGCGCTGCACCGCCTGCGGCCGCCACACCGTGCCGCTGTTGTCCGTGCAGGTACGGTCTGTACGGTGTTACTGTACCACGAGGACATGATGGCTGGTTGGGCGGCCATAGACTCGAACCTCAACACGCGCTGCACCGCCTGCGGCCGCCACACCGTGCCGGCGGCCGCTGCTGTCCGTGCAGGTACGGTCTGTACGGTGTTACTGTACCACGAGGACATGATGGCTGGTTGGGCGGCCATAGACTCGAACCTCAACACGCGCTGCACCGCCTGCGGCCGCCACACCGTGCCGCTGCTGTCCGTGCAGGTACGGTCTGTACGGTGTTACTGTACCACGAGGACATGATGGCTGGTTGGGCGGCCATAGACTCGAACCTCAACACGCGCTGCACCGCCTGCGACCGCCACACCGTGCCGCTGCTGTCCGTGCAGGTACGGTCTGTACGGTGTTACTGTACCACGAGGACATGATGGCTGGTTGGGCGGCCATAGACTCGAACCTCAACACGCGCTGCACCGCCTGCGGCCGCCACACCGTGCCGCTGCTGTCCGTGCAGGTACGGTCTGTACGGTGTTACTGTACCACGAGGACATGATGGCTGGTTGGGCGGCCATAGACTCGAACCTCAACACGCGCTGCACCGCCTGCGGCCGCCACACCGTGCCGCTGCTGTCCGTGCAGGTACGGTCTGCACGGTGTTACTGTACCACGAGGACATGATGGCCGGTTGGGCGGCCATAGACTTAATACTGACGATAAAGGCCGAAGAACAATAATTTCGCTCTGCGGACAAAGTTAGGTCATAGTCTAGAATTTTTTTATAATGATATTGGTTTTGCCCCGTTTTGTTTTTTCTTTTGAAAGTGCTGTGGTTTGGTATTGGAGTCGAAACTTAATATCGTTTGTTTTTATCAATTTGTTTATAATTATTTTCTTTTGCAGATACTTCGTATGAACCAAACGCAAGCAGAAATACTGAGCGTGCCTTATTTAAACCCTCTAGTTTTAAGGAAAGAATTCGAATCTATTTTGGGTAAGAACTTTAATCATTATTATACTTATTGCTTTTTTTTCAAGCTCCATTCTGCAAAATCATTATCTTTGTTACTATGAAAAAAATAACAACCTTTTTTTGCTTGATTTTTATACGCAAACTCGTTCAACTTTACGCATTATTAAGAGATCTTGGCGCATACCTAGTTGAACGCACGAATTTATCTTAAGATTTACTTGAAATACTGTAGTCTATTTAAGGCACAAGTTTAATTTTTTCCCCCTTTCACTCCTACAGGTAGAGAAGGAGACGTCTGTTTAGCGGAGCCAGAATTCGTAGAGTCGCACCCGATAGTATACTGGAACCTCGTGTGGTTCCTAGAGCGAGCGAATATTGAGAACCATTTGCCTGATCTTCTTTGTCCTGACTTCGTAACTCGGTATCAGAGTAACGACGCGTTACATGAAGCTCATAAAGTTGGTAAGTACTTGATATTATTGTACAATTATTTTAGTGACAGTAGTGTCGCATTCTAGTGTATTGAAACCTCGTCTGGTTCCTGAAGCGAGCGAACATTAGGAACCATTTGCCTGATCTCCTGTGCCCCGACTTCGTAACTCGGTATCAGAGTAACGACGCGTTACATGAGGCTCATAAAGTTGGTGAGTACTTCTTGGCGTACCAAATCACAATTTGACTGTTCATTGTTAATTGTGGCTCTATCTGTCACTTTCTAAAACAAAATTTAGTATGAAGCGATGACTATTTTATGACGGCTCGAAGGACCATTAAGATGTATGAGACACCTTTAGTTTTTTGATTTATTAACTGACTAGCTTCCGCCCGCGACTTCGTCCGCGTGGACTTTCGATAAAATCCTCATGTTTAATTTCATTAAATTCTGATCAGCCGTTTTTACGTGATTAGGCGGGTCTCTACCAAGCGCGCTGCCTCGCGAGGCAGGACGTTTGCCGCACGGGCCTCGCACGAGTCTGCTCGCTTGGTGGAAACCCGCCTAATCACGTAAAAACGGCTGATCAAAATTTAATGAAATTAAACATGAGGATTTTATCGAATGGACGAAGTCGCGGGCGGAAGCTAGTTTATAATATTCAGAATTGTATCCAGAGATATTAGTATCCCGTTCCCGTTCCCGTCCCTGACCCCGTTCCTTGGATGTGCGTGCATGTCCAGGTCCAATCATGTCCACCCTGTTGGACTTCAAAATAATGTCATTTTCGCAATCACCATCCCATGCAACCTCAAGAACGACATCCACATCGATTTTCATGTTTACTTACCCCATTTACACCTTAAGGGTTGATTTTCAAAATTACTAAATATATGTTTGCCTATTTATTTTTAGATGTGCTCCTACGAAGTTTAAAGTTGAAATGTCTATTTTATATTATTTTTCCATACAAAATTTGAACCCCATTTTCACCCCTTTAGGGGTCAAATCATGTCCACCGCGTTGGACTTCAAAATAAATGTCATTTTTGCAATCGTCATCCCCGAAAACCCCAATAACGACATCCATATCTATTTTTTTTTTTTTTTTACCCGTTTTCACCCCCATTTCATCCCCATAGGGGTTGAAATACTAACAATAACAATATACGTTGCGTTAGATTTCCATCCATAAGCCTAAATTATAAATTTAGCTATTTTTACTTCGAAAATAAAGGATTTTCTTCAATACACAACTTCATCCCCCTTTTGACCCCTTCGGGGGTAGAATTTTGAAAAACGCTGAGACCCGTATTTATTAATTTTCAATGGTTAGCCTAACCATAAAATTTGAAGATTCTAGCTTCAAAACTGAGGGACTTTTATACAAACTTTGGACCCCGTTTCACCCCCTTGGGGGGTGAGTTTTGAAAAATCCTTTCTTAGTGCACCCCTAGACCTCATAAGGAACCTATGTGCAAAATTTCAAGTCTCTAGGTTCAGCGGTTTGGTCTGTGCGTTGATATCTCACTCAGTTAGTCAATCAGTCAGTCAATCAGTCAGTCAGTCAGTCAGTCAGTCAGTCAGTCAGTCAGTCAATCAGTCAGTCAGTCAGGACTTTGAATTTTATATATATAGATAGATTGCTAAACTAAATGATAAATGATATGAAATCATGCTGGTGAGGACTCGTCCGCCGTGCTGTAGGTGAAACGTGTACTGTCGTGGAAATAATATAAAACCGGCCAAGTGCGTGTCGGGCCACGCGCCATAGGGTTCCGTAGTTACCTTATATACCATACCATATTTAATACCACTATCATTTTTCGTCTGTATAAAATGACTGTGACATACGGACGGACAGACAGACAGACATGACGAATCTATAACGGTTCGGTTTTATGCCATTCTGGCTACGGAACCCTAAAAATGACATAAATTGAATCGACTTCAATAAACTGCATATTTTCAAAAATGAACGATTGCACCGTACAATACATCAAAACGTCAAAAACAGACGGTTAAAACTTAATCAGCTGTTAAAGTGTTAATGAACTTCATCCTAAGAGGGGTAAGAGAGTTTAATTTAAATTCAATCATTCACTCGTTCGTAGGATGTCGAGTAACATGCAGTTGGGATTTGGTGCGGCTTCACACGGAAGCTGGCGTCGCGTTACACCGAGCGTGGCGCGAGCGGCGAGCCGAACACCAACGTTCGCGAGCGTTGCGAGCGCTCTTGCTCACCGAGCACGACCACTCCGCTACTCATTCGTAAGTGAAATAAATATTTTACTCTTATATTATGGTGAGAGATTTAGAAAAGGTTTTACTGATTTGTTAAACAAATCTAGAAATTTATAGTCTGTTTATAAAGTGATGTCATTAAAAAGTAGCAACACTGTATACCCTTTCAAACCAACATAATGGTTGAAACGAGACACTACAGTGTTGCTACTTTTTTAATATTATGACATTATAGACAGACTGTATACTTTTTTAATATTATGACATTATAGACATACTGTACATTTGAACCAACGAAGTAGCCTAAATCAACATCAAAATGTTAGTTTTATTTTAAAACGCATTTTCCTAAAGGAAAATCACTATTTACTTATACATATTTTAAAACATCATTGTTTGAGATTTTGGCATTCTCAATGCTGTGTGACTCGGTAGCTCAGTTGGTAGTTGGTAGTTGGTGGTTGGCATTGGACCGGACTACCAAAGGTCGCGGGCCCGATTCCCGCCTGAAACAGTTCTGGTGACGAGTCAAATTTTTTCAAATATATTATTCCCTTTCGGCGCCAGGCGTCTACTTATCAAATAGCCAATTTCTCATTCCGACTATATTATTCTAAAATCGCATTAAAAGTTTCCCAGCAAAAATGTAAACAAAGGTGTTGCCAGAACAAAATAACACAAAAGGAAATAGTATATTGCTAAGTCTAGAAATAAACACACATGTTTTTTCATCACAAACCTAATAAAAGTAGATTAGATAAATACTCTGAATCATGAGTTTTGCGGCAAAAACAGTAATATAATTACACATCAACTGCAAACCGTACACATCAAACCTTTCTGTAGTAGTGACTTGGGGACAGGCGAAGATGCTACGTATTTTTGATAGTTTACATACAGTCAATATATAAGTAAAGTTTTCTTATCAGTTCGTTTCAAGAACTTTTAACATCAAAAAAATAGGTTATAACGATAAAATTTGTAATACCATTCTACTTTAAAATTACCTTGGATGACATTATATTTATTATGACTCAAAATATAATAAACAAATTAAAAAGTTATAAAAGTGACCAAAGGTTTTCAATATCTGAAAATGTCACTATCAGGGTCAGTTTTTCAATTTGACAGTGACGTTTCTTTGTTGGAGAGAGCCATGCTCGGCGTTTCCCTGCGTGATCGAATCGGAAACGAAGAGATCCGCAGGAGAACTAAAGTAACCGACATCGCTCGAAGAAGTGATCAGCTGAAGTGGCAGTGGGCTGGACACATAGCGAGAAGAGCCGATGGCCGTTGGGGCGGTGCGGTTCTGGAATGGCGACCGCGCACCGGACGGCGCTCCGTGGGTAGGCCCCCGACAAGGTGGACCGACGATCTGGTGAAGCTCGCGGGAAGCCGCTGGATGCGGGCAGCGCAGGACCGATCGTCGTGGAGATCCTTAAGGGAGGCCTATACCCAGCAGTGGGTGTCGTGCGGCTGATATGATGTTTCTTTGTTTACATTTTTGCTAGAAAATAATTAGTAATGCGACTTTACTTATCAAATAGACAATTTCTCATTCCGACTATATTATTCTAGTATATTATTTATCATTGTGTACATTTCCACAGTGTGATACTAGCGATCCTGGACGGTTTGCTCAGCAACGACTTGACAGACGCGCTGCGCAAGCTGGCCTCCTGGCGCGAGACCACCTCGCCCACCAAGCGATACCATTCCTACTTCAGGTATGTCGACGTCAGCCATTTTTACCGACTTCCAAAAAAGGAGGAGGTTCTCTGTATATTTGTTTTTTTTTGTATATGTCCACCGATTACTCGAAGACGGCTGGACCGATTGAAATGATTCAAACGTTATTACATTAGGTAAACTCATAAGTTGGTCCCATTTTTTAAAATTTGGAAATCGGTTCACTACTACTGTTAAGGCCGCCTGCTTCGCATCACTATACAACGCGAGCATCACTACGCCTACGTCACGTCCCGCAGCCCGTCACTCACTTTTGCCTCGCTCGGCCATTCCTGACACGTTTTTGCTTTCATAAATAAAATTAATTACCTACTGCAGTAACCGAAGTAAACCTATGTAAAGAAATTCCAGTATTTCATTTGTTATCTTTAACAACTACTATCTACTTATCGTTGGGGGGTTAGGGGTTGGCATCCGCCATTTTTGGATTCAGCGGGCAAAAAAAAACAACGTTGAAAAAACGTTTTCTAGTCAGGTCAAATGAAGAGTTATTTCGTTTAGTTAAATAAATACGTTAATTTTTCGAATTTTACATGAAGCGGTTAATTTTTTTTTAACGGCTTGATGTAAAATACGTTGAGGGGGAACGAATGATAGCCAAATGCATGAATGAGGATCGAGGATCTACTGAATGTACGTATGTAGAAACAGGAGTCAATAAGTGACGTTCACCGCGAACCGGTCAGCAGCTCCGTGTCCACTCCTGTCGTCACTAGATGGCGCCAACATACCGCCGGCCTTGGAAGTTTCTACCTAGCTTCCAAAATATAATCGTTTATGAAGTCGTCTTACTCGTAGGGCTCGTCGTTGACGTCGACTGGGCTGATGACAATTCCTTTCGTACTGGGAGCGGATATATCTTAGATAATGCTCGCTGCACTGTCCCCGTTGATGTTCGAATTTCAGCTACTCGTGTTACTCCATCTTTTCCTCTCCTGGGGAAAACTGGTATAATTCTCCCCAGACGCCACTTGACAGGCAGTTGATGCTCTTCTTTGAGTAAGACGAGACTATCGAGTTTGATATCGTTTACATTGGTCTTCCACTTGGTGCGAACTTGAAGATACTCGGATGACCAGCGCTTCCAGAAGTTTTGACGAAGCTGTTCCACCCGATCATAGCGCGCCAAGCGATGAATCTGCACGTCAGTGATGTATGCTGCAGCTGGAGCGGTCAGAGGTCGGATGATGAGAAAATGGGCAGGAGTAAGGCGCAGGTAATCTGAAGGGTCTGTGGACAGAGAAGACATGGGACGGGAATTTAGCACGGCCTCGATTTGTACCAATACCGTACCAAATTCCTCGTATGTTAGTTTCGAATTACCTAAAATGCGTCTTAAGGTAATATTTATACGATTTCACCCCCGCTTCCCAAAGGCCACCAAAATGACGAGCGTATTATCACAGTACATATATAAAAAACTTATTTATGTACTGTGGTATTATGCCATCATTAGCGGCTAAATCGACGATTATGTTCTGATAAGAGTGGAATTCTTTTTCCACTCCGACAAAGTTTTTCCGTTATCGGAAAATATTTCTAATTGCTTTCCCCGCCTGGAAATGAAACTTTTAAATCAAGTATGTAATCATCTGAAGATAAGCTACTTACAAGTTCAAAGTAAATACATCGTCACAAAACAAACGAATAGGCAAATGTAGCCTTTTATCAATTTTGCACCACGAGATTTTCGATTTAATATAAAGACTGGTCCCGCGAAATCAACTCCCGTGCGAATAAAAGGGAAACTAGCCTCTAAGTGTTCAGTAGGTAAATCACCCATTACAGGCTATAAAATATTACCTCGCCAGCCAGCTAACGGCCACCAACTTTCTCGTATAGTGTATAACGGGAGTTGCGATCAGGCATGAAGTAATTTCGCATGTTAATATTGAAACCAAAGCATGGTAAATCTGCTTTTACACTACATAATAATAAATATTGGGTGCCGCATCACATTTATAGTGCATAGCAAAAAGTGTTATTGAAGCGCAAAAGAGTTTGTGATCGTGTCTTTTTAACCGACTTCCAAAAAAGGAGGAGGTTCTATGTTCGTCTGTATATAAGTTTTTTTTGTGTATGTCCACCGATTACTCGAAGACGGCTGGACCGATTGAAATGATTCAAACGTTATTACATTAGGTACACTCCCAAGTTGGTCCCATTTTTTTAAATTTGGAAATCGGTTCAGTACTTTTCAAGTCATTTTGAAAAAACCACGAAAATAGTATGATTTTGTGTGAAATACCTCGATGATTGGTCGTATAACTTCTTTGTTTATGAACTGAATAAGATTATTATTTTTTTGTTGGAAGAGGGATATCTTAAGTGTAGTTTTTAACCGACTTAAAAAAGGAGGTTCTCAGTTTGACCCGTATTTAAGTATGTTTCTCCGCGATTATCTTACGTTTGGCTGAGCCGATTTTTCTACATATTTATAATATACCTTACCTGCAAGGTACCTACACTAAAAATAAAAAAATAAAAAATTGTTTAAAAAAAACAAAAAACGGACTTCAAAAACCTACCTCTAAAAAGCAAGAAATAATATTCGTAATAATAAAAATACGTCTATTGAAGTCGGGTAGGGCTTTTAGAATAAAAAAAAAGGAATTTGTACTCCAGGCCCACCCGACTTCAATAGACGTATTTTTATTATTACGAATATTATTTCTTGCTTTTTAGAGGTAGGTTTTTTTAAGTCGGTTTTTTGTTTTTTTTAAACAATTTTTTGTTATTTGAAATTAACAATAGTGTAAAAATACCATATTTTGTCCACAGAGACGTGCTATTCCTCGCGATGGCGGCTCTCGGCGAGCACAACATCGACTTCATCGCGCTCCAACGCGAGTACACGCGCGCCCTAGAGAAGGCCGGCGGTGAAGCGAGACCGCACGACCTACCGCCTTCACCCACCGCCGTCTGCTGCAGGCATTACTTCAAACGGCTGCGACTCGAGTTCGAAGATACCGTTTGAATTACACAGACAGTTTCAAATTCATAATTTGAAACATAAATGTGTGGGAGTAAGATCGACTTTTAATGTCAAATGCACTGTCGAAGATTGGACGTTGTTCTAGTAAGCAAGATGATTTTTGACTAACGGACAGGATAAGAATGTCAAAGTAGTGTATCCAGTTCCAGATTAAATTGTTTTTCGTGAGTTTAGTTCCGTATTATTGTTAGACACGATTTACCGCCTTAACGACTGCAGTTCGAATTTAAAGACACCGTTTGAGTTGCGCGAACTTGAAACCTAAATGTATGGGAGTAAAGGCGACTTTCAACGTCACTAAGACTTCAAATTTGACGTTTTTGTGACGACGGTGATTGGGTAATTATGAAAATGTTTAATTTCCAGATTTCGACTATTTTCGTGATTTTGCTTTGTAACATTATTACTTACTGCACTGCACTTGACAAAATTACCTTTTTATGGCGGAGTTTGACAACTCTGATTGTGTACCACAACGACTATTTTTGAAAGTAAGCAATATTTTAATGCAATCTTAAACATAAGAACACTGTGTTTATAGTGATTTTTAGGGGATTGCAACGACGAGGTCTAAAACTGAGGGGGTTAGGTTGTGTAGACTTTATATACTATGCTTCATTTGAAGTTGACATTACTTTTAACAAGAAAAAGCTGTCTAATTAGGATACATTTAATTTCATTTTTAGACAATATTTTTTCTATTACAATGTCACAAATATGTAAAGCAATACCTAATTCAAAGAGAAAATAATTGTCACTACTAAACTAATGTTTTGGACGGATTTTTCAAGGAGAGTGAATGTGATAATAGTAAACAACTTTTACGACTATTAAAAGAAATGGTATCAGCGCCGTCCATTGACTTTTGTCAATAACAAGCAACAAATATTTCGATTTTCACTTCCCGTCCATTCGACTGGTCCCAAAAGTATCGCTGAAAGCACATCAGAGCATGACCACCGAAATGCAATATGATATAGTGATTTATCACGTTTAACTGTCAAAAGACAATGGGTTTTGACAGTTTAGTGTCGATAAAATGCTATATCACGCGATATATATCGTGATTCAGTAGACATGCTAGGGGCTGTATCATTGCGGCGTATCACGTTGTTACGGCACAATCGTATGATGTGAACTCACCCTATGATTAAATTACAAAAATAAAGAATTATACATGCGTCATCGGTCAGATGAAGATAATAAAGGTTTTGGCAGCAACGTATTTTTTTTTAAATGAATTCAGAAAGCTTGATTGATTTTAAATAGCCTTACGGCTTAGTTTATATATTTATAATTATGATTTTATGTGAACGTATCGTTATTGTACGGCCTATATACTTTGCCCCAATAAATACATGCACGAGTAGACTTTTTATGACATTCACATTATGGCATATCCATTACTTTAGGAATGTGGGTGCTAAAGGTAAAGAGTTTGGAGTGTGAAATGAAGCACGAGTGTACATATTAATGTTGTATAAAATTATTATTAGGTTAAGACCGCAATATTCAGAGACATGTTGTAGATTTTGCGCTTGACTGTGGTGTATAATGTATAACACAGTTGAATTCGTAAACGAATCGTAGGTTACGGTTTATCGTGTTCACAGAGTCACATTATTTATGTCAATACCATTTTTGTTCCCCATTGGAGTTTATTTACGTAATGAAATAATCATTCCTTTAATTTTGTTAGGCCCATACTACACGAGCGATTCTCCCTCCGCGGAAATCCGCAATGTAAACCGCACCAGACATTTACTATTGTCAATAAATTGTGTCTGCTGCTGTTCACATGCGGGATTCCGCTGCGGCAGAAACGCCCGTGTAGTATGGGCTTTATAAATGATTTGTATCGTAAGTTTTAGTTGTTATTTCATTCGGACTAAGGATAATGTGACTGCCAAAATTTGAAAGTATTTATAGAGCGTATGTATAGAAGATGTAACTATAGCTGATATGATAAAATCATATTAATCATTATTAACACCCTTACTATTACTAATAAAGATTGTATAGCAGATGTATATAGTTACACAGTGTTTTGTCACTTTCTTTGCAATGTTTTTGACAGAGAGTAACCATTGTGTAACTATACATCTGCTATACAATCTTTATTAGTAAGGGGATAAGTATATTGTTGTCTACCTACCTACATACATACAGTCATAATGACAATATTCTATTTACTTAAATAATATACGGATTCAATTTGACGTTTTATGGGAAAAATGGTTACATTGCATGTTAATATCTAAATCAGTGCGCGCTAATTATATGTATAGTTTAGGTCATATTATTATGACGGTGTAGTTTGTGTTATGAAAACTAAAAAACATAGATACAAAATAATGTAAACAAAAACAAACTTCTCTATTTGCTGTTGTATTTTTATGGTAACTGAATGTTAATAATTATTTTGCTAGAATTCTACTATTTTGAAGTCCATCTGTAAGAAAGCGCGCACTGTTTAAATTCAGAAATGGGAGTAATAAAATCCCTAGTTTTTTTCTAACTTGCTATACTTACTAAAGTCCGATTGCGTAGAAGAAAGAATTTTGTACGATGACCTGTCTATACTTGTTTCTGTCGCTCTCGCTCGCGCGCTATGTCGTTGTCGCATTCACACAGATGCTATGACCTAATGGACCCCCTAAACGATCAAAATTGCGTGTCAATCATTTACATTGCATTGCTTGTCAATCACATTTTGATCGTCTAGGAGCGATGCTTGACAAGCAACACAGAATAGATAGATTACCGTGGCCAATCAAAAGTAGGCCACGCCCCCAAATGGTAAATGCAATGTAAATGATTGACAAGAAATGCTTGATCGTCTAGGGGCTCCATAAGTCTGTGCGAGCATAACAGCAATATGTTAGCGCGCGAGCAAAAGAGACAAAGACAAGTATAGACAGGTCATTGTACAAAATACTTTCTGCTTCGCAACCATACTTTACAATAACAATAATAAAGGATTTTGGCCTATTTTTATAAACAACATTAATATTGTAATATACGCAACACATCTTTAATTTAATAATATGATTGCCATTGGTACTGTTGTAAGAATGAATCGATCGTTATATTCATATTGCAATTTATTGTCGAATATTTTCTTGTGTGTAAATTACAATTCAGTAATGCCCACATGTAGAACAATACTCATTATATACCTTCTAACAAGTATTTGATGCAAGGAACCTTATTTATGCAACTAACCATAGTTTTAGACAGAGGCAGTTATGTTTTGACTCACTAACACATTGTTTTGCAAAGCTTGATGTATGTACCTACACCCTTTATTATTTTGAGTGAGTTTACAGTTTAATTTATTTTCTTGTATCCAATTTAGATTAAGTTCTAGTAAAGTTTATATGTTAACTGCCTCAAGTGATGTTTTAAAGCCATATTTTTGTTCCATTCGTAAGGTACAATGGTAATAGTCACTCAAGTGTATTTTTTATTGTTCTAAATATCAAATTATTTATTATGAGAGTTCAGATCAAAATTTAAAAGACATGCCACTTGCATTACTATGGGTATATTAAGACGAGTTAAATATTAATAAAAGTCCTAGTTTTATTTCATTGGGCAAGTATAATGAAATGCATATAATTTTTTATAAAAAATAAACAAAGCTTCAATAAATCATTGTTTTATTTAATTAAGATTTTACCTATTACCTTACCCTAATTGCTAGTATGCATTCCTAATACTCTATACAAGAATTTTCCATCATGATCATAGTAGCAATCGTTCACTTTGTACGTAGCATTCTTCTTGTATGCTTTTTTGGGTATTCTTATTCTTTCTGGGTAGTCCATTATACTTTTATCTTGTTCTGAATCATCAGTTTTCAATGTAGTTAATTCTTTGCTGCCTTCATTTGGGTTGTATGATTCTATTTCACTGTCTTTTTCAGGAAGTTGAGCAACTATGTTGTTCTTTTGGATAGAATGTATAATGATGTCATCATTCATGTCAATTTTTTCCCCACTGTCAAGACGATTTTGGATTTTTTCAGTGAGTTCACCTAATGTCATTCTTTTGAAATCTTTCTTCTTTTTAGATACTTGTTTATTTATTTCCTCTCCTGACGCTGTCTGTTGGCTCTGTTCATTTCCATCAGTTTCCTTTGCAGCACATTTACGAACAATACTTTCAAATTCACCCATTTTTTGTTCCTGTGTTATATCATTTTTTATAGATTTAGTATTAAGATGTGGGATTGTCCTGTCTGAAAATTTTAGAAAATGCTTTTTCAATTCAATAGATATGCTCAAAGAACCTTCTTTGAGTTCCTTCCAGTTTCTCATGACCGATGCGTCATGTCGGGCGATACGTTGTGCCGTTGCAGGTTTCCAAGGGTATTTTATTAATTTCTGTAAGAAAAAATATTGAACATAAAATGATGAAACAATTAAGTAAGTACTACAAAAACCCAGACTAATAATTATGATAATACTTGATACAATCCCATTACAATGGATTCCAGTTCTGTTAAATACATTGTCTCAATATTTTGTGGAAGCAAAGCAGGTAAATAGTGTTTTTTTTTTGTACCAAATAAGTTGTTAATACAACTTATTTGGTATTATACCTACTTGTTTTTATTGTATTACCTTGACAACTGGTACGGTGACAGGAAAGCTTTCAGCAATTTTTTCAGGAGTCCATTCATCAGGTGCTGTTGTTACCAAATGGCGGATTTGTTCCTTTTCACTCCATGTGAGCAGGTTGGGCATATTCTCTTTGAAATACTTCTCTTTTACAATATGGTGACCCAATTCATATTTTCCCATAAGAGTTTCATTCATGTGTTCATTGTATGATTCTCCAATCTACAAAAGATTAATAAGTTATTTCCAACTGCTGATGAAAATGGTCAAAGATCTATAAAACTTAAAATTGTAGCATCAATATATAGACTTCTACATCAATATAATAAATACAAATACAAAATATTTATTTCAATAACTTAGTCTAGAACAATAATAAGTGGTTGGAGCTAACCCTTTAAGGGCGGATTCAACCAAGTAAGAATAACTGTTATTCTTAGATAAAATGACCAGTTATTCGGGAGTAAACCGAAATTACGTTTTACCACATACTATTCTCAGAGTATTTTGCCTATTCAGGAATAGTCACTATACCACCATTTCGCGGGGAATAACAGAGTTAATCCGCGAGTATTTTAATGGCATCCGCGTGCCGTATGTCAGTGACATTTGTTTGACATTTAACTTTGACCGCTACAGATACGTACAAGGCGACAAAATAAAGTTGACAAGACTTTGCCTTTTAAATAGTTCGTTCTAGAACAATTACAATTGGCCGGATAATACGTTCATTCATATATTCACTCACTAATGAAGGAATAAGAATCTCAAGAGTAACTTATCTTTGGATTGCATGGAAAAATGACCATTTCTTTACTCGAGAAAAAAATCGTAGAATAGATGTATTCTTGGTATAGTTATTCCCGTTTATATTGAAGTTTGGACGAATCCGCCCTAAGTATAATATAATAAAATATAATATTAACCAACCCAACCAATCATCTCAGTTATTTCTTCAAACTTCACAACTTTAATAAACTTAGAATAGCTGCGCACAAATTTCGGGGTATGGTGTGAGGGGGGGGAGGAAAGTTACCCTCCAGCAGCATTTCCACTCATGCATTTGATATTATATTAAAACTAACCTCAAAATGTATGAAAAAGAAATTTAAGAGGGAAAGGGGAGGGGTTAAAGGGTAGTGAAGAGGGGGGGACTCATTCCCACAAAATCTTTCAGAGGTATAATAAAGATTTTTCTGATGTCTGTTAAAAAATAACCACAAAATTTAAGGCTCACGGTCCGCTGCGCTTCATGCTTGCCTTTTTCTAACCTATCACTTGACCCATAGGAGTAAGCCAGCTTCGATTTCTCATACTCTTAAGTTTATTTCGAACTAAATAGGGGTATAATAAAGAGATTTCTGTTGTCTGTTAGAAAAGCTACTAAATACTCACCATTCCCCCAAATTTGTGCGCAGCTATTCTAAATCGAAGCCAAACTATTCCCAATAGTATTCATAAGCTAATACCCAATATACAATACAATAATAATCTATGACAAAAATACTAAGAAGTAGTAAGTGGACGAGTAACCACAACAATTTACAAAATAACACTCTGTCTGTAATGGTCTGTACTATAATTTCATGAAAACAAGCACATACATTACTGAAATCACTTTCAGATGCTTCAATGAATTCTTCGGCATCCTCATCGTCTACGTTTACTCCATCCTTCTGAAATGCCTTCACTCTTCGACTCAATCCTGGGTCTTTACATGGATAGGTTACTCTACTATTTCTCAGATTTCGAATAATAATTCTGTCACAGACATAAAACAACCGTTGCAGTCGTATGCTGAACATTTTGTAGATAGCTTAGTAGTTGCCATGCATTACACAATACTATAGAAGTCTGAAGAATCAAGAAAGAATATCATCAAAACTAAATACAATTTACAGTACAGACACACAGAATGACATTCGACCACCATTTGACTGTAAACTGTGACACCTGACACATGACAGTAGGTGCATTCCAGCAGACTAAACGCTGAGTCACCGATCAGTTCAATCACGAATTCACGACAGATACATTTTATTTGGTAATCACGTGATACATAAGTGCTTGATGTCAAGCATCGCACCCAAACGTTCAAAATGTGATTGACATTGGCTTTTCAAAATGACAAAAAACTGTAGGCTCGATAGATGGCGTTGATAAAAATGTATGTGTCAATGTGTTTTTTTTACAAAGCTTCGAAGAGTACTCAGTTAGGCAGGCAGATGTAAACCTAAAAATGTTTCTTCTCAAAAATCTTTCGGCAGATGACAGCCAGCGAGCTCTTACTTGCCTCTCTTCTGGTACAGGCCGTTTATTTTGAAAAGTTCTTCTCTTCTCTTTCCATCAACGCCATCTAGTGAGACAGTTAGCTACTATTTTTATTTTATTTTTTAAATGTCACTTTGTAAAGCCCTCATTAGCCTCTTTGATGGACAAGCTAAAAATTTTCGTGCTTGACAAGCCATGCTTGACCGTTAGAAGGGTCAAAAGGTACAGCTTGACCATAAAGAGTTGACAAAAATTGAGGGCGCCACTCTCTATGTAAACACGTCAAAATCTCGAATAATTTGGCAACACTGACTATATTTTGTACTGAGAAATTTTAGTTCCATTTTATTTAATTACACCTCTTTGGCAAGCTGTACATTGCGATTAATTTGACAATAGACAGTGATCCACTGCAGCTTCACTCAAGAATGAAAGGCAGACAAAATTTTACAGATTCAAATATGTACCTACCTACCGCAAGCTGAAGTTGATCACTTCTGTTGTACGGTAGACGGCACGCTGGTACAACCTGTCAAATTTATTCAATAATTTTTAAACTTTAAGTCGAGCAGTTTAAGGTTCAAAATTCACTGTAGATTTTTGACAGTTTTGTATAGCTTGATATGCTGCTGACTGTACGTTGCTAATTTATTCGCATTGTAGCCATACAATCTCAGCCCAAAATGACAGGTCTCCTTTTCCTTTATTAAGGTTCCTTACCCAAAGGGTAAAATGAGACCCTAATATGGACTATTACTAATGTCTGTCTGTCACCAGTGGGCCTAGTACGAGTTAGTGTTTTGTTCTTATTTCACTTTGCGACTATCGTTTCCTCTCTTTATAACCGACTTCCAAAAAAGGAGGAGGTTCTATGTTCGTCTGTATATTTGTTTTTTTTTCTTTTTTTTGTGTATGTCCACCGAATACTCGAAGACGGCTGGACCGATTGAAATGATTCAAACATTACATTAATTAAGTAAACTCCCAAGTTTTTAAAATTTGGAAATCGGGTCAGTACTTTTCAAGTAATCTTGTAAAAAGCATGAAAATAGTATGATTTTGTGTGAATTAGTCGATGATAATGGTCGTATTACTTCTTTGTTTATGAACTGATTAAGATAATTATTTTTTTGTAGGAAGAGGAGTATCGTAAGTGTAGGTTCTACGACTTAAAAAAGGAGGTTCTCAGTTTGACCCGTATGTATGTTTCTCCGCGATTATCTTACGTTTGGCTAAGCCGATTTTTCTACATATTGTAATATACCTGCCTTACCTACAAGGTACCTACACTTAAAATAAAAGAAAAAAACGACTTCAAAAAACCTACCTATAAAAAGCTAGAAATAATATTCGTAATAATAAAAATTCGTCTATTAAAGTCGGGTGGGGCTTTTAGAATAAAAAAAAGGAATCTGTAGGTACTCAGCCCCACCCGACTTCAATAGACGTATTTTTATTATTACGAATATTATTTCTTGCTTTTTAGAGGTAGGTTTTTTGCAGTCGGTTTTTGACATGACTTTGAGCAGTGTATCCCCGATAGTATTCGCGAAGTGAGGTGAGAACTGAGAACACAACTCATACTAGGCCCTCAGGCTGTATCTCATGAATCGTGACAGCTAGACAGTTTTTTTTAACGAATGATGTAGGTATTTCTGTTGCCACTACCTACCTAACCTTCCGTGGCCAAGTCCGACTCGCCCTTGTCCGGTTTTTTTATAACAATACAGTAAGCGATCGTTTGCACAAGCGCTTTTGCGCGATTTTCTAACGCTTTGAATAGAACATAATCGCTTTGAATTTTGACACAGAATAAAAACTCGCACGAGCGATTTTTTTATCGCGCGAATTTTTTTTATCCCGAGCGAGCCGAGCGGCAAACGCCAACAAATGCAACAAAAGAGAAATGTAGGTTCGAGATGTTCACATGATCGATTTTTTCAAAACCCGATTCTCTCAAAGTGCGTCCAGTGTGGCCAGATTATGCGATTTATCGCAAATTAGAGGCTCGGTGGCGCAGTGGTTTAGCGCCTGGCCCAGCGATTGCGGAAGTTAAGCAACGTTGGCAAGGGTCGGTCATGGGATGGGTCACCAAAAATGTATTATCTCGAGCTCCTCCGTGCTTCGGAAGGCACGTGGTCCCGGCTGCATAATCCGCATTGGGCCCGCGTGGTGGGTTATGGCCCATCCTCCTTACCACCCATAAGGAAGGCCTGTGCCCCAGCAGTGGGGACATCAAAATGGCTGATGGACAGGGGACAGGGTAGACTTACCTTAAAAGTTATTCATTCATAAGAAAATAGAGATTATATTTTCTTTGATAACAAAACTGAAAGAGTATTTGTTGGAAAACTGTTTTTACACTATGCAGGAGTTTTTCGAGTTTTGTAAATGATTATTCTCATAAATTGTATTGTACTATGACTGTGTTAAGTATACTGATTCTAATACATTTGAAAATGTTCTAATAAATTAAGCAAGTTCTTAATTTAATTGAAAATATTGTAGTGCCCCAACGGGGTTCATATTATGATACTTTTAATATTTACCACCATGTAAAACTCATGTGACAATAAGATATTTGTATTTGTATTTGTAAAAGTTCTTAGGCCAGCCAAGGGCCTTACTATGAGCTCATAAGGCAGGTCTTATATTGATACCATGACCATGACCTCGATTTTAGTTCGAGTTTAGTTCATAAGCAGTCCTGTTTAAGGCCTGCTTTTGAACTGAACGGCTTAAGATTTGCTGATGGTAAGCCCCCTGATCTCTAAGCCACACACATACATAATTAGGTAAGTACTTAAAGTATTATTTTGAATTAGTTGAAAAATAACTTCTCAGGATATTGTCTTAGTTCTTTAATAAGGTACAGCATCTTTTAATCATTGTGCGTTAAAAAAATAGCTAATTAATACAAGCAATATAATTATTATAATAAGCAAGGCATTGAAACAATGCAGTAAAAAATCGCGCGGTAAAAAATGGTTGTAGAGTTGTTAAATTAACGTTTAAGTAGAGGTTAAGTGAACGAGAGGAAGGCAATTAGGCAACTGAACCTTAAATAAGGCGCAAAATTAGTTTCATTTCCAACCGAGTCTCATCTTTCGTTTTCGACCAAAATCTATAATGACAGAGATTTTGTTTTTGTGTAACATACTCTGAATAAGCATTAGCGCTAAGACACTTTCAGCCTTAGAGCATTTTTTATTTGATATGTACAACAGAAGAACCGCAAGCGCTTTGAAGTTTGTCACTTTAGAGAGCTTGCTGATTCTCGAGTAAAGTTGCAGCGGATAACTGTCTAATGTCAATTTAATCGCATTTAAAATTTGTAATCACCATGATGTGACAACAGACTCTCCTCTGTCTGTCACAACACAACCCTCCTAGGTCTCCTATAACTAAGAGTAAAAGGAAGGAACGAAACAGGAAGTGTACAAAAACGCGCCAAAAACTTTACTAACCGAAACATGCTGATAAATGGTGATTATGCTTGTTTTTTTGATAAATTGTAATTTTGACTCACTAATGACTACAAATATTGAAAAAATCTTACTTTACACAACAGGTGATTATATCCTCAACATTAATAACGCAATATAAAAGTTATTGAATATTGTAATATGTAATAAGTATTAAGAGTTGAAATTTAATGACATCTTAGAGTGCTCATAATTGGGTCCGTCACCCTACCTATAACTGCTGTCAGAGTAAACCCTAATTTTACAACAATTATTACAAATTTATTTGGAAACATGTGAATGTTGTTTTGTCATTCAATAGCTTTTTGTGCTAAATACTTAAACCGCTTTTAAGCACGCAGCTTACCGCAAAAAGAGAGACATTCAGTGTGTCTCGGTTGGCAGCCAAGCGCGCGCGCGTTTTCATTTTAAAAACGGCAAATTTAAGTTTTGCTTCAAAGTTTTTAAAATAAGTTGTGTTAAATTGTGGGTAAAGGTTCAAATTAGTTCGTTGGATTTAATTAATGATTTACATTTAATTCGGTGGAAAATTAAATAAGATTTGTAAGTACCTAGCTAAAAGTTTTTCTTTTTTATTGCAAAATATTTTTTGAGGATGATTTTAGTCTCGCGAGATGGTGATGGATGAGTGCGATAATGATTACGACGTTACTAAATTACTTACTTACTTATTTTTTTTATTTTTATATTTTATTTGCATTTTCGACGGGTTGGGCCGGCGAACAGTGAACGTCCTGTGCTTACAAACGTAATACCAAAATGATTTGCAATTTGAGCATAATTAACTATATTAAATTAAAAATCCAAAATACTATCCCAAAACTAGACAAATACTGTCTTAGTCCGAATAACATCACAAAGAAGAGTTAATGCCATAAGAATAACAAATTGCAAATTATTTTGGTATTACATTTGTATGGGAAGTTTACTGTTCGCCAGCCTCGTTATATAAGTACCTACCTACCTATCTAAGTTAATAGGTATCTAAGATAAGAAGGTATAATTATTTATAACTTAAGTAAGTATGAAAAACTAAAAGAAAAGCTAAATTAACCCGATTATGCAAATAAGTAACTATTGTTTGAAAAACTTTTATCACGACGGCACAATAACTTTTACAGTTGAACTGCGAAACAAAACGAACATATAAGGAAAGTGTCAACAATACAAACAAGAATTTTAATTACCGACTAACACTTTCACTATCGTCGTCGCTGAAGTCTAGGAAATATACTGCTCAAAAGAAATACAATAAGAGCTAATTTCTGAAAGGTAGTTTTATGATAAATTCAATGTTTTTAGGGTTCCGTACCAAAATGGTAAAAAGGAACCCTTATGGTGTGACTCCGTCTGTCTGTCTGTCTGTCTGTCACAGCTGGATATCTCGAGAACTACTAATGGTATTAACTTGAAATTTGGAATAGTTTAAGATGACGTTTGCCCAACTATTTTGCAAATAAGAAAGAAATAAAAAAAAAAAAAATTACAACAGGGACTGAAAAGGGGTCTTAAAAAATTTAAGTGGGGCGACTAGGTCATGTGGGGTATCAATTATGAAAGAGCGCTGTTTGCACATGTTAAAACATTTTTTTAGGCCGCATAGTTTTCGACTTATGATGAAAAATGTAAAAAAAATACCGCCCCCCCCCTCTTATCTCCGAAGTTTGCAAAGAGAAAAATCAGTAATAATTCTATGTGATAGTAGTTTATGTTAAGATTACAGGAAAAATAAAACGATGTCTCAATATAACACACTTTTTAAGGAATTCAAAAAACAAACAAAAAATTTATTAGTTCCTCTACTAGTCAACAGATGGCCCTGACCTAAGAAAAATTAAATTCCACTATCGGTCAAAAGATGGCGCTGGTCTAAGAAAAAAAATAGTTCCACTATCGGCTAAGAGATGGTGCTGATGCTGACTGCAATAATGATTTTATTATTCTACAGCTCTGCAGTGTATTTATTATGATGGTACGGAAACCCTCGGTGCGCGAGTCCGACTCGCTCTTGTTTATACCGGTTTTTTTATATAATGTTGTTCACAGTGCCGGATTAAGACTATTTGGTGCCGTAAGCAATCCACGCCTGTGGGCCCCCTAAACTATAGGGTTACCATCTACGTAAGGGGAGATGCCTGTCTGGGATATGCACAAAATTCCAGATTTTTCAAAAATGCCTGTCTATAGTTAAAAAACGGCCGCGCAGCGCTTTTTTTTGTCAGTTTCATCATGGACGAAAATATATTTTTGTCCATGGTTTCATCCACTAATTATTCTTGTACTATCTTGCCTGTTGTCTATAGTAAGAAATGGGCCACGCAGCGCGATTTATTGTCAGATTCATCCACTTATCATGTTGGAAGTCGTTTTACACACAATGAACACAAATGAACGTCTTACAAAAAAAAATTTTTTTTCGGTGGCTGCTGCCTCCCAGACGTCATGGACGAAAATATATTTTCGTCCATGGCAGTCCATGCAGACGTGATGCCCTAAGCAATTGCTTAATTAGTTTAAGGGTTAATTCAGCACTGTAGTTCAAAAGCTGTAATAGGTAGTCAACTTGCGGAATTTACTGTATAATTTCTGATCACCGTGTGTCAGTTAGAATTGAAAAATATTAAATTATACTTACAGTAAATGCGGCAGTAAAGTACGCAAGTTCACTATTACAGCCTTCGAACAATACCAAATTCCAGCGGGTACAACTGAAAAATGATTAAATCCCTGTTTTCTTAGGCCATTGACCTAACATTATCATAATATTTTAACCGTTTGATCGGAGCGTTAAATTGATCTTTGTTGCCTCACAGTTACAAGGACTACTACTTACTTACGATTCGTAATCGTAACCGAACTGTGATTTGATTAACATTTCATTATATTATATCTCTACTCAATTTTGCTACGGGTTATTAACCGTTCATTAAACAATATTTTATTAAAAAGGTACTTACTACAGTTTAATAAATTAAACAATGACAGTAATGACGTTTTTCGAGGAAAATATTGACCTACTTACCTAGATCGATCACTCTATCAAAATAATAACTAATACTTTCTAAGCCAATTATCTTTACACTTCTCAAGCTTACGCGCTCACTAGACATGAAATAAAACACTTTTAACGGATACTAGCGCGGTTTTATTGAAAGTACTTTGGTAATTAGTTGGTATTTGGTTTGATCTTTATCTTTTTTTTTAAAATAAGACATTAAAATCCCCTTCGGACTATAGGTTCCACTACATAGTTCCATCAGTGTGTCTAATAGGATTCCAATTCCTCGTGTCCACTCCACTCATTTCAAAAAATAAAGACTTGAAAGTTTGTATGAAATGGCGTTGATTGGTGTCAGAGGTAGGTGACCAATCTACAGTATTGTACCCGTAGATAGATCTACTATTTGAGAATAAAAAAAAATATAGCCATTTTGGAGATCATAAATGTCATTTGCAGTGTATATGTATTTGCGCGTCCACCATATCGCACGGTGGCGCGTGCGCAGTCACCGCTCTGTCGCATGCATGAAGCACTTAACGCGCTCCTGGTTACTTACCCTGACTTTGATGTGTTTTGATGTGTTAACCAAATTGAGTTATGTTTGTAGTAGGTACCACCAAATAATTATGTAATTGGGTCTATCCCGTATAAATATGTATATATAAAATAAAATAAAAAATATTATTCAGATTGTAGGTTAGGAACTTCGGAGTTAGCCATATAATACCATGACACAGCTGGACGTGTGAAGCACGACCAGTGCACAGAAGGTGGTAAATAAAAAGTCAATTTTATAATTTACCAAGATATATTGTAGATCTCAGGGGGGGGGGGGATAACAACCTTCGCTCAGGGTTACGAAAAAGATTAAAAGGCGACTTAGCTGCTGTTTAGCCTTTTTTTTTTTTTTTATTAGAGTGAGGTAAATACGCTTTTTACGTATACATGCTTTTATGCATGTATACTGGGCTCGGTCAGGCACAGGAAGCCACTCCTGTTCTGTCTCTCACCGCCCCCGGGTCTCCCGTCGAGCCTGAATAGTAGGCTCGGCGGTGGAACCGGGGGGTTCTAACCTCTCCCCAGGGGGGAGAGGGAGAGAGCCTCCTCCCGATCCCCTCATAAGGTTACCCACTAGCTGCTGTTTAGCCTAGAGGAGGCAGCAGAGGATTTGCAGCACGAGGGCTACACCCGCAAGCGGAGCGGAGGGATCAGCCTCGGTAGAACGAGGGTAGGCTCGAGGTGAAGCGGGTGCGCAGGCTCGGCGTGGATGATGCTCCGGGGTAGGCCGGAAGCAGCAGGTGGTGGCTCGGGCAGGTAGGTGCCGGCGGTGTAGCGGTAGGCGGCGCAGGAGGGTCCGGTAGGGGAACTCCTGCCCGTAGATACGACCCCTAGTTCGGGGACGCACGAAAAGCAGACTTTAATTATCGAAAGGTAAAAGATTTCAAGAAATGAGGCGGATTCTACGAATCCGTCGTATATTTATATATAAAACGATATTATAATTTTTTATATTTTGTGAAATTAATATATAGAAAAATTAAAGGAATTTAATTTTTAGTTTAATTATAATAAAAGTAAAAATCATAAAATCAAAAGTAATCGGTGTCTCAATACGCACGACTCCAAGTTTTAGGAAATATAGTATTGAGGGTAGGTGATCAGAATTTTGACAATACTTGTCAGTACTATGAAAACAATAACAAGTTGTTATGGTGAATTTTTTTTTTTTTTTTTTATTTCTTTTTTTCACACAGCGCCATCTAGCCCCAAACTAAGCAAGTGAATGTAATGAATTTTTAAGAAGAATATAACAGTAAGTATTAATTATAAGTGGTAGGTTTTTAGAAACCGTTACAACCATAAGTACTTACCTATATGTCAAAACAAAATAGTAAAATTGTCAAAAAATACACTTTTCCTTTCGAGTCCGTCGGATGTTTGTTTGTTAAAACTATTGTGCAACTGTTGGGCAACAGAAACGATCATAAGTAAACAATTACGACATTTCCCTTTCAACGCAACTTTTGTTTGTAAGGTTGATTTCATTAGGCATTGATTGTTAAAAACGAAAGGAAAATAACTCAACCCTGAGTCGAGTTGTTTTCCTACTGTGAGCTTATAAACGTCTACAGGTTTAAATACGAATATTTTATTAGGTATTTTTTTTTTGTTATATTTTAACATTTTATGTCTTTTCTGGGGCCATGGTCACAAGAAAACACGTGTTTTATATTACCTAGTTATACTTTTTTTATGCACAACGGGATAGTGCTTAATTGGCCTTCACCTCAGGCCAGTATATTCGAAATTATCAAAATTGGCATATTTTTGATTCAACGAAAAAAAAAAAAATTATGTTTGGACAATTTACACAGCGCCATCTAGCCCTAAACTAAGCAAAGCTTGTAATATGGGTGCTAGTAACTAATATACTACTGATATATACTTATTATACATAGTAACACCCAGACCCATCACAGAAATTAAAATTCATCATTTCAGTTTCTGCCCGGCCGGGAATCGAACCCGGGACCTCTTGCGTGGTAGGCGGCATGTTGACCACTGCACCACTCAGGTCGTCATAAACAATCAAATTTTCTTTATTTTGAGCAGATAAAATTATTATGTAGAAGTTTCATAAATGATCTTGATTATTTTACGGTTAAAAATACGATTTTCGTATCTTTACTCGACTATAAAAATAGGTATGCAAAGACACAGAAAATTTTCATTAATCTTGTATTTTCTGGATAATACTTAAAGTTTATTAATCCCTCTTTCATGAATAATGTAAAGAAAAATTGTTAATGACGCATTACACCCGGAATCCTCTTAGCTAAGAAACTGGCTATCTTACCTCTAACTGCCGGAACACAATATTTTTTTAATTGTTGATATGGCATTAGACTTATAAGATGGTGTTAGCTAGCCAGGCGGACTTGAAATAAGACTTTCCACTAACCAAACCGAGTACAAATTGTACCCCCTCCTGGGAATAGAACCCGGGATCCCTGCGTCTTACACGGGTGGGCGAACCACTAGACCACAGAGGTAGTTAAGTTATTATAATTAGTTATTTATAAGTTCTTAAAACTAGTTAAAACTATAAATAACAAAAACACGTGTTTTACCGTGACCATGACCCCTGAAAATAGACTGAAAAGTTATCTTAATATGAAAATAAAACAAAAATAACAATTAAATAATATGTCATACAAAAATATTCGTATTTAAATAGTTATCTATGTATGTTTTATGAATAGTCTTGCTTGCGGAAATCTAAGAATTAAGTTAACGGATTCGGTATGCACAAACTAAACCACGCACCACAAACTAACTATGATTGTACTCGAAAAAACCGTAATGTAAAAGCCGTTTAAAAAGATAGGTAACATTTACTTTTGTAGAAATATAAAAAAAAACACAAAATAGGAATTCAAATTGGTAGAAAACAATAGTAATAAATTGAGGAGCTAGGTGCATGGCGCAGTGATTTAGCGCCTGACCCAGCAATCGGAGGTTAACCAAAAATTTAATGGGATGGGTGACCAAAAATGTATTATTTCGAGCTCCTTCGTGCTTCGGAAGGCACGTTAAGCCGTTGGTCCCGGCTACATTTGCAGTCGTTAGCACCCACCAATCCGCATTGGGCCCGCGTGGTGGGTTATGGCCCGTCCTCTTTATCCACATAAGGAAGGCCTGTGCCCCAGCAGTGGGGACATTAAAAATGGCCGATGGACATGGACAATAGTAATAAAACCTTGCGGTCGGGTGCTCTAACCACGATAGAGTGACGGTCATTGCTCTAACTTTAATTTAAATTTACTGTTTTTACTCTAAATACCTACCTACATCTTTTTTACATGAGGAATAATATAAGTTGTTTTCACACATCTTTAGAAAGGTCTAAGTCCTTGTAGTGGCAAAAGGAAAGTTGTCTTCAACGCATCGCATTCTGGATTATGAAAAAAACCTTTTTCTTTTGGTACCTACCTACCATCCATCAGTAAGTTAGGTAATTATAGCGTGTTAATTACCATAAGCACGAGTACAATGTACTTAGGTTAGGTACTTATTTTATACTTTAAATGGTAGGGTATTACGTTAGAAACTGTTTATTAAATATTTAGTTTCGGACTATCCCGAATTTAAATGAGCTAACCAATTTCTAAATAAATCCGATTCTTCTATCCTAAAATTTGTTTTTTGTTACGCGCTCAACCAATGATAACAAATTTTTCATAGGTATAGGTAGGTATCTCTACCTTCATGTTGTCTAAGGTCGCGAGCAAAGCCGCGGGAAAAATCTGACAAGACCTTTGAAAGTTATGGCACAGAATACCTAACTAATATGGCTTGTTTTGTTGCCCACATTTACGATAATGTAATATGATATGGAAATTAGTAGATAAACACAATATGTTGTTAAGAAAAATGGAACACCGAACCGAATAAATCATTTATAAACAGCCGGGAAAAAAAAGAAAATTAGCATTTTATTTTTAATCATGCGTAAGTCGAATAAAAAATTTGGTATGTGGTAGCACGGGTAGGTATGTGACATCAACATGGGATAACTAGATATTTTATTTTTTATTTTATTACTTTGGGAAACATACAGCTTTAAATAATACATAGTAATAAACAAAATATTAGTACCTACATCCGCCAAAAAAGTTTCCACCACCAAGTAGTACAATACGTTGAACAGACTATTATGTAAGCAAACAGATGTAAGAAATTTATTAAGTAAATAATTACATTACAACAAAAAAGTCTTTTTTTTCTTTAAAAGTTTTGAATGTAGCAAATTTGGTATATACTTAATAAGTATTTTGAACTTGAATATGTAATAAGTATTTTGGATAGCTACACGTAACTTAGAAATGAGTTGTTATGATTACGTAATCGTCAGCTTCGATTCGATCCTCAGTTATCCTCATTGATGCGCCCTCACGTAGATCAGTTGAGCTAATTACGTCTTGCTACGTGAGGCCTCCTAGCAGTCTAGCTATTACCAACCTATACCTAGGCCGACCCATTGATTGTGACATTTAAATTGATTTCAAGTTTCGTCCTACTTCTCTTTTCATCTGGCCCGAAACTTGCGCAGTGTCTCCAGACGCGGTGATGTACCATAAAATAGAGCCAATTTTGTGTATGAACGCTACACTGGTTGTCCTCCCTTCAAGATGCTCCCTTAAAGATGCTTTGAGAAGCTGATAAAACTTATTCCAATTAGATTGTTTCTTAGGAAATAAGACAAAGTATAGATATTGGAAGGATATCCCATAACATTTTCTACAATTTTCATTGAATATCATGTCAGTTTCTGAAAAAAATCCTTTGTAAAAGTATTTCCTATTCCTTTTCTTCTTAGAGTAAGATGCGCTTCTGCTTTTCTTCACGGATATTGCAAGGACAGGGATATTAGGTTCATAAAAGGAAACTGGTTGCATGCAAAAATGTATTATATTAAACCGTTACTTGTTAGTTCAGTAAACAATGGATTTTATACACTTGATAACATTAAGTACTAGGTCATTCGATGTGTGATAGTAACATAAGATAACATTAAGTAAAACATCTCTAAGATCTGAGATTTTGTCTTAGTTATACTCTTTTTTACATTTTTTGCAAGTTTGCCTACCATATTTATCTACCTAATTATTTTTGTCTTATTAAGTGATGATCACCAACCATTGATGAGATAGAGCAATTTAAGTCTTTCTTAAAACCGAAGAAGCCACGTTCCGATCAAAGGTAGGCCTATTTCGTAATGTTTTAACTTATTCGTCATTTAAGTAACTCGTTTATCAATAAGTTATGTAGATTGTCTCGCCAAACCTGTTGTTTGTCGTTAAAGACAAGAGTTGTTCCAACATAAAAAAACCGGTCAAGAGCGAGTCGGACCGAGGGTTTCCGTACCATCATAATAAATACACTGCAGAGCTGTAGAATAATATGAAAGTGAATTATATTGAAAAAAGTGTGTTATATTGAGACATCGTTTTATTTTTCCTGTAATCTTTACATAAACTACTATCACATAGAATTATTTCAGATTTTTCTCTTTGCAAACTTCGGAGATAAGGGGGGGGGGGAACGGTATTTTTTTTTTACATTTTTCATCATAAATCGAAAACTATGATGCTTAAAAAAAAAGAAAGAAATGATTTAAAAACATACAATCGAATTGAGAACCTCCTCCTTTTGATGAAGTCGGTTAAAAATGTGCAAACAGCGCTCCTTCATATGATACCCCCACATGCCCTAGTCGCTTCACTTAAAATTTTTTAGACCCCTTTTCGGTCCCTGTTGTAAAAAAAAAAATTTTTTTTATTTCTTTCTTATTTGCAAAATAGTTGGACAAACGTCATCTTAAACTATTCCAAATTTCAAGTTGATACCATTAGTAGTTCTCGAGATATCCAGCTGTGACAGACAGACAGACTGAGTCACACCATAAGGGTTACTTTTTTACCATTTTGGTACGGAACCCTAATAAAGACTTTTGTTTAAAACTCACTTTATAAAAAAATCGTTTATAAGCTGCTCTGCTCAACCGTTTCCGTTTCCACTTTTCATTGTATTAATCACTGTGCTGTGAATAATAAAAAATGTCGTCAAATTTTAAATCCAATAGTTTATGTAAGTACATAAATAAGGTATTTTGAAAAAAAAGGAACTGAAGAAATAGAACTGTACAATGAAATCATGAAATCGCATGTATGGTACCTTTTTGGTTCTTGTCTAATATCATTGGTTTAATTTTTATTTGAAAATGTGACCATTTTAAAGTTAAAATATTTTTTTCCCTTCGGCCTCATTTCAGTGTGACGGTTTTTTTTCAAAATGTTAATAAACTTCAAAATCTTGTTATCTAAAATTATTCTGACAATTTCCGACCCGTAATCCATCACGTATTACATAATTTTACATGCGTCATTTCATAAATTATTTCTAACAAAATCTCACAAAAATTTGCAAAATAAAAATGTATGTGCATAATAATTATGATAAACTTCAACTTGATAATCAAAGCTATTTTATACTTTTTATAGGTAGGTACATTTCAAGTCATTACTTTCAACTCGTTACTTGGTCTCGTGGGTTCTGCAAATATTTTACTAGGTAGGTACTTCATTCATAGTTTAGTAGGTATGTAGTTTTGTTAACAGGATGTTATCTGTGTAAGGTATACTCGAGCACATAAGTTCGTCCTCTTGAGCATGTCAACATGGGTATTGTCATCTGCTTGACTGTGTTTTGTTTAGAATTCTAGTGTGTTTGTTTGCGACTTCCTTTCCGTTGCCTACGATAACGTTTATTTAATGATTCGTTAACTATAAAATTAAGGTTAAGCTAATATGGTAATATTATATTCTCGATAGTGATTTTGTCTTTTTCGTTCCGTTTTCATCCTATTTTAATGAATTTTAGTAGGCTACTTACTATAGTACTAATCTATGCTAAATTTAGTCGATAAAAATCAAAATGTATGGAATGGAGTGAATAAGGGTTTGAAAGCTGGTTTGGGGTTCTGAAACAAAGTCCACATGCGTGGGCGAAGTAAAAATTTACTTTATTAATAATAATTACTGGTGGCTGTGAGCTGTAGACTTCACGTTTGTGACATTTTTGTGACATTTTTGCGAAAGATTTTTTGCCCAAGCTGAAACAGAGACGCTTCGCTGGCGCTGCGCTCGCTCGGTCAATAATAAACGTCTTGTTTATGTTTATAGGAACATGCCTGACCAAGAGCTGGAGAACAACCGGGACCTCGTCAACATCAAAAACTGGCTCTGCAAACAGCCACATCTACCACATGACGTCGGTAAGTGAGACATTTATAATTTACAATTTTCCGTTTTGTTACCTTTCCATAAGTTTTTCTTACTAAACACAGAAAAAATTAAGAAGTACCACCTAAATGTTTTATTAATCGTAAGATAGGCTTTTCGGATAGGATAATTTTCCTATCCGATTTAGATGAAACATGTTTCTTGCGCCCGTTCTTCTTGTCAGTTAAAAAAGGCTGGAACGGTTGATGGTGACGGAGGAAAATATAGATTATTCAAAAGTACTAAATAATTAAGTTTATTTGAATAAAGCTGAATTATTTAACACTTGACACTGGCAAAAATAACTCCCTAAAGAGGAGTAGATTGCCATAACAAAAATAAGGAGAAGAAGAAAGCTTATTTGACTTTGACTTTGACATGGCTTAGATTTTAAGTTGGACCCCAAACTACCAAACTGTGTGAGAAGCTCGTCAAAATCCATTATGCGGTTTTTATGTGATGCGAGCACAAACATTTAGAATTTATATTTGTATGTGTAGATGTGATAATGTTATGATGATGATGATGGTTTTAAAAAGCAATAATTTCAAAAATAATTATTTAAAATAAATATTTTTTTATATTTTGTAACAAATCTACTTAGGTACGAGTATAGGTATAATATCATTCATGTTATAATTTACGACGTTTACAAAATGTAGGTTAAGGCACTAAGGGATTTATTAATTGGAATTAAACCAGTTTAGATATTTAACTAGGGTACCTACAACGCGTTGAAGAAATCCTTGCAGTAGCGGAATTGATTAGATTCCAGACAAATTGCACCATACATCCAGTCTACAGATAAGTACATTGCACTTTAAGCAATCCTTTAATCGAGTTAAGTTTAAAAAATAAAGCATTAAGTGAAAGGATAGATTTTTATAGTATTTGTCTGCGCAGAGCTTATACAGTGCGATGATGAAATATACTTACCTACTTTTATACCTAAGTCACAGAATATATACTCTAACGCTAAGTGTCAATTTAGTTTTCATGATCATTAGGTTATCAGAATATCGTCTAAACTGAAAACGATTTCGTTACTAAATGTTAGATAATAGACTCATTTTACATTTCCTTTTAGGGGGCGTCCATTAATCACGTGATGTTTTTTGGTAAATTTTTTGCCCCCCCTCCCCTCTGGTGATGCATGGTGCTCCCCCCCTCTAAATCACGTGTATTTTTTCGTAACAAAATAATCTCAAAATTATTCAGTACAAATATGTCGCGGTGGGCGGGGAAATCGTCCTGGCAACGGCGAGTCAAACAAGATCACAATCCGTTTTCGTTTAAAAATCACGCGTTCAACGAAAAAAAAATACACGTAATATCTCACTATACCCCCCGTCCCCCCTTGTGATACTTCGTGAGTTTTTCAACTACCTCACGTGACGTGACGACCCCTTACCTACATATTTAAACCTACATTGTATATAAGTAGTTGTTTGTTAAAGTATTTTTACCAATCATTTTTTACTTTTACTTTTGATTTAAGTATAAAAAAGTACCAAAAGTATTTATGTTACACATAAATATTGTTAGGGCCTTTCAAAATATTACAGAAACACTCTCACTTCTTAATAAGGTTTATAAAATTATATCAGTAATTTTTTTTATATAATATTTAATTTATCTAATAGGGTGTGGAACCAAAACCAGTGCCAAAGATAATAAGGTCAAGCAAAAAAAATCGGCAAAAAATTACGTTTATTCCATGGGAGCCCCGATTTTGTTTTTAGTACCTATTTATTAGATTTCAATAGAAATCTGTGAAAATGGGCAAAAATTATTACGTATGTCCGTTTGTTCTTCTCTACAGGTAAGCTACAGGGGCCTGTTTCTCGAAATCTACAAGCCTTGTAATACGAGTGTGTAACCATAGAAACGCTTGTAAAACAATAAAATTACAAGCGTAGCGTTTCACGAAACTGTACTTATCACGTATGTAGTATAAAATCTTAAACAAATGATCAACTTCACAAGTAAATATTTAAACGTGTAACTGTAATTACGTTTCTCAAAAAAATGGGTTGACACTTGTAGCTTGTAACTTTCAGAAATTTTGCTAGCAGTGTCGGGGGACTCTTTAATTTTTATTTACCGCTAATTATAAATAGTTCTAAAACGAAACAAGCGGGTTAAAATCTTATACCATCGGTGATTAAACATTGTATATGCTGAAATTATAAATAATTGTCCATTACATAAAATAAAACGAGAAATAATAAAGTGGTGACTATCACACTCGTGATGTTATAAGTTAAATTATGTTTCTAACTAAATATAATAAGTCAATGGTTTAAAACATTGTTCAACGATTTCAATCATGATGTGAAAAGTTGTCATACTCGTAAATTTTTCAGAGAGATCATCCAATCGAACTTGTAAAATGGCATATTATTATAGTAAATTTTACAAGGCTTGTAATGTTTTTGTGAAACACATTTTCCATGCACTTGTATTATTACTCTTGTGAAATACCAGAATCACAAGTTGGCGGCCATTTTAGTGCTTTGATAGTTGTCAATTTGCTGTCTTTTAGAGACTGTCAGCGACATTGACAGACATTTATAAAATATTTATCTTATCAGCCAGTACATTTACGTCATTATTACAATCTTAAATCAACTATTTTGTTAAATTTTGTTCTGTGCTTGTTATTTTCAACATTTTCCTTCGTGAAACAGTCCTTGTGACATATTGAGGCTTGTAAACTTGTGAACTTGTAACTTTCGAGAAACAGGCCCTCGCATTTTTAAACCGAAACCTGTGAATTCTGTTGAGCCAGTTTTTCGAAATTTTTCGAAATAGCGGAGATAAGTATGTCAAAATAAATATTGAAGTCATTTCGAAAAATTATCAAAAATGTAACGCAACTTTTTTGTTAGCGGTGCAAAGCAAATTCTGTTTTTTTATTTAGAATACTCAAAAGTTCATCAATCAAAATATTTCTGGCCAATATTCGATTTTTTTTAATAAATAATGTTGTGACTTTGTGCAGAACCTAGGACTGCGTATATTATTAGATACTTATTGAGTAGTTGAAAAAACTATTTTTATTTCAGTGATATTTAAAAAAAACATACATGAGCTACTTTTTTAACGCGAGGTCTTATCTACAGCTTTAGAGCATTAAAATGCTAGTCTACAGCTCACGAGCCTCTAGCATTTATTCTTATGACCTGACCATCCCCTGAACGAAGTATTGGCACTCATTTGGGTTCTACTATCATCATCATATCAGCCGCACGACACCCACTGCTGGGTCTAAGGATCTCCACGACGATCGGTCCTGCGCTGCCCGCATCCAGCGGCTTCCCGCGACCTTCACCAGATCGTCGGTCCACCTTGTCGGGGGCCTACCCACGGAGCGCCGTCCGGTGCGCGGTCGCCATTCCCTGAACCTTTCCGCCCCAACGGCCATCGGTTCTTCTCGCTATGTGTCCCGCCCATTGCCACTTCTACTATATGTACATAAAATTAACCCATTCTCTTAGAATCATACTGCACTACTTTCAGGGTTATATTTTTTAATAGCAGTGTCCTTTGTTCCTCTAGCTAGAGTCTATTGTAAATGTCAAATTGATACCTAAAAAAAGGCTTGACTGACTTCCATAATGTAAACTTAAGTGAATTCTTAAGTATGTTCTTACAGACTCATTACAGCGCCCAATGAGGAAATGTAAATATTTACGTAACAATATTTGTCCACAAAACCAAATATTATTGTAATGTTCAAATTTGTAATGAGTACCTACTTATAAAGTTAGACTTCCGATCAATATCCGTTTGTGACTGACCGTTTGAACAAAAAGCACTTACCTTCATCAAAATAAATAGTCAATGAGTTATATTATCTTAAATCGTCGTTGTCATCTTTATATCAAATTATATAATTGGTATCTAGGTACTAGTTTTTCTCTTTATGACATAAATAACTCCCTTTTTATTTATTCAACGAGATTGAAAAATTCTTCAGTTTTTTACCTATTTAATTTGAGGCCGAAACTTGAAAGCACAAAATAAAGTTTTTTTTTGTGCCGAAAGGTCTTAAAAGAAGTAAAAGCTGCCAGAATCCGATAACAAAATTTAGTAACACAGTTTTACAAAATATAAAACGGTAGTAGTAGGTAGTAATATTTTACCGTTAATGGAACTTTGCTTGCACATACTGCCGTTGAATCAACACACGTTGTTAACACGAAACATTAACACCCAGCCGCTAATGAAGTGACCGTTTCAATTCAATTTTCTAACGATGTTGGGTTGCAAATTATTAAAATATATTAAAAATTTAGATAAATGGCTAAGTAAAGTATAACTATAGAGACAATTAAGTTTAATCAAATATTAATGTCTATGCTTGTATGTGTTGGAATTATATTAGTTTGAAAGCTTGATTTGACTATTTTGCTTATTTTTCAGCTTCAAGTTAGAGTCAGCGTTCAAACGAATTTCTATTTGTTTTACATAACTGATATATGATGCGAGTATAATAGTGTTCCAGAACTAAAAGGTGCTATCTCCCGCCTGTATGAAACTGGCCATTACTGTAGTAAAAATCTATGTCATTAACAGTTTCCTTCGCTTTCAGACGAAGTTCTCCTCCGGCGGTTCCTGTCCAGTTGCGGGTACAGCCTGGAGCGCGCCAAGCGCACCATAGACTTTTTCTTCACCATCAGATCCACCGCGCCAGAGATCTTCAACAACAGGGACCCCTGGTCGCCAGAGATCAGGCGCGTCTTCGAAATCACGTAAGTCAACAGACTTATAGGAGCTAGCTAGCGCACCATCGACTTATTCCTCAAGATCCATCACGCCGGAGATCTACAGCAAAAGATCAGGCGCGTCTTCGAAATCACGTAAGTCAACAGACTTACAGGAGCTAGCTAGCGCACCATCGACTTATTCCTCAAGATCCATCACGCCGGAGATCTACAGCAAGAGATCAGGCGCGTCTTCTAAATCACGTAAGTCAACAGACTTACAGGAGCTAGCTAGCGCACCATCGACTTATTCCTCAAGATCCATCACGCCGGAAATCTACAGCAAGAGATCAGGCGCGTCTTCGAAATCACGTAAGTCAACAGACTTACAGGAGCTAGCTAGCGCACCATCGACTTATTTCTCAAGATCCATCACGCCGGAGATCTACAGCAAGAGATCAGGCGCGACTTCGAAATCACGTAAGTCAACAGACTTACAGGAGCTAGCTAGCGCACCATCGACTTATTCCTCAAGATCCATCACGCTGGAGATCTACAGCAAGAGATCAGGCGCGTCTTCGAAATCACGTAAGTCAACAGACTTACAGGAGCTAGCTAGCGCACCATCGACTTATTCCTCAAGATCCATCACGCCGGAGATCTACAGCAAGAGATCAGGCGCGTCTTCGAAATCACGTAAGTCAACAGACTTATTGGAGCTAGCTAGCGCACCATCGACTTATTCCTCAAGATCCATCACGCCGGAGATCTACAGCAAGAGATCAGGCGAGACTTCGAAATCACGTAAGTCAACAGACTTACAGGAGCTAGCTAGCGCACCATCGACTTATTCCTCAAGATCCATCACGCCGGTGATCTACAGCCAGAGATCGCAGACGCGTCTTCGAAATCACGTAAGTCAACGGACTGACAGGAGTTAGCTAGCGCAGCATCGACCTATTCCTCAGCCCTTAGATCCACCGCGCTAGCAACATCGACCTATTCCTAACCTTCTTCAAAGGCGGTCGTCGGAGTTCAAACGTGTCTGCGAAGTCACGTAATAACAATTTATGTAAAAAGAACCTGCATCATTATCCTTAATCGTTGACTCTAATAGCTATAGACCCAAATGATGTCTACTTACCAGTATTCCGTAAACCAAGACGTCTAGACAACAAACCCGACCAAAACTGACGAAATACTCTTTCGCCAGTAGTTTCGACCTGAAAAAGAGCCGTTACAAAATGAATTTCATAAAAAAGTGAAAGTAGTTTGATTGCACATATGCTCGGTTCAACACGACACATGTAAATCAATACCACATTTTGAAGACAGAAAGATTGGTTAAAATGACCTTACTTTTAAGGGTCGGCTACAACTGGTAATGTAAAATAAGCCAAAACAAGCTTCTTACATAATTCTATATAAAATAACAATCGGGCCACGCATAAAGAATAAGGTGGTAAGGTTGTTAATTAGTCTCTGCTCCAACTCAGGATGTTTCAATGAATATTTTTAAAATGATTAACTGTAGTAGCATCCAATGTGTTACCCTAGTTTTTTTACATTCTCTTTGGTGTTACCTATCACGTTTACGATAAGATCGAAGTTTGTTTTTTAATGGACTTCAAACGAAAATGAGGTTTTTTTTATTTCAGAACCTTCATTTGTCTCGGTACCAGTTATAATTTTCATTGGAGCAGTATTTCTCTGTTTTATTAAAAAAGTTACAGGGGACACTTTGCTGACCACTTTGAGGCATATATCTATTAAACAATAGGTACTTAATATCAGAAAATGATAAATGGAACCTCAACCTCATAATAATTTCAAAAGATAACATCTCACTCAATGGGGTTTAGCTAAAAAAAAATTAATCTAAACTTTCCATAAAGGAGCTAAGTAAGGTGAAAAAAAATTCAATATTATAATGTTTTGTTACGTTAAAATTAAGATCTCTAACAGAAGTCCTACTTATTTATGTTTTAAATTTCATCATTTTCGGTTGAAAACTGTTGACGTTACGATGCTGATACAGAATACAGATGACGTAAGAAAAAGATAGATGGAATCGATCGATCTTAAAACGGTTCCTTGTTTTTATTACGGAAACGGAACCCTAAAAATGCGTAGATATATAGAAAATTCCTCATCACTGCGCTACAATATATAAATCGAAATTAAATATTTATTTGCAAAATTGGCAAATATTTGCTATGCAGACTACAAAGAGACCGATTGCAATACAATGCAGCTCAAAGTAGAATAAAAACAGCCTCGTCGTTGAGTACCTAAACCATCATGTAAAGCAGCCAGTAATAGCCAGTGATTGTATGATAATATTGATAATACAATCACTGCAACTCAAATGAAAAAAAAAAACAGTTTGCAGGTATTTATAGTAATTTTAATAATTACTTCATTAGATATTAAGAAACGGTTTTCATTTTTTTCACAGAATAATTAATGATATTTGTAGGAGATCAACACGAGGTCAAACTCAAAACGTGATCAGTTTTTTTTCTGTAGGGATTCCTTTTTTATTTAATAAACACCAGACCACTGTGGTACAGCCAACTTAAACATCGAAAACTTGATGATGTGAAAAAATAGTCCCACAATTTTTCGGAGTGTCATTACTGATTGGGAAAGCTCCAAATACAAATGATCCTTTGTTGTCCGTGTTACTATTACACAGTAGTAAATAGGTAAATTAATTGCCTTTGTTACTACTGCAGTTGAAAGTTGTAAGATGGAAAATATAAATTGTAAGCGATGAGTGGGCTAGTTATGGTGAGTTTACTTACGACGAAAGTGAATTAAGAAATAAAAGATATTTTTGTGTTAATAATTTTTGTACTGAACTATGTAAGACAACTCACTGACACAAAGAAAACAAAATACTAACTTATTTATAAAAAAGTAAACCATAAATAATAGTGGAAGAAAAGGTTTGATTTGTAACAGTTTTATAGCCCGTATTTTTATTATCTTCTAGAGTTAGGTACGTTGACAAAGTACCAGGGTGACATAAATTTAGAGGAGGTTAACTACTACCTAGTTTGAAAACCGCCTCTGTAAGGCGCAGGGGTCCCGGGTTCAATTCCCAGGAGGGGGGTACACTTGTACTCGGTTTGGTTGGTGGTTGGGCTTCCGCCGCCTGGCTAGCAACCACCTCTTACCTGCCTAAGTCTAATTACTCATGTGGTCTAACGCCATAATAACAGTTAAATTGTTGTGTTCCAGCAGCTAGTTAGAGGTAAGATAGCCAGTTCTTCAGTGATGTGGATTCCTGGTGTAGTGCACTTTCATCTTCGGCCTAATCGTCACTTAACATCAGGTGAGGTGAAGGCCAAGCACTATCCCGTTGTGCATAAAAATAAGTTCGGAAGGTGTGGTGGCAATTACCAACCAGTCTTTTACCTTTTCCAGAGATCTCATCCCGCTCCCTCGGAAGACGAAGGAAAACTACAAAGTGTTCATCTACCGTCTAAACAACCCTGACCTAGACTTGTTCAACTTCGTGGACGCCGTGAAGACCTTCTTCATGCTCGCAGACACCAGGCTCACGGAGGAAGACGACATACCCGCTGGGGAGATACCGATCTTCGACTCCGCCAACGTGTCGCTCAAGTTCATACCGAAGATCAATCTGTCTGTGCTGAGGAAGTACATGATTTATACACAGGTGATTATGTTCTTCTGAGGTGATTGATGATCTGCCAAAATATTCAGAAATGCTAGCTAATACTACTTATTTGTAGTTGCGTTTGTTTTAATGACTGCATTTATCTAATTGTATTACAAATAGGTACATAGTCTTGTTTTTAAAAATCTGGCACTAGCAATGGCATTTGATTCTCATCCGAGTTGATTTTTCTAGTACAAGTTTCACTTATGATAATTGCATTGCATAGTGTGCACATTCAATATCATTAAGCAATGCCAACTTTTGGAATAAGTCTATTAGTTCTAGTTGACCACAAGTTAGACCTTTTCTAACTAGATCATTTTATGCTACTACGGAGCATAGGCTACTGAGGGCCTATTAGACGACTGAGGGCCTATAGGACGATGTTCGTTGATCGATTTAAAATTTTATTTTGAATCTTACATATGAGTTAATAATGTCACGGAGTGGGACGAGCATCGTACGTTTATCTTTCTTGTAATAGGCCCTCAGCCAGGTGATTGCGTATAGTAAATCGTATTCATTTGACAGTTCATATTGTATCATAATTTATTATTGTCATCCCATACAAATTGCTGCCGATGGAATACGATATGAACTGTCAAATGAATACGATTTAACTTACGCAATTGGGGGGCTGGTCTTCCATTAAGGATGAATAAGAAAGAACTTTTTATAAGTGTACCAGTTCCTTTCACTCAGATGAGCGTGGAATGAAATTTTCCGTTCAAACATTTTCACCGTGTTTTACGCAAATAAAGAATTATGATTATGATGATTATGATTACAAGGAACATGAGCGGAAAGTTCCGTTAGGCCTCATCTTCCTTTTTTGTTAACAATAATTCTGGTTTTGTAAATGTTTAATGATGTCAGTGGGAGGTATTTAAGTACCTGTATTATGGAGAGATTTGCATAAGGTATGGGATTGTTGTTCTGCAGCCATCTATTATGAACTTGTTATTGTAGTGATTTTTTAACCCTTTTAGCTTAGCCTTGAGTTTTTGTTAGAGTTTTTAAAATCTTAATGTAGGTTGGTAGTAGCATCCACAATGATTATAAAACACTCGGATAAAAAGTCAAGCAGTTTTTGCATGACGCGGTAACAAACATACAAACATTCACATATACTAATATTATTAGTATATGTGAATGTTTGCTATGCCTATCAAGGTGCATGCGATAATTAGTTACTTTAAGATCTAGTAGTTAAGTCGCATGTAGTGCAAATGTATAAATAAAGAAATAAAGAAATAAAAGTAGTGTGATCCTCTATTCCGGCACAATTTTAAACATTACACTTTCTATTCCGATATTTGCTAATGCATTGTTATGCATCAGCTATAGCGCTAATATCAATTAAGAAATGGACGGCGATTGTTTTGGAACCTTTATGAAATGTGAAATGACTGCTATGTACTAATATCCGCGCAGGACGAGTTTCAAGTTTATTGGGGCGAAACCAAGTACTGTTTTTTTATATTTTTCTATGAAAGATAAATTCTGAAATCGTGAAAAAAAAAACAGCTGTTTTAGCCAACATTTCTAGCGAACTTTGTTAAAATGTATGAAACAGCTGATTTTTTTTCTCGGGATTTCGGGTTTGCTTCAAAAAGTTCTTCTATTAGGAGCCCTATAATTATTTGTTTAAAAGTTTTGAGTAACTCTTTAAATTATTTCTAATGAATAAAGAACTAAATCTTCTTAAAAAATCTTAATTTCATTTTGTAGACCGACGTGCTATCAAAACAATTTATTTAAATGCGTTTCGAATTAATTTATTCAAATATTATGTGTATGAATAACGAATTGATACATTACTACTAGATAGGTATCAGTAGCGAGGGATGAAATAATGGCGAAAGTAAGCCGCTCTACAAAAATGCTACGCATAGTGGATCGGTGAGGCGGGATTTGTAAAAGGTAAGCCGATGGGAACCGGCTTGTATTGACCCATCGCCACTGCTTGATATAGTGTCGCGGAATGGGACAAACGTTGTCCAATAGGGATGTTGACTATTTTTTTTATTTTATGTTATATAAATTACCTCTCAAAAAAAGAAACATTGGTAAAAGAATTAATTCGCTAGCATGAAAACTGCCCGAGATATCACAGTGTGAAATGCACACAAATGGACTCGATCAAAAACGCTCCATACTAATGGCTTGCACGTTATGACGTCACGCCGTGCTAGTTTGTATGCAACGCATAGGAAATTTGTTCAGCAGCTATATTAAATATTGTGTTTATCAAAATGGTTTCTTCGACAAATTTGCTATACATTTTACGGACTAATTAAAGGTATCATTTATTTTAATAAATTTTATACTTTTTAAATGGACTTGTCCACCCAACTTTGAAGGGTCATAAAACAAATAATATGCAATATATAAAACCAAGAGGTATACAAGCTACTCTAAAAGTTTAATATGTTTACGATTTTTATTAGTATTTCGTTATTTTATTCATTAGTCAACATCCCTATTACAGCGATTCTTTTTATGTAATATACCTAGGCACTCGGGCACAGAATATATAATAGTACTAATGTACTCGGGTGTCAGTCACTGAACCCATAAGTTACGACACCATCTTGGATTCAAAGAGCCAAGGTCCGTGTTGAAACATATTGTGACATTCTCGTGTGTTGCTACTTTTACTGATCATTAAAGTTGTGTGCATTAATGATTTTGTAAGTAACTTAAAAATGAATATTCAGCCCATCAATAATACAAGGTCAAAATTAAATATACAACGTGTTAAAAATACCCCTAATGCCGAATATGGTAGATAGGGACAATCAAATCGCGAAAAAAAAGCTATTTCATACAAAAATGTTTTTTTTTTCATACAAAAATATCAAAATGATTTTTTTTCGTGATACCAGAGTTGGTCCCATAGTAAAAGTTGTTCAGTTTGATGATCCCTATCTACCATATTCGGGGTATTTTTGTAACAGGTGGTATAATATTATAATGATATTTTCAGGAAGCCATCCCCATCCGCCTCAAGCAGGTGCACGTGATCAACGCGCCCGCATACATCAGCAAGATACACGCTATATGCAAGCCGTTCATCAAGACGGAGGTCTCTAAACTGGTAAAATTAAACTCAATTCAATATCTTCAAAAAAAATAAATTTTTTTACGGGGTAAAAGAAGGAGGCATCTCCTTAAAAATTGCCTGTTTAATAATAAGTAGTTGAATAATAGGGATGTTGACTAATGAATAAAATAACAAAATACTAATAAAAATCGTAAACATATTAAACTTTTAGAGTAGCTTGTATACCTCTTGGTTTTATATAAGTATTGCATATTATTTGTTTTATGACCCTTCAAAGTTGGGTGGACAAGTCCATTTAAAAAGTATAAAATTTATTAAAATAAATGATACCTTTAATTAGTCCGTAAAATGTACAGCAAATTTGTCGAAGAAACCATTTTGATAAACACAATATTTAATATAGCTGCTGAACAAATTTCCTATGCGTTGCATACAAACTACCACGGCGTGACGTCATAACGTGCAAGCCATTAGTATGGAGCATTTTTGATCGAGTCCATTTGTGTGCATTTCACACTGTGATATCTCGGGCAGTTTTCATGCTAGCGAATTAATTCTTTTACCAATGTTTCTTTTTTTGAGAGGTAATTTATGTAACATAAAATAAAAAAAATAGTCAACATCCCTATTCCTGAGTAATCATGTCAGGAAGCGAAACCACAGAATAACTAATAGTACCTACGAAACGACCGTCCGATTACCGTTGTCCGATATCCACCGAAAATAACTGAAAAAATAACTGTAATTTTATACAGTAACTTCATGAGCATAAAAAATTGCCTAAAGAAAGGTGGTGCATGCAAAAGGCAAATGATTTTCATTGAAATGTTACTTTTTCAATTCATTTTCCAGTAGAATGGTAATAGGCATAAAGTTTTTATGCTTAACATTGAATCAAATCTTATAATTACTTACCTTATTCGGGGAGTATAATATAAATATTGGCCAGTTGCCCAAGTACACTAGGTCGAGAACCCTGTACTTACCTTCGACCAACGTGTCTTGTATAATAAACGCCAAAGCATTGTCATCCATACATGTAAAAGTTACCTACATACTTAAAAATCAGTAATTTGCATTTCAAAGCGAAAGTCTAGTTTATGCAAGAGTTTGTCGATTGTATTAAGGTAAAGATATATATTGTTATCGTCCAATTGTATGGCGAGACGGTAGTAATTTTTAGAGGACCTTATATGCATACAATAGTAAATGATTAAGTGGAATAACAAGGACCGAGTTGTTTTATGTATGAAATATTAAGTAATATATCGATGGCTTAGAGCACACATGTGTTAATTACAAAAAGTTGATTTTTCAGGAGAGCATTTTAAAGTTGAGCATCATAAAATACAAAAACTGTATATGATATGGAATTCAAATTACGTTTATTCATAAGACTTATTCTTTAGTTCCACAAATAAGTAAATTTCATAACGCAATTACGTCAAATTGATAACAAAATCAGCTGAAAACCTAGCTAACCCCCCTCACTTAGTACATTTGAACCCTCATATTTAGTAATTTGAATGCACGAATGTACTAAGTGGGGCTGGGTTAGTATTCTAATAGAGTAACAGGTACTTATTAATACAAAAATGTTAGATATATTTAAGTATTAAATTATTAATTTAAATTTAAAAAATATAGATAAATTTAATAATAAATTATTAAATTATTTATTAATTTTTATTATTAAATACCGACTCAAGATATTTTGTGCAGGTTAGAACATAAAATAATAATAATATTAAATAATAATAATAATATTAGAAATAAATAAAACATTCTACAACATTTTAATAATTATTTAAAATAGTAGGTACTCATTAAATCAGTCTTTCTTACACTAACAGAAACACTAACAGATTTTTATCATTTGGTTCCCGCAGTGGGGTGGTTCCACTCATGATTACAAGCAACTTTTACTATGGGGCCAACTCTGTGGGTGCGAGAAAAAAATCAACTGTTCCATACAAAAGCGCAATACCTACTCGACCTAAATGTATGGAACAGCTGTTTTTTTTTCGTATTAACTGCACTTACAACATTTGGATTGTATAATTAATGTAAGATAACATGTCGTAAAAGTACTTAATATTTTTGTGCGTTAAGTAGTACCGCAGGAGGGAATCTTAAAATCACTTATGGAGTTTTCGTAGCAGATTAGTAAAAATAAAGGATTTTAATACTTTTGGACATAACCGAAGCTTACTTAATACAACAGTGACACTGGGTTTTTGATAGAAAGAGATGGAATATCGACACGTGGGTAAGTGCAAACGGTAGAGGACGTCAATTAATACAGTTGTCACTCAAAAAGTAAAAATCGCATTTTTTGTAATTAGTACATGTGTGCTCTAAGCCATCGATATGTAGGTATTATTGTTAGTATTGCTGAAATTTTTATGCACATCTGATGTTAATTAAAAAAAACTCTTTTTAGTAATTTTTAAATGGTCAGTTAACATAGAGACGAGAAGAAGGCGAAACGACCAATGTTTTGGTAATCGTATTTCGCTTTTCGGAGATTAATGATTTCGTAACAAGAAATATTCGGAAATTCGTATTTTGTTTCGAAATAAAGGCTTTCTGATGAAGCTGAATCTTGACGTGCACGGATTATGATTTGGGGAGATGTGAAAGTGAAAGTGAAATAAGCTTTATTCAAATAAACTTAATTATTAAGTACTTTTGAATCGTCTATATTTTCCTACCAGCCCGTTCCAGACTTTTTTAGCTGACAAGAAGAACGGGCGCAAGAAACTTATCAGCTGTAACAGCCATAAGTAACGATATTTACAAACTTGAATATATCGTTACCAGGGTAACATAACATAATTACTACAATGTGAATGCCCAATGCTGATAAACTGAAACTGAAACTCGAAAATCACGAGATGATAATCAGATGATAGACCCTAGCGATAGTTGTTGATGTTGAATGCGCTAAGCCAATGCATCGTCGAGCACTTTACCAATTTCATTTCAGAGAAACATTTTTAGAATTTGCTCTCTCTTTCCAGATCAAGTTCCACGAGCCAAACTCGGAGACTCTATACAAGGACATCCCGCAGGAGATCCTGCCCGCCGAGTACGGCGGCAAGGCTGGCACCATCGCCGAGATCAAGCGGTACTGGGTCAAGCGAGTGGAGGCTAAACGGTAACTAAACGTTTTATAACTTTACAATTGACATTCATAATAATCATGCATTGAGAGATATCTGCCTAGTAGGCTGAAGCGTAGGAATACTCGCACTGATTTCTGGCATACCCAATAAAATTGACAAAGCGGGGTTTTTTCTACTTACTGGATGATAGTTCTTACTACGGAAAATAAACCTATAAGATGCGCATGAAACGTAGGTAATATTAATATGCATAGTGAGTTTCTCGAATGGAATCCTGAATTGAGTAACCTCCAAAAGCAAATTGATGATAAACATTTTGCTTTCGTTGGCAAGTAAATTTAGTATTATACAACGTGCTACTAAAAACACCCTAAAGCCGCTTATGGTCAAGATAGGGACCGGACCATCAAACTGAACAACTTTCACTATGGGACCAACTATGAAATCGTGAAACAAATATCAGCTGTTTCATAAATTTTGTTATTTATGTCTTATCTCAAAAAATTGTCAATGATAGTTTCAGGGAAGAAAATACTTAATTGTGGCGCAGCCAGGAAGTGTAAGCGCCACAAACAAGTGCTTTCTTCTTTAAATTTATCGTTGGTACAATTTTTGCGGGTCAATTATTCAAGTTTGATTAGTGATACTGTTTCGTTAGGGATTGGTTCCTGTCGTCGGACGAGCGCTGGGCGGTGGACGAGGCGCTGCGGCCCTCCAGCTGCCACGACGACCGCACCAACGACATCAAGGATCTGCCCGGATCCTTCCGCTCGCTCACACTAGATTAGACCTCTACTAATATAGGATAGGGTTAACCCTTTATAAGGCAGAAAAAGCAGCCGAATAAGGTACCTGTGGAAATAAAAATCGATGATATTTATAAAGGTTCGCGTCCACTGCATCGGATTCGGGCCGGACGGAGCGTCGGCATTTGTCACTGTGTATGGTATAGATTTCTACGGCGCGGAAATGTCGTTACAGTGCACGCAGTTTCATAGAGATCCATACAAATAAATAATCAAATCAGTCCGCTTCGGCCGCTCCATGCAGTAGACGTGTAACTTAAAACATGCAAGATCCCCGTTATACAATTTTCGAAAAAATAATAATAATGTCATTTAAGAAATATATCCCATTTATTTAATTGTAAAGTACAAAAAGTAACCTTTACTACATTGGGGTTGGTAAACTTTTTCGAAAAGAATTGTTTTAAATTTTTTTTTGATAGCACAAGTTTGAAGAATAAAGAAAATAATATTATGATTTTTTTATTTTACCTTGTTAACTAAATTAATTTTTATATATTATTATCGCGATAAAATATCAAACATACGGCTGAACACGAAGTTCCTTTGCATTTACTGATTTAAAAATCTGATTGACAGATTTGACAGACAGTGACAAAGAGTAATCATACCTTTGTTTTTTTTTGTTTTGAGCAACAACATAGAAAGTCTTTGGAGCAAAGGCATAACCTACGCATACAGCCGTAATAGTGATTTATTGTACTATGCTGTAAATGAAAAATTTAAACTTTTATTTAAATTAAAATGAAGCATTATATAATTCCGCAATTTGTTATTCCGGACTCCAAAGCCAAAAGCTACCAGAAAATATATAATTCACAACAGTTTTGGAAAAGTTTACCAACCCCAAATATTTGTTGAAGATTTACGAATAACTTGATGGCAATATTGCCACTGCCTTATAAAGGGTTTTGTTTCGTATGTATAAAAGTTGATAGTATGTTATCATTAGGAAGAATATTAGGTTAAGTTACTGATTTGCTTGCGTCAGTATACCAGCAGATGTGGCCATTTTTTTTAATGCCCGTTATACACGAATAGGCGCAGTCCAAACCTCCGGCATACGATTACGCGAATAGACTAAGTCAGTGACTTACGTAGTTACGTCACAAGTATATAGGTAAGTAATAGATTTATTTTCGTGAGTTTAGTAGCTGATAAATAATCAGTATCCGTCCATTTTTGAACAATTTCCCAGTGTAGTCAATTTCTCAATCAGTCATCCCTTGAAAGTTGTCCTAATCTAAATACATAAGCATTTTTGAATAAACTTAAACTTAGATTATTATGATTCTATAGCCGCCTCCTCGGAAATTCCCCTCGAATAAAATTATAATCTGGAATCAGAAAACTAACTGAAGCGCTCATGGCGGAACTTAACAGACTGATCGTACTCTATCACGTTTGTTAAGCAACGCTCAGTCCGGCCAGATGTCGAATGGGTGACCGTTAAGTGGCATTGCAACTGAGCGCTTCCGTGCTTCGGAGGGCACGTTAAACCGTCGGTCCCGGCTGTTGTCATCTGATAATAGACGTTAAGCCAAGTTAGAGGTCTTACAGGCGGCTTGATAAACTCTAACACCAGAGGCGGCCACTGTTCCTCATTCAATAAGAAGAAGAAGAAAACTAATCCGCAGGGCTATCACAAAAAACAATCGCGATAAACGGACGATGGTCGTCCCACTCCGTGACACTATTTACTCACGAATAAGGTTCAATATCAAGTAAATAATACGACAATGGGGAATGTCCGAAAGAAATCAAATTCGGCTGAATATTTTTTTATAGGTAGGAATGAGCTCCCTTAGTAATAGAATAAAGTTTCAGAATTTTAGGCTGCTTGAAAAAATTTAAAATAATTAAAGTCTTTTCGACTTCACAAAATTTGTCTAAATTCCATTCTGCTGTTACTTTTGTACATTTAATGTACAAAAGTAACAGCAGAATGGAATTTAGACCTTTGCCACCACCTGACACAATCACAACATGGTATTAATTAATAAAAAGTTTCATCAAAAAAGGCAAAACTTTTTTTAATACATAATATTGTGGTTGTGGCAAAGGTATAAATTCAATTCTGCTTTTACTTTTGTACATTTGTGAAGTCGAAGAGACTTTAATTATTTTAAATTTGCGATACTTTTGTAATAATAGGCCTACTGAATTATTTTATTGGCATTCTGTAAATTTTTGAAAACTCTGCTTTTGTTTTTTAAATACTGGTACACGGTAAAGTTACCATAACTCCAGTGTAAGTTCGAATATAAGTTTTTTATTAGTTAAAGAATGTGATTTGGGAGTATGAGTAGGTACGTACGAGCTTAAGCGAATAAAAGGTAGTACCACTACAACACTACACTTAATTAACTGATAAAAATAAAAAATTAAAAGTTTGTAACTTTTAAAAACTAAATCAATGCTGGTTCTATTCATTTGGGAGATTTGGTATACTAATATAATTTGTAAAAATCTGAAACCCAATATGAAAAATATAAATTACATATTATGTAGTAGAATAACGATAGAAAAGCTCAGCATTATGTTGGATTATAATTTTGATGGTTACTTAATAAACAAAAAAATCGTAAATTGCGTTTGAAAGTATAAATGCAAAGTGTAATGTTATTTAGTTTTATTATTTTAGCAAGTACCTATTCAAATGCTTGTTTGGTATGTATGGTATGTGATATGACATAGAATGGTTAAAATATTAATAAAAGTATCTATGGAAATAAAAACTTTCTTATTATTTTCTTGCATGAGAACATGTTCCAGTTTTAAGTACAAAAAATTTTTAGTACTTATGAAAAAGGATAATATTCTATAGATTTGTATGTACGTTATATTTATAGTTATATAATAAGTTACCTGCTATTATAGTCGATTTGCCTCATATAGAATTTAAAAATAAAATTAAGCATTTCCTTGAAAGAAACCCATTTTATAGTATATCAGAATTCATGGCGAGCTCGTTTTTGTGATATTTTAGCTTAGAAAGGGATGAAATTTGAGTTTACTTTAATTGAACTGTTACTTATTTAAATAATTTTTATTTATACATTTTTATTTTTTATTTATTATTAATTATGATTTTAGAATGTGAAATGTTTAATAACTTTAAATTTAATAAGATATAATTTTTGGAATGAATTTAAATAATTTTACTTATGGTTACATTTTTAATAGAATATGAATTTTTTATAACCAATTTTCAATGTGAGTATATGTAATATTATTGTAAATGTTGACTTACCTAGGTTGCGTTATGTAACAAAGGGTGAATAAATAAATGAATTGAATTGAATTGAATGTACTTAGAATTAAAATAGTTTACCGAAGTATAGGTTGGAACTACGTGAAACAAAAGTAAAAATAATAGGTAAGTAAGTATATCATTCAGGGACTCCAAAAGCAGGTCATACACGTTCATAGAATTTATTATCAGAAGCCAGGGGGTCTATTACGAAAAGTTTAATGCGATACACGCAGCTGCGTCCGTCCGTGCTTCGTTATGATTGTTTCCTATTACAAAGCGCTTGCGTATGCGATATTGCAAAGTGATTGCGTACCTAAGTTTGACAGTTTTTCTCTAGCGTATCCGACATCATTCGTTCAGTCTTAGGGCTACGATAGCCAAATTTATTGAAAATGTGTTTAATAGCCACAACAGACGAACCGCGGACGATTATGGTACGCCATTGCGTAACCAAGTGACTGCGTTACGCAATAGGCTTGTTTCCATTAAGAATAAATATAATGGATAGGGGTTTATAATGATTATATTATGGAGAAAATAACAAACAATTTTAATTATTAAAAGCGTTAAAGATTAATAATATTTTTAAAAAATAAATTTCGTAAAATGAAACCTTTAGTCACATGACAGTGAACACCAATCAGAAAGCGTTACGTCACGGCGTGTGAAACTCCAATCTTGTCTTTGGCGTTTCAAGTATCACTACCGGAGGCGCGTTCCAAACCTACACTCCGAGTGCAACCTAACCACAACCGAACGCAAGTTTTAGCCACTTTTTCCGTATTTCTCCATTGTTTGGAACATATAGAAATAACTGGTTTGGCGTTTTTATAGTCGTGCTATCACACTGGGGCACTATACAGTACTTATAATATGAGAAATTCATTTTTAAACGATAAAAACTAGCTATAACGTACGAAGACACGATCGCTCTTTGGTTTGTTTCGCACGGCGTGACGTCATTCAAGACGCCATGACAGTCTTGTGCATTTTGGAACCAAATTAAAATTGGTTTTTTAAAACGCGAAATTTATAATGTAAACGCTCGATTAAAAATAAATAAACCTTTTTTTTTCGTTAAAATGCCTAATAAGCTAAAATATTAAGCAGTTTTTGAAATTTTGTCAACTAGCCTATTGCGTACGTTATTTTCGTAATAGGCCCCCAGTTTGGGCACTTTCTCACCGTCACAGCGCCGACACTGAACCGGATTAAAAACCAACCGATTTAAAATCAATACAGATCTGTTTACTATAACGTAACAAATTACCTTTTATTGTGGAAGAAAAATTGATTTATTGTTGTAGAAAAAAAGAATATTGATAACTTTAAAAAAAGCTTTGAAAATGATCAAATTTAATGATCTCAAACATTTCCAAAAAAAAGCAAGCATTTTGTTTCTTTTTCTTGATAATGGAAAACTTGATCTTAGAAAACTTTCATCAAAGAATCTAAAATATTCATCATAATCATCATCATCAGTCTATCAACGTCCACTGCTGAACATAGGCATCTCCAAGTGCACGCCACTGAGCACGATCCGCGGCTACTCTCATGAACTCTCATCCAGTTTTTGCCAGACACCTTGCGAAGATCGTCGCTCCACCTTGGTTCATTATCTAAATTATCACAAAACAAAACTTATAAAACTTATAAACTTATAACAAAACATATCAAATAAACATGGTATACCATTTCCTATGTGAATTTCAGGAAACCCTATGGGCTTATTTAACTTGAGAATATAAAAAAATACATAATAAGTTTTTGTGATATTTTAGTTTATTGCAGTGTATAGGTAGGCTACTTAAGTATATTTAAACGTAACTACATGTGTCATCCTTTTTCTCTATCTATATTAGCAACAAAGTCTTATAAATATATATTTATATTAATACATAAGTAGTAAAAAGGATACAGAGTATCAAAAATATCATTTTCTCAAACATGCTTGGAAATTCGATCATTATTTTGACAACCTTCTTCGTGCTAAATCGGAGTTTACGGACTGACCTAAACCGCGCCGGCAATCATAGTATGAGAAACCATTACTAACGTGTAATAATGGATTTTCATACAAAAATTGCCGGCGTCTGACCGGCAATGTTTCTATTAAAACTCATTACGCACGTGTAATTCAGAAATGGAGCGAACTTTTTAATGAATCACGAATAATGGGTATCAATCAAATGAAAGACCTTGATGAGCGAGCACAATCCAATTTTTTTTTTAATATTAGGTATATGGGTATCAAATGAAAGGCCTTGATGAGCACATTCCAAAATTATGAAAAAAAAGGAAAAAAAAGAAAAAAAACCTTTTTTTTAATACCTAGGTATATGGGTATCAAATGAAAGGTCTTGATGAGCACATTCCAAAAATATGAAAAAAAATAACGAAAAAAAAAAGAAAAAAACTTTTTTTTTAATACCTAGGTTGGGTATCAAATGAAAGGTCTTGATGAGCACATTCCAAAAATATGAAAAAAAACGAAAAAAAAAGAAAAAAAACTTTTTTTTTAATACCTAGGTATGGGTATCAAATGAAAGGTCTTGATGAGCACATTCCAAAAATATGAAAAAAAAACGAAAAAAAAAGAAAAAAAACTTTTTTTTTAATACCTAGGTAATGGGTATCAAATGAAAGGTCTTGATGAGCACATTCCAAAAATATGAAAAAAACGAAAAAAAAAGAAAAAAAACTTTTTTTCAATACCTAGGTATATGGGTATCAAATGAAAGGTCTTGATGAGCACATTCCAAAAATATGAAAAAAACGAAAAAAAAAAAGAAAAAAAACCTTTTTTTTAATACCTAGGTATGGGTATCAAATGAAAGGTCTTGATGAGCACATTCCGAAAATATGAAAAAAAAAACGAAAAAAAAAGAAAAAAAACTTTTTTTTTAATACCTAGGTAGGTATGGGTATCAAATGAAAGGCCTTGATGTGCACATTCCAAAAAAATAAAGAAACTGGCTCCTTTCTTCTTTTTTCAATTTTTTTGCTTTAATTTGAAATAAAAATTAAAAGTTAAAATTACCTTCTTGGTTTGAATTTCCGCGCATTATTTGAGAAAAGTACTATACAAGCCTTGGCCGCAACTAGGCATTGATGGACTCACGTATGTGTGCCTCGGCTTCGCCTCGGCCCACATTTTCACGTTCGTCCTTCAATGCCTGTCTTGCGTGCCGCTGCAGTAATGTACTAATACAGGTTGTCCCAATTCCCAAAACATTGCCATCCGGAGGGAAAGTACCTTAAATATTGAAGGTAGGAAATTTAAGAGGCCGTATACGATATGCTGCTCTCTCGCTCGCACGTTGCATGTTTTCTACAAAGTACAAAAGGTTATTGTTTCTGAAAGTTATTTATGAACTGTCAGGAACGACAACTTTTGTATTTCAGCTTTTAAACTGAAATATAATTATGTTAAAATCGTAATCTTATATTGCAAAAAGTGGCCGGAACACATTTATTTATTTTCTTTCTTTCTTTCTGTTATTACTTACTTATTACTTTGGAATAGTAAGTACCTACTCATTTCATAATTATAATATAAAAATTAAAACCAATTTACAACTAATTATGTGTAGGTATGTTAGTATGTTTGTATAATGTAAATTAGGTATATGTAAAAACCTATCCAGACTTAAACATAAAACCTTCCTATTTTACATAATCAAATATTAATAGTAATTGACTAAGTACTAAATAACTATTAAGTATACTTAACTTAACCAACAACTATTATACAAGGTTATTTTTAGTATATACGTAACCTGAAAACTGTTTGTTCAGAATCAGTAATAGAATCGATTGCATATTTTTTATATCGTGTTATATTTTGACTAAATAATATTTGCAAAACCATAATTAACGCACACCCAACTAACGGGACAACACAAAAAGCTTGTAACTTCGTGAGTTTTTAAGGAACATAATATCTTTATATATTTTATTATACTAATTCTAAAAAAAAATTAAATATGTGACCCGTGGTTCGGCTTTCGTAATATACAAAAAAATTTGTATTCTGTGACTAAACTATGATTTGGTGAAAATAGAGGTAATAATGACATTATCTTGATGTTTAAGCCACCGAAATATTTTTTCATGCCTCTTCCTCATCCCGACATAATAACTGATGGTAATATTAAAGCCATACAAGTATAAATTACTTAATTAGTCTATGCATAAAGTTTTAAATGAACCGCTCATTGAACTCTCTACATCTTTCCTCTTTGATTTTTTCTTTGAACTTGATTTCCACATATTGTCGTCGAGGAACAGTTTTCTGAAATCAGAAGAAATTATTTTTTAAAGGGGAATATATAAATGCACTTTAAAAATAATGTAACACACTTTAAAATGTTTAGCTTCAAAATTTATTGAATGAACTATAAAAATAATGGTTGCCACTATAAATATGCTAAGCTTTAAAATTAATACTTTGCACCATACAAATTAATTTTATAACTTTAGTGCTGGTAAACAGACGACGACGAGCGGGCGCAGCGAGAGAGGAGCCGAGGAGGAAGTTATTAGGTTCCATTGTGACCAACAACGCCAGAACCGACCTGCTGGCGTGTATGCATTATTCCACAAGTTATCATCATCTTGCCTTCTCATTTTAACAGTGGCCATTATGAAATGGTTGGACAGAAACTAAATGGTTTCGGAGTTGGGACACAGTTATAGTGCAAACCATAGTTTTTGTAGTGATTATGAAATTATAGATCTGTTATTATTTTGAAGTGCTGGCAAAATTGTTAAAGTGCAAACCATTATTTTTGTAGTCATAGTATTAAATTATAGATCTATCATTATTTTAAAGTGATGATATACAATTTTATAGCTGGTTTCATCAAATTTAAAGTGCTATAAATACATCCCTTTTTTAAATTTGAGATTTTAGTATTCACAATGTTTATACAATAGGTATTAAATAAATTACTAGAAAACTTCGAAAATAGAAAAATTCGACTCGCACCAGGATTATATTCTGGCAATCGAGCCCGCGACCTTTATAAGTCCGGTCCAATGCTCTTACCACTGAGCTACAGAGTCGCTACTCATACCCGTCCGAAAATATAATCTGGTGCGAGTCGATTTTTTTCTAGTAAGTATATTATAATTATTGTACGTTTATAGAAGAAATTATGTTATTTATGGTACCAAAAATTACGGCTCAATTTTTATAAAAATAAAATATTCAACATCCAAAAATTATGTGTAAGTAATATCCTATAGATATACCTGTGAGCTTCAATTTTTTCGATCCAATCTCGATGCTGCTGTTTCATGCTGGGAGCTTCTCCATCCAGCTCCACGGGTAGGTACTGCTTGCCTACTGCATTTGCTAGGCTCTCGTGGTTATTGTGGAAGGAGATCTGAAACCAATTACAGAGGAGTTTCAAGAGCGGGGTATACATATGAAGGGGTCAGAGGAAGAAGAGCTTTTGTCACTTAAGAAACAACCGAGATATTAGGTAGGAAGTAATTTAAACTTTATACTGCACACTATTGCCGCAACAGATGAAATTGTGAATTTTGTTCTTCTAGTGCACTCTGAATCTCCGAAGAGGTTTTGTGGTACTTTTTTACACTTAAACAATATTTTCTAGCCAGTCGTTTAGCTTTATGAAGTTTATTTGCTAAAAGTCGTCACTTTTTGCCAAAAATGTATTCAATTTAGATATGGGAAGATTTTTTCTTCGGGAAGATCTAAAAATGTTTCACTTCACTGGTTTTTTATGTAAGTCATATGTACTCACTATTATTATTATTACTTATTTGAGTGTTGGTTGCTCTGCAGCTCTGTTAAAGCTGTAGTAACTGTGACCTAAAAGATCGATTGTGTCTCGCCACTTTATTATAGTAACTATTTAAGCCCTGCGGCGTCCAAAAAGTCTAATATCTTTCTGGTTTTAAGAGTATTTAACCGACTTCATCAAAAGGAGGAGGTTCTCAATTCGATTGTGTTTTTTTTTTTTTTTTTTTTTTTTTTTTATCGTTGTTCGCGCGTATCTTCGACATTTATGGACCGATTTAGATGATTCTTTTTTTGTTCGATTGAGTTTTCTTGCGAGATGGTCCCATTTATTTATTTTTCAAATCGGTTCAGTAGTTTGCAAGTAATCTTGAAAATACTATGATATTAAATCAACTAACTTGACAATTTTGTTATTTATGAACCGAATTAGATGTTTTTTTTTGTTGGGGAAGGGATACCTTTGTGTAGTCTTTTTAACCGACTTCAAAAAAAGGAGGTATTCAGTTTGTATGCATGTATGTTTCTCCGCGATAATCTCACGTTTGGCTGAGCCAATTTTTCTACCTAAATAATATACCTACACTACCTAATACAGAAGGTACTTACACTAAAAATTAAAAAATTGTTTAAAAAACAAAAAACCGACTTCAAAAAACCTGCCTCTAAAAAGCAAGAATAATAATAAGCGGGTGGGGCTTTTAGAATAAAAAAAGGAAGATGTACTCCAGCCCCACCCGACTTTAATAGACTTGTTTTATTATAACAATGATAATGCGTATCTAATGATTTGTATATTATTTCTTGCTTTTTAGAGGCAGGTTTTTTGAAGTCGGTTTTTTGTTTTTATTTCCTCCAGGTCGATTCCGTGCCGCCACAGGCCCAGCTGGATACAACGCTTGTGGATTAGGGGTCATACTCACTATGTCGACGATTTCTTTGGGCAGGGCAGGCTTGACGAAGGCAAATAGCTTGTCCACGAACGATGGGCAGTTGACGATGTGAACTTCCTTTACGCGGACAGGCATGGCTTCCTGAAACAATTCTAATTTAATAACTTTTCTTTGATTGTTATCATAAATGATGCAGACGTAGCATGAAGTCTTAAGTAAGGTTCAATTAAGGTCTTGCTACGGTCGAGAAAATATAAGCTTGTACTATTAGCTGTTATTCTGTGATAGAGGTAAATAGGTAAGTACATAAAATCGTCTCTCTTTTTGTGAGACCGATTATAAGAGCCCAACTCAATGGGGAATGTCTAAAAAAAATACATATTTTTACGATATACAAGTACGTATGTGCTAATTAAGTATGATTTAATCCGTGGTGCTTATTATTGGTTTTCATAGCTCTACAACCTTGTCTGACATTCTGTGTTTTGTTTCATTCATCGTAGGTATAATAGTTAACCCCTAGTTAAGCTATAGAAATTATAATTATGTCTGTATCCTTCGATCTGTATCATCCAATAAAATTATTATAGTTTGAAGCTCCACAGTCTAGGCTCTAGACTCTACAAGAGTCTAACTATAATTTGAAATCAATGTCAGTGTTTTTCTAGTATATTATTATTTGTATTAAAATCAATGTGTCAAGATTTTTCTTACTTTATTTATTTTCAAGCAATGCCCACCTATAAATAACTTTATGGCGAACCTTTCTGTTAATAAATAAAACTAATAACACTTTAGGGATTTTTTGTTTGATGGGTTGATTAACGATAGATTGTCAAGGCTTCGTACCAAAATGAATACGTCATTATCACAGAAACTTACGATATTCAATAGATAGCCTTAGTGCAAAAGTTTTTTTTAAACTCTTGCAACCAGTATTCGTTGTCGAAACTTTACTCTTGCAACCAGAATAACAAAGAATAAGAGAAAATATCACAACACGACTTGCAAAACTGTAGTTCCCATGGTAGCCATGAGATGCGATATTAAATAAAATCTGCGGCAGTTTAAGTTAAGTTTACATTTGGCTCCACCTGAAAATCAGTGTCGCACAGGATGTGGCAATAGCTGAGGTTGGAGACCATTTTGGCTAATTTTCTTTTAAATTGTGTTGATTTTTTGTAACAAATGCCTTTAAGGCGCTGCTTAATCGAATTTTCTGGTTTTTGAGGGGGTGCGGCAGACGAAGCGGTGTGCGAGTGCAGCGGCGCCCCTCCCGCGCCGCACCTCACCTGCGAGTGCAGCGGTGTAGACTGGGCCGCATTTAGAAAATTTTTGTTTGATTTTAAATTATTTGCTGTTATGAATAAATGTCATGTTCTCTGATCAGTTCAGGGTGAACGAAACTTTGAATTATATTTTGAGATATTACATAATAAAAACCTATACTTTTTATCACGTAAACGAGCTTTGAGAGTTATAAAAATTAGTTATAATATTTTTCTATACAAAATTTGAACACCATTTTCACCCCTTATCAATCACCAATCATGTCCACCGTGTTGGACTTCAAAATAAATGTTATTTTTGCAATCGTCATCCCAGAAACCAATAACGACATCCATATCTATTTAAAGGTTTTTTTACCCCTTTTCATTCATTTCATGCGTTAGATTTCCATCCATAAGCCTAAATTATAAATTTAGCGATATTTACTTCGAAAATGAAGGATTTTCTACAATACATAACTTCATCCGCCTTTTGACCCCTTTGGGGGTAGAATTTTAAAAAACGCTGAGACCCGTATTTATTAATTTTCAATCGTCAGCCTAAACAGAAAGTTTGAAGATCCTAGCTTAAAAGCTGAGGGACTTTCATACAAACTTTCATCCCTTCTTTCATCTCCTTAGGGATGGAAGTTTCAAAAATCCTTCCTTAGTAGATGCCTACACTGTATAAGGTATCTGTGTGCAAAATTTTAAGTCTCTAGGTCAAGCGGTTTGGGCTGTGCGTTGATAGATCAGTCAGTCAGTCATTCAGTTTACGATTTTATATATTAAGAAGATAAGATAGTAGGGTGAATATGCCTAATACCAGCCCACCAAGGATTTTTCAACTTTGAATCTCTGTTGTTGCCACAATTGCGGTCTTAAAAATATTGTTGATACAGTTTTAGGTAGGTTGATTAGTCTTTATTACGAAAGTAGTAGTTAGTATTACGAAATTTTGTGGGAAAAAAAATAAATAAAAAAATATTAAAAACACGACTGTATGACAAAAACGAACTAAAAAGTTAAATAATAAGAGTGTCATTGCAGTCGGGGGATCGTTTCATGGAACAATTTTTGATCATAGAGGTCCCCCGACTGCAATGACACTCTTGCTTTTTAAATTTTTAGTTCGTTTTTGTCAGGCAGTTGTGTTTTTAATATTTTATAATTTATTTATTTTTATTTCACAGATTTTAGTGACAAATTATATATTAAGATAAATATTTTAATAGAAAATACTAGAAATAATCGACTCACCCGTCTGAACTTTTCTATTAAAATATTTATCTTAATATAAAAATAGCATTGTGAATGCCTAAAATCTAAAAATTCCAATTCCAAAACGCTGACTTGCATTTTGTCAGTATGTACACAGGGTAATATGCCTAGTTAGCCGGCCGCCAACAGTTATCCGGCCTCCCAACAGTTTTTCGAATAAAATAAGAAATTCGTGGCAATTTCTTAACAATTTGGATATTTTCCTGGCAACACTGTTATCGATCTATCGAATGGTATGGACGCCACTAGCGGAACGTTACGTAATATTTTATAATTTGTGTTTACGTTGAAGCCCGCATCCGGGTCGATTTCGCAAGTGGAGATAAAAAAAAATAGTGGAGAGCTCTTGCCAAATAGTCAATATTGTCCTTCAGGGCATCGTTAAAAGGTAAATATTTAGTTTGTTCTCAAGGTATGTTGTTATTTATTACTGTTTTAATGTTAAATATGGCTTAATAAGCAGATATTTAGTAATATCAAGGGGCCGCCTTACTAGACAACGAAACCACATGTTTCCAGTATATCGGCCGGGGGCCGGTTAACTGGGACTGAGCTCGATATAATGTTTTGTCTCTTTTTGTTAAAAGAGTGATTCTATAGAAGAATGTATAATGCTATCCCTTTTTATTAAATTTAAAGTACTTTGTGTCTAGTACTCGGCCGTCTAAATGTGCTTGTATATGAAGTTGATTTTTTTTGTATGGAAACGGGTGGCCGGATCTACTGGAAGCTTGCCCAGTGTACCGGCCTCCTAGTATACACTAGGAGGCCGGTATACTGGCTATCCTGCAAAATACTACTAGTACACCTGCCAGCTTTGAAATTTATCTACTAATAATATTAATTGTTTGTCTCTTGTTATTTCCGATGTGTATTTTAGCGAATTACTCAAACGATCGCTACTGCATTGAACGATGTGGTTTTTTCTTCTCGACATGTTCTTTGAAAGGCGGCCGGTATACTGGGCAATAGAAATAGGAGGGCCGGAAATAGAAACAGGGGGGCCGGGCACTAGGCAAATCGTACTTTTTTAGAAAATAATTTCTAATGACAAAACCGACTAATGATAAGTAGGTATTTGATCGAAGTATGGCTCGCTTTTCGACTATTTGTATGAATTTGGAATAGGGTGGATATGCCTAACTCCAGCCCCCCCCCCCCCTAATTCCAGCCCCCAATACATTTTTGCTTTGCTTTAATTAAAAAACAATAAAAATCGGAAACTGTTTAATGGAGCCACATCCCTAGTTAATCCTCGACGTTGGAAATCAGTATTACCCCGTCACGACACCTACAATTCACACAACGACCAAAAATGTTCACCGAGACCGAATAGAGGTGACTATGTTTGAAAAACAGCATAAAACATCGATCGATGCGAACTTTGGGAAGTGTGTTTATGAAGGCAAGATGCAATTTTTTATAGTTTTAAACTTTGATACTAGTAATAGATTAGTTAGATAACGTTTTAAGATTACAAGTTTGCAGTTAAATTTACTAATTTCAAAAAAAATTGGGGGGCTGGAGTTTGACTATGTGATTTTCCAAAACTTTCTATTATCAGCCGGGGGCTGATGTTGGGTATTTAACTTTCGTTTAAGAAATCAATCTCATCTTAATTTGCTCGTCTTTAGGTTGGAATTTGTAGTGCTATTCACTAGAATTACTAACCTTCAAATTAGGAGCTGATATTAAGAAATACATAAGAACCTAACATCAGCCGGTCATCAAAACTTTACGGCAATATACAGGGTGTTTTCAAATGTTTTTTTTTGTTTTTTTTTATATTAGACTAGCTTCCGCCCGCGACTTCGTCCGCGTGGACATTCGATAAAATCCTCATGTTTTAATTTCATTAAATTCTGATAAGCCGTTTTTACGTGATTAGGCGGGTTCCCACTAAGCGCGCTGCCACGCGAGGCAGGACGTTTGCCGCACGGGCCTCGCACGAGGCTGCTCGCTTCGTGGGAACCCGCCTAATCACGTAAAAACGGCTGATCAGAATTTAATGAAATTAAAACATGAGGATTTTATCGAATGTCCACGCGGACGAAGTCGCGGGCGGAAGCTAGTTTATAATATTCAGAATTGTATCCAGAGATATTAGTATCCCGTTCCCGATCCCTCCCTGTCCCTGTCCCCGTCCCCTGGATGTGCATGTCCAGGTCCAATCATGTCCACCGTGCGACTTCAAAATAAATGTTATTTTCGCAATCACCATCCCATGAAACCTCAAGAACGACATCCACATCGATTTTCATGTTTACTCACCCCATTTACACCTTAAGGGATGATTTTCAAAATAACAAAATATGTGTTTGCCTATTTATTTTTAGACATGCTCCTACGAATTTTAAAGTTGTAATGTCTATTTTATATTATTTTACCATACAAATTTTGAACCCCATTTTCACCCCTTTAGGGGTTAAATCATGTCCACCGTGTTGGACTTCAAAATAAATCTCTTTCGCAATCACTATCCCATAAAACCTCAAGAACGACATCCATATCGATTTTTATGTTTACTCACCTCATTTACCCCTAAGTGGTTAATTTTCAAAATTACAAAATATTATGTTTGCCTTTTTATTTTAAGATGTGCTCCTACGAAGTTTAAAGTTGTAATGTCTATTTTATATTATTTTTCCATACAAAATTTGAACCCTATTTTCACCCCTTTTGGGGTCAAATCATGTCCACCGTGTTGGACTTCAAAATAAATGTCACTTTTGCAATCGTCATCCCAGAAAACCCCAATAACGACATCCATATCTATTTTTGGGTTTTTTACTCTCTTTTCACCCCCATTTCATCCCCATAGGGGTTGAAATACTACCAATAACAATATACGTTACGTTAGATTTAAAGCCATAAGCCTAAATTATAAATTTAGTTATTTTTACTTCGAATATAAAGGATTTTCTTCAATACACAACTTTATCCCCCTTTGACCCCTTCGGGGGTAGAATTTTGAAAAACGCTGAGACCCGTATTTATTAATTTTCAATGTTCAGCCTAAACACAAAATTTCAAGATCCTAGCTTCAAAACTGAGAGACTTTCATACAAACTTTTGACCCCCGTTTCACCCCCTTGGGGGGTGAGTTTTGAAAAATCCTTTCTTAGTGCACCCCTAGACCGCAAAAGGAAACTATGTGCAAAATTTCAAGTCTCTAGGTTCAGCGGTTTGGGCTGTGCGTTGATATCTCACTCAGTCAGTCAGTCAGTCAGTCAGTCAGTCAGTCAGTCAGTCAGTCAGTCAGTCAGTCAGGACTTTGAATTTTATATACATAGATGTAAAAAAACATAATAATCAAAATCATACTTATTATCATCATAATAATCAATCATAGAAACAGAAAAGAAATTCAATTCAAAAATTGTATATCGATATTCACTTCTTGGAAAACGCTTTTATAGGTTTCAAATAATTAAAACGATCTCGTACTCGTTGATTATTGTATAAGTTATTTTTATTACGCAATATTTAATATATTTATATATTCTAAGTTGATTAATATCTACAGGAGAGGTATAAGTTTCAATGACTTGTTATGGGAACCATAATTATAAAGCCTCTAGTATTTTATTATCATTATTAGAGTTACCAAACGAATATTCTTTAATCTCATACAAACATGGTTGTTTTATTTTGGAACAGCCTGTACCCGGCTGGAATTAGGGAACAAAGCGGTCAGCCGCTTTGTTCCCTAATTCCTTAATTAATTAATATTAGGGCAAAGACGGCTGGAATTAGGGTTTTTCGCCCGTCGTGCATTTAAACGATTCTCTTTTTTTTCCCACAAAACTACGTAAAACTAAGTACTATTTTCGTAATAAAGATCAATCAAGCTACCTAAAACTGTATCAACAATAATTTTAAGACTGTAATTGTGGCAGCAACAGAGATTCAAAGTTGAAAAATCTTAGGGGGGGCTGGTAATAGGCATATTCACCCTACTTGGATTTGTGAATTTTTTTTTGTTTTCTAATTCTACGACACATCCGTCGCAATTCTTTGTTCCTTTTGTTTCCCATTTTACACACACACAATACATGAATAAATAATAATAAATAATAATAATAATACAGTCAAGTTCGTACAAAACTAGGTACCTATAAAAATTGTTTAAAAAACAAAAAAACCGACTTCAAAAAACCTGCCTCTAAAAAGCAAGAAATAATATACAAATCATTAGATACGCATTATCATTGTTATAATAAAACACGTCTATTAAAGTCGGGTGGGGCTGGACTGGAGTACATCTTCCTTTTTTTATTCTAAAATCCCCACCCGACTTCAATTGACGTGTTTTATTATAACAATGATAATGCGTATCTAATGATTTGTTTATTATTTCTTGCTTTTTAGAGGCAGGTTTTTTGAAGTCGGTTTTTTTGTTTTTAAACAATTTTTTTATTTTTTTATTTTTAGTGTAAGTACCTACCTTGTGTATTAGGTAGTGTAGGTATATTATTTAGGTAGAAAAATCGGCTCAGCCAAACGTGAGATAATCGCGGAGAAACATACATACATACAAACTGAATACCTCCTTTTTTTGAAGTCGGTTAAAAAGACTACACAAAGGTATCCCTTCCCCAACAAAAAAAATCATCTGATTCGGTTCATAAATAACAAAATTGTCAAGTTAGTTGATTTAATATCATAGTATTTTCAGGATTACTTGTAAACTACTGAACCGATTTGAAAAAAAAATAAATGGGACCATCTCGCAAGAAAACTCAATCGAACAAAAAAAGAATCATCTAAATCGGTCCATAAATGCCAAAGATACGCGCGAACAACAATAAAAAAAAATAAAAAAATAAAAAAAAAACATACAATCGAATTGAGAACCCCCTCCTTTTGCTGAAGTCGGTTAAAAAACAAGTCACAGTCACAAGACGTAAAACTACACTAAATCTATTTTATTTATTACTAAAACCTAAAACTACAAAACAAACACCTAAAACTATTACTTGGCACTAAATAAAATTATTTATTTACTTAAAACAAACAAAGTTTGGAAAGACGAGACCGACCACGCTACGATATGAAATGAAAAGTACCATTCTCAATACCACCCGATGCATGCCCCCGGCCCGCGGGCGTTCACCCCGCCCGCCCGCGCCAGATCTCTGTGTTTGCCGAGAACTAGCAAATATTTTTCTAAGTGCATTGCTCTTTACATTTTTCAGGCGTTCAAAAAACCTGTTTATTTTGATTTTAATAGTGATCCATAACATTAACATTCTTTTTTTTTATATAACTCTTTAATTCGTCTTATGTTCGATTTATAATTTGAGAAAAATATGCTAGTTGCCGCTGAAAATATCGAGTACTACGCGACGAAAAATCTTTTTAGAAAAATCATTTTTTTTCACTAACTAAGCTTTTACTTGAATTTTTTTATAGCTAAGTATCTAATTCAGGATATGTCAAATACAATTATATTTTTTTCTACCTTTCAAAATGAGTGGATTTTTCTAGCTATGCGACAAAACTTTATATGTTTTCATTGACGCTACGTTTTGCAGCTCCTTAAGCTGAATAATTTTTTTTCACTTGAATGCAATGATTGTGAAAGCCCAACAAAGAGCTACTTTTTATTATTTTTAAAGGATTCACAAGTTCCAGTTAACTTACTTGATAGATAAATGGTACCATAGATAAGTATATTAATATAAATAAAACATGAAGAGAATAAACAACCTTTCAAAAAAATAATATTATGTCGTTTTCACTTTGTATAATTGCTATTTGCTATTCGGAACCTGAGAAAAAGGCCTTTAGTAAATAACTAGCGACCCGCCTTCGCTTCGCTTCGGTTACTTTATTTTCGCTCCAAAAGTCTGTACCCGTCCCGTTCGAGTCCCGTTATCATCGGTATGATTAATAAGGATAAGGATTAATACTGTTTCCGTTTAAATACCTTTCCAATTACCACATTATTTGTAACCATTATTAAAAAAGTTAAAATGGCTATAGTAAGTTATCCTTATACTTGCCGTCGCGGATTTTTTTTGTAGACCTATAACAGATAAACAATTCCTTCGCACCTACATTATTTTGTTATAGCTCGAAAGGTTTAGGCAGCGTTTTCGATGCGAGCTATAAGACGGCTTAATTTTTGCCGACTTCTTCAACAATTATCGTCAATTTCTATCAATTTACATAAAATCTCAACTTATTAAACACCTTCCTCATGAATTACTCTATCAATTAGTGAAAACCGCATGATAATCCGTTCAGTAGTTTCCGAGTTTATTGTGAACAGACAGACAGACGCGGTGAGGATTTTTTTTTTTTATAATATGATAATATAATAATATTATAATGATAAGATAATATTATCAACGTTGTTTGTTAAATTTTCAATGTACTCTTACCTATGTTAGTGTAACAAGCTACTCACCAGTAGATAAATTAAGAAATCTCTGAAAAACATAATATTCACTTTGGTAATAATTTTGAGTGAATAATCTTTTATGTCGAGTACAATGATGTGTCCGTCGGGGAATCGATCGTAGTCCTTCAGCCACATGTCGGCTTGTATGCTGAACGCTTTGACGGTGTCGTAGAATAAGAAGTTCTCTAGTGAGGGGTCTTCCAGTTGGTGGATGAGGATCTCGTTGCTGCCAGCATCATAGGTGGACACCGATCTGAAAAATTTAAATATCTGTACAGTACAACTACAGTACAATATACTACAAGTGTATCAACATCATCATCCAAGCCATTTTAATCCATTTGAGGCCAAACATAAAGTAAAAGTAATTCTTATTTCTGAAGTCATACTATGACTTCAGAAAAAGCTTAATCTAACTTTAGTTAGTGCAAGAATAGACGGGAAAAACATACAAAATAATTTTGATTTTTTTTGCAGGAAATTACAGGTGTGCTCCCAAATGGCACAATGGGCACATAAGAGTTCAGTATGCGCAAAATAACGATATGCGTTAACATAAGTGATATTTCGCACTTTCGAGTTCCTTAGACTTGTACTATTATGTAAATGGGCGGTTTTCCACTTACCGGCACGGCGACGGCGACGGCCCGGCGACGGCGACGGCCCGGCGACGGGCCGGCGCTCCGTTTTTCCACTAGACGGCGACGGCACGGCGACGGCGACGGCGCGGGCTACGCTCAGTACAGACACGCACGCCAATTTTACAAGACTTAAAAATGTCCTCGTCTAGTCGTCGTACTATTTATTTGCTCTACCTTTTACATTTAAGGAGAAAATATCTACAACGTAGAAGAGTAAATTTTTGGGTCGATCCACTTATTAAAGTTAGGTATTTAAAGGGTTCTTACTATACTTTATTTGATAAACTAAAAATGAACAATAAGCAATTCTTTAACTATTTTCGAATGACTCAAGAAACATTTAATTATCTGTTGGAGAATTTATGTGAAACAATCCAAAAGAAGGATACTAAATTTTTTCAAAAACAGTTTTCGACTGAACGCACCGATCGAAAAACAGTTTATCCACTAACGCCATCTGTGCAATCAGTTGAATTTGAATATTACGTATGCCGTACCGTAGAGTTTGCCAAAACTGTGTTGGTATGGCTTATGCAGCGAATAGAATAGATGGCGCTAGTACAATAAAGAAAAAAAGATATCGAAAAAACTGTAAATCTACAGTTGAAACTATATAGGTACTAATAATTATTACCAATTTTTATTATATTTGGAATTTATCAATTAACCTAACTATTACAATAATGTACCTACGTACAAATGACTTTTATGTTGTGGTATAAATAATAAGAATATCTTGTAATATGCTGTAAGTATAAAAAAATTAAATATGGAAATTTGTAATTTATATCACATAAAAAAACAATATCAAACTTATGTTTGTAGTTCATTTCATACAAAATAAGTGCATACGACCTCAAATGTAAGCTTGTCAACAATAAGGTTGCGTTCGCGACTGTACAGGCTGAACCCTGCCCCGCGCGCGCACACACGCACGCACACGGCTACGTACGTATACAAAACACACACAGATTTGCCGGCCGGCGGCGGCATCGGTGGGGGTCAACGGGCCGTGCCGTCGCCGTCCCGTCGCCGTGCCAGTAAGTGGAAAAGCGTGCCATATAAACTCATACATTTATGCTGCCACGGCAGCCGTCGCCGGGCCGTCGCCGTCGCCGTCCCGTCGCCGTGCCGGTAAGTGGAAAACCGCCCATTCTCGGCTATTATTCCCTCCATTTCTTTGCAAATTTTCAGCAAATAAGTCTTTGCCGAAACTTAGTCGTCGAAATGATTTTACTTAAATGCAATTTAACGCGAAAGTTTAAAAATGTATTAAATTAACTTACAGAAATAATGTGATATTACAAAAGTTAATGATGATTCACTCTTGCAAGACAGTGATGTGCCATAAAAAGGGGTTATTACGCAACCGAACCATAACTATATTCTTATAGTGTGCGAATTCCTTGTAATAATCATTTACGACTTATTGTTTTTTTATCATAATACTTGGCATTTCATACTAAGTCGAATGAATAATTTAATAGCCTATTGATTTTTATTTTTAATGAGACGTGATGATTAAATCTAGTTTTAGTAGTCGTTACGGCATCTATAGGTAGTCGTTTTAATGACATATTTATACAATTTATTTTGTTTTAATAATTACTTTATTTAATTGAGGACGTAATCTTTTGAATTTACTTGAAGCAAGTACACACATCAAATGTGTTTTTAGCTAGACGCTGAATAGGTACCGACAACCTTTTAAAAATAAATCTCAAACAAAGTTTTATTTTATTTTCTTTGGGGAGCTAACAGCATCATTTACAAACTTATAGAAATAAATGTAAGTACTTATACTTAAGGGTTACAAGCTTCCACAGGTAGAATACTCAAATTTTTGAGTTTAACACTCAAAATCTGAAGAGTTTTTTTTTGGTAAACAAAAATAGTACATTATGAGACAAGTTAGCTTAGGTTGCTCATTGCACACAAGGCTGTGGGTTGCAAGCCCGAGCCGCAGGCGAGGGCGTAACTCAGCCGAGTGTGCAATAAGCAAGTCAAGAGCTCACGAGTTTCATACGACGTTTTTCAACACATTTGCGAGGAAAAAACAAAGTAATTTATCACACAGCAACAAATACGACAAAAACAAAATATGATAATTATGGGAAAAGGCGCGCATGTTTTTTTTTGTTTTTTTTTTTCACAATCCCAACGCAAGAATATTTTGCAAACAAAGGGGTGAGGAGCATACAGCCTACTTCAAAATTATAATTTTAAGTGACACAATGCAAATATTTTAATATTTTATAACAAAATATTGTGAATTATGAATAATTTGATAATAATATATATTTATTTGACATAATTAAGGACTTACACATTTATTTATTAAAAAAATGTATAAGAATTTTCAGCAGCATAAAACCTCTTTGTTGACAAAAATATAACTGTATTATGGCATGATATTATTTGAACAAAATCGCAATAATAGTAGGTACCTCGTGGTCATCGCACCAGTCACCTGACCGACAATCAGATTTGATGACCTTAGCCTCCGTCCAGCGAAGTGGGTCAGGTGCGTGCGTTACAAACTTACAACGGTGTTGCGACGCCTTTCGTCACTTTGATGAATGCGCACTCGATCATCACTTATTAGAGTTAGAAGATCTTTTGCAGTAACATTAGAAGTACTTTCAAGCCGTTATTTTGACATAGTACCTATCAAACATAAAATTACCTTCCTGGGCGTTTTTGTTCGCGCATAACTTAGTCAAGAATATTTTTTTGGAATTAAATGTACCTACTTGTTTATTTTATCTTGGCTACTGATTGGCGACTAATCTGCTAATAAGTACCTAGCTAGCGAAATCTTTGCTGTTTATTTTTAAATCGTTATAATTTTAATGGGGATCTCCACGCAAAGCTTAAGCTAGATGGCGCTAGCGGCGAAGCGACCGCTATCAATGGATCTGATTGGTTAAAATACGTCAGAAATGACACTTGATATTTGAAACAGCCAATCAAACGATTTTAGGACAAACGCTTGTGGCGCCATTAGTTCCTCAGGATGCATCCCCATTAACGTCACTTCTTTAAGTACGGTGATACGTATTGCACAGATAACTTTTTGTTCTTCATAATAGGTAATTGCGAACGCAGGCGCAGTGGAAACAATGTCGTTGTAGAATGCATGAGAAATAATAATGTCAACAGTGCACATTCTATAATGGAAAAGATTGCAACGCGCTTGATAGCGAATATAGCATATGTATTAGAATCACCTATTTTAGTTTAGTATGAAGTATATTTACACTGTTATTTTACATAATACATACGCAAACAAGATATTATTATTTTATTAGTAGATAGAGGTTTTTCTTATGTTTCGTCTACGACACGTCCCTTTAACATTTTTATTAGCGCGCATTTCATGTACCTACGAATTGGATCTGAACGTCATCGTCATCTCGCTCATGCAGTACGAGGCATATAGTTATAATCTTGAATTTTTTTCGACGGAGTGGGGATAAGTTCGCGCATGTGCTCTTGTGAGCGACCAATAGCGCGCGCCCCTCACCGCTACGCATGCCCAAAATACGCGTTCCGCGCATTCCCCACCCGATTTCAAGATATATGCCTCGTACAATGGCAAATCAAGGTAAGATATTTATGAAGTGTATGTGTGTGTGTGTGTGTGTGTGTGTATGTGTGTGTGTGTGTGTATGTGTAGTCGGCACATATTACAAACAACTTACGTGATTGAGAAGGCCTTTTTCATCTTGCTCGATGTGGGATCCCTGCAGGTGTATACCTCGGTCATACTGGCACGGGTGCCGCAAAATCTTTTAATGCACTTTTTTGTTTTCTCGAGACTCCCGTAACAGCTGTGCAGGAATTTGCGTAACATGAAATCATCTGGAATATGGCGAAACACTATTATTATAACACTGGGGAATGTCAAGAATGTCCGAAAAAATTCAAATTGGCAGATTTTTTATATGTAGGAATATAAGCTCCCTTAGTAATAGAAAATAGTTTCAGAATTTTCGAGGTTGCGTGAAAAATAAAAAATAAATTATTCGACTTCACAAATGTACAAAGAAAGTAATAGCTCAGTGGAGATTATACCATTGCCACCACCTGTCAGAGCCACAACGCCCACAACATGGTAGGTAGCTGTAAAGTGGTGCCTTGATGCTGCCACTTCACTAACTTGCTGGATCTTGATATAAATGATAAATCCTTGATGATTGTAAAAATGTTTATTTGCTTGATACGAGTTCACATTGCCAATAAACTGAAGTGACTAAATATTTAATTACGAAATTATTGTTTGAATATTAAAACGCTGACGCGGTGAACTGATTTGTGCTGTGTAAACCGTACAGTAGGTACCTACCTATAAAAAAAAGTTTCAACACAAAAAGTCGAAACTTTTTATTTCATACGTGTTGTGGCTGTGGCAGGTGGTGGCAAAGGTGTAATCTCCATTTTGGTGTAACTTTTGTACATTTGTGAAGTCGAAGACTTAATTTTTTTTTTTAGTTTTCCCGCATTAAATTCTGAATCATTTTTCTATTACTAAAGGGAGCTTATCTATCCTACCCAAAGATATTAGAATTTTAAACCTATAAAAAAATATTCAGCCCATTTGTTTGTTTTCGGACATTCCCCATTAAAGAAAGGAAGTAAGTACCTATAAGTATAATATATGTTTTGCAGTTTCAAGTTTTAAATATTTATGAAGACTACCTACATGCAGCTTTATAAATTATCCATTTGACTAATCACCGAAAGTGTTTATCATTTTCCTCAAGATATTTTACACTAATAGTAAATATTATGTGATAAGTACCTACGATATGATGGATTCTTCGTGAACCTACTTATCTTAGAGATACTCTACTGTCAATATATTTTTGCCCTAATTTATATGCAATATGCATTTATGCATCCAATCATATTGACAGTAAATTAGGTATGCTTAAACTTGGCGTTACTAGTTAGTTAGCTCTATGCGTCACACACAGTTGAAGCAAATAAATAAGACGTCTATTAAAACCAACGTTAAGTGGAAAATTGATATGACGTCACTCGAAGATAATAATTTAAGGATTATAATGTAAAGTCCTTACAACGTTTCCTAGATAATCCATGTTAAAGATCATGTACCTATATTGTATGGATAAAAATCTAAGTTTATTCTCCGGATTATCTTGAAAACGTTTTAGGACTTTTTAAATCATAAGACATTTTTATAGGTACCCTATCGATACGATAAACAGAGATTTCATCGCACGCCGCTATATTTTCGAAATACCAGTCAAAAATAAAAAATGTGGTTACCATACTATGCCGGCCTCTCATAAAAGGTTCAAACCATTTTAAAGGCTATGTGATGTTGTCTGTGATTGATTACTAATTGTGTTAACAATAAAATTAAACAAACCAAGATCTTTGGGCAGGTGTGGCTCCTTCGAAATCCACTCTCTGATGGAGTCAACATCATAGTATACGTCCTGTGGCATCTGCAAAAAAAAAACAATTGAACGATGTTTGAATTTTGAATTTTAGGCCGTTTTCAGTACCCTTAGCACGAACAGCTATCGAAAAAAATAACGCGCGTAAAATCATTCGATAGATAAATTTTGTATTGGAAATTTGTGCAGCGCCATCTATCGCCGATTAGCGAAATGAAATTTTCCATAGAGAATTGTCTATCGAGTAATTTTACGCTCGTTATCAGGCAACGCAGCGGTGCGATGCAGGTTATTTGCGGTACCGAAACCTTATCAAGTGCCTATTGGCTCCGTGCACACTTTTAGCGCCACCTAGCGTTTGCAACTTTGTTGCCTCTGACCTGTACCCTTAGCACGAACAGCAGCAGCTATCGAGAAAAAAAACTCGCGTAAAAATTCTCGATAGACAATTCTCTATGGAAAAATTCATTTCGCTTATCGGCGATAGATGGCGCTGTACAAATTTCCAATACAAAATTTATCTATCGAATGATTTTACGCGCGTTATTTTTTTCGATAGCTGTTCGTGCTAAGGGTACTGACCGTTTTGATATGAAATGGCGGCATTGTGACAAAATGTTAAAAAATACTATACATATATTACTACTACTATACACTACTACTACTATACATAAATACTATACAGTTATTAATGTAAAGGAGATGTTCCATTTTTGTATGGCGGCTGGGCCCATTTGGGTAACCCGTGGCCTACGGTCATAAAAGGAACGAGAACAAAATAAGGACCTGTCCATGTATCAATATATTTTTTTAAAACTGCAAACATTTTTTTATTATTTTTAAAGTTGGATAGTTAAAGTTACTAGAACAGCAACCCAAAACATTTTTCTACCTTGGCAACATCGATTTTTTACTGTCATATTATGTCACATTGATGCTGTCAGATGTCAAATAAAATAATAAATGACATATCAACAGCCAATGTAGTCATTTTAATAGAAATAAAAATGCAAAGGAATATCCCTTAACAGCCGGCAACCGCACAAAATGGATTTTCAGGATTTAATCAACAGTAAAAACTTGTAACATGTAACAAGCATTAGAATTTATTGATATACTCGGGAGAGTAAAATTAATAGTAAGACACTTTCATTTTAAAGCGAAAACATTAAGAAATACAGATAAAGAGCACCATTATTCGAGTTTTTAAATATTATTTTATTTATGTTTGCAGGGATTAATATTTTTTTTCTTTTTGGAAACCTTGTCCCAGCGGAGATCAATCTACGAGAAAAAAAAATATTATGGGTGTCGGAAAATAACGACTCCTTTCAACATTACTGTGATTTGGGTGGACAAAGTGTTGTGAAATCATTTTTGGTCATGTCAAATATGGCAAGTAAAATCTATTCAATAAACTCTTATTGAATAGATTTTATTTTGGTTATAGGGTTTGTTTACTTCTTTTTTTAGTTGTAGATTTTGTAAAACAAGAGGATTAAGCTACTTTTAATAATTTTATTAAGTGATAAACTAAACATATAAATTTTGTTCCTGTATCGCTAGTTTTAAAATAAATATCGTTTTCAAACAGATTAAGAGCCTACATTATTTCTACTTTTTGCCACCATGAGCGATATTATACCTTCGCACCCAGCGAATAGCTATTTTTGAAGGTACTAAGTATACTCAACATTATTGTGAAATTTTGTACACATTTGTTAGGGGTGCGGATGGACAAAGGGTACCTTTCAACCCAAAAAAAAAGAACTGTTCCCGAGGGATAGACAAAATACTATCCACGCAGATGAAGTCGCGGGCGTTCGCTAGTCTATAATAATTGAAACAAGTATGAAAGATAAATTAAAGGTAGTAAATCAAATTAATTAATTTCTGGTGCTTTAACTTTTGTATGTTCAGACTCGGGCAAGTACTCATTATTATACTATGCTCGTCTCTTAAACTCGCAAAATATTTGCTTAAATAGAATAGTCGTAATAAATCGTGAAAAACACTTTTATTTTCGTTTGAAGCCAAATAGTCAAAAGCAAACAATAATTACCGAATCTACTCGTACTGTGCTTGCTTGCAAAGATTCGTCAATCTAAACATTGAATGATATGAATAATGATGAAAAAACGACTAAGCTTAAGTGACTAGCTTAACTACCTATGACAACTTTAGTAAATTTATTTTATTCTTAAAGTTGTCTTAAAAAGTTGAATTTAAAGCCGTCGATTTGGACTTACGAATAACATTTATGAAAGAATGCCGTATCAATATTTATTTAAGCGTTACTTTTTACATTATTTGTTAAATAAATAGGTATAATCATTTTGACAAACTTGATTTCATCAATATAACATGCTGATGAGATTCAGCGTCAGGTATTTGTCAAAAGCCAATACGCTCACATACGTGGGTAGTTCTAACTACTAAACTAATGAAAGAAGTACATAAAAAGACACTGTGATCTATGGGAGAAACCGGTTAACTCCAAAATTGAGTTTTTTCAGTATGAGCGCTTAAAGTTCAATCACTTTACTACAAATCAGATATTATATGTCCTTTAGAAAATTGTACGAAATCAGAAAAAAAAATCTTAAAAATTCTCATACTTCTAATGAGATTGAACTGCTCCGGTGTTGACTAAACGAAAATTTTGTTTTTTAGTACATAACTTTTCTGGATTTAACAAAACATCGACTAAATTGGACTTAACAGGTAACTATCTCGCAGACATCTCACATCACAGCATTTTAACTGCTCCCTCTAAGTATTTGATGCTGACTGCACCACCCACGCTTGGGGAAAACAGGAGGAAATCCGTGATAACACATTTTTTCACAACTTACTTAATACACGGAAAAACTGCTCCATGGTTGAATGGTTAGCACTGTGAGTTTGGTGTCTATTAAACAATTTAGGAGAGAGTCTCGGGATTCCCGGACGATTCAATGTCGACTAACATTTTTTAAACTTAAATAGGTTCACTAATACATTAATACATACATTTAATTTAACTATGAAAAGCGATGTCGGGCGTGTGTTAACGTAACGTTAGACAAAATTAAATGTGCCTTTATTCAAAACTTTTGAATTAAAAGGTAATTGTTGAACCAGCTGATTTAGACGACATTTACATCCTTTCAGTAACATATTAATTAATAGAACGTCTTAATAAATACCACTGTATTATTTTTAAAACGAATAACTTGTACCTAATTCTTTGTTTGTACACATGTCTGTTGCAGAAAACATTGCAGAATAAAACTACATTTTCACTTGATTTAAAATATAGTACTATTTGGAACCAGTAAAACGGGCCCTTTATTTTGTAATATAGTTTTTCCTAAAAAAAAAATATAACTTGGTATAAAAGTATTTAAATTCTATTATTAAAGAACTTTAAGTAAATTTTACAAAGAAAAAAAAGAAATAATATTGTAATTTTTTATTTGAAGTGTTTATTTTATTACATTCGTTTCGTATTGCATTCCATTTCTCTCTCAAATTCTCACGTAAAGTTATTAGCAAAACATGTAGGTCACTTTATGAGGTAAGTATACCTAACATGTGTTTTGAACACAACATTTATTCTATTCAGAGAAAACATATTAGTTACGATGAGAATGCAGAATTATTTTGTATCTATCACAAGCTGGTTATATGGTAAAAAGTAATATGTATTTCTATGATTTTTCATGAAAGTTAAGTAAAATATACAACGTAAAGAAAAAAAACACTAACTGTGAAATACTTTTTTGCCAGAAAACGCGTACCTATAGTCTTAAAGAGCACTAGATAAGAATTGAGAAAAAAAAACATATTAATGCTTAGTTAGCTATGCAACTACTTATATAAAATATGCACGTGTAATTTTCCCATATTTACTTCAAATAATGACACAAAATCATGAACATAAACAGACTGATGATGGTAATCTATAAATCATTAAAAACACAAACAAATACTTGCCTCGATTTCGAAATTGCCGGATATCACTCGAATTACTACGATTGTCACACTGATATGAGACCGGAGATCGAATTGCAAATATTTGCGATTATTCTGTGCTTGCGTCGCGTCAAGCTCAATCAGGGTTAGGAGATCTACTGAATACTCACACACAAACACAACACACATCACAGGGCTGTTTCATTAACATGACAATTGAATATTACAATTACAATGCGGTATACGTTGCAGTGTTTAAAGTAGATTGACGTATTTTCTAGTTTCAAATTGGTTGAAGCAATGCCAAGTGGTTACAAATTGCGAGGCTGAATTTTTAGAAGCAATGAGGAGTGAGGAATTTCCTAATGTTAGGAGATAATTCCAAAGTAGGCTCAAACTATCGATTGTGCATTGTGTAACAACGTGGTCTAAAACTCGGTTCGACAGACTACCGAATTAAATTATTTTTTAATGAAGTAAGTATATTTCGAATGATTCATAAACAATAAATGAATTTAAGAATAAAATGAGTAATGTATTTTTAAAACGTAATTATCTGCTGACAAAAGGCTAACTTAGGAAAACTCATAACAATTTTGACTATAGGTACCTATAATATTTTTTAATATTTATGACATCAAATTTAAGGCTTTGCTTATCTTGCCTGCCCCACAATGATTGGCACTTTAACATTTAAGAGCAAAGAATTGTTATGGTAAAATCTTACTAGGTACTCTGTTATTTTTTTTAATCTGTCATTACAAGACTTCAAAATGTTCATATTTAGACTTTTCAAGTATGAACACGCGAAAAACTAGTTGTTTTTTCTTGCGAATTTTAAAGGATTCAACAAGGAAGAGGTAGGTATGGTTTTTTTAATGATTTCGACTGATGGTGAGATTGACCGCGATATTACGAACCGGATTAACGCAGGGTGGATGAAATAGTGACAGGCTACGGGAGTGACATTTACAAGTGACCCGCGGATGCCACCAAAATTTATAAGTCCATAATAAGGCCAGTAGTCAGTCATGTATGGATCAGAATGTTGGGCTATGAAGAAGATGGATGAAAGAAAATTACATGTAGCAGAGATGCAAATGCTGAGGTGGATGTGGGGTATTACACGGATGGATAAAATTAGGAATAGTATGTAAAAGTAAGTTTGTACAAGTGATAGAAAAGTTGAAAGGGTCTGGCTCGGTATGGGCATATTATGAGAAGATGAAAGACATGTTACAAGAAGATTAATGGATATGAATGTTGAGGATTGGAAAGTAAGAGGAAGACCGCAGAAAAGATGGATGGATTGTTTGCGGAATGATATGAATGTAAAGAGAGTCGATGAGGAGATGACAAGTGACAGGAAGAAATGGAAGAGAAGGACGCACTGCACTGACCCCAAATAAATTGGGATAAGGGTAGGGGGACGATGATAACTTTCATATATAGAGGTACGAAACCTTTGAACCTAATTTATTTAGCTCAATCAACATTGTATCTATAGGGATACGTCTTGTATATGAGTAACATTGTTATTAATGACAAACTTACTAACTAAATCATTTCTAAAGATGATTCTCATTTATTACTTAGGTAATATAAATTGCTGTTCTTACGTTTTCTTTGTGCAATTAACATCTTCAAGTCTTCAAGCATGTGTAAACTATTAAAAATATTATTGTCGAGTTACAATGTTTCTTACTATATTTTATTTAACTCAGTATCTATCTACTGATAATTATTTTACTAATAAACCAGAGACCCCACTTCAAAAACAGTAAAGACACTTCTTTTTATTTTTAGGCACTTATTAGATATTAGTACTACATTTAGGCCAGTTCCTCAGTTTTCAGATAAGCTCCAATTAACGCACTTATGCATGTCTATCAGCCATTTTTGATGTCCCCACTGCTGGGGCACAGGCCTTCCTTATGGGTGGTAAGGAGGATGGGCCATAACCCACCACGCGGGCCCAATGCGGATTGGTGGGTGTTTACGACTGCAAATGCAGCCGGGACCAACGGCTAAACATGCCTTCCGAAGCACGGAGCTCGAGATAATAAATTTTTGGTCACCCATCCCATGACCGACCCTTGCGAACGTTGCTTAACTTCCGCAATCGCTGGGCCAGGCGCTAAACCACTGCGCCACCGAGCTCCTCACTTATGCACTCACGCACTTATGCATAATTTCATAGAAATTAAATTTCATTTTCTAAATTAAATCTTAAGATTGGTGCTACCCGGAATGGAACTAAGGAGTAGAAAAAAACATAAGTAAGTCGAATATTTAACATATTTTATAATAAAAAATATAACAATTCAGTAAAAATTATATTAAATAATCAATCTATTGTAAGAGCCGATAAAGACACATTGTTGGATTCGTCTCTTTTGTTTTTGGTTTCATTTTCTGTTTGTAATTTCCACGGGTCGTTTTTCAAGAAGAACTCCCTGAAACAAAAAGAAAATTAGCATTAAATAATTTTTAATATAGGGTCCTTCTTAAATAGTGCACAAAATTTTGATACAAAATTTTCAAGAAAAAAAAACAGCTGTTCCATACATTTTGATCTATTCGATTTTAAATTTTCTATGGAACAGCTGATTTTTTTTTCTCGATTTCAATGTTGGTTTGTTTGTATGCATGAGTACATTGACCCCTTAAAATTTTGTGCACTATTTAAGAAGCACCTTATATATTGATTGCGGGCTATCTTTACTTAATAATCATCAAATTCAATTCCCCAATTGGGTATATAACTTAACAGGGCTGATTTTTTAATGCCTAGATAGAGCTTTATCCGTTTGATAGCGTATTATACTGCCAAATGGAAAATGCTTGTCATTCATTTGACTGTCACATTTTTAAATGACTTTAAATAGATTTGGTTAATATTTAAACTGACTGATAACTGTTATCTGAGGATTGAAAAATCAGCCCTAAGTAGATAAATATCGTAACTTAAAACGAGATAAAAGCTTGCCGATTGATGACAAAAAAGTAAGAAATAATGTTCAGCCAGTGATGAGTACAGAATATCAAATTCATTTTGCGTCTTAACTAGATGTCAGGAGTAGGTAAGTAAGATGAAGATCTATTTAAATATGACTGAAGTTATGCAAATTACAAACATATAGTAATTAAACTCTGGCTTATGAACTATTCTAATCGCCGAGTCGCCTAAACAAAGGCAGTTTCTCCAGCTAACACTAATCAAAAACAAACATTTAGAATAAATACCAGGGGCCTAATCGCGCTAATTTTCAACGATAAAACCAAAGCTAAATCGTCACCGTTTCAGTTTCGTTTACAGAAAAATACTCGCTTTAGTTTTGTTAAAATTGTTGGATACTCTGCGTAAGGAGTCTAGGATTACAATCTGGGACAATTTAAGTGAAAATTATGAAGCTAAACCAAAGATAATGACAACGTAACGTTTTTGGTGTTATCGTTCAGGGGGCCAGTTACGAAAATAACATACGCAATTAAGGGTAATAACAACAGAATAGGTAGTTTGAGGAAAATAAACGTTTCACTGGGTTATTTTTACCCGACTGCAAAGAAAGGGTTATGTGTTTCGCGCGTATCTTGTAAGTAAGTTTGTATGTATGTTTGTATGTAATATTCTTTATTGTGTTACTAAGGCTTATAATTTATGAAATTGCTCTTTAATCTAGTTCTTAACATCGGAAGAACAAAGAGATATTGAAAGTCACTAGCTATGTACTAAGATAAACCACTTTTATTGTTCTTGTGCACTCAATAATTATGTGCTGAGTTGACCCTAATGATAGGTGGTAGAATAAACAGACGATTATAAAGATTGCCATAAAACAACGATTAATACAGTCCGCAACGAAAGTCGCTTAACATCTTAGTACTTTGTCACAGCAACTTTTTTGACAGATGTCCCACGGTTTGAAACATTAATCAATAAAGTTGCTATGAGAAAGTACTAAAGTGTTAAATGACTTTCGTTGCTGACCGTACATCAACAGAAAGGTTATTATTACATTATATTCCTTACTAGCCACCGCCCGCGACTTCGTCTGTGTGGATAGACGACCTCGTCTTCGTTTTTTAGCTATCCCTCGGGAACAGTCCTTTTTTCGGGATGAAAGATACTCTATGTCCTCCTCTGTAACCCTGACAATGAGTATGCAAAATTTCATGATGATCGGTTCAGTAGTAAGACGTGAAGGCGTAACAAATAAACAAACGGACTTTCGCATTTATTTTTATTCACTCGTTTTATTTCATTTAATTTATCTAGAAGACCAACAGTCTATTATGACATTATAATGTAATATACCTACTACGAAAATAACTACAAATGGCCATGGCTAATTTATAGGTCCTCAATTCTAGCACAGAATAGATAATAGTACTAGCGTACAGAAGTTGCACTCCGCAAAATCGTTTAAATAAATTGCGACTCTTGCTCCTACACAATAAAGTACAATTCAGGTCGCACAGCGCTCCCTTTGCTCCAAAACATTCACTTAGTAGTTGCCTCTCTTTCTATCGCGTAGGTCTTATCTTTTCTGATGTGTATGAAATTTGTCCACTCAGAGGACGCCGAGCGCTTCAGACTCGCGCGCGGAGTGACAGAGCCCTGATTCTAGTTAATTTAAATTACTAAAAATAGCATTCATTCGAAAAGTTATTGTTTTACATATAAGAAATTGCCTACTACAAAAAAGAGTGACAAATATCGGACTATGTTAATATAATTAAATTAAATAAATACCTAAATAAAAATATAAACACTACTTTTTGGACCATTAATTTCCATGGATTCTCTACCCTCGCCACTGATACTGTACTTAATTATAGTTTCCAAAAATTCCACTAAAGGAAGGAAGAAAGACAGGGGGAGATAAGGGAAAATGGTCAAAAATGGAAAAGATTAAATCGAAAGGGCAGATACCATTTCCTATGTAAGCAATGGAAAAAAACTAAAGTAGACGTAATAAAAAAATGGCTGGTCGTAGCGTAGTGTCCAAAGTCAATATTTATTTAAGCTTATTAGTCAATTGCGGTGCTGTCTAATATGTGTTGTGTACCTACCACAGACACGTCTCTCCAATCAAATCAAAAATTCTTTGATTTTTTTGGAAACTACCACACTTTTCATACAAAAGACTTCAACGCACTCGTATATCAGCTCTAATATTATAAGAGGTAAAAGTTTGTAAATTTTGATGTAGGAGGTAAACGTGTATGAAACAATATGAAAATTTTGAATATTAGTAACGACTATTTCCAGATTTTGACGTGAGTTCGATGAACGTCTTACTCTGAGGTAAGGGTCCCCCCCTATATACATATTTTCCCAAATATGTATATGTACTTTGACAAGCCTGCGGCGGCGCCTTACACATTAACGTCATGTCGACGTGTAGCTTACTTTTCTGCCTACATAAATATAAATAAATAACCCCACCCCCCTCAGGATGTTTACGTAACAACTCTCGCGACTTCATGGAATAATATACATTTTAATTCTCTTGGAGAGAACTACCGAGAAAATAAAAAAGACAGCAATCGGAGACGCCTCCAGCTCCGTCCAGACGATCCCAAAGACGGAGTTCAGCACAGACTATAATTTAATAGGAAGAGCTGGTGAATTATAAATTGATATTTTATTGATTCAGATGTATTTGAACGTTTATTTTTTACTTGATTATATCATTTTAAAATCTGTTGATGTAACTTTGATATCATATTATTTTTTTACTTTCGATTTTGATGAGGACAGGTTCGCCTAAGAGCCTAAATTCGATAAATAAAAAAATTGTATTTCTAAGGGTTAAATTTCACCAAATTAATTTCAAAACTTCATAAACTTTCCAGGAAAGTATATTCAGCTTTGCTGTACAATTTATATAATTTATATTTAATTACTAGTTTCATTGTGATTCCTTGGAAATCATCAAATTCACGAAAAAATCTAGCGGTAGTAGCCCGACTTCTGCCCACTTAATTTTTTCCTTTACTATGGGCTATGGCTGCAATAGGGATGTTGACTAATGAATAAAATAACGAAATACTAATAAAAATCGTAAACATATTAAACTTTTAGAGTAGCTTGTATACCTCTTGGTTTTATATATTGCATATTATTTGTTTTATGACCCTTCAAAGTTGGGTGGACAAGTCCATTTAAAAAGTATACAATTTATTAAAATAAATGATACCTTTAATTAGTCCGTAAAATGTATAGCAAATTCGTCGAAGAAACCATTTTGATAAACACAATATTTAATATAGCTGCTGAACAAATTTCCTATGCGTTGCATACAAACCAGCACGGCGTGACGTCATAACGTGCAAGCCATTAGTATGGAGCGTTTTTGATCGAGTCCATTTGTGTGCATTTCACACTGTGATATCTCGGGCAGTTTTCATGCTAGCGAATTAATTCTTTTACCAATGTTTCTTTTTTGAGAGGTAATTTATGTAACATAAAATAAAAAAAATAGTCGACATCCCTGTTCTTAATAATAAAATTGACTTGTTTATAAGAATAAGAATATCTTTGTTTTAATTCAAATGTGGACATATCTTTTGATTGGTTAAGTACGAAAACTTAAAATTCATTCTATGACTCAATGAATTTAAAGTTCTTGGTTATGTAGCTCTATTTTTTCACAGCTCTAAGGGACCATAAGCATTTCAGTATTCGGTATTATTTTAAACTTACTGAGAAAGAAGGACAAGATTCGGTTTTTCATTTTTTGGGTAGGTACAAGACCCTGTTAACATTAAAGGAGACCCGGCCTTTTATGCTAAAGTGGTATACTTTTTAATCTGCTTTTAATTTTTATTCTCTGCACTTTTCACTTATTAGTCTGTGGTACCTGTCAACCAAATGACAGATCAATGCCAAATTGGAAGTCAAATTGACATTTAATTTTTTTAATTTCGAAAAAGGAAACTAATTATGTTTTATGAAGCCACGCGTTTACATTAATTTCATAGTGACTTTTCTACCCTCTGAAAATTGAATATAGATAACCGAACGTTTTCAATGACTCGTTGTTTCTGTAGTGTTTTCATTTCAAAAAATATTTATAATGAAATAACTTTTTTTCTATATGCTTATATACCGCAGAACTTGATCAATGTAGCAAATTGACTTTATTTCGTGTACGATTAAGACAAGTTACATATTTTTTCTATGGCGTGTGCCGCTTCTCCTTTTTAGAAACTATACCTTTTGCTAACGATTTTTTCAACGAATTTCTTCATATGATCATCCATTTTGCCACGAGTGCCTCCCAAGTCTTCAGGCAGCTCCTCCTTCGAGAAGTAATTAAAAAGGGTGTCAGAGTTCGGTGTGTGGAAGTGCATCTGAAATAAAAAATAAATAAATAAAATAAAAATATGTAAGTAAATAAAAAAACCAATAACGCTGGCTGGCTTGCAGCTTACTCGTAAGAGTAGGATATTCTAGAAAAAAATCGACGCATGCCACTTTGACACCATAGCTCAGTTGGAAGAGCATTGGATTGAACTACCAAAGGTCGCGGGTTCGATTTCCGCCTGAGAATATGATCTGGTGACGACTGACGAGTATTTTTTTTCTAGGACATACTTTATATTATTTATTTTTATTTAGTATTGTATAAGAAAAAAATAATTTAGGATTTGATATTACTACGTTAACACAGCTTCAGAAGGCACGTTGAGCCGTTGTTGGTCCCAGCTGCATTTGCAGGCCAATCCGCATTGGGCCCTCGTGGGTATGGACCATCCCCCAGCCTCCTTATCCGTCCATAAGTAAGGCTTGTGCCCTAGCATTTCACTTTACTATTGTTAACTATATTACTACATAACGTTAAATGATGATGATGCTCATGATGATGAAATATGAACCCCATAATACTTACCCATAACTTTTTGGTTGAACAAAGTAATCTAGAGCAGCAGATTTTCCTTTATTAATTTATTGCTGCTTTTATATTTCAATTGTAAGCTACCTACGTAATAATTTTGTAATGTATGGTTGTGCAAATAAATCATTCATTCATTCATTAAACAACTAGCGACCGTCCTCGACTTCGTCTGCGTGGAATGTTTTTTGCTATCCCTCGGGAACGAAACATTTTTTCGGGATTTTTTACCTTACGTCTTTCTCTGTACCCCTGACAACGTGTATGCAAAATTTCATGATGATCGGTTGAGTAGGTAAGACGTGAAGGCGAAACAAACAAACAAATTATGTTTATTGTTTGACAATACAGCATTATATTAAATGATAGTTTAGTTACCTACCATTTCTGTTATTTCTTTACTTAGGAACGGCTTTATCCAACTGAATACTCTGTCTACGAAAGGTGGAGCATTCACTACATGTATTGCTTTCAATCTAACTGGTAACGCCTCCTGTAACAATAAAACAAAGAAAACTAAATAAATCATTTTTAAATAATACTGAATAATTATACTAGAAAAAAATCGACTCGTCACCCAGACCATTTTCTCAGGCGGGAATCGATCCCGCGACCTTTGGAAGTCCGGTCCAATAGTCTTCCAACTGAGCCGCCGTTATTTTTTAAGTATATATCTAAAAATGAAATGGGGAAGTCAGGCCACGTAAATGAACAACTTTTACTAAAATCAGCTGTTCCATAGAAAAGTACAACATCGACTCGTCTATAATGTATGGAGCAGCTAATTTTTTTTCGCGATTCCGTGGTTGGTCCCATTGTAAAAGTTGTTTATTTACGTGGTCTGAAATCCCCCTTTCATTTTTAGATATACTTAAAAATTAACAGTGTAAATAGATAGACAGATAGTGGCATCGTCGAAACTTTTCTAGTACCATTTGGAAGTAGCCTCTTGGCAGTTGCGGTTTCAGGAATGTCACGTTGTCGTCGCAAAGGTGCGGTATATCCTACTCTTTCGCTGCCACCCCGCGTTATTTTTTTCTAGTATTAGAGGTTAAGGCGGTTGTATGACCGAAAGTGGCGCCCTCAGAGGTTTTTATTTAATAAGTTATTAATAGAAAAAGATTTCAATAATGTTTATCGTGGAGATTTTAGGGCCCATGGTCTAGTATTTTTAGAAGGTATGCCCTCGTAGTCAATCGTAGAAGTAGATAGCAAATGTGTCAAAAACGGCCACTTTTAGCAGTTTTGCTATCTACTTCTAGCAGTGACTACGAGGGAATGTAACGATACCGTCTAAAAATACTGCATCATCCATATTACTTAAGTCATTAGGAAGGAACTGGTACTTATAATACAGGCTCGGCCTAGTTTAAGTATCAGTACACTGTATACTACCTACTCATTAATATGTAATAAAATAAATCAGCAATCAACATCATACTTACCAAACTGTAATGTAACATAATTTTAAGTTCAAAGTTTTAGTGGTTCATGTCTCCTGACAATCACTGCCGCACACTATTATGACCAGTATAACACATTGTTTAGTGCTCATTTTTCTACTATACGTTCGCCGCGCTGGCTGTTGTTGGTGGCTGTTATGTGTGTGTGTCCGTGGCGTGGTGTAGTAACAAGTTTGCGGCAGCGACCGATATTATTGTAAAAATTGTCATATTACCCCCCGTTCAACATTATTTTGCTGATAATTTGATACGTTTGTCGTAATCATAAGGTATGCAAATTGTATTTTCATTATTTCTACTCAATAAACTATTTTGATTTGATTTGATTTTGAAATACTAGACTGTGGGCCCTAAAATCTCCACGATAAACATTTTTAAAATTGTGTATTAGAATTATAATATTAAATATAATTCACCGCCGCGCCACTTTCGCTCTGGGTATCACCTTAATAAAAAGCACTTTCATTGTATTTAACACATTTGTGCACTGTACACATGTTTAAGGTTTTATTGACAAACGATAAAAAAATATTTTTTTCGAATTTCAATTTCAATGAAGTCTATTTTTACCACTGACCTCACTGACGTCCATTAAACAAGTGCCGATTTGAAATTTTTGAAAATCGCCATATTGGCGCTGAGAGCAGCTTAGATTCTACTACTAGTGATTGTACTTGGAACTTATTTTAGTTCCAAGTACTCTCACTACTGCCATAGTAGAATCTATTGCTCTCAGCGCCAATATGGCGATTTTCAAATCGGATCAAACGATTGGTGACGTTCGCCTGTCCAGCGTACTTGTTTAATGGAGGTCAGTGATTTTGACCATAAGCCATAGAGTAAGATAAATAAAATAGGGGCACAATACATAAGCCAGTGATTTGTCATAAACAATATAAGATAATAACTTGATATTTATCTCTGACGATTAGATCTACAACAATAGGAAACAATATTGCATTGTGATGGCGACAATCAGAGTGTAACGAAGTCAAAATATTACAAAATAACATAGAAAAAGGTTGGATATTACCACAATACAGAAGAGCCATACAGAATAAAGTGCGGATTTCTGTGCACGTACATTATTACACACAATAGGCATTACGTACATACAGGGGTACGTATCAGAATGTCTAAAGTTAGAATGTCTAAACTTAAAATGGCAAAGTTCAAAATGTCAAAAATTTGAATGTCTAACGATTAAAATGTCGAAAGTTCAAAATATCAAAAACGAAAATGTCAAGCGGTCAGATAGTCCAAACTAAAAATGTCTAAGTTCAAATGATCAAAACTTAAAATGTCTAATAGTCAAAATACATATAATGACGTAAAGAATTTACTTATGCCTTTCTTTCATTTAGGTACCTAATTAATTAGGTAAAATAATTGCGTGTTAACCTCTGTGTCTCCGCCGCACATCACAATAGCCACGCCGCTTCCTGATTCGGTAGCCGGTGCCAGTCACTGATTAAGTAGCCGCCGAACAAAATCCACCAATTGAGTTTGAAATAATTTTTTTTCTGGCGCTTCGCCGGCCGCTGCCGCGGCACGCTCGCTTCGCTCGCTCGGCTCGCGCGCTGGGTTCATGTCAACCTAACATGCTCGTCGCTACGCTCCTCGCACCTATCTCGTGACCTATGGTCTACGGTTTCTAAGTCCCAGTAGACTAAATTTGCTATAAAGCATTTTAGGCGAAGCCCAAAGACCTCCACATACTCAATTAACCTCAAAGAAGGCGATTCGTTTTAAGATCCAACCCAATTCAAATAAATCATTGTGATCTTTAGACTTAATGACCATTGATATTTCAACTCGTCAAGTATTTGATACTTTTGATACTTTGAATTTTGCTATTTTGAAGTTAAACATAATGATTTTCGACATTTTAAACCATTTGAATTTTGATTTTTGACATTTTAAGTTTAGACATTCTAACTTTAGACATTCTGATACGTACCCACATACAGGCACTCTCACACCACTGTATGGATCAGTTCATGTCCAGGGTTGCCTTGCCATGCCACCCGTATTTTATAATAAAGTATATACTTTATTATGGGGTAATTTTATAATACTTTATGAGGAAAATAAAGTTGGTACCTGAAAATACTTTATTCACATGGTTTGTTTAAATATTGCCATAAGTAATAAAAAGTATGTTTTAAGGACTCACTCGTAAAGTAAAAAGAGTTTAAAAATAAATAATACTTTATTTCCATACAATGTACTCAACCTTTAGCAACCAATATTACTTTATTAGTCCAAAACAAGGGTGGCAACCTTAGCAGGGCCTAGTACTTGTTGCATGGTCTGTGGCAGGGCCCTATTTGATATAGTAACAATTTGGTTAACATTGCGGTGTTCATAAAAACAATAGGATTGACGTGACGGTAATTTAGAAATTCTAGATAGAGGCGCCACACCGCCGCCGGCTGTTTTGGGCCCTATTTAGTAGATGTGACAATTTGTCACGTCCTCTCATGACTATTTTATATCGCGTCAACCAATTTAAAAATAGAACAAACTACACTACTCATTAGTTTGTTCTATTTTTAAATTGGTTGACGCAATGGATATAAAATAGTCATGAGAGGACGTGACAAATTGTCACATCTACTAAATAGGGCCCAAAACAGCCGGCGGCGGTGTGGCGCCTCTATCTAGAATTTCTAAATTACCGTCACGTCAATCCTATTGTTTTTATGAAATAAATGCAGGTCTACTTTTGTATAACAAGCTGTTTCCGATACCATGGCATTGAGAGTACAGTTGAGAGACAGACAGTAAAAAAATCACAGATTTTACAGCCCCCGCAAGAATCGAAGCATTGAAAATGAACCCAATAATTTACGAAAAACCAATATCAAAACAAATGCAAAATCCTATTATATTTTTAAAGTTACCTAGGTATTACCTTCCAAAAAAGTTACCAGTAGATTTTCAAAATTCACACGTTCACACGTGTCTCGATAAATTCCTCAACTTTTGGTACTATTCCCATCTCGATTCTTCCAAAATCCTCGGAGATATGGCCAAAAATACGTATTAAGGCGATTTGCATCTGATAACCATTTTCAATGGTAAAAAATATTTACAAACCTCTATCAAAAGTTTAAAAACGTAAAAAACACAAAGTTATGCAACCGACGTATGTAGGTAATAATTTTTTACTTTTGTTATTAAACAGGATGTGATAAAAACGGCAAAACGTATTTATTTATGCATTTAAAAAAATCTTCATTCTAATTTGAACCTAAGCAAGTTGGTTATAGAGTTTTGGAAGGTGGATTGAGGTTCTAAATAATTATCGTGTCGTGATGTCTCATAAAAAACAAGGTCAAATCGCAGTTGGTAAACTATGATACTTTTAGGATGCACAATCACAATATTATGAAGGTATACCAAGACGTACGGTATTAAGTATACCTACCTATATTATTGTCTGCGTGGTTGTTTCTATTTTTAAAACAGAAGCATGATGTTTTAGCGTTTTTTTATGTACAACAAGATAGTGCTTGGCCTTCACCTCACCTGATGTTAAGTAAAGATAAGGCCAAAGGTGGAAGCGCACTATTGGCAGGGCTCTGTCACTCCGCGCGCGGGTCTGAACCGCTCAGCGACCTCTGAGAGCTACGAACAAAGATCTGAGAGGACAAATTTCATACATCAGAAAAGATAAGACCTACGCGATAGATAGAGAGGCAACTACTAAGTGAATGTTTTGGAGCGAAGGGTGAATTGCACCTTATTGTGTTGGAGCAAGAGTCGCAATTTATTTGAACGTTTTTTCGGAGTGCAACTTCTTTACGCTAGTATGTACTATTATCTATTCTGTGCTATAGGTACCCGGAATTCTCGTCACTGAGGTTGAAGAACTGGCTATTCTCTAACTGCCGAAACACAACAAATTTTAAATTGTAGTTATGGCATCAGACTTAGGTAAGATGGTGGTAGCTAGCCAGGCGGAGTTGAAATAAGCTCTACCACCATTACCCCCCTCCTGGGAATCGAACCTGCGTTTTACACGGTTGGACGAACCACTAGACCACAGAGGTGGTTAGCTAACGTATGTCGAGATCAGATTTTTTTTATTAATAGCCAAACAAACCTGTTGGTATTTCATCATCTTCCTTGCTAACGAAAAGCTAAATTTGGTATAGAAGAATTTCAACGATATGATATCCCTGGTATCAGTCATTAGTATGTCTTCGTCTTCGAGCTCGTCGTCGAACTGAAGCCACATGTCGGTGGTGATGAAGAACATCTTGGCGTCTTGGAACGTGTCGAAGTTCTGCAGACCTGGGTCGTCCAATTTCCAGATCCAGAGCTTTCTGTTGCCTGACAGCATGAATTGGGTTTGTTTGCTGTAATTGTAAATAATTTTATTTTTTTAAATATTGCTCTTTATGATGTCCAGTACTTAAAATAAATTTAAAGAAACACGCGACGTTTTAATGCTGGGACTGGAAAAGAGTGTAGTCACCTGGATTTTTATCTACGAACTCTTTGGTTTTTATAGAGTCTAGGTTCATAGTGTTTAATGTAGGCTCGCTGTCTAAAACCAAGGTTGTTATTGGAAGGACCTATTTACTTACATACCTAGCGTGGAAGTTTTCATCGCATTATAATAGTTTATCTTTTGCTTTCCTCAATTTAGGAGTCGCAGTCGCAAGATAGGGTAGAACAGTCACCCCAGATTTTGCGTACTTCGTAAATCATTTCTTCATCAGGCAGGTCTACGTGATGAAGAACTGAGTTCGACATAACTTATTAACACCTTCGTACTTGTACTATTATGTATTCTGTGCCTTCGTAGAAACTACGTCAATAGGCGGGGTATCGAATGGTTTGAAAAGTGACACTACGGCGTCACGAGCCGCGTTCCTACCGGTGCGCGCTACCACGCACCGCACCGAGCCGCACGAGGGCGAGCACGGGCGCACAGGAGCAAACGCGTCGTCGCGCGTCGTTTCCCACGGTGTGTCGGTACGTTAGTACTATTATATATTCTGTGGTGTCGGTCTTGTCTGGTGCGCTCTCGTGCGTCTCCAGACGCACCAGTGGGAACGCACCTTTATGACGTTGTGAGTTGTTTGGATAATGGTAAAATGGTAAAATTTCTGTATAAAAGGTACTTACCCTATGTTCTTCTCTGTACCCCTGACAAAGTGTATGTAAAATTTCATGATGATCGGTTCAGTAGTTAAGACGTGAAGGTGTAACAAACAAACAAACGGACTTTCGCATTTATAATACTACTAAGGATAACAATTACTAACTTACAGGAATGTGAACATCTTCTGGACGTGCGGCGCCAGCGGGTCCCTGTCACTCAGCAGGTCGGGACACTGCTCCCTCACTGATACGAACACCTTAAAAGCATTCTTCGTCCTCTCCAAGTCGTAGTGGCAGCCATGGAGGAACCGCCTAAGGACTTTGTCATCTGGAACACATTTATTGGAAGTTACATAGATATCGCTCTGGGGGCTTACAATCAGCAAATAAGAAACCGTTCAGTTCAAGAGCAGGCTTTAAACAGGACTGCTTAAGGCCTGCTTTCATACTAACCTTTGAGGTCATAGTACGAAAAAGTAAGGCAGTTCAATATAAGCCCTGCTCTATGAGCTCATAGTAAGGCCCCTGATTCCTGGAAAGTATAGCTAAGTTATGTGCTTCGTATATGAAACTAATTCCTGATACTCAAACAATGGTAGTTTAAAATAACTACTTTGCACACGTACAACTATAGGTAGGCAATGCAGTCCTAGGCCCATATTTATACACCGCTCTCAACGTCGAGAGCTATTTTGAGATCATACTTGAGAATGTTGTTCCTAGAGCATCTCAAGTATTAAGTACCTAAGGATAGGCTCTCAACGTTGAGAGCGGTTTATAAACGGACCTAAAAATTTTGCTTTGCAGCGCTAGTTTTTGATTGTGTTGTGAATCACGCCCTTTATGCAATGATTATGAAAAAAACTGTCAAGTAATGCCAATTGAAACTCTATCTATAGCTTTGTCCTCGGCAAATTACACACAACATACTAACATTTAATTTAATTCCATATTGTTATGGTCTTGAAAAACTAGAAAAATAAAAAAAGCTGCATCACTTCCTGCTACGGCAACTGATTTTTGAAATAGAAATAGAAATTTATTTATTGCATGAATGTGGTATTACAGGAACTTAATTACATTATGTACAATGCACATTCGCCCAGATAGGCATGCAACATATTAAAAATAAAATAAACTAATAGGTATATAATTCTGATTCCAATAATAATATATAAATTAATCATGTCAATATCATATGTTACATTCACTAATTCAAATATTCATTTAAATTATAGAAACATTTTTCTATTAGCCACTTACGTAGACTAATTATGAACAAATTAGAGGGCAGTTGTCTTATCGCTACAGGGATGTGATTATAGACTTTGATTGACATGATGTAACAATTTTTACCATAAAAAGCACTTTTATGTTGTGGAAGTAACACGCGATGCAAGTCTCTAGGGCGGAGTCTCGGATTTACTCTATCGGTTGGCGGGAAAAGTTCTGGGTTATTCCTAACAAACGCTCCTATTTGTAGGATATATAGTCCCGTTAAAGTTAATATTCCCAGATCTACGAATAAGGGCCGACAAGATTCTAGAGGACCGACACCACAAATCGACCGTACGCATTTCTTTTGAAGGACGAAAGCTCTTTTTACATCTGGAGAATTCCCCCATAATATGAGACCGTATCTCAATATTGACGAGACGTATCCATGATACGCAGTCAAAGCTACCTTTTTTCCAGCTATATTTCTCAGTCGTTTGAGCGCATAGACGTATTTGCTCAATCTATTGCATATGTCTTTTACGTGAGATTTCCAATTACAGAAACGGTCGAGCATAATACCTAGAAACCTAGTTTCGTTCATTTCTTCCAATTCATGACCCTGGCAAATAATTTTTGGTTTCAGACGAATTGTCTGGTAATTTGAAAACTGAACGAAGGTCGTTTTGGAGGTGTTAACACTAAGCCCATTCTGATCAAGCCATTTGCATACTCCTTCTACAGTGGCATTAAGTGCAGCGTATAATTGTATGATGATTTCTCTGAGAATGTTAGTTTCGCAAGTTAACTAATTTACTAGGTACCTAGTCATATTTCATTGAAATACTTATTTTTAATTTAACCAGAAGATAGTGCTATCCAGGAACTGTGAAGCAGAATCAACACACAGAACTCTGAAAAGTGTAGGTACTAAGTAGGTACCTATATCCTTAACCTTACAATTGAACAGAGGGCCTATTACAAAAAAGCATCACGATAAGCGTACGATGTTCGTCCCACTCCGTGGCACTATTGACTTATGAATAAGGTTCAATATCAAGTAAATTAAACGACGAATTGCGTCCGAGTATCGTGATTCTTGTTTGTAATAGGCCCCCAGATTTTAAGCTTACCATCTCTTATTTCATAATAATTATTATTATGTGTCTTTGTGGCTTGTACTATTATGTATTCTGTGGTTGTGGTCCCAAATTTAAACGCCTCTGTGGTCTAGTGGTTCGCCCACCCGTGTAAGACGCAGGGGTCCCGGGTTCGATTCCCAGGGGGTACAATTTGTACTCGGTTTGGTTGGTGGTAGGGCTTGTTACAAGTCCGCCTGGCTAGTTACCACCATCTTACCTAAGTCTGACCAGTCTGACGCCATAACAGCAATTTGAAAATTGTTGTGTTCCGGCAGTTAGAGGTAAGATAGCCAGTTCCTCAGTGATGAGGATTCCGGGAGTAGTGCGCTTCCACCTTCGGCCTCATCGTCACTTAACATCAGGTGAGGTGAAGGCCAAGCACTATCCCGTTGTGGATAAAAAAAATCATCATTTTAATATTTATTTCGATGAATACAAACCATAGTACACCTACTTTACGTTTTATATCGCCAAGAAGACAAAACAAATCTACACTCGATCTACCTGTATAAATCTGATACAGGCAGATATGCAACCGATCCGGCTAACCTTGACCAGTCGGTTACAATTGCCATTTGAATAAATCTATAGTTGAGTTATTCTAAGACTGGTTAATGTGGTTTTACACGGATCGACTTGGCAGCGACTCGCTGGTTAATTTTAGTTAATTTATTGAGAAAATAGCTTGTAAGTAAGCTAGGGCAGCGCCACATTCGGTGTAGGATGCACCTTAAGCCACAGATTGTGGTTGTGGCACCTTAAGCCCTCAAGTGGCGCCCTCATCTTAATTAAATTGATTGCTCGCTAAGCACATAATGTTTGCAAATTTTAATAAAACATGTTTGTATAAAAATCACGAACAACCCCAATCACCAACAACACGTCGTACAAGCGAAGTGCTAACTAAAATCCTTACCTAAATGATTGGGCAGTTCTGGTTGCAAGTTTATCCATTCCCTGAACTGTTTCAGCAGCTCTTCTATCTCTTCAGGAGTTTTTTCAGCCATATTTCAGCACGCGGGCTGTAATGAAGGAGATGAAATTAGTACCTACCACGGTAACAAAATCATTGAACTTTGATTTTTTTATTAATGTTTCAAACTGTGAGACATATTTTGTGAAAAAAGTTACTATGACACAGTACTTAAGTGTTCAGGCTATATATTTATAGATACGGATATTCACTTTATAATTGTGTAGGTTCGTTTGCTTAGGTATTATCCTGTTCCCGTGAATATTTCCAAAAATAACATTGCCTTTCTAACTAAGGAAAAAAAATATACCGTCGACTTGAGAACCTCCTTTTTTTGAAGTCGGGGTCGGGTATACTACTATATACTAGAGTAGTGTAGCTCATTAAATATTTTTTTTCCTTTATTTTTTATTCGTGTTTAATCAACATTATTATAAATAAATGCGTGCTAACTAAATTATTTTTCAACACACTTGCTCGTAAAGTGAGCCTTAATACATCGCTTTTAGGACCATAAACCGAGCTATAACAAACGCGTGCAATAATATATAAAACACTAGTACGTAATAGAATTAACCCTACAAAGTTAAATTAGTACCTTAATGCAAGTTCTATGCGAGTAAACAGAGCATTCCCAATTTAGCCGGGTAATACAGTTATTTTTTTTAGTAACAACATAGAGGTTTTACGCTGCTGAAAATTCATATACATTTTTGGAATAAATAAATGTGTGAGTCCTTAATTAAGTCAATCAAATATTTATTATTATCAAATTAATCATAATTCACAATATTTTGTTATAAAATATTAAAATATTTGCATATTATCACTTAAAATTATAATTTTGAAGAGGCTGTATGCCTACACCCCTTTGTTCGCAAAATATTCTTGCGTTGGGCGTGTGAAAAAAACAAAAAAAAAACCTGCGCGCCTTTTTTCATCATAATTATCGTATTTTGTTTTTGTCGTATTTGTTGCTGTGTGGTAAATTACTTTGTTTTTTCCTCGCAAATGTGTTGAAAAACGTCGTATGAAACTCGTGAGCTCTTGCTTATTGCACACTCGGCTGAGTTGTCTCATAATGTACTATTAAGACGTTCTCATATTCAAGGACCATGTAAGTTAAAGAAAGACTCGAAAGTTTCCGGAAATCCTTCATCCATTTAATTTTACGAGGTTAAAATAAAGGTTAAAATAATCACAAGAAATGGGTTTGCATTTCACGAAAGAATTATCGATTAAGTAGTCAAATGTAACGAAAACAGGAAAAGATGTAGTTACTAAGGAATGAGTCTACAGTATTTAATATTTATACTATGTATCTTAGAGCAAGACGGGCTTCTGTAAGCCGTGTTGCTCTAACTATGTACTTACAAAAACAAAACAGGAGCGCGCGCGTCACTTGTTTCCTTTTTCAGATTGGGAATCGGTTATAGGTAGGTAGGTACATACTTTGAATTAAAACAAAAGATGCTACTTACACTTTTAACACACAATTTTAAGTGAGAACTAGCGACTACGTTATACTTTCCGTCTAACGCTACATTACTTACTGATAAACCATGGCGAAACGCAGAGGTTAGCCGCTTTATCAGTACGACTGATAAAGTATCAATTATGAATCACTAATGTTGACGAATGGCTTTAGGCACATTTTATTAACATTTTATTAACAAAAAAAACATTTTAGTGTTTGAAGGAAATGAAAATACTTTTTAAAGTAGTTATTTTTACAAATTAGACTTAATTTTTGGACTAAAGTTTTACTGTACTTTTGGACGAACGTTTTAACCTTTTGACTAAAGCTGGTTTACTGTACATACGGTATGGTAAATTACCGTTATACGCATTTACCGACACACCTCCGCGCCCATGCGATGACTGTTAAATAACGAGTGTTTTAATTAGTTGTAGCTAACTTTAAGATACTTAATTTAATTTGATTAGATTTTAACCCTATCTGCGAGTGATCCCAACATAACATTTTTGATAATTATTAGTAAGTGATTACCTTTGACATACAGCTAAATGACCAATAACACACAATAATTCAATGTAGGTACCTATTCCAGAGAACCAGAATTAAAACATCGTCGTGTCCTGACAAATTATTTAATTTAAAAGTTGATTGAACATTTTTATAAAGAAAATTGGCACCTACAAATAACTATTTAGGGTCCTATGAAGGTATTCCCATTTTTGCAGATATTTTAGTTATCTATCATTTACCAAGTAGGTAATTAGGCTTATTAAAATTTTAATTACTTTGTGGAAGGATTTTATTATACTTACTTATACTCATATTATTATATTTTATAAGAGAGCTATAATTTTACCGAGTATAAAAATACTTGATAAGGTACTTTATAGAATTTTGGGGCTCATCTTTGCTAAGTATCTTTTTAATTAAGTTTACGACTAAGTAGATAACCCAATTATCTATTTTAAGTAGTTATCAGAATTAATGGACAACTGGAGTGTAAAAATTGTACTAGGTAGCTTAATTTTATAATTTCCAACACCAGTTGCATATTAAATCCTTAACTCCGTACGAATAATATTTCTTTCGTTGTAATTTTACATGAGCTTTTAAAATTTATTCCTTTAATTTTATCTTGCAGTAAAAAATACAAAATTTTGTTGTATTTTTTTTGCATTTAAGGCCACATTTATATAATGGCCATAGGTATTGGTTTTATTAACGTTCAAAGTCCAAAAACAATCAAGCTAGGTACCATGACCCTGCCCCCTATGAATCACATAGCCAATTGACTGACTGAAGGACTGTATGGGTGCCAGGAGCTAAGCGCTAGCTTATGTCATAGTATAAAATTGTCATTCCTATACACCGTTAATTTTAAAGTATAAAAGTCTAAAAATTAAAAGGGGATTTCAGACCACGTGAATGAACAACTTTTACTATGGGGCCAGCCAAGGAATCTCGGAAAAAATCAGCTGTTCCATTCTAAAGTACAAAATCGACTCGACTATAATGTATGGAACAGATGATATTTTTTTTGCGATTCCATGGCTGGCCCCATAGTAAAAGTTGTTCATTCACGTGGTCTGAAATCCCCTTTTCATTTTTAGATATACTTAAAAATTAACGGTGTATAATATTGTTATTCTCTTCTACTAGTGTTAATTTTAGAAGAATGACTATTTAAATAGAGGGGCAGGACGATAACCTAACAAAGCTAAAATTTACTGAATGAGCATAGGTATACTTCAAAAACTAACTACAACTTTTGCAACTATCCTACCTGTTATTACATGAATTGGAATATTTACAAACAGTTTTAATATAGGTAGTCACTTTTTTAAATTTAATTTAATTATTTATTTCAGTTTTCATTTAATATATCTATCAATGTTACACATGAAAAAAATACTTACTTCTTCTAATTGAACTTGAAACACGATCACAAACTTTTCAAATTCATCGATATTACGTCACTATATTTTCCGACACAACGCGTAAAACACACGTGAGGGACACTCGAGGCACAGTAGCCGACTAGACGTAAGTTGTGTGTGTGTGTTGAATGAAGTTGAGTGGCCCTCAACTCAACCCACGATAACTGTATTCTGCTAAGTTTTGTGATGACAACGCCTCATTCATAAAGTGTAGGAAATGAAGCGATCTTTTGTATAGAGACCCCAACATTAAATCCTCAGTCGATGAATCTTTGCATGTAATATAAGTAGTATGAACCAAAAGCTATGTACAAATATCCAAAAAAAACGATTTGGATAATTTAAAAAAATATGTATCATTTATGATTACCTTATTATGATACCTACTTTATCATACTGTAAAGTTTCGTCTACTGAGGATTTACTGTGGGGGTCCACTACCTTCCTTTTCTACACTATTCTGAAACGCAAATTTTGCTTGTAAATAAATTATTTTTATTCATGGCTATTTGTAAAACACCAACAACCTCGCAGGATTGTAAATATTTTTTAACTTTATATTATAATATTTCTCAATTTCCAAATTTACGCTGTTTGTTTTTGAAGAGTTCCGTTGTGTCTTCGTAGTCCAAGTCTAGTCCAGAACGTTGCATCGCAGACCATTGTTTGGTTTGTTTTGGATTATCATAAACCTACCAGAATCTTAATCACTTTACATAATACTATTTGACTTTGAGGAGTTCCCTTGTGTATCTTCGAAGTTCAAAGTCCAATACCGATGAAATTAAAATGTGACCATTGTTGAAGTATACCCATTCAAACAAAAAAATAATCATCTAAATCGGTTCATAAACAAAGATGTTATGTCCGAAATTCCGTAAAAACTCGTGCGATGGCAAGCTAAATAGGTAATTGATATTTTTACCGACTTCAAAAGGAGGGAGGTACTCAATTGAACTCGTTTTTTTTTTGTTTTTTGTATGTACGCCGATTACTCGAAGACGGCTGAACCGATTGAAATGATTCAAACCTTATGACATTAGGTATGTTTTCAAGCTGGTCCCATTTTTTTAAATTTTGAAATTGGATGATGGTATCCTGGAGAAATCAAGGGAACTCTTCAAATATTATAGGCACACCTATAGCGATTTTGCTATTTTCTTAAGTAACTCGAGCATTTGCTTTCGAAAAGTACCATTTTAGTGAAGTGGAACTGATGATGAAGACCATAGATGATCACCGGAACTATTCAATAGGTACTAAGCTAAGTATCTCACTGGTGCGATACGATTACTTTAATATGGTTGCTAGGCTATTTATGAGGTTCGTCATAATGCATATGGAGAAGTGGAGCTGATAGTGAAGTACCAGGAGAACTCCTCAAGAATTAACGCCCCTGCGTCGGGTAAACCAGTATTTTGTAAAAGGTGATGAGCTATTGACATAAGACTATTGTAACTTAGATAATATCGTCGCTAAATATACCATACTTACCACAAAAAAGTTAAATTTAAAAAAGACCGATATTTTTAAAGGCGTGCATGCCGTACCTTTCGGGGTCTACCCATGTTTTATCTACCTAGATAATATACCTACTGGATAAGATAATATAAATAAACTAAATATAAAAAACTAAAGTAATTATCTACCAAATACAGAAGGTACTTACTTACACTAAAAATAAAAAAATAAAAAATGTTTTAAAAACAAAAAACCGACTTCAAAAAACCCGAAAATGAAAACAAAACAGCTTCAAAATTAAATACCTCAAAAAGGCAAGAAATAATATTCAAATAACTAGATACGCATATCATTGTAATAAAACACATCTATTGAAGTTGGGTGGGGCTGAAGTTCAACTTCTTTATTTATTCTAAAAATCCCCACCCGACTTCATTAGATGTGTTTTATTACAATGACATCGGTTTTTTGTTTTTCAAACATTTTTTCAGGATTTGATTTTGCACGAGTTGTATCGATTTTCATACTAATTCAGCGATAACATGAATCATCAAATTGACGGGACCAAAGTTTTAATCACATAATTTTAATTCGGCACTTACAATTGTGTTGAAAATTGAGCATATACATGTACAATTATGTAGTACTAAGTCTTCGGGTGTGAATTACCTGCCTCTGAGTAGCACTTTCAGAAAGTCGTGCCACTTTGACGTCAAAGTGGCGGGATCAGGGAGGTCCTGACATACTGCCTTTACCTTTAGAGGTACAAATGTCTAGTTCAGGGTACAATTAGTACATTTATGTAGCACAAACTCTTTAATGTGATACATTTCAAATTGGGAACTTGAACCCGTCATTTTGACGCTCACAAAAAGTACTAGCCAGATCTTTGTAATTTTTTTATGGGACCACACACGAACTATGTTCTTTGAGAATAAATCGGTTAACAACTGACGAAGTTATGTTAAAACATACATAAAAAAATACCGTCGACTTGAGAACCTCCTCCTTTTTTGAAGTCGGTTAATAAACAACAACACATTCGTAATTTTGCTCTACGGCTTTTCCGAAATCAGACAAAAAATAATCGACTTTTCATACAAAGACTCGATCAGCTGTTCGGACATTTGTGTGGATTTTTTTTTTGTTTTCGGAAAAGTCGTAGTAAGTACAAATTTTGTTTTATAAATAACCCTATATAGGTATCTACCCAGTTTGTTGTACAATATTTTTTCTTTTAAAACCTAGCTTTAAATAAAACTATTTTAAGGCTTATTTGAATGAAAAGCCATAATTAAGACTTCGATCACACACAAGTTTTTTCTTCAGTTCCTGTCTAAGGAAAATGGCGTCAGAAACTTTATCTTTTTTTACTTGTTTTTCTTTTGGGACCACGAGTTCTCAAATAATCGAACTCCGCGTTTATTCCCAGTAGTTCCTTTTGACAGTTCCTTCAAAGGAACTAATGGTACTTTTTCTTCCCATTAGTTCCTTTAATCTTTTCGAAGGAACTCGTGGGAAGAAAAAGCACAGTTAGTTCCTTTGAAGAACTGTCAAAAGGAACTTTTTAAGGAAGCTTCAAAGGAACTAATGGTACTTTTTCTTCCCACTAGTTCCTTAGAAAAGATTAAAGGAACTGACGGAAAAAAAGGACCTACTATTAGTTCCTTTGAAGGAACTGTTAAAAGGAACTACTGGGAATAAACGGAACTCTGCATATTAATTGACTGATTTAAAATAAAAAACAATTTTAAAATAACTACCTTTTTATTAAACAAATATAGGTACCAACATAATTTTTTTCGCAAAATATCGAATAGGTACACATATATCTTCGTGAACAACCACGTAATACTAAATATTTATCATTATAAAAAGCAATTGGCATACCTATAACTAAATAAAAATAATCACCCCCTTGTTACAGATCAGATCCAAAATATACACCTATACATACCTACCTACAATGCGACTAAAAAGTGGCTAACTTCAGAGCGCGTGCACTTATCGAGTGAAGTTGCAGTGGTTCACTGTCTATTGTTAATTTAATCGCATTGTGTACATTTTTGCTAATACCACTAATACAGCATAATAATAATTGTAAGTATACATTTTTTCACATTAGATACCCAAAAATAATACTTATTTTGAACATTAATGCAAAAGATACAAATCCACGGAATTTATGAATATGAAAATGATTTCATGACAGTACACTTTGAGTGTTATTTACTAGTATAATAAAATCATTTATAAGAACGTAAAATTAGCCTGTTTACTTACTTCACTGGCTCGTTTACATTTAGGTTATTTTTTACGATAAAAATAATCATGAAGAAAAATTTTCTGTTACCTACCTACCTATGAAATTGACGTTTTGTATGGAGAATTTTAAAGAAGTTACATTTTCCATACTAACATTTTCTTAATTTAGTTTACAACAATGAACACTAATGTTCCAAAACACATGCACAAATGTGTAAACAAACAGCTTATATGCCAAGACTAAGCGAAAAAAAGTTTTGGCTAAGTTAAAACAAATGAAGTGGTAATTTTTATTTCTGCTAAAAAAACGAGCAGTAATTTTTAAGGTAAGTACCTACCTATACACCGTTATTTATTAAGTACCTATATCTAAAAATGAAATGGGGATTTCAGACCACACAAATGAACAACTTTTACTATGAGGCCAACCACGAAATCACAAGTCACAATCATCAGTCGATGTTGTAGGTACTTTTCTATGGAACAGCTGATTTTTTTTTCGAGATTTCGTGGTTGGTCCCATAGTAAAAGTTGTTCATTTACGTGGTCTGACATCCCCTTTTCATTTTTAGATATACTTGAAAAATAACGGTGTATAATAAGGTTTTTTTTATCATTGATAGTTGTCTATGATGGTCTTTATTCGATATAATATCAAGCAATTTATAAATACCTATCTTAAATAAATTTAAATCGTAGAAGTGACGAGTAAATCGGCAATTTCGTAGGTTAAGACCTAATATTATTCATTCATAACATACCTAATTAGTGGCAAGAGAAATATCTAAATAAAAATATGGGTAAGTTCTTATCCTTTCTGATGTATGAAATTTGTCCTCTCAGAGAACGCCGAGCGCTGCAGACTCGCGCGCCGAGTGACAGAGCCCTGGTAAAAGTAACTACAAAATGGGATTTAAAAAAATATTATTATCACGTCTTCTTTGATGTGGTTTTATGGTTTAAAATTCCACTACTAAGGAATGCTTGAGATTATTATCAGTGCCCCTGTATCGATCAGTTTAAAACCAAAATGGCGGCAGGATTTTGGCACGCTAAATACCTAGTACCTACCTACTACAATAACATTGGTTTTAGTCGATAGCAAGAGTTCTAAAGGAACCTATATCTGTAGAAGATTCATTCTTGTTCTTAGATTTCTTTTCCGCTCTCCAGAGATCGTTTCTCATTAGAATATCCCTGAAACACAAGACATAGTTACTTACTGGTGTTAAATATTTTTTGGTCACAACAAATCCATAAAATGAGTCACTTAGGTATATTATTTTATTTCAAATAGAAACAAATAATGTTTTTATCGAATTACTTTTATTTTAAAGTCTACATAGAAGTATATTACCTACTTAAAACAAAAAAATCTATAGGTATTCCCCAAAAAGGAAATTTAAAAAGAAACTTCCTATTCCTCACTGAGGAGAGTTCAGAGTTAGTCCAATAGTTCAGATAAATGTTGGATGGTCCCTATCTACCATTATTCAGCTTTAGCCTAGTTTATTTGCAAATAAAGATTATGATTATGATAAAATATGATTATGACTGGGGTTTTTTGTAACACGTTGTATTATCAGAATAAAAATGTCACAAAAGTCCAAATTACCTTTTGTTCGTCATGACCTCCACTACGTGCTTCATGTGGTCTTCCAATTTTCCCCTGGTGCCTCCAAAGTCATCGGGGAGATCGTCCTTATCAAAGTATTTGTATAAAGAATTGGATTTAGGTGGATGGAAATGTATCTGGAATAAAAAGATTTTTTTTAAGCCCCGTGGTGCCATTTTTTAGCCCCGTGGTGCCATTTTTAGCCCCGTGGTGCCATTTTTTTAGCAATATTTATTTTCAATTTCACTTCCATAGATTTGAGTTCGCTGATTGAAGTGAAGACTTGAAATTGATTGCCTGATGATGTTTTGGCGGAAGTGTCAAAAATCAGAGGTAGATGCTATAGAGAAAAAATATATTTAACACCCACCAATCCGCATTGGGCCCGCGTGGTGGGTTATGGCCCATCCTCCTTATCCATCCATAAGGAAGGCTTGTGCCCCAGCAGTGGAGACATAAAAAATAAAAATAAAATGACACTCCCTATTTTACTAGGTTCATGACACTTACCATATCCGTCATGTCTTGTTTCAGAAACGGTTTGACTAGGCCGAATATCTTGTCTATAAACGACGGTGCATTCACTAGATGTATCTGTTTTAGCCTTATAGGCAAAGCGTCCTGAAAACAAAAAAGTTACCGACATTTTAAATTAATGAACCATTACCAAAGAATAGATATGTACAACCGTACAGAAAGGAAACTCTCCGCCCCGCCCCACAATCAATATTACCCTACTTCCAAAATTTAAATTAAAAAAATTAAGCTTGACATTAACGTCGCCATAAATGCACAATTAAACTTGCTTTGTAATTGAATGGTAATAATTTTGAAGGAAGGCTAAAATCTCTTGTTATAACCCTGCTATAGTATGGTTAAAGTTCCAATCAAATCTATTTGATTGATTAGCTCTAGCTAATCCATATTTATTTATTTACCATAAAAAAGAAGGAATAATGGTACAAAGTATAGTTGTTTATTGTTTATTTTCACACCACAATCATATAGACACATACAATTTGTACAAGATATAGTGGTACAATCTAAAGACTGGCGGGTTGATACCTAAACTAGGAAGATTCCTGTGTCTCAGGTTACCAACCCTCCACCCCAAACAAGATCACAATATAACAATATTCACTCAAAAAGCTAAAAATAGTTTTCAATTCATAGGTACTTACTAAAAACAAAAAACAAAAACAAAAAAAAACATTAGTTTTTTTACAATCTTACACAAAGAAAAGTTAATGCCTAACAGCGTTTTTATTTTATTTTATAATATTTTATATATAATATAGTGGTGGCTATGGCCATTTAATAATTATTAAGGAGGTGTATTCCAGTTGTCCCCATGATTTTGTCCCCATAATGGGGACAACGGCAACGGGGACAACTTGATTATAGGACAGCGAATGGGGACAACGGGAAGTATTTTTAATTATTTTATTGAATCATGCTAGGTGATTGCGTAAAGTCAATCGTATTCATTTGACAGTTCATATTGTATCATAATATATGTCATCCCATACAAATTGCAGCCGATTGAATACGATATGAACTACGATTACCTTACGCAATTCCACCCATGGTCAATGGGGACAACGATTGATTAGCATCCTCATTTATACTCACCTCTTGATACTTAGACATCTTCCTGGCGACAGATACATTAAACTTGGTGATGAACTTGAGCGATATGTCCTTCACATCGAGTATGACTAAGTCAGCCTCTTCAAGGCTCTCCTCATTGAGGAGCCAGGCGTCAGTGGTCAGGAAGAACAGCTTCGCATCCTGGATGTAGTCGTAGATCTCAAGGCCTGGGTCGTTCAGCTGCCATATCCACAGGTTTCGATTGCCTGATATCCGGAATTGTGCTAAGTTTCTGAAATATGCATAATTATACATTTAATCTTAATAATTATTACTACTTAAAAGAAAATAGGGGTTCCTATAGTAGTTTTCCGTACAAACGAGCTAACTTTGGCAAGGTTTCTTTTTATATTAATTCAACCATTTTACCTACTTGAATTTGATATTGTTCGAAAGTTGTAATAGTCCAATGGATAGTACTTATTAGGAACGTATCTTACTTAACTAAGCTATGCTCGTTATGGACTCCCTAAACGATCAAAATTGCTTGTCAATCATTTACATTGCATTTACCATTTGGGGGCGTGGCCTACTTTTAATTGGCCACGGTAATATATCTATTCTGTGGTGCTTGTCAAGCATCGCTCCTAGACGATCAAAATGTGATTGACAAGCAATGCAATGTAAATGATTGACAAGCAATTTTGATCGTTTAGGGAGTCCATTACTTCTCTTTAGATTTTAGTAACACTAGTCGTTACAGGTGAAGAAGTTCTAACTTAATACTATTAAATATTTTTAAAATAACATTGTAATTCTGTCTAAACCGGTTTTTTTGTTCTAAAAATATTGTTGTTTTGTTTAGAACCAGTTTTTGTATTTGTTGGCTTGGCACTCAAGGTCTATTTTTAGATTGTAATAAACAACAAGTTTTTTATAGTCTGTTTATCCTTATGTCCTATTTAGTAAACAGCTTTTGGCAGTTGTCATACGTCTCTTAAATTTAAATCTTTATTTAAAAATATTTTTCACTCCTCTTGCTCAAAAAGTGCGTCATTGTAACGTACAAGAGTCGAGATAAAATAGCATAATAAGCCCTAGGGGATAAAGTTTTTTCTTTTTTAATGTTTGTCTATTACCAATGAGCGTACTAAAACGAAAAGTCTTTATTTATAATCACGAATAAAAACTCGCTCGACTTAATACTGGGGGTCTATTACGAAAAGTTTAATGCGATACACGCGGCTGCGTCCGTGCTTCGTTCTGATTGATTCCTATTACAAATTAAAAATTAAAATAAAATTAAAAATGTTTATTTATGTTTTTTGTATGCAATTAAACGAATAAAACGAATTAGCAAACATGCCTAAAAACCATTGAGATTATTAGGCCTACTTACATATATTATTTATTTGTGTGTGTATGTGTGTGTGTGTATGTGTGTGTGTGTATGTGTGTGTATGTATGTGTGAGTGTGTGTGTGTACATGCATGTATTGTTTAAGTGCATTTATGAGAGGGTGTGTTTGCGCGTGTGAGATTTTACAAGTAAAAACCAAATACCAGTAATTATGTAATGACATAACGTTTGCCTAACCCTACGATGAAATATAATCTTGGGATCGGTTATTTCAACCATTAGACACACCAAACTAGAAGATCGATTTTAGAAAATCTTCTGTCTCTTTATATCCTAAACTTTTCAGATCCATATGTAACGTTTTTTTACATTCTTTAAATCAAACAAACAAACAAAGCACTTGCGTATGCGATATTGCAAAGTGATTGCGTAAATTTGACAGTTTCTCTCTAGTGGATCCGTCATTATTCGTTCAATAGACTATGTACTACGATAGCTACATTGAAAATATTTGTAATAACTATAACCAACGAACTGCGGACGACTATCGTGACCAAGTTTCGTAATAGGCCCCCAGTTTCTCATTCTTATTTTTGAAAATGGAACTAAAAGCATCTCTTCGGTGAAATCATAGACTTTTTATACTCTGTGTACAGAGTGAATCGCAGAATGCGTGTTTGTGTTGTTTAGCTGCTACAACAGAAATTAAAAAAAAGGTACCATGGCGCGAAATCTTTAGATTTTTTTTATAATTACAAACTGATTGAATTGTGTGACTGTAATAGGAAAGAAATAATTTTAATCTTCTGCCGTCAAGCACAAATCATTTATTTAAATATTGTACAAAAAGTTTATGAAGTGGAGGATAGAAAAACGAGTGGATTCTTTTACGGAAGTAAGTAGATATAAACTATTTAATATTGTATTTTATTTTCTCGCAATCGTAGTGAAAAGTATAGTGTAACACACGACGCTAAAACCCATTGTAACTCGGTTTCTATTTATTCCCTCGCTAAAACTCGGGAATAAAAATACCTCGTATGCAATGGGTAATTTTAGCGTCTTGTATAACAATCTACCATTACGTATAACGTAACCTATGTGTGGAAAACAATTTGTATTTTATAATTGATTTTTCTTTAAAGAGTTGGGTGACGATTGTTTACCAAATTAGACAATTAAGGATAAACATACTTTAAAATGACCGTCTGCTACACAAAATAAAATAAAAATAAATAAAATAAAAAACACAAACAAAATACTACGAGATTTAAAATAATATTAATAAATAAATACGTTGTAACGAAAATTAGCTTGCTATTTTTGTTGCACGAACTGCATAATTTTCCGATTCAAGATTTTTTAATGATTTCTATCTGGATTGGTCAAGGTCATAATGCTGCAAGCTGCAATAGAGTAGATAATTAAGTGAGGCACCAACATTTTATTTCCTGCTTCTTTGTTGCAGCTGCATAGTACCTACTTGGAAATCAAATAGACATGATGTACTGGATGATTGTTAGCAACCTCTTCCGAAAGTAAAATTATACGGTAGTTTAGAAATAAAAATAGAATCGACGAACGGTCACTCACTTCATCATAACCTGATACGTCTGGTCAAAGCGCGAGCTGACCCCGCATGTCCAGGGTAGGCGTAGCCTCTATTTGGGAATATTCCATCGGAGCCGAGTCCCATATAACTCTGTCGCTTACGACAAGGCATGCGTAAAACCATTCTCCCTTCTCAAAATAAACGGTTTTGATGACATACATATAGACAACAAAGTGATTCCGTTTTTTTCTTTGAGATACGGAACCCTAAAAATGATAAAGGGATGATATTACTTACACAATCTTTAAAGTCCTCTGGAACTGCGATGACAGCGGGTCCCTGTCATTCAAGAGCTCCGGCGCCGAGGCCCTCAGGGTGCAGAACAGCTCAACAGCACTCTTCGCCCTCTCCAAGTCGTAGTAGCAACTGTGTAGGAACCGCTTGATCAATTTGTCTTCTGAAAACAAAAGGAAGTAGAAAACTCTTTGACGGCCATTACAGCAATTTTCTACAATTCCGCTGACTGACAGGCATTTTAAAATGAATTGTACGCAAGCGTAACATAATAATATACAACGTGTAACAGAATTAATGGCGAATCCAGAATATGGTAGATAGGGATTAGAGACCATCAAACTGAACAACTTTTACTATAGGAACAACTCTCAAATCGCGAAAAAATAGCAGTTTCTGAATACATTTTCATATTTTCGTTATTATTTTTTGTATGAAATAGCAGATTTTTTTCGCGATTTCAGAGTTGGTCCTTTAGTAAAAGTTGTTCGGTTTGATCCCTACCATATTCTAGTTAAGCCACTAATTCTGTTACACGTTGTTTATTTTTTAAATGTGGTTAGAACTAATCTAACCACATTTAAAAAAAAATATCTATGTATCTAGATTCTAATAAAATTTAAGTCTAAGGTTTTATGCACACATTTTTCTCCACAGCATGGCCTGGGTAGTGGAGTGGCTTAAGGTGCTGTAAGTAGTGAAACTAGCGCCGCCACTACATTTATTTTTATTACTCGTAAACCAAGTCAATATTTAAAAAAGCTCATGTAATAATTTCTTAAATTGTCTCTAATATTTTTTTAATAACTTATTCAACAGTTTTTATTCTTTCTGTAAGTTTTAAAATCCATTTTAGCTCAAAGTGGCCACTTTTGGCAATTTTAAAACTTACAGAATGAATGACAACTGTTGAAGAGTTATTAAAAAAATATTAGAGACAATAATTTAAGAGATTATTACATGAGCTTTTTTTAAATATTGACTTGGTTTACGAGTAATAAAAATAAATGTAGTGGCGGCGCTAGTTTCACTACCACGGCGCCTTTTAAGGCTTTTGAGCATTCAATCAAACATACAGGTAAAAAAGTCCGACAAAAGACTCCATGTATATAATTATGTATGTATGCAAGTACGGGTTGAATAAAAAAAATATTTATTGTGTCTTTACATACACAAATTGGAGGACTTATATAAATCTTTCCTTATTCCGTCAAGTTCGAAAATCCGTTTATTACGAAACCATTATGTAAATCTGGGTGTTTAATTAGGTAGGTACTATTATTTATTCTGTGTTTTTACTTAAAGTTAATCAGGCGTAAACTATAGGAATCTGATAAATGTCGCAAAAAGTGAGATTGAAATAGTAAAATATGGCGAAACGTAAGATAAACCGTAAAACTCGAATCGAAACTTGTACTATTATGTATTCTGTGTTGAAACCGCCATTGTCACCTCGCACAATAGCGAGTCGACGGTTTCCTCTAAGAAAAACTCGTGATTAAACACTCGTTTCGATGAATCAATTCTGGCGTGACTTACATTCCACTTAAATTAATCGATCGCTCATTATATTAAATATTGATATAATGATTAAGTATATCGAGCTAAACTTAACTTGAAAACAAAATAGTTTATTAATAGTACCCTGTCACTGAAACAAAGAGGGATACAGTTCCCCCCCGAATTCTTTGCTCTTTCTTTCTCGTGAAATCATTGAGGATCAACCGATTTCATAGTTACTTAGTAGTTGGCAATGCATCCGATACCATGACGGCGGGCGATATAAATTCTCAATTTCTCAAGCTTTTAATAATTATAAAATTAAATAAATAAATAAAAAAAACACGAAAATAATAAGAACAAAATATACAATGAGTTATCATTACAAGGTTTTGTGCATTGCAAGAATACAATATGACGACATGTGCAGAGGTTCCCAAACTAGGCTGAGCCTGTACCTTGGTGAACCAAATCGAGAGCTTTTAAAATTTTCTTAATTAAATATTATCTTAATTAAATTGCACTAACTATAATGATAGATTAAAATACATAATACCTATATGCAATCATCATCATCATATCAGCCGCACGATACCCACTGCTGGGTATAGGCCTCCCCTAAGGATCTCCACGACGATTGGTCCTGCGCTGCCCGCAATCAATGGCTTCCCGCGACCTTCACCCTTTCGACCGACGTGGTCCACCTTGTCGGGGCCTACCCACGGAGCGTTGTCCGGAGCGCGGTCGCCATTCCAGAACCTTTCCGCCCCAACGGCCATCGGTTCTTCTCACTATGTGTCCCGCCCATTGCCACTTCAGCTGAGCAATCCTTCGAGCGATCTCTTCGTTTCTGATTCGATCACGCAGAGAAACGCAATAGAAATTAGTAAAATGCAGCATACGATAAGATAAAATCTAGATCAAAATTGTACTGCCTACGTCCAGTGTGCAATCATAACTCAATTCAATTGCTGTATCTACTGCAATAAACCTTGAAAGCCAGCAAGATAACGTTACACTTGCATAGATCCTTTGTTGGTCGATGCAGGTTGCTATGACCCGACAATATAAATAGAATATTTTTCTTTTAAGGAAAATCGACAGAGTTCTAAAAAGTCGAGATGGAAATCGTGACGTTTCGTACTTTTTGTGCGGTCATTGATTGAAGCATAGCCTTCTCTATATGATTGAAGTAATTGCGAAACGGCCACTACGTTTAAAAGTTTTTAACATTTTTTGGTTTTAATTTTAATGTTTAAGATTGACACTATAGTTCAGTAAATTACGGATCCGCAAAACATTAAATGCTAACCTGTATTTTTGCCTAGGTAGGTATCTGTAATATCACTTTTATGTGATAAATATATAAATTTACGATAACAAAAAATACAGCGGGTGGTCCTTTTTATATTAATTTGTTGGATGTACATTCACAATCAAATTTTAGTTGCAATTGCAAATCAAGCAAAAAAAGTAAAGAAAATATGTAAGTTAGCAATTTTGGTAAAACAACCAAATATATTATTAATATTTTGGTCAGTAAAGTAAATAAATAAATGTTATATTGATATAAAATAAATTAGTTGGATTCATTTACAAAATGACAGCTTACCTAACGATCACAACTACTTAGTTCTAGTAATTTTACTGAACTATGGATAGAAAATTGTTTTTGGATTCAATGGTAAGATGCTAATATTATTAATGAGGGTAAACTGAGCTTCCCGCACAATTGCCGATTGCCGATTCTGCAAATTCAAATAACCGATTTACTTACCGTGGGGGGGGGACAACTGCATCCCGCAAACCGGAGAGTGACTCGCCCGCTAAATTTGAATTAGGTAGTCCTGTTCTGTGTGTTTCGGATTTCGGGGAGGACACATTACATCCCAACTATCCCCCCCTCTGAATACGTGCCTGGCACAGAATATGCTGTAGCCGTTTTGTAGCTAGCTAGTGTTTTTAATAATGCGATAGGTAGCATAGTGTTTTCCAACCATTTCAAACCAACAATTTCACCTTTTCTCGCACGCTGCATACTTAAATTTTCATAATATTGACATGATTACGTTTGTTATAGGTACTTGTTAAGCTTTACCTTCGTATATGTCTTTCCTCAAAACATAATTGTGTCATACATGACTTGAATGCAAAATTTCCTACAGCATTATATTACACTAGTATATATTATAGTAGTATTAATTATATTATTATGTGCCATTACGTAGGTAGATATTAAATAACACAATACAGGCCCATTTAATAAATGCAAGATTTCCATGACGGAAAATCAAACCATAAGGTTAAATAATAATAGCTGCATGATCTATGAATAGTTTAATAACTAGGGAATTCATAAATACCACTCGAGTTTCAAGCTTCAGTGAATATAATTATTTCTGATGACGACTTAATGCTGATAAACCTATCGATGCGAATTGCGCATGTGGTGCCTAGTTACCGGTAATGTGAAAAATGCATGTATTGTATATGTTACAGTCAAAACCCTTAACCAGTCAATAACCTTATTGACCGGTAAAATTAGTCAATAAGGTTATTGACTAAGGGCGTCGGTCAAAATCCTTATTGACTGATTTTATCTGACAAAATCAGTCAATAAGGATTTTGACCGACACCCAGTCAATAACCTTATTGACTAATTTAAAGAGCAGACATTCAGTCAATATAGGTTTTGACCAACGTAACCAGTCAAAACTGATATGGACTGATTAGAAAGTCAAACGTTGAGTCAAAACTCTTAAAAAGTTGGAGTGGTTTCAGTTTTGGTTGATTGCAGTGTTTGAGTTTGAGGGAAGTATGACTGTACTTTGAGGAGTTTGGGTACGGGCACCTGCGATGTCAGAGATTCACCAATATGTTGCCGACTTATGAGGGCCATGTTAGCTCGCCTTTTGAAGGACCCCATGTTAAAGCCCGAAGAAAACACCTTAGGGGCAGTTTGGTACTGGTTCTGATTTCAATTCCTGTACCGGAACCGGTACTAAAACTAGTACCTAATAAAACCAAAATCGGAATCGAAATTTTAGCAATATCAAAGAAAGTACTAAACTATAACCGGTACAGTAATTGGAATCAGAACTGGCATCACATCTGGAAACGATACCGGTATTTGTTCTATTTCAGTACCTGTTTACTTCGATTGATATCAAAGTTGATGTAACACCCTAGAATAAACCATATGTGAGCAAAAAAAGTTAGTACGATGAATTTTAGACCATCCTGTAAACTTTACAGGATATAAAATAATGCTTACTTTACAGTGTAAAGTAGGCATTATGGCAGTGAAAACGCATCCTAAAGGCCTGTTTACATGTCCACGGCGCGGCGCCATCCGCCCAGTGTCATGAATTTTCACGGTGACAATACACCATTAAAATTCACGACGACCGACGTGACGCTGGCCGTGGAGTTGAGGACGGGCTCTTAGGCGATAGCTACACAGAAGAGATGTTTCTTTTGAGTAGCTTGCGCCTTAGGGTGCGTTTATACTGATGCCCAGCTAGGCGGAGTGGACCAGTGTTTTTTTTTTGTACATTGTATAGGTCACTTGCTCCAATTCGCCTAGCTCTGCATTATTTGCTGTTCATTTAGCACGTGTGTATATCTAGAAGCCCACGGACGCGAACAGCTTTATCCCCTATAATGTAACTGTACATAATTGTTATTAAAACACAATTGCCATCTTCAAAAATATTTTGGGGCACGTATTATATTTTGGGGCACGTATTCTCGCGCGGTTGCAGTTTACAGACCTCAAACAATACCATGCACTTAAAAAAGTTTTATGAACCTTTTCAAATGATTTTCTAGTATAATTTCACTAACGTCCTTAACTTTTTACGAGTTTTGACTGGGCACGTCGGTCAAAACCTATATTGACTAAATGTCTGGACTTTAAATCAGTCAATAAGGTTATTGACTGAGGGTGTCGGTCAATAACCTTATCAACTGATTTTATCAGATAAAATCAGTCAATAAGGGTTTTGACCGACACCTTTAGTCAATAACCTTATTGACTAATTTTACCGGTCAATAAGGTTTTTGACTGGTTAAGGGTTTTGACTGTAACATATACAATGGTATTCTTTCGTTTATCATTATATTATTTGTAATAATTTCATTTGCCATAATGATCCTCGGTTATAATATTCATTTGTAATAATGGCTTTTATAGTAACAACGTATGACATAACCATCCATTAGCCATAACTTTCATTTGCCATAAAATTAGTTGCCATAATAACAAGTGTCATAATGATTAGTTCCTATAAATATTATTTGACATAATCAATAATTGACATAATATACGTACCTAACTTATAACGTATCTCTTCACCAAAAAACGTACATAGGGGTTATAAATAAAACTTTTAATGCGACCACCACTGGTAGGTTAGGTTAGGTTAGTGTTTTGACCACTTGCATGCAGCGGAGCTCCATAAATATTTCATGCATGTTGCATGCTGAATGCCTACTTGCATGCTAAATGCATGCTTGCATGCTGCATGCCTGCCTGCATGCTGCATGCCAGCTTGCATGCTGCTTGCTTGCTAGCATGCCCCATGCCTGCTTGCATGTAGAATGCTTGCCGGGGGGTGCAGGGGGGCTGGCCCCCCTGCAAGAAAAACTTTTAATGCACCTGTGGTCGCAGGCTAGCTAGGGATCGAGCTACACAGGTCACTGAGGAAAACACTAGTATTCAGAAAACTTTGTATTGCAAAGAAAACAATTTCCATAGAAAAACTTAATGAAACGAATATTGATTTTTCACCCGTGACAGCCGTCACATCTTAACGCATGTTTTTCAGGCGGCGTTCAAAGTACGGAAGGGGGTTAACTCGCGGTGCTGGCCACACCACCCCCCGTGGAGAATTAATGATGGATGAAGGGTACCTGTGGAAATGAAAATGATACTGATTTGATTCGACGGCCCGAGCGCGTATAGCGGGCACCGTCTGTCTGTATGCGGCTATTTGCCGCCTCCTGAGAAGTATCTGCCTCAACATACGCAGGCTTAACTCTGTCTATCGACACGGAGACAGGTCCTCTGCCGGTGTCGATTGTGATGGTCTTCTCCGATCTGCTCAAGACCTTGTGCGGTCCAGTGTATGGTGCTTCGAGCGCACCCCGCAAAGCGTCCTTACGCAAAAACACATGTGACGTTGATTTCAAGTCTTCGTGAACAAATATTTTGGTAGAAGAGTGACGTGACGCCTCTTGCGGTCTCAGGAGTGAGATGTTGTGCCTGAGCTGTGACACAAAGTCGGAGGGTTTAAGTTGATCGGGCGAAGATGAATTGAAAAACTCGCCGGGTATTCTTAACGGCTCGCCGTAGACCATGTCAGCCACAGAACACTGCAGGTCTTCCTTCCAGGCTGAACGTAAACCAAGTAAAATAACCGGCAGAATGTCCGTCCATCTCTTTTCTCCGTGTGCCATAATCGCAGCTTTCAAAGACCGATGGAATCTTTCGATCATTCCGTTAGCTGCCGGATGGTATGCAGTTGTGTGGCGAAGCTGGATTCCACATAAGTCTGCGAGGTGCTTGAACAGGTGAGAAGTGAACTGTCGACCTCTGTCTGTGGTCACAGTCTGTGGACAACCAAAACGCGCTATCCACATCTCATAGAAAGCTCTTGCTACAGTTTCCGCTGTTATGTCCTGTAACGGCTGTACTTCAGGCCATCTTGTATATCGGTCGATAACAGTCAGACAGTACTTGAAATCTCGGGAAGATGGAAGCGGGCCAACTAAATCCATGTGAACGTGACTAAAGCGTGATGGAGGAAGCGTAAAAGTACCAACAGGTGAAGACGTGTGGCGGTGTACTTTCGACTTCTGGCAAGCTTCGCACATTTGTACCCAGGAACGACAATCCTTGCGAACGGAGGGCCAAATGAATCTGTCTGATATCAACTTGATTGTTGTCTTGGCTCCAGGATGACTAAGTGAATGAGCTGAATTGAAAATCTGTCGACGCAACTCCTTCGTGATGAAAGGACGAGGCCTCGGCAAAGAGACATCGCAGAATAAGCTGATGTTTGAGCCAGGAATGGGCACCTGTTCCAGCTTCAAAGAGGTTGAATTATTGGAGAGGAGCTCTTGCAACTCGGCATCGTGTTTTTGAGACTGTTCTATCTATTGTAACGTTGTGTTTTCTCTATAAAGAAAAAACAACGTCTCATTCTCATATTTATTAATATTCCATCTTATTTATTTATTTACAAGTATAAAACACTATTTATTAAAATATTTCAATAATATTCCTTTGTCTGTATTTATTTCATACATGCGACCTCATTTCGTCCATACTCCAAATTCAAATTATCAACCTTCTTGTACAAAAACTCTTTGGTATCTATGTATTTTATTTTTTATAACTTTTTAATTCATGCTCGACAACATTTAAAAATATTCAAGTATTCTTGTTCTTTTCTTACACAGCCATTTTACATCGTTCGTCCTTTTCACTCTTTTACTTTTTTCTGGTGTTGACCGTTTTCGTCGCGTTTCCCGCGCTTTCTTGGGAAAATTTTCACTTTCCACGGCGCGAAGCTTATTTTTGCTCCGCACTGATATGATTTTAAAACAAATGTTAAAATTTGTTGATTCCTTGTAAGAATCACATAAATTATTGTTGGGTAAGTGTTTATAAAGAGAATAAAATGTTGATTTTTATAAATTTTACACACGATTGATAAAATCGTTTGTTTTTAGGCTTTTCATACTACTGTTTGTTTTGGAAAGTTTTGTTGGCTAATCAAAGACGCTGCATTATACCAATTTCATTATAATTGGATTAATAACTAAAGGGTACGTATTTATATAGTTTCATTTTAAACTATTCTTTGTATTTATTTATCTATTTTTATTTTTTCGTTTTACTAACTCCTTTATTTCTCTCGATTCCAGGAGGGAAGAGGAGGGATATATATGATATAATATGATATAGAGATGCTATATGATATGATAATTTTCATTTGACTGGTTCCCTATAATTCATTGATTGTTTTTATGAATTTGATCTGCGACTGTTAACTATCTGCGAAGTTCTGCAGCTCCAGTCCTGATCCTGAAGTTTATCCGAGCTTTTCGTCTGCATCAAGTAAGGGCGTTCTAATTTTTATGACTTTTATTTGGCAAGAAATACTGCAACTTCGGTGCGACGACGACGGTATTAAATCGTACCCTTTATGACCACGATTCTCTAGTAAATAACTTTAAATTCCTTTTAATTAAATAATCTTCCGTATTTATTTTAAGAGAGCAAAAGATTTGGTACCCACCCCATTCATTTGTTTTAAAATTAATAAGACAAACTAGGTCTACCTATTTTAGGTTTGTTGACTGTTAAATACTTACTTTTAATGCTTAGATACATGTACATTGTTTGTTTTTCTTATTATACTTACTTATACACTTGAAAACTCCTTCTTTTATTTATAATCATTAAATCTGCTCACTCTATTCCCTGCCTTTAGCCGGGCCAGGGAAAGAGGTTGACACTGTTCTAAAGTTGGTGGTGCTGTAATAGCTTCGATTCGGGTCAGTGTGTCGGCAGGAATGTTGTCTTTGCCAGAGATATGCCTGATATCCGTTGTAAACTGTGACACGAAATCGAGGTGGTTGAATTGTCTTGGTGAGCACTTCTGCTTGTTCTGCTTGAAAGCATAAGTAATAGGCTTATGATCTGTATAGATGGTAAAATGTCTACCTTCAACCATGTGGCGGAAGTGTTTGACGTTCTCGTAAACAGAGAGAAGTTCGCGGTCATAAGCGCTATAAAGCTGTTGGGACTTGCTGAGCTTTTTCGAAAAGAAAGCGAGTGGCTGCCAATCTCCATCTACCAACTGCTGTAACACCCCGCCCAAGGCTAAATTAGAAGCGTCAGTCACGAGGGCAAGAGGCGCGTTTAAGATCGGATGAGCAAGAAGAGTGCATTTGACCATATTTGCTTTGCAGTTTTCGAAAGCAGCAAGAAGTTCTGGTGTCCAGGTTAACGGTTGCGTTCCTTTTACCTTAGGTCCCGATAGCATGTCATGCAGCGGTGCTTGATCAACGGCGGCGTGTGGAATGAAACGCCGATAAAAGTTGAGCATTCCAAGAAACCTTCTTAAACCGTTAACAGTCTTCGGAGGAGGGAACTCCTTTATCACCTTGACTTTGCCCTCCAGAGGATATGTGCCATGTTGGGTGACGTGGAAACCAAGAAAATCTACCTCACTTTTACCAAATTCACACTTTCCTTCATTAATGTGAAGTCCGTAGTCCTCTAGGCGCTTGAAAATCGTTTCCAGGTGTTGCAGGTGTCCTGATGTACCTCTGGAATACACCAAAATATCGTCGATATACGAGAAACAACAGTAATCCAAGCCTCTAAGGACTTCGTCGACAAACCTCTGGAACGTTTGCGCTGCGTTTCTTAATCCAAAGGACATGAATGGAAATTCCAGTAGGCCAAAAGGAGTTGTGATGGCGGTTTTCGCAATATCAGCTGGATAAACTGGAATTTGATGGTAAGCCTTTTCCAGGTCAATTTTGGAGAAAATGGTACTGCCAGCTAATCTGTGTGCGTAATCTTCAATATGCTTGATAGGGTATCTATCCGGAATGGTGCGCGCGTTGAGAGCGCGATAGTCCCCACAAGGCCTCCAACCAATTTTCTTCGGTACCAGGTGTAACGCTGATGCCCATGGTGAATCAGACGGGCGAGCGGTTCCATCACGGATCATGTCATCAAACTGCTCCTTAGCGATCTTGAGACGGTCCGGTGCTAACCGGCGAGGTCTGCAAAACACTGGAGGTCCAGGCGTAGTGTTAATGTAGTGGACGGTAGAGTGCTTGGCTTTTCGCTCAGCTCCAGAAGGTCTTATAAGACTTGGGTAACGAGAAAGCAGTCTATGAAACTCGGTAGTACCTGAAATAGCTTTTATGCTGGTTTGGTTGCAGCTCTTGAGGATTCCAGGTGTAACTAGTGTTGTTAAGCTGTCCATCAATCGCCTGTTCTTGCAGTCAACCAACAACCCGTAGTGCGCGATGAAATCGGCGCCGATGATTGGTTTGTCTACGTCTGCAACCACGAAGTCCCAGGAGAAGTCGCGTCGGAGACCAAGGTCCAGACGCACTTTCATCAATCCGAAGGTGCGGATGTTAGAACCGTTGGCTGCGGTGAGGCTGTAATCAGTAGGTATTGTATATGTACGCAAAAACTTACGAGGCAGAACACACAGATCAGAGCCAGTATCAATCAAATATTGGGTCTTGCTTTTCCTGTCAGTTACGAAAAGGCGACGGGAACTTTTCTGACAGTCGGCTGTCGCCGCTACTGACCGTCTCGAGGGTTTTCCTTCTTGAAACTGCAGGGGGAAATGCACTTTTCGGCCTTGTCAGCGAACCTGAAGTGGTACCAACACATACCCGTCTTCTTAATCTGGCCTTGTCCTGCGCTTCTAGATCTACTCCTTGAACTATCAGTTCGCCTCCGGAGCGATCGACGACCACGCTCCAGTTGGGACAACTGTCGGCTGAGTTCAGTAATAGTTTGTTCTAAACGTTGAAACGTTGCTTCCGTGTTGCTCAAAGAAGTACTGGCAACTTGATTGTTGGGTGAAGGAACAACGTCGTAAATCTGATCGGCGAGAATAGCAACCTCATCTAGACAAGTGGCTTTTTGTGAGGCAATAATGACCTGTATATGCGTGGGGAGACGACCTGACCACAAACTGCGTAAAAAGTCGTCACCTACACCATCACCTGCAAGAGCTCTCAGGTGGCGCAAAAACTGCGACGGCTTACGATCCCCAAGTTCTTCATGGGTGAGAAGCTGACGCATACGATGCTCTCGAGAAACGGATAGACGGTTAATAAGTTCTTGTTTCAATTTCTCGTACTTGCCGGTCGCCGGTGGGTTAGTTATGACATCTCTGACTTCACGTGCAGTGCGCTGATCGAGTTCCCGGATAACTTGAAAGAATTTCGTGCTATCCGTTTTTATTCCACAGCAAACAAATTGTGCTTCCACTTGCGCGAACCATATTTCCGGGTCCTCCGGCCAGAAGGAAGGCAATCGTACCGTGACTCGCTCTACTGTACTACCATCGTGTGTTCCCTGAGCGGCGGAATCATCTTTGCTCGGCGATCCGTTACCGTCTGTAGGCGCGCTCATATTTGGAAAAAAACTAACGCGGGTGTCACCAATGTGGTCGCAGGCTAGCTAGGGATCGAGCTACACAGGTCACTGAGGAAAACACTAGTATTCAGAAAACTTTGTATTGCAAAGAAAACAATTTCCATAGAAAAACTTAATGAAACGAATATTGATTTTTCACCCGTGACAGCCGTCACATCTTAACGCATGTTTTTCAGGCGGCGTTCAAAGTACGGAAGGGGGTTAACTCGCGGTGCTGGCCACACACCTACCAGTAGGTTAGGTTAGATTAGCGTTTTGAGTGATTTTGTAAATGCCAAAGCTCTCGAAAATTCTCCATTAGTATAATAAATAAATTATCTTGATTGGTCAAAATCTTATTAAGTCTTTAATAAATGCTGGCTTCTTTCATTATTACTTTGCTGAAATATTTTTTTTCTATGTTTGTTTTGCCAAATATTGTAATAAATAAGTATTATGGAAAATCATTGTTATGGATAATAACATTATTTTAAATGAAGAGTATGGCAAATAAAATTATGTCATTTGTTAGTTATGGCAAATAAAACATTATGTTTAATGAAATTAAGGCATATGCAATTATGGCAAATGAAATTATTGCATTTAAAATTAGGGAAAACATTACCAGCCTGCCTAGCATGACCGATTTATATCGCGTGATATAGCATTTTATCGACACTCAACTGTCAAACTCCTCTGTCTTTTTGACAGCCTACGTGATAAAACGCTATATCACACGATATAAATCGTGTTATGCTGGTCATGCTAGGGGGGGGCTAAAACCAAAGCTAAATCGTTACCGTTTCAGTTTCGTTTACAGAAAAATACTCACTTTAGTTTTATTAAAATTGTTGAATACTCTGCCTAAGGAGTCTAGGATTACAATCTGGGACAATTTACGTGAAAATTATAAAGCTAAACCAAAGATTTTTAGGTAAATATAACTTAAATGACAACGTAACGTTTTTGGATTTATCGTTCAGAATTACCGCGATTGGGCTCCGTTCACCGGAAATGTGTTAGTAAAATAGAAAGATTTTGATCTGTATTTATGTTATTTAAGGGGTGTGGTTTAATTGGAAAGCAAAATGTTTGTATTTTCTATTTTAACGAAATTTTTCATAATGGCGGAGATAATAGGCAGTTAAAAACGTAAAAATAACATTATTTTAGCCATTTCGAAAATTAATCAAAAACGTAAAAAGTTTTAAGATGCATAAACTTCAAGGGGTGAGAGGATGGAAAATGATAAAAAAACGCAGTGTCATCATTAATTTCAGCTTTTTTAAGGATTTTGTTCGGTGAACCATCCGGTCACAGAGCCATCAGAGTACCTACCTATTTAACATGTTTCAGATAATACTTTAATAATTCTTCAGTTTTATGTTTAGGTTACCTACCTTAGTTTATCTATTAGTAAATTACCTAGATCCTTAGGCAGGTGGGGTTGACTATTGATCCATTGCTTGAACTGCTCCAGCTGCTTTTCTATTTCTTCAGGACTCTTCGTTTCTGCCATCTTCAATATTTATACAGTCTGTAAAAAAAGAAAAACTTACTTAATTAATCATAAAAAGAATTGATATTTTATCACTTAAAGTACCTACCTACCTAGGTACCTAGTTACTTTATTTTGTTCACTTTTGTCTTATATCTAGGTACCTACTTACCTATACTACATAGTTTAGTGTGACCAAGATGTGACCGGAAGCGAACGACTTCAAACAAAACAGGTCATTATACCTACCTAGTAGCTTCTACCATGAGGTGATGCTGAGCTCTGCTAATGCATAGGTAGCTACTGTTTTGGCTATTGAAAACTATCGGAAAATGCCAGAGAAAGAAAGAAAATGATACGAGTACTTAGCTTACGGTAGCGAAAACAGTTAAAGAAAATGTATTAGTAGTACTTAATGCTTACAAAAAGCCCAAAAAGCGACCTAATTAAATAAATTGAAGAGCTACTCAAAGATTTTCGTTAATTTATTTTACGTATTTTGTGTCTACCTGACTCTCCGACCGATTAATCTTATCCAATGGTAGGTAGCATACTTTTAAACTTACTTTTGACATAATTTTACATTATTTCGGCAACTATAAAATAATAATCCCAGTAAATATACAAAGATTGAAATATGAAAGTGACGTATATTCTCTTTTCAATAAAAAAGAACGTAAACTTTTTTTATTATGTTTTTGTTTGCTGTCAACATTCAGGGAATAGAGGCAGCTATTCTATTCTGAAAGATTTGAGTTTTTAGCTAGGTAGGTAGTCGTGCCTACAAATTTTTCCTCAGAGCCTATCCTATTTAGATAGGCAAGCAATCATTCTTGAGGATGCGAACAAGTCACAAAATAATGATATCCCTCTATAATACAAACCACTGAGATTGCACTTACAAAAACAAATATACAGACGAATATAGAACCTCCTCCTTTTTTGGAAGTCGGTTAAAAAACTAGTTACCCATAGGGTGAAATGCCCTAAATTCGGACACATAAACAATTTTTTAAATTCAATCTCAAATATTTATATTAAAATTGAACTCCAGCTTTGCAATTTTTCAATATTTTTTTTGCGAATCGTAAATTCTAAAATAGATAAGAGATGACAAACATTTTAGTTGAATGAAGACTGGCTGGCTGTTATTGGCTTCTTTTTTTTAGAATTACCTACCTACCTAAAAAGTCTTCTAGTTTCCCCCAATGATAAATATCATTGGTTTCCCCCATATCTGTTAACATTAACAGTATAACAACACTGTCGTAAATACCTTCATTTACTAAGATTAATGCTAGAATGTACATAAGTACTACTTATTATTTCTTCTGTGGTATAATAATAACTAATGATACACCTTATTTAATTAGAAATATAATTTACAAGCAAGTTTTATTATTACTTAAGTACATTGTTAACTTTTGAATACCTAACACATTCGCCCCTTAAACAAAACCTAATTGAGTAGACCTAGTGACTAAAACTGGTTTAATATGACAAATGAGTAACGATCTCGAAATAAGCACGGAAACAACACAACTGAGGTACGGCCACAGGAAAAACTCACATCAAAATGTATCTTTTGAAGTTTAAGCACACAAGTTCGTCTCGCTCGATAGAAGATTAGGTTTGTGAAAACATGTTGACACAAACACGACTTGAACTCCTAGCTGACAGATCGCGACTGGTCTGGCTATTCGTTCCGACTTCCGTCCGTGGCCTTCGTACTCCAATAAAACGCTTCGTTGTGCACGCGAAATAGGTACGGTGCGCAGGAGTTTATATCATAAACCGAAGTGGAGTAATGAATCAAGTTGTATGCACATGAACGTGGATTTAGTCTTGAATCTTGTCCATTCAGATTTCAGGGCCAATGTGTTACTTACTTATATTTTTTAAACAACTGTGATTTCAGTGTTGGCTACAAAACTTAAAGATCTACCAAAATATTTAAGATACGATTCCTAAGTTTGCCGTTGAAGTTCCTACTTTCCCCGGCTGGGTCAATATAAGAAAAAAAAATCATCATCATATCAGCCGCAACGACACAGACTGCTGGGTAGGTATGGTCTCCCCCATGGGATGATCGAGAGCAGGCACCACTACCAGCTGAACCCCTCACTACTTGCTTGCTCTCTCTTTCCGAGGATCTCCCTAGCGGCTTTCTGCGACCTTCACTCGTCGCCTCGTCGGTCCACCGACCGGTGCGCGGTCGCCACTCTATCTATTATAGAACCTTTCCGCCCCAACAACGACCATCCTATTTAACTCGCTTCATTTCTGATTCATTTCATAAATTTCATAACTTAGGATACCTACCTACTAACTACTTTGTTTTGATTTCTTTAATTGCAATATTTTTACTTTCTATAGTCAGACAGTCAGTATAGTTTTGTAAAAGGCGTATGAAAAGCTTTTGGATATATTTTGTTTTCAATTCGATGCCTTACATGGGTAGGGAAGTATGTCATGCTCTCTAATAATTTCTGCGGCGGTGTCGTGTGAGGCGGGTCGTTATGGAGCCCCTAGACGATCAAGCATTTCTTGTCAATCATTTACATCGCATTTACCATTTGGGGGCGTAACCTACTTTTGATTGGCCACGGTAATCTATCTATTCTGTGGTGCTTGTCAAGCATCGCTCCTAGACGATCAAAATGTGATTGACAAGCAATGCAATGTAAATGATTGACAAGCAATTTTGATCGTTTAAGTTTAGGGAGTCCATACGTTCCCTCAAATATGGTTGAGCGAAGCGATGGCTGGTTCATGCGTCATGCTCGTGAACGGGTGGGTGCCTCCAGTGGGAATGGGTCTGCTTCTGACTTATTGAATTGTATGAATAGATTATTTTGTAACAGCCTAGACTGAATAATTACTTTAATTTTTTTAACTTAGCTTGAACCCTGTAAATTGATTCATTAAGAAACGTGATAAGTAATTAAATCATGTTATTTTTTTATAATCTATGTTAACATTATGTCTGGAAACGATTAAATATATTTGTAAATATCGATCCATCTGATGAAGCTGGCAAGTTTTTCCTGTCAGCTAAAAGACGTCATAATGGGTGGTAGGGTAAAAGAATTGACGATTTAAAAATGCATGTAAGCTTATTTATAAAGATTTTGTTCAATTTCAATTCGATCACGCAGGGAAACGGCGAGCATATTTATTTATTTATCTTACTCTATGGATCCTTGTGTTCCTAACATAGTTCCTAAGATGGGTTTACGAAGTGGAGCCACCTGCACGCGTAGCATGAGCAATGGGACTCGAGTCGGGTGTAGATCGAGAAACCTATCTCTTGTCTACGACCTATGTCGATATGCCGATACTTTGTACTATTGTATTCTGTGAGGCCGAGCACAGTTTGACAGCGGGACTCGTTGTCTTGGGTGGAGAAAGCTATCTCGAGCGAGAGCTCGACAAAAATAATTGCCATTGTTAAATAATTACTATTATTGCCATGTATTAATATTTACCGGTTTTTAGTTACCGGTAGTATGTCATGCTCGCACCGACAGTATCTCACTCTCGATCTCGACCGGACAAAAGTGACATTTCGGGGTAGACAATAAAGCTTCTCTCGAGGCCGTCATGCTACGCGTGCTGGATTTTTCAGTGGGGGAAGGGGGGGAATTCATCCTTAACGAACTCTAAAGGTAACTACTTATGCGTAAGTTTAGGTACCTACTAAACAAAGTTTGGTATCATTTTCGTATACTTACCTGAATCAAAAACGTAGAAATCATTTTTGTTATAAAAATGCAATTTAAGAAGTTTCTTAAAAATAACACAACAACCAATATTTTCAATCACATTTTTTTTTACTGCGCGAGCCTAAGGCTTAGATTAAATTTACCTCACTAGATGGCGGTACCGGCTTTGATTTGTTTTTTATGTTTTTGTAATATTCAAATACAGATAAGAACACAAGAAAGATGAAGAAAACTCAAAAATTGAGAGAGATGAAGAGTTGCCATATAGATTCGAGCTGACCAAACTTTTGTTGAAACTCAAGAATGCTGTAATTTCACAAATTAGTTTTGAAGATAAGGTAGTTTTAGTTATAAGAATAATATGTGTAGAAATTAGAAAGTTATTCCTGGGTAAGTTCTTACGAAAAGAGTTTTTAGAGAATATATTTTCCTGTTTCAATGGCTAATACAAATAACAATAATAAATTTATCAATCTATTTCAGTGGAACTCACAAAGCTTAAGGCCTAAGTTGATTGAGTTTTCAGAACTATTACATTGTGAAAAAATACATATTGCAATCATTAGTGAAACATGGCTTGAACCTGAATCCGATATTAATTTAAGCGGCTATAATATTTACAGATCTGATCGATTCGATGGTTACGGAGGTGTAGCAGTAACAGTCCATAGATCTATTCAATCTCATTATGTTGATTTCAATTCTGTTAATTCAGGCATAGAAGTTATTTGCGTGAAGCTTATCAATTGTAAGGATTTGGAACACATAGTGTCTATTTACTGTCCATCCACTGTGCGAACTCAACCCTCGGATTGGGATGCAATTTTTTCATTATTTTCTAATAAAACTCTAGTCGCTGGAGACTTCAATGGACATCATTCCAATTGGTCTACCAAAACAGATATTAGAGGAACTCAACTCATTGATTCTTGCCTTAAAAATGATTTTGTCTCTCTTAATAACGGCCAGGCTACACGAGTTAAATTAGTAAATGGTATCTTACAAAAAACCTCCCCCGACATCTCTTTCGCGTCATCCGATATTGCAGTAAAATTTAATTGGACGGTTTTAAACGAAAATTTAGGAAGTGATCATCTAATTATTAAAATGTCAATACTTTCATCGCATAATAACAATATTCATGTAACCAAAAAGCGTAATTTTAAAGATGTAGATTGGATCGCGTATCGTCAAACTCTGTCTAGTAATTTTGAGCAGCCTGATATCAACACAGATGATATTCAAGATCAATACAACTTTTTACTAACTCAAATTAACAAGGCTGCAGACCAACATATCCCTTTTATCAAATTCTGTAATAAACCAACAGATAAATTTACGCCCAAAGAGTACTGGTCTGCCGAACTATCAAAAGCAGTTGCAAAGCGGCGCTTAGCTTTATCTGATTTTAGACGCAACCCTACCCCTGAAAACTTAAATAAATTAGAAGAAGAAACCTGCAAAAGTAAAGATATTATTAGAAAAGCAAAAACTAAGAATTGGCAGAAGTTTTGTGATTCTATTGACGAGGGTATGTCGGCGTCAGAGATGTGGAAACGGTCTAGGTGGATGAAAGGTTACAGACAGACCAAATCTTTTCCTCCAATTGAAAAACAAAAGGAGTTATTGTATTCATTAACCCCAGACTACGTTGCAAACTCTGTACCAACTTTCAACTCTCAAAATGAAAAGCTGGAGGTTGATTTTAGTATTTCTGAACTGAATAACTGCCTAAAAACAAAAAATACGGCACCAGGAGAGGATGGTATATCATATTCTATGATACATCATATGCCAGACGTAGCTAAAGACTTTTTATTAAATTTATATAACAATGTATTTAAATATGGATATGTTCCTCATCAATGGCGAAACGTTCAAATTATTCCGATTCCAAAAGCTGGCAATAATCCCAATACTGTTCCAAAATTAAGACCAATATCCTTGCTGTCATGTTTTTTAAAAATTTTTCATTAAATGTTACGAAATCGTCTGGAGTGGTTTGCAGAAAAGAACAAATTGCTTTCTCCTTATACAGTTGGCTTTAGAAAATCACAATCTTGTTTAGACTCATTGGTTCGCCTGATAACTTACATTCAAAAGGGATTTTCGCAGAATCTTGCAACAATAGCTTGTTTTTTAGATATAGAAAACGCCTATAATAATGTTTCTATAGAGGCAGCGATTAAAATACTAGATAATTTGTCAGTTGGATCTAAGTTCTGTACCTATCTATTTTCCTTTTTAAACGAAAGATACTTAAAAATTAACTTGGACAGTAATAATACATCCCTCATTAGGTGGACTAATAAAGGCCTTGTTAAAGGAGATCGAACGAAAAGCAACAAGTACAACCTACTTGATATTGTACTCTCTAAATATGTTATGTCAAATGTCTTCTCTATGTCAATCTGTACTTCAATAACGTTTTTCAGTGTTGTAAATAAAAGTCTGTTTTATACATAATAAGTGTTTATTTCATCGTGCTAATAGCTTCCACATCATCTGCGCACTGCTATATCACAACAGGTTATGGTTTTGCTGCAATTTAGCTGAAAGATGGAAATTTCGACTTTCAAGTACAACATTGCACCTCTCGAAGGTAAAAGCAACTGGGATACATGGAAGTATAAAATGCTTATCATACTCAAGAGCATACCTCGCGCTCTCGATATAATCGAAGGCAGACTTACCGCGAATAAAGAAAGCGAAGCCATTGCGACTGGAGAATCCGCCGCCGCTACCGTGTCGGAATCCGCCGCCGCTACCGTGTCGGAACCCGCCGCCGCTACCGTGTCGGAATTCACGAAAGCCGACTCGAGTGCTCTTTTCTTTATTACCAACAATATGACTGAAGAAATGCTACGAAAAGTGATGAGATTTACGTCCACTAGAGAAATATGGTTAGAACTTCATCGAATGTTTGACGGAACAAACGAAGACAAAACCTTCCAATTATGTATGAGTTTCTTTGGACTGAGAAAGGATCCAGCTGACGACGCAGCAACTCATATGTCAAAGTTGAAGAACATTTGGACCTCATTGAACAAAGAGCTCGGCGAAGATAAGAAGCTTCCGGATCTTCTTCTCATATGCAAAACGCTCGATACACTGGGAGAAGAATACGTTCAATTCAAGAGTGGATGGTTAATGTGTCCAACGTCTGAACGAACCATTGACAACCTAACCGACCGTCTGTGCGTGTTCGAAAGGAACTTGATGGTGTCTACCGTGCCACCAGAACAAGAGGCTTTAGCAACAAACACCACACAGAATGGGATAAAGAAAAAGAATAAGGATGCAAAGATAAAATGTAACTACTGCTCCATCAAAGGTCACCGCGTGAAGGATTGCAAAAGATGGCTTCAAGATGGCAAACCTCCAAAAAGCAGTAACCCGTCTTTTTCGTCTCAAAAGGAATCTCAAGTAGTGGAATCGATGTACTTACAAGCGGAAGTACTGACAACAGAGCATGAAGTATCGACGACTACTTCATCAAATACAGTCAACTGGTACGTTGATAACGGCGCAACATGCCATGTCACCAATCGTGGAGATCTATTTCAAACTTTCCAAGCTTTTGACCAGATGCACACTGTCTCTACGGCTAATGGCAATGCACTGCAAGCTAAAGGCAAAGGGAATATCAACATCGAATCAGAGGTACGTGGAAAAGTTTACGAGATCACCCTGAAGGACGTTTGGTACGTGCCACAGATCACAAAGAACCTGTTCTCTGTTCTAGCTGCTCATGACTGCAACTCAATAAGCAAGTTTGAGTCCACACTAACGAGCTGCACTATGTCAACACGCGGCGAAGTTAAGTTAACGGGTGTACGCAGCATAAGCGGAGGCTTATACAAGCTAAGTGTTAAGAGCGTCATTCCTAACAGAAAATTAGAAGTGAATCTTACATTAACAAAAACGCAGCTTTACCACGAGCGACTCGTACATCAGAACAAGCGTCATGTACGTCAATTTGTAAAACGGGAGTTAGGAGTAGACCTTCCTCAAGATGAAAGCATCTGCGAAAGTTGCATATTCGGCAAGTCGCACCGATTGAAGTTTGGTACCCGACCTAGAGCTTCAAGACCCGGCGAACTTGTACATAGCGACGTATGCGGACCGTTCCCTAACTCATGTACAAATCTACGCTACTTTGTATTGTTTAAAGATGATTTCACCGGATATCGCTACGTTTACTTCCTGAAAGCTAAGTCAGAAGTAAAACAGAAGATACAAGAATTCATCGCCGAAGCAAGAAATACTGGTCATTCGATCGAGACACTCCTGAGTGACAATGGTGGCGAGTTTGACAATAAGGATGTGCGTGAGATCCTAGCCACGCATGGAATCAGACAAAGGTTGACTATGCCATACACTCCCGAGCAAAACGGATGCAGCGAGAGAGAAAATAGAACCTTGGTTGAGGCTGCAAGGACTATTATGCACAGCGGAGGGTTCCAGGAGAAGCTTTGGGCCGAAATAATTAAAGCGGTTGCCTACGTTATTAACAGAACCGGTCCCTGCCGTATGGAGAACAAATCACCCTACGAACTATGGCGTGGAAACAAACCGAAAGTTGCTCATTTACGCATCTTGGGCTGCAGAGCCTACGTCCATGTCCCCAAACAGAAAAGGAGGAAACTCTCCATGAAAGCCCTTAAAGGAAGATTAATCGGATACGACAACGATGATGGCTATCGTATCTGGAGCGATGACAACAAAATGATTCGGTCACGAGACGTAATCTTTGACGAGAAACCGCTTGACAGAACTCTTTGCGAAGACGCTGTACCAACTACAACGAGGAAAGACACGTCTTTCAATGAAATCGATTTGAAAGTGACCTTCAATCAGGAACGCAACGAAGACAGTCAAGATCTTACGCCAAGCCATCATATTGAAAACTCGATACCTGATCAAGAAGATCAAGGAAGTGTACCGCAGATAATAGATGACAGATCGATTGAATTTGATGAGGAAAATCCCGATCATGGTGAAATGTCCATACCAACGAGCACAACTCTGGACGAAGTCGATGCCAATTTAGGAAATTCATCTGACTCAGAAGATGAAGGAACAGAACCTAGATACAACCTGCGAGACAGGAGCACCATTCGTCCTCCAGAAAAATTCAGAAACTGCTGTGCACTTATCGACGCAGAAGCTGAACCCACTACGTTTAAGGAAGCTATGAAGAGCCCAAATAAAGATGAGTGGATCAAAGCTATGCTGAAAGAGATAGATTCTTTGAAAGATAATAACACATGGGTCCTTCAAGAACTACCTCAGAATCGAAAAGCCATACCGTGCAAATGGGTTTATAAGATAAAGAGAAACCCGGATGGCTCTATCGATAAATACAAAGCGCGTCTGGTTGCAAAAGGATTCAAACAACGCAAAGGAATAGACTACGAAGAAACGTACAGTCCTGTAGCCAGATTTGCAACCATACGGTCACTACTAAGTGTTGCTGCGAGTGAAAGGATGTACCTAACACAGTTCGACGTGACGACTACCTTTCTCTATGGCGAACTCGAAGAAGAGCTTTACATGCAACAACCTGAAGGTTTCCACGATGGCTCTACCCGCGTATGTCATCTGAACAGAAGTTTGTACGGACTAAAGCAAGCGCCCCGCTGCTGGAATCATCGTTTCCATAAAGTACTGTCTGAACTCGAATTCATACAGAGTACTGCAGATCCGTGTCTATACACAAAGGAAGTAGGGGGGAAACAGATATTACTTACTTTATATGTCGACGACGGATTAGTGGCTGCTTCAGACAAACAGCTTGCCGATGACTTCCTAGAGAACCTGAAAACGAAACTTAAAATTACGACAAAGCCTGCGACATACTACTTAGGAATGGAAATCAGTCAGTGTAAAGACGGCACGATCGTAATCCATCAGGAAGCTTATACAAAGAAGGTACTTGAACGCTTTAACATGGCTAACAGCAATCCTATCTCAACGCCGATTGACGCCGCAGAAAAATCGTCTGCAACACAATTAGACGCGGAGAAAGGAATCACCGAGGAGATCAATTTCCCTTATCGCGAAGCTGTTGGTGCACTAGCATACCTCATGGTCGCAACCCGTCCTGATATCGCCTATGCCGTTGGTGTAGTATCCCGCAACCTGGAAAAGCCAACCAGAAGTGACTGGAACAGAGTTAAACGTATACTCCGTTACCTAAAGGGAACTACGTCTCTTGGGATCCAGTTCAAGCCGAAAACCCTGGCAAAGCCAGAACTGGAAGGATATAGCGACGCCGATTATGGTGGTGATGCTACTACCGGACGATCCACCACTGGAATAGTATGCCTTTATGCTGGAGGTCCAGTATCATGGACAAGCAGAAGACAAACCTCAGTAGCACTGTCCACTACTGAAGCTGAGTTAGTAGCTGCCAGTGAAGGAGCCAGAGAACTAGTTTGGCTGACGAGAGTCTTTGAAGATCTGAGAAAGATGAAGAGTGTGCCGAATCTTCATGTTGACAACGAAGCAGCGGTTCGATTGGCACACAACCCGGAGTTCCACAAACGGACGAAGCATATCCGCGTCCGACACTTCTACGTCCGAGAGCTTGTGTCAGAAGGAGCAATCTTTGTTAAAAGAATTGGGACAAGGGATCAGATCGCAGACATTATGACCAAAGGACTGCCGAAGCCCACCTTTGTAAAGATCAGGTCTGCACTAGTGTTGCTTTAGAGGGCGTGTTAAAGGAGATCGAACGAAAAGCAACAAGTACAACCTACTTGATATTGTACTCTCTAAATATGTTATGTCAAATGTCTTCTCTATGTCAATCTGTACTTCAATAACGTTTTTCAGTGTTGTAAATAAAAGTCTGTTTTATACATAATAAGTGTTTATTTCATCGTGCTAATAGCTTCCACATCATCTGCGCACTGCTATATCACAACAGGCCTGGCCCAAGGAGACCCACTCTCCCCCCTGCTTTTTAATTTAATTACTCACAAGATTTCTTATCAACTTCATAACGTTAAGATTTCCCAATATGCGGACGATTTTGTTGTTTATGTCAATCATAAAAATATCAAGGAAAGTGAACTTCTGATTCAGGCTGCATTAGAGGTAATAGTTAGAGCTTTGGACAAATTAGGTTTGACCCTATCGACAACTAAATCAAATTTTTGTGTTTTTAGCAGAGGGAGAAGGAAAATTCTACCTACCTTACAAATAAATAACCAGCTATTGAATTTATCTGAATGTGTCAAATATCTTGGCATGTGGTTAGATAGAAGCCTACTTTGGAGAAAGCATATCAATGAAACAGTACAGAAATGCTTAAAACTTATGAATCTTTTGAAAATGATGTCAGGTAGCTCCTGGGGTATGCATACAAAACACATGAGAAGGCTGTATATTGCTCTAATAAGAAGTAGACTTGATTATGGTTCCTTCATATATGATTGTAGTGCTAAAACTCATGTGTCTAAACTTGATAAGTTACAAAATCAGGCTTTAAGGATTATAGGGGGTTACATTAAAAGTACTCCTATCCACGTTATGGAGAGCGATCTGAATATTCCACCGTTATTTGTAAGAAGGCAGTATCTCGCTTATAAGTTTAGTTTAAAAGCTATATCATATACTAATAACGAAGCCATCGAATTAATATCGGATTTATCCAAGCCATGTAATTCCAAATACTGGGAGAAAAAGAAAGTACCTTTACTTGTCGAATGTTATTCAGATGTTAAACAGATTAGTTGTTCCTCTTTAGATATTAATATCATTTTTAGCTTAAATTTTTGGGTATCTTGCATTGATCACAATAGATACATTATAACTAATATAGAAGCATTGAAAGCTGCTAAAAAACATTATGAAGTCAACTCATTGCTAAATGATGTCATAACAGAATTAAATATAAGGTATGATGGTTGGCATAGAATTTATACAGACGGTTCGAAAAGTGTTGATGGTTTGGGGGCGGGATTCTATGATCAAAGCACAGGACATAAAATAGGTTACAAGGTGACTTCTCCTGTTACAATTATGTGTTTGGAACTCATAGCTATATCTGAAGCTTTACAATACGCTATAAGCTTAAATTTAACTAAATTTGTAATTCTCACAGATAGCAAAAGTGCTTTGCAGCATTTGGCTCGATGCACCTCTGGCTACAGAGGTACATCGATAGCCTACAAAATTCTCAATGACATAAAAATTTTAAATGAAAAGAACATTAACTTCAGATTACAGTGGGTCCCGGCACATATTGGTTTGAAAGGAAATGAGGAGGCTGACCGGATTTCTAAATTGGCTGTACAAAATGGCAACAACTTTGACATTAAACCAGACTATTTCGAATTTGTACCAAAATTCAAAATTAAATGCTTTAATATTTGGAAAGATAGTTTTGACGCAAAATCTCTAGAAAAAGGGATATGGTTTAAAGCCATCCAAAGCCAGCCTCCTCGTCAAACGTGGTTTGAAGACTGTAACTTTAGCAGAAACTACATTAAGTTGGTATTGAGACTCCGATCAGGCCATTATCCTTCAGCAAAGTTTGCATTTTTGATGAAAAAGGCCGAGTCGGACAAATGCCCTACCTGTAATAAGGTTGAAGATGTGCAACATTTGCTGATGGACTGTGTGAGAAACAAGAGTAAGAGGGAGGCATTTGTCAAAACTTTTAACATAAATCTCTTAGATGTAGGAATGGCCCAAAGTGTTCTGTCGGATCCTAAATCGGAAGCCACAAAATCCTTGTGTAGCATAATTAGTAGTTTAAGTTAATTTAAGTTAAATACCTATGTAATATTTTCATTTTAGGTACGATGGGGTTGGCATGTCCAAAAGGACAAAACCCCTTAAAAATTTAAGAATAAAAAAAAAAAAAAAAAAAAATACAGATAAAAAAAGTCAAGAAACGAAATTCGAGCACAGTTTTCAAGGAGTAAGTAATTGTTGATTTATGCCACCCGTCCATAGATGGCGCAGTAAACTCCCAAATCCCCAAAATAAAGGAGAAAAAATAAAGGGGATGTTGTGATATTGACTTTCTGAATGCTTTCTAACACACTTCAAAATAAATACTTTTTTAATGATTAGAATTAGTTTTTTTTATTGTTTTGACGTTTGTTTGAAAGTTTGGTAAAGTTTGTTGCTCTGTCTTCTATCTGTGCAGGCGTGCTGCGACCATAGCGGCGCCATCTAGCGCTTTACAAGAAAATCATTTTTAGTAGGTAGCCGGGTGAATATACGCTGTTTCTTACTTCCTGTGTCATTGTCCTCACGCAAATTTATACAATTTATTATTGTACTCTATGATGGCATATTTTTGATTTATTACTTGAGATGCATTGGATTTTTGAAATTTTTCGAGTGAGGACAATGACGCAGGAAGTAAGAAACAGCGTAGATTCACCCAGCCCCGCTAATCGCCTTATTTCTTTGTATGGGATGAGCTATCTGTACTAATAATTTATAGTATTATATTATCAATACTAATTAAAATATATTTCTAGAAAGGCTTTTTTTAGACAAGTGTCAAGTCAAGTCAACTACAGAAAACGTAGGTTAGGTAGCACCTATGAAAATTTCACCAAATTTTGACTGTTCACTTTATGCATCAACGCCATCTAGTGAGACAAATAGTTACTAAATGACACTTGGAAAATTTCTGTCAACATGACAGCTAGTGCTGCCAAATGACATCGGGTGCATTCCAGCAGGCTAATCGCTGGGTCATCGACTGGATTTTAACCATGGGAAGTATAATAATAACATTAAGGTGAACCCTACACCTTCGATCAAGGATATCCAAGATATCCCCTCACGTACAAAACAGCACCCATATGGCACCGACTGACAAAATTAGCATTATAAAATCCATTCTAGCCAAAAGTGGCCACTTTGAGCTAAAATGGATTTTAAAACTTACAGAAAGAATGAAAACTGTTGAAAAGTTATTAAAAAAATATTAGAGACAATTTATGAGGGCATTATCTTAGATTTTTTAAATTTTGACCTGGTTTACGAGTAATAAAAATAAATGTATTGGCGGCGCTAGTAGTGGGTAGTAAGGCGCCTTAAATAATAACCAACATTGGGTCAAACATTGGTGTATGTTGGCGTTGCCACGTAAAAATTAAAAAGCATTGTTTCCTATAATAATTACATGTTTTATCATTTATCTTATAAAACGATCTAAGCTTACCGAAAGCACAGAATATATAATAGTACTCCGAAAGTATGATTTTCCATTTCATATATTTGTGATTCGATTATTATTTTTACAGTTTTTAATAAAATTGTGGCACCAGCTTACTCATAATGGTGTAGCCGTACTTTCTTACTACGGAACCTATAGTAAATTGTTGGATTAGTGTAAAAAAATAAGTAGGTATAATAATAAGCATAGCGCTATAAACATTCCTAATTTTAAAAAAATGATTTTCTTTTAAATTAGGTAACCAGGGGGCTAATTGTCTAATTTCAAAATCTATCGCACCTCATTGCGAAAACTGTAGGCTCGATAGATGGCGTTAATAAAAATAGGTGACAATGTGATTTTTTTTACTAAGCTTCGAAGTGTATCAACACCATCAGCTAGTGAGGCAAATAGTTACTATTTTTAGGCTTTAAAGAGTATAACACCATCTAGTGAAGCAAATAGTTACTATTTTTATTTTTTAAATGTCATTGCTTTCAGGATGTGATACTTTGATGCTTATTTTTGGCACAAATAAAAACTTACCAAAGACATGCAGCAACGTGTCACAACTCACATCCATCTGTCAAATGAAAGCGATTGCGATAGATTTTGAAAATTAGACAATAAGAAGGCAGTTATATCAGACGGCTCCTACCTCTTAGACTAAATTTCTAAGTACAGAAATTAAATCGATCGATAGCGCAAATTAAAATGACTCAAAATGGTACTAGCTCTTAGGTTTTTGATTACAATAGTGTAGTGTAGCGCGCGGAACAACAACGGCGCGATTAGCCGCTTCCGAGCCATTATTTTAAATTTTTGGCGGGAAAACAGTTTTTGGCTTATAATTTTGAAACTAAGATGCCCAGAGATTTGAAATTATGCCTAGTGTGTGCTGCAATTATAACGTAATATTTGATCTTTAAAACGAAACTCTAACATATAAAGTTACAGTAATTCACCATGTGTCAGCCACAGACACGTGTCATCAGCTTACACATGGTTATCGGCTCGTAGCTCAAAAACTATTCGAGTTAAGGTTTTGATAAATTTGGAGTCTAATGCTGCAATTCGACTAAGAATTTTGAGGTATAGTACATAATAAGAAATTTACACACATTCATCTTTAATGGATTATGATATTATTGTTTTAAGCGAAACTTGGCTGGGTAGTGATAACTTGGATTCTGAGCTTTTTAATGATAACTTCATTGTTTACAGACGAGATAGGGAGTCTAGTGGCTTCCACAGTAATAAATCCGGAGGTGGAGTATTAATAGCCGTGTCAAAAAAAAACAATTCGTACCGTTTAACCAATTTTGACAGTAAGTGTCAAGATATTTGGGTGAATGTACATATACATATTAACAATAAGCCAGTAAAATTAAAAATTTGCGCAGTATATTTACCCTCTCCAATTAAGGAACACATTCTTACTACATTCATTAATAATACTTGCCGTGTTCTTGAGAACGATGATCCCACACTTATTGTAGGTGATTTTAATTTGGGCAGTATACTGTGGAAGGCATCAGACTCATCGTATTTTATCGGCTCTTCTAATTGCAACAGTAGGTTAAATGATATACTTCTGGATTTTGTATCATTCTCAGATTTGAATCAGTATAATTATATACGAAATAAAAATGATAAAATCTTGGATTTAGTTCTTTCTGATATTCCATTATATGATCTGAAGCGTTGTGCCGCGCCTTTGACTAATGTGGATGCGCACCACCCTCCTCTTAGTTTTATTATTTCTTATAACACTACTGGTTCTTTAAACTCGTGTAATGATGAAGCAGTACCTAAACACAACTTCTTTAAAGCAGATTACAATAGTATAATTAACAATTTAAAAGAGTTTGACTGGTGTGAAATATTATCAAATTCTAACGACGTCAATAGTATGGTAAATAACTTTTATAAAATTTTGAATGAGGTAATCACAAAATATGTACCCAAAGTCATACCCCGCTCCCGCAAATACCCAGTATGGTTCAATAGAGATTAATTACAACGTTTAAAAGAAGAAATTAAACTTAAAACACTTTACTCGAAATATAAAAATCCTTTGGATAAAATATCTTACAACACACTTAAATACAGATCGTTAAAATTGGTTAATACTTGCTATAAGTCTTATATCTCGCTGATTGAATTAAACATTAAATCTAACCCTAAAATCTTTTGGTCGTTCATCAAGCAAAAAAAGTGCTGCAGAAGTATGCTGTATGTGCTGCTGCAGAATACCCATCGCAGATATTTTTTAATAACAAACCTGGTACTAGCCCTAAAGACGTGTGTGATCTCTTTGCCGAATGCTTTTATTCTGCGTTTGATAATTCTAGTACGTCCGCAAATAATAATAGCTACGTAGTGTCTCAAGAACAGAATGTCTCTGTAATCCTATTTGCTTCTCTGCTGACGAAGTCAAGAGAGCACTAGAGAAACTAGACTGGCGAAAGGGCGCAGGTTCGGATGGGCTTCCGGCTTTTTTGTGTTAAAATGTGCTGAGGCACTTGCGCTTCCCCTTTCCATAATCTATAACCGTAGCCTTTCTTGTGGTCATTTTCCCACAGCTTGGAAAGAGGCGTTAGTAGTACCCATTTTTAAAAGTGGTGAAAAATCAAATATTGGCAACTACAGGCCGATTTCTATCCTTCCTGTTTTCGGAAAGGTTTTGGAGTCTCTTGTGTATCCCATTATTTACTGGCATGTTAAACAGAAGCTATTACCACAACAACATGGATTTATCAGTTGCCGGTCCACAAGTACTAATTTATCTAGTTTTGTTTCTGACCTAGTAACCGCAGTAGATTCTCGAGCCTCTGCTGATGTCATTTATACTGACTTCAGCAAAGCATTCGACAGAGTTGATCACAACGTCCTAATTTCAAAATTGTCGTCTCAATTTGGCCTTCATGGTAGCTTTTTAAATTGGTGTACCTCGTATCTTTGTAATCGCAAATTTTAGGTGGTTGTTAATGGTCACTCTTCCGAAAGTCTTGAAGCACTCTCAGGGGTACCGCAAGGCTCCCATTTGGGTCCCTTGTTTTTCAATCTATTTGTTAATGACGTAGCACAATGTTTCAGACACAGTTCATTTTATTTGTATGCCGACGATTTAAAAATTGTAAAACACATTAAAGACGTATCGGACTGCATACTCCTGCAGGATGATTTAAATAGGTTTGTTGATTGGTGTGACCAAAATAAAATGTCGTTAAATATAAAGAAATGTAACTTTATTCGCTTCACTCGAAAAAAAAACGAGTCTTTCTTACACCTACCAAATTAAAAAACAAGATTTATGTAATGTTAATGAGATTAGAGACTTAGGTATTTATTTTGATACAAAACTGAACTTTTGCTGTCATATTGATAAAATGGTTAAAAAATGTTTTAAAATTCTTGGTTTTGTAATACGTAACACGAAAAATTTTAAATGTTCTAAGAGTAAAATTCTTGTTTATAATGCTTTGATACGATCGTCGTTGGAATATTGTAGTGTTATTTGGACTCCGCGTTATGACGTTCATATCAAACGTATTGAATCAATTCAAAAAAGGTTTCTCTGGCACTTAGCTTTTCAGCACAATTTGGCAAAAAAACTTCCCTCTTATGATGAACGTTTGTCTCATTTCAATTTACTTAGTCTTCAAAAAAGAAGACATCTATTGGATCAATTATTTTTACATAAGACTATTAGTGGTGCATTGGACTGTCCTTTTCTTTTAGAGCAAATCTCCATTCACGTCCCTTTTAAGACTGTTAGAAGCTCACGTTTCAAATTGTTTTCCCAAAAATTTTTTTTAAACGCAACTTAAGCCATTTTTCAACTATAAGTAGAACCATGGGTCAGTATAATGTACTTGCTAAAGATTCAGCGTTAGATATTAATTCTAAATTTGTCACATTCAAACATCTTTTATTACAAATACTAAAAAAACTGTGAGTTATATGTACATTTATAGGTATGTATATTGTATGTATGTATGTATGCATAGCTTACTATTACTATTACATACAATAATCTATTTAACTGCACGATTCAAACAATAGTTATACTTAATTAATTTGTTACACAAAAGTTAACTTGCACATAAATACTGTTTGTCACCATTGTAAATTAAATTAAATTTGTGTTTTGTAAATGTGCCATATTCACTAGTTATGAAAAAAAAAGATGTAAAGAAAATATGTATTTTTCTTTCCATTTTTTGTCATAAATGTAAGAGCCTGTTTCTCAATTTCTCAATTTATGCTTGTGCACTGGCTTACACTTGGTAAATATATTTAAATAGATATGAATTTATTCAGATTAAGTTTGAACATTGTCGGAATTTGTGAGACAGGCCCTGAATTATGAATATTAATATAAATAAATATAACAACAAGATACATAATTATATATGTCCATCAGCCATTTTTGATGTCCCCACTGCTGGGGCACAGGCCTTCCTTATGGGTGGTAAGGAGGACGGGCCATAACCCACCACGCGGGCCCAATGCGGATTGGTGGGTGTTAACGACTGCAAATGCATCCGGGACCAACGGCTTAACGTGCCTTCCGAAGCACGGAGGAGCTCGAGATAATAAATTTTTGGTCACCCATCCCATGACCGACCCTTGCGAACGTTGCTTTACTTCCGCAATCGCTGGGCCAGGCGCTAAACCACTGCGCCACCGAGCTTCACAACGGCATAATTATATATACTTATAATATATTAAATAGTTGATAAAATGCATGTCGTGGCAGCTTGTAAAAAAGACAACACTGTAGCATGTAAGTCCTTCGAATGTATCATTGCCTTGTCTTTGGTGTATGTTCTTGTTAGCTGTCCTAAATAAATAAAAAAAAAATGTAGCTTGAATAATTACGAAAATATAGAAATAAGGTTAATATAGTTGTTGTTACACCGTTACACGCGTGTCCCCAGCTCGTACACAGTTTTATGCTCTATTATCTATTATTTATTATTTTAGTTTCAACAGTACTTAAGTGTGATAGTTAGTGTTTTTGTATTGCTGTAATTAGGCTTTAAATTTCTGACTATAATTTAAAACCCATAGCTAACTAGTTTGCCTTAACGGCATGAGTAAGCTGGTGACACGTGTCGCCAGCTTGCACACATAAAACAACTCCTAGGAACGAACTTATGGTGGCTGCTATTATTATGACTGGAAGTTTGATTGCTGCTATTATGCTTTAAAATATGGCATGCTTAGAATTTCTCTATAGCCTATAAGGAAGCTGGAGACCCACTCACCAAACAACAGTACTTTACCATAGTAATAAAGAAACATATTTTACCCCAATAAACAGTTATGGTATGTAAATGATTGTAGTATTTTTTATGAAATAGGCCCCTGATAAAATACTGTTGGACCACAGTGTTTATAAATACTACACACAATAAATTGTGTGGTTCTCCTTATGGTAAATAAAATTGCAATCCATGGTTAAAATACTCTACTATGACAGTCAATAACTCAGCGATTAGTTTGTTGAAATGCACCCATCGATTGGATGGATAGTGGTTTTCACTTACATAGCTTGTTCAATTTATTTTATGAATTTATTTCTTTCTACTAATAAAATCCTATAGGTACGGTAGACGGCACGTTGGGCTTTCACAATCTGTCTTTCTTCAATCATTTTTAAACTTTAAGTCGAGCAGTTTAAGGTTCAAAATTCATTATAGATTTTTGACGTTTTGTATAGCTTGATATGCTGCTTACTGTACCTACAGAATGCGAAAATGCTTAAAATGGGGACTTTGTGCATTTTCGCAATGGCCCCTTTAGCGATTGAAATTATTTGAAATTAAATAAAGTCAGTTTCAATTTTTATTATTAGCAAAGTGCTAATAGAGCACTCTGAAACTGAAACCGTCATTTCAACGGTTTCATTTCTATCAATCAATCCCAGTTACGGCACGGTCTATTATTAAAGTCTGTGTATAAAGTCATGACATTAAAAAGAAGCAACACTTTCCCTATTAAACCAACATAATATTATATATTAAAACAGTACGCGTAGCATGAGCAAACGGGACTCTTGTCTACGAAGACTTGCTTGTCGGGTCGTCTAAATATGCGAGCACAGTTTGACAGACAGGTGGGACTCGCTCTCAGATTTTTACAATCTTTTAATGTCTTTTTATTACAAATATGAATTTTAAAAGGTAACATTTTTATTTCAACATCAATAAACGTCGAAATTATCTAAAATGATCCGAAATAATTTAGTTTAAACATGATTCTTATTTTAAAATAAGTTCTAAGATAAAGAGATACTCAAGAGAGCGTTCACTTCCGTAGACAAAGCTCTCTCGAGCTCGAGAAGAAATAATGTTGCCAATAGTAAATAATTACCATAATTGCCATCGTTTCTCATAAAGTGCTGTTCCTTTCTATACATTTCACGACGCAAAACTTAAAACTGAGTAAAATTTAGCTGTATGGATATAGATTCGCTTGCCTTTCTTTTATTAAGAGAATTTTGAACACACTTGTTAATTTAGTAGTCTGTGGAAACTGACGAGAAAATTACAAAATATTGAAATCAACGTATGAAAATAAAATGTGAATTTACGTTTTTAAATATTAAAAAAATAAAATTAAAAAATCTATATTTGGGTAAAAAGGGTGTCAATATTAGGAAACAATATTATTATATTAAGCAATAAATTATTTAGAATTATTTATTGTTTTAACTTTTTTTATTAATATAAGTTACAAAAAAATATTTTTTTTTTAAATACTTAGTTACTACACTTAATAATTTTTTTATTTTATTTTTTATAAATTTTATATATAAAAAAATTAAATCAACACATTATTTATTATTTTTCCATAATAAAATATAAGCACGGGCAACTTTTATTTGTTTTTATTGCGAAATTTAGATTTACATAAAATAAAATACGTAAAAAACTCTTTCTCGACCTTCTCGACTACCCAAAGGGTAGTAGACAAGTTTCTCCGACTCAACTGTCAAATTAATGTCAATTGAAGAGAAAAGTGGTCGTTTGTCGACTTTTGACATAAGGCCACGACAAAGAACAATACGAGTCTACTAGTGTAAAAGTGCGAGCATTAGTATCTCGATCTCAACCCGACAAAAGTGACATTTGAGACAAGCCATTGTTCTGTGAGTCGAGTCTTTTCTCGAGAGTGGTCATGCTACGCGTGCAGCACGCGTAGCATGAGCAAACGGGACTCTTGTCTACGAAGACTTGCTTGTCGGGTCCTCTAAATATGCGAGCACAGTTTGACAGACAGGTGGGACTCGCTCTCAGATTTTTACAATCTTTTAATGTCTTTTTATAACAAATATGAATTTTAAAAGCAAACATTTTTATTTCAACATCAATAAACGTCGAAATTATATAAAATGATCCGAAATAATTTAGTTTAAACATGATTCTTATTTTAAAATAAGTTCTAAGATAAAGAGACACTCAAGAGAGCGTTCACTTCCGTAGACAAAGCTCTCTCGAGCTCGAGAAGAAATAATGTTGCCAATAGTAAATAATTACCATAATTGCCATCGTTTTTCATAAAGTGCTGTTCCTTTATATACATTTCAAGACGCAAAACTTAAAACTGAGTAAAATTTAGCTGTATGGATTCGCTTGCCTTTCTTTTATTAAGAGAATTTTGAACACGCTTGTTAATTTAGTAGTCTGTGGAAACTGACGAGAAAATTACAAAATATTGAAATCAACGTATGAAAATAAAATGTTAATTTACGTTTTTAAATATTAAAAAAATAAAATAAAAAAAACTAAATTTGGGTAAAAAGGGTGATAATATTAAGAAACAATATTATTATATTAAGCAATAAATTATTTAGAATTATTAATAGTTTTAATTTTTTTTATTAATATAAGTTACAAAAAAATAAAAATATTTTTTTAAATACTTAGTTTAACACTTAATAATTTTTTATTTTATTTTTTTATAAATTATATAAATAAAAAAATTAAATCAACACATTATTTATTATTTTTCCATAATAAAATATAAGCACGGGCAACTTTTATTTGTTTTTATTGCGAAATTTAGATTAACATAAAATAAAATACGTAAAAAATTCTTTCTCGACCTTCTCGACTACCCAAGGGGTAGTAGACAAGTTTCTCCGACTCAACTGTCAAATTAATGTCAATTGAAGAGAAAAGTGGTCGTTTGTCGACTTTTGACATAAGGCCACGACAAAGAACAATGCGAGTCTACTAGTGTAAAAGTGCGAGCATGAGTATCTCGATCTCAACCCGACAAAAGTGACATTTGGGTGTAGACAAGCCATTGTTCTGTGAGTCGAGTCTTTTCTCGAGAGTGGTCATGCTACGCGTGCAGGACGACACTGCAGACAGACAGGGGCCCTACCGCCTAACTCAAAGCGATAGCAATGCTCTGTCCGTCCTTGGCCTATCATAACACGATGACAAGGACGGACAGTGCACTGACGTCATAAACCAAAGCCAGAGTCAAAGCGATAGAGTTAGGCGGTAGACCTGCTTGACGTTATGGTACCATTAAAAAAGATTTTTTTTAAGTGTTTGTTTCTTTTTTCTCGAAACTGTCTGTCGTTATCACCACGCTCGCTGTTGCGAATCACCCCAGTTAACCGGTACGGTAGGTGATAGACTTTTATCTCACTTAGCGTAACGTTATCTGAGGGAAGTCTGAGGGCCTAGTACGAGTTGTGTTTCTCACCTCACTTTGCGAATAGTATCGGGTGAAAGAGAAAATTATGCGAACGAGTGAAAGAGACAAGACGATAGTTAAATATTTGCGAAGTGAAGTGAGCAAAAAAATCAACTCGTACTAGGCCCTCTGCGCAACACGAGAAACGAACACAATTTCGTCTATGCTACAGGAATTTAAAAAAGTTGGGCGTGAACGCGTCCATTTCATCAGCAATGCAAGTAAACGCATCGAACGCATCCAAACATATTTTTTTAAATATTGTTGCCATTTTCTTGTTTAGGAATCTACTGTGTCTATAATTAAAAACAAACTTTTCTATTGAAATAAATAACTTTTTCGCATAAAATTTTAATCTAAACGACTACTTTGTATTTTTACTTTATTTTTAATAAATAAAAAATCTTTGTTTGACTAAAAATATTAATTAGACCGATTTATTTTCTAGCATTAACTGTAATAACTGACAACACCGACTGGTGCAAGTTTGCGCATGCGCCGAATGGCGATTTTTAACAGTGAATATCTTTGAGTTACAATTTTATAAATAAGAAATTTTATCGTTAGTCGGTAACATATTTATGTAAACGTGTAAATTTATAAATAATTTACATCAGGTACTGTAAAAATACAACAGTTCCGTTATAATTTTTGAGTGATAAAAGTGTAACATCGGTGGCCATTACAAAATCTAAACTTTTTTATCAGAGGAACAAATGTCCATTTGATGTTTCGGCGACGTTGTGACTAATCCATGAAAAGCTAATTAAAAATTACCTTTCGTTTTATTACCTGGGATTTCTTAGATTTCAGTTCTGTTGATCATTCTCTTCACTGACAAGCCATTGTATAATATTTATTTCAAAAAGATTCGTGCCGACTGCTAATTGGGGTTGACTTCCCTCAAGAAACTGTCAATTGTTAAATTTTCTGATATCAATAATTTATTGACATTCGTGAATTGACTGAGGAAAAACCACGTTAATTCTTTGAAGCTTGGAAGAACATCGTAGCGATACTGGTAAAAGTGTTAAATTAGTGACAGACACCCACAACGCTTGCTTGTTGTTACTCTTGAATGAACATAACATTGGCACGGCGACCTCTATTCAATTTTGTTCCCTTTCGGAAGAAAATCGTTCTCTAGGTCTTTCATTGTAAATTAAGATTCAAACATTAGTGGACAGTCGCCGAAACAACAATAAACTTATTGGTTCAACTTGTGATTGCAGTGGAAATAACCATGATTTTGAGATAAATTCGTATAGTGTAGTGGTTTAGTGTAAAAGACCTAAAAATAGTAAAAATAGTGACGGTTTGTGTTGGTGTTTTGGATTGTGGCATGGGGAGTGGCGAACTCCGCGTGCCATCATCGAGGCTGTGACATGGGCTGCTTCGCTGCGGCCTCCGCTCGTGGGCTCTCAGAGTGATAGGAGTGTCAGGCTTAGAGCCTGCACGACACCTGTAGTATTATGAACAAACGGGAGAGCGCGAAGGATAATAAAGAACGTCAGAGTGACGATAAAAGAACCTCCACGTAAGTGCTAAATTAATTAGTACGTCTAAGCATTGTTTGGTAAGATTTGACAGTGCATAGCTTTCATACTTTCATTCTAATATAGCAATGAATATAGGTTATCTAGGTAGGTACACCTTTGACACCAGAAACAATGATGCTATCAAATCAATCATCACTGCAAATGAATATTATCATTAGTTTACTAGTAACACAATTTGAGTACCTAGGTAGTGTAAAGAAATCCCATATTGAGAAAAGACATAAATGTTATCCGTTGTTCTTCCATTTGGACACTTCCCTCACATTTACCAGTATAATTTGGCAACTTGAATGTCAAACTTTATAAGGTGTGCGAAATGTCCAGTACTTAGTAAATCTTTCAATTCCTTGCCAATTGCATTTAATTTAAAGCCACCCATTCTAGTAACACCGATCCAAGATCCCATTGATTTGAAATACACTTTAACGAATCGAGTTCCAAATTTCTAGCATTAAAATTAAAAAGGTACTTAAAGTCTCCTTGCTCACTTGCATGTATCTATCTTATTTGAACATTAGCCATTTTTAATGTCCGGACCCACCACGCAGGGCCAAAGCAGATCGGTGGGTTCTATCTTATTTATGAATCTCAAATCAAAATGTATTTGAAAAGTATGACTGTACAATCTCTAATGCTGAATTGGTTATCTTATCATTAGATTACCAAACTGCTATTATGTTCCAATATAAGATATGGGCATAAAATAATTGCATATAATATTATATGAGGAAAAAAGTTTGGTTATGCTTATAATATAACAGTACGTACTTAAGGGATTTGCCACACTGGATGTGTTCTGTGGTCTGGTCAACCCATACATTACGTTCACCCTATGTATGGGTTGACCAGATCGCAGAATGCATCCTATGTGGCAAATTCTTTAAATTTTCATATATTGTTGTGCAACAAAAAAGATAAGTCAGTACAAAAGCTGCATTCTTTATTGTAAAGAAGTTTATATTACAAATATTAGTTTAGGCTTTAAAGGTTAATTTGAATGGAATAAATTGGTATTGGTACCATTGAATGCATAACATTTTATGAATCATCTTAAAGTAATGTTATTTCAGAGTTATGAGTAATATTACTTTGTATCTAGGTTATTTACTTCTCTGTAAGAACTTGATGTAGAAAAATAAAACAAAGTAGTAGTGATTTCTCTCATTTACTCTATATGCCTTTCTGTATCTACTATATCTTTTGGAAGATACCAAGAATGTGAGTCATATTGTCTGTTTATCATTATTTGTCTTATTTAGTAAACAGTTTTAGGGTTCCGTACCAAAATGGTAAAAAGGAACCCTTATGGTGCGACTCTGTCTCTCTGTCACAGCTGGATATCTGGAGAACTAATAATGCTATCAACTTGAAATTTGGGTTAGTTAATTAGACGATGTTTGCCCAACTATTTTGCAAATAAGAAGGAAATAAATATATATTTGTACAATGTAATTAATTTAACAACGTACAACATTGCTAACTTCAAAACACTTTCAGTACAAAATGACGTATTTTGATCTGTAAATTTTTCTATTTGCCATACATTCTTCAGTGAAGTTGGATCAATTTAATTGCTTTGTATTTTTTTATTTTTTTGCAATTTGGGGACTGATGTGATAGAGGTTTATGTAAAGAAAGATTACGGGAATAATAAAACAATGTCTCTAAATAGCTCACTTTAGCAGAAATCATCAACAAAAATTACATTAGTTCCACTATCGGTCAAGAGATGACACTGACCTAAAACTCCAACAATATAATACAATACAAAAGATTTTTAATCACATGTTTAACTTGGACACTGTTTAAATGTGATGCTGTCTCTATCAAACAATATTGTCAAAAAAGTTACAGAATCACATTTAAACAATGTCTAAGTTAAACAGCTGTTTAAAAATGTTTTGTAATAACACCAAAATATTCTACACAGTGTATTTATGATGATACGGAAACCTCGATGTGCAAGTCGGACTCGTTCTTGACCTGTTTTTTTACAGTTGTCATTCTTCTATAAACTTAAATCGTTATTTATAAATAAGTTAGAAGCTTTTTCAAATTGTGATTAATTATTAACAATTTCTTTCGTAATCATGTGTATATAATTTTTTTGTTTATAAATTTAATTAATTTTTTGTGTTTATAAATGATTATTTCAATAAAGAAGATTGTTTACCAAATATGTATGTAAGATAAAAGCTGATATCAGCATTATTGCAAGGTGTATCATATCACTGTATTTTCTTCTTGTTCTTCCTTCACCATGACACAGTGGCAGATACATGTATAGGGGGCGAGGGGAGTGCACCCCACTCCCTGCACTATATTTAGTTCATATTATAAATACAAACTAAAAAAAATATATTAGAATTTTACAGGCCATTGACCATTTGGTCTTAAATTTTATACCATTTCATGCTGCCGGAAGTAATAGGTTTTTAGAATTTGCCGATTTTTTTCTTACACACACACGGAGGCTATGATAATGATTCTTTTACTTGTTATTATTTCGAATTATGATCATGACGGCCCATTATAAGCAAAAAAAAATTTTTATTTTCTTTCCCGAACGTCATAAAAAGTATCTTCAAAGTGCTCCTTTTTTCGTCAGCAGAAATTACCACTTAATTTGTTGTAAATTATTTTTTCCACTTAACACGTGTAGCATTAGTTAGCTAAGTGTTTAAATATTTTTGCATAATAGTTTTAAAACATTAGCATTCATGGTTGTTAAATAAATCAAAAAAATGTTATAGAAAATGCGAATCCTTTAAAATTCTCCATTCAAAACGGCCATTTCATACATTAATTTAACCTCTAATATTATAACTATCATTATTGAACTCAACTTCACAGTAGGCTAGCCTTATGATACAAGAGCCATTCATTATCATGCCAAAATATTGATTTTATCCTGCTCAACTTTACATGTTTACATCACACAACCTTGCAGCATTGCTTACATTTTTTTTAACAAAACTGTATACAAGACAAGAGGTGATGACTTGGAAAGTTTGGCCTTCTTGAGGTGATGAAACAAATCTGTTTTTGGTATATAATAATATAAACATATTATTATATTTAAGGACAGTGAGTTAAGCACAAGCTATACTTCTTCTAACAACTTTAAAATTTAAATTATAATATTTAAAAATAGTTTTTATTTGTTTGATGCATTATCCCAATGCTCTACCAGCGGAAGAGGGTCCATAACTAAAGTGGCTGAAATTTATCCAAAAATGTAGTAAGCATTGTTTCTTCTTCTTCTTCCACAATATGGGCGGTTTCCGCAACTCGATGTCTATTGAGCCTATTTTGCGTCTGGAGGGTGTGCGGCCGGATCACTCCAACCAGCCCAGCTCAGCCAGGAACGCTCCAAGGGCTTTCACATTCGTGACTGCTACCTGGACCGCGCGGTACCTCAACCGGTAAGGGCCACCCCTCTGCATTCCAGCAGTACGTGGGCGGCTGTTTTTTCTTCCTCGATGCAACCTCTGCATATGAGACTGTCCGTTACAACTTTACTAAGAAAATGACTATTAAATTGTTCATGACAGGTAATGGCACCTGTTACGAGGCGGAGTTGCGATCTACACAGTTTTACTAGGGCCCTGGATAGACGGGCGTCCCCGCGCGGCAGTGCGAGTTTCGCCTGTCTGCACTAGTCCAATGAGCTCCAGTTCTGTTGGTGTAATTCTATAGTGCGTTCAAGGATCCTACTTGCAAACCAGCTCGTCGGGATAGGAGCGATCGGCTCTGGGCCAACAGGCTAGCCAGTTCGTCGACTGCATCGTTTCCCCGTGATCCACTGTGACTTTTAGGTACCTATAAATAAAATACATAAATAAATAAATATTTGACAACATCACATACATTGCTCCGATCCCAAAGTAAGTTGCTAAAGCACTTGTGTTATGGAAATCAGAGACAACGGTGGTATCACAAACACCCAGACCTGAGACAATATAGAAAAGTTCATTTTCTACATTGACCCAGCCGGGGATTGAACCCGGGACCTCGAGAGATGGTGACGTCTTGAAAACCGGCGTGCAAACCACTCGACCACGGAGGTCGTCGAATCATATCATGATTATTCATACCTATCATGATTATTAAAAGATTACTAGTAAGATTCTTCATGTTAATATCACACAAATCCAAGTACTTATAGTAAATCTCTCTTGAATCTCTATTTTGGGCGACCTCCAAACTCCTTGTCGGCATAAAGTCCTGAATGGATGATAGATAAAGAAATTGATGATTCAAAGTGCTTAATTTTCAAGTTAATTTGAATAAAGACGTGTATTTTACCTTCCTCTTGACTCCCAAGACCAATGCCAATACCAACATAAGTGCACTGCAGATTTTGTCTGCTAATATTTCCAGTTTTTATTTTTTTGAAACCTGGTAGTTACTGATGTATTATAAAGTATTATATAAATCACAACAATTATATCTACTCAGACATGATTTGTCTTTATTAATTTTTGTTTAAGAGCATTGTTGTATAAAATTACTCAAAACAGCGGGTATATATTTATCTGATCCTCCCTTTTTACCTTTATTTGGTATAGTGACAGCATGGCTGGCAATATGAATTTATAAACCTTCCTCTCCTTTATTAGAAAAATTATAGTGATGCCAATTTATTTTTTTATGAGTAGCAACAAGCTAAGTTTTTTTAATACAAATCAGGAAAGCCTAGCCTGTCATGAAAAATTGACAAGTACTAGTCTTCAATAGAAAGGGATTCTATTTCATTATGCATAAGCTTAATCTAGAACCTTACTCTTAATATAAGAAATGCATAGAAAATAGTGAGTATTAGCTTATAATTAGATCAAGTTATTTATATTATTCAATACAATAGATTTACTTAATCATAGATACTTTGTGTTGTTATGTAGTAAGTTGATTTTTTAACGTCTGTCGTTCCCAATACTCGTGTTAGGTGATAATGAGTGCGTTTCTTCATCAATTATGACGTAGTCATTATTTGTTTGTCAGTGACGCACTTGCTCTTCTTTGGTACAGTCATTCTTTACCACTAACTTAACCCACATTGTAGTAAGTGGGTTAGCTTAAACGCGATGTTAACCGATAAATTATAGAAGCGTATAAAAGTATCTTCATTAACCATAAGCTAAACACTTGATTTTGTCGGGAAAGTTTATAGTGACAACTATGTCACCCGTCAATTTTTTCATGAAGAACAAAAAAATGCAAGTTTTCGTCCAACCGTGTGATACCCAGGGGTCCTGGGTCCGATTCCCAGGAGGAGGGTACATTTGTATACTCGGTTTGGTTAGTGATAGGGCTTGTTTCAAGCCCGTCAGGTTAGCTACCACTATCTCACCTAGGTCTGACACCATAACAACAATTTAACATAGTTGTGTCCCGGCAGCTAGTGGTAAAGATAGCCAGTTCCTCAGTGTTGAGGATTCTGGGTGTAGTGCGCTTCCAATTACCGTCACACTCACAGCGTCATTTAACGGTGAGATGAAGGCCAAGCACTCGCCGTTGTGGATAAAAAAACACTTACATCGGCATCATACACCTGCTACTTTTCAACTATAACACTGACTGCCGCAGACACCAGACACAATGGAAATTCTATTGTTTGAAGGACACTTGGCAGCTAATGCCATGCTAATGCTTAGCTTACGTTTTACTTGGTTACATATCTAGGCTCTAAGCACTAATCTAGGCACCTGTGTCGGTGCGTAGGCGGCCTTAACTATATCGCCGATTTGATGTTGATGGTGTGTTTAGTCCAAGAGCTCGATGGCGCTGTGGTTTAGCGCATTTGGCATGCGATTGCGGCGTTAAATCGAAGCTATCGCTAGGTCGGACCATGGATGAGTGACCATAAATATATTCTGGATCTCGTGCGGGCTTTGGGAGGGTGAGCGTTGCTATCCGCTGCATTTGCGGTCGTTAACACCCATATACACTCTGCAGTGGGTGTCGTGCGACTGATATGACGTTTTAACAACACCCACCAACGCCGATTGAGCCCGCGTGGAGGTTGGTTATGTTAAGGCGGTTCATCCTTAACCATCCGTAAGGAAGCCCTGTGTCCCAGAAGAAATGTTCCCAAGCAAGGGAAAATTGGTTCACATAATGATGGTACGCGTACCTACTTAGTCTTATGCCGGCCACAATATTGGCAAATTCATCGTACGTTGCCGGTTTTGTAACAAATGTTTCAAAGAGGTCTATTAAAAAGCAGCAACGAACAATACATTGGCGGCTAAGGTTTGGGCCAACGTATAGAGCCGACCTTACCTAATTCATAGCAATTTTTCGATTTATCCAATCGGCTAATCCGTTTGTTAATATTAACTGGTTTAAGTTTAATCATTGCTTACTTAATAACACAACGTTAAGTATTTTTTCCACAACATCATCATCATCATCATATATCATAAATTGTCATATCAATCGCATCGCACACAAGTATATAGGTTTACTTATTCGTCTGGAAAAATTAACCGAATATAATTTATATCGTCGGTTAACTCGTTATCGATAGTATAAAATCCTAGGAAGCAACATAAATAGCGCATTTAATTATGTGTGTTAATATTACGACAAATACTATGAGTACCATAGATGCCTTTTCATTTCGATGGAATGCCATCAGTATATTCGAGTATTATTGATCCGCAGAGATGTACAAAATACTTTATTAAAAGTATTTAAATACAAAATACAAATACTTGTCATTTTTTGTATTTCAAATACAAATACAAAATATTTAAAAAAAAAAGTATTTAAGTACAAAATACAAAATACGTATTTTCAAAATACTTTTTTCAAATAAAATACCTTTTTTTCGTATTATTTTTTTATTATTGTTATTATATTTGCGCCCAGATAGGCTTACGTGGCTAACGTAGTTCACGCCTGCCTAGTGTAGTTCTCTTTTTAGCAATTAGTCGCAATACTTGCAATATGCAATGTATTATATGTAGCTAGCTGCATACAATGCCTATATAGATAGAAAGTAGGTAGTTAGTTTTTTGTTTAACAGTGATATTGGGTGCATTCTAGGTGACTAATAGCTATCATTGATCGCCATAGAGTACATTTTAACCATGGAAAGTAATAAAACTAAATATTAAAACAAATTACTTTCCATGGTTAAAATGTATGCTTTGGTGATCGTTTCCTTAGCGATTGGTCTGCTGGTATGCATCCATTGACATAAATAAATGTCAAATTACCGAGCTTCATGATTGGTTTTTTGTTTGGCAGTGACATTGACATGACAAATTACTTAGCTCTATGATTGGTTGTTTTGTTTTGTTTGACATTGACTTGACATTTACATAGAAAGTAATTTGTATTTTACAAATACTAATTACGTTTTAAAAAGTATTTCAAATAAAATACTAAATACATTTTGAAAAAAAGTATTTCAAATACAAAATACAAATAGGTATTTTGTATTTTGTATTTGTATTTTAAATACTTGTATTTCAAATAATTCACATCTCTGTTGATCCGCTAACTTTAAAGTAGAGAACGACTACGAATAATTTTCACAACTAGGAACATACAGGCCATTTTGGCTAAACGTACCAATAAATGCGGAAACCAGACATCCGCCTAATAATAAATTCAATAAAATACCTAAATACCTTGCTTTTGAGTTTAGCAAAAAGGTTTGCAAAATTGCTTTAGCAATCTTAAAAGGCTTTCCAAACTAAAAATAGGTAGGTACATAGATATTATTTACGTGTTATTTAGGTATTGTTCAGTTAATCGTCTTGTTCCATGCTTTTGACCACTGTGGTGCATAGCTTTCACTTTTAAACTCAATGCCAATAACGGTATGAATCACAAGAACCACTACTCATTCAGATAAAGTGCACTAACAACAGTTTAATTTTGATTTTATAATAAAGAATTCATTAATTACATTATTGTGTAATCTGTTGGACTGCTTGAGTAATTATTTTATTTATAAAAATGAATATAGACTTTATACACTCACGAGCAAAAATATGGAATCACATACCTATTTTCATGCAAACGAGATAACTTTGAAGCTTTGGTTCTCCGCCCAGGATTAAACAGGGTGTGATCTGATGATGGAAATTTAAAGAATTAATGATGGAGGCCCATAATGCTAAAGAAACCTAACGGATAAGATGAGTCGTTTAGCTCAGGGTTGAACTTTAAAAAAAAAGCTAAAATTACATTAAACGTATGGAAAATGTAACACTAAATACTCCATACGGTCTCTGGTTTAAACGACTCTTCTGATCCGTTGGGTTTCTTTAGCGATCTGGGCCTCCTCCATTCACTCTTTGAATGGCCATCATCAGATTACACACCACACACCGTTTAATTCTGGGCGGAGAACCAAAGCTTCAAAGTTACCTCGTTTGTATGAAAATTGGCCTGTGATTCCATATTTTTGCTCGCGAGTGTAGTTGGTTACGAAAATTAATACACGACTGTTAATACTTAAAAAGTTTAAAAGTAACATGTTTTCTCCCTTGTGGCTATGAGTACTATCTATTTTTATTTATTTTATTTTGTGCTACGGGCTGTGGATTAGTGTATAGAAACCATCAACAATGCTAATCGACACAATTGACCTGTTTACTTTTTGTGTCACAGATTACCGCATTGCATTTGCATTAAACTCGTATTTTCTGTTCCTTCCGGGATTTCGGGAATCGTGTTTATCTCAAGATATTTTTAAAGAAAAGTTCTTACGAATTTTACAATTATTGTACCAGTGTACAAGTTAACTGAAGAAGGGCTAACTACTTACGTTTTAGTGGTATTTTGATAAGTCTGTCTGATTGTAACATTAAATTAAAGAAAGAATGTTAGGTATTTATTGATATTTTCTTGTGCTGGTGTCGTGTGGTATAATAATAAAACATTTATATCAAGACGTTAAACATCCATAGATTATTAGTTTATTGTTATGTTAGTAACAATTTAATGATCGTACGTCGAATACAAATAAATTGAATAGATCAGTGAAAATATAAACGTTCGATGTTTTGTTAAGTAAAGCCATGCCTACCATTTAATTACCTGGATTTTCAAAGAAGTTCTATAGAAGTATATGTTTTATTTCTTAAACAATCTTGTATTTTTGATCCTCAGAATATCGACCAATACCAGTACGGTTATTTCATCACAGTCTTTTGAACGCACATGCACACGCAAAGCAATCCATGAACAAAAAAATATTTAGTGTTACCTGATGATTACCAACTCACACGTTGTGGGCAGGCCATAGTCGAACTAACGAATTAGAACTAATAAAACTAGTTGAGTCTTGTTAAAGTCTGCTAGTAAGAAAATCTTGACTTAATGTTGGTTGTTGTTTTGATAATTTTATCTAATTTTATCGGGGAAACAATTGGGGAAACGATAACATAATGGATGGAGAAAAGTTTAAGGTATATAAATATTCTTGGGAAAGTTTGGTGGATATCTTGCTTGACAGACGATTTCGTTCACTTTCTTTGCCTTTACAACAAAGATAAAGTGCACAATACCATCCATCAGTGACGAAGGGTCCATACAAGCCGATTCTCATCGGTTTACCTTTTAGAAATCCCACCCTTCTGATTCACTATGCAGATCATAACATTTTTGCAGAACGGCTTACCTTCGCCATATTTCACCCCTCGTTACTGCCATCCATACTAGTATACATATATTAAAAAACAACAACATTCAACAACAAATTTAGGTGAAACGATGAGCTCAGTAGCGCCACCAATGAAAATAAATAAATTACGTTTTATCAAGGGCTTAGGTTAAAAGTTTTAGTTTTTTTGCGAAAATAGAAAGTGAAGTGCAATTTTAAATACCTATTTTTTATCGCCTCAAATCTATGCAATAAGTTATGAATCTCTATATTGCTAAATGTGGCCACTTTTGGCACTACAAGATACTCGACTTATTGCTTAAGTTTGAGTTCTTGAAACTATATTTAGAAAATGCATTTTAGTTTTTACTATTTTATTTTTGCAAAATTATCGAAGCCCTCCATTGGTTGCGCTACTGAGCTCATCATTCCACCTTAACTTGTTTCACTTCGGGTATAAATGTAGTCTTTATCGATATGCCCGACCCTATCGATGGTTGCCCGCGTCAATCGCAGCAGCTCCTAGAAACTAAATACTAATGACCATGATTGTAATCAAGATGTACATTGCAGCGCGACTGGGGCGGTGGGCGGGCGCGGCGTGGGCAGCAGCGCTATGCACACGTCGCGGCACTCCGTCACCTCGTCCTCGGGCGTACTGATGGTCGGCCCCAACTTCAGGGTCGGCAAGAAGATCGGCTGCGGCAACTTCGGCGAACTTAGGCTCGGTAAGTTTACACCTTTCATGGTTTGATATGAGGCACTTTCCTCACCGGCTCAGTACCTTTTAGATTCTTCGTCTGTGTTTGTCGCATGTCCTCAGATTGTATCTTATGGTCGCGGAATGAGAGTTGACGCGAAAAACATGCCAACACATGTAACCCGTACCCCCGTACGTCCGTCATTATCCAGATAACTGATATTTAGGTAAAGTGAGTGACATGGTGCCATGATGTCTGTATTTTGTCTTCGTCCACAGACTCCACAGTCAGTCAGTCAGGCATCCAGTCCTCATAGTGACATTCATTAATTCAACCTTGTTGCACACTTAATACTTTACGTTACGATACAAAGTAAGTTTTTTTAATGAGTGTACAAAGGTTTCTATCTGTATCTGTAAACTTCCGATACTGATTACGTCAGATACCGTAACCTACCGTAAGTTCCGAAAACATTGAAAGGTAGTAATAGTTTAACAAGAAAGTTAATAAGGAAAACGTCAATATCAACTCGCTCAAATCATTCCTTATATTCGTTGAAATAGAATAATCGATTCGATAAACATTTTTATAATACTTGTTGCGTTAAAATCTTATTAATGTGACCTTGAACTCTATTGAAGTTGGCCAATTCGATTTCAAGTTTAGTTTAAGTAAATTGTTAAGGTTAAAAATTAAAACTGCAAGGAACTCCAATCATTCACAACACAGAGTGTTTAGCTTCATTTAATGTGAATGAGACGTTTGTTAATAGTGTGATTATAAACGCGTCTTCTCCCTGTTTATAAACACAACAATATTATTTATTTGACCTCAATTATTATGTAAGGGATAAGATAGCACGTTTGTTAATAAAAACGTCAATCTAACAAATGAAAAAGATGTCTAGGCATGAATTGAATTTATTAAGTGCGTATTTAAAAGTTTTTCAGTGAAATACCTCAATCCAGTTTTAAATAATTATGTTGCTATATTTGACTAGGGTCAATATTAAGTATTTTTCATTCGTTGCCTAAGAAATAACTTGTATTTTGGTGTATCAAACTTGAAGCAAATCTGTCATAAGATGAGATGTGGAGGAGTGTCTTAAGTTCTTAACACAATCATGAATTTACCAATCTGACATCGGTCGACGTCGTCGTTTGCATTTTAATAACGAGCCCGAAGTACCTAGTTGCATTAAACGATAAACTGGTGAAAATTCATGTTACCTGTCTCTTCGTAATTTTTATGCATGGAGCGTAATTTTTTGCATGTTGTAGCGTGGTTGATGTTAATTTACTCGTATCCGTAAACGTCTCTAGTACCTACTGTTACAGTTTGTGACCATTATAAAATTTTATTAAAAGTAATTGTTCAATGATTAAGGCTCTGTTATATATAGTACTACTAACGCCGCCAATACATTTATTTTTATTACTCGTAAACCAAGTCAATATTTAAAAAAGCTCATGTAGGTAATAATCTCTGAAATTGCCTCTAATATTTTTTGAAACTCTTCAACGGTTTCCATTCTTTCTGTAAGCTATAAAATCCATTCTAGCCAAAAGTGGCCACTTTGAGCTCTCTCTTGATATACAATAATCGCTCGCTCGAAAAAAAAGTAGCAGCTATTTTAACGAGAAAAGTAAAGAATAGTCGTGTATTTATATTTCCTTTTATTAGACTGTTTATTGAGGACAATCTGTGCGCAACTACAGGTAAAAGCGGGCGAACAACAAAGAATCCTGGGTATAATGGGCAGAGGCTGTGACTCATTTTCCCGCCGTCAATTTTCCAAACGTCTCCTGAAAGAAACAGTCACGAGGCTAACAATAATTCTTGCTCCATGCCGTTATGAGTATGAGACTCGTGAAATCATTAGATGTTTTGTTTTTTAATGAGTACGGCTAGTGATAGCTCTTCGATGACCTTAGCGTATAAGCCCTATTGCATTAACGGTAAGGTTTCATTTTGACGAATTGTCTAGCTTATAGAGATTATATGGCTGCGTGCGGATGAGAATTGGATTCAACCTCGCGTCACTGAAAATAACATTATTGCCCGCGCACGTGCGTGAGGTGATTAAGCCTGTTCATAATATGATATTAGGTAGGTACCAGCTTTCCAAACTGTTGTAATGCTCCGACAATGACGAACCGGTCTTAACGTTCAAACACTAAACAAGATTAATAAGATGCGTCATCAATACCGGTAGAATTATTAACTTATGTTTATCTTTCTTCATATGTCTGATAACTATTAAAAATATGGCTGCTCTATGTTGGAGCGATAGCTTTTCCTGTCATTCACGTTTCATGATTCACTTGTTCCGGTTGTTGCTTCATCCTTTACTTCTTATTTCTAAGATTGTTTCTGTTAGATAATACGAATGCTTCATGAACTGACTAAACATAGCTTAATAGATTCAAAAGATACAATTTACAGTTATGCCACGTGCCCGTATTGAAATGAAATAACGAACCCACTCAAAGAAATTGAATTGTGATAAAGAAAAGATAGACTCCTATTTGGAAGGGTTGCGGTTATCGCACCGAAAGTCCCAAACCAAGTATTGTGAGATTTTCCTCAACCCAGTGACGTCATCTCCGATGCAGCCACAACAAGTTTCTGCCAGTAGCCATTTGTCATTATTTTAATTTTGTAGCGTTTTAATTACTTCCGTGAATAAATCTTATTTAACATTCGTTCATTTGCAGAGGCTCCTTTCACTGCAGAGAGCGATAGCAAGTAGAATGCTACAATTTCCATCATTCTATGTAACACCTCCAAGATACGGGATTGTTGTCAGGAACTTGTTTGAATTGTTAACAGGTTTCTGGTTTAAGCGAAACTGGAAATGTCAATAATAAGTGATGGAGTTAGAGGGTGACTCATTGCTAGCCCCTTACTAGTTAATTTTTGTTACCGCTTTATAGAAACGGTAGATTTATGGGAACTATTCATTGGTGTTTATTTCTCTTCAACAGTGTCCGATGTCAGATTTGCCTATTGGATTCGCAAATCGCGAAGGTAAACAGTTTTTAGAAAAGAAGCCAAAATATTGAATGTAGTAAAGTAATGCAAGCCTACAAGACAAATATTATGTATAAAGAACACAGACCATAAAAACCGAACCATAATAAAATTACGAGTATTTAGAGTATACTCAATTCAATTGGCCATTATCTGTCCTTTGTTACTTATACTGAATAAAGATAATTGCTCCTGTTTCAAGTGTTCAATAAAAATAACCTTGATTTTTATAAACTTGTATGAGTGAGAACATCTTTCAACTTTTACCTGTTTCATTACAAATAGACCTCTTGACAAGGACTTTTTAAACAGGCATTATGTTATATTCTTTACTTATCCATGTTGTACACGTAATTAAAAAAAATACTTAACAATTTTGTTTATAAGTAGTCTAAAGATAGACTCGTTTGGCTCCCTCCCGTCCTGAAGGACGATCCCAGCAATGATGCCGCTTAAGCTACCTGCATTTAGCAGTTTTCGCTCGTGACCTCTCACTGGTTCAATTAAAGACAAGATTGGACGTTGAGTCAACGAGATTGGATATTCCGACGCAAATGTCAATATGGATTGACTCTTGAGTGTTTATTTTAATCTGGACACGCTCCCTGTATTCAGCTAATTTATGTACAAATCAGTACACTTTGGCCTAATGAAACAAGTTGAAAAGAGTAGCCTTAGCTTTACATAAGAGACCTTGAGTTTGGTTGTGCTGCATTATGACGATTCTCTTGGTTGTTTACCTGTATATCTCCACAAGTGTTGATGAATTCTTCTTCACGATCTACAATTTAATTATTGTAGTTGTTTTCGAAATCAAACATTTCAATTTTCTTTTACTTTTTCAAAAGATCAAATAAAAAACAAATAAAAATGTGTATAATTTTAATATGAACATTTCAACAGTGTCTGATGTCTGATCTCAATGTCGAATGGCCACTCAAGCCTAAAAGTAAAAAAAACAGATTTTAATGAATAAACAAGAGAAGACATTAATGGGTTTTTCACTAAAATAAAAATTAATGAAACCATATAAATAAACTGTTAAGTTAAAGTACCTGCTTCATTATTAATTTTTCAACACACTTGCTCGTAAAATGAGCCCTAATACATCGCTTTTAGGGCCATAAACCGAGCTATTACAAACGCGTGCAATAATATATAAAACACTAGTTCGTAATAGAATTAACCCTACAAAGTTAAATTAGTACCTTACTGCAAGTTCTATGCGAGTAAACAGAGCATTCCCAATTTAGCCGGGTAATACAGTAATTTTTTTGACAACAAAGAGGTTTAATGCTGCTGAAAATTTATATACATTTTTGGAATAAATAAATGTGTAAGTCCTTAATTAAGTCAAATAAATATATATAATATAATCAAATTATTCATAATTCACAATATTTTGTTATAAAATATTAAAATATTTGCATTTTGTCACTTAAAATTATAATTTTGAAGTATTAGTAGTAGGCTGTATGCTCCTTACCCCTTTGTTCGCAAAATATTCTTGCGTTAAGCGTGTGAAAAAAAAAACAAAAAAACATGCGCGCCTCTTTCCATTATTATCATATTTTGTTTTTGCCATATTTGTTGCTGTGTGATAAATTGCTTTGTTTTTTCCTCGCAAATGTGTTGAAAAACGTCGTATGAAACTCGTGAGCTCTTGCTTATTGCACACTCGGCTGAGTTACGCCCTCGCCTGCGGCTCGGGCTGCAACCCACAGCCTTGTGTGCAATGAGCAACCTAAGCTAACTTGTCCCATAATGTACTATTAAGACACTAACAAGAAACTGAGTTTTGAAGTACTTACCTAAATAAAATATTACTATCACTTACTTATTTTTTTGTCTTCACAATTTCAATATTACATTTTACATCTTTGTTTGTAAGTACTTAAATAATAAGCAATTTCTCGTTGTTTTTAAATAACGCTAGCAGTGAACTCGTAAGTGAAAATTCATGGAAACGCGTTCAATAAATGTCTGAAGACGGGAAAGATGCGTGGGCGTTGAAGAACAAGGGGGCAGAGCGATCGGCGGAGGGCGGGCGGGGCGGTCATGTAATTAATAAACCTGTAAATTAGCGAATAAACTAACTGTTGTAATTAACAAAAATAGGTAGGCACCTTGCGCACTAGAAACAACCTAGTGTCTATAAGTAATGGCTTAAGTATTCGATGATTTGGATTGCAATAGCAATGGCGATCGATCGGAATCGATTTCATTGTTGAACTATTAGAATTTTTAAGTAAGTACTATATCTGATGGGTGTATCTCATCACTTTACTAATCAAGTAAGTGCAGAAAATTTCATAATAGTCAAGATACTGAGGTTTGTTTGTGTCCCATAATTTTAATGATTACTGGATTTAGAGCTCATTCATAGACTTACACGTGCGTTATGAAAAGAGACTGTCTTTTTACGTAAATAATAGAAAGAATAACTTAATCTTTGTGAGTTTGCCGATTCAGGTGGTACCTACCCTGAGCGAAAGTGGCGCCGCGGTGAATTATATTTAATAATATAATTCTAATACACAATTTTGAAAATGTTTATCGTGGAGATTTTAGGGCCCACGCCCCACAGTCTAGTATTTTTAGACGGTATCGTTACATTCCCTCGTAGTCACTGCTAGAATTAGATAGCAAATGTGTCAAAAACGGCAACTTTTAGCAGTAAAAAATACTAGACCATGGGCCCTAAAATCTCCACGATAAAAAATATTAAAATCTTTTCTATAACTTATTAAATAAAAACCTCTGAGGGCGCCACTTTCGGTCATACAACCGCCTTAATCAAGATTGTTTCCAATATTTTCAGACTATTGATTTTTACTGACTTTACTGAATTACTGCACTGCACATACATATTCAGTAAAGTGGTCTAAAATCCTCATTTAATTTTGAGATATACTTAATTAAGGGATAGATAGATAACTTTGTCTAAATGTATACAAGTTTGCCTTAGAAGAATTAATTCTATTATTTTTATTGTAAAAGGCGTGGCTCTTTCACATTGAAGATGACCAGTAGACGTAAGGCCATTGTTTTGGTCGCCATGCGGCCCACACAATGTAAATAATTAATATTATACTTCACACGTACCAAAGGGTATTTTGAATAAATCACCCACAGGGTCAGCAAATTGTAACAGATTGTATATTAGCAACAGTTGCTTCGATTACAAGTTCAGTAAAAAAATCTGTTTGGGATATCGTCTATTTTTTTTTGTTGTTATGACGATTATCTTTTGTTTATCTGTTGTGTTATTGCTTTTTGACTGATGATCTTCTGGCTGGCCATGTATTAAGATAATTTTATATTCTATGTTATCTACAAAAACACAATGTAATTAAAAAACAACACCCAAGCACAAAAAAAATACAATAGCAAAGTTCTTCTACATTTCATAAGGAAATCTAGTCTGAAACCTCGGAGATGACAATACCGACCGGTATGCAAGCCACAGCCACTCGACCACAGAAGTGGTCAATGACATAAGTTACATTAACACTTAATAGATTTAAGAATTTGACGGCCTTTTGATGCAACTATATTGATCCATCCAGCCCACCACTGCGGCAGGTTCGACTCCCGGTCGGGGCGTATATGTTTAATGAAATAGACATTACCATTTGATAGATTCGTTTGTATTTTATAAAAATACATGCAATTTAGTTATTCAGTCATCATATAGTACAAACTCTGCTTAATTTGGAACTAAATTATTGGATTAGAGTGGTCCAGATACTGACTTAAGGGATAATGAACATCGGCCCCAAGAATCTTAAAAAACTTGACAATTTGTCACCTGTCATGACCATTTTATATCCATTGCGTTAACCAATTTGAAAATTGAACAAACTTGCTCATAGCTACATCGTAATGTAAACCGAATTGACAAGACAATTGACAAATGGTCACGTTATTAAAATAAGGTCCGACGTCAAAATAAATATAAATCTCTATACCGATGCGAAAACGCGTCAAGTACAAAATGAAACCTTAAACCATTGTATGTATGTACTTGGATACATTTGTAAGGTATCTTAATCCTTCATTGAAGCGAAATTGTACTATCAAATACTCGTGTTACTTATTAGATTTTACTCATTATTAACAGGAATGGAACAAACTGACGAAAATAATAATGCTAATTTTATTCATTAACTTGCGAAAAATATAGACACTTATAAGTTTGAAAACAATGGCAAGAAAGTTGCCTTCTCTCAGGCTTCAAATTCCGTTCCCAGTCAAGTAAATAGGAAATCCTTCGGCATCTGTGTTGGATTTTGTGTGCTCCACTCCATGCTCCTCCTATAATTATTGTATTATATTAAAACACCTAGGCTCTTAAACTCTATTAATTGAGGTGTCCTTTGCTCTCTTTATGTATTATAATTATAAACTAAAAAGGAGGGGATACTGCTTAAAGTCTATAAAGCAACAGAATTAATAAATAGTAAGGCCAATAAAAAGAAATTCGTGGAATAGAACTTAGTATGACTATGACATAGCCGCTGTGCTAGGCATTACATTTTTTAATGAAACGCCCGGTATTTGCCGCGGTATCGATATTGGTTCCTTAGCAAAAGCTTTTTGTAGGTATTGATCTTTTGTAGTACCAACCACCTGTTTTGAGTTATTTTAGATTTTCTCACTTTGGTGCACTGACTTAATGAGAGATTTTAATGGAGATAAGATGTTTTGGCAACTTTAGCAAATTATGAACACAACGCTTCTAAAGAAATATCTTTAGGAAATGATTCGACATTTTTAAAGTGTCTTTCTAACAGTTTTAATAAGTACATTAAATTAAAACAGAATAAATGAAATGCGATGCTTAGTTTTTCAGGAGTTATAGGCATTCAGCAGTTCTATAATTCCCTTTGCCCGTTTCCATCGTTTTTCATCAGATCACAGCTGATAACATATAAAAATAAAAACTTTTTGTTTGTCAAGGGTGACTAAGGCAGAGTTAGTGGAATTGTATTTTACATGTAATTTTATGTGACAATAGGCTGTGGTTGCCTAATTAGAAATTGGGTTGCGAATGTTGCGCAAATAATAAAATTGTACATATTGACAACCCTATCTGGCGTACCTATAATGCGTAACGATAACGCTTTGAATATTAAGTTTCTACTACGAATTTACTTTAGTCTTTTCGAGGAATACATTTATTATAATTAGAGTCCTAACCTAACACACCGACTCATAATAGGCCATTAAATTAAATTAAATGTCAAAATTCTGTCTCCTATCCGAAATATTGTTATTTGTGAAATCAACTGGTACTATTCTACGAAACTTATTCAATACAGAAAAGCAACACAAGTTTTATTTTCAGAATCGGTTACTTTACTACATTTATTTAGTATACAACTTTAAGTTCTCCCAAGTTAAACCTATTTGTATGAGCATCCTAAAGCTATATTATAATGTATCATCCTTATTTACTCTTGTAACTTAATATTGTGTACCTACGATGTTTGCTCTTGTCGGTACAATCATAGTGGATATTAATATTGAGTCCATATTCTGGATACTTGCTTACTAGATAATAGTCAAAGTAGAGAGAGAAAGAGATTTGTTAACTTCAATAACCTTTAATAGTAACTTTATCCTCTAATAAAATGTGAAAACTTGTAATTGGCTTTATTTTGTTAGCTTTACTTCATATTATAACATAAATTAGCTGAAGTTTTCCAAAAAGCTGTAAAAAAAAAAAAAAGTATACAAGTTTGTTAAAATTCATAATGAAAAGTGTTTCAATGTTCATAACAAGTATTTTGCAAGAAAATTTTCGCTTACCTCTGCCCAAAGTCCAAACACAGAAAATCTTAGCAGGGGTGGAAAATGGTCAGTAAAGTCAGTAAAAGTCAGTTTTTTTGGCTAAGGTCAGTAAAAGTCAGTTTTTTTCGAAAAATGGTCAGTAAAGTCAGTATTTTCACGAGCTATACGGGTTTACGGTCTGGTTTCTGTAGATTGAGGTGAAAAAACTGATTAAAAACGCGCTGTTTGTTTAAGACTACAACGACAGGCAAAATTATAAAAGTCGGTAGGTAGTGGATGGAACTGACTAACTAAAAATCGCGCTGCGCGGCTAATTTCTTTGCTAATGATAAGCAAAATTGTAAGATTTTTGGATGAAACTGACAAAAATCGCGCTGCGCGGCCGTTCTTTTTTGCTATGCACAGGCAAAATTACAACATTAGTGGATGGAACTGACCGCGCAGTGCGACCGATTTTTGTACTAAAGATAAACAAAATTACAAGAATATTGGATGAAACTGACTAAAATTCGCGCTGCGCGACCTTTTGTTCACTATGGATAGGTATTTTTTTTAATCCGGCATTTAGAGCATCCTAGGCAGGCAACTTCCATCCTTTCGAAAATTGTAACCCTAGTAGTAATACCATAAACATGATAACTTATAGCAAACCTAGGGCCCCTCGATAAAATTTGCCACAGGCTCCGCGCACTGGTTTTGGTCAGTAAATGGTCAGTATTTTAGAAGGTTTTAGTCAGTAAAATCAGTAATTTTGGCCATGGAAACAGTTTCCACCCCTGTCTTAGACCTAAGTGTATGAGTCATCTGAATAAGATAATAAATTATGTATTTCCTTCTTATATTTGTAACATGTTTATTTTTTAATTTGCAGGAAAAAACCTATACAACAACGAGCATGTAGCCATCAAGATGGAGCCGATGAAGTCGAAAGCGCCGCAGCTGCATCTGGAGTACAGATTTTACAAGTTACTAGGCACGCACGGTACGCTCCTAATTACACTAAACACCTGCAAATTACTTTAGAACTCTTGAATCGGTGCTGGGGCCCTACCGAACTTTTCGAACTTCGGCGGGTCTGCCGGGCTTCAATTTAAAACAGATAAATCGAAATAAAAAAAATCGTATTGTACTATTTGCGGAAGTTGGAAGATATCGATGAATTAGGGTTCGCCATTTTGGCCTGATTGGGGCTCGATTAAACTGTTTTAATTTGAAGCTCGGCAGACTTGCCGAGGTTCGGAGCGTTAGCCGGTACGGCCCCTGGAGGTCTATTCATGAAGTCCGTAATTCAAAGTTTAAAAAATAAAGTTTTAGGCAAAATTGTTATTGGAAGTCAATATTTCGAACGGCATACTTGGTCGAGGGGCTAGTTGACAAGCAAAGCTGCATTGGCCGTTAGACTGTAGGCGCAGCATGAGTATCCCAAAAAAACTGTCGTCACTTGAAATGACATTTTTGACATTTGGACATTGAGGAAACTGCTCTCGGTGCTTGTGTAGCCAACAATTTGCTAATGGTTCCGTAAATACGGACTTCGTACAATGAGTAGACCTCCTGCACTAAATAGATTGCTTAGTTTATCCACGTAAAAAAAAATCAATCAGTCCTGATTCCGCGATTTTATTGACGTCACTTTCAATTGATAGACCGAGTGTGCATTTGGCGCCTATCTTTTGCGATATCTAGTGAACGGTGAAATACCTGTCTGTATACCTACGTAATAGATACGAATCTAACGTACTAGGGTCAATAATTCAAAGCTTTGTCGCTATCGAGCTAATTAGATCATCCTAAATATCGGACCCGATATGAAGTCTCTCCTTAATTCAGAGCAGTGTAATTGCATTCAGGAAGCTAGGATCCGATTTAGGATCCTAGTTAGGATAGAAATTGTCTCCGACATAACGGATGCTAAATCGGAAGCACTTAGGACAGTGTAATCGCATTCAGGACGCTCGGCTCCGACACAGTAGTACCACAGCATAAATAGTACAGTCAGTCAACGCCTTTTATGTTGGCGAAAAAAAATCCGCCGCGCCGTTCGTCTAGATAGACAGTTGGCGCAACGACTAAAAGTAAATAAGGGTTGTCACTCTGTGATTTGCTTTTTTTTTGACCTACATCAATATAAAAAACAAAAAAACCTGCCTCTGAAAAGCAAGAAATCTATATTTATAAAATCGTAAACTGAATGACTGACTGACTGACTGACTGATCTATCAACGCACAGCCCAAACCGCTGGGTCTAGAGACTCCAAATTTGGCACGTAGGTTCCTTATGAGGTCTAGGGGTGCACTAAGAAAGGGTTTTTCAAAATTCACCCCCTAAGGGGGTAAAAAAGGGGATCAAAGTTTGTATGAAAGTCCCTCAGTTTTGAAGCTAGGATCTTCAAATTTTGTGTTAAGACTGACCATTGAAAATAAATAAATACGGGTCTCAGCGTTTTTCAAAATTCTACCCCCGAAGGGGTCAAAAGGGGGATGAAGTTGTGTATTGAAGAAAATCCTTTATTTTCGAAGTTAAAATCGCTAAATTTATAATTTAGGCTTATGGATAGGCATCTAACGCAACGTATATTGTTATTGTTAGCATTTGAACCCCTATTGGGATGAAATGGGGATGAAAAGGGGTAAAAAACACAAAAATAGATATGGATGTCGTTATTGGGGTTTTCGGGGATGACGATTGCAAAAATGACATTTATTTTGAAGTCCAACACGGTGGACATGATTTGACCCCTAAAGGGGTGAAAATGGGGTTCAAATTTTGTATGAAAAAATAATATAAAATAGACATTACAACTTTAAACTTAGTTGGAGCACACCTAAAAATAAATAGGCAAACCTATATTTTGTAATTTTGAAAATCAACCACTTAGGGGTAAATGGGGTGAGTAAACATAAAAATCAATATGGATGTCGTTCTTGAGGTTTTATGGGATGGTGATTGCGAAAATGAGATTTATTTTGAAGTCCAACACGGTGGACATGATTTAACCCCTAAAGGGGTGAAAATGGGGTTTAAATTTTGTATGGAAAAATAATATAAAATAGACATTACAACTTTAAAATTCGTAGGAGCATGTCTAAAAATAAATAGGCAAACACATATTTTGTTATTTTGAAAATCCTCCCTTAAGGTGTAAATGGGGTGGAAACATGAAAATCGATGTGGATGTCGTTCTTGAGGTTTCATGGGATGGTGGTTGCGAAAATGACATTTATTTTGAAGTCCAACACGGTGGACATGATTGGACCAGGACATGCATATCCAGGGGACGGGGACAGGGACGGTGTTAAACCTTCATGGTCAATGCGAACAGCCTGTAGTTCCAAATTCATAATATTGACTCTGTCACTCACTCTTTATCTGTCTGTCAAACCACTGCTAAATAATATAAATATATATTATTAAATCTAATATAAATAAATAGTAAGGTGTAAATAATTATGTTAATTTTGAATTGTGTTTGTATAAAGCATAGATAGGGTGTTTGTTCTTTGATATGTCGAATGTATATTTTTTGGAGCACATAGGTATAGTAAGATACAGGGTGTTCACATTGCGGGGGGGTGTTAAACCTTCATGGTCAATGCGAATAGCCTGTAGTTCCAAATTCATAATATTGACTTTGTCACTCACTCTCTTTTCTGTCTGTCAAACCACTGCTAAATAATATAAATATATATTATTAAATTCAATATAAATAAATGACGGGAACGGGAAAGGGGACGGTTACGGGAACGGGAACGGGAACGGGAACGGGAAATGGGACGGGGACGGGGACGGGGACGTGGACAGGGACGGGGACGGGGACGGGAACGGGAACGGGAACGGGAACGGGAACGGGAGAGGGGACGGGGACGGGGACGGGGACGGGGACGGGGACGGGGACGTGGACGGGGACGGGAACGGGAACGGGAACGGGATACGGGAATGGGACCGGAACCGGGCACGGGAACGGGAACGGGAACGGGAACCTGAACCGGAACCGGAACCGGAACCGGAACGGGAACGGGAAGCCACGTGCGAGGCCCGCCACACGCGGCAAATGTCTTGCCTCGCCAGTTAGCGCCCTTGGTAGGAACCCGCCTAAATGCGTAAAAATGGCTGGTCAGATCCTGGTTGAAGGTTCCCTAAGGATTTTGAAGGAAGGATTTTCTCTAATATCCACGCGGACGAAGTCGCGGGCAGAAGCTAGTAATATATAAATCATTAGCTACGCATTATCATTTTTATAATAAAACACGACTATTAAAGTCGGGTGGGGCTGGAGTACCTACAACTTTCTTTTTTTATTCTAAAAGCCCCACCCGACTTCAATGGACGTGTTTTATTATAACAATGACATGATAATGCTAATGCTAATCTAATGATTTATATATTATTTCTTGCTTTTTAGAGGCAGGTTTTTTGAAGTCGGTTTTTTTGTTTTTTAAACAATTTTTTATTTTTTTATTTTTAGTATAAGTACCTTCTGTATTAGGTAGTGTAGGTATATTATTTAGGTAGTAAAATCGGTTCAGCCAAACGTGAGATAATCGCGGAGAAACGTACATACATATACAAACTGAATACCTCCTTTTTTTGAAGTCAGTTAAAAAGACTACACAAAGGTATCCCTCTCCCAACAAAAACAATCATCTAATTCGGTTCATAAATAACAAAGTCGTCAAGGTAGTTGATGTAAAGTCATAGTATTTTCGGGATTACTTGAAAACTACTGACCCGATTTAAAAAAATAAATAAATGGAACCATCTCGCAAGAAAACTCAATCGAACAACAAAATAATCATCAAAATCGGTCCATAAATATCGAAGATACGCGCGAATAACGATAAAAAAAAAGTATACAATCGAATTAAGAACCACCTCCTTTTGATGAAGTCGGTTAAAAACTAGTTCAGATTAGCGTTGAAAATGACACGTACCTACCTAGCTACCTACATATACCTCCTATTTACCCTAGCTATGTATTTTTACAGCTACAAGAACATTCGTTTAACAACTGTATGATCGTAAAGCTGTGATATCGGATCCGACATTCAGGACGGTCTAATTGGCGACTGAATTTCTCGTCCTAAATCGGACACTAAATTCCGGGTCCGACATTCAGGATGGTGTAATAAGCGCTTATGATTCTATAATAGAAGCCCTTTTCAATTTAAGTACACGTTGATTCGTTTTTTATTAACCAAACAGAATTAAGTTCATACAGAGAAAAGCGCACTTATTTTGGCTAAACATTATTTATTATCTGCGCTTACAAATAGTGTATGAAAGAGGTATAACCTCTTTCATACACTATTTAGAGGTATAACCTCTTTCATACAATATCGGCCTTACCACAAAAGATTTTAGAACACTTTAATTTAGACACTGTTAAAATGTGATGCTGTTTCTTTTAAACGATATTGTCAAAAAACAAAAAAACCGACTTCAAAAAACCTGCCTCTAAAAAGCAAGAAATAATATACAAATCATTAGATACGCATTATCATTGTTATAATAAAACACGTCTATTAAAGTCGGGTGGGGCTGGAGTACATCTTCCTTTTTTTATTCTAAATGCCCCACCCGACTTCAATTGACGTGTTTTATTATAACAATGATACTGCGTATCTAATGATTTGTATATTATTTCTTGCTTTTTAGAGGCAGGTTTTTTGAAGTCGGTTTTTTTGTTTTTTAAACAATTTTTTTATTTTTAGTGTAAGTACCTTGTGTATTAGGTAGTGTAGGTATATTATTTAGGTAGAAAAATCGGCTCAGCCAAACGTGAGATAATCGCGGAGAAACATACATACATACAAACTGAATACCTCCTTTTTTTGAAGTCGGTTAAAAAGACTACTATCCCTTCCCCAACAAAAAAAATCATTCGGTTCATAAATAACAAAATTGTCAAGTTAGTTGATTTAATATCATAGTATTTTCAGGATTACTTGTAAACTACTGAACCGATTTGAAAAAAAAAAATGGGACCATCTCGCAAAAAAACTCAATCGAACAAAAAAAGAATCATCTAAATCGGTCCATAAATGTCGAAGATACGCGCGAACAACGATAAAAAAAAAAAACTTACAATCGAATTGAGAACCTCTTCCTTTTGCTGAAGTCGGTTAAAAAAGTGACAGCATCATTATTTAAACCGTGTCTGAGTGAGTTAAACACTTGTTAAACAGTGTTTTAAAATCTTTTGTGGTAAGCCCGTAAATTTCTGCCTTTGAGATAGATTAATTAAAATAGTAATTCACTGTTCGCTAGAAGTCACTTAAAACTAGTTGCAATTGTCTTTTAATTAGTACTTTAGCAGCGTAATTCTAGCCGGGTAGTTCGTGCAAAGTATGTATTCGTGTATGACAAGGAAAAGTCAGTTTTCACTTTTCAATTTGCTACAAAATATTTATATTTATTGTTCTATGTGGAAAATAAATATAAATATGACATTGGGAAATAAGGAATGAAATAAAAAGGGAATAGACTAGACATAAGATTAGGCAAAAAGTCTTACCCCTGGTAAAAACTTTCTTTTAATCGTTGAATAATCCAAATTAGTAATTGAGTATCATTTTGTTCTTTATCAGCTCAACAATTCTTTAGTCATACCGGTTAGATCACAATCTATGAAAAAAGTAGTTAACGTATTATTAGCATGTTTATTCATTAGAACTATCAGCGCATTATGCTAATAGTCATAATAAACTGTACTTTCCCTAGAATGCATAATGTCAAACAATTTATAAACAAGTAGTTAATTTGCCATATTACATTTGCGTACTAGTGAAACTGTTCATAATGAATGAATTTGTGCAAAACAAAATCTGTTTAAAAAACTAAACTGACATTGAGACGATTTTGAATGTTAAAAACAGTTTCTCTGTGTCCATAAACTCCATAAGATTCTTTACAATCAACCAATCGATTTAGCTATCTTTGAAATCTTGATACTAGTGATAAGCAAAAGATATAACCTCGCCATTACGTTCGCTTTGTATATAAACTGATAGTAAAGTTTGCTCAGAGGGTGTACCGAAAGTATACTACTTGGGCACATGTGGCGGCCGCTACAACGCTATGGTCATGGAGTTGTTAGGGCCCTCGCTCGAAGATCTATTCGTCCATTGCGGCCGAAGGTTCAGACTCAAGACGGTCCTTATGATCGCTATGCAACTTGTAAGTGCCCGCTGAAATGATAAGTAGATGCTATTGTGTAACTCGGCGCAACACCGTAACCGATATTGAACTATTATTTTCGTGTTATCGAGGGCAACCGCACGCCGTGGTCATGGTCGTTGTTCGTCGGTCATTGTGGCTTTTAACTCTAGCCTCCGTATCGCTGTTCCACTTAATGGCTCCTCCAAACATTCGCCAATATCATCGTCTTCATTGGCCACTACTATCGTTTGCGCATCCACACAATCGCCGATAAAGCTTATTACCTCCGCATAAGGGTGCTATATTCGGGGAATACAAATAATGATCGCCAACTACATGCGAATATGCGTCCACGCAATGTGTGCCGGTGTTTGCCTATATTGGGCAATGTGTGGACCTGCCATAAAGCGTCGTTCTCAGACAAATTAAATAGCGATACGCTGGCTTCGAGACAAACACTTTTCCGTATAACGTAGCAATGCTCTTGCGGGTCACTGTTAATTGGTTCAAACTTCAAATATCGGCTGCAGTGTTGTGTCTGGCTGGTGCGAGCGAGAGCAATGCTCGTCTTATACAGTGAGTACTGATGTGTTTTGTTGTTCCTCCCCTCCCATACCCTCGTCCTTGACTCCTGTAGCGCCGTCGACGGCGGAAGGGATCCCGGAGGTGTATTACTTCGGCCCGTGCGGTAAATACAATGCGTTGGTGATGGAGCTCCTGGGTCCTTCGCTTGAGGACCTGTTCGACCTGTGCGGCCGCCGATTCTCTCTAAAGACTGTGTTAATGATCGCTATGCAGTTGGTGAGTCACTTCTATCTTTTTTAAGTTAATAGTAAGTAATAGTGTACTTTGAATTAAATAATAAGTTGATTTCGTATAGAAAATAATTCCCATTGCAATCTTAATCAATACTGTGAGCCATTTTAATGTATCCCCATTATGGAAAAGGTTTGGTCGTTATTTACCACGCGGGTCATATGCGGTTTTATAGGTGTTAACGACTACAAAAGCAGCTGGGACCAAAACGGCTTAACTTGCCCTCCGAAGGTGCTTCCATCCATCCATCTGCCATTTTAATGATCCCACTGCTGGGGCACAGACCTTCCTTATGGGTGGATAAGGAGGATGGGCCCATAACCCACCACGCAGGCCCAATGCGGAATGGTGGGTGTTAACGACTGCAAAAGCAGCCGGGACCAACGGCTTAACATGCCTTCCGAAGCACGGAGGAGCTCGAGATAATAAATTTTTGTCACCCATCCCATGACCGACTCTTGCGAAAGTTGCTTAACCTCTGCAATCGCTGGGCCAGGCGCTATACCACTGCCTCACCGAGCTCCTCTAATCCTCCCGAAGGTGCTTGCGATGCTAAAATTTTGGACACCCGAAACCGAGGCCGATCCTAGCGATGGAATTGCCTAAATAGCAATAGAAGCCAAATGGGCTATGCCACTGTGCCATCGAGCTAGTTTTCTTAATCATCGACAATAACACTTGATAAATTACAATGGACACGTAAATACAGTGTATTTATCTAGAATTACTCAATTGAACAATAGCCTTGGATAAATAAGAGACAATAAATAAGGAATCCCACCCACACATTAATTTTCAAAATTAACCACCAATACCTGTTTAATCTAAATGTAGATTAAACTTTTACTTCAAAAATTAAAGAGATCACCAAAAGGCGGCATAACAAAGTGTATTGTTAATTTATTTGATAACCTTATCTCAAATTGTATTGAGCTTTATGTAAATACGATTATTCTCATTGTTTGAATATTAAGGACGTGCAATATTAATGATTCGACATCTTACTAAATCTTGTTCCATGATATCATTCTATGTTATTAAATTGTAACAAGTTTCATTGAAGCACTGAAGAAATGTATTTTATATCTCACATTTAGCTCATGGAAGATAGTAAACATTTTTGAACAAGTTACATTCAAGTTACTTTACTGCCTTTAAAGCAGCCCCCTGCTTTGCGTGTATCTAATGGTGGGTATAGTATCAAAATCTGCTTCAATTCTTAGTGACCAAATTCGAGTTAGTAGTGTCGTTAGAAAGCTCTTAAAAATTGCTTTAATATGGTCGGCTAGTTTTGTAGCAAAATCAACTAAATCATTGAGAAATCCGCCAACAAAAAACTGATTCAGGATCCAAAGCCCCATAAGGCCCTGAAACCAAATATCTGTTGATCCAGCTAAAATTAGTGTTGCCATGTCATAAACTAATTGGTTGGTCAGAAAAAATCCTGATATGTTATATTGATCAAGTTTAAACAGTTTTATGGTCTGCAAAATTTTTGACAATGTTATCTTAGCGGATTTTAATAGTATACTCCTCAAATGAGCCTCTATCGTTCAGTCTAATAAAAGAACTATGAATATTATATTATTTCTGGATACATAATGTCAATAATAATCAAAGCTCATTCGAGCATCGTACAACATAGGTAGACGTGCAGATTTTATTGTTCGTTCTGCCTCCCATTATGGCCGCTTACATTTATCCGCCTCGCTCGGTATTCTTCCCGTTGAATGACCACCGATTGCCCTGTTTCAGCTGCACCGCATCGAGTATGTCCACACGAGACACCTTATTTATCGGGACGTGAAACCCGAGAATTTTTTAATAGGTAGAACTGCAACTAAAAGGGAAAAAATCATCCACATCATTGGTAAGTTTTTTTTTTAAATTATTACCAAATTAATAGGGAAGGGCCTGTTTCACATGTAGCAAGTAGCTTAAAACCAAAAAGAATATCAAACAAAAAAAAATCTGTCAAATTATGATTGGAATTGTGAAACTTGCCCTAGAAGTGAAGAAATCATGTTACAGAAAAAAATAATCAACAAAAATCAGCTGAGAGTGTCATAGAATAAAAATATCCACTTGTTTCAATATATCTAACAGCTGTTTTTTTTGTTTCTATCTACCAAACACCTTGAATACTGCTTCAAACTTGTTACTATTTTTTTTTATTAAAGACTTAAACTATGTATTTTCGGTACGAGGTGATACCGTAATAAAAAAATGTAGGTGAACATTACATAAAGTAAACTCGCTAAGTAAAGACAGCACTCTTTGTTTACTTCAGTTAGGTGAAATGCGAAGGTCTTTTACAAGGCAACCTAGCGATGTTCTAATTTTAGGAAGAGAGTATCGAACTACTTTAAAATGTGTTATAAAATTTACCGATGTGCAATGGGGTTGGTAAACTTTTTCGAAGAGAATTGTTTTATATTTTTTTTTGATAGCAAAAGTTTGAAGAATAAAGAAAATAATATTATGTTTTTTTTATTTTACCTTGTTAACTAAATATATTTTTTTATATTATTATCGCGATAAAATATTAAACATACGGCTGAACACGAAGTTCCTTTGCATTTACTGATTTAAAAAACTGATTGATAGATTTGATAGACAGTGACAAAGAGTAATCATACCTTTGTTTTTTTTGTTTTGAGCAACAACATAGAAAGTCTTTGGAGCAAAGGCATAACCTACGCATACAGCCGTAATAGTGATTTATTGTACTATGCTGTAAATTAAAAATTAAAATTTTCATTTAAATTAAAATGAAGCATTTTAAAAATTCTGCAATTTGTTATTCCTGACTCCAAAGCCAAAAGCTACCAGAAAATTATCACACAGTCAGTTCAATCACAACAGTTTTGGAAAAGTTTACCAACCCCATTACGTCTAGAGTAATCAAGATTGGTATTAATCGTCACTTTTCCATCAGATTTATAATAGTATTGATGTAATCCTATCGTTTCTGTGGTTAAATTACCGCGGAAGGATATATAAAGAATTTATATCAAGTTTGTAACATAAAGACTACATTTATCGCTAACTTATTGTTAAATCCATGATAAAAGGGTTATTCTTCAGATATGTCACTGGGATGCGTATTCAAGCTTAATGTTTGTCTTCCAAAGATTTTAGAATTAGAATTTTCTGAAAACAAAAATTTGGCTTGCCATTATCCTAGTGACTACGAGACTAGGACCTAGTCTAAAACCCAGCTTTACGGTGCAACCATAAAGGATACAAGTTTTCCGGTTATTATGTTAGTACGAATTTGTGCACGCGGCGCAAACCGACAAGTTTCAGCCTGTTTTCTTTATGCGGCCTCCCATATACCCTTGCCGATCGGTACTGACCTGTACCGACCAGTCTGTACCTGTAACCTGCTTTGTTATGCGGGCACCGTTAGATCTGACGGGTCTGTAGAATGACCCAAAAAAGCTTTAAGGGCGTCCGCTGCGTTAAGCGGGATCCCGGCGCGGGGCGACATAGATTAGAGCTTACTCATGCACTGCGCAAGCATCTGTCCGTCAGAAAACCAGCAATCTATATTCCCACGCCGTTGTACCCGCGGTGGGATTCCGCGCTCTAAATCACATTTAACACTTATGAATATTGATTATGTTTATCTGTTTTCAGATTTTGGTTTGGCCAAAGAATACATAGACTTAGAGACAAACAAACATATCCCATACCGGGAGCACAAGTCACTCACGGGCACTGCGAGATATATGTCAATAAACACACATTTAGGAAAAGGTAAGCTCATTCTATGCATTATTAAGCTACTAGCTTCCGCCCGCGTATTCGTCGAACTTCGGAAAATCCCTAGAGAACTTTTGACCGGGATAAAAAGTATGATAAGTTTTAATCCAGATAATATAAACTATCTGTGTGCCAAATTTCAGCCAAATCCGTTGAACCGTTTTTGCGTGATTGAGTACAAACATCCTTTCATAACTTTCACATTTATTATAATAAGGACTAGCGGCCGCCTGCGACTTCGACTGCGTGAAAGGTTTTTTTGCTATCCTTCGGGAACAGTACTTTTTTTCTAAATGAAGGTACCCTATGTCCTCTATACCCCTGACAACGTGTATGCAAAATTTCATGATGATCGGTTGAGTAGTTTAGACGTGAAGGCGTAACAAACAAATAAAAAAACAAATGGATTTTCGCATTTATAATATTAGTAAGGATATTAGTAGGATTATGAATGATTTAACATTCGTAACCATCTGGCCACGCGGTCACTTCACATTTATTTCCATTACTTTCTTAGAAGTCATAAATATTGTTTTTCTTGTGTGTGTAATCCTTTTTTGTAAAAATGCCTATGTAGAATAATACAATTATATTAATTTTCTTTATCTTGTTTCAGAACAATCTAGACGCGACGACCTGGAGGCTCTCGGGCATATGTTTATGTATTTTTTACGTGGTTCCTTACCCTGGCAGGGTTTAAAAGCTGATACACTCAAAGAAAGATACCAAAAAATTGGTGACACCAAGCGAGCAACACCTATAGAGGTGAGGAAAGATTTCACTCTTTAGATAAATATTTTTATGTAAGTGTAAAAATATGTATATCGTTACCGAACGCCAAAAAACGTTTGACAAACGCACCGCTGCGGTACCGCAGTAGTCCGACACAAAACGTCTAAATTGAAAGAGCCCCTTACCAGGGCTCTGTCACTCCGCGCGCGAGCCTGAAGCGCTCGGCGTCCTCTGAGAGCTCAAATTTCATACATAAGAAAAGATAGAAAGAGAGGCAACTACTAAGTGAATGTTTTGGAGCGAAGAGAGCGTTGTGCGACCTGGGGCCGTATTATGACCTCTTATTTCCTGGCAGTTTTCTGACTGGCTATCAATCTATCTCTTTTATTTGCTATACAGCGAGAAAGAGATGAAACTATAGCAATTCAAAAACCTGGCAAGTTTTAAGAGGTTGTAATACCCCCCCTGAATTGTGTTGGAGCAAGCAATTTATTTGAACGATTTTGAGGAGTGCAAATTCTGTACGCTAGTACTATTATATATTCTGTGCTGCCTTACTCTTTAAATTTAGACGTTTTGTGTCGGACTGCTGCGGCACCGCAGCGGTGCGTTTATCGCACTGCGCCCGGACTCATGATAACCATCCAGGGAGTGAATGGAGGAGATTCAGATCGCTTCACATATACAGACCCAACTGATTTGATCAATATTCTAAGAAATATAAGTATGTTTAAAACAAACCCCGACATTAGCATAAAAATGTATGGCAATCCGCTGAATATGCTGATCAGATCAGTTGAGTGTGTTTAGCAGTCTTAATCTCTTCCATTCACTCCTTGGATGGCCATCATTAGATCACAGCTAGGTTGATCCTTGGCGGAGAACCAAGGCTTCAAAGTTACCTTGATTGTATGAAAATCGACTGGTGTCCTTAATTATCTGGCCACCACTATACAACGTGTTACACAGAATATGGTAGATAAGGACCATCAAACTGAACAATTTATACTATGGAACCAATTCTGAAATGAGCGGTTTTCTGACAGAGTATTTTAGTTTTTTTTATGTTGATAGATGGCGCTATTCAACTAGGTAGTTTTTATTTTTCCTAGCAGCTGAGTATACCACTGAATTATTTAACACTTGACACTGGCAAAAATTACTCCCTGAAGAGGAGTAGATTGCCATAGTTACGTACTTAGTTGCACAACGACATCTAGCCGTCTTTTAGGTACTACTGCCTTTTGAAAACCGCTCATTACGAAAAAAAAACTGCTGTTTTTTAATACATTTTGATATTTATTCGCAGATATCTTTTTTCGTGATTCAGAGTTGGTCACATAGTAAAAGTTGTACAGTTTGATGATCTCTATCTACAATTATTCAGCTTTAGGGGTTTTTTGTAACACGTTGTGTTGTATATCGTGTTTCGGTGGTGATGCTAAGGGGACCAGGGGCCGTACCGGCTAACGCATCGAACTTCGGAAAGTCTGCCGGGTTTCAAATTAAAACATAAATCGAGCCCCAATCGGGCCAAAATGACGAACCCCAATTCATTATGTCACACGAACATCAATATCTTCCAAATAACTTCAACAAATTGTCTTTTCGAACTTCGGCGGGTCTGCCGAGCTTCAACTTAAAACAGATAAATCGAAGTAAGGAATTTCGTATTGTACAATTTGTTGAAGTTATTTGGAATATATCGATGTTCGTGTGACATCATGAATTGGGTGTTTTTCTATTATGGTCTGATTGGGGCTCGAATTATCTGTTTTAATCTTCGATCAAGAAGGATATTCTTAATCGAAGGTTTTAATTTGAAGCTGGGCAGACTTGCCGAAGTTCGATGCTTAAAGCGGTGTCCCCATTAGGGCCCCTCGGCTCCGTGAGGCCGAGCCGCGCGAAACTTGTGAGTTTGTACACGGAGCCGCGCGGCCCTATTGGGGACACCGCTTTAGCCGGTACGGCCCCTGGTGAAGCATTATGATACGATCTGGTTAGGTGTTGTGCGAGGGGCACCCCGAGGAGCTAGCGACGTACCTCCGCTACGTGCGGCGGCTGGACTTCTTCGAGACGCCCGACTACGACCAGCTGCGGCGCATGTTCCGCGACCTGTTCGAGCGCCGCGGCTACCTCGACGACGGCGACTTCGACTGGACCGGCAAGACCATGGTAAACAACTCCGCGTGACTATACAGCCACACACATACACACACGCATACACTGCCACACACACGCACGTCTCGCCTTTATGAGGACTATATTACATAGCGTCGACTGGACCGGCAAGACCATGGTAAACAACTCCGCGTGACTATACAGCCACACACATACACTGCCACACACACGCACGTCTCGCCTTTATGAGGACTATATTACATAGCGTCGACTGGACCGACAAGACCATGGTAAACAACTCCGCGTGACCACCTACAGCCATACACATACTCACACACACACTCTGCCGATACACACGCACGTCTCGCCTTTATGTGGACTATATTACATAACGTCGACTGGACCGGCAAGACCATGGTAAACAACTCCGCGTGACTACCTACAGCCACACACATACACTGCCGACACACACGCACGTCTCGCCTTTATGAGGACTATATTACATAGCGTCGACTGGACCGGCAAGACCATGGTAAACAACTCCGCGTGACTACCTACAGACATACACATACTCACACACACACTCTGCCGATACACACGCACGTCTCGCCTTTATGTGGACTATATTACATAACGTCGACTGGACCGGCAACACCATGGTAAACAACTCCGCGTGACTACCTACAGTCACACACATACTCACACACATACACTGCTGACACACACGCACGTCTCGCCTTTATGAGGACTATATTACATAACGTCGACTGGACCGGCAACACCATGGTAAACAACTCCGCGTGACTACCTACAGCCACACACATACTCACACACATACACTGCTGACACACACGCACGTCTCGCCTTTATGAGGACTATATTACATAACGTCGACTGGACCGGCAACACCATGGTAAACAACTCCGCGTGACTACACACACACACACACACACACTGCCTACGCCCGACACACGCTCGTCTTGCCTTTATTAGGACTTCACGAATATTATGTCAAAATAGAATAGATTATTGGCAGTTAAGTGTCGATAACTGTAAGTTCGACTAGACCGGCATGTGGTAAACAACTCCGGCGCATGACTGCGCCGCATGACCTCCTACATCATACACGCAACACACACACGAACGTCTTGCCTTTATTAAGACTATATTATATAACGATACTCAAAAATCTATTCTATTTTGATAATTATTATCAAAATAGAATAGATTTTTGACAGTTAAGTTCGGTAAATTCGACTGTACGAGCAAAACCATGGTAAACTAATCTGTACACGCTCACGGGACACACACATACTTACATACACACAGACACACGACGTACACAAACACGCTCACGACGCCCTCGCGAAACTATATACGCACATACTTACATACACACAGACACACGACGTACTCAAACACGCTCACGACGCCCTCGCGAAACTATATACGCACATACTTACATACACACAGACACACGACGTACACAAACACGCTCACGACGCCCTCGCGAAACTATATACGCACATACTTACATACACACAGACACACGACGTACACAAACACGCTCACGACGCCCTCGCGAAACTATATACGCACATACTTACATACACACAGACACACGACGTACACAAACACGCTCACGACGCCCTCGCGAAACTATATACGCACATACTTACATACACACAGACACACGACGTACTCAAACACGCTCACGACGCCCTCGCGAAACTATATACGCACATACTTACATACACACAGACACACGACGTACACAAACACGCTCACGACGCCCTCGCGAAACTATATACGCACATACTTACATACACACAGACACACGACGTACACAAACACGCTCACGACGCCCTCGCGAAACTATATACGCACACACACTATACATGATGTATTCGTTTTCCTAAATTTATTATTATTATTCAGAAATACTTTCACGATTTAATTTTAAGCTAAAGCTTATGCTTAGCTAAGCTTCACTTTCAAGTTTATGATTTGTTTTAAACCTATTTCTTTAACCCTTTTATACCAATAATATTGTTATGTGTGTATTGATTTTCACTGCGCTTTCATGCATACACTTTCATAATATGCTGTTGTATTCTAGGCTCTTCATTTTTGATCTGCTAAAAATAGTTATTAATACTATAATAACTAAACCAAGGCTGTGACGAATTTTTCTTTAATATCAATTAAGAATAGTTGTAGTATATCTTTATTTAATAAAAAGGATAAATTTACAGTCCTAGATATCAGAATTATCCCTAAATTGCATTATATGCACTTTATGAGTCACGAAATTAGATTCAGTTTCGCACAAAATCTGTTTACTCTTGCAAGATAATATCTTTATTGGATTTATTAACAGTACCTGCATCTGATAACTGTAAAATAATTTGTGGATACTGTCTGAAAGCATACATTTTAAATTATTTTCATTCCACTCAGTAATTGTACTTTAATGAGTAAGCTTTTTGTGGTATAGATATGTCATATCACACTTAACCACGACTAAACTATGGTGGACACTATATTTGTCATCATAATCAATAACTTGGTCCATGTTGACCTGATTACCACTCCTGACAACTAAATATGTTGTCTTTCATAGTTTATAGTTTAATTTTGCTCTGAAAATAAGATTTACTTTCAAATTTGACCGGCTAACTACATTTATCATAATTTATTGCTCGAAAGTCGTACGCTAGAATCCACGCAGACGGCCCTTTCCATAATCTTTGACACTTAACAATATTTCAAATGACCAAAATTGTAATAAACATCCCAATTTATGACAATGAGTTTCCCGCACTATCACCATTTTATCTTTTGTTGTTTATCAAATTATACTATAATGTGAAATACAAAACACAAATGCGTGAATTTTAGCGGCCGCCTTAATAGCTTATAATATTTCAGTTTTTGTTAGCAATGCAATGTACGCTTGGATTTTTTGTTTTGTTAACTATGAGACTAATCGCAAATCACATAAACAAAAATGGTGTATTGGCTTTTTGCATCACTGAATTGTGGGGATTTGTAGGTGTATAAAGATGTATAATATTAATTTAATACTAGCATAGTAACACCAAGCAGAACTCTTAAAGTTGATTACTCAAACAAATCCTAAAGTGATTTCCGCTTCGTCAATTAAAATTACTTTGAATATCTGTTGGCGCATGCTGCCATTCTTACTCAGTTTTTTTTTTAAAAAATTCATGTTATCATTTAGGAAAATTGTAACAGCTTAACAATATAAATTTTATAAAGAATCCAATAAAAATCAAATAAAATATAAATTCGACAAAATGAAAGTTAGAAATCAGTGGTTTTCCTAAGTTAGTATGAAATACAACTTTATTATTACGAATATGACATGACATTTTACTTTTTACTAAAGTATTTTTTTTTTAATTTTGACTGAAGCGTTTAATTTTTTAAGTAACACCATACGAGCTTGTAACCAAAGGTTGTGAAGTAGATAATGAATTATTTCAATTCTAATTCTTAGTTCTCAATAATAGTAGAAAATACATATTTATTATTTGAATAATAAAAATATAAAGTGTCTCTAAATACGTTGTTTCTTTGTAGATAGAAGTTGTAAATAGAATAGTGATCTAGACTGTGTCAGAATCTTTGTCTATTTTAAGAATCGCTCTTCAAAATTAATTAAATATGGAGTTAAAATATTTTTCTGTATTGATAGGGGTCAGAGAGATACGATAGTGTTGATACAAATAAAACGATGTAATTTAGTACATTATCAGTTTTAATTTGTGTGTCTACTCAAAAGGAATCAGGAAAAATTGGCTGTTCCATAGAAAATACCTACATGTTTAAATGATTCCTAAAACTTTACAATTTATAGTACATATTACTTAGTTTTACATTTTTTTAAAATTTTGGTTAAGATTCCTAAATTAAAACTACATGTCATGCAACTTTAGTATAATACAACGTGTTACAAAATAAGGACCATCAAACTGAACAACTTTTATCATGGGTCCAACTCTGAAATCGCGAAAAAAAAAACAGTGGTTTCATACATTTTGATATTGGTGTCGATTCGGTTAGCACGACTTGACTAAATTGACAGGACTAAACTTAATTTTAGCATTATGTTCTTGCCTTTTCGATACAGAAAGAAAAGGATGGAAAACTAAATTTAGTTTAGTCCTGTCAATTTAGTCAAGTCGTTGCCAACCGAATCGACACCATTTTCATTATTAATTTTTGTATGAAACAGCTGATTTTTTTTTTCGCTATTACAGAGTTTGTCCCATAGTAAAAGTTGTCCAGTTTGATGGTCCCTATCTACCATATTCGGTATTAGGGGTTATTTTGTAACACGTTGTATATAAATAATGGTGTTGGAATGGAATATAAACGTATTTGTGTTGCATGCGCATGCTTTCGCTTATGCACGGCAGCCGCCCAATATTCACGTGATGCGAATCTTACGCAACGCGCCGCCCTCCAATCGCATTAAAAATAAGTCTGACAAGGTTAGTACATAGTACCTCTTGTGTGAGTGAAATTGTCTTCATGTTTGCTAAGTATCCTGAAGCTACACACATCAACTTTGTCTAGGGATACAGGTGTTATTTTCATACAAACGAGGTAACTTTGAAGCCTTGGTTTTCTGCCAGGGATGTACCGTGCTGTGATCTGATGATGGCCATCCGGAGAGTGAATAGAGGAGATTCAGATCGCTATACACACCTAACTGATCTGACCAGCATTCTAAAAGATTAATGGACCTGTTCAAAAAAACCGCAAAAATAGCATGAAAATGTATGGAAATCCTGAAACTGAGAACTCTGACCCATCAATCTTTTAGAATGCTGATCAGATCAGTTGGGTGTGTATAGCGATCTGAATCTCCTCCATTCACTCCCTGGATAGCCATCATCAGATCACAGCACGGTACATCCCTGGCAGAAAACCAAGGCTTCAAAGTTACCTTGTTTGTATGAAAATAACACCTGTATCCCTAGACAAAGTTGATGAGTATATGTATGGTATGGTAAAATCGTTACTTTCCACTGTTCCCAGTCTTAGTTCCCCTTGTGATACCACGAGCAAATATTTTTGTTGCCCACGAAACCCCCTGAATAACAATAGCCTTATTATTGTCTGTGGTACACTATCTCAAACGTTACAATCTGACGTTAAAAAGATTAGGGGTAGGTACGGGCCATATGATTTTCCCATGGTACCCTTTGTCCCCTTGGGGTGTTCCACAGGCTAGATTATACACTAGTGGTACTCCAAGTGGAACTTAGACTGGGGGGGGGGGACCACAGGCAAGTAACGGATGTATTATTCTAAAAGACAATATTTGATTGACATTTAGAATAGCTGGCTAGAAATCATCGACAAAACGGATAGGCAAAACATTTAGTTACTAATATGTAAGTTGTTGGTTTTTAGATTGCAAGATTTTGTACATTAAGCTGTAAGTAGTTTGCAAATATTGTAATTTGATTCATTGCAACGCACACGAAATTAATAATTTTCTTAATACATTAATAATTTGTATGCAATTAAAATGAACCCTTTTTCCATGTAATACGACTAAAATTGATACAACAAAATACAGTGGTTCTTGATAGCGATATTAATAGACTAAAGGGCCGCTTTCATTGTTATCAAATTAACTGCTATGTAAAGAGCATGCATCCTTCATTCTCAGAAGATTGATTCATTTTTGCACATTTGTAAACATTCAGTTAGATAGATGACTAGAAGCTTCAATTTAGAATTATTAACCGTTTTACGGCTTGTCCACGCGAATCCTCTTCATTGCGCGGTCGAAACGCTTGATGTTCAGCGCTTTATTGGCGTCACAAGCTATGTATGGTATAATTTGCGCATCTTGGCTACGCAAGTCGCCGCTTCGTGTGGCCAAGCCGTTAGTAATTAAAAACCAAATAACATTTAAAGCTTGCGATAACTATCATCATATTCCTGTTTGGGCCACGTACGCACCGACAAGGGGCTTGCTTAGTGCCTGGCGGCTTGATAGTCACCTAGCGTGTAGCGAATAAAACGTTCTATAATGTTCGCAACCGGCCACAGCGCCTAAAGCCTAGCTAGTCACTTAGCGTGCAGCGAAGTGAAAGAAATGTTACATATAAACCGGCCGCATAGCGAAGATGCCAAGCGCGCAGTGCGGCCGGCTGCGAATATTATAGAACTTTTCTTTTACTTCGTTACACGCTAGGTTAGGCTGACCCCAGACCTACCGGTTTCCTTTCTTTACTTTACTGTTCTACTTTACTGTTTAGGCTGCCGGCCAACCAGGGTCAGTTTCAATCTATCGCATATTGGGACCAGATCAAATTGGCAAGATAGCCATTAGCTTGTTGTTATCAAATATCTTGTCTGTTGTCTGGGTTGCGAAGTAGGAAGCTTCTGGGAGATATGCCATCCTGAACATAGTCTCCGATTGCTAAAAATAAATCGATCGCATATTTATATAAATTGTGAACAGACAGGGTCGTGGGTGGCATTATTATATTATCATCATCATTATTATTTTTTGTGTTTTCATAACGATCGTTTAAGGAACAAAGCTCACAAGAACATACATACATATATGTGAAATGTACTTAGATTAAAATATGCGATAGATTGAAAATGAGCCTCTCAACCGGCGGTCCATTGCAACAAGCAAACAGCAAAACAAAGAAAAGAAACCGGTAGGTCTGTGATCAGCCTTACGCGCTAGGCGCTAAGCAAGCCACCTGTCGGTGCGTATGTAGCCTTGAAATTGTAGCATTTATCGTAGAAACCGATGAATTTTCAGCCTAATGTTGTATTTATGTTTGAACATTCCAGTCTACTCCAGTTGGTTCTATTCAGACGGGACATGAAATCGTGGTGTCTCCAAACCGCGACCGACATCAACCCTTCCATAAGGTAATCTACCAAATTATACTCTATTATTTTATACCTAAGATTCGTTTTTATTATCTTTTTTCAGCAAGATATGCTATGATTATAGATCAGATGATTTAATTTTACTCATATATTCTTATTATTATTATTTCAATGCAGTATGGCATGTTATTAGGAAGGAAATGAAACTATCAAAACAGTAATCATCGTAGAATTCGTTACAACCTTTTTTATTGTAGCTTTCGTATTTTTTTTTTTCAAATTACTTCGTATTACTTTACTCGAGAATGTATGGCAAAGAGTAAAATTTACAGATTCAAATACCTACATCGTTTTGCACCGCAAGCGCTCTGAAGTGAGTCACTTCACTTCTGTTGAACAAAGTTAAATTACGGCCGATTTCAATAACCTATACTCGGTAATAGATAGGCTTACTAAAGATTTATTGCCTAGATATTTCTGTTAAGGCCTTAACATGCGTCAATCCGAGCGGGTCGATCCGTGATGGAGTGAAATCGAACGTAACTCTATACACTTTGGGTTCAAATCAGTGCGCGTTCCAACGCGGCGGTTGCGTTGAGAACTAATACCGAATTCTCAAGATTTACATTGTTTTTATTACTTTTCTTCCCTTTCAAGTTAGTTAAAAAATCTGTTTAATTAAGATTGAAGGTATTAACATCGCCGATTGTTATGGTTGGTTTTAACTTAAACGAATGTTCTGTTTCCGAGAAATTTTGCAAATAAGACCAGTAACAGGGTCCACGTAATATTTTTTTACATCAAAGGTGGTAACATTTTTTATAAATGCTTTCAATTAAATCTATTGTGTATTATTTCAAGTACCTGCATTATATATTTTTTCCATGATAGCTTCACGCGCGTAATCTTTCAATAGTTTGAATTGAATATTGAGATTTGACGCATGTTAACGCCTTAGATGACGGGAAATAGACAGATCCATAGTAGGTTTATCTCATACTGAAGATTATTGTAAACGGCCGTTAATCGCATTGTACGGTCATCAACGAAAGTAGCTTAACACTGTAGTGCTTTGTCAAAGCAACTTTTTGACAGATGTCTCACAGTTTATGACGTTATTCAAAAAAGCTACTATGTCAAAGTACTAAAGAGTTAAGCGACTTTCGTTGCTGACTGTACTCATCCTGCCAAAAACTCACTATTATTTTTTTTGTCGATGCAGGATGATTTGTGTGATTATATAATTGGTTTGGTTGAGGATGATGAGGCGGCGCTAATTTCTGGAGAGGTTTGGTCCCAAATATAAACCTTGGTTTGATAGAAACCCTTGCATTACCCGCTACATCTAAATTTGTATACTTGTTTGATAAATTGGTTGGTAAACGTTTTTTTTTATCAAAAAACATTACATTATAAAATTGGTTTTTTTTTTTCAATCGAGAAATCGGTAGCGTAGTCTGCCTGCGAACGTCCAAAAATATTGATTTGAATATAATGTTACTTAAAATAATGGTATTATATTTATAGTAAAAATATTAGTGTACTTTTCAGTCGAACTAAATTTAAAAAGGTTTAGAGCCAATTTGTTGACAACATTTCTAAAAAAATATCATCTAAAAGATTTATTATCATCCAATCTTCGATTGTAAATTTGTGATCATTGAACTCATTTGTAAATAATGCCTAATGTTTGCGTGCGGCAGTGAGATCGCTTGCGGTGCCGAAACTTTTGCGGAACGTACGAAACACCACTACCGACGCTCACATTTCGTTTCGCAGATACTCACGAAACTACCGAAAAAGAACACAAATATTATGTCATCTCGCTAATAGTAGAGTGAGACATAGCATATATTATGCGAAACTCTATGCAACTGACAGATTTTGCTGCCGCATGCAAACGAGTCAGTGTACTAAGGACATAATATTAAATCACACTCTGACGCCTGTAGCACACTTCCGCCCGCGAAACACCGTAGTAGGTTCCGCCATTAGTTCGACAAGCGAAACAAATGCGAACATCCTGTTCTAATGCTTATATTTGTCACGCGCGACTCCGCCCGATCAGTTTCGACCGTTGACGCACGCGAAAGTAATGATGTGAAACCGCTACGTATATGTCTTGTCGTGATCCTCATCAAGACAATTAATAGCGGAACTATGGCGGAATTACCACGGTTTCGCGGCGGAGGTATGCTACAGGCGTCCAAACATCTTTGTACTTACATAGACGAGACTGTCACGTGTTTGCCTCTGTAGTCTTCAGATAAGAGACTTTCACTTACATCTTTGCCAGTTGCCTATGTGGTTTTTTATCCCTCTAAGCCTAAGACATCCCGTTGAGCTTATGCTTTATGCTTTTTATGGCTAGCCCCATAATTTCTGTTTTTATAAATGATAGAGTTTTGTGTGAAGTTTTATGAGTATTGCTACCCAAACTGTGTTATTGGTCGCTTAGATTTTTTTCCTAAAGACAGGATCTGTAAAACAGGCTTGAAGAGTGTCGTTGGATTTTTACTTTTTTTTAATATGATAAGTTTGAAAATCGTCATACAGTCTAGTGGTGGTTTTTATTTTGTGAGTGTTGTAGTTATAAGCTCGTTGATTTTATTATTTTATTTTGTAAACGGAGATAACACTGATACCTAAATATTTAGTTTTTTTTGCAACGCAATAGCAAACATCGAAAAGCGTTTGAGAGCTTAGATCTTATTTTTCTTTGAATTGTTCAATGATCGTACATCATTTCGACATGTAATAGTTAATATTAGCGACCGCCCGCGACTTCGTCTGCGTGGTCAGTTATTTCTCTACCTCTCGGGAACAGTATTTTTTTCGGATGAAACGTACCCTATGTCCTTTTCTGTACCCCTGACAACATGTATGCAAAATTTCATGATGATCGGTTCAGTAGTTAAGACGTGAAGGCGTAACAAACAAACGGACTTTCGCATTTATAATATGAATATTAAAGTAGTAAGGATTGTTCACAAAATCTTACCTGAGGCTGTACTCTAATCTCTTATAGCAACATCAATGTGATGTTGTGATAGAGACAGAGCTATACATCGCGTAAAGCGCCATCTCAATCACAAAATCGCTTCGATATTACTTTTAACAGTCATTCTAGGGGGCTAGAATTTAACTGTAAAATTCTATAGCAATACCCATATACAGTAAAGATAAAGAAAAAATCAGATGAAATTCCAATCCAATATAATAGGCACTGTAAAGATCTTCAAAATTATGTCTCTAGTACATAAAAGTACATAAATGTCTCTAGTGCCTAAAACCCTGTCTATGGCAGGATAATTTTGCTGATTCACAAATCGTCCACCAGTGGGCGCACTACCGCTAACTTGGCGCTAGTGTAGATGTAGACCTGTCATCTTGTTGTTTGCTATGTGTTCGCTGTCATTTTTTTAATGTTGGAAGCGAATTTTCATAAATAGGAGCGTTTTACCTACCATTAAAACGCATATTGTGTCTGAAGCCTTATTCGAAGCCTTGGTAAACAGATTGAGAATAGCGAAGCCTTTCCGTTACCGTTCAGCATCATTATTATAGGTCTATCTTACTAAATTACGTCACATCCGCATCCGTGTAACGTCATATCTCACCCCTCCATGTTCACCAGGCCGCCGCCATTGCGAGTTTCCGCGCTCATTGCAGTCTCAAAATCTGAAAAATACCTTTACAACTATTGCACATTAAATGCATACCAGGCAGCCCTTGAAGGTAGGCTTCGAATAAGGCTTCAGACACAATATGCGTTTTAATGGTAGGTAAAACGCTCCTATTGTGTCCTATTCGCCGTTATTCGAAGCCTTGGTAAACAGATTGAGACATTGTTTGTTATCGCCTGGTGAACAGGGACAGGACGCCAATGTGACACTCTTAATTATCATAAATAGTTTATTTCTCTTTAGATTGATTTTAATTTAGATCAAAAGAAAGCTTTCTTTAAATAGTAAAGGGAAGAAAAAATAAATAATAATAAAAAATAAAAAAAAAAACAATAATTAAAACTGAAATAAAGTCCATTGACAAATCAGATCAGCTTTAAATAAATTCACATAATTTTTTTTTACTTAAGTAATTATTTACCATAAATTATCTAACTCATAATATTTTAGTCGTGTTATCGTTTGATATGACTGCTGGTTGACAGTGCATCTCTGATTAAATCGCGTCGATCGCCTACTTCAAAATAATCTGGGACAAAACAACGTTTTCTTCGCAGATTCTTTTATTACAAATGTGATGTCAGTTGCTTGCCAATTAATTCACTTCAAGATACAAACCTTACCAAATCTTTGAGCTTTTGCTCTGCAAAAAAAAAAAATCTTTATAAAATCCCTAACTGGATTTGGATATCATAATAAAATAAATCTTTGTGAACGCGGTCACAAAGTTATTACTTTTATATTAAATACTTGATTAAATTAATTTAATCGTAAACTGCGAACTGAAACTCAATAAATACCTACCCAAAAATAAACGTTATACGACTGATTTAAGCCAAAGGTAGGCGAACTACCTTTGGTGTTACACACTTAGGCCGACTAGCTAGCTAGAGTGTCTGTGTCTGTCTGCGACATCTTGTTGTGTCGCGTCTAACATAAACTTTATGTGTGGGCAGAACAAGCACTAATGTCAGACGTTAGTGTTATATAAATTGCTATCGAATGTTAATTAACATTTACAAGGTCATTTGAATTTTTACACTTAATAAAACATTTAGTACCTATTCGATTGGTCAACACCCAGCAGCTGTGTTAGCCCAAAACAAAAACAAAACATAATAATAATAGGTAAGTAAGGATACTTACTTAGGTAAGTACCCACTACACTTAACTGTAACATTTTTAATTATCATCGCAAAATTAACATTGGGAATCAAAATACTAGGTAAAGACTAGAATAGATATAATAGATGAAATTAAAAGATGTATTAAAAGAACAAATATGACAGTACTGTATATCAAAGAAAGAAATAATTATTTAGTAAAGAAATAAGACTTAAATTATTCCAACATGTCTACTTTCTGTAAACAAAGTTTCGTTTTTATAGGTAAAGGTAAGTAAATGAAATATTTTCTTTTTATCAATCTATAAAATAAATATTTAAGTTTCTAAATGTCATGGTTTCTATGGCCATCGGAAAAGCTGCACGCTGCATCAACTTTATATTTGTTTTGAACTTGAATTGAATTTCTAACAATATAGCAAAAATGTTGCATATCAAAAATAATAGTAATAATAATTAGAATTAATATAATAGCATTTAATTATACAATTAAAATCACATAAATACTTTGGAATCATCCACCAAGAAGATTACCTCTGTTATCTAACAAATCATGTATCATCACCCGCATAAATAAACAAGACAAACAAGAGCCGGGTGCCAGTGCTTCCCCATCATGGTAAAGGGGTGGTTGGTTACGCTTTGATTACGAAAGTATATTTAAGTAACTTATTAGCAGACACCAACCAATATAACATCAGAGCGACAGTGTTTACAACAACTGACTAATGTCAAAGTGCTTAAGTGTATTATTTTAAAGTTATTTCCAGAATATGGTACATGTTATGGTAGCTAAATAGAAGTGTTTTCATATTCTACTGAAATATTCAACAAGTACTTAAGAAGGTGTATAACAAAATGTCAACCTACACCGTGCTATGATTATAATCAAAATATAGAATGATTCAATCGAGGTCTGAGTAAAATCGAGATTCCTCCACGAATTTAATAGGGTTTACATCACAAAACATATACATGTGAAAGTGATTTTTAAAATTCATATCTAAATAAATAATCAATAACAACGTGGTTAAAGTAAAATAAAAACTAGCACTTTATGTATCTATGTACACATTACACGCCCCCGGCAAATCGGCTATCAATGCACTGTGTAATAAAGCCAACCTCATCAGACTTAAATTTTCATAAAATTTAAAATGTAAAACAGGCACAACCCTTGCAGTAACCACTTAACTAAAACGAGCTAGGATATCTGATCTGTCATCGGTCTCATGAGACAATATCAGTCTTCAAAGAATACAAATGAATATAAATGTTCAAACAAAACATAATATCCGCTACAGTTATTTTGGTTACAGTGTAGCCAAAAGGGACACAATAAATAGGTTAGATTAAAACTGTGACCTTATGATCACAAAACGGCAAAATAAAGCGCGAGCTGAGCGAGCGCATCGAGTGTGCCACGGCAGCGGCCAGTGAAGCACCAGAACGCAACTGTTGGTGAACCTTCTTTGCGACACCCGGACTTTGCACCCGGTTCGATATTTTCAATAAAGACACATTTTAAATAACAGGAAAATATATTAATTGAAATATTTCAATCAAAATAACTTGTTGCCACTGGCCCACGGTTATAAAAATTAATATTAATAAATAATTCCCCAAAGAAACATTCAAAATCCTTCTGGTTGTTCTGTAAGCAGCAACTAGTGGTTGTTAAAAACATGGAGCTTATGTAAATAAAGATTTATTTCTATCATTCATTCATTGGTGGTGCCTACTAGAAGTACGGGAATATCTTGGATGATCCCCTTTTTGAGTTCCTCTCCCTCAGGGATTAAGGACAGTGTTTATACAAAATAATTAAATAAAATAATAAGATAAAATGAGTTAAACTATGTACATATCGACGGTGCCTGGACGGTGCTCATCAAAAGCAACCGAAATAATTTATGTCAAAACATCAACCGACGGTGCTCCGGAGCGACCGGCCGAATTTATGTTAAAACCATAATAAATGTTTAACGAATGTAAATATATTTATTGACATTACATAACTATATGTATAATGACGGTGTCCATCAGAGGGCGACAAAATTTATGTTAAATAGTAAGATACTTAATCAACGGTATCCATCAGGAGTGACCGCCAGAGTTCATATCAAAGTCTCAATCAACGGTGTTCAGAAGCGACCGGATGAATCAATATTAAAAATAGTGTTACAACTCACACAGCTCTCAACATGTGGGGATTACTAACATAGAGGAAGTAGACAGCATGTTTTAATTATAGAAAATTATGTAGATACAACTTTTCATAAACTTGTGTCAACGGTGCCAGGAGCAGCCGATAGACCTTCCCCAGTCCAGTTGCGGAACAAGCTGGAACCGAGGGGTATAATGATAATAGAAAGTATCTAATTACAATTTAAAATAGATTTTTATTTTAAAATTATTATTACAATTTATTTTATTAATAACTAGCTGTACCCGACAAGCTTAATATACCACACATTTATTCAATCAAAGGTTAAAACACGAATATTTTTTTTTTTTTTTTTTTTGGGCCAGGACAATCGGTCCTTCAAGTTTCATCACAATGAAATAAATGGTTTTGGAAAGCATAGAAAGCAAATATAAAGAATTCATTTTTATTTATCCACAACACAAGACAAGATTAGTACCTACGCTCATTTTACTGGGAATTGAACCCGAGTAATTTTGCGCATTGATATCGTTTAAATGTAATATAAATATATACGTATAAATAGTAACGTATAAATGTTTTTATTAAAAACCAATATAAAGGCAACATTCTTTTGCAAAACCCTGAATACTTATTTTTGTTCAAAGCGCCTCGTTACGTATTATCACTATTCAGATTCACAAAGCTGTAGCTTTTCTCAAAAAAAAAATAAAAAAATAATAATACTCGTTCAAACGACTACGGCTAAACAACATCTCGAAATAAAATAGGGCGCAATGGTTAATCTCATCACTGGTCAAGTAAAACTATGAGTCGAACGAAATGCCGGATAGCGCCAGGATTCAAGCTGCATACACTTTCTCACAATTGAGGATTTGTGTGCTCAGCTCACATTCATTCAACACAATATAGCTTTACCAACAATGAATAGGAATCTTACGAAACATGTTTTCCGTAACGTAAAAATTTTCATAAGCATTAAATTTGTCAAAATTATAACCTTTTAGCAGATCGCATAGGCCAAAAGCGAATAAAACTCATGAACGGCAATTTAACGAATGTTAGAATTAACAGAAAATATTTTTTCAACATATCGTGGGTAGAATCATACCATTATAAAATATGGAAAAATTTCACTGACCTTATGGCGAGGCGTTAGATTACCTCAATTCAATTCAAATCCTGCATCGTATTTACTGTAAATCCATGCCCTCGCCTTCGTTCTCTGCTACTCCGCGATCGAATATGACGACGAAAACGGAGACGACACAGAGTCGGACCCAACTTACACTGATTTTACGTATGGTTTTAAAATTTCTACGCACACGCATTTTCAATAAACGAAAATAAATCGTAAGACAACAACAATAACAACAAAAATATGCAATATAAAATCTAAATTACGAATTAAGAATTTCACGAACGCTAACAGCGTTTGACCTACTTTAGAAAACTTTAAAATTCGAATGCTAACAGCATTTGACCTACTTAGGAAATTTTTTAAATTTCGAACGCTAACAGCGTTTGACTAGATGTGAACGGTTGCGAAAAAAGGACGCCAATGAGCGCGGAAACTCGCAATGGCGGCGGCCTGGTGAACATGGAGGGGTGAGATATGACGTTACACGGATGCGGATGTGACGTAATTTAGTAAGATAGACCTATAATAATGATGCTGAACGGTAACGGAAAGGCTTCGCTATTCTCAATCTGTTTACCAAGGCTTCGAATAACGGCGAATAGGACACAATATATATTTTGGTTTTCTTCAATCTTTAATTAGTGTATCCGACTTCCATAATAATAAATATATAATTTATTAGGATCAATCATGTTTAAATATACTTTAAAATAAATGGGTAAAATCGAGGGTAAATGTCAGTACAGTACAAAGCAGCAGTAGCGCCACCAAGCGGGATAAATTTTTTGACATCCCGCCATTGTCTCCCGTAAATAAATCTAAACCCCGTATTTGTTATGCTGGTAACTGGTAACCCTTAAATCAATTAGTGGCAGGTAGCAACCCTATGTCTCTAGTACATAGGTAGGAGCGTAAAACCGTGTCGATTGCAGGGGGCGGTGAAGGACAGCGGAACGGGCGGCACGGCCAACACGGGCAACTGGCCGCCTAGTGGGAAGGCCACCCCCCTCACCGCTGGACACCTCACCCCCGCCGACAGGCACGGATCTGTGCAGGTAACACATCAACCATATTTGAATGGGTTATTCAGAAACAACATACTTAAGTCACATTTATTCCTTTATTTTATTTTTTGTGCCATCTCTGACTGTCAACCTACCATTCTGTGTTAAAACGACTGTCTTCATTTCATAAAGATAGATTGGTACTCCAAATTTTGGAGTTACTACTTTTAAGTAATGTGCGTTAGGTATAACCCTTAATTAATTGTAATTGTGAAGTAATTGCGTCACAAAAGTTACACTCGTACTCACGAGGGATTATGATATTGATATATTATTTTATTATACAACGTGTTACAAAAAAAAACCGCAAATGCCGAATATCAAACTGAACAACTTTTACTATGGGACCAACAAGGAATTGGCGAAAAAAATTGCTGTTTCATACAAAAATAAATAAGGAAAATATCAAAATGTATGAAACAGCTGTTTTTTTCGCGATTCCAGAGCTGGTCGCATAGTAAAAGTTGTTCAGTTTGACGGCCCCTATCTACAATATTCGGCATTAACAGGTTATTTGTTAATTTTATATTTTAACCCTTCGAACCGGATTACAAAAAATTACTCTGTTTTCAATTCTTGAAAAACTAAAAATATTATAAAGAATGGTAAATGTTGACTGAACCTGTCTTCCTTGATACCTCAGTAATTTTGCTATAATATATAAGTTTGTAATATAAAAAATGCGATTATTATAGCCTCATCTGCATGCTTCCTTCAAAGTATTTTTATTTTATTTATTGCATTTTATTTATTATGTAAATTGTGAATGTATATTGGTGTATTTATTTTTTAGCTGTTGAAGAATAAACATTTTCGGTATGTGAAATTTCCTGGATCTGTGTCAACGGTCAGTTTGAACATTTTGCGGAAAAGTGTGTCTGCATGAGGCTTAATGTTTTCTGCTCTATGCCGTAAAGCTTTATAAGCACTGCAGATTGCCAATATTCATTCATGAGAAACGTAACGTCCCTTGCTTGTGTTCACTTAACAAAGTAACGATAACTTACAGTACGAGGCAAATATCTTGAAATGGGGGGGGGAATGCGCGGAACGCGTATTTTGGGTATGCGTAGCGGTCCCCGGGCGGCGGAAGTGGGGCGCGCGCTATTGGTAACTCGCAATCCATCGTAAAGTGTCAAGATGTTTGCCTCGTACTGTACTAATAAAGATAGAATTACATGTGACTTGTCAAGTCACATGACTCAGCTAAATGAACCCGAATAAATAGGTACTTTATCTTCATACAGTGTCTCAAAAGTTTAGTACTTACACTTTTTTTAAACTTGACAGTAACTTTATTAATTTTATTAAAATTACGAGTGGTAGGTTTTCGGTTGTCGAATCTCTGTAATCTTTTTACTATGTAGGAATACATACGCGTGGAGGTGGTGACATTCTGAAAAAAATCGGGCTTTTGTTCAGTGAAAGTAAGCAAAAGCTAGATAGAGGGCTAGTAGAATAAGATTATTACACATCAGATGCTAATCTCGAAACACTACACAATTTCTATCATTTCAACTAAACTAGTGTGAAAAATTTAATTATTTTGATTTGTTAGTGCTATATTGTCAAAATTTAATCCAGCTCTAATTATAAATATAATATAAATTTATATTTTCTCTTGTGGCTTAATAAAATAAAATAAACACAAACGCTTTTCATTAGAATTGTATATGATGTCGTGTATAAGTTTTTGTAATGTAATAACTATGCTATTTATAAAAAGTTCCAAAACGCTCGAGATAAATCTAAACTGAGTTTCACATCTTGTTCGCGTAACTGAGCGTTTCCACTAGTCAATTAACAATGTTCTAAACATTGTTTTGAAAAAGAGTGACAGATAGTGAAAACACAACTTTGTTAAAATGTTTATAATTAACAAGTTGGCTTAACAAGTCGGTTAACATGTCAATGCAATGGAAACGCACGGTAAAATGGCCTAGCTATCATGTTCACGTCTAGATTTATCTAGCGTAAAAAACAAATGAGTTACGTGACTTTTTTAACTTCAAAATAAACTCCTCCAGAAAAATAGTTTAATTAAGAACCTACTAGAAATATAGAGCGAAAAGTGCAAATAGTTATCCTTCTTTTTTGTTTATTAAATGGATAGTTGCTAGTATTTTTAAATCAATAGTTAAATACTTGTATAACTTTTTTGTATTGTAATAATGATAGAATTTTAAGTTATTGTTAATTGCTTATTCTGGACTCAAACCGTATAATTTAGATTTCACATGGTGTAACGACGAGTAATAGGGTCTTCCTCGTAGCGTAGTTACACTGGTGTAACCATGAGGAACGAGTGATTATGTTGCCTTTTTGTAAAAATTAGAAAAAATGGCGTTTATTAATCAATGGCTTTCACGACACGAATAAAAAAATCCTAAATAAATTAGGATAGTTTTTGAAAATTTTTTTTTCATCGCTCGTGAAGTCGTGACTATTATATGAAATGATAGTTAAATGCACTATCATTGAGTATAGGTAACTTTTTTACGATTACGGCTTAAAAGTCAGGAAATCTCATTATTAGATCTGTGGCCCTACCATGAGTTGATGCAAACTGTTTACTTTACCGAAAACTATCGTTTTCTCTCTTTCACTCGCATTAACTGTGAGCAGTATATCCGATAGTTTACGGTAACGTAAACACAAACAGTTTGCATCAACTCATGGTAGGGCCACTAGTTTCCCTAGGCGCGGATGACCCGACGAATGTTAAATCGTCTTCAAAGGAATATACCCCGTTTGCTTCGGTATTAAAGTCGACAATCGCTCGCAGGTGGTGAGCTCCACGAACGGCGAGCTGGGCGCGGACGACCCGACGGCGGGCCACAGCAACACGCCCATCACGGCGCCGCACCACGACGTCGACGTCGTGGACGACACCAAGTCAGTGTTCCAACTGTACGGACCGGTTTTGTTTTGTTTCCTTTTTTATTATTTCTCTTTTGTTTTTCATAGAAAGGAATCTTCTTGACACTAATGTCTATGGGTACTACAGTACCCTGGTGTTCCTAAGCGCATGCGCGCATGTTCGACTGGGCGTAAATCTATGCACACGAACACGAACTACTTTTTTGGATGCAGCTTGTGTACTACAATAAAAATATTTTGAGTGAAAACAGGGTAAGTCCAGACCTAAAATATTGAATATTGTCAACGATTCTCACATGAAGAATTTAGTTACTATATGATACTCAATCAAATGTTTTAGTGGAAGTTGTAGTATATTTTCTAAAGTAATTTTGCACAATGACACACAAGTTGTATATTAGCGAAACCCTTTTGAATTTTAACTTTGTTACGTCCAATGTTTATTTTGCAAACATCGTGTTATTACAAAAGATTAAAAAAACACTGTTTATCTTAGACACCTGTGATGCTGTCTCTTTCAAACAATATTGTTAAAAATGTGACAGCATCACATTTAAACAGATGTCTAAGTTAAACAGTGCTTAAAAATCTTTTGTAATAAATAGCACTGCCGATGTTTCATATAATTTTGAAATTTAATAATTTCTTTTTTTTTTGTTTTTTTTTTAATTTACTTTATACCGGAATTATATGTGTCGTGTGTGTGTGTGTGTCTCGTGATACTATTTGTAACATAGCCTAAACGAAAGTTTTTAATGTTGACCAGTAAAATAAAAGTTTCTGTGGGTACGCCACGTTTGCTTTTTCATTGTTTTTATATCAGTTTTATGTCCGTTCATTCAATAGACGAAGTTAGTTCATTAGTTTCAAAAATTGCTTGAAATAGTGAATTTTTTTTATTTTTCTGGTCAAGATTTTATAATCCTGCCTGCCTAGCATGACCGATTTATATCGCGTGATATAGCATTTTATCGACACTCAACTGTCAAACTCCTTTGTCTTTTTGACAGTTAAACGTGATAAAACGCTATATCACGCGTTAAAAATCGGTCATGCTAGGCAGGCTGGGGTGCGATTGCGTAAGGTATTCGTATTCATTTGACAGTTCATATCGTATTCCATCGGCTGCAATTTGGATGACATATATTATGATACAATATGAACTGTCAAATTAATACGATTGACTTTACGCAATCACCTAGCTGATCAGCAAAACAAAAAAAAATCGCTTTGAATTTTTATTTTATTTTACTGGTCAGGATTTTATCATTGAACTAACGACATCTGTCTTACGAATTCGTACCACAGCAGACTCTGTAAATCGTCATGTAGGCAATCCGTCTATTCTAGGTGCTGTTGCTTCTTCAAGCGCAAAAAGAAGAAGTGCGCCGCGCGCGCCGGCAAGTGACGCGCGGGCGCCCGCCCCCGCCCCCGCGCCCGCCTCCGCCCCCGCCCCCGCCCGACACGATATCGCCTAATGTAACCTACTTTCCTTTACTTTTTAGGTTCAATTTCGCCTGCAACATAACTTTTATTATTATTACACTACGGGTTGTATGTGGCCTGCAACTTTTATACAACGTGTTACAAAAATACCCCTAATGCCGAATATGGTAGATAGGGACCATCAAACTGAACAACTTTTATTATGGCACCAACTCTGAAATCGCGAAAAAAAATTTTTAGGTTTCAGCAAAATTTTTTGTATGAAACAGCAGATTTTTTTCGCAATTTCAGTTGGTCCCATAGTAAAAGTTGTTCAGTTTGATGGTCCCTATCTACCATATTCGGAATTAGAGGTATTTTTGTAACACGTTGTAGTGTGTTTCAAACACTGGTTCAATTTAGCAACCCTAATGTAACCTACTTTCTTTTTAGACTCTTTACTCATTTGGCGCAGCGGCGGTACGACATCTCGCCATAGTAAACAGCCCCTTGATTACGTAACTCTGTTGCTAACAATTCTCGATTGAAACCGCAGTTACATTGCTGGTTTAAGGCGAGGCCAGTTCACGATCTGATGAAAAGTCTGATTTTTGAACATCCAATGTGAAAAACTGGTGTAAAATTCTACTTCACAAAAATTACTGTAGACTGAAAATGAAACAAAGAAGCAAATTAACCGAACAGAATATTGAAAAATGGCATGGTAACTCTGTAAAAAAATCCTGAATAACACCATAAAAACTTATAAAAATAAATTTCGTAATTTTCAACGACAGTGATATGATTTTTTATGCAAAAAGAATAGCTTTTTTATCGATCTAACACAATAACCGAGTACATTTTTAATAAATGATCCAGTATTTCAGAAATCAATAAAAATGTACTAAAATTCGTCAAATTTCTGGCGAAGCGTCAATTAAAGTTATGCAATATTCAACCTTATTCTAAAGACATAGTGAAAGAGTAAATTTCGTGAACTGGCCTCGCCTTAAGTAAGATAGTTGTCACATTGGTTCTTACTAAAGCAGCAATATAACTGCGATTTCTGTCAAAGCTGATTGCAACAAAGTTACAAAATCAGAGAGCAGGAGTGGTTGCCATGGTTACCGAAGTAAGTTACCGCTGCTGCACCGACAAATGAGTAAAGGGTTTTAGATTCAATTTCACTTGCAACTTTTATGAACAACCAAACATTTTTAAACCTTTAGGTTGTATGTAGCCTGCAACTTTTACAGAGAGTGTAACCAACACATAAAGTTCAATTTGGCCTGCATTTTAAAAATTAATTTTACCAATCTTTCTTGACTCCTGATTCAATTTGGCCTGAAATCATTTGACCTAATGTAACGGGTACCCAAAGGGTAAAAACAGAACCTTATTACTAAGACTCCACTGTTCGTCTGTCTGTCACTACACTGTATCTAGACTATCTAGCTAGACCACAAATCACAGATGATGTATTTCTGTTGCCGTTAAACAACAAATACAGACTAAAATAAATATTTAAGTGGGGTTCCGATACAACAATTTTTATGCCGTTTTTTGGTACGGAACCCTTCGTGCTCGAGTCCGTATCACACTTGGCCGGTTTTTTTACTCTTTAGGTTGCCTTTGACCTGAATCTAGTTCAATTTGGCCTGCAAATATTTGAACTAATATAGTCAAATTTGGTTTAAGTTTTTGCATACTTTTTGTCGATTTTTTGATTTAGTGAACCAAATTAGCAAGGAGTTTTGTAAGGTTGTTTATATTCAGACCAAGTTAGATGGACATATAAATAATACATTCTGTATATTTTCATAAACAAAACCGTTTATGTATCAATGCAGTGTCATGCTTTGCAAAACTGCATGACATGCAAAAATGTGCTGTACCGACAGCGTCAAATTGATATGAGCGTCTAGAGTAGTCAAAATGATCTGAAAAAAAATATCTATTTGATCTACTACACATTGTGCACAGATAATGCACTGCGTAGATCAAATAGATTTTTTTTCAGATCATTTTGACTACTCTAGACGCTCATATCAATTTGACGCTGACTACCTACTCATAATAAAACACACGCTATATATTATTATGAAACTGTTTATAGTGTAATTTTTTCGGCAAAGCTGTAATAGTGGTAATTTGTATTTACGGAGTTATTTCTGAACTTAATTTGTTTTTTTATTATTTGTGTAATATATGTAATTAAAGAATAACACGAGTCGATGTTGTGTGTCTATAACAAAATCGGTAATATCATAATCTATAATAATATTTTGTTGAATAAATTATGGATGCATTCAGAATCATATGAACTACGATGAATACAAGTTACATGGAAGGAAAAAAATTAAAGATTTTTATATACTGCGTTATGCGTTATGTTAATTTAAAGTAAAACACTGAAGAAACATGAATATAATATCCAATAATTATTTTTCCTATAATAATTATTATTGTACATAATTTTGTATTGTTGCTAATTATCAATAGAATATAGTCAAACGACTCGTGTGTTTTGTCTACCAAAAAAATATTTAATTCGTTTTGAAATCACTAATAACTATGTATGTTAATTTAAAGATAATTCTGTATAAATTCTTCGTCTAATATTTGAATTACGTATACATATACACAATTTATTAGAGAGCTGCAAATTACAATTCAACTTTAAGCTATTATCGTCTTTATTGTTAATGAGAAACGGTCTATAATGGCACTGGTCTCATTTCGAACCGATTTCGTCTGTTGTTGTTATTATTTGGGAATTGATTATTAAATATAGTAACTTCCAACAGGATATTTTGAGTCAAAATACTATTATCAGGAAAATATCCAACGTCAATTATTTATTTACTACTTTTTGATACTCAAACTGTGACAGGTTAGACTAAAATATAGTCTCCTGAAATTAATTTTGCTAATAGTCCAGCATTAATTAAAATATAATTATTGTAAGGGTTAACTTGAGACGTACCTTATACCGTACATAACTTCAATGGATTTTCAATCTTATTGCATAATCATAAGCTTAAATTTTTCAATGGCGGTTACATTGCCGCTTTCCTATGATCTCGGGCAAGATCATTGCGTAGGCCGGGCGCGGTCGTTTGAAAGTTATAATTTGTGTTCCCGTCCGTAGTGAATTACGTTTCATTCTCAGCGAGACTCACACTTGCCCTGATAGGGCACGAGATTACCTCATCGTCTTTTCATTTCTTAAAGGGTCGTTATCACAGTCTGTCACCCTCATTTACACCTAATTAGAAAGAGATAACACTGGCCTCGATTATGATGCTCACTCCTACTAAAGTACAGCACGCCTTTTACTTTTGTAAGGTAGAACGAGGACATGGCATTATCTAATCTAGTCTAGGTTCATGTTAAGAAAACACATTCAATTTTCGCCCTTACTAAAGTGTGTTAGACAACACCTTCCCTTTACATTCTTTCAAAGTTAGTTTTAACTTTTATTTGCCAGTATCTATTGATTCTGCTATCCTTTTTTCTGTCCTTACCGAAAAATAAAACGTACTGTACGTAGGTACTTTTAATTATGATTAGTGTCGTTAAGATCGAGATCAGTATCAGTATCGATTAGATCGTGATCAGCCCCCCTAGCCAAAGTAACATTTGCAAATTTTCGTTATCGTTTCGCTTCGAAACATGTATGGATTTGACGTTTTAAATTTCGATAGTTAACGGAACCTTATGTCAATCCCATACATGTTTCGAAAGCGAAGCGATAACGAAGATTTGCAAATGTTACTTTGGCTAGGCCCTTAGTACCCTTAGCACGAACAGCTATCGAAAAAAATAACTCGCGTAAAATCATTCGATAGATAAATTTTGTATTGGAAATTTGTACAACGCCATCTATCGCCGATAAGCGAAATGAAATTTTCCATAGAGAATTGTCTATCGAGTAATTTTACGTGCGTTTTTTTTTCTCGATAGCTGTTCGTGCTAAGGGTACAGGAGGGCACGCATCTCGCATCGACGATGTCCATTCCAGCACATAACTCGAACAAATCGACTGATTTGTACTTCACTACATTATATCATACAGCGTTAGTTTTAAATGAAATACTTAGTAGTCATGTATTGCTTTATCTCAATATAGTGACGCCGTTTAATATTATTTTTGTACGTACGTCTCGTTCATATTATTATCTGTGAATGCGTTGTAATTTGATTTTGTTACATAAGTAATGAATTACCATAACAATAGAGGGTATGGCGAGTTTGTAGTAAGTTTGTGTGTTGTTGAAACATTACTTCGTTCGTGGCGGATTGAATATTGCAGACCGGGTCAGTAATTTATTTTTCAGGTTGTGATATAGGAAGTTGGCCAATATTGCTTCAGAAGATGTTATAAACTTATAATTCGTTTTAGGCAGCTCGAAATCTTTTTATGATCAAAATGTTACGGTATATTTATACGGCTGCTTCTTGTTTCGACAGCACTCGACATTCACTCGTTTGCAATGTTCGACGAGCCGAGTATGCATATTTTAGGTTTTAACTTTATTTAGTCGTCGTGTACTAAGTTCAACCTGTGCGGCAAAGTAGTATGGTCATTATTTAAAATTGGCTCCGTTCCTATACTGAAGCCACATTATTATCTTTATTCATGCGTATAGTATGATAGGTTTAATGAGATAACAACAAACAGTTTTAAGCAATAAAATGAAAAAGAATATAATTTTTTCCATTACGCGTTTCAGCTGCGATTCGTTTTCGTTGAACAGTTTTCGGTTGAATAAATGTTATAAACGTGCAATAATTTATGTAGACATTCATTTATATGTAAAAAAATGAATTCGTTTCGATAGGTGTATCCCGTCGAGTCTCCGAGCGAACTGACTTCTATTCCTACAAGACTGAATGAGACATTTCACCTCGTGTACAAACGACCTCGCGACTCTGGGCTCATGTCAATTTAATATTACCGCGATCGCCATCGTTTATTCTTACGATGGGTTATGAGGAGTCGCACATGAGATGTTGTGGTGAGTGCGTCGGCCGCCCGCGTCCACTCACTCCCTAGTGTGGGGTATTAAGTTGAAAATACACTGGCCTTCAGATCTTAGTACAACACTTTAAATAACCCTTTCTTTGCAGTCGGGTAAAAAATGCAACAACTTTTAGAATTAACAAGATATATATTCGAAATAAAAAGGATTAGAAAGGGAATTTAACTTTAATAGCTTCAAAGAAAGTTGATGAAATTTGCTATGTATAAAATGTTTTTAAAGGAGACTTTGCCCCTTATTCCTAGTGCTACCAACTAGTTCCCCTGGTGGCACAAACTGGAATTTTCATTCCTCGCCGTACCACCACTGAGTGATTGTTACTCTAGTAAAATAAATATTATAAATCTCTTATAAATAAATAAATAATAAAACCATGTTCTTTGAATTAGGTAGTAGATAAGTACCTGCCAAAAAACTTAAAGGAGGTTAAATTGTTTACGTATACATATACATGTACCAACCCGCTTAGAAAAAGAAAAAGTACCAGGATCACATAAATCTAGAGGTTACTTTTATTAACCCTGAAGTAAAAAGTATGGTAAATAATATTTTTTAATTTCAAGTACAGGGTCTTATAAATCTAAGGGTTACTTCGATAAAATATTTTCATTAACATTTATGTCACTTGTTACAATATTTAATAGTTTAAAAAAAAATCAGATACCTACCATAGTTTCAATATCAAATACGAGTAGGCAATGTCTACAATAAATAACATACAAGAGTGATATCTAAAAGGAAATGTAGTAAAGTAATCTTCATTTTATGTGCCGCATTCAGTGGTAGGTATCCAGGAGAACTCATTGGTGGCACGACGAGGAATAAGGGGAAATTGTAGTTTTAAAAGTGTGACACTGAGGCTCGTATTATAGAATCAAACTCAAATTCAAATCTCTGCTTGAGTACAGTTAGAAAGGAATGGTGCTATTCATCGCGTATAGCGCCATCCCTTTCTAACCGTACTCAAGCAGAGATCTGAGTTTGAGTTTGATTCTATAATACCAGCCTGAGTTTTGAAGGCCAGTGTAGACAACTGGCACCATCAACTATTAACGTTTATTGGAAACGACACGCGCTGGTAACACGGGTGTTCTTAATACTTATCTCTTACCAAAAGTATACCAATTGTAGCGTTCCATCGTCGGTTCAGAGGCCTGATAGTTCGGCGCCAATGACCTATTTTCCGTTTATTCCCAGTAGCTCCGTTTGACAGTTCCTTCAAAGGAACTGATGGTACTTTTCCCACTAGTTCTTTTGAAGGAACTGTCAAAAGGAACTACTGGGAATAAACGCTATTTTCTGCCTTCTTTGGCGTCCCGCGCGGCTTAGTCATCCGCAGCGAGCGGCGGCTACTTTTATTATTTATAAGATTGGAGTCGAGTTGCAAATAGACTGATACGGCATCGACCGATGCACGGACCAGCTTGTTATTGGGTACCGAAACCGAAGATTTGATTATCAAGTTTTTTATGACGGACGACCGAATCGATTTGATAATCGAATCGAGATGTTGAAAGTTCCGTAATATGCGTAGATAGGTGAGGGCCGCCTGCAAGTTTCGGCAACGCGGGCGCTTCTTGGATGTTGTATAAATTGTACAGCTTAGGAACACATTTGTATATTTTTGCTTGGACCGCGGCGTGGATTCGACGAGCATGATTTGCGTAGAAGTAAGTTTAGTAGGTGTCACTTGAATCGGCGTAATGCGGTCTGTGAGCGTACACTCGGTACGTGGGTGACCGACGCGCGAGTCGGCGTTGGTGGTGCGTTGTGCTGATCACTTTGGCATATTTATAAGGTACTTTGGATAGTCACGGATATTGTAGTCATCACAAAATTATATCCCGCATTAGGATTTATTCGTATTCTTCATTTTGGCTAAGTATGTTTGAAGTGTTTTATATAACAATATAAAAACATCTTGTTGTGTCGTTTCATATTTTTAGAAAAAGTATAGTTAATGCGAATATTGTCAATATGTAAAATGGAGTTTATAAATCGATTCTTTAAATAATATGTTTTTGATAAACTATTGTGAGCTAATTGAAGTTTTGCTCGTCAAATGGAACGTTAATAATTAAATTGTACAATCATGCAGTGTAATCGAACGTAATAAACAATGTAACTCGTAAACATGATAAATACCATAGTTGTACCTAATTGTTACTTTCTATTTGCTAGATAGAATAATCAAATTAGATTCGGTAACGGAAGTCTAACTTTGTGGTCTGTGACCACGAGTCGCGATCGTCTCGCGCGAGTGCGGCGCGCCAGCGCTGGCCAGCTTGTACAAACATTCTAATTCTAAACATAAGTTTCAATCACGATTAAATTTCTTGCACTTTAGGGTCCGTTTCACCAGTTCCTGAATAAAATTCAGAACGTCAAACTAGACTGATCTCTTAGTACGGCAGTTGATTTTAAATGTTTAATATCAGGAAGTGGTGAAACAGACCCTCCTAATTTCATTTGTCGACTTAAATGACCATTGCGATTATTTATTGCTTCATCGATCGTAGAGTGGTAAGCGAGGCGTCTCGGCGGATGCCGCGGCGCCAGATTAGTTAATTTAAATTATAATTTTAAAATTTCGCTTACTAAGTAAGTCATGTTCAATCGGTTGGCTTGTGTTGTGGACGCACGAAGAATTATGAACTGTAGTTTATTAACTTTATGTATTATATTATAATACATGATGCTTTGAAACTGAATTATTATTGTAAGTATAAAATAAATATTAATATTCATAGAAACAGTTGTCAGTGTTTATTTTTTCTGTAAGATGTATGGTTAAAATTTGCATACGCAATTTGACTTGTATTCGGTTAATAAGGTCACAACCTGTTCAAAAATACGAAAATATTGTTAACTCATAATTAAATAAAGCTTATTATAAGATATTCGTTTTATTCTTTCATGATTATTTATTACCTATTTGCTTTTTGTTAAACTTGCGAGTAGTTCCGCATCTGTGTAAACTCCTAAGGATATTTGATAGTGAAAAACCATTTTACCATTACACAGTTTATTCGTACCAACATCTCATTCCAATATCAATGTTCCCAAGACAACGGCATAAGTCACATTCCGAATAAGAATAATAGACAAAGAAATTACAACTAATCCTGTCTCATACGGAATACTTCTAACCAAACTAGAAACTATCTAACACACATTTTATACGTAATTGCACCAAGTCGAAATTTTAACATGAAAAAAATGCTTAAAATAAACTTAAATCTAAATTGTATAACAAAGCATGATTTTTCATAATAATATATTTGATATAATTTAGAAGTCTCAAAAAATAAATACCTACTCAAAAACTTCATTCGTGACAGTTCAATATTAAAGTTCATCTTAATATACATAATATACTTAACCTAATTAAAATAATTATCATGATTCTATTAAATTAAATCTAATAAAACGCCCTAGCGGTAAAAGGTACGCTGTATTCCGAATTTCGGAAACGGACATCTTAAACTAAAGGAATAATTTCAACGTTACTAACGAACGCCACAATCACTTGCAAATAAAAAAATATAATAAAAATATAGTCATCTGAAAGAAAGTTAACAAGAAAATAGAATTTGAAAAATATAGGATATGTGCTATAAATAAAAAAAAGATATAAAATTAAAACTCGTTGAGGGTGCCGTTGACTACAAAACTCTTGACTTCTGTATCGTTCCGAGTGTCATAATCTGAGATCTCCTCTATGACGATGTCCTCGTTTTTGACTGGAATGGGAGGGAAAACATCGAGAAGTTCCCCTAACTTTCTGCTAGTTGACATGAGGGTGTTGGTGAGAAAGCCTATGTTGTCTATATTAAGCGCATCGTCTTCCGGTCGTATCTTGGAGTCCAGTTTGTAGAAATGTTCGTAGTTATCTTCTTTGACGATGGGGGATAGGTAGTCCCTCCCATCGCCGTAGTCAAACTCCAGTTTTTTCATGCGCTTCTTCAGGTTCGGTGGCCAGTCCTCGTCAATTGGGAGGTCCACGTACCCTCCGGGGAGCGCCTTCTGCAGCTCCAAGGTCTTGACCACCTGGTAGTCGTGGTCGGAGTGGGGACGGTTGAATGTGATCAGCTCTTCCATGTTGAATTCACCGTCATCGATCACGGTCTCGTCGAGCGCCATTTCTGTGAAAAAGAATTATATTTCATTAGACATAATTATTATACCAACACATGACAAACACACAAAAGAGTGGGACCACGAGTCAAGAATCAAATATATACGGTATTTGATTAATAATGATACTGTAAACTAGTTTACCTATTTAGTACGACTCTAATTTAAATATAAGAAGTTGAAGTAAAAGGAATATCACCAATTTTAACTTTAAATTGAGTACCTAATTAGCGAAAATTTGAATTGAGTAACTAGCTAAAATTAGAGTATAATTTTAATCCAGTTTGTTTACTAGTAGTACCTAATGAATACGACTATAAGGCTTTAGGAAAATCACATATATTTAAATCAAATTTCAATGTAGACAAAGTATCTAAATAATAATAAAAAATGAATTCCTGAAAATCCATCGCAATCTAACTAGTTTCAGAGTTATCTAACAAGCCGATGACCGCGTGCGTTCAAGCATGTCTGGGTCGTGATGGCAGTGGCGTTACGAAAACTGTTTTTGTCAATGCAAAGAAGACTCGAAATTATGTAGATGCAGTCATGAAATGTAAAAGAGACGACCACTTCACAGATATTGAACTTTATTACCGATAGCACAAAGTCCTAAATCAGTATGGTGCAAAATGACCTATAACTGAAGCTGAAATGCAGTTTTTTACTTTCATAAACGTTGCGCGACTTCACGGATGAAAAGCCATGAAATCTTTTTCAAACGAAATCAGTAGGTTTCGAATGGATGTAAGGCAAACTTTAAATTGGTATAGAATTTGAAAAAAGACATTCGTAACAGTAAAGTAAATTAGAAAGCCATTTTTATTGCAACGAATTCGTAAAGAAATATTGAAGAATTCTAGATTTGAAAAATACATCAAGTTATACAATGTAAGGTGGAACCAAATGATGTGATGATACTGAAACAGGTGAATGTTGCTACTACGACTAACCAACTCTCTCCATGGAACATAGGTCGAAATTCGAAAAAAAAAATCATACTCCCATAAAAAATGTATTGGTCAGTCAGTTGACAATTTTACTTCTTTTTACTTCAATTTTAGCAACACTATAACGGGTGTAACAAGACACTCAACGAAGCCGAAGTCCACGCATTCCGCCCATCATCAAGATCATTTTTGTCTTTTAGACTATACCTGGGAAACCAATAGCTACGAAGTAGGGATGCAACGATATTACTATTACGATACCGATACGAATGATGAATGCATCGTAATAGCGAATACGATAACGAATGCATAACGATTCTTTTATTATATTTAATAAAACAAGACAATTGAGTAAAATCGAGTTAACCTTTTATTTAAATTTAAATGACAATTTACCACCTAAATGTCATAATTATAATACATTTCTTTTAAATTCATATTAAGAAAACATAATTTAAATTATGACATTTGTATGTAAATATGTTTCACAATAAATGATTATGAAATATAAATGATGAATTATACAAATTTTAAACTATCTGGTTTCAGTCTATTTTTTATATCCTTTATTTTTTTCGAATCTACAGTAGGTAGCTGGTTTGATGGAAAAATACTTTTGGGTTTTTTTTAAGTTAGGATATACAGTATTTTTTCTTCAATAACTTAAATAGATTGTATCCATCTATGCATTGGATGCATTTAAAATTGTCAATGTCAGTGGCAAATGTCGAAAATATGAAAGATGGCTGTCATAAGTGATGCCAGCGCAAACATCGATGCTGTCTTGCTTTCCTTTTAACTCAAAATAAATTACATTAAACTAATTTCAAGAGTCGTTATAAATCGTAATACTTTTTACGATACCGTTGATCGTCAAAAATTACGATAACCTGCGGTTTACGATTATCGGCATCGGTATCGTTGCATCCCTACTACGAAGTTATTGAAGGTCAAACTATTATTATTTTTTTCAAAATTTTTATTAAATCTTATTTTATTCCTTATTTCCTAATATTTGTCTAAAGAAACATTATTCTGTTGTACGCGTTTGCGTGGTAATGTATGCAATACTTTTTTAACACCAAAAATTAAATTGTTTCCCAGCAATAACTTTGAACGGAAACGGTCCTGATGATAGGCAGAAGACGTAGACCTCGGCTTCGTTGAGGGTCTTGTTACACCCGGTATAGTGTGTGTGTGTATAGTGTATAGATCAGGGGTGCCCATACTTTTTCTTAAGGAGATCGACCTAGCAAAAAATTATGATTAAGAGATCGACATTATGACCGTTTAACCCGCCAAATATTTATCAAGAAAAGAAATAGGGATGTCGACTATTGTTTTTATTATATGTTACATCATAAATTACCTCTTAAAAAAAAGAAACATTGGTAAAAGAATTAATTCGCTAGCATGAAAACTGCCCGAGATATCACAGTGTGAAATGCACACAAATGGACTCGATCACTAACGCTCCATACTAATGGCTTCCACGTTATGACGTCACGCCTTGCAAGTTTGTATGCAACGCATAGAAAATTTGTTCAGCAGCTATATTAAATATTGTGTTTATCAAAATGGTTTCTTCGACAAATTTGCTATACATTTTACGGACTAATTAAAGGTATCATTTATTTTAATAAATTTTATACTTTTTAAATGGACTTGTCCACCCAACTTTGAAGGGTCATAAAACAAATAATATGCAATATATAAAACCAAGAGGTATACAAGCTACTCTAAAAGTTTAATATGTTTACGATTTTTATTAGTATTTCGTTATTTTATTCATTAGTCAACATCCCTATTGCATAAGTAAAACTACATTGGGTGCATAAACTGTCAAATGTGTTATCCTTGGCGATCGACCGTCTGGGCTCCTCTGGTATAGATAGTGTGTACTCACTGTTGGCGGACAGCAGCGCCCTGGTGACGGCGGCGCTGGGCTGGTGCGCGCGCCCGCGTGTCTCCTCGCGCATAGACGGCAGCGCCACCAGCGCTACTGACAGCAGCAGCACCAGTAAGCACGTCGCTGGCTGCGCTGATTTGCCGGGCGGCCCGCTCGTCACGCCGGTTAAGACGTTCTGGGGAAAACGAAACGTTTAGTTTTCGTGTAAAGCACCCTCTAGTTAAAATATTGCAATTTAGCTGCTGCTTTTGCCAGCGACTTTAGCGGCGGCATGGGACTACCTATAATTCCAAAAATACTAACAATTTATATAAAGTATGTTTGCCTTAAAAAAGCCTTTATAAAAGTATCGGGTCATTTTTCACTTACCATCCAAATTTCAAGGATATGTCGAGTCCATGAAACTAAAAAGCTTTCTCTAAAAAACATGTGTCGATTTTCGCCACAATATTTTGGCCATCCTATACTAAATTGATCACGTGATCTCTTTGTTTGTAGTCGATTTTTTTTAAATATTTAGCCATGTGTTCCTTAGAGAGAGTTGTTCAGTTTCATGGACTGAACACATCCTCAAAATTTCGATGGTGAATACAAAATGACCCTGTATATCACTCGTTGCTAGGATGTATAGACCAACAACTTCCCTTGGATCTTGCCCATCATCCGAATTTCACATTTCCTGAGCGAGTAGCTCAAAAACGTGTACGGTTGGGAATTCGAACAAACAAAGTGTATAGAGTATTTTATAGGCTTTTATTCGGTAGAAGAACACTTCTCTCGACGACGCACAGTTTTGGAGATATTAGCGAAGAACCCAAAAGAGATAACTTTAACCCCCACTCTCCAGCTCACCTACTAGACGAGAAGACGTTTAGTATGTTCACACACTAAGTAAACAAGTTTCTAAAGAAATCGCTTAGGTACAGTCAGCAATGAAAGTCGCTTAACGCTTTGTTACTTTGCCATAGCAACTTTTTAGACAGTATCTCACGGTTTGATACATTAGTCAAAGACGTTAATGACAAAGTACTAGTGTTAAACAACTTTCGTTGCTGACCGTACTAGGTAACTAAGCGAGCTCGCGCACTTTAAATCCCCTTTCGAACCACGTTAAACTGAGATGTGAGATAATTTAGTTTCTATAGATAGGTAGGCAAATATTTCAATTCAAACAAATAACAATTGTTTCATTATCACTAATGTTATCTATTATCAAACTGATACTCAACTATAATAAGATATAACCGTCTGCTATTCACTGACCGAGCTGGCGCGAAGCGTCTCCGTTTCAACTTGGGCAAAAATGCTTTCGTATGTCCGGCCCCTATCCTGCTGTCTTTCTGTTCTCTACAGTGGCCCTACCATGAGTTAATGCAAACTGTTAACGGTACCGAAAACTATCGGATATACTGCTCACAGTCAGTGCGAGTGAAAGAGACAAAACGATAGTTTACGTTAACGTAAACAGTTTGCATCAACTCATGGTAGGGCCGCATTTCTCAACCGAGTCTCGTGAAATTTTGTGAGCAGGTTCGATATTAATAACGGGTGTAACAAGACACTCAACGAAGAAGTCCACGCATTCCGCCCATCATCAGGATCATTTTTGTCTTTTAGACCATACCTGGGAAACCAATAGCTACGAAGTTATTTTAGGTCAAAGTCATTTTTTTTTAATTTTTATGAAATCTTATTCTATTCTTTATTTCCTAATTTTTGTCAACTGAAACATTATCAAAATTGTATGTATTTCGTAACAAACCATGGCTTCAAAACGTCATCACTCAATGTATTTCATGAACCTTGCCTTTTAACTCGGCCGCACGCATCTGTGTAGCATTCCCTCGCAGGCGCGGTCTGTTGTACGCGTTACATTGCGTGGAAATGTATGCAATGCTTTTTTAACACCAAAAATTCAAATCGTTTCCCAGCAATAATTTTGAACAGAAATGGTCCTGATGATGGGCAGAATACGTAGACCTCGGCTTCGTTGAGGGTCTTGTTACACCCGGTATAGATTTTTTTGTCAGTTCAGTTTTTCGTAATTTTTCAAAATGGCGGAGCTATGGGGAAAATCATATTTTAGTTATTTCGAAACATTTTCAAAAATATAAAAGTGGCTAGGTCTGCAGTTGACAGAGCCACTTGTTTGTATTATTGGTAATAAGAAACAGTATTATTATAAAGTGTATGTTTTCAACCAAGTCAGAAGAAAACACTCGGTCACATTAATACAACGAATGCGCCACAATGCGTAAATAATTAATTCTGCATGGCAGTTTCTATTCACGTCACTATGCTTGTAACTAATTTACTTAATACATAAAAAAAATAAAAGTACTTTTCACTACAAACCAAGGTTATACAATATTGTGAACATTTTGATAAGAAATCGTATTGAAATCGTCGACGGCAACATAAAAATTAATACTATAGGCGATAGCTAGTACTATTATTCATTCTGTGGCGATACATAAAAAGGAAGCTATTTTATTTTACTATAAAATAAATTATTATATTATGTTTCTTACTTCTTCCATAAATAGAAAGATATTTTTGAGAATGCATAACAACACGTTATATTATATAATAATTGATATCAATTCAAACAAACATACATTATTATCTTATGCCCAAAGGTCGTGCGACAGCCTTGTGCAAAATCTATTCATAATAACATACACACCTAACTAAATAATTTTCGCAGTATTCTGCGAAGTTTTCCTTTATAATAATGTAAACCCTACAGATTGAAAGAACTCGAAAACTAAATGATACACTAGTATTATATTATCTGTGATGATACTTAGTGGAATTCAGATAGGTCTAATTAAATTTTGTAATAAAGGCAAGAGACAATAAAAAAATTGGCTCCAAACTTCCGTAGTTACCTTGAATGTTCGATATTTATCGTTGTTTACAATCAATCGCCTTCTACAAAATTAATGATAATCACTGAACAAAAACCTAAGGTTATCTAGTCAACTTTACATGAAACAATGATTAAGGAAAACTTTTCTTAATTGTTAAATTCTGTTATTGTAAAAGTAACCTTGAAGCGTTGTAGTTAAAGTACATTATAAATGCGGGTATTATAACCCGTTTAATTACCTGTAATCTCTTCAGTTGGGCCGTGAGCGACTGGTTCTGTGACTGCAGAATCTTTATCCTTCTAATAAGGGTCTGGTTGTCAGCTGTGCACTGCTTTACTCTGCAACAACAAAAGATATTTAATTAATTCTTGTATCAACAAATATACCACTACAATAACGCCTCACGAACTAAAACAGAACGCAAATATGGCACCGACGACAAAACCAGTAAATAAAAAAAATACCCAGTTTTATTAATTTCAATCTAATTTAAGCCCTATCTGCTTAGTTTAAAGCACAGTTTTGATTGTGTTAAATAATACCTCAGTTTGAAGGGAGGCATTATTTTCTGTGTCGGTTTTGATACCCTGACCGGACATCTACTTAACTGCCGCACAAATAAAAGAAGAATAAGTTTATACTTAGAATAACTAAAAATTTTGTTTAGGAATATGACGTTTTGAGACGTCAAAAGTAAGAAGTAATATTGATCAGCAATATTTTTGGTTAAACTTGGTATACACTTATTCCTCGTTTATTTGTACGGCAGCTAGTGTGTTCTTGAATTGAATTAAAGAATTAATTATATGAAAGTATGAGAAAATATAATGAAAAAAACTCACCTATCTTCAAGCCCGTCAACATATTCCTTCTTGCGCTTCCTCGAATCCTGCGCAGAGATCTTATTTCTGATCTTGCGTCGGATTCTCTTCAGCTCCCTCTCCTCATGTTTCGTCAAGGGATAGCTGGTCGGAAGAGTGATGCCTTCCTTCGCCAACAGCCGCCGCTCCTCAGCAGTCAGAACGAGACGGGGATACCCGTTCTTTCCGTCGTTGATCTGGTTGTCCTTTTCTTCGTCGTCATCGCTTCGTTCGCTGCCAGAGTCATCTGTGGCAATCACAAACTTTATCGAACAAGCAAAACTAATGACTCATGTTTACGGTTTAGTGTTGCGCGGTTTTCTAACGGTGATTCCAAATGTAGAATATTTATGAAATGACTAAGCAAGCATATTAATATAACCGCGCATATTTTTCAAACTTTCATTATTTTCATATAAAGACAAGACCCTTATCCATTATAATGCACAACAAAAAGCAGTTAACTACTTATTAGCATAATATTAGATAACTCATTAAGCATAATATTAGATAACTCATTAAAATTCTTGATTAAACACCAAACTCACGTGGTGTTTTTACCGACACAAGCTTGCCGGCATTTGGGATTCTACTATAATTAATGTAAAACCGGATTCTAAACAAGTTTTTCTAGTGAAAAATTACCCGATCATTGCATAAATTAAACTTAAGTTGCCTAAATAGGTTTGATGTAGATTGATTTGTAGGAGCAGATTTCATATGATGAAAGTACTCGTCTAGATTCTCACAATTGGTTTCAATCAACGAATATGGGGTTATTGGAACTTTAATGTAGTTTTTAATGCTCACCATTGCCGATGTTGTCGTACTCGTAGTCATTTCGGGATTCCACTTTGAGATCTTGTAGTTTGCTCTGCGATAGAAGGTTCGCAGCCGCCAGTTTTATATTTCCGGCGTTCTTGAGATCAGCTGCATTAATAATCTTGATGGATTTGAGATCCTTCATGTCTTTAATGGTGACAGGCAAAAGGATGGAGCGAGGGTTCCCTGCCATAGGAGCTACTCGGATCACTCTTCGCTGTGGGGCGACAGTTTCCACTGGCTTGGAGTAAACCTTAGTCGGTGGGCTCAGGACTTGTACGTTGGTCACTTTGACGGACTTTTCTGGTTGTGACTTCACCACAAGTTGTGGTTTCTGTACGGAAGTCGCCGAGACCCTAACTGACGGCTTTTGAACCTTCGGCTGAACGACAACTTGAGGAGTTTGGGAGAGGCGACGTTTTCTACCGGATTTTCCTAAAAAAAAATCATTAAACTGAAAACCTTGTTGATTCACTCTCTAGGTTGGAACAATAAATTGCTTTTCGTGGCAGTCAGTTTGTTTGACTGAGGTTAGCTTGACCACGCATGGTAACCTCCATACTCCATAGTAGACAGTTTGTCATACCAGAAAATGTGTTGCGTATTATTGATCATGATTTGAATCTTCTTTCTCGAGTTGTGGAGCTTTGTTCATTCAGTGAAACTTGTATAACTTGTATAAGGTTACCTAACCAGGTCAGCGCCCTAATTCGAGGAAAAATCGATGGTGGCTGAACTCTCATAATGTTACAATGAAGCAATCAATTAAGAAGCATTTTTGCTGATTTTCACACGTGTTGAATAACATTTTTTTATGATCGATATTAAAATAGAATTAACTGCGGTGCAAGGGACGACAGCAGGGATTGAAATACCGTTAAAAAAACGATACCAAAAAATAACGTTAAAAATACCGTTAAAACATTTTATCGGTAAATTTACTGGTAAAAATAACGTTAAACTTATTGTACAGGTAAAATTACCGTTAAATATAGCGTTAAACTTTACCGGTAAAATTATCGGTAAAAAAGTAACGTTATTAATTGGAATAACGTTAATTTTAAAGTAACGGTAAAAAAGTAAGAAATAACGTTAAAATTAACGTTATTTACTGAAATAACGTTAATTTCAATGTAACGTTATCTAAAGTAACGTTATTTATTGACATAAGTAATGTTAATGTTAAAAGTAACGGTAAAGAAAGTAAGAAATAACGTTATCAATCCCTGGACGATAGTAATGCACTTAATGCATCGTTCTTAAAGTTAATCCTGATCGATCGATAGGAATTTGTTTCCTTGAGACATCTCAAAAGTATGAATTGTCTGTAGCGATAAAAACAGCGCAATATTATCACGATTCAATGTCAAGTAATAATCTAGGAATAACCTCAATAAGTGAAATAGTGATAATATAAAAGTTATTTAGATAATTTACGATTCAATAGGTGAAAATTATATTGTTTTTATAAACAATAATTTATTGGTGTCAAGTAGTGTTTTATTTTTTTCTATATGTTTTTGAACATGTCATCTATGATGTATTTTTTACACTAACATGGCAGTATAAACAAACACATAGTAATGCGTTCGTTTGCTATTTCGTAATTGTATAAGAAAATTCCGTTGTTCTTCAATTATTTACTCAAGTGTTACATGGATTGAGTCACATTGGAGAATAAACTATGAAGGTCGCTTCGTAACGATAACAAGAAATATATTTGAGTATAACAAATACATAACAAAAGCATGTAGATATGATAAAATACTTTTTCGTACACTACTTATCTTTAATTAAATTATCTTCTAGTGTAGTTACGTAAAGCGACTGTCGCCAACAGAAAGTGCCGAACATAAGACAGATAAATAAAAACATCAGGAAGTTTCAATTAGTTATGTACAATGGCGGTCACATAATTAAAGACACCAGTCGATTTTAATACAAACGAGGTAACTTTGAAGCCTTGGTTCTCCGCCAAAGGATTGACCTAGCTGGGATCTGATCATGGCCATCCAGGGTGTAAATGGAGGAGATTCAGATCGCTATACACACCCAACTGATCTGATCAGCATTCTAAGAGATAGAAGGATATGTTTAAAAAAAACACAAAATGAGCATAAAAATGTATGGAAATCCTGAAACTGAAAACTCTAATCCTTCTATATCTTAGAACGCTGATCAGATCAGTTGGGTATGTATAGCGATCTGAATCTCTTCCATTCACTCCCTGGATGGCTATCATCAGATCACAGATCCTTGGCGGAGAACCAAGACTTCAAAGTTCCCTCGTTTGTATGAAAATCGACTGGTGTCTTTAATTATGTGACCACCACTGTATGTGTAAAACATGTAAGTAAAAAAAGGTTTTTCTTTTGATTCGAGGTCAGAGATGTGTTGTTTTTTTGTTTTTTTACGGGTTATGCTTAAGGTAGGTAAGTATAGTAGTAAGGTAAGTATATTGTAAACATGCTTAATATAACGTGTCATTTTTGCTAATGTTAAGCCTAATAGACCCTGTTAAGATGTAGGCTGATTTTTTTAATCCTCAGATAACAGATATCAGTCAGTTTAAATATTAACCAAATCTAATAAAATCCATTCAAAAATGTGACAGACAAATGAATGACAAGCATTTTCAATTTGGCAGTATAATACGCTATCAAACGGATAAAGCTCTATCTAGGCATTGAAAAATCAGCCCTTAGTGTACTACTTTTTACTTGTTAATTGAAATGTCGTGAAAATTAAGTTTTGTTTGATTCAATATGAGGTCATAAATGATATATTAAGTTTCCCCCTTACTAATAAAGATTGTATAGCAGATTATTAGTAAGGAGGAAATAATTTATATCTCGTTACTTAATTTACAAATTATTGCAGCACAAAAACACTTCTTACCTGGGCTTTGGAATGTATTAGTATTAGCATTAATAAATCCAGGCACGACGTTTTGTTCGAAATCGATTACATCGAAGGTTGCCTCAGTCATATCCGAGGAGCTGTTCGAAGAGTCCGTGTCTTGGATGACTACATCTTGCGCGTTGCCGGGGCTGGTCGGTTCGAGGCCGGTGGTGGAACATACTTCTTCGTCGCAGGAATTTTGAATGAGGAACGGGGAAAGCTGCTGCTCGAAGTCGCTATAGACAGAAATTAAAAAGTTATTTTGGCATTGCTTTTAGAAAAACTTTGATATTATTGGATGATTTTTGTTGCGTGAACTATGCTTTAGGTACTTATGAAATAACGGAATCTGTTAAGTTCACCCTCGTAGCCTTTATAATACCTAGTGATCTGTGATTCGACCTTTCATTGCCAATGATAAAAAAATAGAAATGCTTTCTTTGCCTAATTGAAGACGGCATAAAAACAAATTATCTAGATAACTATGAAGGTAACTCTAAACTAAGTATACCTACTTCTTTAGTTTTATATTTTATCTGCGTTAAATACTTGCTTAAGGGCTGATTTTTCAATGCCTAGATAGAGCTTTATCCGTTTGATAGCGTAGTATTATACTGCCAAATTGAAAATGCTTGTCATTCATTTGTCTGTCACATTTTTGAATGGCTTTTATTAGATTTAGTTAATATTTAAACTGACTGATATCTGTTATCTGAGGATTGAAAAATCAGCCCTTAAGCAAGTATTTAACGTAGATAAAATATAAAACTAAAGAAGTATACTATCAGATGTAACATAAATAATATTGAATCCTACATTGACCGACATGATATCTTTGTAAGGAAACCTTATCAGAGAAATAAACTTGGTACCTACGCAATATGTAGGTGATGCCTACATTGTAAATCCCGTGAAAACATTGCCTTATCAGACTACATAAAACCGAAAACAAAGTACTTATGTTTGAAAACATATTCAGTTATACAACAGAGTAAAAAAGTTTTGCTGATAACTGACTATCTATACTATAACTCGGTTAGCGATCTTCCCGGCTGAAAAAGCGGGCAATTTTGGGAGCCAACCGACCCAATACCTAGCCAGGTATAACACTAAAAACCACTCTTCATTGATAAAATAACACTTAGTTAAGTATTCCTCGTGTCTCCTTCTGCAGTACCGCCAAGGTCGAATAAGATCGTGGTGTCAATATGTTCAGAGTAGACTTACAAATAACATCGCTTAAAATATTGTCAAATAGTAACTGACAGCACAAATTGGATAATAAGCGGGAGGAAAAACTACCGTCTGTAATATTTCGTAATACATCAACATTTCATTAAAGACCTAACGATATTGTAGTTGCCGTTGCCAGTACGTCTACATTAATGATTCAGCTGTTTTTTTATGTATGACTAGACAACATTGAAATACCCTTGTCTTCAATACAACTCGAAAAGTTAAGTACTTTTAGGAACTATGTTTCAACTACGAGTATACCGACCTACGTTAACAATGTTTTTTTTTTAACTTTCAACGTTCTTTTTCAACTTTGAATATGATTATAAATAAACCCGCCGCCGCCGGGGCGCCGCTGCTAAAATGGTCTGGAAATGTGCTTTATTTTATAACCTGGCAAAGTTTTCAATTTATTTCCGATAAAATAAAACTTTGTAGTTCAATATGTATAAAAGTTCATAATACATTTGTCAAGCGTGATTCTATGGATTTTAAACCATCAAATCAACCGCATCAGCCACACGACACTCACTAAACTAATACAGGCGCATGATTCCCTAGGGCGGAGAGGACCGGCGTTCTTATTGTCTAAATCAAAATCTATCGCAATCGCTTTGATTAGAGTAGATTTGGAATATTTTTAGGTAAATAATTTCATATAATCAACTAATTGGCGGTTGATTTGTTCGATAAGAAAATATTTTAGAAATGAAATTCTTGAATTTGTTACACAATGAGTCACTATGAGTTACACAAGAATTAAAAGGCTAACAACTGAATTTATAAGCTACTTATACCGCATAGGGGTTAAAAAAATAGGTTTGTAAAATAGAACGTCCACTGAACGGACGAACAACGTAAAATATCAATTCAGTCCATATTTATACACTTACAATTCAATTCAATATATTACCTATATGTATTTCACTGTTTACAGAAATATCACAGATATAAAATGTATCAATTACACACAGTGAGGACAACAGCCGAGTGAGAGTGACCAAGTAAGGAAAGTGCAGAGATACGCCAAGGTGATTGAAAGGGCACTAAACGGCAATGTACTCTCGCATGAGGAAATATCCGATGCTATCGAAGCACACGTGTTGATCTGTTGACGTATTCATTCCGTGAATATCTATAATACAGGTATATCCATCCAAGACACAAGATTTTTACAAAAAAGCGAGGCAAGAATAAGTCCTGTCAGATAGGAAGTTAGCCAACGATGCGAGATGGTGGTTAACCTTTGTGCGTGACCAATCCTGATTCCATTCTCATTAACAAATCAAAACTTATTACTTAGTTATATGCTTCATAATTTATTTGTAGTGGCATAATGGCAGTGCTAAATTGAGAGCTAATTTCCGTTTGCTTGTATCTTACTTTTATTCAATGCATAAAAACCTGATGGATATATGGACACCCCACCCCAATTAATGAAAGTATCAGTGAAAGTGATACTGTTGGAAACAACAAAGTAACAAGTATTGTAGAATATATTGATTATTGAAAAATATTACACCAAAATACAATAATTATTCTCTCTCTCTCTCGGGATATTTAAAATGTCAATATTTACAACATACATGATTGGGAAACAAAACGTTGTCCTATATCAAGCAAGTAACAAAAGGTCGTGATGTTGATATTAAGTCTTGCGCACTTTTTGCGATTTAATTGACTAGTGAATGTGGTATTAATGCTAAAACTAAAGTCGTGAGACTCGTGAGTTACATCGAAAAGTCCAGCGATAAACATAAAGGTTCTTTTCATATGCCAGTTGCTTCGATTTAGTGTTGTCATCTGGTATTGACCATTCGGAACCGAATCCGTGGCCTGCTAAGTTACTTAAGATGCAAAGGAGTTGCATCATTGTGGTGTGAGTCACGACACGACACTAAAATCTGTTCGCATTCCTGGTTCGGATTGACGTGGCCCAATCATTGCTGTAGTGTTTGTCATTTGAGGATTGTTTCAACATCTTTAAGTTTCTTTCAAGTGTCCTAAGAAACAACTTTTTCAGTGCATGAAAATCTGAGTTCTAAACTAATAAGTTAAAATTATTTGAAGACATGAAATGGCCATGAGAAGGATTTCAACTTCTGATGAAGCTACATTGTCAACTCAACAGGGATACTCTTCACTTTCTTTCTGTTGAGCTGACAATGTAATTTTCGATAAAATTACAGTAAGAGACTTCAGACTATGATAACTTATTGGGCAAGACCTGGGCGTGTTATGGCTGATGATGAAGAGAACTATGAGAACAATGATTAGTTCTGTACAAAACAAACACTCATTATTAAAACTACAAGACTAAAGCTCGTATTATAGAAACAAACTCAAACCTCTGCTTGAGTACAGTTAGAAAGGGATGGCGCTATATGCCATAAATAGCACCATCCCTTTCTAACTGTACAGACTGTACTCAAGCATAGATTTGAGTTTGAGTATTCTATAATACGAGAGCGTCTAGCGTCGAAAGAAAAGAGGAGCTAAAAGCCCTACGCTCTCATCTCAATCATCACTCATTTCAATTTACTCAGGATCATAATCATTCAGATTCTCATACGAAATTATAGGTCAGTTAATAACAAAAAAACATTCCGAACTGAAAGTTGCGTCTATCCAACTGAAAGTCGTGTCTTAAGATCAAGATGAACATCTAACTTTCTAGTCGGCCCGACGCGACGGCCAACATAATTGCGAAGCAAAGTAATAAAACATTTTCGGGTTCAACCAAGTCCAACTAACCAATCTCAAGATAGAACATAGTAACATGATACTTTCAGGTTATATCAAAGTATAGATGAATCTGAAATAGAATTTCCACCAATTGTGAGGGTTCAAAATATTGATTAAAAGAATACGAGATATCTATTCCTTCGACATTCGATAGTAATCACTTAGAAAGAATCTTAAGAATTGTTATTTGGTATGCTACTTCTAATATTATATTAGTGGGTGAATGCGTAGAGGGAATCTCTTGCCCCTGGTCACAGCGTGAGCGTCCGATCCGGATTCCGCTCGTCCAGGGTAGCTTCCGAGGGTATAGTAACTATAGTAAAGAGTTTAGTGAGTATGACTCTAATCGGGGCGAGCCCCACATAACCTCGTTGTTTGCCAGGGACGTAGAAAGCGTAAAAAGCATTCTGCCAACTCAAAAAAGTGTTTCTCACATGATAGTGGGCCGTTTCATTGGTCACGATCACATGATTAAACGAACCTGTTGTTCCGACATGAGAAGCTAATAAAGACTCGTATTGTTTAAATATTTCAAACAAATAGCACGCAAACAACTTAATAATGTTTATTGCTGTTTTTTCACTTACTAAAGACTAACATGCACTAATATCACAAATTCTCATGATAATCGTTACCTTCATTCAAGTTCAATATGAATAACTGTAAAATAGCTAATTTAATTATGCAATAATACTCCTCTTATATCTGTAAGGTAAGTTGAACCAGTATTCTTAGATGATTCTTAGTAAGTAAATTAGTTACTGAAGTCCATTCACATAATGGTGTAAATAACTCCATAAAGAAACTAGCCGAATGTTTTTCATCTTAGTAAAAAAAATATACAAATAGGTGTAGTTATGGGTTCAATAACCTCAGCGATGTCCATGGCCTCTGCTTTGTATGTACATACTCTAAGTTTGGCACCTTGCTTAGAAATCATGTCGCGTTTGTGCGTTCCTAACCAAACCACGTGTTTTCCGGAGTTGTTTTGTGGTACTTAGATATCTTTAGGAAACCTATAAATGACTGTTATGCAATGTACAGTAATTTATAGCCAATCTTATACAGTAATGGGATGGCTATTCATTATTAAATGAGCTTTATCATCTTATTCTAATAAAAGAAATGAAACTCATTAATTTTAAAATAGGTAATTATTAATTAGATACCTAATCTACTTACACATTAAATATCTAAAGGAATTCATTTTACTTTGAAAAAGATCTACTGATAATAATTTCTTTTTTATAAGTATGGTGTTTTTATAAATGATGAATCATCTCTACTAAGATCAATGAACAGCTATCATTCAAAGACCTGTAAGGATCATACACATACATGAGACTTATAAAAAAACTGTCATAGGTCATGTCCCATGCCTTGATAGATGTGTGGCTACAATTCTGCCCCCTAGCCACAGTAACATTTTGATAACTTAATTTGCAAAACGGACAACTCCACGTGCAGTTATTCATTTTGCGAATTAAGGTATCAATTTGCAAATTTTCGTTATCGCTTCGCTTTCAAAAAGTATGCATTTGTCGTTCTAAAATTCGGTTGACAATGAAAGCTTATACATTATCCAAGAAACTTATATTCATAATCTATGATATTATCTCATACATCCGTCGAAAGTGAAGTAATAGTGAAATGACGTTGGCTACTACAGGCCACATTTTATGGTTTAAGTGGTAATTTAATATTTAGATTTTCCTGACATGACTGTTTGTTTTGTTTAACCAAACATATTCTATCATTATCGCTGTCAATTTAACAATGTCTGTAATCCATCATTGGCTTATAAAGACAGTTTGCACAGTGATTTGCTTTGGTGCAGTAATGGATGTGTATGTCAAATTGTGGCTGTATTATGAGTTTGCAGTTACGTTTAATAAACTTGATAATTACTGTAGTAAGCAATTTTGTATGCAATTTGACACAGCGCCTCTAGCGGTAACTATACTAAACTAAAAGCTATCATACAAATATCAACTACAGTCACTATCGAGTATAGTATTGTAAACGTCTCCTTATCTTAAAGGAAGCTGTCAGTTCATATTTTCTGTCAATTCTGTCAATTTTTTTTTATTTAAAATGGCCTTAACTTTAAGATTCGCTTAAATATTTGGCCGATAGAGGTTGGAGTTACATAATCATGAGGCTGGCTACTGATATATGAGAAGAAAACAATCAAAAACTTACAATTCTGCCTGGTCACTAGAAAGTCCACTGTCAGAGCACGAACTGCTCAAAGCCTCTGATGGTTGTGATACATTGTCGGGCTCCGTGCATAGTGTAAAATCTGGCATCGATTCCTCAAGGAAGTTTAACGACCCTTGCTCCAGGGAGAAAATATTCTCCAGGAAGTCATCGGAGGCTGGCCAATTGTCAGTCTGGAAATATTGAAGGTATAAGTATGGGGGGAAAGGTGTATTACTTACTAAATGATACTGATGACTCTGCCCACTACACCGTAGCATACCTGTGCTAGGAATGTGTCATGCAAAAAAATATTCTTTGTATTGAAAAGTATCACAAGTGTATAGCCGGTGCACAGCACTGCATGGTAGCACTGCCGGCCGGCCAGCCTAGCTTAAAAGATGTGGCCCGGCACCGCCATAGTCCAAAAAATTTTGCTCACCTGGCAAATTTATTGGCCACCCTTGGTCTAGTGGGAATAGTATCATACTTTTCAATACAAATATATTTTTTTTGCCTGATATGTTCCCAGCATGGTCATGGTATAGTACGGTGTAGTGGGAGTGGGCAGAGAGCTTTAACAATAATGTAAGCATAATTTGATATATATTTGTTTAATATGATAATACAAACATCAGATGTTATTATGTCCTAGTACTCTCTTTGGTATGCATATAATCAAAACAAAACATTGCATCGTTAATAAGGAACGTTAACAAAATGTTCACTGATTAATTTTTAATGAGGATTTAATTATAAATTTGAGTTAATCCAAGCACTACAGGACACAATTAAAGGTACATAATACACTACATTTTCCTCATTTACCGATGATTAAAATAATTTGAATACCTATAAATTTCAACAAAGAAATATCATTTTTGGTTTTCAGAAAGATACTGATTTAATTTCAGTGAAAATAAAATAAAAATGGTTATTTTATATACTGTTCAAAGAAAATAGGGGCCACTATACATGATTTTACATACAAAAGAGTTAAATTCTGAAAGGTGTTTCCTTACTAATATTATAAATGAGAAAGCCCGTTTGTTTGTTTGTTACGCCTTCACATCTTAACTACTCAACCAATCATCATGAAAAGTTGCATGCACATTGTCAAGGGTACAGAGAAGGACATAGGGTACCTTTTATCCAGGAAAAAGTAGAGTTCCCAAAGGATAGAAAAAAACTGACCACACAGACAAAGTCGCGAGCGGTAGCTAGTCAATCTGATTATATTTGAATTTGATATTGATTGAAAGCTGTAATAGTCAACTTACTGTCGACTTAACATTATAATTTCTTCTATTTGCCGTGTTGGTTAGAATTAAAAAAGTCTTATGTTTAAATGATCACCATACTAACCTAACCCAGAATAACTCACCAAATCTTCTTGGGCGGTTTAGGATTTGGTGAGCATTTACTAATTTTGGAAAACAAAATGTTTTTTTTGTATGCATAAGTATTAATTCCGATTAAAAAAATGTTAAATTTCACATATTTTTCTATGAAACTCTAATTTATTTTTATTCTAACTGACACACGGCAAATAGTAGAAATTATAAGTAAATTCAACAGTAAAGTCGGCAAGTTTTCAAACAGCTTTCAAACAAATATTAACTTATATTTTAATATTATTAACAAGTAATTGTTGAGTAAGTCGAATGGTAAGTAACTTATTTCAAACTTTTATAGTGAAAATGTTAATCAACAGTGATATCATTTTTATGTAATTTCAAAACATAAACATTACCTCCAACAACGACAATAGATCTAGTTTTCTATCCATTTTGAATGTTTCAAGTTTTCATTGAAATTGCATCAACTTAAAAACATTGGTGAATCACTTTTGTAAATAATCACAAATACACTGAGGTGTAAGAAACTGCAATCCAAAGAGTCCACTTTGTTCACTGAAATGTTTTGATGGTGTTCACTGCTGCTATTCAGATGGCATATGTTATAATCATAGTGCCGACCGCATGGTGCCTAGCTGGCAAGATACTCGCGATTGTTTACGCAGCAAAGGAGTCGTGAACGATGACTCAAGGGCGACGCAATAACGACACTGACACACTCACTACACTAGACTACTGTATACCGAAACGGAGTAATTAGAATAGAAGTAAAAAGCGACTGGGATGAGAAGTTATGATAGGTGAGAGGCGCCTGGCGTGGCGAGTGCACCGCGACCACTCACGAAACGAAATGAACGGACAACGGTAAAAGTATGAGCGTAAGCACGAAAGCTGTCGAACGAGGTCCACGGCTGGCGGTGATCAAGATCAGTTATTACTTCACAACTCGTCTGCCGAAACGCTCGTTTAGTTTAACCAGGCCAATTTTACCTGATAGCCTCAAACGCGATAGCTTATCAAATTGACGCTCAGTCGAGATAGATACCATATAAAGATACAAACCATTAGTCCGTCTTGTTGGAAGTTGTCCATTTTAGTGTTCACTGTTTCTAAATCGTGATCATTCCTCGTAAGATACTCGAGGATCCTGTTCATATCCTCATTAACGTTGGCGAGAGTCATTTTTGGCTGTGACGTTCCACACTGTTTTCATCGTAATAAATCCATAAAAGTATCACTACTGTTTCACTGTAATTTTTACGCGGCATTTAATAATTATATTAATGTATCTAATTGTTTACCTTTTAATTAAAATTAACAAAATAAAGAAACATGACATGACATCTCTGTACCACTTCCAACGTGGAAATAATGACGTCATGAAAGTAAAGTAGGACACTTTTCGCAATTTCATTGGTGGAGAAGAGTATTTATAACATAGCGCCATCTATTGACATAGTTGGTCAACTGCTTATACATTACGTTCCGTTATATGCAAAGTGACATTTAGACCTTAGGGGGTAAATAAATTAATAAATCAACTGCAAAAATAATTATGTATTAAAATATGTTGAGAATAAAAAAAGGTGAAAAAACATTAACGTATTTAAGATGCGGGCACATTTGTCTGACGCCACGTGTTAACACGCCGTATTTATATGAACGTGTTATAAGATAAGTGTGATCCTAGTGCATACATGCAACAATGTTAAACACAAACTTGGTTGCCGCTAATGACGATTATTATTTGAAAATTTTTTGACAGTCAGTATCCACTCAAACGTCCGCGCGCGCTAGCTGTTACTGTCCCACGCGTCCACTCGCGTTACGCGAATTACTTCGCGCAATTTGCCAGCTCTTTCTCCCGTTTAAACCGTGATATCTAGTAAACTACTACTGCTTATCCCAAAATAAAAATATGTGTATACAGCTGATACTATACAAAATCATTTTAAATGATATCTAAATTAAAATAACTCTTTAAGATTACATAAAAAAAATGTTTAACCTCAATGTATTTGTGATTTTTGCCTAAAAATAAAGTCAAATGAAGTTTTTGTACAGAATAATACAGATTATCTTTATTTAACCTATTTATTATTAAACTAGACTATTTCAGCTTTTTTTGATACCAATAAGTTATTAAGTTGTATAATGTGTGCAGCACAAGAAATGAAAACAAAACAGTACTCCAAATGAAATTTATTGACGAAATTTTTTTTTTGTTTGAAATAATACACAGTTAGTTTTTGTGTTTTATTTTATTAATAAACTTATAACCCTTAATTACTAACTTGTTTCTGTTCATTACCCCAATATATACCTAACCACCACACGGATTAAAACCAAGCCCAAAAATCGCATACATCACATATGAAATCGACCGCTTGTACAAACCCTTATTTAGGCCAACATTGTAAACGTCACGGGCGGCTATGTTCGCCCATATGTAAAACCTGTGGAAGGTAACAGAAAAACCTAAAATACTAACTGACTGCGCTGTGTACTTATGTTCTATTGTTGTTTACATTATACCAATAATATAATTAGCCTATTACAAGGCATATTTTATCAGAATTTATCAGTAGTCATACGAAACATTGTAATATCAGCCGCCAAAATTCTTGTTTTTTTCAACTCGATTTTACCTTCGTCTTTGCGTACGAAACGTAATATGTTTTTAGATATTCGAAAAGTATATTTCTTGAGAAACATTTTGGTATACGACACTTCTAATTTAACTGATTAAATTATTTAATACTTAGATTTTAAAATATGGAACTCTCGACCACTTGAAAACTTGACACTTGAGTTTTTTTTTTTATTCAGAGCTGATTTTAGATTTGCCCCTAATATTTTTGCCATCAATTGATACGTAACTTCATTGAGAGCCATCTAGGAACACGCAGGAGCAACTCTGTAAAAGCATTCATCGACAAAAACCGGTTTCAAAGGCATAGGTCAGCTCGGCTGCCATAGTCGCCGTAACAGTTTTAGCCAACAAAATTTAGACGACTATTGTCGCCCGGACGCGTGGGTGGGTATTTGAGTAACTTCCAATTGAGTTTTTTTTTTTAAATAAATTACAAGGTACATTAACTAACAAAAAATATAACAATTAAAAAAACCTTGATAGTATTTTATTTTACACCATAACGTCAAAGAACATGCATGTGTGACATACCAAATAACGTGATTTTTCGGAGCATTTTCTCAATAAATAAAAAACGCGTGATTTAACTGCATATCGATTGCTTTTTCCTTATTAATTTAGCTAGTAGAATCAATATATCTGGCTCTAAAATTCCTTATCGTTTAGGAGTATTATGCATAGACATCAATTTCCCAGGTAGCAAAACTACGTCTTTATAACGTCCCAATATAGTCATTATCGACGTTAAAGACGTCATATTTTGACGTCTGTAGGTCCAGCATAGTACGTACATTTGTCACAGTCTAATGACGTCATCTCAGGGCGTCATGATAACGTCAAGGAAAGTCAGCTTTTGGCTATTTTGTGGTCTGAACTGAAGACGTCATTTTAAGACGCAAACTGTGGGTCTACCGCCCAAGTGTCGTCGACTTCGCCGTCGGCTTCATTTGACAGATGGTTGTAATACATTGCTACTTTTCTTTGGTAAGTTTTTATTTGTACCAAAAGGAAATAGGTAGGTATTTCATCCATCTGTCAAATGAAGTCGACGGCGAAGTCGACGGCACTTGGGCGGTAGGGCCCCTGGACGACAATGGGCAGCGCCGCAAAGCCCTATCTAAACCCGCCCTCTATAGGGATAAATAGTAATTAAACCCAGCGCTATGATTATACTATTTATTGAGGTACCAAGCAATGGATGCGAAAACCTGGTGAAGCGACAGTTGAGTTGAAGCCTTATTACTACAACAGAGTAAAACCATACTGCGATGTAGATCAGTACAGTGACATCTATTGAGAGTTTAGAACACTAAATAAAAATGACATGGTTCTAAACTGACCACAGAATGACGTCATTCTGACGTAATCTTCCGACCAATATAGTACTGGTCCCAAGCTGACCAAAGAAAGACGTAATTTTGACGATACTTCCGACCAATATGATAATTGTCCTAAACTGACCAAATTATGACGTCATTTTGACGTACGCTTCCGACCAACACAGTACTGACCCTATATTGACCTTAAAATGACGTACTTTTTTCGTACTCGACGTCATTTTGCTACCTGGGTTTGGGCGTCTGAAATATTCACCCGCCTGTGCCCTTAGTCAAACGTTTGAATCATACAGTGTCGTAAACAGCCTTTTCTGCGCCCTGTGCGAGCTTCTATAACTGCGCCCTTTTCTATGTTATATATTATGTAGGTAGGTACCCTAGAGCAGGGCTGCCGCGCTAACAATAAGAGCAGTAAGTCGGAAATGTCAAAGCTGAGATAATGGAGGGAAAAGTTTTCGATTAGATTTTTACTTACTACTACTTTAGCTTATAACTTTTAGTATGTCTGATTTTTTCAATATGTAGCTTAAATGTAGTTCTTTCATGATAGATACTTAATAATTGCTATTTATTTATTATACTATATTTAAATGACGAAAACTCCTATTATGTCAAGTACGAGTTAAATTTATTTGTACTGATTGCTTAGAATAACCGCAGTAAGTACTCAGTTACTGCTTTAATGCTAAGTATTCCATACATACGATATATGTATTTTGTATGAAATGACGTGTCACTTTGAGGTAAAAAAAAACTAAGATGTTAGCTAAATAGTATTAATAATTATATATCATTTAAAAGATCATATAGTAAAAAATCTATATATATCTTGAAATGTAGTAAATTACGTATAGGCATAGACCAAGTGGTCTATGGTATAGGTTTTTTTCTACAAGGCTCTGAAAGTATGTAATTAAAGTGAATACCATTTAATTCCCAAAGCATTTTTGTTTTGGTTTCTCACTATTTTTTATGCCTTAAACTATTTTTTTATTATTTTTGTTTGATATGAAGTGAAACATGAGTTAAATGAGTGTTTGTACTTGTTAAAATGGTAGCGATGAGTAATAAATAAAAGAGTATTGTAAACTTTTAGATCCGTACACCCGTAGCAGCTCAGACGGGACGTCCCGTCTGAGCTGCTACAGGTGAGTCGATTTTCTCTAATATTTTTCAATTATACAAAAGGAGGTGTTTACAAAAATATTATAAACATAATGACCACCAAGAAGTACTTTGGTACCCTAGGCTCTCTTACAAAAAAAAACTAACTAAACACCAAAAAAATTAAGTTTAAAATTACAATAGTTCTAGCTGTTTTAGTCACGACTGAACTTCAAATTGTATTTAAAGACCAAAAGTAATAATAATAAAATTAAAATAAAATAAAATTTGTTTATTTCGGACAAGGTCCATATTGCTAACATGTAAATGGAAACTATAAAGCAGGTTTGCTAAGTGTACAAGACAAGTAAAAATAACCCTATTTAAGGCCTATTGTCAGAGTTTTTACACTTGCAACCTGTGGTGTGACTATACGCAAAAGACTGTCAATGCACTCCGTGTGCAGTATAATAATGCCTTCAGGATGCTGATGGGGCTCCCCAGATACTGCAGTGCGTCTGCCATGTTCGCAGAAGCGGGTGTGGATGACTTTCACTGCATCCTGAGGAAGCGAACAGCTTCGATTTTAAGAAGAGTTCGGGGGAGTACCAACAGCATCCTGACAGTTGTAAAAGACAGGCCTGATTGTAAGCTGTTCAGGCACTGGATCCAACTGCATGTGAACGGATCCCAAAAATATTTGAATTAATATCTATCATATAAGTATTTATGATAGGTATTAATTCAAACATCCATAGAATATAGTTATTTTATTTAAAAAAACGAATGTGCCCATACTACTAACAAAGTTATTTAAGTGAATGTATACTAACAAATGGATGTATGGTCCGAAATAAAACTATAATTATTATTATTATTATAAATGGTCACCAATCTTTAGCGAGCAAATTAGGAATAAAAACGTCATGCAAAAAAGGGTTTCATATACCACAACCGTTGCAAGCACACTGATCGTAGGTATTTATTACAAATCTACGCGCAACTTAATTTGACGTCTTTAATTCATGTTATTTCGCGTACCTATGTATCATTTTGCATATGTGTCATTTTGCGTATGTGTCATTTTGCGAATGTGTCATTTCGCGTATGTGTCATTTTGCGTATGTCATTTCGCGTATGTGTCATTTCGCGTATGTGCCATTTTGCGCAAGTGTCATTATGCGTAAAATTGCAATTTTCTTCATAAAAATGAATATCCAGTGCAACTTTACTGCAGCTATTTATCAATATTTTTTAATGGATACTAGATTATGACCGCAGCAGACTGAGTTATTGTTATTATGTTTTGTCAATAAATGAATTAAATTAATTAACTTCGCTAGTTAAAGCGTAGTTTTTGTACTTGCTGCTGATATTATTAGTTATCACTAACAATACAATACCTACCGTAACAGCAGTACGTGGGGCTACTGCTTATAAACTTAGAGGATAAGGTAAATCAGCTTGCAAAGTATGCTTAACATAAAAGCAGTGAGTGTGTTTACTTCTAAGTATCCAATAGTTAAAAGTTTTTGATTAAGCTCATTTAAACAACAGTATTTTCACTTACTGTTTTTATTATTAGCATAATAAAATACAGATATCGGAGGTACACTAATTACCGAGCAGTAAGCAGTAAGTATAAGTATATGAAGAGATCGCTCTTAGCGATAAGGCCGCCTTTGCTCACCATAGTTTTAAGTTTTATGTTATTGTATTTTCTGTAATGTGTGTGTGCAATAAAGTGTTTATCTATCTATCTATCTATCTATATTTCCTGCTTTTATGCTAAGGAAAAAAAACATTTCATTGTCTTACTGCTGTTATGCTTAATGGTATTTTTAGGTTCCAGTGAAGCTAGAAAAATGGGAGTAAGACCAGTTTATAGAGCATTACGTGGCGATCCAGGATATGTATATAACTCATTTTTGAAAAAAAATCGACTTACTGCTCTTATTGTAAGCGCGGCAGAGGGGTGTCCAACACAATTTTAGGGAGAACCAGGTTTAGTACTTTTGTAAACCGTAGCGGGCCAAATAAATGCTCGATTTTTAGTTATAGTTTCATCCAGTAACTGTAATCTTGTTTGAATAGTGTAAAAAAAGAAAAAGGGCGCGCAGCGCGAATTTTAGTCAGTTTCATCCAGTACCTAACTGTAATCTTGCCTGTCTCTGGAAAAAAAAACGGCCGCGCAGCGCGATTTTTAGTTAGTTTCATCCAGGTAACCTGGGGCCTTACTATGAGCTCTTATAGCAGGGCTTATATTGTACTGCCTTACTTTTTCGTACTATGACCTCAATGATTAGTATGAAAGCTGGGGCCTTATTTCGAGCTCTTATAGCAGGGCTTATATTGAACTGCCCTACTTTTTCGTACTATGACCTCAACGGTTAGTATGAAAGCAGGCCTTAAGCAGTCCTGTTTAAGGCCTGCCTTTGAACTGAACGGTTTATTATTGTAAGCCCCCAGGCCTTAAGCAGTCCTGTTTTTGAACTGAACGGTTTCTTATTTGCTGATGGTAAGCCCCCTTGTAATCTTACTTAATTACCCCCCGGGGCTATTATTTAATAGTCCTGCGGGTCTACCGGCTAAAAATAATGAAGTTAATGTTAACTGTAATTTGACAGATGGATATGATACATTGCTTCTTTTTTTTGGTAAGTTTATATTTGTGCCAAAACGAAGTAGCAATGTATCACATACATCTGTCAAATTACAGTTATCTTTAACTTCATTGTTTTTAGCCGGTAGACCCACTGGTCTGAATTTTTCAGGTCAGTGTGGTCTGGCCATTCATGCGCCCCCCGGAGTCTACGCCCTGTGCCTGGGCACCAGTGGCACATCCCTATTTACTGAACTGGAACCATTAGATACTGGAGTACTGATATTGGAGCGATGCCAATCTTGATAGAATCAATGCGACAAAAACGCAAGCGTTTCTCTTTTCTGCAAAATAGAGTGCGTTCCATCATTCTCCGACTTTCCATGGTGTATCCGTTGGCAATCGATGCGATGACCCAGCGATAACCCTGCTGAAATGCACCCATTGTCAATGTCAGTCAGTCAAACTGTCAAAGTCAAACAAAAAAAGTTGTAGTTGACAGTTGTAGAGTTTAGCGGGAAAGAAAATTTACGATACGAAAGTGTTAATTTAATAAAATGCAAAAAAAAACAAAAAGAGTTGTTTTATTCAGTTGTTAGAGATAAATAAAATTTTTAGGGTGAGTTTTGATTGTTATTATTATTAAAAAAAAAAAAAATTAATATACATTTGCAGGCAAATCTTAAAATTAAAGATTGTGAGGCCCTAGTTCTGCTGTTCTATAAAAATGACATATTATTATTCTGTGCTTATGTAGGTACTACTGCAAAGTCAAGTCACTTGACTCAAACGGATTGGTGGGGTGGAATTTCTTAAATAAAATCTGATAGGATTCGGCTTGCATGGACCCTTCATACCTAACCTAAATTGTTCTGCCTTTTATATTATATTTCGCCACAAAGTTTGTCGCTGTCTTTTATTTCTTGCTTTTTAGAGGTAGGTTTTTTGAAGTCGGGTTTTTGTTTTTTTTTCAACAATTTTTTATTTTTTTATGTTTAGTGTTACCTTGTAGGTAAGGTATATTATAATATGTAGAAAAATCGGCTCAGCCAAACGTAAGTTAATCGCGGAGAAACATACATACATACGGGTTAAACTGAGAACCTCCTTTTTAAGTCGGTTAAAGAACCCTTCCTACAAAAAAATAATTAATTTATTCAGTTCATAAACAAAGAAGTAATACGACCATTATCATCGAGGTAATTCACACAAAATCATACTATTTTCGTGCTTTTTTCAAGATTACTTGAAAACCTACTTACTGAACCGATTTCCAAATTTTTAAAAATGGGACTAACTTAGGAGTTTACCTAATGTAATTTGAATCATTTCAATCGGTCCAGCCGTCTTCGAGTAATCGGTAGGCATACACAAAAAAAAACAAATATACAGACGAACAGAGAACCTCCTCCTTTTTTGGAAGTCGGTTAAAAAGTTAGGAAAAAACAAATAACATAACTTTAATTTTTTTGACAAGTCACCTCTTAAATTAATAAAGTTAGTAGGTAACTAAATAGGTACAATTTGATTGGTTTATTAGGTACCATATTTTTTTGTTTAAATAGGCATCTCAATACTTTATCTATTAGGTAAGTACATCAAATTAATTTCATTCTATTTTTTTTAACACTACAATACAACATCCCACTAGAGGTAGGTAGGTAGGAGGTACTAGTAATAAAAAGTTAAGAAAAAACAAATTAAAAACATCATTTAGGTGGATAAGGTAAGGTACCTAGGTAGGTTCGACTTCTTTGGTTTTATTACAAAACAACACACAATAGGCTTGTTTCCATTAAGAATAAATATAATGGATAGGGGTTTATAATGATTAATTATATTATGGAGAAAATAACAAACAATTTTAATTATTAAAAGCATTAAAGATTAATAATATTTTTAAAAAATAAATTTCGTAAAATGAAACCTTTAGTCACGTGACAGTGAACACCAATCAGAAAGCGTTACGTCACGCCGTGCGAAACTCTAATCTTGTCTTTGACGTTTCGAGTATCACTACCGGAGGCGCGTTCCAAACCTACACTCCGAGTGCAACCTAACCACAACCGAACGCAAGTTTTAGCCACTTTTTCCGTATTTCTCCATTGTTTGGAACATATATAAATAACTGGTTTGGCGTTTTTATGGTCGTGCTATCACACTGGGGCACTATACAGTACTTATAATATGAGAAATTCATTTTTAAACGATAAAAACTAGCTATAACGTACGAAGACACGATCGCTCTTTGGTTTGTTTCGCACGGCGTGACGTCATTCAAGACGCCATGACTGTCTTGTGCGTTTTGGAACCAAATTAAAATTGGTTTTTTAAAACGCGAAATTTATAATGTAAACGCTCGATTAAAAATAAATAAACCTTTTTTTTAGATAAAATGCCTAATAAGCTAAAATATTAAGCAGTTATTGAAATTTTGTCAACTAGCCTATTGTGCTGCTGACTGTAGCTACTTACTTCCACGATTGATTAGACCTATTATTATGTATTCTATGCCTATGCAGAGTTGAATGACTTCTCATGCAGATGATGCGGCCTCTACTTCGTGTCTGTCTACTTCTGAAATACCGTTAATAAGTGTTAGTTGTACTAATATATTGACAGTAGGTACAGAAAGTGGTAACTTGACAGCCACAAGACCCATAAATAGGTAATAGGTATGTACATACCTACCATAAAAAACTTGGACTATTCCAGATCTAGGTAGGTACTTACTTACAGACATAATTAGCAAGATTTCGGTTTGAATTTCGTAAAAAATCCTGAATTTTATAGGTATAAAATCCTGTAAAACGCGACAAACCGTCTACTTTTAAAGTAGTAGGTACCGTGGATTGGGGTAACTTTGATCAATTTTGAAATTCAAATGGACGTATTTTCTTAAAAACAAACGTACCTACCTACCTACCTACTAAAAACGAAAAAAAATATGAGAATATCGGTTTTTACATATTTTTAGAATACAGGTTTGACCTAGCGAGAACAAAACTTTAACCATCATCTGTTTCTCAAAAAAAACAGCTGATCAACTTTAAACCGATTTTGGGGCTTCTTTGATCACCCTATATTTTATAACGGGTTTTGAAAGTAAACCCTTAAAATAAGCACTTAATAAAAAAATAAAAATCGGCCCGCAGGTTTTTGCTCTAAAGATTAGGTTAAGTATTTTGATATAAATTCGACGACCTATGTGGTGCAGTGGTCAGCATACCGCCTACCACGCAAGAGGTCCCGGGTTCGATTCCCGGCCGGGCAGAAATTGAAATGATGAATTTTAATTTCTGTGACGGGTCTGGGTGTTACTATGTATAATAAGTATATATTTAAAAAGTATATAAGTAGTATATCAGTTGTCTAGCAACCCATATTACAAGCTCTGCTTAGTTTGGGGCAAGATGGCGCTGTGTGAAATTGTCAGCTAGCAAATTCGTAGGTTATTTTGATCAATTATACAAATTGGTTATTGAATACAGTATTGGTAGAAACTAAACCTAAATCAGTTAAAACAAATCAGTCATTCTTTAGTCTTCGATTCATTATAAAATTTATCATAATCAACATTACAACAACAACATGATAAATGTCACCCCTCATAGATCATTGATCAAATTAAACCCGTCCTCTGATCAAAGACACCCCTGATTGTTTTTAAACATTTCAAATGGGTACAAAGTCAACAATAACACTTGTCCAACTGTGTTTCACATTCCATACTTTTAGATAAAACTATTAATATTTGTTATGGTAGAATTCTATGTTTATTAAGAGTTTTCTTACCTTGAAAATAGCTTGTCACCGTCACCAGTGCACTTCAAAAAATTTTTTAACAAAAACACCTGCAGACAGTTAGGTAAACGGTATAGTCAATTAGTCACCATTTGCTTTTCGCGCTTCATAAAGAAATCCGTTTGAAAACGTTTTGAAACCAAGAATTCAGATTTTTTAAATCCCCCCTCGCTACGGCCATGCATAGATACAACACTACTACGTAGAGGTAGGTGCCTTTATTATTTTTTTCATTTAAAAATGTACCTAAGTACCTAGATAGTACCTAGGTAGATAGGTACAAATCGGTATATCTACATACCGGTACATACAGGCAGGGTGAAATCGAAATCATTGGCAATCTTTTAAACTAAGAATCTAACTGTAATGATATTTGTCCGCCCGGGGAATCGACCCGTGGGGGCATTTACACGGGTAGATTTTCCGGGTGACTTACCTACTTGATGACCACAGATCACATTTCTGTGTTCTGATCTGAGTTTCTGAGCGCAAGTCTAATAGGGCTTGAATAATAATGAACACTTTATTGCACACAAGACAGGAAAAATTACAAAGAGACAAAGTCAAAAGCAGACAAAAAGCACACAAAAGGCGGCCTTATTGCTAAGTAGCAATCTTTTCCAGACAACCTTGAGTAGTAAAGAGACAAAAAAAATATGATGTATACATAGATAAAAGATATAAACAGACAAATTATGAATAGACTATAAAGTGTAAAAAAAGATGAGGACATACGATAGTGTATTAGGTAAAGGAGAGGAAATGTCTTCTGACTTTATCGCGCAACGATCTCAGAATTTGAGCTTTCCTGGTCTGATACCTTCTGGGGCGAAGGAAATCCACAGCCGTACAACATGCACAGAGAAGGAATATGAGAGGAAATCAGTTGAGTGGCGAGGGATATCAAGAGTTTTAGAAGAAGAGCGTAGTGAGGAAAGTGAAAGCGGAGCGAAAGCAGAAACATTCTTTGTGATAGACTGGTTGGAGTTGGATAGTTGGATGGTGTAAAGAAGCGTAAGAGTATGTATAGTAAGCGTATCAACAATCGCCTGGTAAAATAGAATCGCCGAACTAATTTCAATGAGATGGCGTGGCGTGGCGATTTTCCGGGTGAGACGACAGTATCAAAAAAAGGTATCGCGGTTAGATCCTTAGGTAGGCCTACCTAGTTTAAAAGATTGCTAATGACTTCGATTTAACCCTGTATAGCATGTATATTAACTAACTACCTACCTATTTGACTATAATAAATTATGTTCCTGTTCAACCATTTTTGTATTTCAATAATAATCTTTTTCTCTGGACACGATGGTCAAAGTGTTACTTACCTGAGTAGAGGTACCTACTTAAACAGAATATTTAAATTCTGTAAGTTGTGACAAGGTGATTATTAGGTAATAGAAATAAAGGGAAAAGAGGAAATGGAAATATCAAAACTATCAATAGGTAAGTAGTGATGGCACCAGTCATGGACACCTTAAAAGAGAGTTTGCTTGACTTTATTATAAAAGAAAATAATTAACAATCATTGTGAAATTTTATAATAGGTAGGTACTTAGTAGCGGATATGCTGAAGAATATCTTACCAGAAGTTTCTCCTAGTTTCTCAAAAGTACTTGAACACTTTAAACTATATTCTCCAATGGTTTTCCAAAACTTTTTTTAGAGTGGACAACTTTTGACAAAATGTTTAAAATATTATGTAATTTAATTTTAATTTAACCATGTAATAAATTATTAAATAAATGGAAAATACAAAATTGCGTAAAAATCTCCAGTAATCGATATTAGAACTCCAGCCAGTGTTGTAACCCCAGTAATCCACAGTCACCAGTAATCAACATCCAGGAATCGACACCGATTTTTTCGAAAAAATAATTATACTGTAGGTCTCTCATTCATTTGTTATGTTACGATTCCTTCGATTATGCGTTTCAAGACTTTCAAGTAGGTAATGAGCTGCCTACTTAATGTCCTCAGATTAAAAAAAGGTCCCCTTGACCATAAACAGTTTACAAAAACTGAGGGCGCTTCTTTCTATCGAATAACTTGTCAACACTGACTATATTTTGTACTGATTTAGCTCCATTTTATTTAATTTCCACTCTATCTGGCCAAGCTGTAACTACCGAATAAAATATTGGATGAGACTCCGATTTCCTCGATTTGGTCATAAATTATTGTTTGGGTTTGGTACCTAGCTACTTAAGTAATTAGAAGTATTAATTTTTCCCATATACTTAGGTCAATCAAGTTAGTTAGTTAGTGCTTAACTTATACCTACATCTAAGTGATTCTGGTTTGTACTAGTGGTAAAGCTTTAGTTTTATATCCTCGCCTTTAAACAAGAAAAAAGAAACTGCCAGGATCGAGGAAAATCCCCATGCGTAGGCAACACAGGCTTCTGTCTAGCGCGCGATTCGTGCTCCAATCGCGACGGGCGACGACACGAGAGAGAGCAAAGAGTAGCGCCGAGTTGCCGAGCCAGTCAGCATCACGTGCGCGAACGTGACGGGCGTGTGCTGTGCCGTCTCGCCGCGTTATTCACGCGTCGCTTGACACTTGTGCCGTGGTAAATAATGACTGTACTCCATCACCATCACAGTGTAACCTAGTGCTCGTTGCTGATCATTTGTGTAATGTACCATTTCCATTCGATGTTCCATAAAACCACAACGTGCAATAACACCCGTGCGAGAGGTGAACGATCGTCGTAGCGGCGCCGACTCTCACCAGCCAACCTCGCCGGCCACTATTGTCTCAGTGCCCCGGAATCTTTGGTCCATCCCATCGGATTCCATCGATGAAACATCCGTCTGTCGAAGTGGGCCGCACGCGAAATACTTGCGAACGTGATTCGTCACAAAAACAAAATGTTTACATAGCGTTCGAATGGAAACAGATAAGATAAAAACTTATTCTCCTTGAGTGCATTGTCTTGTTTATAAGTGATCCTATCTATTTCGGTGAATTTATATATTATAGGTATTATGCAGGTTAGTCGTTATAATCAAGCGAGTGCAATTTTCGCAGACACCTAACTGTAAATGTCTCTGCTGACTACCGTGTGTCTAATTGTGACTGCCCTACTTAACTAGGTACCAGATTTGCACCAGTTTTTTTCGTAAACCGTAGGTAACCTCTTTGGTTTTCATGTAAAAACTGTCATGATATTTGCTATTGATTTCTATTATTCTTATAATATTATTGGATTAAGGTAGCATATCGAATTAATAAAAAAAAATTGCATCATTCATGTAACTGTTTAGCCAAAATCACTTTAATATTTATACCTAAACATGCTATGAAACAACCTGAATTGTTTGGTGTAATAATGATACATTACTTGTAAACAGTATTCGAGATACGTAGGTATGACTATTTTTCTAACAACAAATCTTGACGATATTAAAATTACGTGAAAGTTTATTACTTGCAGATAAGGATTAAGTAAGTAAGATATCAGAAGTAGACGGGGAGAAGGGGAAAATATCCGATAATCCGCCTCGCATTTTTTCCTTTTGAATAATATTTTCCATTTCATAATAAAACCACAGAATATAAAACATAAAATTCCATGGATAGTTTGAAAATCTCATTAGCTAAGTTTCATTAAATTACTTAACTTCCTGTTCGATAGTTGCTTGTTAAGAAATAATAGTGTAGTGACACTTTATATCGCGGTGTTGCCATTATTATTTTTATGCCTAATTACCTTCTCAGGTTCCTGCCGTACCTTGCCGAAAAATAAAGTTGCAATGGTTACTATCAAGGCCGTTACATTTTGCCTGCACTGTCAATAATGCAAAGAGGCTTAGAAAATTACTTGCAAAATACCCTCATAGTATTTCCGAAAGATAGATAAAAGATACCGTTCTGGTCTTCTGGCATTGCACTTTTAATGGTAACGCAAAGTCCTACCCCTGGCAACAAAATAATGTTATCGAGGCCAAGGTTTAAGAGGCAGAGCTCAACGGATTTTCCGCTCGATTGGGGAGCTAGGTACCTTACCTACCCTCTACTTTTAGAATGTGGTAAAACGGCAACACATTTCTGATGTCTTGGACATGCAATCAGGTCTTAAGCCAAAATTATTGGTTGCTATAAGGCTATTGCGCAGTGTATAGCACCTTCCCGCCTTGCACCAAACATGCGGCAACCAAGTTCATAAAGCCTTTATTGAGTAAAATTCTAATGACGGTTCCTTGGTTGCACAGCTTCATGGGATAGGAAAAAAGCAAGAATGATTTGAATAACACTGAACTTGTTACTCACAATTAACACGAATTCCAGGTCGTATAACTGGCATCGTTGATTGATAGTGCAAAATAAGTTTAATCTATTTAATTTCCATGTTATGTATCAATAAATTATCATTCCTTACCTTTACCTGTGGGAAATAAAACTATTTTGTGGAAAAGCTATCTATTGTAAACAGAGTTTAATCAACGTCAGATTTGTTTGTCCACCTTCTGATATTTCTTAAATAAGTATCGTTTATAGGCCTATTTAGAGAGCAATACCAATGATAAAGGTATAGCGTTAGTAAATGTACTCAATTTTGCATGTTAATAGCCGTCGAAAAGGATAAAAGGAAAATCAACTAAATAAACAAGACTCTATTCAAGTAAAGTGACTCCATTGTTATCCGACTTCATTTTAGTAAGATAGGTACTTAAACGATTGATCGTCTTGATGTGTTAGTCCCTTCCAATGTACGTGAAATCATATAAATTATAATAACGTCATGCTTTCAAACATGACGAAAATTTTCGCGTATCATGATTTTATATTAAAGGATATCCCTCATACAATTTCGAATTTCGCAACAAAAGTTCTCTTTTAACCTCGGAATAATAATAAAAATAAATCACTACATTGATGGACTGTCTTCTTTCTATTGTTTTAAAGTACTATTGGAAAACATAGTATTATGTACATTTAAGTGGACATAATGGGAGCATAATGAACAAAAGCAAGCAAAAATAAAAGCATATCTACCGACCGAGTATTATGGTACTTAGTTACGGCTTACCTACTGAAATTTTTGTACCTAATTAATACTAATACAAAAATCGTATTTAGTTACGAATGATTGTGGGTATGGATCGACAAACAATACTGTTGAACGACTTTCGTTCGAAAGAAAAAAAACCGAAGAGTAACTGTTTTTAACAATACTTTTGTGGCGGATGTTCTGAAATATTGATGGGGTCAAAATGATTAATGGGTGTCTGGTGATACGCTAATAAACTGTTGTAACAAACCTCGCCAAAAGATCGCGAATTTTGTCCTTATTTAGATTCTTGACCTACTTTTACGTCGAGCTGTATGTAGGTACACAACAGTTTTAATTTGCGGAAACCAATGAATTTCATTGTTAATCGGCTGAATGAATCCGTTGTAGACTGAAGGTTTTATTAATACCTAGTTGAAACCTAAACCTATGGTATTTAACACGAATACAATTTTACCGCTTAGAAAGCATTGTAATTATTGTTGAATTTTATCCTACACCATCGGCACACTTACTCACTTTCCATGACAAGTTTGAATGCACAGTTTGACATTATGTTTCCATATGACCGACGACAGCGACGTTGTTTAATAGGAAAATGAGATTGAAATCTATCTATTTTTCCTATTCATTGATTTATTTTTAATAGAAATGCAATAGCCTCATGATCAGCATCGACATATAAATAGTTGATTGACAGTTTTTAACATTGTTGTGTGTGTGTGCAATGCTGACGAGTACTAGCAGTTGAGTGTGCAATGGCTCGGGGTGCGTCTGTGGTGACGTCGGCGTTGTTCGCGCTGTCATTGTTGGAGGCTGCGCGTGCACACTACACGCCGACGTGGGCGGTTCACGTGCCCGCGGGTAAGGATGCGGCTGATGCGGTCGCAATGGACCACGGATTCGTCAACCTTGGAGAGGTAAGTTAAATACATTTAGTTAAAACAAATATCATCTAAGAAGCTTTAGCTCCTGTGCCGTCCAAAGTTTGAGTAATATATATCAGAGACCTCAGAAAACAATTTTTTTTAATCCATAATCACCAAACTCGAAAAAAACGCAAAACTCTCCAAAAGTTATGTATTTATTTATGTCTGTGTACCTTTAAACGGGCTATTTCGATGCAGACACCCAACATACAAACATTATGTAGGGTACAAAATATGCACTCGATATGCAGGGGAATGAAATTCGTTTCAGCCGAGTTTTAAAATGGTATTACATACGCAGATTCTAGAGAGGAGGGAATGAGTGATCGAAAATGTTTTCCTATAGGTAGGATACCTACTAGATCTACAAAGGGATAAAAAGGTAGGTACTTATTCATAATTTTATTTTAATTACTTTTACCGATTTATGTAGTTGCCATTCATTACCCTACTTTTAAATGTCACTGCAAATAATAACCTTCATTTAAAATCCTTCGATTTAAATTAGCGTGGAGAACGGAAAAGGAACTTTCATTGTCTGAAACAATATATATTTTTGCTTAGTTTGTTTAATATTGAATAATAAGTAATTGTTATTCTGATTACGGCCTTTGAAGAACCGTTCTCAATTTGTTGTCAACATTGACCTAATCTTTTCGTTAATTTTGGATTAAAATCAATCAATTAATTAATTTACAATACTTCATTATTAAAATGTATCTAACTATCTATATTAGTGTTACCTATCTATTTAGTTAATAATTTTTTTTTATTTGCATTTTTTCATCTCCTTTAAACAGAAGGTTGCTTAAAGGGTAGTTAGAAAAAGGATACCTAATAGGTACTATGAAAATACTATCTAATGAACATACATGGAAAAATTTACCAGCTTACTTGTCTTAATTAAGGCGAGGCCAGTTCACGATCTGATGAATAGTCTGATTTTTGAACATCCAATGTGAAGAACTGATGTAAAATTCTACTTCACAAAAATTACTGTAGACTGAAAAAGAAACAAAGAAGCACATTAACCGAACAGAATATTGAAAAATGGCATGGTAACTCTGTAAAAAAATCCAGAATAACACCATAAAAACTTATAAAAATAAATTTCAAATCGTCAGATTTCGTAATTTTCAACGACAGTGATGTGATTTTTTATGCAAAGAGGATAGCTTTTTTATCGATCTAACACAATAACCGAGTACATTTTTAATAAATGATCCAGAAATCAATAAAAATGTACTAAAATTCGTCAAATTTCTGGCGAAGCGTCAATTAAAGTTATGCAATATTCAACCTTATTCTAAAGATCATAGTGAAAGAGTAAATTTCGTGAACTGGCCTCGCCTTAAATTAAGAATGAATGGTATGGTAGGTAACACTTTGCAGAGGGCAGAAGCACATTCTTTACGCGTAAATTTTGTGTCACTTGTTTGTTGATTACTTACATTACAAAATTGCATCATTTTATAATGTAGGTCTATATGTTGTACGAGTAGAAATAGCAATATTCGAGTTGCTTGCGAAATTCGTGGGTTCTCAAAGGAATGGTTACAAGGCGGGATCATATAACAAGATGAACCATTAGCCGCACTGAGATAAAATTAGTATGTTATTTCAAGCGAAACGCTGCAAACTCGCATAACAAGGGATTTGAGGAAACGTTCGCGTCAACGTCTCCACCCACTTAGTGTAATGTTTGTGCGTGCGCAGTTAGATCGCCGTGTTAACATACAAATTGATTGAGCACATACCTCTGCCATCTGACGTGTAGTTTACGTGATGGAAAAGTTGCTCCTAATTTGCCTTGTTCATATTTTTTACGACGACGACCTCCGTGGTCGAGTGGTTTGCACGCCGGTTTTCAAGGCGTCACCATCTCTTGAGGTCCCGGGTTCGATCCTCGGCTGGGTCAATGTAGAAAATGAACTTTTCAATATTGTCTCAGGTCTGGGTGTTTGTGATACCACCGTTGTCTCTGATTTCCATAACACAAGTGCTTTAGCTACTTACTTTGGGATCGGAGCAATGTATGTGATGTTGTCAAATATTTATATTTTATATTTTTATATTTTTAAACAAATAAGCATACGGTCTGCTCGATGGTAATCGGTCACCAATCCAATCACCATTACCTACCTACCAATCAAAACAGATTTCCGGGACATTTCGTATAGCATTCAGTTTATTGAGTGGATTAAAAAAAACATGCTTCTACGTCCATAAGGAAGGCCTGTGCCTCAGCATTGGGGACATTAAAAATGGCTGATGTGATTTTATTGAAGGATTTCTACTAGCCTTGGAATTATACTTAAAATGAGGGGGGCAAAGTACGCCATACTTTTTTTATGATGGCTTTGCAATATAACATCTGCTTAAGTTCACGAAAGTGGGTTCGTTCGACATGCATTTATCTGGATGGACAAGGATCTGTGATGTTTTGCAATTTTATAACCAATGTTGTGTTATTGGAATCTGAAAGCAAATTAATGATTATAGCCCAAAATTTTACGTAGGTACCCTAGGGTCTAGGCCACAACGTACGTAGCGGTGCCTTGGTGCACTTTCCCTACAAATCGGGCAAGTGCGCCAATTAAGCCTACAAATCTGACAGTGCGCGCCTGTCAATACCTACAACGTAAAAACCTATGTAACTAGTAAATAATCGTCATCTCATATTCCTCACCTTTGACAGAGGGCTTTGTAGGTGTTATAATTATAAGTCTATCTATCGGTATATCGTCAGTGTAGTAACATAACTAAGTTAATTTATCTCCATTGTCAAAATAATTCAATATTTTTTCTAAACCAAATGTGTATGATATCATCACATTAAATTTTCATCTGAACACATCGGAACAGCTTTATTTAACGTTTAATACATGTCACCGCGCCGTTTATACATTTCTGTATTTAGAAGATACGCGCTTCTTCAAAGAGGGGACCAAGAGAAATAAGTTTTATTTATAAAATGACAACTACCTACCTACACGTCCACTTATGGGTGGCTATTTCGGTCTGAAACTCTGAAATATATTTGCGTGTATTTTCAGTAGTGGATGTCATGTTCGTAATAGTCGTTATAAAGGATTGAGGTGCCTCCTCAGATTTTAAAGCGCAGCTCACAGCTCCTCAAATCTGATTTGAGGAGTCACCTGGAACTCATTACTTTATTAGGTACAAAAGACATGATTGTTGAACTAATCTATCAAAGTGTATAGGTACTTACATATTAATGAACTCTACTGTCGATACTAAAATATTCTGAGGCTGAAAACCCCCGGCTACGAGCTACGACGACGTAAGTAGTTGTATTGTACCTATTTTATATTAGGTAGGTCCCTACCTACTGTGTGTGACATTATCTAACTTCCAAGTAAAATATTTGCTTGTGTTTTCATTAAGTACAGAAAAGAAAACGAGACAAACTGCAGTTTCTGACTGTTATTTTAATTCAGAATTGAAAATATTTTTCAAAATGCCGTTTTATAACTAGGTGTCAAGTTTGTAGAGATAGACTGTTCTCTTCAAAGAAATTTCCACATTTCTTTATGGCACCTATTTTCTTTGCAGTACGGATGTTGACTAATGAATAAAATAACGAAATACTAATAAAAATCGTAAACATATTAAACTTTTAGAGTAGCTTGTATACTATATATACCTCTTGGTTTTATATATTGCATATTATTTGTTTTATGACCCTTCAAAGTTGGGTGGACAAGTCCATTTAAAAAGTATAAAATTTATTAAAATAAATGATACCTTTAATTAGTCCGTAAAATGTATAGCAAATTTGTCGAAGAAACCATTTTGATAAACACAATATTTAATATAGCTGCTGAACAAATTTCCTATGCGTTGCATACAAACTTGCAAGGCGTGACGTCATAACGTGCAAGCCATTAGTATGGAGCGTTTTTGATCGAGTCCATTTGTGTGCATTTCACACTGTGATATCTCGGGCAGTTTTCATGCTAGCGAATTAATTCTTTTACCAATGTTTCTTTTTTTGAGAGGTAATTTATGTAACATAAAATAAAAAAAATAGTCAACATCCCTGTTCCCGCTAGAATTTGTCGGGAAATAATTTTGTATAGAAGCACAACATCATGTCACGACTATGGTGGGAGGAATAAAGGCTTTCAAACTGAATGCTGTACAAAAGAATGCTGTCACTTGAATCGACTGCTCCGTACCCATTCGATAACGTAATGTTGGCATCTACGTCAGAACAGTGACGTAATGATGCAGGCAGATAAGTTTACGTCACTGCAGGATATTCAACTCTATTCCGAGGTCGGAAAATTACTTTTCAGAGGAAACTATTACTTGAGGCTGACTTGCTTGAGCGATCAAGCGAGTGTTGTACAAAATCTATGTAGGTACGAAATATACTTACCACGTGCAAGTGATTTCTTGTCGTTTGTTTTCTATTGGGTATAAGTAAGTACCTACCTACCTAAGTGAAATTGGGCGACTTACGAAACCTTTCTGATCGATAACGTTTTTTTCTGGTAATCTTATCTGAGTAGGGTTGTTGTGTTGGGTTTCTCTTTGTGCTAAAGAATAATGCAAAACAATATTTTACATCAAATAGTCTTTTCGAAGGTTAGTGAAAATAAAGAATAAAAAACCACTATTTTAACCTACCTAGGTACTGGTGAAGTGGTGACTGATGTGATGACACAAATTTGATGTCTGTTAGTGTTGAATTAAATCTGCACCTAGTCCTACACCTTACACTATACTACACATGAAACAAAGAATTAGTTGAAAAGTACAAATGAAATGCCCTATCTACTCTTAAAAAGTGTATTGGACACCTGTTATTTTCAGGATTCAAATTAATAGCGTTTTGATGTTTCGTTATAACGTATTAGGTACCTAGGTACTAGGGTTGCCAACCGTACTATAATATATAGTATTGTACTATATTTCGGGTCTGCGTACTATATACTGTTGAAGAAATATATAGTACGCAAAAATACTATATTTTCAATATCGAACGCTAAGAAACAAATCTTATTTTTTTTAGATTTGTGATCGTGCATTGCTTGACTGATTCGATAGCGTGTAGTGTAGTGTAGTGTAGGTATATCGTATCTGAATTCTGAACGTATCTGTCTTATTGCATTCCGAACTTGTTAATATCAAATTCAAAGGCTCCAAACGATAGTTTGGTCATTGTTTGGTCTGCTGATACTCTATTTTTTTTTTTGAGATTTTATTGAGTAATCATCTGCAAAATATAAAATTGTCTTTCTTTGAGAAAGGTCTAGGTCTTAGGAAAATTAGTTATGGAAAGTGGTAGCGATAACGAAAGTGCGTCAAATTCAATTCAAGTGCGCCGCTAACGCCGATTAAAAAGCTAAAGATACTAAAAAAGAGTCCAAAAATAGGTATCCAAAAGTTGTTGAAAAATGCAAAAAGTGAAATAATAAAATAAAAATAAAATAAAGTTTTTATAAAAATAAATAAATAAAAATATATATTTGCCTATTAAATACCATATATTTTTTAATTGTACTATATTTTTTATAGCTGAATTTGAAAAATACTATATTTCGCCAAAGACATGTTGGCAACCCTACTAGGTACACAGATGGTGTTCAATTCTTTGTTACTCACTAAAATTCTTATACCTACTCTGCTAAAATGTCGTGAACTTGTTCCACTTAATCAATCAGACAAACTAAATAATTTAGGTAGTGGGTATTCCTACTTACATGAATTAGCAATCTTGTAGGTGAAAGTGAAAGTGAAATAAGCTTTATTCAAATAAACTTAATTATTAAGTACTTTTGAATCGACTATATTTTCCTACCACTACCTACCATTTATCATGAATAATTCTCTCGTTGGAAGAATACACTATTTTCGCTATACATTTTTGCATTTGACGGGACAAAGTATAAACAAGAAATTCTTTTGTTCAAAGATATTAATGAACAAACTGACCAAGCCATTTCATTGCCAACTCAAATTAAATAGCGGTAATAAATCGGGATGTATGTAGGTTTGGCACTTTGTCAAAAGTATTTCCCGAACCCTTTTGTTCACATGACCGGTTCCAATAAAGAAAATGTATGTCGGTTTTGGGGTCAAGCAAGATGATTGAATGATCTCTTCAAAGAACATTTAAAAAGTAAACTAAGTTTGTAGAAACTTTTAAAAACCATTACGTATGGCAAATAAGCATGCGACATAGCCTAACGATTTCTGCGTGATTGAAGCAAAAATTATGAGTGTAGGAAGAGTAAAGTAACCGAAATTTTGATGGCCGTCGAGGTTCTTCGTGGATAGGCCCCAGTGAAATCGACGATGTTGTGATCACGAGAAGCCGCTGGATGTGCACAGAGCAGAGCCGGTCTTAGTGAAGGTCCTTGGGAAAAGTATATAGCCTACATACTTTAGTGTGATTGACCTACATAACAACCATGAACACGTTGCCAACCCTGACACCATCTTCCATTAAAACTCCGGTAACCCTGCTCACGGCCCATAACAAACTTTTTACTTATCAAACAATAGTGTTATGCAATGCAATGAAGTATTCTGTGAGTGAGGTGTGGTGAGATGGTTCTTCTCAGTTCAGAATCACATCTTCTCGTCAAAGTTAAAAGTCCATATCTAGGTAGGTACCAAGCTACCTACTTATTTACTTAAATAAATTACCTAAGTACAGTAGCAGTGGTAGAATAGAAACTTTTGGTCGTCTATCCTACTTCCTACTAATATTATAAATGTGAAAGTTTGTGGGTTTGGATGTTTAGATGTTTGTTCCGCAATCACGCAAAAACTACTGAACGGATTTGGTTAGAATTTGGCACACAGATAGTAGATAGCCTAGATTAAAACATAGGATACTTTTTATCCCGATATACCCACGGGAACAGAAACCACGCGGGTGAAACCGCGGGCGGCCGCTAGTCTTATATTATAACCAATCTTAAATCATTTAGCTCCGCTCCGCAAGCAAGACCTTGAATAGAGCAGAGGGCGCGTTGACCCAAGGTAAAGTTATTCATTGTTTGCGTTTCTGCTTTTAAGTCCTACTGGTAAAACCGTAGAAAAAATGATTTCCTGTGATTTCATCAGTTCTGTAACCAATTTGCTTTTATATAAAAAAGTCACTTCGATCATTTAAATAGTTGTTGAGTCAATCAATCACAAATTGTACCTACCTATCTATCTACTATTTGTTTTTTGTACCTACGAGTAGGCACATTCAAGATAACAGGAACTTGTCTGTACCCGTCGTCAAGTTATCGCGTGAAACCAATGATATTTTTAATATCATTGCGTGAAACTGCTAAGCCATAATTAAACACAGCCACGGTCGCTATCGTACGACCTATTTGTATTCTGAATTTGTTTCGCTAATAAAAAACTTGCTGGATTCATTGTTCGGCGTGGTGCATTGGATTAGCAAAATTGACAAAAGTTTCCGTTGGAGATAGTAAACTCGAAGATATCTCTAAGTACCTACCTACAGTCTCATTCTCCATACTACAATATCTTTGAATTTATCACAAAGACTTCTATGTTGTCTTTTGTATTGAAATCTTTGGTTTATCTTATATCAAGTCAATAATAGATCATAAAGCATACAGCAGTAGGTACCTATACAAGCACTGGTTACTTAATAGTTACCTACTTAAATCATGTTTGCCTGCTTTTAATCATACCTACTTACATAAATTTTTCCTCATACTGAACCTTTTCATAACATTAAACTTCGTAAAAGGGGGTTTTTATAAAGACTTTTTACAAATACAGCATAGTAAGATATTTTGAGTCATTTCCTCAGAAGCACGCACAATTTTATGAACACGGTAAGAAACAAATTGTTTACATGCCTTTGTACAAGAATACGTGATAAAGTCGTTGTGGCTATATTGTCGATTAAATTGTTACGATTCCTCCAATCTGAAGAAGATAAGAGATGCTGTCGGTTTTTTATGTTGTTTTTATTATTTTAATCAGAATAAGATTACAATAATATTATGGCTTTTAAATGTGTTTCCCTTTGTTTAAAGTTTATTAAATACTTACCTACTATACTAGTATAGATAATAATTGCTTCTAGGATTTCTTTTTATTAAATAACTAACATAATATCTTATAATATTTTAAGGACGGAACAGTACCTACCCTTAGCACGAACAGCTAAGTATCGAATAAAATAACGCGCGTAGAATAATTCAATAGATAAATTTTGTATTGGAAATTTGTACAGCGCCATCTATCGCCGATAAGCGAAGTGAAATTTTCCATAGAGAATTGTCTATCGAGTAATTTTTCGCGCGTTTTTTCTCTCGATAGCTGTTCGTGCTAAGGGTAGGTACAGGCCATGTAGGAATCTTTGATCCATACATCTCGTCATGGCCATTGTAAAAGTTTATAAGTTTAAATAGGGACGCTGCCATTGAATAATCTGATTACGGATCTTCACCTTCTGATTATTTCCATAAATCGATGACTTCATATCATACGCCTCAAAATACTTTTATTTAACATAGTATTTTAACAATTTACCTATATTAATTTCAAGTAGGTAATTTCAAGTCTGTATTTTTAAGGGATTCCTGTAATGTAAGTGCCTAGGTACAAATTGTTCTGAGAACTCGGCTTATTACAAAGTTCAAGAGAACTTCAAAGGCCTCAAATAATTGAGTCCATTAATGAATCCTTTGCCGTTTCCATCTCAAACAGTAAATTACGGATAAATAAATACGATCGCTAATAGGTGCCTAGCCTATGCGTGTGTTATGTGTAAGTACCTAATACCTATTGAAAAAAAATACCTATACTTACATATAGAACCTACGCCTTAATGGCTCAATTGAATAAAACTAAAGCATTGCCTTTGTTTCTGTTTTTTGAAGTAACGGCTTCAGATTTGATGAAAAATTAGATAAAAATTCATATTCATCTATTCAGTCTAGTGTTAGTGTTACATAGGTACTTACAAGCACTTGTGAATGTCATAGAAGCTACGCCATCGGTTCACAAACCCTAAGCGGGAGACCTTGTAACGAGAAGAACCGGCAAGAAACTCGTCAAGGTCTGCTTTTTTATCCCTGTATATTTCATACAGAGTTAGGGTTGCCAACCGTACTATAATATATAGTATTGTACTATATTTCGGGTCTGCGTACTATATACTGTTGAAGAAATATATAGTACGCAAAAATACTATATTTTCAATATCGAACGCTAAGAAACAAATCTTATTTTTTTTTAGACTTGTGATCATGCATTGCTTGACTGATTCGATAGCATGTAATGTAGTGTAGGTATATCGTATCTGAATTCTGAACGTACCTATCTGTCTTATTGCATTCCGAACTTGTCAATATCAAATTCAAAAGCATCAAACGATAGATAGCAGATCAACCAATGACCAAACGTCATTGGTTGGTGTCCTGATTTTCTATTTTTGTTTTGAGATTTTATTGAGTAATCATCTGCAAAATATAAAATTGTTCTTTCTTTGAGAAATAGGTCTTAGATAAATTAGTTATGGAAAGTGGTAGCAATAACGAAAGTGCATCAAGTTCAATTCCGACTAAAAAGCTAAAGATACAAAAATTACTCCAAAAATATCCAAAACTTGTTGAAAAATGCAAAAAGTGAAAAAATATAGTTTTTATAAATTAAATAAATATATTTGCCTGTTAAATACTATATATTTTTGAAGTGTACTATATTTTTTATAGCTGAATTTGAAAAATACTATATTTCGCCAAAGAAATGTTGGCAACCCTATACAGAGTCGTCATTATTCATCAAATCCGAAGCATTTACTTCAAATAATAGAAGCAAAAGGATGCTTTAGTTTTATTCAAACGGCTCAATGTAGGTAATTTAATGCAATTAAAATAGCCCAAAAAAGCCTAAATAAAGTTTTTAAAGGACTTCTAAGTTAAAGGGTCCCGACTCCCGAGTAAGTAATGTGGATGTTAAATGATCACTACGTAAGGAGAGCCAGCGCCGAATAGTTTTGTGACTCAGATGAGAGTTGCAATACTTTGCATCGTCGGTGCCTGCCTACGCCCGGCATCAAGTCTCGTCGCGAAACTGTTTCCATTAATCGAGCTGGGGAAAATTGCTTAAACTAGTGTTGCTAGTTTACATGTAAACCGAAGGAAGTCTTCAAAATAGGTACTCTACCAAATGCTAGCACAGGCTGTGCCAATCCTTCCTTTGCCGTGGTACCATTAGACAGTACCATTGATGGTACGGTGACAATTTCCTGGAATGTAAGATATATCATATAGGTAAGTAGGTACTTAAACAGTAAAACGGCGATAAAGTATGTACCTAACCTATACCTATTTATTTCACTCGCCATATATTTATTGCTGCATATTAATGCAGTGAATTCTAATTGCAGCCACGACACAACGCCTCGCCTAACGGTCGCTCATTGCAACCACAATATAGAGAGAGTTGCATTGCAACTACGTGGTTGGTTGGTGATGATAGCGACGCGCATGCATTGCTTATCTTTAGTCAGGAAAAACTACTATGTCTATAGCAACAAGAAATAAATAAATTAGCTTTACTTAATTGTAAATAAATATAGTATTGCAAATTACGGATTTAATCGCGGTTTTTGTAGACAAATTAGGCCGGCTGCAGTCATGGCCACTGAAGACGAGTCTAATAAAATATTACAAAAACTTAAAAGTAGCGATTGTATTTTCATGTTTATTAGCATCTTTTGTGTAGATACAAGTTTACTCGAATCACCATCATAATCAAAAGAGGTTCCTATTCGAGTTTCAAGAGTAGTGGACACGGTTGCCGACACAGCAGTCGCGTGCAAACGACTGCCATTAATCGTCGCACTCCACAGCTGACGAATATGGACTGCGAATGTTGCCAGGCTGCGAGCAAATTTCTCCCCGAAGATGATATTGTAGGCTACATTAGGTACTACCTACAGCTGCTGCTATTATGCTATTTATGACTCACATAATCACATGAGCACAGAAACAGAACAGATATGTTTTTTATTATCCCATTGATTATCCCCTGTTCTGTGTTCATTAGAGTTCCTTTGTAATTGTTATAAAGTATTTCCGTGTAATTTACTTTGCTGACAATTATTAAGTAGGTACGAGTATAAACAAGTAACTGAAAGTGAAAGTAAAAATATTTAAATCTTCTCTTTTTATGGAATTGCGGAAGTTGGGTATGCAGAGTTGGTTTTAGTTAGATTCGATAATGATTTGAACTTTGAGTACAAGCCTCGGGAGCCTCAGCTTTACTTTAGCTCAACTTAAGCGCTGCTATTTTGTGCGCAGAAGTAATTTTTGAGGTCTCATTGGCGGGAGACGTGGTGCGTGCTACTGCAAACTGCAAACATGCGCAATAATCCCCTACAATTTCTCTCACCACAAAACTTACGTGCCGCGGCTTATAGGTACAATTAACTAGGTACCTAACTTAGCGAGGCAGTTTGGCAGTGCTGTTAATTCTGTGGTGCTGTGTCGAATGTGTCGATTACACATCATAGAGCACGATACCTTCCCTTTGTTGATAGCTACAACTTACGCGCTACGATATGCACAGCTCTTCCACTTTGTTCTTGTTTCACGAAAGATCAGGGGCCCTACCGCCTAACTCAAAGCGATAGCTGTGCTCTATCTGTCCTTGTCATATCATAAGTTAACACGATGACAAGGACGGACAGTGCACTGACGTCATAAACCAAAGCCAGAGTCAAAGCGATAGCTGTGCTCTATCTGTCCTTGTCATATCATAAGTTAACACGATGACAAGGACGGACAGTGCACTGACGTCATAAACCAAAGCCAGAGTCAAAGCGATAGAGTTAGGCGGTAGACCCGCAGGTGGCCGTGGCATAAAACCACAGTAGATTGTTCTAAGATAGAGGAAACGTTTCCGTTTCCGTTTCCGCAGTGTCCATGAGGCGCAACGTCACTAGAGCCCGGCGAGATGCCAAAACGAGTTGGCGCGGTGACCAGGGCTGATAAAACTACCAAATAGTAGAAATTTATGGAAAGAAATTCAATGAGTCATGTCACTATGACTTCCAGAAAAATTGAAATAACGGAAATTTACTGCCCCATACATTTTCATAATTATTTTCAGCGAAGTTAGAAGATTAAAAGTTTATTTTTGTTTTTAAAATGGTATATTTTAAGCGAATATTGATTTGAAATCCAGCTTTTATTTATGTCAGTTGATTCAAAAGTAGGTAGGTAATTACAATTAGGTATTACTTAGCTCAACAGTCAAACTTAAAATCAAAATGTCTTTATTGAAATAAACTTAATAGGTAGGTAGGTAATTATGCACTTTTAAATCGTCTATAATTTCCTACAAGTACCTAGGTACCAACTGATACTACAAGTACTAGTAGGTACTAATTCATTTGCAATTGCAAGAGTCAACCCTGAGTGATCATCACGAAAATAAATAGAAGAGTCATTCACACTGACAACTTTTATGAAGGATAATTTTAATTTTAAAATCCATTTTAGTTTAAAGTGGCCACATTTGGCAATTATGGATTTTAAAACTTACAGAATGAATGATTACTGTTGAAGAGTTATTCAAAAAATATAAGAGATTATTTTATTACATGAGCTTTTTATAGATATTGACTTGGTTTACGAGTACCTAATAAAAATAAATGTAGTGGCGGCGCTAGTTTCACTACCACCGCGCCTTAATTTCTAAATGATTTGGCTTATAGGTACTCTGTGCCCAGCATTCCCAAATTTAGGGCCGTCGCTTTCATTTCGAAGAGTTCGTTTAAATTCTTAAATAATTTAAATGGAATGATTGAATCCAATTTGGTAATTAACAAGCAAAATCAAAATCAACTTCGCTTGAAGAGTTTACGTTCAAGATAAATTTGAAAAATGAATCTTTGAAGCTTCTGGCTTACCTACTGTGTATTTGGAAAGGCAAACATTGTTTCAACGCTTCGTTTTGCTTTGCTATGTAAGGCCATTTTGTCATTTGAAGCTTTGGCGAAGTCAATATTAGTCTTTTAGCTTCCTTTAGAATCAGTAGTCGAGGTATTGTTTTTATCTCTTTGCAAACTCTGATTATCTTTTTTTGATTAACTGAGTTCTGCTTAAACGAAATTGTACCTATAGGTAGGTACTAAGTATACGCGAAATAAATAACTTATTTAGTACCTACCAAACAGGCTGACTTAATTGCGAATTAATTATCTGAGTTGGCTTTTCAAACATAGGTGAAAACATGCATGAATGAAGGTTTAGTTGCCGCTTGTTAAATTGGAAAAGCAATTGTGGCAGGTTTTCAAATTCTCAAATAATGGGCGTTGGATTGGAATGAGAATAAGGTTTTCTTTCGAATCCATTCGGATGTCGAACGAGGGGAGATGGGGGTTACGTCTGGCATTCTAAGGGGCAATCGGCGGCTTAAACGCTCCCCTTAGCCTGGAGGGGCGAGGGGGAAGGGTATCTTCTTTTGTGTGTCGGCGGCTTTATCTCCGGTCAGCCACAAACACTGCTGTCGAGCGGGAGCCTCGCAAACCGATTGCATTAACTCCGCTAAGAAATAAAGGCTCCGAGTCAATGACGAAAATGAGATAGCCTCGCTCGGACTTCATTGTGATTCAGAACGACGCATTCATTCCTAAAAGCAGGAAACTGGTTAATTGAAATCCGGGAATTATTGATTCGTCTCTACGGACGGACATGAACTTCAACATTCGGCTGAATTTATTGTTCCGATTTGCATTGTATACCTACCTATCTTTGGCAAATAACATGTTTGAATTTATCGGTCGTCTTTTTGTGGAAAACAAATATCTGTTGGCTTGGTAATAAATTTATTTTTTAATATCAACTTGACACATTCATTTTTACAGTTATCTTTGAAATTGATGAGTGTGATAAATTACATGGATAGCAAATGGGTTTTATTCTATCTCACACAGAGCTGAAAGCATTTCAGTCGATTTTGATATCTATGGAATAAAACATTGCGAGTCTGTAATCTTTAATACAATACACGTAAAGGTCATAGTGGAACTGAAGTGAACTGTAGAAGACAATGTCAGGTAACTCCATTATGAAAGACATTAATATAGGTGTGCTCATCAAATCAGATAGGTAGGGTCGGTGGTTTGATGTCGGTAGGTAATTGTGAAATTCGATGTGGGGTCCTGATGAAATTATTCAGAATTCGGATGGAAAGGAGTTTGAGATGTAGGTAATTCAGGGATATGTGAATGAGACCTTTTTAATGCCAGGCCAGTTCTGTCGATATTTGTTAATTGACGTTTTAAATAATCATAATAACTAGGTAGGTACTTACTTTATACACTTTCCTCCAATATTTATCATTAAGGAAAAACTGTTTTTCTTGTTTTTTGAAAAAGAAAATTTGGTTTCACGTCTAGAGTATTCATCTATTCACACGAACATAATAAAGAAGCCAGAGAAAAAATATTTTTTCACAAGAATACTTAAGAATAACAAAAAGCTATAAATAGTCGAAACAGTTTATTAATGTGTAGGTACGTAAGTTACCTAATGTAGGTATTACCTGATATATGAGAAAAACTTTTCCCGCACTTATTATACTTAGGTACCTAAGTACTTTTACCTACCAGAACAAAAGATAAATCAAACAACAACATTAATAAATCAGAAGTGTATCTAGCGTGTTCTGATACTTTTGATCTTCAGCACTATCATGAAGAATCGACTCCAAAACAAAGACTATTTATCAAAAAGTTTTTAATGAATGTATAAGTAACTTCAGATGAAGTGTAGGTAGACACTAATTCAGTACCTACCAGCTACCTACACTACAGTACAGTACAGAAGTCTGCCTCTACCACGACTATTTTAACAAATTGCCTGCGCTTCCTATAGATACTATGTTTAAGTATAAGTAGTACATACCTATTATAAACGAAACAACGAAGTACAAATCCGTGAACCCACATGCGTTGAATTCAAAGATAACCGTGCTTTTTTCGAAAAGGTTATTATTAGTTAGGTACTTATACTACTAATACAAACTCTTTATTACCAACAAAACGATTACCTACCTATCATATTTTTTTCTGAGAGATCTTGTGATTGTCAAAAAGATATACTTAGCAAAGAACCTCTTCAAGAACATAAGGCGAATAAACATGAAACAGACCATACCATACAGCGTAATGTAACATAATGTAATAAAAGAAAGAACACTGAAATTGATGCAATATTTTTCGTTAACAGGGTAATTTGTATCTTTTATGTTTTCCCTTCACACTTGCCCTTCAAAGATCCAGCTAGGTTTGGTAGGTATCTATTATTTACACAGTAGCACAGAATATAAGTATGTAGGTACCTACTAACGTACAGTGGAAGAGGTCCAGGTCCAGTGGCTCTCGCCTTGTTCGATCTAACTGGGCCACCCTGTAAACTAAGAGTAGGTAGTACCTACCTATTAGCATCGAAATATTAGGTTCTCTTGGATATCAAAGGGATATCAGAAGACTCAAACTTTGCAATAATATTGTGGTTTTACATTCTTGGAACTTTGGAAAGAGCCACTTTTGTATAGGATACTTACCTAGTTTAATTATAATCTATCAATAATCAATATACCTACCTACCTACTTACTTGGTCAAAGTTTGTAGAGAATTCATACTTGTGTCTTCATTGCTTTCAATTCAGTTTTTTAAACTCCAAATCTATATAAATAAAAATGAATTGTTGTTCGTTAGTCTGATTAAAACTCGACAACGGTTAGGCCGATTGAGCTGATTTTGGTTTTAAAATGTTTGTCGTAGTCCAGGGTAGGTCTAAACGGTGGTGATACGAAGTTCACCGGGTCATCTAGTTAAAAATAAAAGCCACCTACGTACCTTAGCTAACTTTCTTATTGAAGTGTTTATCTTTTTTGAAAGCATTGAAACATTTGGATACGCAGTTGTGTCTTCATCTCAAATTGGCAACACTTGTTAATTTATCGATTACTTTTAGTGCATCTTTAGATTTGGCACGTATTCAAGCGACATATTTTGTTCAGATGGAAATGTAGGAACCAAATTGTGATGTAGGTATACCTACAATTGCTTGAGAAATTGAATTGCGTATCAAGGCAATCTTTGCATAATATTGCTGGACAGTAGTTAGGTACCTACCTAGTTATAATTTTTTTAAAGTTTACTCGGTTCACTATACCTACAAAAGGCAAATAATAGTACCTATAGTTAGCTAAGCTAGGTAAGTACATACCTATTCTTTGCCTTTTTTTGTAGTGAACCGAACTTACCACAAAAGGTCAAAATATTCTCAATGACTAGATCCAATTGATCGTACTAGCCGTAGTTAATAGAATAATAGAAATTACCTACCAACAAAGAAAGAAGTAATCTCATAATAACACCAAACGAGAAAGGAACGTCGAAACATTAGCTGATTACCTACCTAGTTGATTTAAACAGAAAATTGTTCTTTGAGAAAATTGGGGGCTCCTTGCTAGTGTAGACGGCTTCAATTTTTTGACTGATCTGAGTCGATCCTTTATTATACGTAGGCGAACACCAAAAAGAGAAAGCGACAGATTTTGTATTCGGAAAGGTCTGCTCTAAAATTTATCTGGGAGCCGTTGACCCGGGGAATTGTCGAGTTAACTTGGAGGAACCATTTATTTGCGTTTAGTCTTCGATACTAGGCTTGTCTTATATTATGCAAACGAGTTTTTGTTCGGACGGGTTGGGTAGACCGGGATCCTTTCGTTGCGCAATCTCTCCGCACAGACGTGTGGGAAGGGTTCAACGATGTTTTTTTCACGTAACATTTAAATAACTTGGATTTGTTTTATATCACACCCGTTTGTATTGGTTAGCGTTATTAATCGACGTTGGTTAGCGTTATTAATCGACGTTTCTTTATTCCCTTGCGGGGATTTTAAGGACTCGGTAGGACATGCTCAGAGCTGCTTCTGTAATATCGGTCCCTAGCTGGTGCTAGCTAGCTAAAGGTACTGTTTCTTTTTACTCGGGACGGAACGGAGAAGGTAGTTTATGTCACCCGCCACTACTTAGTGTTTATGCTTTTAGCGTGAGAGGTTGTTGTTGGTGTGTGCGCAAACTGCGCAAACGCAAATGTTGCCATTGAAGTATCTCCAGAACGGGTTGCCAGATTTAGATGCAGTTTTCTGTAATAGGTTTGTAGGTTTATTGGCGATGGTTCTTACTTCTTAGATAGGTGTTATGGTGTTTAGCCACTGCAGTAGGTAATCATTTTCCCATTCTTTTCGAACGGTTTGACCAATTTGATGCGGCGTTCTGTAATTGGTTTGTAGGTTATCGGCGGTGGTTCTTAATTATTAATTACTATGATCATCTTATGAATATTAATGAAATATTCTCTTTATGTGTTTCCCGAGGAAGACTAGGTACCTACCTACCATCTAAGTACCTAGTAGTAAATTCTAACAAAAATATTCGGAGTCTTATTTTCCTTTTTTGTACGCTTGCGTTCACAAACACAAATACTGAAGACGTTAAAATATGTGAAACGAAAGATATTTGTTTTTTGCAAGCACTCGGTGGCAGGCAGGATAAGTAGGTATCGTAAATGATAATTAAGCTATTCTTAAAAGCGTTTACAGCTTTGCTACTTACCTCTTAATATATCTAGGTATTCTTCTTGTATAGGTAGACAGACGGATGTGCCTCTGACAATCATTTCTCGTCAGTCTCGTCACTGGACGGAAGTGTGACAGCAGGAATGCTCACGGTCATCACCATCAGGGAAGGGCATTGCTTTTTTTAGACCTTTAGATGTGTTTTTTTTCATATTTCCGTTTCGATTACATTACATTCGATTTTTAGCTAAGTAGGTAGACTTAGCTAAAAATAGAATGTAATGTAAAATGCAAATCGATTTTCCTGAAACTCTGGGTCTAAATTGTCATAGTTTTAAAAGTCTTTTTATGTTTAACATATTTTACTTTGGATATTGATTCTAAACGTCAAAGCAAAAAAAAAATACTTTAACTAATACGTAAGTATTTTGTTTTCGTGGGATAAAATTCGCGTCGGTGACGTTCGGCGAGATGTCATAAACAATTTAAATTACTAGGTATTGTGGTTTAAATTCAAAGTCGTGTGAAAGTTAATTTATCATCTAATTTCTTAGAAATGAAGGACAAGCTTTAATTTAAATCTTCTGTCATCTGTCTTGCCGTTTTGAAAACTCAATTGCCAACTTTCTAAAGCAAATACAAGAAAATATTTGAACAATTCAATAACTTCGCTTTGTTATCTTGTTGATCTTGAGCGAAAGAAATTTATGTTTAAATTAGTGAAACTTTAAGACATTCCCGAGAAAATTGTAATAAGTTTGGAAATGTTTCAGATCCCTTTATTAAGCTGAGCTAACGAAATTCAGCAGAATTAATACTATCAAAAAGTTTTTCCTGATAATGTCAAGAATGTATCCGTAATCTATGCTTTTTTAAATGCAAATTCATTTCGTTCATATTAAACAGAGCAAATAAATGTGCAGAGAAAAGTAAACTTCCAATATGGGGAATATATGGGGATAGAAATTTAAACATGACCTAAAACCAAGAATTCATTAAGTAAATTAATTTCTCTTAAAATCATACAAAATACGAGGGCTGCTATTTATGTATCCGGAACTGGCCACTTACAGAACAATATTTATAAAGTATTTTTTTATATTTATTCTTGAGAATTTAACTCTTTATACTGATAAAGAGTTTAATTTTCAAATAAATATTATTACCGGAACGCCACTTACAGAACAATATTTATAAAGATACATAAATAGCAGCCCTCGTATTTTGTAGGTAAGTACTGACCTAGAATATACCTACTTAGTTTGTTCCATGTGAATGTCAATTGTTTTTCCATTGTGGCGCCATTTTTAAAATCACCATGGATTTAAGTCTTGAAAATTTTCATGCGATGGTTTATTACGATTTTCGGCGTGGACTAACTCAAAAACAGTGCATCGAATAACTGACTTCGACGTTTGGGGACGAAGCACCATCGAGTGAGTTTAATCGTGGGCGGTCTATGCTCACGGACGAACTAAAGAAGGTCGCTCAAAATCAGTTGTTGTTCCACAAAACATCGATGCTGTGCGGGAACTTATAATGCAAGATCGTCATGTTACATATTACGAGATAGAGGCGTCCCTGATGACGAGCAATCATAAGATATTACACAAACATTTAGTTGCAAAAAAAAAATTGATCAAAAACAGGCTCGTGTCGATTCTTCTTCTTCTTCAAGTGCCTCTCCATTACTGGAGGTTGGCCGTCAGCTTAAAGAACTTCTCCCTGTCCTGCGCCAAGCGAAACAGTTGTATGACGCAGGCTATACTAGTCCATTCCCTGATGTTGCGCAACCACGATTTTTTCCTTCTTCCAGCGCGTCGTTTCGTGTCGATTGGTGCAAAAAAAAATATAAAAAAATACAAACGTGGTTCGTCTACTGCTGTTTACAGCATCTAGGCAGGTGACGAATCTTGGATCTATGCGTAGGACCCCGAAACTAAACAGCAGTTAACGGTGTGAATGTTCCAAGATGAGCCGAGATACGTTCAAAATGCATGTTTTGGAGATTACCTCAATCAGAATGGAAAAAATGCCATGAAAATTGGTTTCATTGTATGCAAAAGTGCATTATAAAACCCTATCAGATGCTAGATGTTTCTTATTTTTTTAATTTTCCGGATACATAAATAGCAGCCCTCGTAGATACCTAGGTAAGTACCTGTCAAATTGTCAAATAATATGCGTCTGCAATCGGTAAAAAGTAGGACCAGCCTCTTTGTCAAAAAAGAGACAAAGCTATTACACACAAATTAATGAGGTTAGTTTGTAAAGGGGATGTGGAATTGGGAGTTGTTCTGGAGTCGTCCCGGCTATTTATTAACCCGCGGTGATTACGAGGCAATAAAAACCTAGTCATGTTAAGAGCCGATTACAGACGTAATAAGGCGGTCGGGATTAAAAAAAAATAGTCAAGAGCGAGAGGAATCGTGCGTTAGGAGCTCTAGTTGTTGTTTTCTTAAAGGGAAATTGTATTTAAAGTGAATTGTATTTAAGTATTATCCAAGTAATAGTTACTATTAGCTTGATTTATTTTAGAATGCTAAGAGATATCTAACTAAAGTGTGGTACCTACATAAATAATTTGCTACCAATTTAAAGCACTTCTGCAGCTGCATGTAGATTCTACGTCCTTTCAATCAATATTCGATTACTTAATAGGTACCTACTTGCAAACAAAGTAATAAGCAAAAATGAAAATTTACTTTTTCTGTAAATTGACAAATCAGCCGACAAGGGTATTGAAAGTAGCAGAGGTAGGTAGGTACCTACCTATTTCTCTTTTCGTTTTTTACATTGATTTATGAACCCTAATAAGTACATGTATTAGGTACCGGCCCTTGTAACTTGAAGGTCTCTCGACAAATTACTCCACTTAGCATTGACTTGGTTGGTAGGTAGGTAGTTATAAGTAGGTACTTATTCAAAACATAAACACAAAAGGCTGGTTTTAGGAATAGGATTCGCAATTCGCACCACAGAAGTAGTTCGCACGCGTGTGTGGATGGTCAGCTGAGTAGTCAGCACTTAAGGAAAAGATTAAGCGATTTAATGTAGTGACAAGGCGGATGACTGGCGTATCTATGAAATAACAATAGCTTTGATAGAATAGAGTGGTTCTGGCGTATCGTATAATGCGAAACTAATGTGGTATTTACACGAGTCGACTTGGCAGGCTTTTTATGGACACTCGCTTGTAAAATGTAATTGCCACCTTTTCGAAATTTTAGGTTTGCGATTAAATTTTACAAGCGATTGTTGATAAAAAGCGCTAATTGGCTGAAGTCGCCTGCCAAGTCGCTCCATGTAAATACCCCTTAAGCTTAGTTTTGTCATTCTTATACCTATGTAATTTTCTGAAAGATCTTAGCCTGGCCTGGCCTTTTATGAAAGCGATTCTCTTTATATAGATAAAATCATTAAACTTACTAACCCTGTCTATAAAGTAAATACTTACTACCCGAATCGCTATAGGTGTGCCTATAATACCTATTTGAAGAGTTTCCTCTCCAGGATCCCATCATCAGATCCTGACCTACCTAACCTGATAACAATGGGACTATTTGGGAAGTTTCAAAACAAAAAAGAATTTTCCAAATCGGTCCAGCCTTAGTCCAGCCATCTTCGAGTAATCGAGTAACATACCTAGGTACCTATCTAAAACAAGATCCCGATGAACCGAGCACCTCCTCCTTTTTTTGAAGTCGGTTAAAAAAGGTCTAAATTGTTTTAGTTTTTTAAAAATAAAATGTTGATACATTATGATAACGGACATAGGGCTGTGCAAAACGTCCGAGAACGTCACGTTATCACTAAAAAGTTTATTCGATTCCTTTGTTCAGTGAACCCTAAAGCATGGTGGGCTTGTCTTGTACGGAAGATAAAAGATACAATTCTAAAGGGCAGACGACGATGGTCAAACATGCCGTATTGTGTTTTTATTTCTTTGTGTTATTTGACATACCAGTTCCCAGGCCTTTTTGTGTTCTAATTGAGCAGTTGTTTTTTCTACAACCATAGTAATTTTTAGGTGGCGCCATGGATAAATAAATAGGTACTTTTAATGACATGTCATTTATTTTTAGAAATTGACATGTTTTTATTTGGAAGAGTAGAGACTCATCACCGTATTTTGTTTCTTCCTTGTTGCCAATTTGGTTATACACTGTAATCAGCAGTTCGTAGTCGTGGGCGGAAGCCTCCTTCTCTATCTAAATGTTGTTTTATGAGACCCTCTTTACGGGAATTAGCAATACAGGACAACCGGTTTAGTATTCGACTAAAGTTGGATGATGTTGTTGAAAGGCCAGGGATGTGGCCTATCCTATAGGTACTGCTGAATACTGAAATAAGTTTCGTCAAGCCGTCACAATAAACAAAAGCAACTTAAGAATTCCATATTTTTTATATTGCATAATAAATAATTGTTAGCTTGTCATATAGCTCTGGTGGGGGTATACTTCTCCCCCAACAGGGCACTCGCAGAGTATCAGAACTGGACCGACGTTCTGTCCGGTGTAGTCCAGCGCCTTGCCCCACGGCAAGTCATGGTCCTAGGAGATTTTAATGCCCACCATACGGCTTGGGGCTCTCCAGCTGATAAGCCTAAGGGTGCGGCACTCTTGGACTGGTCGACGTCCCTGGGGCTCACTATCGTGAATCGGGGGAACACCTTTACGTGTGTGCGGGGCGACGGGGGATCCATTGTCGACCTAACGTTCGCCTCTCCAGCCCTTGCTGGTCGAATAAGGGGATGGAAAGTGTTGGTGGGTCCGGAAACGTTGTCCGACCACCGATACATCCAGTTTCAAATCTCTCCCGCCGCGTCGCAGGGTCAGCTACAACGCCCAGAAGGATCGCGTTACAGATTCCCCCGATGGGCTGTGGGAAAACTAGATAGGGAGTCTGCTGTGGAGTCGGCCATCGTACAAGCTTGGGGCGCGGACGGTCGGAGCCCGGAAGACAGCATATCAGACAGGGTCGAGCGTATAACGGCATCGGTTAGGGCTGTGTGTGATGCGGCAATGCCTCGGGTGAGAGGGACCCCAAATAGGAAACAAGTGTATTGGTGGTCCGAGGAAATCGCCTCATTACGAGAGAGCTGCCAACGGCACAGGCGCGTACTCGCGAGATGGCGCCGTCGCCGCCGTCGTCGCCGTCGCCGCAGTGTCCAGAGGGATGAAGAGGAAGCACGGCTTAGAGAGGCTTATGCTGCGGCAAAAAAGGACCTCAAGGACGCCATCTGCAGGTCCAAGGAGAGCTCCTGGAAGGAGTTTCTGGAAGATCTCAACCGGGATCCGTGGGGGCGTCCATACCGCATGGTCCGAAAAAAGATGGCGGGCCAGGCGCCGTCTACGGAAACGATGGACCCGGAACTGCTGGGTCGGGTGGTGGCGGGACTGTTCCCAGAGGACGTTCCTTTTGTACCTCCGCTAGCACCATATGCTGGCACGGACCTCCCATCTGTGAATGATGATTTTCACCCCTTAACGCAGGATGAATTTGAGTCCGCCATTGATCGGATGAAGGGAAAGAGGAAGGCCCCAGGGCCGGATGGGATACCGGGCAGGGTGCTCCCGATCATCATGGAGCATCTCGGGGAACAACTTATGGCACTTTATAATAGCTGCCTGGAGTCAGGTGAATTCCCCGGGGCTTGGAAAAGGGGCCGCCTGTGCCTCCTCCGGAAGGAGGGAAGGCCTGCCGATTCCCCTGAGGCGTATCGTCCGATCGTCCTGCTTGACGAACTCGCAAAGACGCTGGAAAGAATCCTGGCCGAGCGAGTAACCAAGCATCTGGAGCAGGTGGGCCCAGATTTGTCTGCCAACCAGTTCGGGTTCCGTAGGAACAGGTCGACTGTTGATGCGTTGATGACGCTGAAGGAGGTCACGGAGCGTGCGATCCGGAGAGGGGAGCAGGTTGCTGCGGTATCTCTCGATATCCGTAACGCTTTCAATACCCTCCCCTACTCCGTGATAAAGGAGGCACTTAAATATCACCGTGTTCCGGCGTACCTCAGAAGGATTCTGGAGTCATACCTTGAAGACCGGGAGGTTATCTTTGTAGACGCAGAGGGTCGGTTGGCAAGCCGGGGTATGACGCGTGGGGTCCCGCAGGGCTCCGTACTGGGCCCGTTGCTATGGAACCTTGGCTACGACTGGGTCCTCCGCGGAGCGCTGCTTCCGAAGACGAGCCTCCTCTGCTATGCGGACGACACCTTGGTCATAGCGAGGGGGCAAGATTATTGGGAGGCGAGGCGACTGGCTGGCGTGACAACTCAGCTGGTCATGGAAAGGATCCAGTTGCTAGGGTTGGAGGTGGCGGTTCACAAGACGGAGGCCATAATTTTTCACGGTCCCAGGAGAGGGCCTCCTGTAGGGGCCAATATTGTCGTGAGGGGGGTGCGAATTCCTCTGAAGCCCCACATTAAGTACCTAGGGCTCATCCTGGACGGGCGCTGGCGCTTCACGGAACACTTCCGTCAGTTGGCGCCCAGACTAGAGCGGGCGGCGACGGCATTAGGGCGAGTTCTGCCGAATATTGGCGGCCCGAACGCCAGCTGTCGCAGGTTGTTCGCAGGGGTAGTGCGCAGCATGGCCCTATATGGGGCACCAGTGTGGGCGGACGCCCTGAACGGGGAGAACTGCCGCCTCCTGAGAAGGCCGCAACGGGCTATTGCCACCCGCATTGTACGCGGCTATAAGACGGTCTCTGGGACGGCGGCATGCTTACTCGCAGGTACACCCCCGTGGGAGCTGGAGGCCCGGGTCCTCAGCAGGGTGTACCTGGACAAAAGAGAAGCCAGAAGGCAAGGGACACGGTTGGCCCCGGTTGAGGTTGACCAGATTAGACGGCGGGCGGAGGAGCAGCTACTGGTGGAGTGGCGGCTCCAGTTGGAGTCTCCGACGGCGGGTGCGCGGACGGTGGATGCAGTGCGCCCGCTATTGGCGGAGTGGATGGAGCGGCGTCATGGAACGCTGACGTTCAGATTGGTGCAGATTCTTACCGGGCACGGATGCTTCGGTAAGTATCTGCACCGAATCCAACGGGAGGTAACACCGGAATGCCACGAGTGCGACGAGGCGCTGGACACCGCGCAGCACACACTGGAGGTGTGTCCTGCGTGGTCGGTGCAGCGTCGGGATCTCGTGGCGGTGGTAGGGCCGGATCTCTCACTTCCCGGCATCGTTAGCCGGATGCTGGACAGTGACAGATGCTGGCAAGCGGCAGTCTCTTTTTGCGAGGATGTGGTCCTCCAAAAGGAGACAGCGGAGAGGGTGCGCGAAGATGATGCCCATGCGGCCCTTATTCGCCGCAGACGGTTGGGGAGGAGAAGGCGTCAATATGACCGCCTTATTCCATAGTGTTACCGGCCGGCGATGAAGCGCCCTGTCGTTGACATTGCACGGTGCACGCCGTCTGGGAAGACGATCACACTTGCTCGGTCGTCTCCCGCCGCGTAGGGGCCAGGATGCTTAGGCCACCCGTCTGGTCAAAGGGGTGACTATCACCATATCCCCCGTGACCGATTGACGGAGAGAGAGCAAGAAGTGAGGGGTTTAACTGGTAGTGGTGCCTGCTCTCGATCGTCCCATCTGGTCAGCCCACTTGAGTGGGTAACCTTATGGGGGGATTGGGGGGGGGGGGGGGGATCGGGAGGAGGCTCTCTCCCTCTCCCCCCCTGGGGAGAGGTTAGAACCCCCCGGATCCACCGCCGAGCCTACTATTCAGGCTCGACGGGAGACCCGGGGGCGGTGAGAGACAGAACAGGAGTGGCTTCCTGTGCCTGACCGAGCCCAGTATACATGCATAAAAGCATGTATACGTAAAAAGCGTATTTACCTCACTCTAATAAAAAAAAAAAAAAAAAAAAGGTTGGTTTTAGTATAACTACCAGTGGTTTTGCGCCGGCGGTAGGTCTACTGACTTAATAATAATATGTCCATTTGAAACAATCTACCTCTCTCTTTTATTTGCCTTACTGGCTGCGCCCGTCTCTCTTTTTGTCCTTTTTGTTTGTCGCTCCAGCTTTATTTTTATCTGTGGCACCGCTCGAGGTTAATTTAGTGTGGGTTACAATATTTCTTTATAAGAAACTGATTTAAGTATGCGGTTGATATAATAATTTAAAATGAGAACCGCCGAGATGAGTTTTTGTTTTGGTTCTGGTGAAAATTAAACGAAGAGTGTTTTGTTTTGAGATTATTAACATCATAATAATTTAAAATTAGATAGTAAGGTAAGTAATAAAATAAACAAAACAGAGAATTTGATAGGTAAGTACTTTTAAATTAAAATCTAATTGGAGAATTCCACATTGAGATACTTAATCGAATCACAAAATTAGCTTTATGAAAATCTTTTGTATCCATGCTATCGAAATTTCATAATTACAAAGACCTATTACGTCTTAGGAATGTCTTACTAATTTCTGTGTGGATTTTCGGTGTTATAAACTTCGTTATTGAACATTTTCCCGATTTAATTAGGTAGGTATAACAAGTTTCTTAATTGACTCTTTCACAATTTTGACTGGAAGTTAACAAGCGTCACAGTGGTTACTAGAAACTTTGGAAATTACTCTTCATAACTGTGCGCTAAAAAGTTATCATAGGCGCTCGGCTGTCCACATAAATAATCTGAATCTTCATGTTTCGTGAGATTTGCTCTAACTTATAATTGTCGTGTCATTAGAAATATCACATTTGTCACGAATTTCTGTGGTTGACAGGGCTGACAGAAAAAGGTCTCCGATGAAAAATAAGGGACAACATTCATCACCCTAAAAACCGTTCCTAACATACGCCATTACAGAAATATTGTGAAGGCTTGATGTTTTTTCAGCTGTGTGATGATCTTTAATTAAAAAAGTTTGTTATTAATTTTGATTAAGAAGTGAAAAGTCCAAATAATATGCTGGGCCCTATTTTCGAAAGGAGTTGCGAGCGCCCTTTACTACCTTACCTACTCATTTTCATTCGTCAGCCATGGCTGTCGTATAATATAAAATGAGTGTAGTAAAGAGCGCACGACGCCTTTCAAAAATAGTGCCAGACCAAAAATATGATTCTTGTATTCATGGTGCTGATATTTCATCGAAAAAGCTTGACTCTGAATCTTGACATAGCCTATAGACAGGATGAATATGTCGAAATTCTTGAAATCTAACTCTATGTAAACTCTATATAATTAATAGAGTGAGACTCCACTATTTGCATCGGAGAGCATCCCACTTTATTGCGGTTAGCCCTAATATCAGTGTTTCCACTCTTTCTTACTCCTCTAGTCTCCTTTTAATGTAGGGACAAAAAAAACTGGATAAAGAAGCGTTATTTTGTATTCATGGTTTAATATTCACTAGTAATATCTAATCAAAGCATAGCACCCAAATTCAAATGGATTTTAATCACCCACCTTGTTAGATAGGTACTACCTACCCAAAACGAATTGAAATCCAATTTCTTTTGAAAATTGAATTGTCTGAATTGCTCCTACGTTATAAAAGGGCGGCACGACTTTCTAGGATACTGAACAAAAGAGCATACTGTCTGCTGGCTTTAGATAGAAAGTGTTTTCAGCAGTTGATGGACTCCTGAAGTGTTTGTTCAGGCTTTAACTTCATCTGAATTATTCAGGCAGGCCAGTGCGAAATATGGGCTTAATCCAATGAGAGACTTAAAACATTCTAGGAAGGGGATATTCTAGACAACGGACTTTACGAAACGGAACTTTGTGGAAAAGTTAAGTACTTAAATGGATAGTACCATTAATGACATTGATGAGAGGTTTTTGACATGAAAGATTTAAAAAAGATTTTTCCTCCAAAAAGTCGAATTACCCAAATGGCTTAACTTTAATGGGGACTAATGGACTAATTCAACGTTTGTTTGCAATTAGTCCGCCATTTTGAATTATACAAAGGTTTCTCAAACGAAGGGTTACACTCGGGAGTGGTCACGAGGCGTAAAGTTTTGTTGTTTGTGTTAACTAAGGGTTAACATGTTGGACCTTTTTGTAAGTAGTATTGCTCCAAACCAGTGAATATTTTGGGCGTTTTAACTTAAATACGCTTAAATTTTCTCTAAGCGATGCATTTACTTTGTTTGGTCACTTTAAAAGTTTTGAATGTGTTTGTATTTGTCGTTAAACTAGGTATGATAATTCCACTATAATGTTCGATAAGAGTAAAATTCTCGCTCAAATTTTAACAAATCTTAATTTCTCATAGTTTGACGTATTGATTAATAATTTATTTAAAGATTTCCTGGAGAATCAATGGAGTCAAACTTTTATATTTGTCCTAAGCACTCTTTCCTTCTTGACAATTAGTGCTTCTTCATCCTAATGAGATATAACATCGTATTTTTTAAATCAAACAATTCAAATATGCATTAAAATGTAATATTTATTTATTACCATTTCGCTGTCAGTACCTATTCATCCTTGTACATTTCCATCTGGCGGTGAAGAGATTATCAATTAAATCAATTTAATCAGAAGTATTTGAACAGTTTAGCACTTTGTCACACTAATATACTATTATAATGCTTTATCTTTAAGTCGCAACGCAATCCTACTAATAATGCAAAAATCTATGCGATATAGTCCTAAAGTGTTCAGCTATTTATATCGGAAATGTACTCTTTACATGACAAAGCGTAAACACAAGAGCCATGACGAGTGAACGTGACAGCACGACTGGAGGTCTTTAATTAATTGCGATTGTCTTAGCTCGTGAATAACGGTCCCATTTTGCACATTATGCACTTCTCAAAGATGATTTGTGTACGGATCTCTTGGTGTCTAGAGAGCACAAAGACTGGGGTGCTTATTTATGATGGAAAGCAGTTGAATAATAATAATGTATTTGCTGATTCGCTAGCAAATAGTTCAGTTGGAGACTTATTAAGACTCATTCGCTCAATTTTGGAGTTGTGATATTCCCATAAGTATACGTAGAACCCAAATAATAACACCTAGAAGCCGTGTCCTCGTATGCAAAGTGAGGCAACTAATACTAAGCCAGAATGGCTTAGTTTACAGATTTATATCCTTCATACGTTATCTAATCGTAACTAAAATCCAATAATATAGTAACTAAGCTAATAAATGTAGGAAAATTGAAACTGTTTTGTACTTATTCGGTATGATTAGGTAATAATGGAGAATAAAAATCTGAAAACGGGGCCATTTTGGCTGTTTTAGTTGCCTCACTTTTGACAGTGCGCTTTGTAGAGAACTATCGTTCTAGGTGATATTACTCTAAGGTAGTTACCTACCTAAATAAACGTCGTGCCACTAGGTACTACCAGGGCTCTGTCACTCCGCGCGCGAATCTGAAGAACCGCTCGGCGTCCTCTGAGAGGACAAATTTCATACGTCAGAAAAGATAACCTACGCGATAAAAAGAGAGGCAACTACTAAGTTAATGTTTTACTAGTACTATTATCTATTCTGTGGTACTACGTTTGAATAGTTATGTTTACAGAATGTACGAGAAGAATAACAACTTCAAAGGGATGCGGTGATTGGTTTGCACGACAAAACGCTTACTTAATGACTTCCAAACTAAAGCAGCTAAACTGTCGTTATAGGACGCGTATACGTTAGGTTAGGGGTAATCTAATGGTTTATCAATGGAATTTGGGGCGAAGTCTCACATGCCAGCTCGAGCATGCGGTTGCTAGGCAACGCCTTCTTGCTCAATTAGCCGCAATCAATGCGGTTTGGGACTCGATGACTTGCTAGGAATATAATGATTTAATTACTTGTTAGTATAGCTCTTATGAAATGGTGAATTGGCGAGAAATTGGATTAGGTGCAAAGATTTTTCGATGACGTCATCAGTTTCGGATTTTTATCATTTATATATGCTGCAAACGATACATGCAAATGAAACAGTATTGCATTGCTTAGCTGTTTGCTGTAAAGGAACCCATCTTCTGATGTGTAGAACAAAATACACAGTATTTTTCTTGACGTCATTTTTCTCGTTGTTAGTTCTTTAAATTGAAGAAAGTTGTATACTTATTTAACATAACAAAACATTATAAATTCACTAACATCCATCAAGTAGGTTGTAGATACTTACTTCGTTGTTACTCCTACCTACCCTACGTAATTTTTCATTTAGGTGTCTCATTTTCACTTTGATTTTCACTTGGGTTTTTAGACAGTATCACTAATGAGATCACTATTGGAATATGAAATTGTGACACATTAATACTTAACTGATACAGTTGAAATTTAACCCTCATGTTTTATTTTAAAACTACGTTGTTGTATTGCTGTTGAAGACTTAAAGTTAAACAATAAACAAACACCGAAATACTATAGAGTTATCGCCATTCACCATTTATGTTTGTAGATTATGTGAGTTTTTTATACCACCATAACTTCTAAATGCCTTAACGGATTTAGAAGTATGAGGTATCATTAGAAACTTTACATCATTCCAAGTGACACTGGCTAATTATTTAAAAAAAAATGGCGACTGTACTACGCAACTTTCAAACTTGAAAAAAAGATTTTCACCTACTTTAATTTTACCACTTATTCAATATGGTCATCAAATGAAAGGCCTTGATGAGCTTGGTCCCCGACTGCAATGACACTTGTTATAAATTTTTTAGTTCGTTTTATTTAAGGTTTTTTTTAGTTAAGGTCAGGGGGCATACTGAAACCATGTTGGATGTACGGTATACAGCTCTAGGGCAGTGCTAGCGACTCAAATATAAACATTCTCGAACGATTTCAAAATATAATTTTAGGAAATTTAGCAAATGTCCCATGGTTTACAACTGACAAAGAGATCCATGAGAATTTGCAAGTGTCTACCATAAAGGAAGACATTAGAAACTCCACAGTGACCTATATAAAATGAGATTGAGTAACCATCCAAATGAACTGGCTTGACTGCTTATGTACGGCAGAAGAGACACACGACTGCGAACTGGACGAGATGTCAATTTGAAAATTAAGGGTAGATAGCTCCATTGGGAGCTACGATCGTCAATTCCATTACCTTCATTAAATTTGCTCATAGTATACGACTGATCGCAGATGCAACAGACAAAAAAAAGTTAAGGTCAGGGAAAATAGTTAAGCAGTCTAAAATAGACCTACGTTTGTAATTACGAAGAACTAGCGTATTATCTATTAAAGTATCTAGTTTATTGTAGCAATAATTTACTATACCTTGAGTGACATCACCTTCCTTCACTGATAAACTTGTAATTTTAAAATTAACGACTTATTCCTTTTGTTCCCAGGTACGTTAAATTCGGTGATAAGCCTTCGTAATTAGAATCAACATTCAACATCCGAAATGTAAGTATTTACATTTACATTGATGCTTCTTTTTGGAACAACTAAAAACTTACCAAAGAAATGCAGCAATGTGTCACATCCATCTCCATCTGTCAAATGAAAGCGATTGCCATAGATTTTGAAAATTAGACAATAAGTAGGCAGATCATTGGTCCACCTTGTAGAGAGCCGTCTGCGTTCAGACGATTTTTTTTCTGTGTTCTGAGATAACACACGTCACGACCCGACCTCAACCCGAACTGAACTCAACCGCCGCCCCCTCCTTGAAATACATAACTTACAATTTTGAGTTTTATGACACATTAATAAGCTCCGTTATATTTGTCGATCCAACGGCACACGCCTCGCGCTCAACCCGAACTCAACTCAAACTTAACCCGGACTCAACTTAAATTCAACCCGAACTCACCTCAAACTCACCTCAACATTACACGGAGCATATTAATGTGTTATAAGACTCAAAATTGCAAAAGCTATGTATTTCAAGGTGGGCTGCGGTTGAGGTGAGTTTGAGTTGAGTTCTGGTTGAGGTCGGGTCGTGTCGTGTGTTATACGGTTATACGTAGCCCATACAGAGCGTAGTCTGATGCGTGGAAACCATGAAACTTTGCGCCGCAAACGGCTATCGATTCTTCGAGCTTTGTGCCTTGCCCATTGTCCACATCTATTTTAGCTGAGCACTCCTTTATGATCATGTAAATTAGGTTCTTTAAGAAAATATAAATTTCTACTCAGCTATATTTAAGTCCACCAAGATTGTTACGCTTAATTAGATTTCAACGACCAACAGATCTGGGGAAATACAGAAATGATGGTTTTCCAATCGAACCTATGACCTCGATCCTGAAGTATATTCACTCTACAACAAAAGCTGTCATTTCAGGTTTACTAAATTCTAGTACCTACCTAGTCTGAAAGCTATTTAGCAATTTAAATGATCTCGTATACTCCTGGAATTAAAGTGGATTGGATGAAGCTGTCAGAACAGTGAAGCCTTGAAAGCCTGGAAACTTTGCCGACGGGTGATATTTTATACACTACACGAGTCACGAACTTTATGTGAAATTCCTACATGCAAATTCAGTGGATCCATAATGAGTCATAGTAGGTATTGTACTGGAATCTTTAATATAACAATGAAGAAATGAAGACAATTAGTCAAAATTGTTATATTAAATTTTAAGTGATACCTACTAATATACATACTTAAATTGTAAGTATGATTATTTTTTGTTCCTGGTGAAATAAAATAACAATGAAGTTCTTCATATAAGCCATGAGACGCCCACAGCTGGGCATATTAGTAAACCTCCCCTAAACATCTCTGACGACTAGTCCAGAATTTTGAATTTTGTTTAATAGGTGGAATAACCTAATTTTTTTGTTTAGAAATCGTCATAGGTTCTAATGTATCTTAGTGTTAGGTAATACGATACCTAAAAGCGATAAGCAATAGCTATGTTAATGTGTTAACAGTGTTCAATATTATTTTTTACGCTCTCTCAGATAAGGGTTACCAGATCTAATAATGAAATTTCCTGACTTTTTCCCTGACTTTTCAGTAAATTTCCTGAAATTTTGTACACTTATATCTACATTCTTAATTTAGTTGACGTTTGATATTTTTTGCTCACCAAAATTATTACCAAATAATTTTTAATTTTCATTAAGTACCTAAGTACTTACTTTCACTTTTTGGGATATCAAAAATTCCTGACAACTACAGTTCTTCCCTGTTTTCCTGACTTGCCTTAAATTCCTGACATGTCAGGAATATTGCTGTCATCTGGGGCCTAATCGCGCTAATTTTCAACGATAAAACCAAAGCTAAATCGTTACCGTTTCAGTTTCGTTGACTCGCTTTAGTTTTGTTAAAATTGTTGAATACTCTGCCTAAGGAGTCTAGGATTACAATCTGGGACAATTTAAGTGAAAATTATGAAGCTAAACCAAAGATTTTTAGGTAAATATAACCTAAATGACAACGTAACGTTTTTGGTTTTAACGTTCAGAATTACCGCGATTGGGCTCCTGGTAACCCTGTCTCAGATGCACCACACAGTGCCTACTGTACCACACTAAGTGATCCGGTTAGTTTCGGACGTTCTTTCAATGTGGCGGAAAATAAGATAGAAAATTGCATCTGCACTCCACTTTGATGCCTCATATCGTAAATATGTTAGAAGTTAAACGTTAAACGAGATGGAATTTGTTGCTGAACATTACGCTACTTATACGTAAGGAACATTTTCTTGGAAGTTTTCTTTAAAACATGAAAAGGGTATTTTCAATTTTGGTGAAAAACCTCAGGGAGCTGATTAAGTAACTCTGTTGCTAGTTCTCGTTTGGAATCGATTAAAACTGAGAATATTTAGAAGTGAATGAAATTGACAGTTTCAGTTGATTACAGAGTGCTATAATAATTAAACTGAATAACTAACTAATTAAACACTTTGCTAATAAATTAAACTGTCCATTAATTTCAAAAGATTTCAAACGGTTTCAATTCAATAGCTTTTAAACGAGAATTAATCTTAGTAACAGAGTTACGTAATCTGGTTAATATTATACTTACTCATAATATTTGTACTCATTTCTTTCAACATATAAATAAATAAACAACAACGCTTTTTTCATTTGACCATTAAGTGCAATGGTAGTAATAAGGTAACCAATAACAGAAAATACTGTGATAGAGGATTATTTTCGTTAAGATAATTATGAAATTAAGTTCTCTTTGTCAGAATAACTAAGTAAAGAAAAACTTATCAGGTCTGAAACGAAATAACGGTGTGAGAAAAACACATTCTTTTCGTACTTATTCAATTCTTGGGAAACCCTCTCGAGTGTCCGACGTGCAGGATCATAACGTGTCTACGCTAACGAAGGAGAAGGACCCACACACAGAACGCAAGGGAGGTAACGGCCCTTTTGAGGCTCGAGTGTGCCACGTAGATTTACCCGAGGAATGAAACCTAGGGTATAAACAATTGTTTTTTTTTCTTGTTTTTTTTTGCATTTAGACTAATAGGTAAGTACTTGAATATTGAAAAATGTTTGCAATTTTAAAAAAAACCATACATTTGGCTATTCTCGAAATTCAATATTCCGGATGCTGTTAGTTTCGTTTTCTTTATTTTTGTCTGTCTACGTATAATTGGTATTATCTTATCGTCCTTACTAACAAATTAAGAATAAGTTTATACCTGTTTAACCAAAAATATTGCTTAGCAATATTACTTCTTACGGTTGACGTCTCAAAGCGTCATATCTTATTTTCAACCGACTTCAGAAAAAGGAGGAGGTTATCAAGTCGACGGTATTTTTTTTCGTTTATAAACTTATTCTTCGTTTAGTACGGCAGTATTATTCTTATTTATTACCAACCAAACTGAATGCAATCAAAATAATAATAATAATAGTTTTGAATAAATAATAAATTCTCATTTTCGCACCTGTTAGTTATGGCAACATTAGTATAGCTGAGATCATTTACGACTAAAAGTTTCCTTCTTTATGGACAATTCCGTGAGATTTGTGTTGTTATGAGAAAACATTCTATTGTGTGTAAATAATGGGTTTGTAATGGACAATAATGTATTTTTATGTGCAAAACTCAGGTGTTATATACTTACTATCATCGGTGCAAATGAAATCAAATAAATACTCGAAACTTTGTTGTTTTTATTTATAATTATTTAGAAACGTCTGTTAAAAACGGTCCCCCGACGTCAATTTTTTTTCATAGATATGTATGACATGATGATATTATTTTTAACTTTTTAAGAGTTAGCTTTTTTGTGTCGGGAGTTTTTTAAATTTTAAATTTAAGATTTATTAAAAGCTTTTTAACTTAATTTTTGGCGGTCATTTTTTGCCATCATCTTGTTTTTTTATTGCACCTAAATTTCCTTTGCCCAGGGTGTACATTATTTTAGTTAATGTACACCCTGGGCAAAGGAAATTTAGGTGCAATAAAAAAACAAGATGATGGCAAAAAATGACCGCCAAAAATTAAGTTAAAAAGCCCCTCCCGCGCCGCACCTCACCTGCGAGTGCAGCGGTGTAGACTGGGCCGCATTTAGAAAATTTTTCTTTGATTTTAAATTATTTGCTGTTATGAATAAATGTCATGTTCTCTGATCAGTCCAGGGTGAACAAAACTTTGAATTATATTTTGAGATATTACATAATAAGAACCTATACTTTTTATCACGTAAACGAGCTTTGAGAGTTATAAAAAATAGTTATAATATTTTTCTATACAAAATTTGAACACCATTTTCACCCCTTATCAATCACCAATCATGTCCACCGTGTTGGACTTCAAAATAAATGTTATTTTTGCAATCGTCATCCCAGAAAAAAACCAATAACGACATTCATATCTATTTAAAGGTTTTTTTACCCATAGATACCCATTTCATGCGTTAGATTTCCATCCATAAGCCTAAATTATAAATTTAGCGATATTTACTTCTACAATACATAACTTCATCCGCCTTTTGACCCCTTTGGGGGTAGAATTTTAAAAAACGCTGAGACCCGTATTTATTAATTTTCAATCGTCAGCCTAAACAGAAAATTTGAAGATCCTAGCTTAAAAGCTGAGGGACTTTCATACAAACTTTCATCCCTTCTTTCATCTCCTTAGGGATGGAAGTTTCAAAAATCCTTCCTTAGTGGATGCCTACACTGTATAAGGTATCTGTGTGCAAAATTTTAAGTCTCTAGGTCAAGCGGTTTGGGCTGTGCGTTGATAGATCAGTCAGTCAGTCATTCAGTTTACGATTTTATATATTAAGAAGATAAGATAGTAGGGTGAATATGCCTAATACCAGCCCCCCAAGGATTTTTCAACTTTGAATCTCTGTTGTTGCCACAATTGCGGTCTTAAAAATATTGTTGACACAGTTTTAGGTAGGTTGATTAGTCTTTATTACGAAAGTAGTAGTTAGTATTACGAAATTTTGTAGGAAAAAAAAAAAAAAATAAATTAAAAACACGACTGTATGGTATGACAAAAACGAACTAAAAAGTTAAATAATAAGAGTGTCATTGCAGTCGGGGGATCGTTTCATGGAACAATTTTTGATCATAGAGGTCCCCCGACTGACACTCTTGATTTTTAACTTTTTAGTTCGTTTTTGTCAGGCAGTTGTGTTTTTAATATTTTTTAATTTATTTATTTTTATTTCACAGATTTTAGTGACAAATTATATATTAAGATAAATATTTTAATAGAAAATACTAGAAAAAATCGACTCACCCGACTGAACTTTTCTATTAAAATATTTATCTTAATATAAAAATAGCATTGTGAATGCCTAAAATCTAAAAATTCCAATTCCAAAACGCTGACTTGCATTTTGTCAGTATGTACACAGGGTAATATGCCTAGTTAGCCGGCCGCCTCCAGTTATCCGGCCCCCCAACAGTTTTTCGAATAAAATAAGAAATTCGTGGCAATTTCTTAACAATTTGGATATTTTCCTGGCAACACTGTTATCGATCTATCGAATGGTATGGACGCCACTAGCGAAACGTTACGTAATATTTTATAATTTGTGTTTACGTTGAAGCCCGCATCCGGGTCGATTTCGCAAGTGGAGATAAAAAAAAAATAGTGGAGAGCTCTTGCCAAATAGTCAATATTGTCCTTCAGGGCATCGATAAAAGGTAAATATTTAGTTTGTTCTCAAGGTATGTTGTTATTTATTACTGTTTTAATGTTAAATATGGCATAATAAGCAGATATTTAGTAATATCAAGGGGCCGCCTTACTAGACAACGAAACCACATGTTTCCAGTATATCGGCCGGGGGCCGGTTAACTGGGACTGAGCTCGATATAATGTTTTGTCTCTTTTTGTTAAAAGAGTGATTCTATAGAAGAATGTATAATGCTATCCCTTTTTATTAAATTTAAAGTACTTTGTGTCTAGTACTCGGCCGTCTAAATGTGCTTGTATATGAAGTTGATTTTTTTTGTATGGAAACGGGTGGCCGGATCTACTGGGTGCTTGCCCAGTGTACCGGCCTCCTAGTATACACTAGGAGGCCGGTATACTGGCTATCCTGCAAAATACTACTAGTACACAATATTAATAATATTAATTGTTTGTCTCTTGTTATTTCCGATGTGTATTTTAGCGAATTACTCAAACGATCGCTACTGCATTGAACGATGTGGTTTTTTCTTCTCGTCATGTTCTTTGAACGGCGGCCGGTATACTGGGCAATAGAAATAGGAGGGCCGGAAATAGAAACGGCCGGGCACTGGGCAAATCGTACTTTTTTAGAAAATAATTTCTAATGACAAAACCGACTAACGATAAAATAGTTGGGATCATTACTGTTTGTGTAGGTACCGAGTGCAGACTGCAGACAGAACTCGAGGCGCGTAGGTATTTGATCGAAGTATGGCTCGCTTTTCGACTATTTGTATGAATTTGGAATAGGGTGGATATGCCTAACTCCAGCCCCCCCCCCCCCCCTAATTCCAGCCCCCAATACGTTTTTGCTTTGCTTTAATTAAAAAACAATAAAAATCGGAAACTGTTTAATGGAGCCACATCCCTAGTTAATCCTCGACGTTGGAAATCAGTATTACCCCGTCACAACACCTACAATTCACACAACGACCAAAAATGTTCACCGAGACCGAATAGAGGTGACTATGTTTGAAAAACAGCATAAAACATCGATCGATGCGAACTTTGGGAAGTGTGTTTATGAAGGCAAGATGCAATTTTTTATAGTTTTAAACTTTGATACTAGTAATAGATTAGTTAGATAACGTTTTAAGATTACAAATTTGCAGTTAAATTTACTAATTTCGAAAAATTTGGGGGGCTGGAGTTTGACTATGTGATTTTCCAAAACTTTCTATTATCAGCCGGGGGCTGATGTTGGGTATTTAACTTTCGTTTAAGAAATCAATCTCATCTTAATTTGCTCGTCTTTAGGTTGGAATTTGTAGTGCTATTCACTAGAATTACTAACCCTGCACCCAATGGCCTAAATACAGCCGGGTGAATAATGTTTAATTCCTAAGTTATTTGTTCTTCAAATTAGGGGCTGATATTAAGAAATACATAAGAACCTAACATCAGCCGGTCATCAAAACTTTACGGCAATATACAGGGTGTTTTCAAATGATTTTTTTTTTTGTTTTTTTTTTTATATTAGACTAGCTTCCGCCCGCGACTTCGTCCGCGTGGACATTCGATAAAATCCTCATGTTTTAATTTCATTAAATTCTGATCAGCCGTTTTTACGTGATTAGGCGGGTTCCCACCAAGCGCGCTCGAGGCAGGACGTTTGCCGCACGGGCCTCGCACGAGGCTGCTCGCTTCGTGGGAACCCGCCTAATCACGTAAAAACGGCTGATCAGAATTTAATGAAATTAAAACATGAGGATTTTATCGAATGTCCACGCGGACGAAGTCGCGGGCGGAAGCTAGTTTATAATATTCAGAATTGTATCCAGAGATATTAGTATCCCGTTCCCGATCCCTCCCTGTCCCTGTCCCCGTCCCCTGGATGTGCATGTCCAGGTCCAATCATGTCCACCGTGCGACTTTCATTTTCGCAATCACTATCCCATAAAACCTCAAGAACGACATCCATATCGATTTTTATGTTTACTCACCTCATTTACCCCTAAGTGGTTAATTTTCAAAATTACAAAATATTATGTTTGCCTTTTTATTTTAAGATGTGCTCCTACGAAGTTTAAAGTTGTAATGTCTATTTTATATTATTTTTCCATACAAAATTTGAACCCTATTTTCACCCCTTTTGGGGTCAAATCATGTCCACCGTGTTGGACTTCAAAATAAATGTCACTTTTGCAATCGTCATCCCAGAAAACCCCAATAACGACATCCATATCTATTTTTGGGTTTTTTACTCTCTTTTCACCCCCATTTCATCCCCATAGGGGTTGAAATACTACCAATAACAATATACGTTACGTTAGATTTAAAGCCATAAGCCTAAATTATAAATTTAGTTATTTTTACTTCGAATATAAAGGATTTTCTTCAATACATAACTTTATCCCCCTTTGACCCCTTCGGGGGTAGAATTTTGAAAAACGCTGAGACCCGTATTTATTAATTTTCAATGTTCAGCCTAAACACAAAATTTCAAGATCCTAGCTTCAAAACTGAGGGACTTTCATACAAACTTTTGACCCCCGTTTCACCCCCTTGGGGGGTGAGTTTTGAAAAATCCTTTCTTAGTGCACCCCTAGACCGCAAAAGGAACCTATGTGCAAAATTTCAAGTCTCTAGGTTCAGCGGTTTGGGCTGTGCGTTGATATCTCACTCAGTCAGTCAGTCAGTCAGGACTTTGAATTTTATATACATAGATGTAAAAAAAAACATAATAATCAAAATCATACTTATTATCATCATAATAATCAATCATAGAAACAGAAAAGAAATTCAATTCAAAAATTGTATATCGATATTCACTTCTTGGAAAACGCTTTTATAGGTTTCAAATAATTAAAACGATCTCGTACTCGTTGATTATTGTATAAGTTATTTTTTATTACGCAATATTTAATATATTTATATATTCTAAGTTGATTAATATCTACAGGAGAGGTATAAGTTTCAATGACTTGTTATGGGAACTATAATTTTAAAGCCACTAGTATTATATTATCATTATTAGAGTTACCAAACGAATATTCTTTAATCTCATACAAACATGGTTGTTTTATTTTGGAACAGCCTGTACCCGGCTGGAATTAGGGAACAAAGCGGCTGATATTAGGGCAAAGACGGCTGGAATTAGGGTTTTTCGCCCGTCGTGAATTTAAACGATTCTCTTTTTTTCCCACAAAACTACGTAAAACTAAGTACTATTTTCGTAATAAAGATCAATCAAGCTACCTAAAACTGTATCAACAATAATTTTAAGACTGTAATGTGGCAGCAACAGAGATTCAAAGTTGAAAAATCTTAGGGGGGGCTGGTAATAGGCATATTCACCCTACTTGGATTTGTAAATTTTTTTTTGTTTTCTAATTCTACGACACATCCGTCGCAATTCTTTGTTCCTTTTGTTTCCCATTTTACACACACACAATACATGAATAAATAATAATAAATAATAATAATAATAATTATACAGTCAAGTTCGTACAAAACTAGGTACCTATAAAAACAAGTCACAGTCACATGACGTAAAACTACACTAAATCTATTTTATTTATTACTAAAACCTAAAACTACAAAACAAACACCTGAAACTATTACTTGGCACTAAATAAAATTATTTATTAACTTAAAACAAACAAAGTTTGGAAAGACGAGACCGACCACGCTACGATATGAAATGAAAAGTACAGCCCCATTCTCAATACCACCCGATGCGGCCCCGGGCGTTCACCCCGCCCGCCCGCGCCAGATCTCTGTGTTTGCCGAAAACTAGCAAATATTTTTCTAAGTGCATTGCTCTTTACATTTTTCAGGCGCTAAAAAACCTGTTTATTTTGATTTTAATAGTGATCCATAACATTAACATTCTTTTTTTTTATATAACTCTTTAATTCGTCTTATGTTCGATTTATAATTTGAGATAAATATGCTAGTTGCCGCTGAAAATATCGAGTACTACGCGACGAAAAATCTTTTTATAAAAATCATTTTTTTTCACTAACTAAGCTTTTACTTGAAATTTTTAATAGCTAAGTCTCTAATTCAGGATATGTCAAATACAATTATATTTTTTTCTATCTTTCAAAATGAGTGGATTTTTCTAGCTATGCGACAAAACTTTATATGTTTTCATTGACGCTACGTTTTGCAGCTCCGCATCTTTTCTCGTTTCGGCTGGCTGTTGACCATCTCCATCAATGGCTGGATTGATTTCCATCAAACGTGGCTAAGAACCATCTCGATTAATTTAGCTTTCAATTAAAAAAACGTATTGAAATCGCTCGCACTACGATGGTACGTAGGTACAGACAGACATTTCTATAGGCTTCAAACTTACAATACCCCTAATTGCGTTTCGTTGGGTTTAAAAATAGTTAAAAAAAAAACAAAAAACTGACTTCAAAAAACCTACCTCTAAAAAGCAAGAAATAATATTCGTAATAATAAAAATACGTCTATTGAAGTCGGGTGGGGCTTTTAGAATAAAAAAAAGGAATCTGTACTCCAGCCCCACCCGACTTCAATAGACGTATTTTTATTATTACGAATATTATTTCTTGCTTTTTAGAGGTAAGTTTTATTTATATAGTAATCGGTGGACATACACAAAAAAAACAAATAAGTATACAGACGAACATAGAACCTCCTCCTTTTTTGGAAGTCGGTTAAAAAGGGTTCGGTCCTAAGATAATGGAGTTCAGAAACCTATCTTATCGTTATGTTGCTCGTACATAATATATCAATGTCCAACTTTATGAATGTGCCACAGCTCTGTTAATCGATTGCTTCAACTCCGGTAATTAGAAAATCAATTTGCATTGTACCGTTTCGTTACCCACATGAACGCAATGCTAACTAATGTTAGATCATTCGAATGGCATGAAACTAATCAATAGTACCGTAGGGTAGGTACTTCTTCTCTGAAGGGATGCTTCAAAATTGAAATAATAACCAACGCTAACATTTTATAAACGTCGTCAGAGCGTCTAGATTTAGTATTTCAATGTCTCTACAAAAAATTGTCGATTTAGATTAGAATGATAAAATTGTGAAACGTTTTCGTTTTAGGTGTTTTATGTTAAGAATATTTAAGGCAATACGATTAAGTAACTATCCGTTAATAAGTACCTAGGTAGATAGATAGATAAAAAGTTTATTTGCTAAAACACACACATTCATACAAATAACAATACATAGGTAGGTACATTAAGTGAATAACTCATAAAAAGAAAAAAGGACAAACAAAATGGACATATAAAAGAGATAATCAGAAGAAGGCATGCAAGTGTGTGCAGCAGCACTACTGGTAAAAGTAAAAAAAGTGTTAAAACTTTATTGTTACATTTGGTAAGTTATTCGTTATTTTATGTATTTTGTGATAACGGTTAATAAGCATTCATTATTTTGGTGCGTACTGCTTTATCTACGTAAACCAGTGTTAACGGTTTACTAAATGGTTCATGAATTGATAATGAATGACAGGATTTTAATTAATTGCAAAAAAGTAATCATTTCCAAAAAAATATAGCAAATGATTTTAAACTTTTGTGTCTGTCAATTTGGACAACAAAACATACAAGCTGACAAAATGTTGTATCGCCATAAGAATAAATATTCTTATGGTATCGGTACGAATATGTACCTAGGTTACATAGTATTCCTAACGTCGTCAGGAACAAAACGATGAAAAATTTTGATTTTCACATGCGTGGATCGCATCCATCTAAAAATACCCAGTTATTTATTTTCCGCACGAACTATTTTCCATTTTAAAGCTTTTAGGGATATTTTAGAGCATTTTTATTTATTAAAAAAAAAATGGAACTTGAATTATTCTCAATAGTTTCGACTGTTAAAACAGTTATACTTACCTATTTTGGAATTAAAGCTCTCATTTCTCATTAATAACATTTTGTTCAGTATTCGTACATGTACGAATACACAGCGAGTTCATATTAAACTCTACTTTTGAATTTAATAAATATTTCTGAAATGGAACCTACAGTTGAAATAAAACCACTAAAGGCTTAAAATATTATTATTTGTAAGTAATAGGCATTTTCCAATATTTTGATGCTGAATGGACTATAAAAATAATTAAACGTAGGATATACTAGAAGAAATTCGACGATGCCACTAGTGACTCGGTAGCTCGGCGGTCAGAGCATTGGGCCGGATATCCAAAGGTCGCGGGTTCGATTCCCGTCCGAGAATTGACCTGGTGCGAGTCGATGGGCCGGAATCCCAAGGGTGCGGGTTCAACTCCCGTCGGAGATTCTATGGTGGTAAAAAAAACCGACTGGTTTTTTTCAATATTTTACTAGGAAAATTTTACAAAAAAAACTTATATCGTTATTAAAGAAGTTGTTTCATAATTACTTTCATTTCGTCATTTGTGGACTTTTCAAAAACGGTAAAGTTATAACTAATGTAGTAGGTACCTATATAAGTACAAAATTACATTATTTACAACGACTCTTTAGGTAAATAATACATTATTATTACGTTTTTATATCTATATGAAACCCACTAACAGTACTAAAAGGCGAACGCTCGCATAATATAGCAAATGTACTACGTATAGAATTGAAGGTCTCATAAAGGTCGTACGGGCTGTCAGATTACCATCTTGAGAGGTCCCCTGTTGATAAAGGGCTGTCGTGACGTGACTCAAGTACCAGGTACCTACGTACCTACCTGAAGAAAGGTGTGGACATCCTTTTATCTTTAAAATAAGTAGTTAGATTAAGGGCTGTATCACGAGTACAGTTGCAAAACTTCCGAAATATTCCGAATAATTCCGGAATACTTCTCGGAAAGTTTCTTTCAATCAGAATTTTATTTTTCAAAATAAAGATAAAAATATTTTTTTTTTTATCAATTTTAGTCTTAGATCACGAGTCCACAGCTAGCACAAATTTTTGGTTATTAAAAATGAAACAGAAAGTTACCTGAAAAGTAAGTTAATAGCAACTTAACCGGAAACTAAAATTATCCCGCAGATAACGAGGCCTAAACTTGCAGTACCTATATACCTACTTAAGTACCTACAAATTAATTTATTTGAAGTGATCCACAGCTAACTTTGACCAATCCATGACAGTTCCAGAATGTTTAAGAATAAACGACATTATGGTGTGCCTTTTCACTCTTTATTGTCTTTATAATCAACCCTATAATCACTTTGTTTAATATATATTTTTAATTTAACTAGGTACTTACATAATATCGCTTATTTAGCGAATTAGTAATCGATGGATAGGTACTTACCTATTCATGTCATAATGGCCTTCGTCAGCCGTGTCTTCGATAAGTACCTACTCCTATACAGGGTGACATGGAAATTCGACCTATTCCTTGAAAGGGGTTATACTAGAGGTCATTTGCAACAAATTAAGCCCAGTGAACCAGGGGTCAAAACTGGATGGTTACCGAGCTGTAGCAGTTCTTCGATATTTAAGAAATTTTCCGACTTGTTACCAAAAACCATTAATTATAAATAAACTACTACACTCTAAACATTGAATTGATACTTTTCTGAAAGCTGAAAAATACGTAAAGGTACGTAATATATAGCTGATAATACAAAAATAAACTAAATTGCGGAAAACGAACTAAAACTTTATTTTATTACTGCAATAAGTACCTATAGGTACCTAATATAGAAATAAACCAGCCAACTGACTGATTCAAAATTAATCATTCTACCTGTTCAAGTGAGTACCTAGCTAATTGGCTATAGGTACTTATTATAGGTAGGTACCATCTTTAGTTTTATTACTACAAATTAGACGGTTCGTTTGTATGCAAAAAATAACATGCAGGTAGACATTTTTTGTTACTCTTGAACTCTTGATTGTATTTTGGCAGGCGAGCGAGAAGTCGAAGTCGAAAGATAATTTGACAGAGAATTATTCCTATTTTTTTTAAATATACATTTTCTGAAACATTCACCTAGGTATCTTAAAACTTAAAGTGGCTAAATAATTTAGCTTAAAGCAAACATTTTAACTTCTGTGTAAAGCAGGGTCCAATCCAAATAAGTATTTACGTACTAATTCTGTTCTTTAAGGAAAATTAACAAAGTTGAAATGGCATATTTTCTCCACTTAATTCTACTGGTTGAATTTCAAGTTGTGGAATAATGGATCTGAATCACAAAATATCGCCACTACCTACTCACTTTGTGTATGAATTCTTTTTAATGTTATGCTAATAACGAAAATTTTTCTATTGTTAGTTTATTATGGGTACTAAAACGTTTTGCGGTTTTAAAGATTCTAGGAATGGAAACCAGTGCGTCAGTTCAGTACCACTTTACCACAGTATTAACATACAGTTAATCAGTAATTTTTAGTGACTTGAGTTGGACACCCACCTAGGGTTACTAGTCTTACTAGACGTCAGGATTTGTCCCGACATGTCAGGCTTTTTAGGTCCCTGTCAGGATTCCGGCCGGACTAGGAAAATGTCAGGCTTTTTTGGATTAATAAATAGACAAATTTATTAATTGCAAGAGATTTCAGGTTGCTTCTGTAGTTATCTCATTTTAATTTTCAATTGATAAAGTAACCTATAATTATCTAATCAAGTGAGGTGACTTTCGAAGTGAGTTGCGAGTTTCGTTTCAGAATAGCACGGTTGATAACAGCAACATCTTCTCACAGGAGATATAGCTATGATGGTCTTTGTCCTGCATGGACTATCCTATAATAAGTACTGACCCCCTTACTAATAATGATTGTATAGCAGATGTATAGTTACACAGTGTTTTGTCACTTTCTTTTCAATGTTGTAACGGTTTCTAAAATTCTACCACTTATTAATTATTTTATTAATGCTTACTGTTATATTTTTCTTAAAAATTCATTACATTCACTTCAACCATTGAAACTCAAATAGTTTGAATGGTTACTATAACCATTGTGTAATACATCACTTCACTTCACTGCTATAACAATCTTTATTAGTAAGGTGGTTAGTGTTTGCTAATATATATTATGACTAACAAACTCTTAATTAATGTGTTTGTTCCTTTTACTACGGCAATAAAGATTTTGTAAAAAACGTCCCATGAAAAATACCTAGGCGCGTGTGGTGTTGGCACAAAAACGACTTATTAGCATATAAATTAGCAAAGGCACGCCCTTAATCTGTTGACTTTACAAAAACCACTCGGAAACCTCACTGAACAACGTTGTATAATTCTGGCGGCCCATCTGTGTGAAATAGACGGCATTTTCTCTATATGACACAAAAAAGTGAGGTGTCTTCTACCTGTGAAATCACTGCGATATTTAACACTGTTACATTATACCACAGATATTTAGTTGTATTAGTATTGTATTGTAAGTATTTTTGACATTAATAAAGAATTTGATTATTTCGTTATTGAGCTTTGTTAAAAATGCGCACTCTCCACGGAAAAACACTTCAAATCACTAAAATGTTATGTAGGTAACGATTGTGTAAATTTATATGAGGAGCTCGGTGGTGGAGGAGCTCGGTGGCGCAGTGGTTTAGCGCCTGGCCCAGCGATTGCGGAAGTTAAGCAACGTTCGCATGTTTTCGTTTACAAATTGCACAAAAATTTTGATATTTTAAATGAGCTTTAATTGACTCTTCAATGAAATAAACTTATTTGATTACAATTTATTGTCCATTATAGAGATTTGGACAACTGAAACAGAACAGTTCATTAAAAAAACTTATAGAGGCCACTAAACGCGTTGTATAACCAGTCATAGGAGATTACATGATCAGTCTGCCGGCAGTCCACTCCATCAGTCTAGTACTGGATCATCAGTCTGGCAAAAAATCAAATATAAGTAGGTACAGACTGATGGAGACTGGCGCCAGACTGATCATGTAATCTCCCTTATAAAGTGACTCTCTATAAAAGAGCAGTAATAATTTAATTTAATTTAATTTTTTTTTTAATTTAACTATTTATTTCAGGCATCAATGGCCCATACAATAAATACCTTAAAGACTAACATACATAATATAAAACAATCTTATATTTACACTTTATCACGTATTGACGGCGACGTGTTGCGCAATTTAATACTCGTCACTGCTACAACGGTATCTCCGTTACTAGTACAGAGAAGTCTCAAGCTCTATAATATACTGTGGTGTCATAGGTTGTAAAAAGGTAAAAAGGTCATGTCTTTATACATAAAGGCTAGCACAGGTGCGCTTAGGTGGGTCCTTACTTTCATTTGCATATTAATAACATTCTGCATTCGTGTGATAGGTGACCCGTAAGGCGAGTGGAATATAAACTAAACCTGTGTTTACAGAACCTTTATCTATGTGTTTAATGAAACTTTGAGAGAGTATGATACCCTTAATTAAATAGCACTTGAGACACACTTGATTTTGGATCAATCTAAAAGCGCTATTCTGGGCGACTGGGTCATGGAAATCATACAACATCTATCAGTGGAGACTTATAAATGACACTTTGTTGCTATTTTTTATGTATTTAGAATGTATTAGTTGATAGTCTTCCTAAAATTAATAAATAAAATAAAATATTAAAATAACTGCTGGGATTATACATTTACGTGGGTTCCAGTGGCGATTTGGCGAAGGGTCCATACAAGTCGATTCCTATCGGCCTTTACGATACCTTTTAGAAATTCCATGCACCTCACCGATCCACTACACAGATCATAACATTTTTGTAGAATTTTACCTCTCGCCACTTTTCAGATTGATGTCGTTCTCGTCACATATTTGAATTTTTTCTATGTTAATAAAAAGTTGCGTTTGTTTTTGATATTTTTTTCCAATAAATTTTGAACATAATAATATTACGAATATCATACATACTTACATTGTTGTTGAAAATTTATATTTTAATGTAGAAAAACTGGTTCAAAATTAATGTTCTTTGTTTATTTAAAAAAAAGTTCAGAAGTGTAAGTGTCGCGGGTGGCTTTGACCGAAGCTTTGAGTCTAAATGAGTGATGGCACGTGTGCCCCTAATGTCTCAAAATCTAATTTTTTACCAGCCAGCATTGCTATTGCTACCACAGCACACATCATTTATTTCTTTGTTCTATGATTGCTACCATCCAACTTCTCATTTTAACTGTGAATTTATAGTGGGCAGCGACGGCACGTTGGAAAAGTTGTATTCGTTCGTCGAATGTCCAAGTTATATCTAAATGTCAGTGTCAACAATGATATTAAAATCTCAACAGCAAACTGGCCTTGATCGGCAGAAGTGGAGTGTTTTTAGTTTAGTTGTCGGCGGATGATAAATGATGTCATTACCGGGATGTTTCCTTCCCTTTTTTTTGTATCGCATTTGGCTCGAGGCTGGGCGCCGTTTGCGCTTTGATCGCTTTTTTATGACTCAGTAATTTTATTATTGTTATTCACTATGTCGAAGGGAAAAGAGCTTGTCATCACTTCTTTATTGAGTCTTCAAAGAGATTCGACAGTCACAACCTTTTTGGAGTGCTCTTTTAGAGTTGTCTCTACTCTGTGTTTAACTTTATCTATTCTATGATTTTTATCCCCTGGCTCGCACGGTTTGTGCATTAGCCAATAAAACTACCAGGCACGCTGATATTTTTTTCAATAGTTTGCTGTAACTATATTGATCAATTAGGTACTTATTCTGAAAAAACGAAACTTAGGAAAGCATTGAAATACCTACGCGCAATTCTTTTTCATGATCTGCAAAAAAATAGATCCAATGCGATTAAATTGACAATATACAGTGATAAGCTGCAACTTCTTTCGAGAATATGGAAGGCAAAGAGAAAATTTTACACGTTAAAATACGTCAATCTGAAGTTCGTCACCTCACGTGTACATTGTTAAATTAATCGCACTGTAACTGAACTTAGATTCGTAGATGTGTGATGATTGTCTTGTTTTGAAAAGAATAAAAAGAAGACGAATTGAATTACGCACCGTTCAAAAATAAAAGAGGCAGCCTTACTTTAGATTAGGTACCTACCCATAATTAAGGAGCTCTTCAAGATTTATCCAGTTTCACCTCTAAGACATACAGATGATAACATCCCCTAAGAGATTAAGTTACTCTAATCCTCTCGGTTACAAGTTCTAAGCATGCCGAACTATTTGCTTAGCGAACTTGAACTGCGATTAGAGCAATAAACCGCTTACCAATAATGGTTGCCTTGATATTTGAGTAAATTTATGTCTTTTTGGTGTGTCTTGACACAGTCACTTTTCCGTTCCTTTTGCGCTTTCAACAGAGGCATGCCTCTTTGCATTCAATAGCGCATGCCCTATCTTCTAAAAAACGACAAATTTACGTGGCATAAAGCTAAAAGGAAAAGCGCACGGTTGGGAAGCAATGTCACTATCACTACATATTATAAAACAAAGTCCCTCGCCGCGTCTGTCTGTCTGTTCGCGATAAACTCAAAAACTACTTAACGGATTTTCATGCGGTTTTCGCCAATGGATAGAGCACAGTGATTCCTGAGAAAGGTTTAGGTGTATAATAAGTTGAGGTTTTATGTAAATTGGCAGAAATATGGCGAAAATTGTTGAAGAAGTCGGCAAAAATTAAGCCGTCTGAGAGCTTGCATCGAAAACGCTTTATAAATCTTTTAGCTAAGAATAACAAAATAATGTATGGTGGAATTGTTCCTCTTTTATACGTTCACCGTACAATGCGGTAATTTGGAAAGCTATTTAGAAGGAACAGTATTAATACTTATCAACTGAAATAGGTACGTTAGTTACCTAAATCATTTTATGCACATTATTTTAACCTTTTACACCATACCTTCGATGATCGGTTGACTATAGACGTGATCGAAGGCAGTATACAAACAAACAAACAAACTTACTTTCGCATTTAGTAACTTATATGAGGGGTTATCCTTTGATTGAGTAACAGGGGTCAAGTCTGCTATTGTTTTCGCCAAAATCGTGGTTCAATGGTGTTTGAATGGTAATGCTTTTCGACCCAGTTCTTGTTTCTTAAACACAAAATCGAGACACAATGCGTTTCCTTTTTGGGTTTTAAGTAACACAATGTGTTTCGGTTTCGGGTTTGCTAAACAAGAACTGGGTCAAAAAGCATTACCATTCAAACCGCATTGAACCACGATTTTGGCGAAAACATTAGCAGACTTGACCCCCAGAGCTAATGAGTGGTTATATACAAATATATTTTTTACAACTCATAATGAAACACTTAAAAATAAACTAACAATAAGAAAAACGTTTGTAGAAATTTTCAGATTTCGTACACAATATCAAAAATAAACAAGAAATTCCTCTGGGGAAAAAGATAATTATAAAATAATTTTAAAACGTAGGTCACCGGTGACCTAAGTACGCGTGTTTTATATAATGTTTCGTCACAGACAAAACAAAACACCATCATAAAGCCAGAAAATAGAAAGATTTAAGTTTAGTCAAGGCCAACTGAGAGGAAAACCCTGTATTCTTAGGAATTTACTTATTTAATAGGTGAATGAAAATTGTGTTTAATGAATTTATCGTTTTTGTTTACAGGTACGTTTGATCTTCTTTAAAGTGGATCCATTGACTAAGGTCGTCTTCCCAAATGTAAGTACACTAAGCTACTTGGTAATACTTATAGTTGTTCAGTTACACAAAAACGACTGAACGAATTTGAATGAAACTGAGAAACAATCAGATAGTTCAATGCATGGATTAATATTATACGTAGCTTTCGCCCGCAATTTCTTTCGCGTGGACATTTGAAAAATCACAAAACCCTTAGGGAACCCTTGTCCGGGATAAAAAGTATGCTATGTTTTAATCCAGATTATAAGCTGTATGTGTGTTTTTTCGCGTAATGGAGTACACGCGAAAACGGCTGAACGGATTTAGATGAAATTTGGCACACAGACAGTTTATACTTTGGATTAAAACATAGGATGCTGTTTATCTCTTTTTGTCTATTTATAATATCAGTAGGATGTTTTATCCCAGTCACGAAGCTGCTGATAAAGTCTTACTAGAGTATCATAACCTCAAGAGTATGATCTATTATCAAGAGGATAATAGCAAGTTTACTAACTAAAAATTTTAAGAAGCAGTTTAAGAAGAATATACGCGCATCTACTTTTAAACTTTTATCACTAAACTATAAGTGAGATAAGGTCAAATTCCTTTTATAAAAAAGTCCATAAAACATTGAATGTTATCATGATATAACAGTTTTATTTATTTACGACCTTGTCCCATTAAGAGGAACATAAAAACAGTAATAAAACTCTGCATTTCAATGCAGATTTATTATTAAGTTTATTACATGTCAAATAACACAAAAAATAGGGTCCGGATTTTGTGGCATACTTTTGCAATATTATGCTAGGTGTAGATTGCAGGAAAATAGAATACTATCGGACATCCACTAAACTTTAATAGGTCCTATGTACTTAATTTTACGTTGTTACTTATTTTGCATTCTGATGACACTGATCTACCTACATAAAAATAAACATTGTAATATGGTGACTGATGATCATACGTTATGTTAGTGTGTGTTGTACTTCTTGCCACGACCATTGATGATTTTCTCATAATATCTTTAGGCGGTAAAAATTGTTTGGATTTTATACTATTTATTACCCCTGTTTTGAAATTTTTTACCTACTAAGATGCTCCCTAACACGACCACGTAGACTTCCGTGTTATTCTTGCATATCAAAATGGCACACCTAAAAACCTAAAAAATGCGTTTTCGTTGATGTAGGTCCAAGCTGCAGGTCCTCCGATGCCTTAACCCCGGCTTTGCGTCAGTTCTGGAGCCTCTGGATGCGATTTAGATGCGATTTGCAGGCCAAAATCCCTCTGCGATCGGGCGGGCCACGTTGAGTCCAAAGGTCGCTGAGCCGTATTTTGCAGTATATACGGCGACGAAGGTCCACGACGATAATACTTTAGAATATTTACTATTTTTTACACCTGTTTAGGAGTTTCCTATTATCAGGATCATAGAGATACGAAGGTCGTGTTGGAAAGAATCACTTTGTATTATAGCATTACCCAAGCTTAAACTATTTTTAATGCAGGGATTTCAAAACGGTATAAAATAGCTTAAAATATTTACTATTCTTTATACCCATTTTGGACAACGCTATGTTATGATTTAACATCTCAGAATAGATGTTACGGTGGTTGGTTGGTTATGTTATGGTGCATCCATACCGAAGTTACAATTTGTTAGCGCAACCACAAGCTTTTCACATTTGTATGGTAGCCATCTCGGGTGGGCAGCATTAACTATGGGTCTCATAAGGAGGCTCAAGGTCACCCAGTGTGCAATGGAGAGAGCCATGCTCGGCGTTTCCCTGCGTGATCGAATCAGAAACAAAGAGATCCGCAGGAGAACTAAAGTAATCGACATCGCTCGAAGAATTGCTCAGCTGAAGTGGCAATGGGCGGGACACAAAGCGAGAAGAACCGATGGCCGTTGGGGCGGAAAGGTTCTGGAATGGCGACCGCGCACCGGACGGCGCTCCGTGGGTAGGCCCCCGACAAGGTGGACCGACGATCTGGTGAAGGTCACGGGAAGCCGCTGGATGCGGGCAGCGCAGGACCGATCGTCGTGGAGATCCTTAGGGGAGGCCTATACCCAGCAGTGGGTGTCGTGCGGCTGCTATGATGATGATGATGATGATGGTAGCTCATCATAGGATGCTACGTCTGCTAAGGGTCTCATGTTTTGATAAAATCCCGTTATTTAAAACAGCTGTTTTAATATTTTGCACATATCTTGCACGCACCAAAAAGTTAACCTAATACTTAGGTAGGTATGCATAATTTTTAAAGAAAAATGATTCATTAATAATGATTTATGTTAATATTATAGATACAAGTGTTTGCGTGTGAGTAATAGCATAAGAATAAATAGTGTAAGTATATGTATTTGTATATAAGTGGGTTATTCATTTACATTTAAAAACAGTCAATAACCTACTGTAAATTGTCAAATTTATGCATGTTAAACTATCTATCTATACAGTCTGTTAGAACTTAGGTAAGTACATTGGATATTGAAGAAACTAAATTTTATTCCCCGGAAGTGGCAAAATCAGAGATATGATTTAGTTTGCTGTAATAAGTAGATAAGTACAGTACAGTACAGTACATTTGCTGTCAAAGCTATTACCTACTTGAGCTGTATACTTGCCTCGCGTTTGTGTCATTTTTTTTAATTTTTCGAAATGGCTGAATCTGAAATATTTTCACCAAATCTCCGCCATTTTGAAAAATTTCGAAAAACTGAATCGACAATAAAATCCATATAAATATGCCTGAACCGGAACAAAATTTCAGGAGAACCGCTTGAGAAATGCGTTCCGTAGAGAGTGTAGAGGACAGCCGGACAGCTGCGACAGCTGGCGCTCGCTCGATCCATTAAAAAAAACTTTTTTGGACATGAAAAGCGGATCTTCAGATTCTACATTATCCTTTTGATTCATAGTCAAAATGTCGTCATAACATTCAAGTCGTCTATTTTTTTAGATACCTAGATCTAATGAGTGGTACCATCGAGTTTCTCTGTGCCACAGAAAAAACCCTTTAAGATTTGCGAGGAAGTTTGTCACTTCTTTCTTCACGACCCCGTACTACAGATATGCACATGAAACATTGATTATTTATCAATGGGAAAATCTGTTATAGAATAATATAGATAATACATATATATATATATATATATATATATATATATAGCCTTTTTGAAGAAACGATAAACTCTTAAAAGTATTTAATTATCACGACAAATAATATTGACACTGTCAAGCGTGTTACGTAAACATTGAGCGATCTCCAAATTTCAATGCTGATGTTTTATCAACAATGATGCCATTTAACAATATTGATTTAAAGTTTGTCATATACATCGGGTGCAACAAAAACGATACAAATGTACAGTCAACGGCATGTCAGACTACAAATTGACCCTAAGATCGTCTCTATGCCGTACGTAATAAGTGCTGTTTTCGTAGTTTAACTGTTTAACTTACCGTGCTGTCGTGCGTGCATTCATACAGAAATTATTGTTATAAAAAACATGACAGTTAAATTGAAATGTAAAGTGGTTAAGTGCCTATGAATAAATGGTTTTTGGAATTGAATATTATGAGTGATGAATATAATCAAATTGTTGTGGATTAGTAATTTGTCATGATTATTTAAAATAAGTTGGATTAACCATTTGGAATAGTTTTATTTCTAACGGCCGAATATTCAAAGGCTTCTTAGCTAAAAGCTTTGTTTATGGTCTCTGTCAGTTTAGTTAAGCTTGATTACATTAGCCAATCTAGAGTCCAATTTAGGAATCCAATTTGCCACTCGTACTTGACAATAAAATATTGTATAATAAGCCCGATATTTTTTATAAAAGTAGTAAGTATATAGAAATCGAATATAAAAATCATAAACAATGATTACCTTTCCGTTATTAGTATAAATAAATTCACTGTTAAAAGCAAATAAATTACCTGATATAAGCGAATTTATTTCAATTTTTTATAGTCAAGTAGGTACGCGTGGCATGGCAACCCTAAATTGGATTCCTAAATGGGATACTAGATTGCCTAATGTAATCGGCATTTTAGAATCGTTTGAGTATTTGGTCTTGTGTTTGCTTGTCTTTTATTTACGATGAGGGTGACATCCAAATGTCCCTTGATGTGCAAGCATTAGGCGAGTTCTAGACAAAGCACAGTTGTTTTGGAACTAAAGCAATTTCGCTAACAGTAATTGAGACAGTAAAACAAAGAGACTTTGGAGAAAATGCTGCGAAGAAAATATATGTGCTTGTCTGGACAAAAATTTGACCTTCAAAGCGTTAAACAGAAATAGAGGAATAACTGATAATTTATTTATGAAGGTAATAATAAATAAATGTTTTGAACTCTGTTATCTCAGTCACTTTTTTAAGTAAGTACTTGATTAGTTTCGTATTTCTCATTGTAAATATATCGTTCAATATAAATATACAATAAAGCATGTCGATACAACAGTATCAGTGCAATTCCCACCTTTACTTTTAACAGGAGCGGAAACTTTAAAATTAAAAGGTTTGATCAATTTCACGTTTCACGCGACGTTTCGTTCCAATTTCGCTCAAAGTTCGCAAGTCGCAAAAAAACTGGGTCACTCGCATCGCACCGGAACAGTTCAGGTGTAATTCACATATCGACGGAGCAATAACCTGGGACACCTGTTCTTCCATTACAAACAACCCGTTCAAACTGCTATTGGAAACTAACGACGACAGTGACAAAAGATGGATCCCCACTGGCCACTAAATAGAAAAATCTGTAAGTTAGTGAAGATCCGCTCTAAAGGCTCTATCGGCTAACTTACATTGCTATCGTATTCGCCAGCGATGGCATGTTGCATTTTAGGCACTGTGCTCAACATTTTCTCTGATTGCGATTGCAATTGCAATACATTGCTACCTACTTTTCTTTGGTAAGTTTTTATTTGTGCCCAAACGAAGTAGCAATGTATCACAAACTGTCAATTCACAGTTTACATCTTCATTGTTTTTAGTCGAGAGACCCGCTGGCCATATTTTGTTGATATTGCCGCCACTTGTGTTGTTGCGCTAGCTACAGTACTCAGCCTACCTGCAATAGTCTGAGCGTTATGGCCTTGTTAACTAGAAGCCATCTACACTCGGCTCTAGTGTAGGTATATTTTCTTTGGATCTGTTAGCTCGTTTAAATGTCTGGCTCAAATGGCAAAGAGTGTGCCGTGTTCGTCTTTGAATGAAATTCTATGTTCTAACATTGTTGTTAAGGCGACAAATTTTTGTACTTCGAATAGGTGAACAGTTTTAACCAAACCGTCACGAATGGCCCTCTGGGAATAAAACTCGGCTTACACCTGACACCCGTGTGGCTAAACTAGACTATAGAGGCAACTTTAATACTAGTTTACTATATCTGCCATCCCTTATTGATATATTCTATTTGCGTTCGCGGTAAGAGGATGCGGGTCTTGACTTTGTGTAACCCAATATTTGCTATTCTCAATCCGTTGTCTGTAAACTCGATATGAACAAGATAGATTGTGTTATATAAATAGGGTTGTGCTGTAGTATTGAGTAGTATGCTTTTCACGTTCTAGGATGATAGCTACAGTATGACACAGGGTTTAAAGGGTCGCTTGAAACAAGTACTGATTTACATTCAGATCTAAAAAGCTTTTGTGGAATGCTTCAAATTCCTATCTACTTATTAAAGTGTGCGTGTTCTTTTGAATTGTTTTTTCTGATGAATAATCCCTTTGCGATTGAGGAACCTTTAAAACTTCCAGAAAAAGTAGAATAATGTTTAATCGTTGAATCTAATTCTCAGGTTGGTTTGGGTTTTTCTTTTGAAGTTTCAAGTGTGTATAGGCACAGCACAGAATAAATAATAAGTAGTAGGTACTATCGTGAACAGGCAACAAAGTGTATGCATACTAATTGCTAGTGATCAAATTTTCATTAATATAGAAATAATCGTCTCAAAACAAAACATATTTAGTTTAATAATCGTTAAGAGCACAAAGCACCAAGGGCCCATAAATTATTGAAAACTTCTCAAAACAACCAAATGGGCTCGTAAAATTTTACGTCGCCCTTATTAGGGTGTCTTTGTTCGTCCCTTCATTCTAGTCGCGCCTGGAATAGACTTTATTAGTGGTTTCGGTAAATTTACCGTGTTTATGGCGATCGTTAACTGGGAAAGAGTTAAACAACGATTCGCTGCGACCGCAAATGGAAGCTTTTGTTGCTGCAGTGCGGCAGCGTGCACTGGTCCAAGTATTAGAGAAAGCTAGTACTTACAATATGTAAATAATGAAGATGATAGTTGGTGAAGAAGCTGGGGTAAACGATGTCTGCGTCAGCGATTCGTTCACATGGTTCACGGACGAAGCGCTTTCATAAAATTCTTAGGACGAGACGATGTTAAATGTAATGTAAATGTAAAGTGAGTAAAATGTTTGTTTGTAGTCAAAAATAATAAGAAACAAGTAACATGTCAAGTTATTATAATTTCACATAACGTCCTCCTGGCTCCTTGATGACTGCAGTCCTAATAAAAAAATCGAGATCTTTCTAACGAACAAGGTCTTACAATACAACCAGGGAATGATAACGTTATTTTTAAATGTAACGTTATTTCTTACTTTTTTTACCGTTAATTTTAACATTAACGTTATGTCAATAAATAACGTTACTTTAGATAACGTTACATTGGAATTTAACGTTATTTCAGTAAATAACGTTAATGTTAACGTTATTTTTTACTTTTTGTTACCGTTACTTTAAAATTAACGTTATTTCAAATAATAACGTTACTTTTTTACCAATATTTTTACCGGTACTATTGTACCGGTAAAGTTTAACGCTATATTTAACGGTAATTATATAAAATGTTTTAACGGTATTTTTAACCTTATTTTTTTTGTAACGTTATTTTTTTTAACGGTATTTCAATCCCTGCTTACAACAAGTCGACATTTTTGAGTTGAAAATCTACCTATATTGCAAACAAAGTCATAATGATTAATATCAAGGCATAGATGTCATTTTCATTATCTACTGAACCAACTTTTCGTCTGTTTTGCATCGTTCAGGCGCAAAAGGTCCATTTCGCATTTGGTCCACATGGTCCATTTCGCAGAACGTCCATTTCGTTTCGTATTATCCCATCTGAGAACTTGAAAGACAGATTAAAATAGCCATAAAATTCTGATTTTCTATGCGCAACAAACAATGAAAGACCAAAGTTAAAGTTCACCGGTCTTCGATCTAATTTCCATGAACAATGCATGTTATATACCTATACAATACATAGTATCCAGTAATGCCTAATCAGGCAACAACATTTAGTAACATGGTTATGGAATAAACCTAGCATAAAATACTCATTGTGTTATATGCTATACCGTCCACAATGTCCCATATCCGCGTAGTCGATTGGCCAGTATTGTCAGCTATTGTGACTACATCAGCCTAATACTGCCGAAGGACAAACAGTTTGGCGCGCTCTTGTTATCCAATCAGTCACCTGGTGTCATTATTCGTGGAGTTTATTGGCTGCATTTATCACCCAGTTGGAACCAGCTATAGCTTTAGTGTTAGTGTTAGTGATAGATTATGGGGAAAGTGTGAATAAAGATCAGAAGTACTGACAGACTGATTCGACCACCCTATTCAGTACCCGTGGCAGAATAAACCAGATAGTGTTACTTTATAAAACACTGTAAGAAAAAGATAAGCTCTTATCGCACTAAATATATCTTCATAAATCAAACTTCCTTTTTAACCGACTTCCAAAAAAGGAGGTTCTATGTTCGTCTGTATATATATATATATTTTGTTTATGTCCACCGATTACTCGAAGACGGCTGGACCGATTGAAATGATTCAAACGTTATTACATTAGGTAAACTCCCAAGTTGGTCCCATTTTTTAAAATTTGGATATCGGTTCAGTACTTTTCAAGTAATCTTGAAAAAAGCACGAAAATAGTATGATTTTCTGTGAATTAAGTACCTCGATGATAATGGTCGTATTACTTCTTTGTTTATAAACTGAATAAGATAATTATTTTTTTGTAGGAAGAGGGATATCTTAAGTGTAGGTTCTTTAACCGACTTAAAAAAGGAGGTTCTCAGTTTGACCCGTATGTATGTTTCTCCGCGATTATCTTACTTTTGGCTGAGCCGATTTTTCTACATATTATAATATACCTTACCTACAAGGTACCTACACTAAAAATAAAAAAATAAAAAATAGTTTAAGAAAAACAATAAACCGACTTCATAAAACCTACCTCTAAAAAGCAAGAAATAATATTCTTAATAATAAAAATACGTCTATTGAAGTCACAGTCAGTCAGTGGAATACAAATTCCTTTTTTTATTCTAAAAGCTCCACCCGACTTCAATAGACGTATTTTTATTATTACGAATATTATTTCTTGCTTTTTTTTAAATCGCAAATAGTTACATAGCTGTTGATTGACTTTAATATGCGTCTACTTTAAATAACTTTACGTTTGGTTGGATTATCACTAATGTGGTAATAATGACTATTGTTCATGAATGAATGAATGAATAACGAGCTTGAAATAAATAGGTTCATACATTCACAAAGTTAGGAATTAGTCTTGGTTTTGGCTTTTCAATGAAATACAATATCATTTTTTGTTTCCATTACATACTTATTACTTGTAAGCATGTCATTTCGTTCCGTCATAACATAACTGATAATAAGATAAAATAAAGCATTTTGAAGTAACCATTTCACTTGTGAATTTTAATTCCAAGAGCTTGGAAGTTTCCAAAATTCATAAGTATACTGATCGATCATCACCGCGAACTGTTAGTATGTCGGCTAACTCGTTTCACATATAGCGAAAGGTCACATAGGTACATATTTTACAGTCTTGAATCTAAAACGTTGAAAAGTCATGATGAAACTTTCGTTATACAGCAAAATCTGTCATCCCTCTCTTGCAATTATTTCAAGTTTAAAATAATTCATTAATTTGTGGTAAACTTGAATCTGTATTTTATCAAAGTCACATTTATCTGTCACGATCTCACGATGACAAAAATCTTGGACCTTCTAAAATATCTTTTACGAGACTAGCATACTAATCACAAAGTCACTAATAGCCCATCTTGTGATATTAGCAGCAGTCAACTGTAAAAAACTGACAAAAAGTACAACTTCAAGAGATGAAGTTAACCTTAGAAGTCTTCTTCTTCTTCCTCGTATCCTTATGACTGAGGGTCGCGACAGCATGAAGTCACTCGTTCTATGCAGTACGGTATTCAGCCATCCAGCCAGTTTGGCAGACTTTAGTCCATCGGGTCGGTGATTTTCTACGGCTCCTTAAAAGTAGAGTTTAGTTCTAAAGTTCAGTACTTTGCCACAGTAAGTATAACGCGATTTCAGAATAATATTGCCCTATAATATGAACGCAATACGGAAATAATATTAGTGTGACATGGAACTAAACTATTCAGGTAATGTGTGTCTGATGCCGTTATTGCCGACCGTACTGCTAACTAGTGTATTGGCAACCCTGACCTTAATCCTCTGTCCTTCAAAAATCTGGCACAGAATATCTGGTCCAATAATAATATATTACCTTCGGTCGAAATTACTACTCTTGGTCTCCATCAGTCTGAATTTATTATTTGCCCTTGGGGTCTTTGTTTTCAAATCAATTGTTACTTCTAAAGAGTTACCTGGATAAATACGTACTTCGTATTGTGCTCAGAATAACAAATCAATCAGAGTAGTCAAAGCGATACAAATCCCAAATTTTGGATGAAGCACAAAAAGGGAAAATCTTCCTTAAGTTAATTAAAGTTATTAGGGAGTTATATTCTACAAAAGTGGGTGTCTGTCATAGTTTTATTTTAAGAGCTCGGTCCAATTTCCAACTAAGTGAAGTAAGTGATTCACCAGCATTTATTTAACAAGACATAGCATCTATTTATTCTAACAAAGAACCTAAAAGAATTCTACCTAGACGGCCAAAGCTACTTAAAATCCGCCATCTTTGCCAAATCCAATGGAAACGAATTTATATTCGTTTGAGAAATACACGTGGGCTGTAGACGGAAAGCAAATAAATCCAACTCTAGAACTCCTACAAGACGTAAAGGATCCATGGAGGAGAAAACTTTATAGGACATCGTACCTTTTATTGCGGAGAACCATCCAGAAACTAGAATTCTTGACGTTGAACTTATTTAAATCTTAAATAGTAAGGTTTACGTCACAATCTCGTGTAGCAGAATCTGAGAATCGTATATTCGAATCAAAGAATGATGTATTCAGGTTTGTTTATTTGATGTGCCTATTGAAATTCTAAATACGCATTCGTAAGATTTCAATTGGAAAATAAAGGGATTCGGTAAGTCGTGGAGATTTTGGAGATTTACATAACGTTTTTTGTTGGAAATAAATTGAGTGTGATGTCTTAGTAGTCTCAATTTATCACTGAAAAAAGAGATAAAGCTTTTATATTTTCATTTTCAAAGTTTCATGAAAATGAATGTAAACAGATTATATATAGATATAAAATAAATTTTATATCCATACTAATACTAACACTTCAATGTAGTTAACTTTACATAAATGGGTTTTGCTTAAACCCAGATTACTTTTAAAATATTGAATTCTTTTTTCAATTTATTTTTTCTTCAGGCACATATTATTTAGTAATTGAAAAACATCGTTCATCCAACCTTTCTGTATACTATTCAGCTGAAAGGTATCCAATTTTAAAACAAAGTTCTATAAGCTTTTCGGCTTCAAAACCAATAAAAAAAACCTCACCGGGTATTACGCAGAAATGGAAACGTCTAGAAAGTTCGGTTTATTTAACTTTCCTTCGGGTTTTCTTTACCTTCGTTGGTGGCGTAAACTTTCTAATTATAATGTTTTATTACAAGATTTAATGAGACTGAAAATCAATAAAATGCCAGGAATGTTAATATAATCAAGGGGTAGGGTAGGAGATTCGAATCAGTTAATTGGCATCGCGCTTGGAATAAAACTGGTGTCGCAAAATGTTATTAATTTAAAGAAATATAGTAATTTATTTGCGTTTCATAAGATTTTGACTCGTCTGAAAAAAATAGCTAAGTACCTACCTACTTGATAACTGACTCTGACTTTTAGCAGCAAAATTGTTTTATCTTTATTATTAATTTTTCACGCCCCGAGTGACATTTATCTTTTCATTGACTTTCTATTAACAAACCATCAAGGATTAATATCTTAAAAAGTTTCATATGACTGTCATGTATAATGAGAATCACGAGGACCACGTGGAGCTCGGTGGCGCAGCAGTTTAGCGCCTGGCCCAGCGATTGCGGAAGTTAAGCAACGTTCGCAAGGGTCGGTCATGGGATGGGTGACCAAAAATGTATTATCTCGAGCTACTCCGTGCTTCGGAAGGCACGTTAAGCCGTTGGTCCCGGCTCAATTTGCAGTCGTTAACACCTACCAATCCGCATTGGGCCCGCGTGGTGGGCTATGGCCCGTCCTCCTTACCACCCATAAGGAAGGCCTGTGCCCCAGCAGTGGGGACATCAAAAATGGCTGATGGACACATTGTAGGGTGATGCTAAACGAGTGGCAAAACTGACGGTCATTCAAAAATTTGTTCGGTTCTGTCATTCGTTTTATTTGGAGCTGCTTGAGAACTGCTTCATTTAGTTGGGCATAGATTGCCCTTCTTACATGTGTGCGGGAAACCGCGATTTGTTCTCCTTAGCTCTTCTGTTAACTTATATTGCGCTCCTACTCCCTGATCCCCATTAACTCGAATGATTTTTGTACAAAATAATGCGCCTAGAAGCGGCTAGAGCGAAACTATCACGAATTCCGAGGCAGGTGTCACATTAGGTCGGCCGAGTTGTACATAGGCACAAAGCATGTAAATGTGTGCACATTTGGATTGTGTAACAACGCTTTTAATGCAACGCGCGGTGTAATGGACGCTGATCGCATCGTGGATGGTGATGCTAATCGGGCGGATTGTGTGCACCGGATGCTGACCGCACGCTCTTGCGTAGGGTTGGCGACTGAGTATATAATTATAATAGTTAAATATTTCATACAAATCACACTATTTTTATTTATTTTTTTATTTTTATATATTCATAATTATACGGGATAGACCCAATTACATAATTATGTGGTGGTACTACAAACATAACTCAATTTGGTTAACAAGAGATTTCGGATTGTCCGCAAACACATCAAAGTCAGGGTAAGTAACCAGGAGCGCGTTAAGTGCTTCATGCATGCGACAGAGCGGTGACTGCGCACGCGCCACCGTGCGACATGGTGGACGCGCAAACAGTCGATCCCTACGACTGGAGCGAATGCGTAAATAATTCTCAGGCACATATAGCCGAAACAATTGTTCCACGCATTCAGGCGAGTCCATACTCCCACGCAAAATCGCTATAGCAGTAATGTATGTATGTAGCAGTATAGCAGCAGTATTTGTTATTACTTGAGTGTTAGGGGCTCTGCAGATCTGATAATAGCTGTAGTCACTTCGACCTTTTGACTCGCCATGCACCTAGTAATAGTAACTGCCAGCCCTGCGGCGTCCAGTCAAGTCACACTTAGTGACTAATCATTTTGTAACAAACACAAAGCGCGAAAATCAGAATCAACGACGAAACTACTGCTGAAGTTCATGAATAGCCGGTCTAATAAGTATTTTTTTATAAAGACGTTTTCTGTATTTTATTCTGATCGGGAACGAAATCCGAATCCTTAAAGATGGCTGCGCGCGCTGGTCTATGAATTTTAGACTATCGCTCGACCAAAAATGTCGCAGGTCTCTGTATCTGACTACCATATCCGATGTATTCAAGCAACTTCGATTTATTATCGTTTGTTACTGCACATAGCCTACATTAGAGCCTAGCAGGTATTTTAGTTGCTCTCAAAAATATATTGTTAGTTACAAAATTAAGCACCCTATTTAAACTCTCATCTTTTGACAACCCTACGTCACTGTCGCACAAAGGCCTGGGGCCTGGGGCCTAATCGCGCTAATTTTCAACGATAAAACCAAAGCTCAATCGTTACCGTTTCAGTTTCGTTTACAAACAGATTTTTTTTTGCTTTAGTTTTGTTAAAATTATTGGATACTCTGCCTAATGAGTCTAGGATTACAATCTGGGACAATTTAAGTGAAAATTATGAAGCTAAACCAAAGATTTTTAGGTAAATATAATCTAAATGACAACGTAACGTTTTTGGTTGTATCGTTCAGAATTACCGCGATCGGGCTCCTGCTCTGACCGTTTGAATCGGGCTACTTTGGCAGTGCTAATCAACTGCTGGTTGACGAAGTTCATTACCGCCATCATTAGCCGATGAACTTTCAGCGCTTTACAGCTGGTCATAGCGCGCTTTTTATAAAGCTTACCCGCACCGTCTCGAAAGTTTTTTAATTTATTCAAGTATGAGACCCTCTTTATACGCTTTCATTCTAAGGTCAGTTGCTTTCGGCTCTATAGCTTTAATAACTTTGATCAAATTCATAGTTGACATCATTATTAGCTTGTATTTTCACAATTTAATAGCTGATTAATGCTTACCGCTGACGGGCGCTATTTTGTAGCTGCGATAAGCGCGGCGTTAATCGCGGCGATATCGCTGCGATAAACGCGGCGATAATCGCGGCGACAATCACGGCGCTTTTTAGTCGCTGATGTAGGTTAACCCTAAAAGGCACCCGGTAATAATATTATAATAATAATAAGCTTTAAGCTGAGAAAAACAAAATTTAACGTAAATAATAATAATTATAGTTTTATTTCGGACCATACATCTCAACATTATAGAAAAATCACTTTTATTATTGCTAAGCTCTATAAAATAAAGTTTATGATTTATTTATGTCAGTAATTATATACTTTTCACAAATGAAGCAAACAATGTATACGATTCAAATGTCTTCAGTACCCTTAGCACGAACAGCTATCGAGAAAAAAACGCACGTAAAATTACTCGATAGACAATTCTCTATGGAAAATTTCATTTCGCTTATCGGCGATAGATGGCGTTGTACAAATTTCCAATACAAAATTTATCTATCGAATGATTATTTTTTTGATAGCTGTTCGTGCTAAGGGTACAGATCCTTTTATCGTCAAAATAGTGTGAAGAACAAAAATTCTGCATTTACTTTATATGCGCAAATTCAAGAATTATATAAATTGGTAAGCATATCATGTAATAATAATTCTCTTACTTTTTATTGCAAACTCTACCATTACAAAAATAATTATGTCAGCCAGCGAAAAAAATTGTGGTGTCTTTTAGGGTTAAAGCCGCTTGTCACTCTTGTCAGTGTCATTTCGTGGGCGATTAGTCGCCGAGCTATGTGTGAGCTACTTTTTGTAGCTCGTGGGCGTTTACGTATTGAACTCCATATGTTCTATTCTGGGCTACAAAAAATCGCTCGGCGATTAAGCGCCCGTGAGCGGTGGCGCTAAAGCGCTTTGGTATAGCGGATTTTCCCGCGCCGCCGTGCCCTAAATATAAAATTAAAACCTACCTATTATATCATGGAAATGTACGTACATCCATATAAAATTAAAATACAACCTATCAAAATATTTCGAACGTTTTTGGCGAAAATTAAACGGGTTCTATAGTTTATTATGCTTAATGAAAAAAAAATTAGAGATAGTGTATTTGTGAGTGTTCCTTCTGGAATTACGAAATCTAATATGGAATTACCAAATATATTCGAGTTGAAGTTTTCTGAGTGACAAGTATTTGTATTTCTCTTTTCAACATAAACATAATTATGTTTTTTTTTACTTTTTTACTACTGTCTAATTGGTTAAGTATTGTATCTTGATTATCTTAATTCAAGTAACATGTGGACATTGATGCTGGTCTTACAATTAGTCATAATTATTATATTAAATTTTAAGTAATGGTAATTTATATTGTACGACTGTTTTTTGTCCCTGGTGAAATAAAATAAAATAAAAGTTGTTAAAATAATACAGGTAAATACTTATTAGCACCAACAATACGTAAGGGGAAAGCTTACGTAAAGGGAAAGCAATCATTTTTTTTATTTAGGGCACAAACCTCTTTTTGTGATTGTAATCCTACACCAACGCCAAAAGTTATTTTTATCTGAGTAAATTGAAATGTACCTGAATAATCTGGGAAATAAAAAGACATGATCTAATGTTTCCTTATATAATAAGGAAACATATTATAAAGTTTTCATATGAAAACAAGGATATTACAAAACGGCGATAAGCTATATATAATAAAGCCCCAGCCCCAGGTCGCATTTCTCAACCAATTCTCGTGAAATTTTGTGAGCAGGTTATTTGTCTATTCAGTTTTTCGAAATTTTTCAAAATGGCGTAGATATGGGGAAAAATCATATTTCAGCGATTTCGAAAATGTCAAAAACGCGATGTCTACCATCACAGTGCCACTAGTATTTACAATAATTTGTGGGTATAAAAGTGAAACCAACACAGTCAATCACATTTTCAGAACATAAAATACATGAATTAATCGATCGTCTACACAAAAGAGAATTATGAATTATGTTGAAAGTTTACCTTTCTGAAGACAAGAAAAGAAAAATAATTGGGCCAAGTATGGTTGGACAGGCTGGCACGGGCAGTTGAATTTTGATGCGTACGTAGGTATCGCTTGGTGTTGCCATGCCAAAAACATACGTAATAATATGCGGGTGGCCCAATTTAGCCGTCGGACCAATATACCATACTTTCCCCTACAATAATAATAATTAGTCAGATATATCAAAACCGAAGCCTCAAAAATTTGCTGTGTAGGCTATTCCCACAAAACTGGCAAATGCTAAATTTGGGCATGAGGCTACACTTTCAGGCACTTCAGGTTTACTGTCCGCTGGCTTTGAAAGAGCTTTTGCAATCTCTTTACGTTGCAGTTGTGGTCCTGTAAACAAATTACAGGCGAGGCGGGTTTTGATGCTTCTCTTTATTTGAATGTACGAACCGGGAAAAATAACTACTCTGTAAGAGCGACGCAAATAACTAAGATTTTTTTCTATAAAAATGCAAAAATACCAATAAATGTTGATAGCTAATTATTATTGACGAAGTTAGGTATTTCAAATTTATTAGCGATCTAAGAAATAAACTCTTAAGTTACAAGTAAGTATACTTTATTTACAATAAATATTTTGATTTTAATTTTTAATTACGTTACTTTAAAATTAATATAAATATGTAAATTAATTTCGAATGTGTACATACTTAAACTATGCACTAATCACTAGAGGATGGGACTTTGCCTGTTCCACCGAATTGACTTACCGAATTGACACCGAATTAAGCAACTATTGCTTAAGCAACAACTTTAAAATTAATATAAATATGTAAATTAATTTCGAATGTGTACATACTTGGAACCATGAAACCACTAGTTGTGGAAACACGGCATATTAGCCGGCCAGTCGATCATGTAGGACGAGAAATCGAAGAAAGAAAAATATAAGCCGTCCTAAAAAAATCTGTCATTTCGAAGTATGAAATAACATGTAACACATTCAGTCTTTGATCTCATACGAAATGAAAGGACACTAAAAGAAATAAATACAAAAATGAATGGAAATTACTTTTGGCGACGTATTGGTCTTTTCAGGATGTCTGACATTTCAAAGGCATCAAACGACACGTTGGTAGGACGTAGGTAAACATTAGTGGTCGCATTTTTACTCGTTGTCAAGAGAGTTTTGTTATACCACAGAGTTTCAAATGCTCGTTCGAACTGCTCGGCTCTGTTTTGCTAGAAAGATCAATCACAAGGGATTTGTTTTTTGATCTCATGAGCCATGAGAATGCCAGCAATTTCTTTTCATCTGCTTAGACTATAGATGGCTGAGATACGATACAGATGTTTTTGTCATTGAGACATTTATTTTCCGATGAAAACAAAAAATAATACATAAACAAACATAATTAGACATATTTCTAACACGTGTATTTTTCAAAGGATTTTTCACAGGAAAAGACTTTTCATCAACCTCATCATTGCATCTTGCAGTCTATTGCATCAAAATTTTGAGTGGAATTGACGACCGGCATGACATAGATGACAACCGTTTTGTACTGTGATTGTTGACTAATTCGCAAAAAGTCTTGGTTTGAAGCCCGATCGGGTCAAATCAAATGGGTTTGTATGGTGGTGAGTTCGGTTGGTGAGTTGGCAAAATTATTTCTTCGAGATAAATTGTTCTTATGTACCTAAGTACTTCTTTATTTAGTCAGTTATTTTGAATATCGATATTCAATCTTGATTCCTATTTTATTACTCCAAAAACATTTTAAATAAAAGATTATCTGACATGACGTCACAATCTCTTTGTTGCGTTGCGACTGAGATTTCCGTCGATTCAAGTTAAGTATGACTTTTTCAATGTTGTACTACTTGTGTACTAAGCCATTATAGTGCCATTAGTATCTATTTTCAGGTATTATTGTCATTTTCCTTTTTCCAATATAGTATCTACCCTTAGATATTATTATCATTATCCTTTTTCCAATATATTTCCACTTTGTGTTTGACAGTCTTCGTAGGTAAAAATAGCTTTTTGTTAAAAGGTGGAATCTCCGAGTGGTTTCAATTCAACTTCCAGCTTAGCTATTTTAAAATTCAATTTGCTTTAATTACCAATATCTGTAGACTCGTTGGAGGCTCATAGCAATTAGGTGTTTGCATTCTCCGCAATGCCATTTAATTTAACGATCCTCTGGTAATGACGCCGTCCAAATTATCATCACGGTAGGTTTAGAGGTATTTGCATAACAATATCTGTGAAATTGCCAATAATAGCTGTTTAGATATCATTATAGGTGGGTCGCTTTCCGTTGGTATTGAATATAATATTGTGATTAAATTGATAACGCGCTTCCTCGCTTTAATTGAAAGGTTTGAAAATTGTTGCGATTTCAATTCTATGGATTCATTGGATGATTGTTGTTGTGATTGTGATTATGAGCTAGCTTTATTGCTAGAGCTTAACAATTTTGGAATATCGGTGGAAAAGAAAATATAAAAAGTAAAAAGGAACGGTAGTTTGCTAAAAACATTTTGCTTTCGGAAACATAGGCCATCCGAAGAATCAAAAGATTAATGACGCGGAGAAAATACGAATTTTCCGAATCAATTTTTTGGTTGCTTCCGAGACCACCAAAGGGATAACACAGTCCCAATGCACTTAGGATATTTGAGAGCCTTCCCTTATCCATCATAGGCAGAGGTTGTTCGTATCTATACATACTACACACACTTTACGGTGAGGTCATTTTTTTTGTACTGTTATCGACCACGGTTTATCAAAGCGAGGGTTGATGCACGAAGAGCGATACTTGAAAGTGTTGATCTGATTGGGTATACCTATTTTAAATTAAGAACTTGATGGGAATAAGAAATTAAAATCATGTGATATTATAAGCGTATATAATGCACAAAGTAATGTTAACGGCATCGATTTATAAGTGGTATCATTAAAACATCATAGTGACTTTAGATAGAGGCAATAGAAATCCTACTGTATGTCAAAGCACAGCACTCACTCTTATCAAAAAATATTGTAAGAGAATTCCGTTACGTAGTTTGAGCTTCTTTAGCTCCAAATTTTAAAGTAAAGCGGTGAATTGTAAAGTAATCAAATAAAGAAATTACATTTGTCAAGTCAAGCGCAAAGAGCAGTAAACTACTTCGCGAACCACAGAACCATTTGTTTTCATAAATGTACCTACTAAGTGCGTCACTGCACTGACCCTGTCAGAATAACAGCGCCTTTGTGCTCACTCTGCCCAACTGAGACTGGCACAGAGGCTTGATGCTGAGGCAGGGTAATTTATGGGCCTCACACAAAATATATGTGTTTATCTTGATTTTTATTTTTACGTTCTGTTTTTTCTTCTATGTTTGTCTTTTATCTAGGTATTATTATAAATCCTTTTGTTTTATTTTATTTTATTTTATGTTGTTTTTTATCGTTTTATTTCCTGTAACTTGTGTTGTGTGAGCGTCAATAAATGTTTTTTCTATTTCTATTTCTATTTGTGAAAAACCAACGTTATCTAATAGCAAATACAGATTTGATCCCCAATTAAGTCGACCTCCAAAATGAGGCACGTCCAAAACAACAGAACCCCCAAATTCGGTTGGGCTGTGTAAACTAATCAAGCTGAAGCCACAAACAGGAGTCAAATTGTTTCTTTAACGCTGATTAAGCCCCATGAAATGTAAACTCAATCAGATTTTTCAATTAACATGCAAATCAGAATTATATTTGGGCAAAGTGGGACTCTAGGGGAAATGAGGATCTCTATAGCCGTCAATGATCATAATATATTACTTATGTTAAATCTTCGTCGGTTTTTCCCGAAGTATTTTGAATGAAATGTAGTATGACGAGATTTTTTAAAAAGGTACGATAAAATATCTGACTAAATTATTAAGCTTCAAGAACTTTTAAAAAAATATTCTTATTATTTTTTCTATCACTTTTGCACTTTGTGTCACCTGCTGACCTATAAATTCTCAAACAAGTTCTGGGTTGGCTGGAAGAGATCTCTTTTAGAGATAAGCCCACCTTTGCTCACATTATTTTTGTAACGTGTTTGTGTAATTGTTATTTTAGTGCAATAAAGAGTATAATTAAATTGAAAGAAGTAGGTACCTATTAAAAGTTAATATGGTAGATGGGTAGGTATTTAATTTTATTAACATATATCTTGGCTGTGACAGTTGTTAATTATGAAAGTCCATATCCTTATCTCTTCCTATTAATTCTATCCTTTGTGATATTTCGAATGAATAAATTAATACATTAATTGCTCCGTTTCGAGGATAAGTAGGTACTTAGCTTTACTACTCGTGTAAATGGAAATGGAATGGAAACAATGATTAAATGGAAATAGAACAATATGATACGCAACCACACCCAGACCAAAATGGAAATATCAGCTTTTTTCCAAGAATCGAATACAATATTTTAGAGATGGCTGTGCCAGGCCGGCAGGCTGATTATCTAACTAAAAACCATCTAGCGACTAGTAATAATTACGGAATCGTCGCTGTCAAACTCGATTTCATATTAGCAATCGAGTTTCTGATAGTGCTGCCTCCAGCGAACAATCAAAGAACTTACAAAAACGAGCACTTGTACAAGGAAATGCTCTAAAATTCGTATTAACTAACTCGGTAACCACGACGTGACCGCGACGAATTCGCGATTTCTTCTGTCAAAGGGTTTGACAGCGACGATTCCGTAATTATTACTGGTCGCTAGAAGGTTTTTAGTTAGATAATCAGCCTGCCGGCGTCACCGGGCCACTAATCCCGTAAATGTAATAGCCTGACATGAAGCCGCTATCAAATAGGTACATAAATGCGACATTTGTAACGTATCCGAACAATTTTATTGCCCTTCATTAAGTCCTGTGGCCCATAAACGTGTACGACACGGAAGCCAGTGGCACTACGCCATCTTAATGTGAGCAAAGCGACGTGAATGGACGTCGCGATAAATCTGAACGCTTGAGCAAAACTCCTTTATCGTGGGTGATATATTGGCGGATAACACGCCACTGGACGTGTTTCGGCAGATATATCCATCTGGGAAGAATGGGAATTTTCCCAGGAGGGCCTGGACTGAGGGCCATAATAATGTGCGAAAATAATATTTTGCCACATCTTTGGTGGAGATGCGATATCACTACTCGTTTTTCCGCAGATGATAATATGGGTACTTTTTCATGATAGATAGGCAAGCGATTGCCCGCTTTCATGCCTGATGGTAAGCGATGATGCGATCTACGATGAAACGCGCTTGCCTAGAAGATTCTTACGTTAGATAAGAAGAAGATACTTATTGAAAAGAAAAACTTACGAGACGTCATGTCTTACTTTATCTATACTGCTTGCCCTAAGATAGGTACACATAAAAAAAGATCTTTTTAGTGTTAAAGTAAGAATGTTTTTAACACTTGTAAAAATCTTGTTGATCTGTAAGAATGTAAGTACATTTATGTAGTTTGATATAAAACATCACAATATTATTTTGTGATCTAGATTCTAGCTAGATACATCCTTTAAAACGGCGGTCAAAACACTCCACATTCTTAAATTGTATTGTATTTTTTTATTCTTATTTAAAAATTAGCAAGACGAGTATTATTCTGTTTAAAGCTCCCAATAACAACTCCATAAAATAGCCTTCTGTTAAAAGCTCCCCATAACAACTCCATAAAATAGCCTATACCTTAATCCGTCCCTGTTTCCAGTCGCTTTGGGTAAAGGCTTCCATATATAATTTACAGCGATGTTTCGAGTGGTTTCCGAGCATGAACCTATCAAACTATTTGTTCCAAGAGAGTGGGCCACTGATCAAGAAATGGGTTCTTAGGACAGAATTGCATACTTATGCTAGTTGATAAATTATTTACCATTTAATTCAAGAATACAACGTGTTACAAAATAACCCCTATTTTGTAACACGTCATTACAAGGGGTATCTATATTGAAAAATTGGTTTGAAACATTTATCTTTTAAAACATAATAATATCTACAATTCTCCAATTTAAGTTTTGACCCTTTATTGTATTTTTTGTATTTTTTATTACTGTGTATGGTCAATAAATATAATTAAATAGCTAGATCTCAAAATTCGAGACTCGCTGGGTTTTTTTAACCGTTGAGTACCTAGTACCTACCTACCTATGACATTCTTCTTGCTTATTCTTCTTTAAAGTGGTCGTGGTTCGCCATCGTCATTCAAAGGAAGACTAAGTGACCCGTTTCACAATTTGTCGTCATTTTATCCTCTGGCGGTGGCCTTTTAGTGCACACATCATCCTTAGCTACTCATAATGAATAGCCCACTTTATAATACTCTTCAACTAACTAACTAATTAGTTTCTTCTTCAGTATTCCTTCACGCACGCAGGCAAGGCAAGGCTTCTCATGTAGGCAAGAAGAAAAGTCGAATATATATACCAGCAAATTTTCTTTATCTTCCTGCTTTGTCTATAAAAAGAACCTATAAAATTACAAGCTGGCTTCAAATCTTAAGGAAATGTTTGCCATTACGAATCTCAAAATCTATTGCCCACAATTTGGGTGAGCTAGTACCAACCAACTGAATGTTCCCCTCTACCCCAAATAATCATTTCTGTATTGTATCAGAGGGTTTCGTTGGATTCCATTATTTGAGTAATTTGTTTACCCTTATCAAAAGAGCGGTTCGTGATGGGAATCGTAATATTAGGATTTTTGGGAGTGCAGAGCTGTGTCCCTGTCACTGCATGGTGTAAATTGTAACCAGATATCAGATATACACAAGGAAGTGTATCAAAATCTAGCAGTAGCTCGCGACTTTGTCTGCGTGGATTCTCCTTTTCCCCTTAGGGTTGAATTTTCAAAAGTAGCGCTCGTCTACTTCGATCACAGGTGATCGAAGCTCAAGCTCATCATCTACAGTTATAAAGCGCCCCGGTAACGATCATTTGTGATTGTCAATTTTTACGTCATTGACGCCCATTGATGCGAAAATTTATAGTTTACAGAAGCGATTGTTGTTTATTGTTGATTGTGACGAAAAATGTTACTATCGCAATTGATGTTACCGGCGGGCTTAAAAGAAATCCTTGTGCAAAAGTTCTTGAGTCCCAAGTTTAAGGCTGTGTGCTAATAATGTATATCAGTCGTAAGTAAGTATCTCCTTATTAGGGTTCCGTACCAAAATGGTAAAAAGGAACCCTTTTGGTGTGACTCAGTCTGTCTGTCTATCACAGCTCGATATCTCGAGAACTACTAATGGTATCAACTTGAAATTTGAAATAGATTAAGATGACGTTTGCCCAACTATTTTACAAATAAGAAAGAAATAAAAAAATATTTTTTTTACAACAGGGACTGAAAAGGGGTCTTAAAAATTTTAAGTGGGGCGACTAGGGCATGTGGCGTATCATATGAAAGAGCGCTGTTTGCACATTTAAAACGTTTTTTTCTTTTTTTTAGGCCGCATAGTTTTTGACTTATGATGAAAATTTAAAAAAAAACCGTTCCCCCTCTTTATCTCCGAAGTTTGCAAAGAGAAAAATCTGAAATAATTCTATGTGATAGAAGTAAGTACCTTCTGTATTAGGTAGTATTACCTTTTTGTGGGTATGTATATTATGTAAATGTAAGCGATGATGTTATGTATTTTTCACTCCTCTTGCTCAAAAAGTCCGTCATTGTAACGTACAAGAGCCGAGATAAAATAGCATAATAACCCCTAGGGGATAAAGTTTTTTCTTTTTTAATGTTTGTCTATTACCAATGAGCCTATTAAAACGAAAAAGTCTTTATTCATAAACACGAATAAAGACTCGCTCGTCGCTCGACATCATACTGTTTCTCATTCGTATTTTTGAAAATGGAACTAAAAGCATCTTTTCGGTGAAATCATTACACTTGACACTGACAAAAATTACTCCCTGAAGAGGAGTAGATTGCCATAACAAAAATTAGAAGAAGAAATCATAGACTTATTAATACTCTGTGCACAGAGTGAATCGTAGAATGCGATATTGCTTAGCTGCTACAGCAGAAATTAAAAAAGGTACCATGGCGCGAAATCTTTAGAATTTTTCTATAATTACAAACTGATTGAATTGTGTGACTGTAATAGGAAAGAAATAATTTTAATCTTTTGCCATCAAGCGCAAATCATTTATTTAAAGATTTAAATACTGTACAAAAAGTTTATGAAGTGGAGGATAGAAAAACGAGTGGATTCGTTTACGGAAGTAGGTATAAACTATTTAATATTGTATTTTATTTTCTCGCAATCGTAGTGAAAAGTAGAGTGTAACACACGACGCTAAAACCCATTGTAACTCGGTTTCTATTTATTCCCTCGCTAAAGCTCAGGAATAAAACTACCTCGTATGCAATGGGTCATTTTAGCGTCTTGTATAACAATCTACTATTTTTGTATTTCACACTTTACCATGGTATAATACAACTATAACTCAATTTCCACTGTTCGTGCTGTTTGTTGTTAAGGAGTTTCATTGTTCCTTCGCAGTTCAATTCTAGTCCAAAACGTCCTTGACCATAGTTAGATACCTAATTTCTTTAAGATTGTCATAATCCTAGCAATATTTCAATCACTATATGGTTTTTGTTTTATTTTGAGGAGTTCCCTTGTGCATCTTTAAAATCCAAGGTCCAATAACAATGAAATCAAAATGGCTTCAATGCTAAAGTATCCTCTTTCAAACAAAAAAAGAATCATCTAAATCGGTACATAAACAAAGAAGATATGGTCGATCATCGGTATAAGTTCATAAAATGGTGACGAAAACGACAGTATTTTCAGGTTTTCCTGAAAAGAATTGAACCGATTTTTAACATTTCAAAAAATGGGACCAACTTGGGAACAAACCCGATCTAATAACGTTTGAATTATTTCAATCGGTTCAGCCGTCTTCGAGTAATCGGTGGACATACATAAAAAAAAACATAGAATACAGCCGACCAGAGAACCTCCTCCTTTTTAGAAGTCGGTTAAAAATTACGTCTAATAACACCAAGCTAGTCTTAACTGTAGGGAGTCTGTATGTTTTCAAAGGCCTGAATACTAATAAACCGTCCCAAAGATTTAGTTTGGTGTTGTGAAGATTGCTTTCAAGTGTGCTAGCGCGGTTAGAGATAGGTTTAATTAATACGGACCTAAATGTTGGGGACTCTGTGATTTATTACTGCTTAGTGCTCTAGTAATAAGGCCAGTGATAAGATAACTTGGATGTCTTGCCACTATTATTTTAACAAGGTTGCATTAAAACACATATAATTATATATGAAAAATATCCTACACTTACGAGACCGCAGAGTACATAATAGTAAGTATAACAAGAAGAAAAGCACAAAGCTTCAAAATAAATATTGCCTAATCCGTTACTGAAGTAACATTTTTATTTTTTTTATTGACAGTCTTTACCCGACTACGGCGAAGCAAATATGAGGGTTATGGTTTTGTTTATGAGGTGAAAAGATGAATTAAAAAAAAAATGTTGTGTTATATGTCTGGAAACAGCATGTGTTGAAAACCATTATACCTACTATGTGTCACTATTTTTTCTTTATCTTTAGTCTGTAGATAATTTTCAATAAACTTACTGCAAAGATTGGAAGTACTTATTACTATAGCAGAGTCGAGAGTAAATTTAATTTTATAGCGAAACTCTTTCCTTAGAGCTTGGTGAAAGAGTTTATTAAACCATCGTTCATCAATGTGGGTAGGTAGCTAATAAAATTCCAAGCTACTTTAATATAAAACACGGCAGGGGTCCTTTGCAAGGTCTGAAATGTGAGGCGAACTAGAAATATTGCACTGCTAACGTGCAGCATAGTATTATTATGTAGCCTTTATCATTTGCCTGAAATGAAATACTTACGTAAGTATTTCCAACGGCGTGAATGAAAATAATGAGACTATATTTCCTCACCTTTTCTATTCCTTTAGTAAAGAGAAAAAAAAAGTCACTTATTCTACTATTATAATATCTACAAAACGTAGCGCATTAAAACAAAACATCGTTTTACGAAAAATAAAAAAAAAACAGCCAAGTAATTAATCTAAAAAAATGTTATAAGTAAATATAATTAATATCGGAGTTATTCGACAGAAATATAATTTCAAAAATATTAAAAAAATTCAACGTGTAAAGTTTTGTATGCGCTGTTTTTACATCGGCGAACTTTATCGCCAAAAACACGCTTCGTATTCCTTTTTACTTTATTTTATGCAAGCTTCCAAAATTTTATGCTTTTAGGTAAGTACTAGCTTCCGCCCGCGACTTCGTCCGCGTGGACATTCAATCCTCATGTTTTAATTTCATTAAATTCTGATCAGCTGTTTTTACGTGATTAGACGGGTTCCCACCAAGCGCGCTGCCTCGCGAGGCAGGACGTTTGCCGCACGGGCCTCGCACGAGGCTGCTCGCTTTGTGGGGACCCGCCTAATCACGTAAAAACAGCTGAACAGAATTTAATGAAATTAAAACATGAGGATTTTATCGAATGTCCACGCGGACGAAGTCGCCGGCGGAAGCTAGTTTATAATATTCAGAATTGTATCCAGAGATATTAGTATCCCGTTCCCGTTCCCGTTCCCGTTCCCGTTCCCGTTCCCGTTCCCGTTCCCGTTCCCGTTCCCGTTCCCGTTCCCGTTCCCGTTCCCGTTCCCGTTCCCGTTCCCGTTCCCGTTCCCGTTCCCGTTCCCGTTCCCGTTCCCGTTCCCGTTCCCGTACCCGCCCTGCCCCGTCCCCTGGATGTGCATGTGCAGGTCCAATCATGTCCACCGTGTTGGACTTCAAAATAAATGTCATTTTCGCAATCACCATCCCATGAAACCTCAAGAACGATATCCATATCGATTTTCATGTTTACTTACTTCATTTACACCTTAAGGGATGATTTTAAAAATTACAAAATATATGTTTGCCTATTTATTTTTAGATGTGCTCCTACGAAGTTTAAAGTTATAATGTCTATTTTATATTATTTTTCCATACAAAATTTGAACCCCATTTTCACCCCTTTAGGGGTCAAATCATGTCCACTGTGTTGCACTTCAAAATAAATGTCATTTTTGCAATCGTCATCCCAAAAAACCTCAATAACGACATCCATAATTATATTTTTGTTTTTTTTACCCCTTTTCGCCCCCATTTTATCCCCATAGGGGTTGAAATACTAACAATAACAATATACGTTGCGTTAGATTTCCATCCATAAGCCTAAATTATAAATTTAGGGATTTTTACTTCGAAAATAAAGTATTTTCTTCAATAGACAACTTCATCCCCCTTTTGACCCCTTCGGGGGTAGAATTTTGTAAAGCGCTGAGACCCGTATTTATTGATTTTCAATGCTCAGCCTAATCACAAAATTTGAAGATCCTAGCTTTCAAACTGAGAGACTTCCATACAAACTTTCATCCTTTATTTCATCCCGTTAGGGATGGAATTTTCAAAAATCCTTTCTTAGTGGATGCCTACACTGTATAAGGTATCTGTGTGCAAAATTTCAAGTCTCTAGGTCCAGCGGTTTGGGCTGTGCGTTGATATCTCATTCAGTCAGTCAGTCAATCAGTCAGTCAGTCAGGACTTTGAATTTTATATATATAGATGATTGGGAAACTTCAGGGGAAAATTTGGAGGCTCTAAAGTGCTATAGAGGGCACATAATTAAGTCTTTTTACTCGACTGTGCTTTTGAAAAGCCTGATCGCATCATTGAGGTCCTAGGTTCGATTCCCAACAGATATAATTTTACTATAGTCGGTTTGGTTATTCAGCGTTCACAATCTGACTACCTACGACAATGCTACAATTTAATGTTGTATAATTAATAATGTGACCACATTGGTAATTTGCGACATGCCATTGTTGTAATAGAGTCAAGACATCTAATTCAACCATTGATTGTAGAGAGAGATCGTGTGCAGTGTGCATCGTGAGATGAAGGGCTATAGAGCTGTTTTTAAAACAGAAACTGTGGCTCTATTTTGAATCATTAACGCGAGTATTATACAACATTGACAGAATTAATGGCTAAACCAGAATGACATCGTGAGATGATGGGCTATAGAGCTGTTATTAAAAACAGAAACTGTAGCAATATTTTGAGTATTATACAACATATAACAGAATTAATGGGTAAACCAGAATACCGGTAGATAGGGAGCATCAAACTGAACAACTTTTAGTATTGGACCAACTTTGAAATCGTGATAAAAAATCAGCTATATAATACATTTTCATATTTTGGCAATTTTTTTTCCGCGATTTCAGAGTTCGTCCAATAGTAAAAGTTGTTCAGTTTGATGCTCTCTCCCCTTTTACCATATTCTGGTTTAGCCATTAATTCTGTTACACGTTGTATGTACATGTACTGTTTTGATGAGTATATTTTCTTTTATAGTCAACAGACATTCTGGGTTTTGGTAAAGTCTGGCAACAAAATGGCTAGACATAAGACATTATCTAAATTATTTAGTGACGCTGCCAGGGCGACGACATAAATTGACGTGCCAAAGCGATGCTCTGACTCTGACTCAATTTATGCAGTATCAGTTCTCAACTTTTACATAACTACTTACTTACTTGTTTTGAAGTTTTTTTTAATGAAAGATAGTAAGCGCTTGACCGCTATTATGCCTGGTGGTAAGCGATGATAATGCGAATGAAACGCGCTTGCCTAGATGTAACCTTTTCACTCGCGACTTGAAGGCACCCAGATTGAGCTTTCAGCTGGCTAGGATGTGGCCCAGCCTCTTTTAACTATCGTGCTAGTGGCAGGGGCCGGAAAACCTCTTTTTTGGTTAACCCAATAGATAGGGAAACCCTATTAAAAAACTTACCAAATGATAGGGTTTCCATTTCGATAGGGTACGTCAACGTTATGCTTACCGTATTGATAGGGTTTTTGAAAACAAGACTATGAAATACCCAATCAAAAACCCTTTTAACGGTAAGCGGTTCATGAAATACCCAATCAAAACCCCTTTAACGGTAAGCGGTTCTGGTCCTTCGGCTCAGGTGGAACTAGGTATAAATTGCTTAAACACGTTTCAAAACCCCTTCATAAAGCCTTCATAGGGTTTCCTCGATAGGGTTTTCGTATTCGGTAAGTGCTTACTTGGGTTACGCTTTCGATAGCGTTACCGTATTTATAGGGTTTTTGAAAACAAGTCTATGAAATACCCAATCAAAAACCACTTTAACGGTAAAGCGGTTCCGGTCCTTGGCTAATGGTTCTTCTACCTTTATACGCGTAGGGCGTAGGTATGCTAAGGTTCATCAGCGCTATGTTTTCGTCCTAAGCGTGATCCCCGCATTATAAATAGCTCTAAGAGCTCTCGCAGACTACAGACTTTCCATAGTTTGCGGGGACTCTAAAACAGGCAGTAAAACTGATTTTCGTTTGGTTCATTATACATAACATAGCGGAGGCAGGAAGCGTCATATTGTAATCCCCTTGTGCAAGATGATGAGACTATTTACCTTTAACGTAATGTAACACAATTTTCTCCCAGTTTTATGGATATAAGGTATTCCCTGGGATTCAGGCCGGTGTATCTTAATTTCCTTAAGCCAAGCTCTGGAGGGAGGGTCGCAGTGAATTCTCAATTACTTCCTTGGAAATAATGTTGAATAATAAAATTTTGATTTAAAATGTTGTTGAATTATTTTGAGTGAAATTTGCAATTTTATTTACATTCACATTGATAGAAGTGAAAGTAAAGTATAAGTTTATTATTACACAAATTGTGAATATTAATAAGTAGGTTAAGACCTAATGTACATATTATACCTATTTGGGTTTTGTATGGTACTCACCCTTTTTATATAGACGATGAGATAATTACAGAACAAATGACTGTGCAGTTTTTGCAGGCTCGATTTTCTTATTTATCATTTGTGTTGCAACAAGCAAATGCAATTATTTTGATTGGTTGCACATGCAATACATTAATACATATATAGTACGCACTTTTCTCATAAAATCCCTTTTTCAATATTTAAATATAATAACAGTGCATATTTTTTGTTGCAGGTAATTAGTGCGCTACGCTGCTTGGAGAGAAATAAAGGCTGGAAGGCTTCTATTAAAGGAAAAGATTGGTAAAAAATGTGGACTTTATGTTCATAAGATGTTATTTTCAGCATTAGTATTAGTTTTTCAAAAGAAAGATAAACATTAAGAGAAGACTAAAGAGAAGAGATTACGAGTGTTACCTATATTTTGAAATTTTAGATAAAACTGCAAAATATAAAACAATGTTTTTTTCAATAATACTTATAAGGCGAAATAAGCTAGAGTGAGTACCTAATCGAAATTGAGATAGTAATAAAATATCTTAGTGCGTCAACAAGTCTGCAGGAAAATTCTAGTCGATTCTTCCTACTTAAATAAACAAGTGATCTTAATAACCTAAGTGATATTAAAGCAAGTAGATCGAAGGTAAACGACATTAATGAATGTCACTTGCACATTACTGGACTGGTTCCGTGTGACCTTGGCGGCATGAAAGGGCAACGTGCGATAATTTTGAATAATATACCGGATTTGTTAGCCCTAGAAATAGCGATCACATTTTTGTCCACGAATTCTTGTTTTGATTACTGATTGATTGCTGAGTTAGTTGCTTCTACTTTAAAGTCCCAAAACTATATATTTCTTCATAATAATACACACCTTATTTCACACTAACAAAATGAGTTCTATATATTAAATAATAGACGAGCTCGATTCGAGATTTCAACTGCTATACCTAGCGATTTTGCGTGGGAGTATGGACTCGCCTGAATGCGTGGAACATTGTTTCGGCTATATGTGCCTGAGAATTATTTACGGAATTGCTCCAGTCGTAGGCATCGACTGTTTGCGCGCCAACCATGTCGCACGGTGGCGCGTGCGCAGTCACCGCACCGCTCTGTGTCGCATGCATGAAGCACTTAACGCGCTCCTGGTTACTTACCCTGACTTTGATGTGTTTGCGGACAATCCGAAATCTCTTGTTAACCAAATTGAGTTATGTTTGTAGTACCACCACATAATTATGTAATTGGGTCTATCCCGTATTAGTATTATGTATATATAAAAATAAAAAAATAAATAAAAATATTAAATAATATAATATGTAAGTAATAGTCAACTTGCTGACTTTACTGTATAATTTCTCTCATTCTTCGTGTGTCAGCTAGAATTAAAAGAATGTAAAATTTTGCTTTTCTTGTATGAAAATCCATTTCTTTTATAACTGGCACACGGCGAATAGGAGAATACTTACATTAAATTTGACAGTGAGGTTTGCAAAATGACTATTACAGCTTTCAAACAATATCAAATACAAATAAAATCAGATTGAATTTAACAAATAAAAGTACTATTCAAAAGCTAGCTCGTTTGTATGGAAAAAAAGCTTTTTAAAAAAGCACAACTTCCTTCAAAAACCTTAAAAAAAATCTCTAAAAAAAGCAATGTTCAAATCGATTAATTCAAACACGTCTATTGAAGTCGGGTGGAGCTGGAAGTATTTTTTTTACAATATCGTTTATATTCTAAAAGCCCCACCCGACTTCAATAGACGTGTTTTGATTAATCGATTTAAACATTCTTCCTTTTTTAGAGCTGTTTTTGAAGGAGGTTGTGCTTTTTTAAAAAGCTTTTTTTATTTTAAACTTTTTTGTGGTAGGTATATAAATATAAGCGATGATTTCATAAAATAAAACGTTTTAATAATTCATATTTTTTTAATGGTACCTCTTGTAACTCAATTTCCACAGTACAGTCCAGTCAATCAAGTGGCTCAATTTTCTTTTGAGTAGTTATTAATATAAAGTTTATTCATTTGTTTCTTTAAGATAAGAACTGACATAATAAGCACTCAATGACTTTCTACGAAAACTATCACACACAACTCCCAAAGGTAATAGTAAGTAATGTTATTATTGGATGTCTGATAAATAATAACGGCGACACTGACGCTTAGTAAGTAGGGTAACCAAATTAACCTGATGTAATGTATTTTATTTTATAACTGCCATCTTTGGCACTGCTTTATGGCACCAGTTTCTTAGCTTCTCCGAAACGATGATCTCATTCTCACCACTGCCAAGTTTTCTGTCGCACTTTTTTGGTAAGTGGTCTGTCATTTTATAAATGCAAGTGCAGTTTTGGTATTTACAGTTAGTAGTGTAACAGCTCTGTAACAATTACTTTGAAAAATATAACTGCACAACTGTATTACTTACGGTTTCTTCGACACTACCTACTAGCAAAAATTTTGTTCATTATTTCTTAATTTATGAAATGATTCTCTTAACGGCGCAGTTGTACTTAACTATATGCGGAAAGATTTTTTTCCTATCCCTCGGGAACAGTACTTTTTTCTGGATGAAAGGTGTCCTTCCCCTGAGAACGTGTATGCAAAATTTCATGATGATCGGTTTAGTAGTTAATACGTGAAGGCGTAACAAACAAACAAACAAACGGACTTTCGCATTTATGATATTAGTAAGGATAAGTATACCTGAGAACGTGTATGCAAAATTTCATGATGATCGGTTTAGTAGTTAAGACGTGAAGGCGTAACAAACAAACAAACAAACGGACTTTCGCATTTATGATATTAGGATACCTGACAAATGTGTTCTGTAGATTTTCAAAATTTATTATCTTGATAAATCACGGCAAATACAAACATGTGGTAACCCTATTCTCTCGGTCCCGTAAGAATTTCATCGAGTTTTCCCACTCTCATTACTTGTTTTATTATATTTATTCTTATCTCCTAACTTATTGAAGTCGTCTGAAAGGAAATTGGGTTTCGGGAATATTATAACGTTAACGTCGTACACAAAAATCGAATAGTATCGAATAGAGGTCAATAATTTATAATGGTGTTTCTCGTGACAAAAACTATAAATTAGTGGTTCGCGTCATCATTCAAAGTCAAAGTCAAATAAGCTTTATTCAAATAAATTTGATGACCTCCGTGGCCGAGTGGTTTGCACGCCGGTTTTCAAGGTGTCGCCATCTCTGAGGTCCCGGGTTTGATCCCCGGCTGGGTCAATGTGTAGAAAATGAACTTTTCTATATTGACTCAGGTCTGGGTGTTTGTGATGCCACCGTTGTCTTTGATTTCCATAACACAAGTGCTTTAGCTACTTACTTTGGAATTGGAGCAATGTATGTGATGTTGTCAAATATTTATTTATTTATTTATTTAGTACTTTTGAATCGTCTATATTTTCCTACCCTACCCGTTCCAGACTTTTTTAGCTGACAAGAAAGAAGAACGGGCGCAAGAAACTTATCAGCTGTAACATCCATAAGTAACGATATTTACAAACTTGAATATATCGTTACCAGATAATTACAACATATGCAGGGTGACAGGATTATTGGTAACAACATAGACTTATTATATTACTTCAACAAAGTACTTGAAAATGAAATGAAAATGAAAAAATATTTATTTCATAAAAACAAGTGGGTACGGTTGATTCCTCCTTTTAAGTGTAAAAACACTTGTACCAAGAGAAAATCTCTCTTTCATAACAACATCAGTTTTTCGTGTTTTTAAAGAAATAAAACAAACAAAAAAATTGAATAACAAAAATATATTAACTCTTAAACTCTAAAATGTGAGTGTGTGTGTGTGTGCGTGTACTTATATTAGCAAGTTATGTGTTACATCATTTCCACGCATTTTGATCTTTAAGATAATCGTCAAATTTATAATAACCTTTACCCATGAGCGTTTTTAACGTAGCGGAGCGTCATTAACGTACTAACCAATACTAGATGATCAAACGAACTTCCAAGTGAAGTTCGATCACTATTATATGAATTCGCTTCATTCGAAGATATAATAGCAAAACAAGGAAATATTCAGGGATGTTCTTTGGAACGGGGGCGCAATTCTACTAATTCATTGGAGCTACATTTCACGATTTCAGTGTGATTGTGACATAAAGTTATCGCTACTAACTACAAGGAAATTGAAAACTGCCTTCTTATTGTCTAATTTTCAAAATCTATCGCAATCGCTTTCATTTAACAGATGGATGTGACACATCGCTGCATTTCTTTGGTAAGTTTTTATTCGTGCCAAAAAGAAGCATCAATGTATCACATCTGAAAGCGATTGCGATAGATTTTGAAATTAGACAACTAGCCCCCTGGTCCCAATATCGTTGTAAATATTATACTGTCTATTGTAAGTATATGCGGGAAGGTAGTTTTAACTTTCCCAAATAAACAAAACAATGTTTAGGTTATCTAGATAGTATGGTACTTCGAGCATCGCGGCTTCAGCGCGTCTTACTCTAAGCGTATGGTAGGACCAATTTTGTTTATCATTTTCGGCCTATGTTTCTTTGGTAAACATTTTTAGTATCATTGGTAGAACACTCCCTTAAAAAGATTAAAACAACTACAAAATGAATGTGTATAGACTTTGTAAAGTGCGCAAAACTAAATATATAATAGTTCTGACTTAAAAAATGCAAAAGGTAATATATGATGTTTTTGTAAATAAATTTTCTTTTAAAGTTAAGGTATCATGCACGAAGCACCTGTGGAAAGTTTTCATTTTACCGTTTTTAGAAGGGAGTATAAAAGGGTTTCTGATTAAAAACTCTTTAAAAGAAGCAAGTTTAGACGAGGTCCTCTTTACAGCTACCGGAGCATAATTTCTCGAATGAAAAAATAATGCAAAAGTCTTTTATATCTTGGAATTTACTTGGATGTCTCTCAAAACTTTGGCGTATTTTTCGAGGCAAGAGATTTTCATTATCATTAGCTAGCTTTTAGAGCATCAACAAACACGTCTAGTATTTTCCTTAAGAAAATAAAATAGTGGATAAAATTATGACATTTTGAAAATTGTTAGAAAAATTCACTATTTAAAATAGATTTTTAAATCTGAAGATTCAAATACAATGTCAATCAAGATAGGTTCGTAAATTCACCACAATTTCTAAAGCACTAGACTGTGTATGTTTATGTTAGTACTTACTGCCATAACACTAAACTCTGTGTAATTTTATATACTTTATGGATCTATAGGTCTCTAAGAAACTCATATTTTTTGTATGCAATACCAATGTAAGACTGTTTGTATCCTGAATAAAATAAAATAAAATAAACAAAAAAATGGCTTTTCATGAAACTGTTTTCCATCAAATATTTAAATCGTTTTTCCAGCGGTAAGCTTCAAAAATCTTTTGAAATAAACTGAGATTGCTTCCGGGTGCAGGTAATAATGGTCCAGCTAGTTTACAAAGAGTCGAAGTATGATTGTATAAATTTACCCCCGTCGGGACTGCGGATACAGTTCGGAACTCTTTCGATATCGGGGGTATAGTAGTTTATTAGTCCCTAGAACATTACCCACTGCTTTCTGGGGTTCGAAAATAGCAGAAATATTCTCGATAATATTATTTTTATCATATTTCATCTTTGATGATAAATGATTGAAAAGAGCGTCGCCAGTCCGGGCAAGTTAATATTAAGGAGGATGAGAAAACAAAAATATTAATTGTAGGTACAGTCAAGAGCAACCTAGTGAATTTATTCAAGTTTTGAGATAAAGGATTTATCGGAAAAGCAAGTCAATTGCACAGCCTTAGGACTTTGGTTACTTTGCAGTTGGCTACATTTTTTAACCTCTAGGGGGGGCGGCTGCCCCCCCCCCCCACACTTGGCGACGCCCCTGATGATTGATAAAAAGATGGATGGAGTACTAAATTAAAAAATAAATGTTAGACACCATCACATTGCTCCGATTCCAAAGAGCCCGCCCCAAGAATCTCCCCAGGAATTTTTACTGGCACTGTGTGCTAGCCTCCGCTGCATTAACCACCTTTGTGGTCTAGTGGTTCACCCACCCGTGTAAGACAGGGTCCAGGGCTCGATTCCTTGGGGTATTTGTACTTGGTTTGGTTGGTGGTAGGGCTTATTTCAAATCCGCTTGTCTAGCTACCACCATCTTACCTAAGTCTGACGCCATAACAACAATTTAATTTTTTTTGTGTTCCGGCAGTTAGAGGTAATATAGCATGTTCCTCAGTGATGAGGATTCCGGATGTAGTGCGCTTCCACCTTCGGCCTTATCGTCACTTAACATCAGGTGAGGTGAAGGCCAAGCACTATCCCGATCCCGTTGTGGATAAAAAAAGCCTCAAGAATTCGTCTAAACAAGAACTAGCCCACCACAAGAAGAAAACATACGATTCAAAGTACGATCAGGGACAAAAACGTGGCGCCCTCGCTCGACGATTGATTGCCACGTTCGCAACGGCCCCAATCGCAATAAATATTGAGCCAACATTATATCGTCGATCGGCTCCCTTGCATTGTTGACATCCAAACGCCATTGTTTCGGCTCACACTTGACCTAATCACGGCTCGATTGTCATCGACGAGGAAACCGTGCCCTTGGCTCCCTTGAACAGCTTAGGTCATGCCTTAATCGTCAATGCGACATTGTGAAGTAAAAGCTTACAGGCTTTAATAATCATAAAAGTTACTGCTGCGACGCAAGGTTCCTGACTTTTAATCGTCAGATATTTTTCTTTGTCGAGATCAAAGATTCCTTTTAAGTATAAATATTTTTTATTTATCAGATTGTTTTTTTTATTCAATTCCTTTGCCTATACAACGTTTTATTCGCACTTCACATAATTTTCTTTTACATTTTGACGACAAAGACATCGTCTGATTAGAAAAAAATGTTTCCCTATTTTAACTTCGTAATATTCATTCGAAAATATATAGTACAAAAGCACGTTTCCAATATACCTATATAAAACATACACTTCTTACACGTTTTGAGTTTGATTTCATAATATTCGATACAATTAAAAACAAATAGATGACAATGGAAACAGTAAAGTTTTTCGTGCTTCGAAGAGATACAGCTTGCACATTACCAATTATCTCACAAACTCTTTAATATCAATATTTGCGGAATAGCTTCGGTTTGATGTTTCTAGCGTAGCTTATTCACCAGTACCCTATCTCCAACTCTACAACCTATTTATCTACAAAGAAGCATAAATCAAGTTAAAAAGCCCGTAGCCCAAATAAATACGCATGGTCAGTTCCATTACCATATAACGACATGTCATCATGATACACAGCCACAAATGCGTTGAAATCATCACTAGTTGTCACGAGTCTGCGTGGCCGTCAGCGTTTGGCAGGAGCGCAAATTAGTATGACTAATTTCAGTCAATTGACCTTATATTGTTCCCGATCTGAATAGCCAGGATATGCTTAATTGCCACCGCAGTATACCTGCGTAGACGTTATTAATTATACTACAACTGACTAATTAGTTCGCGCGTGTCTATATAACGCGTGTTATTAATGGTTTTGCGTCGAAAAGAAGCGGTTTGATGATTCATAACGTTGTCGCTGAATGTGGTGAAATATTGTGTCTATTTGACACAATATTCAATCCGTCCAGCTTAAAAATACGAATTATAGTTTTTTACCCGACTGCGGGTTATGTATTTCGCGCGTATCTTGTAAGTATGTATGTTTGTATGTAATATTCTTTATTACCTCATATCTCTCAAACGGCTGAACGGATTTCTATGATTAAGATATCGTTAGATTGGTCTTTTCAGCCCAAGTGTTCTTAAGAAGGTGACGTTATAAAAAAACCAATGTAATATGGGTGTCAAATTAAAGGGCTTATTATAAGGATTTCAAAAAGGTATATCATGACCGTAAAATATAATAACTAAAAAGAGATAAATAAAAAAATAAATTAAAAAAATTAAAAAACCCGCCTGCATAAAAAGACAAGTCGACTGAAAAGATGGAAACAAGATTAAATAAATATTAAAGGCAACATGTCATAATAACATGCAGTCGGAGGCATATAATTCAATTATTCATAATGTCACTTTCTTTATGCATGCCTCCGACTGCATGTTATTATGACATGTTGCCTTTAATATTTATTTAATCTTGTTTCCATCTTTTCAGTCGACTTGTCTTTTTATGCAGGCGGGTTTTTTAATTTTTTTAATTTATTTTTTTACGTGGCAATATTAAATGTAGTGCCTGTGTCTATGTATGAAACACTCAAAAGTTTTTGAACAAACTCAAATAGAAATCCAAAAGCTCTACCACACAAATTTCTGATGAAGGTTCGATAGACAAAGCTTTTTAAAGTGAACAAGTCAAAGGTCCGTTCAAAAGCTTATTAGGATCTACAAGAGGTTAAGTACTAGTTGGACTTAAATCGAGTCCATTGGCGATACGATAAAGCCCTCTGATCCAATAAGACGGGAACTTGTGAGGTCCGAATACTTTCGTGGAGAGGATTAATAACAGTCTTATGTTACAAGTCCTTTTACTAGTTGGCTCATTTATTTTATTTCCACGCTCGATTTCGTGTTTCGAATGTCATAGACCCTTAAAGGGCCATTTACACGGAGTTCTGGTAAATTCATATGCGAATGAATATTACAATCTTTTAGATAAATTGTTCAATTCATTGTGTAAAATGTCATGGTCTATAATTCCTATTCGAGGGAAAAGAGCTTTTATAATATTATTATTTACCTAGGCACTTACTCAATGTCAATAGAATTTGGATTTTTATTCTGCTTATGTCACAATAACAAATCCGCACTGAAGTAAAAAGGAAACTGTAATATACCAACAGACAGCCGAGCAAATATCTTTTATGTGCCTTCTTCAGTACAATGTTGTTGGTTGTATCGACCGAGCAATCTTTACATTCCCAAATGAACTCGGTCAGCTTAGTTGAGAAAAATAGCTTTATTTTTGAGAGGAAATTTTCCAATGAACCGGGAAATCGTATCGTTATCTTCACTTTTCATTGGATTAAACCAAGATTAGACATTGATTTTCATTTCTCTTAAAAGCTAGACTTGACTTAATGAAATATTTTTTGGCATTGATAACTACACTTTTTATTAACAACAATTAGGATCTGAATTAGGTTCTTTTGCAGAAATTAGGTTTTAATAACCCCGGTTTTAATTAAATCCTATCTATATAGTTTGACTGATAAACTTGACTTTACTGAGAAAAAGATAAATAAATCCTGCATTCCTGCATATATTTTTCAATTAAGAAAATTTATTTGCATATATTATTATCATCACTGACTAGTATGTTTTGTCCACTGCCAGATTCAGATTCATTTATTTGCTTTAAAAGTGGTACAAAGGTTAATATATATTATAGGTATCTTACAATTTAGTCTTTGAAGACATACAAATATTGAAAAAAAAAGGTACAAATATACGGTTTCTGACTTGTTGTATACTCTATCATGTTCTAAGTTAAGAAATGTTAAACTCTTTATTAGCCGCCCCGTTCCAAAGCGTGCCTGCTGTTTCGATTTTCAACTTAACCGTATCGAGTTAGGAAGTGAAGTTAGCCAGTAGTTGTGCAGTTCCCTTGTTCTCTGCTCCCTTGTTTATAATTCCGTGGGAGTAGACGTTTTCTCATGTGTGTACTGGCCTTTCCAACTTTCATTTGTCTGGTTCAATCGGCTGAACTTCGCTTGTTAGCTTTCCTTTATAGTTGTTTCCTTTGGTCAGCTAATTAGTATCTTTTGGGTAGATTCTGAAATATCTGCAATTTATGTGACATATAAATCTTTGTTCGATTGTACTTAAGTACAGTATTTATATAGGGACTCAAAATGCTTTTTGATCATCTGCTATTAATAAATATTAGTATGTTGTATGATTGCTAACGACAGTATGAATTTTTTTAGGTATAAATTGCTAGATGCTAAGGTATACGACGGCAGTAAAAAGATAGATTCGGTTATACAAACTGTATTTGGATAACAAAATACTTATTCGACTTTAAAAGTAGCTTTTTGTAGAGGCGAATTTATCACATTTCTAAATTGCTATCCATCTGTTCCATCTGTGTTTTTTTCATTAGGCGCGGAATTAACTAATGACTCGAATGTTCCTAATTGGTATCAGCAAATTGAATAAATTGAATGCTTTGTTGTGCTGAAAAGCATTTTTTATTAAGCAACCGGATAAAACATGTTATCGTTTAGGTAGATAATTACGAACATTGTTAAAAGGGAAAAAGAGTAATTTGTGCGTTGCCTTCACAGAGGATTTTATGAAAACTTAAAATACTTCTAGATAAAAACAAATCGTGGAAAAAAGGAGATTTTATTTCGAGAATTATTATGTTACTCATATGGCAATATATATCTCATATAAAAAAAAATGGCGAAGCTTCTGACATTCAAAAGTTCATGTAATATTAGCATAAATCTGATTTTGGGTTTCTTCATATACATTTTGCAGAAATTTTAAAACTGTTCAATGCAACTTGTTTGATTAGTAAAGAGGTTTCTATATTTGGTTTGGAAATCAAATAACTCTTAGTGCTTTATTAGAAAATTTCCAACGACACTACCATAAGATTGAGAAATAAGGATTTTTTACAAAGCTTAATGAAAAAACAGCATAATTGCGTTCTATTAAAACTGTTTAGTGCGCTTTCAAGGCAACCTCTAGACTGGCAGCTTCTGCTGGTGTGTTGTTTAGAGCAAAAGCCGTTAATTCTCGGTTATTCCCGGGAGAGCCCTTTACACCACGAGGGTCGTTAGCTGCACGGCACACCACCTGATTTTTTTAATTTGAAAAGCTGTCGCTGCCTTTTGTGTGTGACGATGACGTCAAGTTTCTAGCTGTAGTTTTACGTAAAAGTTTTGTTGCATGTCGAGGGTTTTTGAGGAAAACATTTTGTGTTTAGTAAGCTTTCTGTTTTTTTGTTACATCATAGCTTGAGTTTAAGTTAATTGTATGAAACATTACTTGCTGTTCTGATAAAGAATTTATCAAAATTTACTGCTAATTTATCAATACTTAATGTTTTTTTAGGTATTATGGAAGCAACATTTTTGATTTTCCTTTCTCATTTACTCGGTACTGTCTATGTATAGGTATGTACCATATTTTAAAATTAAAACTACAATATAGAAGGAAATAACTTGATTTTAAACCCTTTTCAATACTGATTCTGTTGTTTTAGTTTAAGCAATTTTGCATGTCTGTGGCGAAAGAAAAAAAATCCTTTCATTACCACCTCATACGAGTTGCTAAAGTTTTCAATCCTAACTACCAAATTGCTCCATAAATATAATACCTCGTAACAGTTCTGAAAGAACTTGGCTGTTGTAAAGTTGTTTTAGTTTAAATTACAGCACATGCGCGTCATTCTGCACCGTATTCAGCCTCCATCTGAGGCGTACTAATTATGATTTAAGAGCTTCCATTAAGTAGGGTAGTTAAAGAAACTTTTCATGCATAATGCCTTAAACATTCGTCATTAGTGAGCGAGCCTGACTTAGAGTAAGAGGGTTGTAATGTAAGGCTTTACAACGTACTTATTCGTATAAAAAGCAAGATGACGCGCATTATGAGGCATTTGTCAAACTTGCTAAATGAAAGTTGCTCATGTAGCTCAGGATGTTGAGTGAGAAATGTTGCTTTTGAATACTTCACAACAAACTTATCAATGCTCCTTGGTTGATATTCCGGCTTCGTTCAGACGACCACACACTCTCCGCGCGGGGCCCAATCGCTAGCGCTAATTTTCAACGATAAAACCAAAGCTAAATCGTTTACAAAATTGTTGAAAGTCTAGAGAGCTTAGTATGTAAATGTTGGACAATTTAAATGAGAATTCTAAAGCTTAACCAAAGATTTTTAGGTTTTGGTTTTAACGTTCAGAATTAGCGCGATTGGGTTCCACCCCACAGCCCGCCGACTAGCCAGTGCGCGACAAACACGCGGCCAGCGAACTAAAATCTATGAAAGTGTAATTGCAAACAAATATTGCTTAAAAAATGGCACCACGGGGCCGCAAAAGTACAACCCGCTCAGCTTTAGTCGGGCCCGTTTTTTAAAATTTGGAAATCGGTTCAGTACTTTTCAAGGAATCTTGAAATAGGCACGAAAATTTACGATTTTGTGTGAATTACCTCGATGATTATATATATATATGGTCGTATTACTTTTTTGTTTATGAGCTGAATAAGATAATTCTTTTTTTGTTAGAAGAGGGATATCTTAAGTGTAGTTCTGCAACCGACTTAAAAAAAGGAGGTTCTCAGAATGTCCAAACCAAATAGCCAATTCTCAGTAATTTGGATTTAATAGTAAATTACAGGCGAATGCGGGAAGTACTAAGATTTAACTATTTTTTATAAGAATGAAAAAGTATAAAAACATTAAAACATATACAGCGTGAAATTACAAGCAACTTTTACCTTGGGGGCAGTTCTCTTGCTCGCAAAAAAAATCAGCTGTTCCATACAAAAGTGCAGTAGGTACTGTACCTACTTGACCTTAATGTATGGAACAGCTGATATTTTTTTTCGCGATTTCAGAGTTGGCCCCATAGTAATAGTTGTTCAGTTTGATGGTCCCTAATCCACCATATTCGGCTTTATAAGGCTATTACCAAACACCCTGTATATTTTTTTTATTTCGTTCTCTATTAGTAAGAAACCTGCTCCTCAATTATTTTTCTCCTATTGATTCAGTTGTATCAAGGTTGGTTGTATTGAAAGTTTTGCACAAGCAATCGCAGCTTACATTTACTTCACTTGGAAGTAAGTTAAGAGCACTTTTCCACGTTTCACAACGAATAAACATTGCAAAAGGAATAAAAAGAAAAACGAAGTGCACGAGTGTCTCGTACGTGATCGATTTACTCGAACGTTGGAGCGTTCCGTAGGCTTTAGAAAACTTAGGTATTCTAGAATTCGTGTGACCTAGGCGCGCTTCCGTCGCACCAGGTTATTTCCTGTCACTACATCGGAAATAAAGGTGGGAATCGATTGGAAACGAATGGGATTTCCAGCTGATAAAATGGTTGATCATGAATAAGGTTTCGTATCTCGCTGTGATGTGAGATTGGTTTGCTATATTGAATGGTGAACTGTAAACCTTTATGCATTTGCAGATATATTTTATGCGGTCCACGTGATGATTTTGAAGTTTCACTTTAGACTCTTGATCTTACTGATCTACAAAGAGAACCTCCTCCTTTTTTGAAGTCGGTTAAAAATTGGTGGACCGTGTGATATTTTATGTCTACGAGTAGGACTAAGAGCAATACAACATTGTACTACATCAGCTCGTCCGTGACAGCCTTTAGGATTCCCTTTTCATCCAGATCCCTTAAAAAGTGTTCTAATATTGATAGGATGAGGGTCGCGGCTCACCCGAATGTCAACGTCCGCGGCGTGTTGGTACCTACCTACCTACCATATATTCTGAATGAGGTAGTAAGATAAATACACATTAAGGATGAAATGTGTTCCCTGCTCTTTAAAATCTCTACTAAACAAGTTTCTACTAAGGCGTTGTCATCTTACGAGCAAACGATGCGTTTTCGGCGACACACACATTTCTTTAGAGTGTCCTAACTGGTCATCGCACGACAGTCTATATAGAAATGTTTAATCGTGCGATGAGAACGCATCGTTTGCTCGTACGATCGAAGCCAATTAGGACGAAGCTTGTGACGTAAGAATGGAAGTTGTGTGGAAATAGTAGATTGTTATACAAGACGCTAAAATGACCCATTGCAAAATAGAAACCGAGTTACAATGGGTTTTAGCGTCGTGTGTTACACTCTACTTTTCACTACGATTGCGAGAAAATAAAATACAATATGAAATAGTTTATACCTACTTCCGTAAACGAATCCACTCGTTTTTCTATCCTCCACTTCATAAACTTTTTGTACAGTATTTAAATAAATGATTTGTGCTTGATGGCAAAAGATTAAAATTATTTCTTTCCTACTAGTCACACAATTCAATCAGTTCGTAATTATAGAAAAATTCTAAAGATTTGGCGCCATGGTACATTTGTTTAATTTCTGCTGTAGCAGCTGCAACACAATCACGCACACAGAGTATAAATAAGTCTATGATTTCTTCTTCTTATTTTTGTTATGGCAATCTACTCCTCTTCAGGGAGTGATTTTTGCCAGTGTCAAGTGTAATGATTTCACCGAAAAGATGCTTCTAGTTCCATTTTCAAAAATAAGAATGAGAAACAGTATTAAGTCGAGCGAGTCTTTATTCGTAATTATGAATAAAGACTTTTTCGTTTTAGTAGGATCATTGGTAATAGACAAACATTAAAAAAGAAAAAACTTTATCCCCTAGGGGTTATTATGCTATTTTATCTCAGCTCTTGTACGATACAATGACGGACTTTTTGAGCAAGAGGAGTGAAAAGGCTATTTGCAGTTGAAGTTGGTTTGAGTTCAGATTTGTACTGAAAAATGTATGCAAAGGTATATAGTCCGCTATTCTCGCATCGCTCAGTTCCGTCGCTCATCTCTGATAGAAAGTAGATCCATTTAGTAACGCTACCCGTCCTTATACAGCTAAGCTTCCTCACATTACTTAGGTCATAGTAATGCTCACAGGTTGGTGGCCAAATGCTTACCCAATCTATTATAAAAAGTCCCCTAAGAAACTGTTCTAATATTGATGGGACGAGGGTCGCAGCTCACCGGAATGTCAGAGGACCCCTCACAAGCACAATACTATCATTTTGTAATTACACCAAATTCTGAGACCCGGAAAATCCGTGGCGAAGATTAATGTCAGCGTAAATGGGTTAGGGTCTTTTATCGCATTTTGTTTGGACGTAGTTGGAAATATTTACAGGTTTTTCTGCCAATTTTTTAAATTGGATTTGTTTCAAATATTTTTCATGGTTATCTATCTTTGCTCGCGACTTTATAATTATCAACATTTCTCTTATTTTTACATCTGCTACTAAAGTACTTAGTACTATAAGTAGCACTTTGTCATATTTAGTAAGTTTCATCTTACATTTTGTTTCATCCAGCATCAAAAGACGATAAACAGAATGTCAGTCGGCCATTATAGTCGTTACACACTTCTGAGAACTATTTACTCAGAAGAGTTAAGAGCTAATTAGATCATCCTGAATGTCGGACCCGATATGACGTCACTCCTAAATTCAGAGCAGTGTAATTGCATTCAGGAAGCTAGGATCCGATTTAGGATCCTAGTTAGGATAGAAATTGTCTCCGACATAACGGATGCTAAATCGGAAGCACTTAGGACAGTGTAATCGCATTCAGGACGCTCGGCTCCGACACAGTAGTACCACAGCATAAATAGTACAGTCAGTCAACGCCTTTTATGTTGGCGAAAAAATATCCGCCGCGCCGTTCGTCTAGATAGACAGTTGGCGCAACGACTAAAAGTATATAAGGGTTGTCACTCTGTGATTTGCTTTTTTTTGACCTACATCAATATAAAAAACAAAAAAACCTGCCTCTGAAAAGCAAGAAATAATATATAAATCATTAGCTACGCATTATCATTTTTATAATAAAACACGTCTATTAAAGTCGGGTGGGGCTGGAGTACCTACAACTTTCTTTTTTATTCTAAAAGCCCCACCCGACTTCAATAGACGTGTTTTATTATAACAATGATATGATAATGCGTATCTAATGATTTATATATTATTTCTTGCTTTTTAGAGGCAGGTTTTATGAAGTCGGTTTTTTTGTTTTTTAAACATTTTTATTTTTTTTTATTTTTAGTATAAGTACCTTCCGTATTAGGTAGTGTAGGTATATTATTTAGGTAGTAAAATCGGCTCAGCCAAACGTGAGATAATCGCGAAGAAACGTACATACATATACAAACTGAATACCTCCTTTTTTTGAAGTCTGTTAAAAATACTACACAAAGGTATCCCTCTCCCAACAAAAACAATCATCTAATTCGGTTCATAAATAACAAAGTCGTCAAGGTATTTGATGTAAAGTCATAGTATATTCGGGATTACTTGAAAACTACTGACCCGATTTGAAAAAAAAATAATTGGAACCATCTCGCAAGAAAACTCAATCGAACAACAAAATAATCATCAAAATCGGTCCATAAATGTCGAAGATACGCGCGAATAACGATAAAAAAAGTATACAATCGAATTGAGAACCTCCTCCTTTTGATGAAGTCGGTTAAAAACTAGTTCAGATTAGCGTTGAAAATGACACGTACCTACCTAGCTACCTACATATACCTCCTATTTACCTAGCTTTGTATTTTTACAGCTACAAGAACATTCGTTTAACTACTGTATGATCGTAAAGCTGTGATATCGGATACGACATTCAGGACGGTCTAATTGGCGCCTGAATTTCTCGTCCTAAATCGGACACTAAATTCCGGGTCCGACATTCAGGATGGTGTAATAAGCGCTTTATTGCATTCTCTGAAGTTATGGTCTTAGTGCACACAACCTGACGTATCAGCGATATTATTTCAGTAAAAGTGGAGAATGCTTAATAACTAGGTATCTATTAAAAACTGCAAATTTTTCTTAGTTGAAATCCTATTCAATCTGAAAAAAAGTAGATGAATTTTAAAATATTTAATGTCCGTAAGGTACTTATATTAATTTAGCTATTTATATTCTAGAAGCTCATTAGTGCAGTACATTGCTATCACATTCAATATGGGATTTTAAAATTGAATATGTTCGGAAGGTACAGTACGAGTAATCCGTTGATCCCGGCTGTAGATCAGAGGCGTAGTGAGGCCTGAATAAGTTGTAAAATGTGTCTTTTAACGAATTTTAACTTAAAATTTGTATGATAGACTTTAACGCTATCACAATAAGTTCTACATTTAAAATCTTAACGCAAACGCGATAAGTAATAACGTTTGAACATTTTACAACTTACTCTCAATCAAAGCACTTAGTTATCTATTCTGTGTCTCAAGCCTCAGCTTGGTGTGTTGTAGACTTACGGCCGTACTCAGAGACGTCAATTAAGTTTAATGTTTCATTTAAATTGTTGCTATCTCTTTCTTTTCCATAGTGATAGTATAAGACGACACGATACTTAATGAAGCATTAAACTTAATTGACGTATCTGAGTACGGCAGTTAGTCCTTTCTTTGATGGTGTTCAGGACCCGGCTCTACCGCCTAACCCTTAACTATAGCGATAGCGATAACAATGTACTGTCCGTCCTTGTCATATCATAACACAATGATAAGGACGGACAGTGCATTGACGTCATAAACTTTAGCAATTTGAATGCAATTTGAGTTAGGCGGTAGACCTACTAGCCGGGTTGAGTTGGGATGGGATGTTTTGGCATATTTTTAAGCATGTCCTGAAGTTCATGAAACCTCAAATTATTAGGTACTTGATAAACCCTGTGTATACACACAGCTTTAGAACAAGCCGTTACTTTACACTGTGGCGAGATGAAAGATCAGCGCAGTCGCTGTTTGATATATGATACGAAGAGATATGTCCCCGGTATAAATAGATGGGAGTACGTTGAACTGTGGGGTTGCCATTTTAATTGAGGTTAATTATACTTAAATTTACTTTTCTAGATTATAAAATAAATATTGAATTAGTCTTTTAAATCTTCAATACGAAGCTTAAACTTTAACCTACCTTTCAAAATATGAGCTTATAAACACTTTGTGAGATTCTGGAATCTACCCTTAATAATAGGTAATGTACTTATATTTTTGTTTTTCTCTAAAGAATTACCTACTTATTTCAACTAAATTATCTTGGAAGACTTTTTCTATAAAAATAGGGGTCACTGATGAAGCTCACAATAATCTGGTAAACGAATTAAACCATTTGAAATTAGTGGCTGAACTATAGCGGTTAAAGTAACGAAATTTCGAATATGACAGTATTCACACCAGCATTCCATATTTGTTGATATCCGAATCCCATATGGAATAACAGGGCCATAAACTTGTATAGACGGCCAACCGAATGTTGAATAAATGCAATCACCCAAAAATAACTCTTACCGGAACATCATAAAGTCCGTTTCGACAGAACGTCACGCTCGATTTGGAATCCGGTCGCTTAGTATCGTAAACGTGGCACCAAAATATTGCCCTAAGAATGTGTCTCTAAATTCGCAAGGTGAAACTTTACGAGGGGAAGATTTTTCATTACGAGAAAAGAGGGAACACCTCCCTTCCCTGTTTCATTCTTCCATTCTTCACGGTTCTAATATTGTTTCTTTACGAAACAAATGTTTGTATGGATCGCGCGTGATATTGGCGCAATTTAGGCATTATTTGAACCCTTGGATATAATATACAGTATTAGGGCCCTTTTTATTGCTTTTTGTTATTAATGGCATATGAGATGAATTAGTAACGCGGCGTTAGCTAAATGGAAATCGATTTTTGGATATTAAATTTAATGTTTCCTCGTATGTTCCCCATATCATATATTATGTCCCTTATATTTTAGAAACGTAGGCAAATAAGTATTGCACAGGAAACTAAATGCTCACCAGCCAAGCTAACTGTGTTTTGGTGACTAAAAGAAGAAATATTTTACTGTTGTTGTGGTAAAGCCCTTTGCCATCCTAGAAGTAGGCTAGGATCATGTACATAAAGACAACTCTATAGCGCGTGCCCCGTATTTATAAATCGCCTTCGACCTAGAAGAAGGCTAGTAGGATCATGTACATAAAGACAACTCTATAGCCCGTATTTATAATACTCTCAACGTTGACTGACACAAACACAAAAAATGACAACCAAGTGGGGGAGGCTAAAAATGCTGGCATTTAATTATACTAATACATATAATATTTAATATTTATGATACCTACATTTACTCTGCATCTTTTTGCCTTCTTTGCATCTTTTAATTTTGTTTACATTGGACGTTATTCTTCTTTTTTTGAAATACAAACTGCAATTTATTTTCGTGCTCGGCCCGACTAAATACTGTGCGAGTTGTCATTTTGATGCCTCGTGGTGTCATCTTTTTAGCAATATCTGTTTGCAATTTTTTACACTTCCGTAGATTTTAGTTCTCTAATTTTAGGTGAGCAAATATTTTCTTCGTTAGAACACAATATACTTCAGTGAGAGGAGACCGAGAAATGTCAGACGGACATCTTCGTGTGATATTCCGTTGGCAAGAGGCCGTTCCGCTGTCCCGGATTAGGTACGCCTCCAATTACTGCACAGCCGCTGGCTAAGCGAATTCCACCCGGTGACGGTGACATAAATCACATCGAATTAGCACGGAAATCATTCGACCGAAAAACATTTTTTTTAATGTGATGACGTGGGTTCGGTGGGATGGCCTGTAATTAAAAGATTAGCTGGATTTAAGCGAATGTGAGGTTATGAGTTATTTGTCACATGAAATGTAGATTAAAAGTCTAAAATGAAACTAACTCTAATTACAGATTCTTCGTATACTTTTTACGTGATTGTGTAAGAGAACTATTAGTTATTAGTATTATTGACAAAGCGAGCGAAGTATCTCTGCTTCAGCTTGGACAAAAATGCTTTCGTATGTCTTTCCCGCGCCGTCCCTCTGTCCGGCTGTCCGTTTGTTCCCCTCTACAGGTTTAATTTCTCAACAGATTCTCCTGTTTGGTGAGCAGGTTCTTTATTATTATACATATAGAATTCTTTTGTCGATTATGTTTTTTATTTTTTTTCAAAATGGCGGAGATTTATGGAGTAAACATATTTCAGCCATTTCGAAGAAAATATCAAAAATGTCACAAACACGAGCCACTAGTTTATCTGTGGTGTGAACTGAAGTAACTGGGAAGGTTGCAATAGAACTAGCGACTCTGTTTCTTTGTTTTATCTATTTAATTTGATGTCTAGCAATAATATCTGATTTCGTCCAATGACAATCAAGCAAAATTTAATACAAAACCGTTATCAAACAATTATGAGTTCCGCACTAATACGGCGTATTTCATAAAACTAATACTGCGCTGAAATATTAAAGCGAGAAGATTTAAGGCGAGGCCAGTTCACGAAATTTACTCTTTCACTATGTCTTTAAAATAAGGTTGAATATTGCATAACTTTAATTGACGCTTCGCCAGAAATTTGACGAATTTTAGTACATTTTTATTGATTTCTGAAATACTGGATCATTTATTAAAAATTTACTCGGTTATTGTGTTAGATCGATAAAAAAGCTATCCTTTTTGCATAAAAAATCATATCACTGTCGTTGAAAATTACGAAATCTGACGATTTGAATTTTTTTTTTATAAGTTTTTATGGTGTTATTCAGGATTTTTTTTACAGAGTTACCATGCCATTTTTCAATATTCTGTTCGGTTACTATGCTTCTTTGTTTCTTTTTCAGTCTACAGTAATTTTTGTGAAGTAGAATTTTACATCAGTTCTTCACATTGGAAGTTCAAAAATCAGACTTTTCATCAGATCGTGAACTGGCCTCGCCTTAAGGACTTGTCAGACCGCTTCATAAAATATAAAGCTTAAATACCTACTCGCTGTATAAAAATCATCCAATTTTCTCAGTGCATCGACTAGCTCTTAGTTCACCATCGCGATATTGTGGACCGCACAACTTTTCAATAACATCGCGAGGAAAATTTTCAATTATTAACTTTAACTTCAAATCTGGAGAGCTGAATAGTTCCGTGGAAATCTATTAACCGAGCTTAATTACCCGATTGAGCGGTTGCGGCACGATCAGAGGCCGTACTCTACGCTTTTATATCAACATCAAAGTGATGTTGTGTTGTGATAGAGACAAAGCTATACATCGCGTATAGCACCATCTCAATCACAACATCGATTGAGCGACATGAGTAGAAATGTGGGTTCAGAAAAGTTTTATATAAGTCACGTAAGTCCTGACTTCCTGATCAATAATTTTGCTTTTCCTAAGGCACGTAAATGCTGATCTCATTTTGATCGCGACCTTCAATTTTGACAATGCACTGACGCACAGCCTGGGGGTCAAGTCTGCTAGTGTTTTCGTCAAAATCGTAGTTCAATGGTGTTTGAATGGTAATGCTTTTTGACACAGTTCTTGTTTCTTAAACCCAAAACCGAAACACATTGTGTTTCTTAAACCCAAAACGGAAACATATTGTGTCTCGATTTTGGGTTTTAGAAACGAGAACAGTGTCAAAAAGCATAACCATTCAAAGACTATTGAACCACAATTTTGACGAAAACATTAGCAGACTTGATTCCCTGTTAACGTGTTGCATGATTTTTGTAATATAATTTAGTGTTCAATAAGACATCGGTGACACCACTCATCTCTCTGTAAGTAGTATAATTTGACTTTTTATTGACACTCACCTTGCATTGACATTTTACATTATTTAAATGACATTTTTCTTCTACATTTAATTGACATTTGCATCTTAATTAGTAGTTTATAATTTAAGTGACATTTGCATTAACAAAGACGTTTATAAATACAACTTTTAAATTAAACTTGAAGTTAGTAAGTCAAAAGTAACCACAATAAACGTGGTCGATGGAAAGAGCTGGGAAGCATTTTGACCCTGTACCATAAGAATATCCTGCACTTGCTTTCACTTTAGCCTACTAAAACCACGTGGGTTGTGGCTACCCCGTGATCTGTGGTTGATTCTTGACCCGATTGTTTCCGATTGCTGACAGCCAAACCAACTGATTTCTGATAACCTCAAGTCCAGAGTTCCGGCTATATCGAGCTTTCAGACTTTCCTTCTTTAACAGTCTACATTTCCAGATAAAAGAATTTAAGTTAAGTCACAGAATACTTAATAGGTAGTAGTAAAGTAAACACAACTGGTTTGCTTCTGCAGAACAGTACCTACTGCAAAACGGTCCGGAAAAACATGGATTATAGAACTAGTTATCTTTGTATCTGTGATGATGATGATGATGCCTAGGCATTGTACAGTACCGGAAAATCATGGATTATAGAACTAGTTATCTTCGCATCGTATACAATGCCTAGGCATCGTATACAATGCCTGCATTTCATACATTGCCGGTAACATATTAATTTATTGAACAGCTACATAAAAACCTGTATAGTTTCACCTTTGAATCATGTTGCGTAAAAAATATTATCCGTATTTATATAAGGTACCCTGCCTACTAAAGGGGAAGTGGTGATTAATTGTTTACTAAGTCCCCTCTCGCACCTTCGTATGTACTTATCTCTGATTAAAGTCTTTTGAGTCTCTAGGTGAGATTGATTTCCCCATGGAACGCCACACCCTTATCACTAAAGCAAATATGCACTGTTCAATGTTCATTGCTTGTATTGTAAGAGGAGCGCTTAACATGAGTTGAGTTTGAGTGACATGTTGCGCGTCAAAAGTTACCTAGTGAATACTAAGGCTGCCACCGACAGGTGCCTAGATAAGTACAACCAAGAATCTTATTCTATTACACAAAGATTCTTGAGTACCTACAACCCCTGAACGCCGAACCGGCCCTTTGAGGCACAGCACAGATATCGCGCGTTTTCTCATGGAAATCGGTTACTCGTGTATGGGGAACTTTATTTCATTGACAAGCCTGGTAAATGGTAAATTCATAAATAATACACTTTTAACAGAATGATAAAACATAGCCTGATTGCGACATTATCGGGTTTTTCGTGAAAAAACGGCATATTTTTTTTTGGGTGTGGTGGTTCTCTTTTTTTTCCGTATACGGCCGGCCTTGACGGGCGCAGAGCCTAAATGATATTATCCAAGTAAATCGAACTGCGCGCTAGGCGTCTCGATACATCCAGGCGACTGCCATAAGAATAAAATGGAACTGCCTAGAATGTATCGTAGACGCGAGGCTTACAACCAAAGACTACGAGATCAAGGCGACTCTCCTAGCGACTCACCTTCCAGTACGGTCACCGTATATATATATATCCTAGAAAGTAACCTGGATATATATAAGCACTAATCTAGGCAGCAGTGTCGGTGCGTTCGCAGCCTTAGGGTAACCTTCACCTAGTTCTGTCAATTCAGTGTGGACTGTGAACGTTCGTGTCCTAATTCAACGTGAACATTCCGAGTTGCAGGAAAAATATATAAATCCTCTAGAGGGAGCATCCATTTCATGTTTTTAAAATGGATTTTTTCAAACTTTATTTAGCTTTCAGCTCGCCCGTGCAGTTTTCCGCGTAAACGAGTACTATAAATAAGACAATATTCGATATATATACGCAAACGAACTCCTTTTAATTCGTAGAAGATTCGTACCCTTTTGAATTAAACTTTTACGGATACAATTTACTTATCCTTTATTTTTTTGAAACCCTAACAGCCTAGGTACCTAACTACTAAAAAGTCACCTCAAAGCTCTGATTCCATTGAACGCACATTATTAGTAAAAGTATGGGCCTATTAGCCTGATATAAATAATTAAATAAAAATAAAATGTAGTAACCACGATTTCACATAAAATATTTTTAATAAACATACACTTTTTTGTATATGAAACACGTTCCTAATTTCGAAACCGCTTTATTTCACTTCGTGGTTATTCCAAGTGGCTTTATCGTATTCTTTGAATTATCCGCATAGTTTAGTTGTAAAATAGTTTAATTTTATCGTTAATCAAAACATTATTTACGCGTTCCTAGTTAAGAGCAGATGCGGCACTCTGTTAAGTAAACACAGTAAAGAGATTATTTCAAAAACTATATCTAAATAAACACACGCATGCGCTTTTGTAACGACAAATGTTTAGATTTAAACTATGTTAGTTAAACAGTCTTGCTGTCTTGTTTATTTCGTTAATGTGGCCATTTGTATCGATGCTGTGTGTTTTGGGTTAAATTGCTAGAACTAATTTTGGCTCTAAATTGGCTAAATTAAAGCCCCAATGTTTAAATTTGTTAACCTTTATTGCCGTTACGTTCTAAAGAGATACAAAAGTTTAACATTGAATAAAAGCTTTATTACAGGAAGATCTAAATATTCACCACCTACGTTTTCAATAGTGGATGAAATACGAAGCACTTTGAATATTTCTTTTATGTAGAATTTTGCTTGTATGCGAATTGCGAACCAAATTCATCGAGCAAATGAACCTGTGAATTTGTTCGAACTCCAATTCATTCTTTGTCTATTTGTTTAGTTCCAAATTTCATCGTGCATTTTTTACATGGAAAATAGCGTTTTCGGAAATATAGTTGTTATAATGGACACGAATTTTCAGGAATTCAGATCATTAAATGTACCTAGTACAATGAGTTCGAATTTTTTCGTCCTCTGTATTGTCTTGTTTCTCTATTGGTAAGTAGTAGCATTTCGTTACATCGAAAAACTTCCTGATGTAGAGGAACCTTTTGTTTAGCTGTCAAAAATGTATTCTGATGAAGACACAATTTTTCTCGAGTCCGCCATACTACACTGAGAAAAATGCCCATCATAAATGACGTGAATTCAGATTAAAATAAGATGGATTCACTTAAAGCACGGAGTATACTGATATCACCAAAAAGTACGATGATACTACTGTTGCTGATGATAACGGTATTTAAGATGACATGTCACCATACCTTTGGTAGGACGAGCATACAATATTTTTTATATTGTATGCTCGTCCTACCATAAGTAGTAGGAACGAGCATACAATATTTTATATTGTATGCTCGTTCCTACTACTTATGGTTACTTTCATTGTACATCGAGTTATATCCTATTATTTTTCCTACTATTTCTCGATGACATCCTCTTATGTCAAAAAATATAATATTCTTTCATTATATCTCAAGTTATGTCCTATTATTTATCGTACTATTTTTCGATGACTTCCTCTTAACCCCAGTTACGTCCCAAAAACTATATTATACCTTCATTATATCTCAAGTTATGTCCTATTATTTATCGTACTATTTTTCGATGACTTCCTCTTAACCCCAGTTACGTCCCAAAAACTATATTATACCTTCATTATATCTCAAGTTATGTCCTATTATTTATCGTACTATTTTTCGATGACTTCCTCTTAACCGCAGTTACGTCCCAAAAACTATATTATACCTTCATTATATCTCAAGTTCTGTCCTATTATTTTTCGTACTATTTTTCGATGACTTCCTCATATCTCCAGTTAGGTCCTAATATTTTTCATACTATTTAGAAATTATTTCCTCATATATTCGGTTGTTTTCTACTATTTATCGGTGACTTCCTAAAATCCTTAGTGAAGTCCTACTAATTAAAATTACGTTTCTCGTATTTCGGGTTAAATCCTACTATTTAGCAACGATTTCCTCATATCTCCGGTTATATCCTATTACTTTACGTGCCATTTATTATTACATCCTCTTACTTTGGGTTATCCTAGTACAATCGCCATCAGATATAAAGGTGAACAAATACTTCTGAACAGTTCGAAATATCAATTAGTTCCATACATTTTACCAATATTATCTAAAAATGCATTACTTCATTAATAGAGCAGATGTTTGTCAATAATTCCTAAATACACAACTATTTGGTTTTTGTGTGTTGTGTATAGAAATTATTGACATGCATCTGCTCAGATATTAAAGAAGTAATGAATGTTCGTATATTATTGGTAACTTGTAGTGTATGGAACTTTTTGACATTTTAATCTGTTCAGAAGTATTTGGTCACCTTTTTTGCTACAATATATCTGAAGGCGACTGTACCTACTTCTTTCTTACCTCATACATTAATAAAATACTTTTAAAAATAAGAGTAATATAAAAAGTACTTAATACTAGGATAACCCGTATAAATGTTTTAAATTTAATAATGATAATGACAACCTAAAAAAATTTGAAGCACATAAAAATATAGAAAAAGTAATAGGTACCTTGGCAATATGAATAAAAACCGTAAACAGGGAAGAGACGTGTTTAAAAAAAACAGAAATAGAAATCAAGGGTAATTAATTATATTTATTTTTGAAAGTAACCTTAATTATTAGTACCTAACCATAATTATTACAATATTTAATTTGCTACTTTTATACAGTGGCGGAAGTTTATTTTCATACAAACGAGGTATCTTTGAAGCCTTGGTTCTCCGCCAAGAATTGACCTAGCTATGATCTGATGATGGCCATCTGGAGAGTGAATGGAGGAGATTCAGATCGCTATACACACCCAACTGATCTGATCAACGTCCTAGATAGATATCAGATCAGAGTTTTCATTTTCTGGATTTCCATACAATTTTATGTTAATTTGGCGGATTTTATAAACATATCCTTATATCTTTTAGAATGCTGATCAAATCAGTTGGGTGTGTATAGCGATCTGAATCTCCTCCATTCACTCCCTTGATGGCCATCATCAGATCACAGCTAGGTCAATCCTGGCGGAGAACGAAGGCTTCAAAGTTACCTCGTTTATATGAAAATCGATTGGTGCCTTTAATTATGTGACCGTCACTGTATAAGTAATTATTATTAACAAATGTATTGTACAATAGAAAAAGACATCAAAAATAATGCATTCGCAAATAGAGCACTTATTAGTACTTAATTATAGCACAGGCTTACGGTGTACTAAGTCAAAAAGGACTCGATGAACACATTATGGTGAACAACTTTTACTTTGGTCACAAAATAACTGTGAAATTGAAAAAAAAACAGTTATAAAATGTCATTCACATCTCGACGAAATGTATTTAAGAGCAACAGTTTTTTAGATTTCAGAGTTTACCTGATAGTAAAAGTTATTCAAATGGATAAATACAATGCCCCCTTTCGGCTTAATACACCATGCTTATAATCCCGTACAAATATCGGCATATAACTTGGCAAAACAAAGATGAGACAAAAGATGCGCAGCAGCTACAAACACTAAACTCGGCGCATTTTTTGTCTTATCTTTGTCTTGCCAAGTTATGTGCCGGTATCTGTACCTTATGCTTATTTACAGTAGTTGTTAGTCAAAAATAATTTACATATTTAAAAATAAACACATATTTGGCATTTCACAACTGATAGTACATTACTTACCTAGGGCGGCAAAACATGGCGATAAGTATGCGATCTGAGGCTTTCTTAGTTACCGCCCGTGGTAAGTACAAAATTTTATGTCACCCCCTGACCAGGAAGTGGGATTTTCCGTACCTACGCGTAGCGTGCGGAAATTGCTACTTTATGGTCAGGTGTTGCATAAAATATATTTTGGTAACATGTACGACGTCGAGCACAAGGCGCGTCTTTAAAATTTTATCTTATTCTCATCGAGTCACACTGAATTGTGTCACACTGCTGTGACTGGTTGAGAAAAAAGATCGCTTAAATACCTATTTGACAATGTCACAACTAATAGTACATTACCTACCTAGGGCGGTAAAACATGGCGATAAGTATGCGATCTGAGGCTTTCCTTATTACCGCCCGCGGTAAGTACACAATTTTATAACATATGAAATAATTAAAATTACTAAAAAAAAACGATTCGTCACTAGATCATATTCTCGGACGGGAATCGAACCCGTTACCTTTGGATAACCGGTCCAATGCTGATTATGACCGAGAATATGGTATACCTGGTGGCGTGTCGATTTTTTTCTAGTACATTTTAATTAATGAATTATTTAATATTATTCAACGTGTTAATAAATGAACCCAAAATGGGAAAACCGTTTCTTCGGACCATCAAACTGAACAAGTTAAATTTGTTCAGTTTGATGGTCCGAAGAAACAGTGTTCCCATTTTGGGTTCTTTCATTATCATGTTGTATATAAAAAAATAGCATTGTAAATGCAAAAATAAAAAAACCAAAATTTTATGTCACCACGGCATAAAATATATTTTGGTAACATGTACGACGTCGAGCACAAGGCGCGTCTTTAAAATTATCTCTATAAGAGAGATAAGTACAAAAATATCAATCTTAAGGGTAGTTAACACGCAAACCTACTCTGCTATACTTATACTGTGTGGACTTTAGTCGTTGAAAAGCCTAAAATAGATTAATACTCTTCGACACTTAAGAACAATCTTTCCATAAAATATATCATGATTCGCTGTCAATGACTTAAGAACCACTCAGCATTCAATTAACCACCCACAGTATTTTACGTGTCAACGCCAGAATACTTGTATTGCAACCGTCAACATATTGCAGAAATATCAATTAGTCAAGGTGCCACCTACTTGTAATATAAAACGTATTACCTCGCATTGGAGTGAGCGTGTTCGGACACGGCGCAACGGTATTTTGGCATGAAAAGCACTGATACACATTACCACGTTTAACTTCGTAAGCATTATAATGAGAATTAAATTCAATAGTTTCAAACATACAGCAACGGAAATAAACGTCATCAGTATCTGTCAGTAAAATTGCATCTATTTTGCCAAAAGTTGGTAAGAATTCTTCATCATCTATATCTACAGTAACAATAGAATTCGGATGCCATCTAACACCAGCTATTGTAGCAGAAGTAACTGAATATTTTAGTATAACGCCAGTGCCAAGAGAAAACTCGACAATGTCTCTTGGATTTAATACAGATTTTTTTCCTAGTATTTTTGATGTAGGAATTGTCTTTTTCACAAACAAGTCATTAAGCATAAGTTGACATTTAATTGCTAGAGTCTTGCAAACATTGACTCGATTACAAGAAGCTCTAGCAGCTAATTTAGATACCCTGTGCTTGGCTTCAAAACGCATAGCCCACAAGTTACGCACGGGGCCGAACTTCAATAGCATGGTAGGGTAATGAGTCAAAAAATGAAACTTTGGCGGTAAAGGTGATTTTGTGAGTTCGATGTACAAATTATTAAAATCTGCTATTAAAACCCTGAGTTGAACATTGGTATCACTGAATACCCTATGACTAAGTAGCCTGTCGGTGATTTGCCGCAAGAGAATGTATAATTTCCAAACTTTATTTTCAGAAGGAATGTAATACCCGGCTATTAGACTGAAGTATCTAACAAGGGTAAGCATTTCTGACGCTGAAGTTTTCAATTTTACTTTTGAACCTTGGAAAACTAAACAATTACTTGGTTTTGAATCGTTGTCTGGCCCGTAATCAAATGAAATTAATCTTTGTTGTAATATTGAGCTTTTTAAAAGAGATTCGGATAGAAAGTGGTTTATGACAAAGGTCATTACATATCGAGCTGCACCTTCCAACACATCATGCATTGGATCTACTGCTACATTTTTAAACATATTAAATCCAGTCAACTTAAGCCAACAGCATGATTCTTTGATGCCCGTGTTAAATGTATCGTTTTCTTGCAACTGAGCATAGTATGAAGTCATATTTCTAAGTAAGTCACTATTTTCATATAGAGCAGTTTGCAAACCTTTCTTGTCAATGTTACAGATTCTGCAACACTTGTTAGCTGAAAAACTTTCAGTAAACCCGAGGATAGAATTCAAGCCTAAATTATCACCAGTTAGAGCAACCACCTTAAATTTTACGGTCCCTTTAAAAAAAAATTCATCTATAAAAATTCCAGTGTTTTGCAAGTAATTCAATTCCTCAATAACAGGGTCAAAAATAGCTTTGTTTCCATATTTAGTTTTATCAGCAGAATGACAAAGAGCTAACAGCAAAATGTTATTCAACAATGAAAATAAATGTGGTGGGAGTGCTGGCAGGGAAACATAAACACCACCAAGCTTATGCACTCCAGCATGGCTCCCCAAAGGATTCCCAATTTCGAAATCATCGTAGTATACTATTAATGGCATAATAATATCAGATGCTTGCGGTGTACACATTTCCAGCCAAACAGATCCCTGCATTACATTTTCTAGACATCTTGGCATCATCGAATTTTCTTCACGGACTTGTAAGTTACCCCTTAGATGGTTCAAATAATCCATTACATCTTTCCAAATAGTCTCAATAGAAAAAAAGTTCTTTAAAACCTGGCGAAAAGGAATTACTTGCATTGTACGTTGCTTGGTGTGTAATGTTAAAGTATTACTCCTTTGTGAAGTGTCAGGACAGTAGCCAACTGTCACTTCTTGTGGTGCTATAAAAGAACCTAATGATGCAAATTTTTGGAATCTTAAATATTCAGAACGAAACGGAAAAAAAGTGCCCTTAATAGCTGTGCTTAACTTATGAAGCCGTTCATTGAGTTCAGTTCCAGATATGCTTTCGTTGTCAGCTAACACAGAGTCGAATACAGATATCAAAGGCGGCGTGATATTGTCAAGTAGGGTTTGCAAATTACTAACTATAGCTTGTACTGTTGATCGAGATACAGATGAATTTATATAAAGGGCTGATATAAACTTCAAAACTTCTTTATGAATAATACTATCAGTATTTTCAGGGACTTCAGGTTGACTATCAGCATCAATATTTATGTGTTCTGTTGCTACTTCGGTAATCGCTGTTTGACGCTCGGTAACTACGCAAGCGCCACTTGAAGTAGATGGCAAACAAGGAGTGTTTATTTTATTTAAATGTTTTATATTAATGTGTTCTCTAAATTTCCTGACATCCGTGAAATACCGATAGCATGCGTCTTCACCACATTTGAAAACTCCAGTAATATCAATCTTTACACATTCTTTCCTTATATGAGTAATGAGGGCAGAAAACTTAGGGAAAGTTTTTTTACAATTGTAACACTTCATCTTTACTTAAATTGTGACACCGATAGTGACTAATGTCTCCTTCACAGATTGTGACATACGATCATACGATGTTTTGACTTGGTAAAAACCAATTTGGATAATAAGCCAAATCGAATAGCTTTCAGTGGGATACTTAGCCGCAGTAGCATGAAATATTTTAAAAGTCACATCGACAGCCTCAGGCAGTTTTGGAAACTTGTAAAAAGTGTTGTCACAAACTGTAAAGGCGGCATCTGTCTCGGGGCACCAAATAATAAATGGTTGCAGGGTAATACCGAGATTTTGAAGCTTTTGACGACGCTCCTCGATCGCCACTTGCACATCAGCTTCTGTGTCAACAATGGTTACAAATCCGTTCAATATTTCTGCTCGTGATGCTTGCCAATCTTTTCTGGACCGACGGGCAGGAGGTATGTTGAATAAACAACCGAGGAGTAATATGGCAGCAATGAATTTAGTCTCCGGTTTTGTATCTGGAAAAAAATATATGCTTCACTACATAGTATAAAACAAAATGGTTCCTACCAAGGTGACTGATCAACCGTCCGGCTTTGTTGGCGTCCCTCCTTCTAAATAGTAGAATAAAACAAAGTCGCTACCCGCTGTCTGTCCCTAAGTATGCTTATAGATCTTTAAAACTATACGCAATAGCGAAATCCATTGCGTAGTTTTAAAGATCTATAAGCAGTTTAATTGAATAGATAAGAGTAATTCAAGAAGAAGGTTTATATGTATAATACATGGTGTCAAATACCACACTACCTACACCGAAGCGAGGGCGGATCGCTAGTATTGTATATATATAACACTACACATTATTATTAACTGAGTAAATAGGGAAAGGTAATGATATTGTTATGAAACAAGATATTAGATAATTAATGGTAGTAAATTTTTAACAGATCGTAATTTTTTTGTCAAACAAGTAATTTCCTTACCGTCACAAATTGCTAGTGTGTCCGTTATTTTTGTGCGAAGAAACTTGTCCTTTGTGGTGTTCAGCTTTTGTCGGGCAGCTTTTAAAATGGTGTCAGATGAAGCTTCGAAGGCATAGAGACCGCCAGATTTATCAGGGAATAGTGCTTCGTAGTCATACGTCAGAAGCTGCCACCCGTCACTTGACTTTAGGATAGGATACTTATTAAAGTACTCCTGTAATGTTCCTTCCTCGTAGTATAAGTAACGGAGGCGGGCTCGCACTGTCTGGCGCCAGAGGTCACTGACCTCCTGCCACGGACCTGCTGAAGAACTCGACAGCTGATCTAACGCTGATCCTACGACCTCCACGTCACCTACACAGAAAAATTAAAGAGATTAATAAATTTATAACATATATGATATTTTTATAAATTTTAACTAGAACTTGAGCTAATATTGCGCTGGCACTTATTACAGTAGTTTTGGAATAACTAGTAATTTTGCCTTGAAATGTGGGTCAGAATCCTCGGCTTACATGCACTGCACATGGCCAGTTTATTTTTACTAATTTTGTCCTGGATAATTTAGTTCAATCTGAAAGAAAATAGTCTAAAAAGGGAATTACCTTCTGTAAGTTTGGTTAGGTCGATACCAGGGTGTGACGGGCTGTCCACGCGGTCTAAACTAGACTTGGATCTGGAACGGGACTTGGGCTTTTCTATAAGGCCTAACGTAACTAAGTGTTGCCGTCGAGCCCTTCTGGCAGTGACCAACCAGCCGGAGGTGTTGCGCTTAGCCTGGTAAGCGTCAGCAGGGAGATATGGTGCGTAGTATAGGGGTGGTGACTCCTCATCAAATAATCTGCCGATGTCATAGGACAGAGCAAGCAACTGGGAATCTGTCAAAAGTATAGGATTTTCGGCTGTTATCAGCTTCTCCATAAGCAACCTGCATAGACGCCCACGTACGTCTGGAGGTAATGCACCAGTTTTATTTCCAATTTCTATTATTTGTCTTCCCTCGACTGATGAGTTCAGTATGGTCCTTGCCTGAAACAAGAATATTATAGCATTACATAATACTAAATATCTCATAAAGTAAAAAAATATTTCAAGCTCTTAAAAAATAAATTTTAGCATTCTTTCATCAACTAGAAAAGAACTACTAATCTTCAAACGGCCGAAAGAAAACTCAAATAAAAAAACTGTATCAAAATTGTTGGAATATATGTCTGGGACACGATGCGCAAATAATACTTATAACATCCCTCTCTTTGTTATGGCGTTAGAAATATTCAATCCCACTTCCTCATCAATAAATAAGTACCTACCTACCTAGTATTTATATAGATTGGCAATAACTTACTAAGTTCTCAGTGGATTCTTTGGTTACAATTTCACCCACTGATGAGTCCAGTGGTATGACCAGTACATCACCATCATCCTAAAACACACCAAATATATGAGATGTTATATTTATAAACACAGTGTCATAATGATCATAACAAAATAATGATGATTGTTTTTCTATTATTAAAGATAGTATAATTATTAGAAGCTCTGACAATTAATATGTAATAATAATTAATATGTAGTTTTGACTATAAGAAAATAATTGTATAATTATTGTCACCACCACGGTTGCATCTGAAAACCAGCGCCACTGTTTCAGGCAGCGGCACAAGCTGAGATGTTACCGTTTCAGCAAAAAATGTGTAAATTGATGTTATTTTATATTTTTTGTAACTGTTTTGCTGAATAAACATTTTTCTATTTCTATTTAAAAACCGGCTAGGTGCGAGCTGAACCTCTATTGTTCTAAAACCTACACTTTTCTAAATATGCATAAATTTCCAACTTACTTGTTCGGTACAAGCTGCTGTTTGCGGTGTCGTCAGGGGCTCCAAGTTATAATCTGAGAATTCACACCCCAGGACTTCATCCAAAATTGATGTACTACATGTGTCCTATAAATTTTACAAGAACATAATGAGATTTTAGTATTTTGACTGCAACTTATCAGGTACCTAGGTACTTTTGAGTTTGAAAACAAGACTGATGTAAAGTTAGGATTTTAAATTATAATGTAATTTACAGCATTTACATAAAGTAGGTTGATTGACAACCATTGATTTCTATAGAATGCATTGGATGAGGCACACATGTCCTGCAGCAGATTTTTATGGGCTGTAATGATAATGATGAGGTAGGTAGGTAGGTATTTGTACTAAATGTATAGCTTACACTTGATATTTGAGCACAACTGCAATTTTGTAAAACTATCTTCGAATGAATTTAATTAGGTTACATACTTACCTACTACCTAGCTAATTTAATAAGATACTATCATAAAATTATACCTATCTTTATAAAATCATAGTGCTATCATAGTATGTATTTATTTAATTAAAAATTTCTTGAATAAAAATTGAGATTTTTTTCAGATAAATTTATGTAGGTAAGTAGGCTTAGTTGAATTAAATTTAGAGAAAACGAACCATTTGTTTGGATTGATCACTTTTCAACATCGCCAGACATGATTCAAATCTAAGTCTATCCCCTATTTGAGGGAATATGTTAGTGATGTCTTCTTTCGTTAGCAATTGCATGGTTGCAATGTCTATTTTCTCATCTAGAATAGAAAAATGTATTTATTCAAAGATAGTACTTGTGTGGTGTGAATCTGCCCGTTGATTACCTACGTAAGCCTGTTGCTAACCGAACCTGACTCACCGACCCAATTCTCGATTGAAATCGATAGAAAGCGCAGTTGCATTGCTGTTTCAACTTTTAGTTAAGATAGTTGTTACATTGGTTCTTACTAAAGCAGCAATGAATCTGCGATTTCTGTCAGAGTTGATTGCAACAAAGTTACATAATCACCCCCCGGGGGCGCCGGCGCCGGCCGGCTGATGAAGGAACTGATTTTTCCTATGAAGTTGGTCAAAATCACAATACCTAACCTACCTCATTTGAAATACAACTGATTTCAAACAGCATTCCATTTTGTATTATTCCACTTGTGTAGGTATTCTAAAGACAGGTTGAAAGGTATTGTGACTTAGCAAGCACAGCACACAAATAGGTTATACCTACCTTATTCGACGATTATTTTGATATATAAAACATTACCAATCAACAATAAAAGAATAAAAGATTTATCTGATAAATATGGATTTTTCAACATACCATGATGTTAGCCGACCGAATCGCAGCACTCAAAAGAAAGGAAATGGTTGATAAAGAACGAATCCTTTGAGAACCCTTTGATTGAATGCTGCAGTTTTTTTTATTTAAAGCTTTGGCTACTTGGCTATCTGCTTAAAGGCGGCTACTCACGGTTCAATTTCTTTTCCAACTTGCTGACCCAATCTGCGAAGTGTTGACAGATTGAATCAATCCCCGTCAATTGGTAATGCGCTGGAACCAGGGGGCTTACCATCAGCAAATAAGAAACCGTTCAGTTCAAAAGCAGGCCTTAAACAGGGGCCTTACTATGAGCTCTTATAGCAGGCCTTATAATAAACTGCTTACTTTTTCGTACTATGACCTCAATGGTTAGTATGAAAGCAGGCATTAAGCTGTCCTGTTTAAGGCCTGCTTTTGAACTGAACGGTTTCTTATTTGCTGAGGGTAAGCCTCCAGGACTGCTTAAGGCCTACTTTCATACTAACCGTTGAGGTCATAGTACGAAAAAGTAAGGCTGTTCAATATAAGCCCTGCTATAAGAGCTTATAGTAAGGCCCCAGGGGGCTTATTAATCAGCAAAATAAGAAACCGTTCAGTTCAAAAGCAGGCCTTAAACAGGACTGCTTAAGGCCTGCTTTCATACTAACCTTTGAGGTCAAAGTACGAAAAAGTAAGGCAGTTCAATATAAGCCCTGCTATAAGAGCTCATAGTAAGGCCCCTTGTCACATTAACATCCACGTTGACGTGATCCGCAACTAAAAATGTCAAGCAACAAGAAAATTCTAATAGGTAATCAAATGAATATATTAATTATTGAAATATTATTTTCAATAAGATAATCTAGATATATAAAAAATTTACAATTGTTTTTCGTTTTTGAGGTTAAAATCATGGCCGCCAGGCGCATTATCAATTGACGGGGATTATAGTCGAGTTGAGGGCGCAACGCAACGTGAGTAGAGCACAGCCAACCGGGACTTCAACAAATTGTGTCTGCCTGCCTAGCATGGCCGATTTATATCGCATGATATAGCGTTTTATCACGTTTAACTGTCAAAAAGACAAAGGAGTTTGACAGTTGAGTGTCGATAAAATGCTATATCACGCGATATAAATCGGTCATGCTAGGCAGGCAGGTACCATCAGCAAATAAGAAACCGTTCAGTTCAAAAGCAGGTCTTAAACAGGACTGCTTAAGGCCTGCTTTCATACTAACCTTTGAGGTCATAGTACGAAAAAGTAAGGCAGTTCAATATAAGTCCTGCTATAAGAGCTCATAGTAAGGCCCCTGCCTGCCTAGCATGTCCGATTTATATCGCGTGAAATAGCATTTTATCGACACTCAACTGTCAAACTTAAGTATGAACAAACACAAGTGCCTAGGTACCTAGGAATAAAATAATTGGCGCAACGTGTGCGCAGCGCACGCACAACATAGGCGGCCATTACTATTTCCCGCAAATTGGTAATACGATGGAACCTTGTCACATTAATATCCACGTTGACGTCATAGGTAATTAAATAAATTAATTATTGAAATATTATTTTCAATAAAATAGGGTTTAGGTATATAAAAAAAATACCATTGTTTTTCGTTTTTGAGGTTAAAAATGTGGCCGCCAGGTCCTTTACCAATTCGCGGTACACGCTCATGCGAGGGTCATGCAATTCCATCAGTCGTGAATTACGTTTGACTATTGGTGACTGATGGAAAAAAGAAATCAACCTCATGCAACTATCGTCATTGCAATTAGAGTGGCCACACACAGACGGAATTTCGTTTTGGAATTCCGTACACACATGATTCCGAACGCACACACATGCGGGATTTTTCCGTACGGAATTTTCATACATTATCGATGTTCCGTTCGGAATTCCGAATCGGGATTCCGTCGTGTGTGTGGCCGGGCTTACACGGTAGGTTATTTCTTATTTGACTGTCACGTGCGTGACTGATGGAATTTCTTAATGCTTGCATGAGCGTGTATATAATGGCCGCCATAGGCTTCGAAACTTACCTTCAAAACGTTGTATATATTGAACTAGATTCCATTTCTTCATCAGGTCATGAGTTGCTTTATCCATAAGTATAACTTTTCTTGCACTCACTTTAAAAAAATAGTCAAAATATAAATAAATTTTCTGTATCTGAAACTCTCCTTGTGACTCCTACGACTGCGACTGACTCAATGGACAGAATAAACGAAACGAACGACAAGTCGATGAGTAATGAACGGCGAATTTACGTGCTGTCATCGTATTTTTGTAGGAATCATACAAAAATTGATGCAAGCTCTTAAATAAGTTTCTGTAATCGTATTTTTGTAGGATTCCTACAAAAATACGATGACAATTTTGATGCCAATTCCTTATATTTTAAGTGAAGGTAATCTCAAAATAAAAGGAACTGGCACATAATTTTATCATACTACTATAAGGGGACGTCATCGTATTCTAGAGATGCTTCTTCTCAAATACCATGACATCTTTTTATGGAAGGTGGCACTTTCATTGTGATTTAGAATTATAATCTTATTTATAGATTATCATACATATTTATAGTACAGTGGGCTATTTTCTATTACATAGTGTTATAATATTAAGAAGATAATATTATTTTTGATGAGCAATTTTTACGATATAATATTTTGGCCAAAACTCTTAAATAAGTTTCTGTAATCGTATTTTTGTAGGATTCATTTTAAATTTTGATGCCAATTCCTTATATTTTAAGTGAAGGTAATCTCAAAATAAAAGGAACTGGCACATAATTTTATCATACTACTATAAGGGGACGTCATCGTATTCTAGAGATGCTTCTTCTCAAATACTATGACATCTTTTTATGGAAGGTGGCACTTTCATTGTGATTTAGAATTATAATCTTATTTATAGATTATCATACATATTTATAGGACAGTGGGCTATTTTCTATTACATAGTGTTATAATATTAAGAAGATAATATTATTTTTGATGACCAATTTTTACGATGATAAGTGTCATAATATTGCCTTATTTAACCATATAATTCGACTACATCATAACACGTTTCAAGATAGCGTAATATAAACCTATTATTTCCTTATTTTAGGACAACGCACTTAATTTAAACGTACGCCACGATATTTTAAGATTACCCCAAAATGACATTTTTCTCAGTGTATGTCTGTGTCGAAATCGCTTATAAGGATACTTCGATATTGAACTGACATTTCCATTGTTAATCATGATATCGGTCTCATTATTACATTATTATAATAACATTATCGAATTCGGCATCCTCCCACGCTAAGCCGCAGTGTTATTCACAATGTCATCCATAAAGTGAATGCTTTTATAGGTATTGCGGTCGCCTAGTTATCGATACCAAAAGAGGGATTATAGAAGACTGTTGCTATAGAGATTCATTTAGAGCACATTGAATTGAACAAGTATAATTGGGAATTTATGGGAAGTTTCAGTAGAAACGCCTGCAAATAATTATTCTAAAATAACACGTTAAAAAAAAATAAGCAGTAGATCTACTTCTCTAACGCGTTATTTAAGTTAGCATTTTAAGAAAAATAAAACGCTGGGTCATAAAAAAAATCTCGAGAGTTTTTTTCTAAAATCTATTACTGTTTTTAGCTTTGTTTCCGAAGCTCTTGCTCCATTTTGAAATGCCGCAACAAAACTTGAAAATATGAAATACGTTGTAAGTCTGCTTTATTTCAAAACCATGCTTTCAACGGCACAAAAGCAGTTTCTTAAAAGATTTATAGAGGATTACACGACGAAGAAGTGAACAGCCCACTCTCGTTATAAGATCCACATAGAGATCTTCAGCTTAAACGCTGATCGGGAGCGCTTATAGCATTTTTCAAAACAAAGAGGTGAATTCTATTTAGCTTAATATTTAGAATGATGATGATGATGATGACAATGATGGCGATGATAGTAATTAGAATGGTGATGATGATCATAATAATTATGATTATTCTGAAGGTGCAAGCGTTTCTTTCTGAACTCCAAACATGAAAGCGATAGAATCAAGTAAATAAACCAGAATACTTAAAATAAGCCCTATCACCATTTGCAAATTAGTACCTCATTCTTAGAATGGCGCATAATCTGGGTACCTATAAAATATAGAATATATATAATATAGACTTATAAATAAATAATTAAAAAAAAATGAATTATTTGATCTGTCTGCAGCTGCAGGTTAGTTAATTTTTTTAACTAAACAAAGTATCTAGTTATTATAAGTATGTTCTTTATGTTCTGTTTCTATGTCGTAAAGTCATATTTTATCCAAAGTTTGTTCCAGTTGTTTGCAAGCGTTACAGCAAAATTTACATTTTAACTTAGTACAAACAACAACTTGAATTGCCATAAAAATTATAAATTCAAATTAACAGTTTGCTTACAATTTTCTTGAGAAAGGTTTTTAACGATCTTTGATGAACTTCAGCAGTCAATTATAAAGTAAATAAAACATTCGAAGAACGCGAACCGAAGCGAAATTTTCATGTTTATTATAAAACTAAATCCCTCCAATTCCAAGGACTATTAAACCCAAAATACCTAAATACCTAACAAAATACAATGCTGAAAACTCTCGCAAACATCTTGATAAATTATTTTTCTAGGCATCTTGTTTAGTACTAGATGGTTATATTTTAATAAAGATAGTAAATTAAGATGAGATTATATTACAAGAAAAATAGATAGGTAATTGAAATGAGATTTTATATAGACCAAAAGTTTAAATAGAAGCACAGATTAAAGCTACCCACGAGACACATGAACATGATGTTCATGTGAAGGTGTGAAATATTTTACGCGTCAAAAACGAGATACCTACCTTATAAACGAGATAGTAAGAAATTTTAATGTGAGCAGAGCACCTGTAAATTTGATGCGGTTTCACATCGGTACTTTGCGGTACATAAATTACAAAGATTTGGCGCGTGATGGGTAATTTGGTTCAACCTGAAAAATTCTAATTGCTGATGTTGGAAACTGATCTTCATATGGGTGATATTATTTGATGTTCTAGCTAGCGTTATGTAATAGTGCTTTGTTTTGTTTAACGCAAGTAATTACTTTTCAATACAGTTGCTCGAAAATGTAAGTTTACGATGACAGTCGAGCGTGCGGAAAATTGATTTTACCGCACGCCGTGCGTTTTTTTTACGGAGTAGTACAGCGTGCGGAAAGTTGATTTTACCGCACGCCGGCGCCGTGCGTTTTTGTTTACGATCTTTTTTTAATTTCTACTAGCTTCCGCCCGCGACTTCGTCCGCGTGGACAGTAGAAAAATATTGCAACCAGTTTAAAATGACCCCATAGGCGTATGAAAGCTAGTACTACGGAGAGTTCAAGCTGTTTCCCTGGTTCCACCCACCTGAATTTGATGAAATAAGCTTAGATTTTAAGTTGGACCTCAATCTACTTAATTGTGAAAAATCCATCAAAATTCGTTTAGCGGTTTTTGCGTAATTCGCGCACAAATATTTAGAATTTACAGTTCTATTATTATTATAGATTACAATTTCAGCAGTACCTATAATGTTTTCTTGCAAATGTATTGAAAAACGTAGTATGGCACACGGCTGTTAAGGTTTTTTAAAACTCCTTACCAACCTTGTATCATAAACTACTATTACTTTCCTGTAACTAATGCTGTCATGACCATGACACTGTTAATCTGTAAAGTAGCTGTTATAAAATCTAGATAATTATTGTTTTAAAACACTTTATAATTTATGCATTCAAGGCTTTAGCTGTAAAATTTTCTAACCTTAAAAATCCTTTGTACTCTATACTTAGTTACGAATTCTTGGAAAACCCTAATTACGTAGTACGTACTAATTGCTATTCTCATCCGGCACTTACATTGTTGCACATCCTGTGTCACTGGTTGTCTGTGTGATGGCTAGATAGCAGCCCATAATATAATTATACATTACCTAACTATGGACGTAGCGTAGACGTATCGTAATATCTTATTGAATTTTTAGATTTTAGCATTTACAATGCTATTTCTAGCGACTCGGTAGCATAATTGGTTAGTGCATTGGGCCGGAATCCTAAGGGTGCGGGTGCGGTTCGAGTCCCGTCTGAGCTGCTACGGGTGAGTCGATTTTTTCTAGTATTTTTTCAATTATATTAAGTAATAATATATAAAAATATCATTGTGAATGCTAAAATCTAAAAATTCAATGTTATATAGCTGTTTCATCTTAATCGGTTGTCTGGTATCTGTAAAGATGTTGCATTCGAATGTTGAAGGTAATTCTTCACATTGATGAAATAACGCTGGCTTACAGCGAAAACGTAAAAAGTACCTACTAGAAAATTGCGCCACACTAGCGACTCTGTAGCATAATTGGTTAGTGCATTGGGCCGGAATCCTAAGGGTGCGGGTTTGAGTCCCGTCTGAGCTGCTACGAGTGAGTCGATTTTTTCTAGTATTTTTACAAATTGCAATCTTGTCAAAGATGTGGCTACTAAAGCTGATCTATGATACTAACATTTATTTTTAATAGAATTAATATCAATAGCAATCAACATTATTGTAATCTGTGGTATAATAATGAACCCCGGAGCAATAAAGCGAAATGTCCAATCTGAGAAAAAGTTACGTATTCAAACCAAGAAAATAGATTAAACTCAATAATAAGAAAGAAGAAATCGTTTCACTAGAGGGGATTGAAATTTTCACCGACGATGGTGGATTCACTTTAATAGGTGTTAGTAACGTTATAAGATAAAGTTTAAAACTGGAAATTGAGATTCGCTTTAAACTAAGAGGCTATATGGGAATAGTGTGAAACATAAGATCATTCTCCTTTTTTAGAAGTCCTTAAAATGTAAGGGTGAGATCACGTTTATCAGCATTAACTATATAGCTGGATGATATTAAAAGTGGAATAAAATTTAATATTTTTATTAGTCTACTTAAAGAAATTGGCGAAAATATTGATACTTTTTAGAAGTGGATTCCTTGAATTTCTATTCATTCGCCTATTAGTTACTATTCGATCCATTTCTCTAAGTGGAATACATCGATGATATTGGACATACTTATACGCATCGTGACGTGGGCCAAAGGATGCTAGGTGCTGGCTCTCGTGGTATTGAAAAAGAGGGTCATTTAAACTTCTCCATTTATTGCTATACGTTAATGCGCTCAACGCGCCATACATAACACGTTATACCTATTGCACTTTAATGCATATTAACCGTATCTACAGGCTTCAGAATGTTAATCATAGTGCCTCTCTGGAGAAGCCGAAGGAGTCTCGAGATGATTTAAAATTTATTTAACATCAATCTGAAAACTTGGTTACATGCCAAGACTTGCTGCCGAGGCGGCGGAAATTTCAACCAATTTCATTGGAAAACATTGCATGATTTACAAAGAAAATTTTACGATCGGCATAGGTAGGTACCATGAATATTCTTCTTTCTTAGTACAAAGATGGTGTCGTATTGCACAATCAAGAGCGCTGCCGACATTAAATTATGTACAAAGACGTCTGTCGAGGTAGCAAATACAAAGCAAATGTAGATGAATCTATGAAAATGTATTTAATGAGCGCATGTAGGTATAATCTTATTGTAAAATTTATCTACGAGATATCAAGAATGAATGAATATTAACTTAATGCTATAACACAGCCGTCAATTATAGTCTCAAAACCGAACTTATCCTTTGAAGTTCCCAGTATCTATCCCGCGATGTAAGCTAAGGGGTTTAAGAGACCTTGAATGGAACTATTAATTATGCAATGCTTAGTTCAGCGCGCCTCTGACCCAATTTGGGCGACGGAACAGACGCGATTGCCTGCGATCTTGATCCAAACGTCCGTCGCATACTACGTAAGCTAATTAATGTCTGTGTGAAATGCAAATAAGATTCTTTTTAATTATTTCAAAAAAGGTTGGGATCATGCTCTCGGAAAATCGAAGTCACAGTCAAATAGGTAACACATTTTTCGGTGGTGTTCTGAGGGCCTATTACAAAAAAGCATCGCGATAAGCGTACGATGTTCGACACACTCCGTGGCACTATTGACTTGCGAATAAGGTCCAATATCAAGCGAATTGAACGACGAATTGCGTCCGACTATCGTGATTATTTTTTGTAATAGGACCTCTGTTTCTGATGGGCGTGATTCATACTATGTGGACCATCTACATCACTGGACGTGGTGTAAACAAAGAAGCTATTTAATGACACAACCAAAGGAGAGGAAAATTAGGCGCAGACTTTCCTATATTGAATGAATTTAGTTTTATTTAAAATTGGATATCAATGTCTGCTTAAGTAATCGCTTGAGAAGAGAAATTGGTGGTGTCGCAAACATCTAAAGCTACTAAACCTCGTCATCAAGCGGGTATTGTTGTATAGAAATGCAAATAGCTTATGAAAATGCTTCGTATGTCGTTCTGTTATGACAATAGGCTTGATTAGTCTTCACATTTTCCCCGACTGTGAGTTTACTGAAAGCTACACACTTTATTTGACTAAAATGTAAAGTTTTCAATCAGCGGAATGGCTCTATGTCACTGAACATTTTCATTGATTAATTTGTAGGTACTTCAACATGCCCCAGTTGCGTCGAAATACACTCACGCTAGTTAAAAGTTGATTTAAAGTTTTTAAACCTGATTTTAGTTAGAGGCTATTTTGAATTTTGGTTATTTTTTTACCATCAATTGAAATCGCACTACATGCGGATCAATTTTTACCCGTCAACGCCCGGAAAATGAGACACAATCAAGGATTGAAATTCCGTAAAAAAATAACGATACAAAAAAAATAACGTTAAAAATACCGTTAAAACATTTTATCGGTAAATTTACCGGTAAAAATAACGTTAAAATTATTGTACCGGTAAAATACCGTTTAATATAGCGTTAAACTTTACCGGTACAATAGTAACGGTAAAATTGTCGGTAAAAAAGTAACGTTATTAATTGGAATAACTTTAATTTTAAAGTAACGGTAACAAAAACATAACCCTTTCTTTGCAGTCGGGTAAAAAGTAAGAAATAACGTTAAAATAAACGTTATTTACTGAAATAACGTTAATTTAAATGTAATGTTATCTAAAGTAACAAAGTAACGTTATTTATTGACATAACGTTAATGTTTACAGTAACGGTAAAAAAAGTAAGAAATAACGTTACATTTAAAAATAACGTTATCAATACCTGGACACAATAGATTTTCTATTGTGAATTAAATTACTTATATTATTTTGTATCTCACTGACCTTTGCGAATCTTGCTAAGCTTCACTACCCTTTCTACTGCGTCGTGAAGCTCTTTTTCCAATTCGAATGTTATTGGGTCGTGTTAAGGCGAGGCCAGTTCACGATCTGATGAAAAGTCTGATTTTTGAACTTCCAATGTGAAAAACTGATGTAAAATTCTACTTCACAAAAATTACTGTAGACTGAAAAAGAAACAAAGAAGCAAATTAACCGAACAGAATATTGAAAAATGGCATGGTAACTCTGTAAAACAATCCTGAATAACACCATAAAAACTTATAAAACTAAATTTCAAATCGTCAGATTTCGTAATTTTCAACGACAGTGATATGATTTTTTATGCAAAAAGGATAGCTTTTTTATCGATCTAACACAATAACCGAGTACATTTTTAATAAATGATCCAGTATTTCAGAAATCAATAAAAATGTACTAAAATTCGTCAAATTTCTGACGAAGCGTCAATTAAAGTTACGCAATATTCAACCTTATTCTAAAGACATAGTGAAAGAGTAAATTTCGTGAACTGGCCTTGCCTTAATAATATTTTCATGGGTTCTCGCAAGCTCTCAAGGGGTGCAACAATTAATTATGCAGCGCTCTCATCGTGACCCAATTCGCCAAGTGCATCACACGAGATCGGTGGCGCTGCTGTCGATTTAACCTGATCGCACATTATGTCCACATACAATGCAGCTGCTACTGTGAAAACAGCTTAGGGTGATTGGTTTGGTCTTGCGGCGTGAAGTACCTAATGGAGTTCTCAACTTCGATCAAGAATATCCTAGATAACGCTTCACGAACTAAAACAGTACGCAAAAATGGCACCTCAAATAGCGTTCCACTTACAAACTTGGCGCTTCTTTTGTACATAATCACCTCTTATTTTGTACAAACTCACATTTTGTATCACTTATTTTGTACAAAAACACATCTTTTATCACTTACTTTGTGCACGATAAGCGCCCATAGTTTGTAAGTTGGACGCTATTTGAGGTGCCATTTTTGAGATTCTGACCGGACATCTAGGGTATTTTGATCGAAGGTTCGAATATAGTGGGTTTTGTCGCAAACATTAATTGTTTGTTCGCTAATGTAAATGCGTAGTACTTCTGGGGCTCTATTTTTGAATCGCTCGTATGACATAGTTTTGTCGCATGCGACTTAATTCACGCTCGTCTTCCAAGTCGCATGACGCCGATTTTCCGTATTTTTGATTCGTTCGTTTCCGGTGCTGCCAATATAAACGAAATGTTGGATTTTATCCGTTCCACGCAGAATCTAGAGAAAACTGGTAATTACCGCAACGAAAACGAAAAGTAATATCCATGTTTTTATTGGCTGTTACGTAAAAATCTTTGCTTTTTAGTAGAAAAGAATATCGCTCGCCTTACCGTATCGCTCGACTGCTCACGAGTGGGTAGGGGCACTCGTTGCGGTCGAGCGATTCAAAAATATGAAAAGTCAAATGTCGAACGAAAATCAGTAGAAACCAATCGCTCGACGCCAGCCGAGCGATTCAAAAATAGGGCCCCTGATGTTCAATATGCTACTTTCAAATTAGTCCATTCCACACTTTTTGGATGTTTATTCCTAAATTCAAAGAAGCAATGTTGAAGTTTGTATTTGATGCACATATAATATCAGTGAAATTATCGAATTTTAGGACTTAGATATCATTTTAAGTTCCAGTTTTCTTCAATTGATAATAGTAATTATGTGATTTCCGACCTCAATGGTGTTCATTCCGATATTCCCTCTAAAGTTTAAAATTCCATTCTTAAAGTCAGAATCAACAAGTCAAACAATTTTAATTATCAGTTCAAATTAATTAGATGTATGGTATGGAAGTTTGAAGCACCAAAGTACCCACTCGTTTGACAGAGGCCATGGGCAGAATATTTATTTCCGCCGGGCATTCGATTTGCAATGCAAAAACTTCCAAACTGAACGATTTAGTTGAAAATTTAAAGTAAACTTTTTTATTTTTGTTAATTTTGGACATGAATTATTTAAATTTGTAATTATAATAATAATAATATTTAAACTTCATTAAGATTTGAATGAGTTTAATTTTATATTTAGAAATTGACTGTCATCGAAGCACAGAAGTTCAAAAGAAATATATTCAGACTTTCAATTATATACCTAAGTGTAATTCAGACGTTATTGGTAGTTTGTTTGACTAGGTCTATATAGGTACAGACGACGGCACATCAGACGTTACACTTTTACGTTGTGACCGTTTTTATGCCCTACCTTATAATAGCTGCTTTCACAGTTCAACTGTTAAGTAATTGATGTGTTTGAAAAAATACATGCTGTTGTAATCGTTTTTAAACACAAAATTTCTAAAATCTGAACAAAATTGTCGACGTGTATTTAGATTGGATTTGTTTCGTAATAATCAGAGGCTTCGTAAAAGCTATCTGAATGTGGAAAGTCACTACATCCAAGAACTTGGAACTCAATGCAAATAGTTACATAGCGGAGGTAATAGGGTGCGAACTGTGCTGAAATCCTTAATAGACAAGTGCGGATGTCCAACTAAGGCAAATGAAGGAACTTGGAAACTAAGCAACTTGGACTCCACTCTGAGATAGGCAAAGTTAAATAGGCGACTATCGACCGAACGTATCCTCTGAGGCTCAGTATAATATCCGGGACTTAAGACCTTTGGGTTATCTTCATCCGGATTTTGGAAAAGACTAATAATTGCTACAGGAGATGATAAAAAAATTCATCTTTAGAAAATCTCCTTTCTACCGTTTTAAAGATATTTTTTTACATTTTTACCACCATAAAATAAGTTATTTTTGTATTATGTTCATGAACCTTTTTTAAATTTATATCTGGGTCTGAAGACTTTAGAAATATGTTCATAAAAGACTAATTGTGGTATAATACCTACCTAACCTAGCCATTTTTTGAAATTCTTTGGGAGTCTTGGGTGTAAATGAGTTACATACGAGTAGATTGAAAAAAAAACTTAGCTTTCATAGACTTGGCTCTTGCACATCAATCGTCAATTTTGCAATGTCTCTCGTGTCCCTTTAGACGCATAATACCACATACGCAAAATACCACCCTTACGCCATAAACGCAAAATACCAACTAAGCGAACACCAACTTTGATTTACGCAAAATACCAACTACGCATAACCAACTTTTTCGTAATTGACTGATTGATATAATAGTTATGTCGCTAATATTGTCTATATTAGAAAGGAATAGAGCGATATGAGAATCTCGAAGAGTGCCTTTACTAACCTTATCCCATGATCTTCCAGCAATTCCCCTAAAACAATATAAAAGCAATGAAGAAAATCCTGCAATCGCTGAATTAACTGTTTCAGTACTAAAAACAAGCAGCTGCCATAATCAAAGGGGAAAGTTTATCAGCATTTATTAACTTGGATAGAATTTGTAATAAATTGGGTCAGTCAGTGCTCGTGGCGTGAAATAAGTCCTTTCGGGAATGTACATCGATCGGGGTATAAATAGCAAATCCCTCACTTATACAGGCATTTTAATTTTAATAAGGAACGTGATGAAGCGATTTTATGAGGAATCAACGAGAATGTCGGCACTCTTCGTGTTGGATGTGGGTACGCTTTTTTATTCATTATAGGTACTCGTACGATCAAAAATTAGATGGCAACATATAGACATGGTAAGTATAATAATATTTTTATGGGAAAGAATTTATTCACTTAGTGCCAAATTTTTACAATATTGTTCACGAAAATTTCTATTTAATTTTTTTTATTGCTATTCCACAATGGTTGTTCGGTCTTAGATTTAACAAAATGCTTACTATCATAGGAAAATTCAGAAAGTATGGTACCCAGTTAGGATTGTACGATACAGTTAAATACACGGTTAATTTTTAAGTAGATATAATATCTAAAAATGAATTAAGTGTATCTCTTCCCTATTCTAATCGAGTATGTTATGTACAGTTAAAATTTTCAATATTTAATTATTGGACAAGATAATACCTATATTGAGGTTTGTTTATGTTCCAAAATTTTAACGATTTCTGGATTTAGAGCTCATTCATAGAATTACACGTGCATACCTAATCAAAAGAGACTATCTTGTTTACCTACGTAAATAATGAAAATAATGAATCTACGCACGCGTCTTGCTATTTTTGTGAGTTTGCCGATTAATCAAGATTTTTTTTCCGATATTTTCATACTATTAATTTTTAGATATACTTAGAAATTAACGGTGTTAACAGCAATGGGTGGAAACACCTTGTACAAGAAGTCCTCGCTAGAGTCACGATCCTCAACTATGAGGGAACGACTGAGGAGAATAAAAAATTTAAGCACTTCGGTATTATCTCATCTACTACGATCGTACGTTGAAATATGCCGATATTACACATAAGGAGGGATTCAAAGGGGTTAAGGTATTATGTTATGTAAGGTATTTAAGGTTCAATATCTTATTGGGTCATAGGTATCTATGGACTAAGCGTCGAAGGGACTTATCGTGATCGTGATTAAGCTTCTAATACTTAATTTACTTATAATGTCTTAGGTTTCTGATAAATATTTGATAAGTATTACGGAGGAATCCAGATTCCAGGGTATCATTTATATCCGTTTGAAATTAAACATCTACCTACTCCTATATAACCTGCATTAATTACTTCTACTACATTAAGACTAAAGGCTGGTTTACATTAGATTATTTTTAGTAGAGTGCTTTGTAGCGTACGAGTAGACTCGAATGCGAGTGCTTTAGTAATTTTGGTGCCTTTCCAGTGAGCGTTTACATGCTTCCAGTACAGTGTCATTTGACTAAAGCACTCTACTAAACACGCTACAAAAATGACGATTTACATGCTTCCAGTTCGAGGAAAGTGTCGCGCGGGGGGTGAGCGGGCGGCGCGGGCGCGCAGGGGATTCTACTGGAAAGCGATGATTCCAGTTGAAAGACTACTAGATAGTTACTCTCTTTAGTCATAAGACGACCGTTTACATGTTTCAACTAAAGCACTCTACTAAAAAGTAGAATTTGGTGTATTTCTTCCCGCTAAATACTTACTGCAGACTCGGCTGATTAGCTTCAAGTTGCGGGTAGTTACTTCGCTAAGCCTTGCAGTTAAGCAGTTATGTTATGAACCGTCCATTACAAGTTAGTTTAAACTGTGAAATTAGTACTTACTATGTGCGTAGGTACGTTTACTTTTCGTTTTGTTTATTGAAAGTTTGATATATTTTTGACGGCCCAATACTCGAGGGTTTCTCAACTTAAATCTTTAGTTAAGGTATCCATAACTTTAAGGAAGCTGTCAGTTTCATAAAGTTTCTGTCAAATCTTTTTGAATTTAAGGTGGCCTTAACTTTAAGATTCTTTTGAGTATTTGGCCGTAAGTCCTTAACTTTGATCAATATATCATTATAATAACAGTAGTCCGTCTCTTCGCAACAAATTATGTACCAGTGCAGTTTACCAAACTGTCATAAAACTTTTTCATTCAGCATTTTGGTAGGTACATGTCGTGTTTTTGCACCAAACGTAGGTAACCTTACTAAATAATTTAAAGAAAAAAAACCGGCCAAGTGCGAGTCGGACTCGCGCACGAAGGATTCTGTACAAAAAAAAAATATCATTTTAAGCAGCTTTATCATCTGTTGTTATAGCAGCAACAAAAATACATCATCTGTAAAAATTTCAACTGTCTAGCTATCACGGTTCATGAGATACACCATGGTGACAGACAGAAAGACAGACAGATGACACTAGGACAATGGAGTCTTAGTATATATATGTCTTATAATATGTCTTATAATAGGGTCCGTTTACTTCCTATAATTTTGAAACTTCGTTGTGAATCGATTTTAGCTTTTACCTCAACCCATTAATATTTGCCAAAATGTTGCTAAGATAAAAAATGGGGGTCGCATTAGCTTTTTAACCTCCCTAGCTTGAGGGACAGATCGTACCCTTCCGAATTAGAAGGCGTCAGAAATCGAGACACCTGTCAACCCGGACCGCATTTCAAATCTGGTATTATCATCACAGCAGGATCTTCATTACTGAGTGTCACTTAGGGAGTGAAACTTTGAAATGCTTTTGATCTCTCAGCTTCTGTAATCTACTAGGAAGAATGAAATCAGATTATTAAAAAAAGGAATCTTAAAACTCGAACATCTATAACAAGTCTAGATCAATTTACAATCTCGTTATTTATAAGACTAATATTTACAATGATAGTGATAGTAATAAAAAAATGCTCATTATAGTACATTTCAACCAACCCACGGCGTCAAAGTTTGATATATGTAATACATTGGACATTTGTCATATTTTCACGGAGTCGACAATCACTCAAAAGTTCATTCTGCGAACCCATGGTGAATCGTCCATACGCCACTCCGTCGATTCTGTCGGGTTGATGCGATTCTGTCGTGCTGGTGACATGTTGGTGACATGCATTTCAAAACCATTCGGGGTTAGGTGCACATCCGTATTTACAAACATTGGGTGCATTCTATCAGGATAATCGCTGGGTCATCGATCGCAATAGAGTGGATTTTAACTATGGAAAGTAAATAATTGTACTATGGCGATCGATGACTCAGCGATTAGTCTGTTGGAATGCATCCATTACGATATTTCAGTAGCCGCGGACGCACAGCGTCCCAACTACCTATCACACGTAACTCGTAAAGCAAACGAACCAATCATAGAGATCTATTTCAACGCAGTGCGTTGACAGTCATCATCATCATATCAGCCGCACGACACCCACTGCTGGGTATAGGCCTCCCCTAAGGATCTCCACGACGATCGGTCCTGCGCTGCCCGCATCCAGCGGCTTCCCGCGACCTTCACCAGATCGTCGGTCCACCTTGTCGGGGGCCTACCCACGGAGCGCCGTCCGGTGCGCGGTCGCCATTCCAGAACCTTTCCGCCCCAACGGCCATCGGTTCTTCTCGCTATGTGTCCCGCCCATTGCCACTTCAGCAGAGCAATCCTTCGAGCGATGTCGGTTACTTTAGTTCTCTTGCGGATCTCTTCGTTTCTGATTCGATCACGCAGGGAAACGCCGAGCATGGCTCTCTCCATTGCACGCTGGGTGACCTTGAGCCTCCTTATGCGACCACGTTTCACTGCCGTAAGTCATCACTGGCGACACACACTGTTCATAGACTTTCGTCTTGAGACACTGAGGTAAGTCGTTGACAGTATTGTTCTCGGATACGGGTGAATGTGTGAAGAAAAGTAAACGGACAATATGTCGAAGAAATGGCTTAATCCACTAAACCCCAAAGCCATTGTTCTCGAAACTTTACAGTTCATACAATTATTCCACTATAAACCCCAAAGTAGGTACCTACTTATATACGTACCTACCAAAAATAAATAAATAAATATTTCCATACTTCAGTTCCACTCAGTTTTGGTAGAGTCAACAGCAAAATTGCAGAATGAATGAATAAAACACTTGAAGATTAGATGGCTTCTAAGTTCTAACACACGTAAAATCATTAGTATACAAAACAACGACTATATAGAAATACAATAAAATTTAAAACACTGTACTTTAAAATAAAATATAATTTAATCCTTCCTAAAAAACATCTTGGGTTTGAAGTGGAACGATATTTGGGGTTAAGTGGAATAAACAGAAGAAGGATTTAACAAGATAGGTACCTACTTACAAAAATATATTGAAAAACATTACGATTCGCAGTTGACCTTTTTATATTGACCATGTAAATCCAAATTATTTTCCTCCATCCAGCGCGGTGAAGAAAAATTTGCTAGAGAGTTAAATTGTAAATTTTATTATTAGCAAAAACAAAGATGGCATTAAGACAATAACAAATTCAAGGAAAATATCTTTTCTCACGAACAAAGGCCATTCATTCTAAGCTTTACGGTCTTTTCTAATAGAAACTGGTGTGTTTACACGACATCGTTTAGTTAATGAATCACAATTCAATGTATCTAATATGTCATGTCATGTGTATACCTAAATAATTATTGAGCTACATCAACGTACGTAATGGAAGATTGCAAAAGTCAAAGAAAGAAACAATTTGGTAAAACATCGCGGTGAATGAACTATGAAATCTGTAAATTGGAGTACAAAGAAGTATTTTATTTTTCCGTTAAAGTTATTCTTTTCATTAGTTCCCGAGTGCAATAGACTTACCTAACTTGAATTTCCAAACATAATTTTACTGACATAGGTATGACACGAAGGTAATATAACATCTTTCTTAGCCTTAAATTAAAGTGTATGATGATGATGAATTAAGTTTGCAAGGTGCGGTCATTCACCTGTCAGATGATTGTTAAAGTAAACAAGACTTGCTTACGTCATACACTTAGGGGGCCTAGTACGAGTTTTTTCACCTTGCATGGGACGATTTTAGTCACTTGTCACGAATTTAGTCACCTAGCAATTTGTTTGTAAATACCTCTAACTGCATGAACACAATAATTTTTAAATTGTTGTTAGGTATGGCGTCAGGCTTAGGTAAGATGGTGGTAGCTAGCCAAGCAGACTTGAAATAAGCCCTACCACCAACCAAACCAAGTACAAATTGTACCCCCCCCTGGGATGGGAATCGAACCCGGGACCACTGCGTCTTACACGGGTGGGCGAACCACTAGCTAGACCATATCAGGCGGTTAAAATTATTCAAAGGTAAGAATACACTAACAGAAATCACAATACAGTTACCTACAGTATTAAGCCATTTCAAATCCATTAAGTATTGAATTTCATCAGCGGAAGTGGCTATCTGAATTGAAATGAAATTTATTACATTTCTCGATGAATAAATGTTTTTAAAGACTTGTGTATTAAAAACGTAATTGAGTCAGCGACACGAATAGCAAATTGATTAAATACTAATCTTTTTCAGATTGCTGAATTGTTTTTTTTTTGTGAAAATCTACCATTACGTTTCGGATTGGAAAGATTTGCTTCCGTTTCGAATTAGATGTAAGTAAGTAATGTATTTTTTTCGTGAGTTTTTGATGTCTGTATTTTATCCTGCCCCGTGTTTAAAGAGTTTTTTTATACATTCACATAATATGTAAATATTTTGTTTTATTGTTTTATACAAAAATCAAATACCTTAATACAAACAAACAAACATGTAGGTACTTATTGAGTAGGTTGCATACTTTGTATGGACATTATCATTTATTATATTAATTTTCTTGTAAAAAAAGTTAGGTTTATCTATATTATTTATACTTACTGTAATGAGCAAAATTTATTAGAATTTCTTATTTTGTGTCAAGTGGTTTAAGTTATTTATGGATTTATATTTAAAATAATACTTACATAATTATAATAAAATTTTATGACACTTCTTGATTATACAGAGTTAATTTAATTCCAACATCGTTAGGCCCCGGCAATTTTACGAAGCGTTTATACGCAGCCGGTGCCTTAGGGAAATATTGAGTCGTTTCATCTCTCGTGTTTCTAAATATTTTTCCTAATGGACTTCGGGGCGTTCATTACATTCTTAATGGATTAATAGATTAAATAAAAAAATGATCCTTGTTTTATATAATACCCGCCCGCGGAGAATCGTAAATGTCTTCAACTTGAGTATTTAGATTATGTATACTTTCTAAGTAAGTACCTATATTTTTGTGCAAAACGTCAAAAAATACAAATACAAAATAATCTTTGCAGAGTTTTGACTATTCAGTGGCCCTACGATAGTCAAAAAAACTCATGAGTTGATGCAAACTGTCTTCGCTACCGTAAACTATCGTTTCCTCTCTTTCACTCGCAATGTCTGTAAGCAGTATATCCGATAGTTTACGGTAGCGAAAACAGTTTGCATCAACTCATGGTAGAGCTTAGTGGCCCTACCATGAGTTAATGCAAACTGTTTACGTTACCGTAAACTATCGGATATACTGCTCACAGTCAGTGCGAGTGAAAGAGACAAAACGATGGTTTACGGTAACGTAAACAGTTTGCATCAACTCATGGTAGGGCCACTATTAGAGAATTTGACTATCCCGTTTTCGGTGAACCAAACCATAGTAGAATCAACTATGACCAAATTACTAGAAGCTGCTTTTCTTCAATGCGGTCGTTGCATTATGCCACCACCCTGCCATTATACATTACGTGCCATTATTTTCTAACGTGCACTAGCACTATTCACAGAAACAAAATTTTATTAGAAATAATTTATTATCAGAAATTATATTTTTTAACAACGGCTGCATTTTAAACAGAAAATAAACAATTTTAATCCTTAAACTAAGCTTTAATGCTAATAAAACAATTTTATAGATAAGTACCTACGAAAAATTTTCATTACAGTAAATGTTATACGCATCCAATTTTATTTGTAGTACCTACTTAATAAAAGCAGAGAAAATCCTATAGATTTCTATTATATTTTAATTAGGTTCTTTTAAAATTTTGTTTTTGTTTATCGTGTATAAAAATGAAACTAAAATTAATGAAGCAATCTTGTTACAGGTAATTATTTGCTGATATTTTCAGGAATGAAAATCATTAAAACACAATGGTAAGTTTTTGAAGAATGTATTTGGTTTTCAGAATAATACATTCTATTAAGAGTATTACGAAATCATGATAAATCACCATCCATATCCATATTTATCTGTAATCCATATTATTTAAAAAGAACTTACTTTATAAATGATTGCTTTTGAACGAGTAAAATAATCTTTACCTATATTACCTTATTCGAAACATATGTTAAGGCTACCGAAGACGGAAAAAAGGTATCCTGATGCAACGTTAAGGTACCTACTTAGTTATACCAACCAGTAAATTATAATATTTTATTGGTATCGAAGGGTACCCCTCAATATTTGAAAGGGAACACAAATATCTGAACATCATCGGTCGTCGCCAAATAAAATATTCAGCGGGCGTAATTTGAAAGCTTCCGGGTCACTTACTATGGGCTTACCTTGTCATCCGGTCGCCTGATTGCTCAAACATCCACTTTATGCCATGGGATTAAAACTTAAATTCACTCGCTGTAAATCAGCTTGAAAATATCGTTAAGATGTTTATTGATTTCGTTTGCCCGAATAGGTACCGTTTGGATTATGAATGTTGTCCACATTATACTGATTCGAATAATTTCAAATATGGTATTGTACAATGTATACATACAGCCCGAAAATTTTAATTTCCTTTTGAAATGTATTGAAGAGTTATTTAATAAATATTACCGAGTTTCCACTAGTCAATTGACAATGTTGTAAACATTGTTTGGAAACTGAGTCTTGTGACAGGATGAAAATTCGCATCTAGTCAATTGCTTTGTAGTGACGAAGGATTTCGTGCTGTTACATCTACGGAATGAAGTTCAATTTGCTTTGACAGGACAACCCGACCAATATGTTAGGGGCTGTCTCCACGAGCGAGAGAATCGCCGACGATGTTTTCGTCGTGCCACGTATTTATTATATATACACTCTCAGCGTGTCTGTCTACACACGGCGATGTTACAGCGGCGATAGTTGTGTTCGACGCGATTCTCTCGCTCGTGGAGACAACCCCTTTTTATTTTTTATACTAATGATAAGTAGTGAGGGGGGGGGGGGGGCATGAAAGGAGGTTTTGGCAGTGTAGAGGGAGATTGGTGGGAGCGGAACGATTTGGATTTGGACCCTTGAATCACTCGCAAACTAGGTTCAGCTGATAAACGTCTACCGCCTGGTGTGTGTCAAAAAGCCCTTTTGCCTAGCGGCGCTAGTTGACGGCTATAGCCCCTTGAATCGCTCGCAAACTAGGCTTCGCTCGCGGATTTTCCGCGTATACCTCAACTTCGCTTAACTTGATGCATTAGTAAATTAGCAGACTTGGGCCTCTGATAAACGTCTACCGCCTGGTGTGTGTCAAAAAGCCCTTTTGCCTAGCGGCGCTAGTTGACGGCTATAGCCCCTTGAATCGCTCGCAAACTAGGCTTCGCTCGCGGATTTTCCGCGTATACCTCAACTTCGCTTAACTTGATGCATTAGTAAATTAGTAGACTCGGGCCTCTGATAAACGTTTACCGCCTGCTGTGTGTCAAAAAGCCCTTTTGCCTAGCGGCGCTAGTTGACGGATAGCCCCTTGAATCGCTCGCAAACTAGGTTTCGCTCGCGGATTTTCCGCGTATACCTCAACTTCGCTTAACTTGTTGCATTAATTAGTAAAGTAGCAGACTTGGGCCTCTGATAAACGTCTACCGTCTGGTGTGTGTCAAAAGCCCTTTGTTTGCCAGCTCGACGCGTAAAGAGTACGCGCGGTTTTATTACAATTACGATGACCCCACTGTCAGGGCGATAACGGTATCTCTTATTAATTACTATGTTGCGCTACCAACGTTTAGCGAAATTTTCTCGAACGAAACTCGATCGGGTGTACGAACATTGTGAAACAAAACTAAGGTTATTCGCACAAAATAGTCAGTTAAAGAAAATTAAAACTATCGTCCGCCCGCGACTTCGTTTGCATGGACAGTTTTTTATCCCTCGGAAACAGTTATTTTTTTCGTCATGAAAGATACCCTATATCTAGGGTTGCCAACATTTATTTGGCGAAATATAGTATTTTTCAAATTAAGCTATAAAAAATAAAGTACACTTAAAAAAAATATAGTATTTAATAGGCATTTTTTTTTTACTCAAGTATTTATTTTTATAAAAACTATATTATGTTTTCAGTTTTTGCATTATTCAACAAGTTTTGGATATTTTTGTATCTTTCGCTTTTTAATCGGCGTTAGCGGCGCACTTGAATTGAACTTGACGCACTTTCGTTATCCGCGCTACCACTTTCCATAGCTAATTTATCTAAGACTTGACTTATTTCTCAAAGAAAGAACAATGTTAAATTTTGCATATGATTACCAACAAAATCTCAAAACAAAAATAGAGCAGACCAACCAATGACCAAACTATCGTTTGAAGCTTTTGAATTTGACATTGATGCAATAAGACAGATACGTTCAGAATTCAGATACGATATAACTATACACTAAACGCTATCGAATCAGTCAAAATGCACGATTACAAATTAAAAAAAAATAAGATTTGTTTCTTAGCGTTCGATATAAAAAATATAGTATTTTTGCGTACTATATATTTCTTCAACAGTATATAGTACGCAGACCCGAAATATAGTACAATACTATATATTATAGTACGGTTGGCAACCCTACCTATATCCTTCTCTGAAACTCTGACAACGTGTATGCAAAATTTCATGATGAACGGTTGAGTATTTAAGACGTGAAGGCGTAACAAACAAACATTAACGGACTTATTAGTAAAGATAAGGATACTATTAACTTTCCTAAAAACAATAATACTACTTACAGAGGTCATTTTTGCTCATTATTTTTTAATGGCCTAAAGCGTAATATAATTAGCATTAACTACCAATTTAATTCGATATAACGTTTGTAATAACAATCACAGAAAGGCAAAAGGTAATTTTGTGATTATCAAAACCTGCCTTTAGGCGATAACAAATTTTAAAATTTGATAACAAATTGGAAATGTGTTTTGTTTAATGGAAATAAATGAAAAGGTTAATTATACTTAGAATTTATTGTATGATCAAGCTATTGTTGAACTTTGAGTGGTTTTGTTTAGATTTGAAGTAGAAATACCTAGTCGTGTTTAACTTAAGAGTGTTTGTATTATCATTACTTTATAATAAATGTTACATGATTAATTTCTTGTAAGATTTCTGATAGGGAAATGAGAATAACTTATTATCTTACAAACTGAGATAGGTATATCGGGGACGGGGACGGTGACGTCGGTGACGATAAGTGTAAGTGAAAGTGGAAGTAGAAGTGGTAGTGGACGTGTAAGGGGAACGGGAATGGGATACTAATATCTCTGGACCCAATTCTGAACGGGGAGGACGGGAAGTCGGGAACGCCTTCTACAGCGTTTTACAAATGTCCACGCGACCGAAGTTGCGGGCAAAATTTTATTTGTCCATGTCCATCAGCCATTTTTGATGTCCCCACTGCTGGGGCACAGGCCTTCACTTCCTTATGAGTGGTAAGGAGGATGGGCCATAACCCACCACGCGGGCCCAATGCGGATTGGTGGGTGTTAACGACTGCAAATGCAGCCGGGACCAACGGCTTACAGGAGCTCGAGATAATAAAATTTTTGGTCACCCATCCCATGACCGACCCTTGCGAACGTTGTTTAACTTCCGCAATCGCTGGGCCACGCGCTAAACCACTGCGCCACCGAGCTCCCGAGCGCTTGCCTATCTAAATTTTATTTATAAACCAGATATTTTGCATTTTAACCACGAAGGTCGTAAAAGCTAACACACCAACATTGCTTTTGACTTATTTGATGCTACACCGCTTTTGTCGTTCCTAAAGGATTTACAATTGCGTACAACCGCCATCGCTTATGATGTATAGCATATTGAGATGGAAGTATTTTTCTCAACCTTCTCACTCAGAAAGCGGCGCAACCGCCGAAGATATACGTGCCATTTGTCATGGGGATTTGCCCCATAAATAATCACAACATGGCCGCACGGAGGCCGAGTGTCACGCGAAATGTTTATCAACATTTAGTTATTTACTTTTTATGTTTTTCTTCACTCTTTCGTGCCAATTTTAGCAATGCAGGTTAGTAAGGTACTTGATACAAATAAGGCCTACGTTTTAATAAGGCCTATGTGCTAGAAAACCAAGATAAATATATCCAATAGGTAAAATACTTCATGGACACGTACACACACACACCCTATAACCCGCCCGAGTGCACGAGCGTCCCGTTACGCGTTCACCACGCTAGTTGGCACGCATTTTTCGATAGAGGTGGGCGATTCAGGTTTGCGTTATAAATTTCGTGTGATCTTGTGGTAAATTTTAGCTAAAAATTAAGCTGTTCTAGTATATGCTTTTCTTAGTAATTGTTTTTTAACATCTTATATTAGCTATCCATGACCTTGATTCGTACTATTTGGCTTTAGATGCATTAATTATAAATTTTTAAACACAAATAAGGTACGTGATAAAATAAGGCCTACCTAATTTGAAACGCTTCTAATTCAATAAATATTAAAGTTTACTAGTAAAAACATGGTTAATTCGCTTCATTCATTCTTTAATTGTAGGAATCTAGAGAAAATGTAACTTATCTAAGAAAAAGGAATGAAATAAAAAGGGTGTTTTAATATGGCCTATACAAATTTTTGCAACTGAGAGAGATCTCTATTTTTTAAAGAATTTATAATAGAAGTCTTACTTTTTTCTATCAAATATTTGATTTCATTGATAATTGTATGTCTTTATATTTAATTTTGTTTCAAATTTAACTTCAATTTAAAGGTATTTTTTTAATTTGAATTCGTATAGGCCTTATTAAATGTAGGCGATTTATTAAGGCCAAAATCAGTGTCTTCGAAATTCCATTATTTTGCTTAGATGTAGCTAGAAACTGTATTTTTTTTTCATAGATTCCTATAATTAAAGGATTAAAGAAGCTAATTAACCATGTTTTTGTTAGTAACCTTTAATATTTATTGAATTATAAGCATTTCAAATTAGGTACAGGGTTGGAAAAAATCATGATTTTTTGCAAAAAATCAAAAATCACTGTTTTTTTCCAAAAAATAAAAAAAAACTGATTTTTTCGATTTTTTGCTTGAGCCTTTAAAATCCACTTGATATAGTGCGTGAAACCACAACGCGTTTTGTTTGACTTATTTAACACTTTAATTCGGAAGAAACACAAGTAAAGATCAATAAAACAGTTCAAAATAAAAATGCCTGGTGAAAGTTAAATATTAGGACAAATGATATGGGGGTTTTTTAGAAGAAAAAAACAGTATAAAGCAGTAATTCTAACACAAAGTTACATTTAATATACATTTTTATGTGTCTATCAATTATTTAAAATTAAGAATTTTATATTTTTATACAAATAGGAAAGAAAAAAGGCAATTTGATTTAATCAATGATTTTTATTCAAAAAATCACTTGAAATCATGATTTAAATCAATGTGATTTAATCATGCCAACCCTGATTAGGTAGGCTTTATTTGTATCAAGTACCTTAGTATTATGCAGGTCTAAATCAAGTTCAAATAGTAAGATTTACCAATTCTGAATAGTAGAGCTGTTTCATGCATTCTTTTTAATGAAACTCTGGTCAAAATGATGCAGCTGAAACTCTTTTGGTTTCCAGACAAATAGTAGATTGTTATACAAGACGCTAAAAGTACCCATTGCATACGAGGTATTTTTATTCCCGAGCTTTAGCGAGGGAATAAATAGAAACCGAGTTACAATGGGTTTTAGCGTCGTGTGTTACACTATACTTTTCACTACGATTGCGAGAAAATAAAATACAATATTAAATAGTTTATACCTACTTACTTACTTCCGTAAACGAATCCACTCGTTTTTTTTTCCTCCACTTCATAAACTTTTTGTACAATATTTAAATAAATGATTTGTGCTTGACGGCAGAAGGTTAAAATTATTTCTTTCCTATTACAGTCACACAATTCAATCAGTTTGTAATTATAAAAAAATTCTAAAGATTTCGCGCCATGGTACCTTTTTTAATTTCTGCTGTAGCAGCTAAGCAACACAAACACGCATTCTACGATTCACTCTGTACACAGAGTATAAATAAGTCTATGATTTTACCGAAGAGATGCTTTTAGTTCCATTTTCAAAAATAAGAATGAGAAACTGGGGGCCTATTACGAAACTTGGTCACGATAGTCGTCCGCAGTTCGTCGGTTATAGTTATTACAAATATTTTCAATGTAGCTATCGTAGTCCATAGTCTATTGAACGAATAATGACGGATCCACTAGAGAGAAACTGTCAAATTTACGCAACTTTGCAATATCGCATACGCAAGTGCTTTGTAATAGGAATCAATCAGAACGAAGCACGGACGCAGCCGCGTGTATCGCATTAAACTTTTCGTAATAGACCCCCAGTATTAAGTCGAGCGAGTTTTTATTCGTGATTATGAATAAAAACTTTTTCGTTTTAGTACGCTCATTGGTAATAGACAAACATTAAAAAAGAAAAAACTTTATCCCCTAGGGCTTATTATGCTATTTTATCTCGACTCTTGTACGTTACAATGACGCACTTTTTGAGCAAGAGGAGTGAAAAAGTTATTTATCGTGACATGATCAACTAACTTTACAAATGATTTAAATAACGTACCTAGTTAGGTAGTTAACGTAACCTATTGTGAAAAAAAAAACTTTAGAAGTTTTAGCTAAAATCTGTGAAGTTAACTATAGTGTGGTTTGAAATGCAGGTTTAAACATTGCATTTTTTCTCTTTGATATTGCATAGGTATATAGATGATAATCGAAGGTTTTTCTAAAAAAAAAGAAAAATTTCAAAATTCACTTCTATTCTCCATAGAAACGTACAAATATAGGTACTGTGATATTAATAAATAACGGCACTCTAACATAAGAATAAATTCATTTTTATTTACCTACAAAAAAAATCGTTAACAATTTATTATGTTAGTCACTTCGATTCTATTACATGTCGAGAAACCTTAGTAATAAGCGAGCAAGAAGTTGCTCCTAAAGATAAGATAGTACACATAATTACCCTTTTAACACAAAGACGGCGGGTTTATTTGTGAAAACAGTACTCGCAAAGCATAATAAACAATAAAGTAACAGTTTATTTAATCGCGACATTGCATGTTTTTATTTAACAATTAAATTACTGCTCACTTTCAAAGTAGGCAGTAATTACCTTTAGTGTCCTATAGTAATAAGATAACCATAATATTAATACAATACTAAATAATATACTAGAAAAAATACGACTCGCACCAGATCAATACTCAGACGGGAATCGAACCCGCGACCTTTGGATATCCGGTCCAATGCTCTGACCGCTGAGCTACCGAGTCACTAGTGACATCGCCGAATTTCTTCTAGTATATCCTACTCTTACGCTGCAAGCCAGCGTTATTTCACCAATGTGAGGAATTACCTCGACATTCAATTGAAATATCTTTCCAGATATTTGGCAATCGATTAAGATGAAATAGCTATATAATTTTGAAATTTGAGATTTTTTGCATTCACATTGCTATTTTTATACAATACTAAATAATATACTAGAAAAAATACGACTCGCACCAGATCAATACTCAGACGGGAATCGAACCCGCGACCTTTGGATATCCGGTCCAATGCTCTGACCGCTGAGCTACTGAGTCACTAGTGACATCATAATATTAATGTTTCTGTATTATGTAGGTAAATACTTAGCTATTGTGGTAGGTATTTGATGACAGTAAATATTTCTTGGTATATATGAATGTAACTATGATCTCGATATTTATCGTCACTTTTCTATAAGGAAAAACAGTTGAAGTAATAATTTGCATAATATCCGTTTTATCCATCAGCCATTTTTGATGTCCCCACTGCTGGGGCACAGGCCTTCCTTATGGGTGTTAAGGAGGATGGGCCATAACCCACCACGCGGGCCCAATGCGGATTGGTGGGTGTTAACGACTGCAAATGTAGCCGGGACCAACGGCTTAACGTGCCTTCCGAAGTACGGAGGAGCTCGAGATAATAAATTTTGGTCACCCATCCCATGACCGACCCTTGCGAACGTTGCTTAACCTCCGCAATCGCATGGCCAGGCGCTAAACCACTGCGCCACCGAGCTCCTCAGAAAATATCTTCATAATACTAAGAAAAAGGTTTTTACGGGATGATAATACTCTGTATTGTTTCCTATTACTCATTACACAAAATAATTAGTATTCTTAGGTTGCCCAACTGAATCAGTCTTTGCGATAGACGCTTTCCACTTTTCACATTTTCTCATTTTTTTTACATTTCCGCCATCTCCCTTCTTCCATCGGACAACCAGACGTATAAATCTGCGCCACCATTTTTTGGTGGATATTCCAAAGACTCGCACTAAGCGTTTTACGTCAAATTTTTACCATTCTTACCGCTAGATAGTGGAACTCCTTGCCTGAGACTGTGTTTCCTGATAGGTTCAATGGGGGCCTTCAAGTCGCGAATTATAGGTTACTTCTAGACAAGCGCGTTTCATTGTAGATCGCATCATATCATCTTCATAGTAGAATCATATTTTACTATGCCATCTCTTACCACCTGCCTTCCGAGCGGGTCCAGTACTTGGTTTCGAACAACGCTGTAGCGACACACGCTGTGGCGAAAAAATGTCAGTGTGGTACGCTGGAGCGAAAAATTACTGGAACGAAACCCACACGGTCGAATGACACGACAGCGACAAACTTTGTGGCGAAATATAATATAAAAGGCAGGACAATTCAGGACTACCTTCAATGTATAATTTGTTCAGTGTAACTTTAAATGTATAGGCAGGAATTAGTATCGTATTTAGCTATTGATTTTGTATTCTTGTGTAAGTATAGGTACTAAAAGAAATCCATATATTACTACAGAAAATAAATATCTGTAAGTTCTAAGCTTAGGTATTTAGTGATTAATATTCTTTAGACATAAAAAAAATGTTTTGTTGATAATAACGAATGATAATTTATTAATGTAGGCAGTAATTAGTTTCGTATTTAGCTATTGACCACCGAAACGCGATATGATATTGCGATTTATCACGTTTAACTGTCAAAAGACAGATTTTGACAGTTGGGTGTCGATAAAACGCCACGCGATATACCTATAACGTGTTTTGTCGGTCATGCTAGGGCAGGCGTGATAGTGGTCAAGTCATAGGTCATTAAAAAAATCGGCTTCTTTTCTAACCCACCATAACTAATATTTAAATTCTATCTAATATCTTTTGGAAACGTTTGGTACTAGATAAATAGTGTCATAAAATTCATAGCAGTTGCAATTTATGCAAAAGAGAAGCGCCATAATGTGGCGGCGGATAATTTAGCGTGAACACGGACAGTGACCGCGGAATTGCGATTGCATTTTGCGTAGGACATAATATATAGTTTTACGTGGTTTCACCATGAAAAATACCTACTGATAATAAGATTTTATTAATTAAAGTGAGCTCTATTCTATACTACAACCGGATTAAAAAAAGCTCAGTAATTTAGAAAAAAATATGTCTATATTTTACATAATTCTTCTTCTTTGCATAACTTTTCATAAATCATGAAAGTAAAATAAAACTACTTATAAGGATTCGACTTTCGATTAAATAAAGGAAAAACAGTATCATAGATAGTTTAGGCTGTAGAAATCATAAGACGAACTGTTTGATTTAAAGTGACTCAAAAAAGATAAGTAAAATAAATATTACAAAATCGTAGTAAATGACGTTACCAGTATCTCATTGAAAGTTTATGGATATTACGCATATGTGTCCTATACGATTTCAATCAATAAGTGTTTACGGATAAGGAATTCTGGTGCAAGTCTAATTTTTGTGCCATTATGCTTACCGCTGACGGGCGCTATTTTGTAGCTGCGATAAGCGCGGCGTTAATCGCGGCGATATCGCTGCGATAAACGCGGCGATAATCGCGGCGACAATCACGGCGCTTTTTAGTCGCTGACGTAGGTTAACCCTAAAAGGCACCCGGTAATAATATTATAGAACAATCACTTTTATTATTGCTAAGCTCTATAAAATAAAGTTTATGATTTATTTATGTCAGTAATTATACACTTTTCACAAATGAAGCAAACAATGTATACGATTCAAATGTCTTCAGTACCCTTAGCACGAACAGCTATCGAGAAAAAAAACGCACGTAAAATTACTCGATAGACAATTATAGACGATAGACAATCTATGGAAAATTTCATTTCGCTTATCGGCGATAGATGGTGTTGTACAAATCTCCAATACAAAATTTATCTATCGAATGATTATTTTTTTGATAGCTGTTCGTGCTAAGGGTACAGATCCTTTTATCGTCAAAATAGTGTGAAGAACAAAAATTCTGCATTTACTTTATATGCGCAAATTCAAGAATTATATAAATTGGTAAGCATATCATGTAATAATAATTCTCTTACTTTTTATTGCAAACTCTACCATTACAAAAATAATTATGTCAGCCAGCGAAAAAAATTGTGGTGTCTTTTAGGGTTAAAGCCGCTTGTCACTCTTGTCAGTGTCATTTCGTGGGCGATTAGTCGCCGAGCTATGTGTGAGCTACTTTTTGTAGCTCGTGGGCGTTTACGTATTGAACTCCATATGTTCTATTCTGGGCTACAAAAAATTGCTCGGCGATTAAGCGCCCGTGAGCGGTGGCGCTAAACACAAGGGGCCTAATCGCGCTAATTTTCAACGATAAAACCTAAGCTAAATCGTTACCGTTTCAGTTTCGTTTACAGAAAAATACTCGCTTTAGTTTTGTTAAAATTGTTGAATACTCTGCCTAAGGAGTCTAGGATTACAATCTGGGACAATTTAAGTGAAAATTATGAAGCTAAACCAAAGATTTTTGGGTAAATATAACCTAAATGACTTACGTTGTCATTTTTGGTTTTACCGTTCAGAATTACCGCGATTGGGCTTAAGGTTTGGTCGATACGATACGTTCATACTATGATACGTTGGACAGACGCCAGGAGCTCTATTTTTGAATCGCTCGTATGACATAGTTTTGTCACACTCGTCTTCCAAGTCGCATGACGCCGATTTTCCGTATTTTTGAATCGTTCGTTTCCGGTGCTGCCAATATAAACGAAATGTTGGATTTTATCCGTTCCACGCAGAATCTAGAGAAAACTGGTAATTACCGCAACGAAAACGAAACGTAATATCCATGTTTTTATTGGCTGTTACATAAAAATCTTTGCTTTTTAGTAGAAAAGAATATCGCTCGCCTTACCGTATCGGTCGACTGTTTGCGAGTGATTATATAGGGGCACTCGTAGCGGTCGAGCGATTTAAAAATATGGAAAGTCAAATGTCGAACGAAAATTAGTAGAAAAGAGCGCTCGACGCCAGTCGAGTGATTAAAAAATAGGGCCCCTGGGATGTCACATCACAAAGGAGGGGTAAAATACTGACTCTGTCTTTTCTTACCAAGTTTTAACGACTTGTGTAATGTTATTTTTAACTGAAAATACTTATCAAAAGCTCCGGTAATAAGATTGATGGAGTTGTGAACAGACAGATAATAAAATTACGTTGCTTATGTATTTAATATGGAAGTAGGTACATGACCATAAATTAAAGGGCACAAAAAACGTTGTTATTAACTAATAAAAAAATAGTGAATTTTCAGTACCTAATAAAATATTTATTTATATAATTAAATAAAACAAAACATTTATACCTACGTTTAGTTAGGTACACACGACAGCATCAACTACGACAACAGACGGTCTCAAGGTCAACATGCATAGTCTGACGTGCCGTTGACTGTACAAGTGTAGGTACATTAAAGTAAGGCGGAATGGTTTCGCGTTGTATTAAAATAATGTTGCATTAGGGGGTTACTGCGCTACACTAGCGCCGCCAATGGAAAAAAAATCGTAGTGCTTAAATAAAGACGAAATTGTGAATTGTGTTCTTCTAGTGTACTCCGAAGAAGCTTTGTTGAACTTTTTATCGTTTAATCAATTCACAATTTCGTCTTTATTTAAGCGCTATGTTTTTTTTTCCATTGGCGGCGCTAGTGTAGCGCAGTAACCCTCTTATGAGACCTAAAAGTAATACTTTCAAGGTTTGATTCAGTAAGAATAGCTAGCAGGCAACGGCAACGCTGCGTCGCGGTCGATCTCTGTCTGGAAACCAGCCAAGGGACGCACCGCTAAACCTATTATGCTCGCGCGAGATATTGCACTTCGTATTTTATCGTTATGAGCCCCAGAAATGCGGTTTACAGCATTAAATTGTAGGCAAACGGTTGTATGTGATGGGAATAAAATCTTTGTTGACTTTCTTACTCTTGGGTATAGTCAGGTTCATCATCATCATCAGCCTATCATCGTCCACTGTTGAACATAGGCCTCTCCAAAAACACGCCACTGATATGATCCGCGGCTATAAAATAAAAATAAAAAATAAAAATCATTTAATTCAGACGTGAGTCCATATTAGTTACACAAATTATTATTTATAAAATTATTATGATTATACGGGATGATTATGATTATAGGACGGCTTAGTGTCCTTCGAGAGGTGGACGCGCGTCCAGTGTTGCATAATTGCACTATCCACGTCCAGCCTCGCCGCAACCGTCTGTAGGAGACTGTTGGAGCTGCTCCGCACCCGATGGATCAGGGACGCAATGCGCTTTTTTGTGATGGCTGCGAAGCTATCTACCTCCGCCATGGCTAGCATCTCTGATGCACTGCAATAGCGAGGCAGCCCCATCAACCCCCTGAAGGCGTTGTTATATTGGGTGCGTAGGGCCCTGTATGCTCCTTGGGTGTAATTCATCCACAGGCTGCACGTGTACAGTGAGTGACAAAAAGTATAGTATAGCTATACTCATCCAGTTTTTGCCAGCCACCTTGCGAAGATCATCGCTCCACCTTGTCTGAGGGCGTCCCACACTACGTTTGCCGATACGCGGTCTCCACTCAAGAACTCGTCTGCCCCAGCGGCCATCGGGTTCTACGGCTAATATGGCCGGCCCACTGCCACTTCAGCTTGCTAATCCGGTGGGCTATGTCGATGACTTTAGCTCTCTGTCGGATCACCTCTTTCCGGACCCGATCTCTCAGAGAAACTCCGAGCATAGCCCTTTCCATAGCTCGCTGCTCGACGTTAAATTTGGGAGCCAGCCCTCAGTCCTATAGTCAGGTGGGTAGCTTTGATTTGGAATAAAGGCGTTTTATGATTAAAATTAGTTTCGAAGATTTTTTGCTATTGTATATGTATAGGTAGACTGATAGATGATGAGACTGATAGAGACAAGAGTGCGAATATCGAGGTTCTTTTGCGCTCTCTACAGAGAGCGAAAACTTCTTATGTAAGGTAATCGCGAAAAAAATCAGCTGTTTTGATATTTTTGTATGAAACAGCTGTTTTTTTCGCGATTTCAGAGTAGTAAAATTTGTCCAGTTTAATGGTCCCTATTTACCTTATTCTGCATTATGTACCTACTTCGATCATATACATGTAATAGTACCAGCTAACCTACAAAAAAGATCTATCTACCTACAGTTAGTGACTCGGACAATAATAAATAATTAAAATTAAAATTTAGATGAAGCTAGTTCAGCTAATATTCATCTTAAGCTTTAATGATAATAACAAATATTGTTCTACTGTGGAATGAAATGAAAACTAAAATTGGGTAATTAATTGCAGTTTGCAAGCTTCCGCGACTCGTGATAAATAGAGATTTGAGTTAAATTGCAACTTTGTTTTATTCCCGGTGACCTATTGTTAGAGTTAACACATTGCTTTGGGAACATGCGGGTGTAACTTTCAGTGTGTATTTATTTTAATTATTTAAATGTTGAATTTAGTTATATTTATTTATTATATTATTTAAGTGTTAGGGGCTATGCAGCTCAAGATGAGGCTGTAGTCACTGCGACCTAAAAGATCTATTGTAACTCGCCACCTAATTATAGCAACTCTTCGAGCCCAGCGGCTTCCAGGAAGTCTAGTATCTTCCTGGTTTTAAGAGTTTTTATTTCCTCCGGGTCGATAACGTGTCGTCCCAGATGGATACTACGCTTGTGGATTAGAGGTCCACAATCACATAAGAGGTGCTTGGGCGTTTCCTGCTCCTCATTACAATATCTGCAGATGTCAGTATCACTCAATTTCATATGAAATAGGTGTGTGTTTAGTTTGCAGTGTCCAGTTAAGGTTCTAACAGTCGCGCTGACGTTCAATCTACTGAGTTGTATAAGCTCATTCGTCCGTCTTTGCGAGTAGCCTTCTACCAAGGCTTGGGAGTGTCTCAGTCCTGGCTGTTTTGGCCAGAATTTCCTCGACTCGTCCAAGAGATTGTCTTTAAGGAGTTGCATAGCCTGGTTTTTTGAGATCCCGCAGAAAGGTTCTGGGCCGATCTGTTGACCTTGCGCTCCAGTTCTAGCAAGCTCGTCGGCTTTTTCATTACCGATGATGCCTGAATGACACACTTTCAGTGTGTATTTATTTTAATTATTTAAATGTTGAATTTAGTTATAGGGTGGCGGTGCAAAGTTTCAGAGATTAATCACAAAGAAAAAAATACATTTCAAATCTTAAACTTCGTTCTATACCTGACTTTAACATCAAATTCATATATTTATAAATAAAAATGAATGTTTCTATCTCTTTCCGGCACTCAGAAACATCGTTTGCGAGAGCGAGATTACCTAACGAACTTGGGAATACCGCTCAGTGACGACATAGTATAGTACTAAAAGGTTATAATTTTGAACTTTTTTAAGGTTCGTAGGTATCGCTAATTTATTTATTACTAGCGGCCGCCCGCGACTTCGTCTGCGTGTTAAGTATTTTGCTATTCCTTTGGGAACAATATTTTATTCTTGATGAAAGTTACTAACCAATGTCCTGCTCTGTAGGTACTTCCCTGACAACGTGTATGTAAAATTTCATGATGATCGGTTCAGTAGTTAAGACGAGATGGCGTAACAAACAAACGGACTCTTGCATTTATAATAATTAGTAAAGATTGTCAAGTCTATTTTTATACCGACTTTGATTGGGGCCTTTTAAGACGACTTTAAGTTACAATGACCTGAATTATATTATTCAATTCGAGAAAATGTGTTTTATTGTAGGTCTTAACTCAACTATAATTTTATTATGCCCATATTTGAATATTTTTAAATAAGAATGTTTAACAGTAAGTAGGTATATAGCTAGGTTTATCATTAAGGTTCATTTTAGCATGTCAAATAATTTCGACTGAGTATCTAATTGACTGAAGAGACAGACATGTTAAATGTAATGTGGCTTACTGGATGGAGCAAATTTTAACAGAGATTATCTCAGACGATCGCAGACTATATAAAATCAGCCAGGCGTGAGGCGTTCTCGCATTTTGACAGCCCTGTGCTTAAGTTAATTTGCAATAGAATAAAGCTGTGAAGAGCTGGAAATTGTTTCAGATTTTTAAAACATACTTATATTAAAGTAGAACCGAATTTAATAGATCACATTTGACACTTCATCAAAACTCAACAACGTAACTCAACTTCTAACGAAGGACATACACGGCCTTACCACAAAACACTGTCAAACAAGTATTTAGCTAAAACACTGTTTAAATGTGATGCTGTCACTTTTATGACAGTATTATTTAAAAGAGACAGCAGCATCACACTTAAACAGTGTTTTAGCTAAACAGTGTTTTAAGATCTTTTGTGGTAAGGCCGACAATATTTTTTTTTCAGTTAATAATAAGTATTTGTTGTAATAATCATAAAGGATTGTTGGACAATTAGAACAAATGACTGACAGATGTCAAATGTAGTTTCTAAGGCTGATTTGCACCATCATGACTTAACCATAACTTTAACAGATACAAACTTGTCTGACTCGATGACAGCGTCGCTGTCGTCTATGGCGTAACCTAGGTAACAATATGTAATAACACCTTAGTTCCACTTTTGGCCGCTGGCTCAGTTATGTTTGTATCTGTTAAAGTAAAGTTTAAGTCAAGATGGTGCAACTCAGCCTAAGTTTTGTTTTCCAAAAAATAGGTATTTTGATTGCCGATAAATAATGAAAATCTCCGGTAAATAGCAGCAAAGTAGTGTGCGATAAATAAAGCGGGTCAATTATCGATAGCCATTAGCTGGTGACCTAATTGCTCCGGGTGAGTTAGGGCTTAGTGGACAACGGCCTTTAAAAGCGGGTGGTGGACGCTGGCCTTTAAAACCGAGTAAAATAGACATTAGGTACTAACGCCACGGAATGCATAAACGCTAAACTGAATGAGCTGGGTATCGCGGTTTGCCTTCGATTGTGAAAACTAAGTATAGGAACAAAAGGCTGGGTATCTATGTATGAGGAAAACAAACAGGTACTTACCTACATATATACATACATACCTAATTTAAAAGCTAGTCGTAGTGGATTTAATAGCTAGTAAAAATGAAAGTCAGTTGACAAACAGAGGAGAAAAATACTGAATTGTTTAGTATTTACACATTTACCCCCTTACCTACTAATAAAGATTGTAAAGCAGATGTATAGTTACACAATGGTTACTCTAATATTTGAATTTGACAGAAAAGAAAAGAATTTGAAAAGAAAGTGACAAAACACTGTGTAACTATACTTACATCTGCTATACAATTTTTATTAGTAAGAGGGTTAATGTAAAGACTATAATTCAGTATGGGATAGCTTGGTATAATTACTCTATCACTGAAAATAATTTATGGCGCTAACGGCACGTGCACGTGGTTAATAATAACATACGCCCGTATCACACCTCCGCCGCGAAACACCGCAGTAGGTTCCGCCATGAGTTCGGCAAGCGAAACAAATGCGAACATCCTGTTCTAATGCATAGATTTTTCACGCGCGATTCCACCCGGTCGGCTCCATCGTTGACACACGCATAGCAATGACGCGAAACCGCTACGTTAGATGCATAAAGTTAATATACCTGACGGAATAGAGGAACAAACATGAGCTGTCAAACGAAACCGAAACTGAATTATATTAGTGTGTGTAAAAATGATTATTTATACGTGTTAGTGCCTATATCTTGTCACTTGTCACACGTATATAGTGCAGACGAATTGTCAAACAGTTGCGAAAAATAGTTCTGTTATGTCAAATCACGCATTTCTTTTTATCACACGTTGTTGCTGATTAGTGACATCTCGCGTACTCAGCCCTTTGTTCCTCTATTCCGCTAGGTATATTAACCTCATGGTTAGATGTGATCCTTATGTCGTCGTCGATAGAAAACAACACATAGCGAAACTATATATACTATTTAACTATATATGCTATAACACAGCAGCTCAGTGTGGAGCTCGGTGGCGCAGTGGTTTAGCGCCTGGCCCAGCGATTGCGGATGTTAAGCAACGTTCGCAAGGGTCGGTCATGGGATGGGTGACCAAAAATGAATTATCTCGAGCTCCTCCGTGCTTCGGAAGGCACGTTAAGCCGTTGGTCCCGGCTGCATTTGCGGTCGTTAACACCCACCAATCCGCATTCGGCCCGCGTGGTGGGTAATGGCCCGTCCTCCTAACCACCCATAAGGAAGGCCTGTGCCCCAGCAGTGGGGACATCAAAAATGGCTGATGGACTATAACACATCAGGAAAAAAAATGACATCTCTACTTAATCTGACTTATTAATGATAATTTTGCATAGCTGACATTTAATTTTAAATATGAGATTTCTGTTGACAATTTTGTAATTATTATTGACGTCTTAAAATAGTAATACTTACTAGTAATAATATTCACTATAGATAGCTGATACTTACTAACATTTGCATGCCTACAGACTTAAGGCAGAATATTGTTGAAACTTTATTAGAAACATTGTCATCAATCTCAATGTAATGTACACAATATTGTGCAAATAAATATTCTGTTAGAATAGAATACCATAGAATGGTGGAACTACCGCGGTGCCTCTGGTACGGTTTCGCAGTGGAGGTATTAATTCCTCGTTTTTCGTCAAAAAGGTTTCAAAAACACCTTCCTTAAATTAATTACTTTGCCAATAATTTATAGTCTATGGTGTTCAAAAGAAAATTTACTCGTGTCAATTAAGTATCCAGCTCTTCAATCATAAAATCTTGCCTTGGGGGCGGCGCGAAAAGTTAGCGCAAAACGTTAATGTAGACCGATTTACTTGTCAAAAAGTTTGCCAATTGTGCGCGTTCCAGCGGGCGAGGCTTTATGAATTAATCTCACCGTTAGACGACGATATTTCAAATTCAAATTCAGACGCAATGAAACTTTGATTACAAAAATGAGATCTCCCCAGCCTCCCCCAATTTAGAAGGAATCCAAAATGACTTTTTTCCCGCTCAACTTCATTGAATAAACACGAGGTTTTGAATTCCGTTTATTAAGCACAATCTGATTCCTTGTGACTTGTTTACAATTATTAAAAATCTTTGTCCATTCATTTATGAAAGCTTTTGAAATAATTTTATCGTAAGATTTGGAGAGAGATTTGTTTCTTTCTTTATTGATAAAAGTTAATTCGTATTTGGATATTTTTTGAGGTAGTGCCAAGCTTCCAATCTCTGAGTGAAGCGCTCGTGGCGGAACTTGATAGACTGATTGTACTCGATCACGTTTGTTAAGCAACGCTCGGTCCGGCCAAGTGTCGGATGGGTGACCGTAAAGTGTCATTACAACTGAGCGCTTCCGTGCTTCGGAGGGCACGTTAAACCGTCGGTCCCGGCTGTTGTCAATTGACAACAGTCGTTAAGCCAAGTTAGAGGCCTTATAGAGGCGGCTTGATAAACTCTAACACCAGAGGTGGCCACTAATCCTCATTCGATAAGAAGAAGAAGAATGTCTGAGTAAGTTTGATGGGAGGTTGTCTATGGTGGGAGCCAAAAACTAATTTTCAGCTTCAGCTAATAAGTAAAGCTTAAGGCTCGTAAATTACAGTTCATTATTAGCTGAAGTCAGGAGATTTTTATGAGATTGTTTCACCTGGGCTTAGATTCTGCTGTTAACGCCTTGTGTTATCTATAACGTAAACGTAATAGATAAAATAGCTAACGTATTAGATAATAGATAGATAATCCTAATAGGTTAGTATTAGACAATATACCTGGATCAAAATGTACTTGAAAAACTGATACCGTAAAATGTCTACCCTTGAAAAAATTTAAAAGAGTCCTGCGCGAATGGTTACTCGAAAATACATTCTACTCCCTTGATGAATTCTTGTAACATAAACAAGTAACAAAATAAACATATGAAATTATGGTAGATGCATGGACAATCTATCCCAATTTAATGTGACACAAAATATAATTTTAGTTCAAAGATTAAGATTTGCATGCTATCATTGTATGGCTAAATATTATTTCTGACCATCACCATATTTATGGCAAATAAACAATTGTGAATTAACAGTGGTGTTTCAATGGTAAATTCAGTTTCGTTTATGACAAAATCACAAAAGCGATATTACCTACATTATCATGATTAATTATTCCTATAATAATAGGTATCACGGTTCCGACCTTTTTGCTATTGAATGTGTATATTGTTGACGATACGTTTTTTTAATAGTTCGAAGATTAATGAACAACTGTCACGTTCGCAGTACCTAGACCTACCTAGGTCTAGGTAGGTCTCGTAGTATAGGCAGTATACCTATACTGCGAGATCGGATGAGTGAGTAAGGGTTGCCGGGTGTTTGACTTTTTCCCGTATAGTATTCAAGAATTAGAAAATATTTGGATACCTAATTATATTTTACTATCAAAAACATTGTTTTGGCAAACATTCACATGTAAAACTTCTTCTTCTTCTTCTTATAATTTATGTTTTGGCAATCTACTTTCCTCTTGGTAGTAATTTTTGCCAGTGTCAAGTGTTGAGTAGTTCAGTGGTAGATATTGTTTCAATTTTCATTAGAATGCGGGTGCATCGCATTCCAATGCTGCTTGGAGCATTTGGCATCAAGTATATCAAGACAGTTTACTCGGTTAGTTCTGCCGAGGTAGCCACCACTACAATAAAAGTCTTAGCTTCACACAACCAAGATCGCGCCTATACAATTATCCCACATATTGTTCAGTTGCGTAGACACTTGTAGGTACCACAAAACTACACCGATTACCGGTTGAGCTCCACGGGTGCCCCCAGGCACCCGCGAGAAATTTATACCGTCAAGCATCGCGGGTGCCTCCAGGCACCCAGAGATCAAATATTTTGCCAGGCAATATTTTGGCTTATTGTAAATTAAATAAATATTGGATTTAAATTTAATGTTCTGTGACATTGGGCCTTGACGGATATTCTTTTCAATGACGTAAAACCCGTCTCGCGGGTGCCTCACTGAGAAAAATGTCATTTTGGGGTAATCTTAAAATATCGTGGCGTACGTTTAAATTAAGTGCGTTGTCCTAAAATAAGGAAATAATAGGTTTATATTACGCTATCTTGAAACGTGTTATGATGTAGTCGAATTATATGGTTAAATAAGGCAATATTATGACACTTATCATCGTAAAAATTGGTCATCAAAAATAATATTATCTTCTTAATATTATAACACTATGTAATAGAAAATAGCCCACTGTCCTATAAATATGTATGATAATCTATAAATAAGATTATAATTCTAAATCACAATGAAAGTGCCACCTTCCATAAAAAGTTGTCATAGTATTTGAGAAGAAGCATCTCTAGAATACGATGACGTCCCCTTATAGTAGTATGATAAAATTATGTGCCAGTTCCTTTTATTTTGAGATTACCTTCACTTAAAATATAAGGAATTGGCATCAAAATTTAAAATGAATCCTACAAAAATACGATTACAGAAACTTATTTAAGAGTTTTGGCCAAAATATTATATCGTAAAAATTGGTCTTCAAAAATAATATTATCTTCTTAATATTATAACATTATGTAATAGAAAATAGCCCACTGTCCTATAAATATGTATGATAATCTATAAATAAGATTATAATTCTAAATCACAATGAAAGTGCCACCTTCCATAAAAAGATGTCATAGTATTTGAGAAGAAGCATCTAGAATACGATGACGTCCCCTTATAGTATCAAAATTAAAATGAATCCTACAAAAATACGATTACAGAAACTTATTTAAGAGTTTGCATCAATTTTTGTATGATTCCTAAAAAATACGATGACAGCACGTAAATTCGCCGTTCCTTACTCATCGACTTGTCGTTCGTTTTGTATATTCTCTCCATTCAGTCAGTCGGAGTCGCAGAGTCGCAAGGACAGTTTTTAGCGTGTACAGAATTTATTTATATTTGACTATTTTTTTAAATGTGAGTGAGTGCAAAGTGCAATACTTATGGATAAAGCAACTCATGACTTGCTAAAATAATGGAATCTAGCTCAATACTTATATACAACGTTTTGAAGGTAAGTTGCCAAGCCTATGTAGTGCGCGTGCGCGTGCACACTTTATTGGGGGGTGAAGAAAATTAACTTTTTATATAAAACGTATCATTTTGGAGGACAAAAAAACGTATTTGGGGTAAATTTTAATTTTCTTTTTTGAAGGAAAAAATCAAATGATCATATTATTGCCATTGAAATGGACCTAAAACATTGAATTCTTATCACAAATTACATGTTTGATTTTAGCTTAAAATCCGGCGGTCTCGACAGCTTCGAAGCTTCATCTGACACCATTTAAAAGCTGCCCGGCAGAAGCTGAACACCACAAAGCACAAGTTTCTTCGCAAAAAAATAACAGACACACTAGCAGTTTGTGACGGTAAGGATTTATGTAATTATTCTGGTCTGTCCTCTTCCCTCCTGTACAAAAAAATAAATTAATAATAATGTGTAGTGTTATATACAATAAGCATTTTTTTTTTCAGATACAAAACCAGAGACTAAATTTCATTGCTGTCATATTACTCCTCGGTTGCTTATTTAACATACCTCCTGCGGCTCCTGCCCGTCGCTCCAGGAAAGATTGGCAAACATCACGAGCAGAAATATTGAAAGGATTTGACGGAGACGGTGGGTGTAACCCACAGTATCTTGCAGAATGCTGGGTGGTGGTTCTTATCTTAAGTCATTGAAAGCGAATCATGATTTTACTTATTAAATTATTTTGCATATTTTATGGATTTTCCTAAAGATTGTTCTTAGTGTCATGAGTATAATTAGGTACGTAAGTAAGTTGTGACATGCTAAATAGGTATTTATTTTTAACTATGTAAATTATTTTTGACTGACAAATACTGTGATTGTTATAAGCATAAAGGTACGGGATTATAAGCATAGTGTATTAAGCCGAAAGGGGGGCATTGTACTCATCCATTAAATAACTTTTACTATCGGGTAAACTCTGAAATCGAAAAAAAACTGCTGCTACTTAAGGCGGTTTTTATTTAATAAGTTATAAATAGAAAATTATTTTAATAATGTTTATCGTGGAGATTTTAGGGCCCTTGGTCTAGTTTTTTTAGAAGGTATCACTACATGCCCTCGTAGTCATTCGTAGAAGTAGATAGCAAATGTGTCAAAAACGGCCACTTTTAGCAGTATTGCAATCTACTTCTAGCAGTGACTACGAGGGAATGTAACGATACCGTCTAAAAATACTAGACTGTGGGCCCTAAAATCTCCACGATAAATATTTTTAAAATTGTGTATTAGAATTATAATATTAAATATAATTCACCGCTGCACCACTTTCGCTCAGGGTACCACCTTAAGTAAATTTCGTCGAATTATGTTGTGCCCAAAGTAAAAGTTGTTCACCATAATGAGTAGGTACAATGAGTCCTTTTCGGATTAGTACACCGTAAGCTTATAAGCCTGTGTTATTATAATTAAGTACTATTATGTGCTCAATTTGCGAATAGGTAGGTACATTATTTTTGGTGTCTTTTTTATAACAAATGTTTTGTACAATACATTTATTAATAAATAATTACTTATATAAAAGTAAAAAAATAATATTGTAAAAATTTACGTTACATACTTTCAAAAAGAAATATTGATATTGCAATAATTAAACTTTCAAAAATAAATAAAATTACTCTTGATTACTATTTCTGTTTTTTTATACACGTGTCTTCCTGTTCTCTTTAAGTTTTTAATGCAATTGCATATTGCCAAGTTATGAAGGTACCTATTACTTTTTCTATATTTCACATGCTTTAAATTGTTATTTTTTACTTATGCGCGATCCTCTTTTTTTTAGTATTTTAGGAATGTGAATTAGGTAAGAAAGAAGTAGTAGGTACAGTCGTCTTTAGATATATTGTAGCAAATAAGGTGACTCATATCCTTAGATAAGTCCAACCAATTAAAATAGACTTTTCTTGTGTTTTGGGTAAGATACTACAATTTAGCAACGATTTGCTCATATCTCCGGTTATATCCTAATACTTTACGAACCTACTATTTATTATTAGGTACATCCTCTTACCTTGGGTTATCCTAGTACAGGCGCCATCAGATATACTGTAGCAGAAAAGGTGATCAAATACTTCTGAACAGTTTAAAATATCAATAAATTCCATACACTTCGTTTACACTTTGTATGGAATTTATTGATATTTAAACTTTTCAGAAGTATTTGATCACCTTTTCTGCTACAGTATATCTGATGGCGACTGTACTAGGATAACCCAAGGTAAGAGGATGTAATAATAAATAGCACGTAAAGTAATAGGATATAACCGGAAATATGAGGAAATCGTTGCTAAATAGTAGGATTTAACCCGAAATACGAGAAAAGTATATTTTAATTAGTAGGACTTCACTAAGGATATTAGGAAGTCACCGATAAATAGTAGAAAACAACCGAATATATGAGGAAATAATTTCTAAATAGTAGGAAAAATATTAGGACCTAACTGGAGATATGAGGAAGTCATCAATAAATAGTACGAAAAATAATAGGACATAACTTGAGATATGATGAAAGAATATTATATTTTTTGACATAAGAGGATGTCATCGAGAAATAGTAGGAAAAATAATAGGATATAACTCGATGTACAATGACAGTAACCATAAGTAGTAGGAACGAGCATACAATATTTTATATTGTAGGACGAGCATACAATATAAAAAATATTGTATGCTCGTCCTACCAAAGGTATGGTGACATGTCATCTTAAATACCGTTATCATCAGCAACAGTAGTATCATCGTACTTTTTGGTGATATCAGTATACTCCGTGCTTTAAGTGAATCCATCTTATTTTAATCTGAATTCACGTCATTTATGATGGGCATTTTTCTCAGTGTGGGGGCACCCGTGGAGCTCAAGGTATGACACAATATCCACTATGAATCAATTTGCAAGAAATTAAAATAGAAACCGAACTAGACAAAATGGCGCCAAAAACTCCACATGTAAAATTATGTGATAAACAACACGGTGTATAGTCAACGGCACGACATGACGGGCGTAACCGGTAATCATATTCAATCAATTTTATACATTAATGCAAAGATATTAAGGTTTAAAATAAATTACAGATTTTTGACAGTTTCGTATAACTTGACTTGGTGCTGACTGTACAATGAATAAAAAAAAAACCATTGATTCAATGTCGATGCGATGTCGATATCAATATAAGCTGAGATGTGGCCGATTTTAGCAAAATAATATTTTTTTTGTGTTTTTTGCTGAAAAAAAATATTTCCTTTCACACAATTAATAAAACTTTCATCTGTTTCAGGTATGCACGTTCGCTCGACATTCCACATGTGAGGTAACTTTTAGAGTTAAGATAGAACCAACGTTGTTTTACTAACGTGCAACCCTTCACCGTATGCGCAAAGCATGCATATTTAACGAAGCCTCAAAAGCTGATGCGGTTCGAACTTATTAGGCCGAAGGTAGCGCGAGAAATTCATAATGCAATTAAATGAAAAAAATATGCGCGAAAAAGTAGGTAGGTACCTATAACCTGTGTTGGCAGTGGGAAAATAATTTTAGAAGGAATGGTTCTGATTTTTAATCGCAGAAGATTGAACCTAATTGTGAATTTTGTGTCTCTTTTAATTTTCGACGTTAAAAATGTTTAACACTCACAAAAATATTATACTAAAAACCGACCAAGTGCGTGTCGCGCCACGCGCCGTAGGGTTCCGTAACTACCCTAATGTGTCCCCCCCCCCCCTCTAACTTTTGAAATAAGAGGGTGAAAAATCAAAAAAAAAATATGCTATAGACCTTAATAAAAACTTTTAACGAAAATTGGTTTGAACGATATATAGTAATTAGTTTTTGAGATATATCATATTTTCCAAAACCGCAAAAAAACAAAGTTCTTTTTACAGACGAAAAATGATAGTGGTATTAAATATAGTATGGTATAAGGTAACTACGGAACCCTACGGCGCGTGGCTCGACACGCACTTGGCCTTTTTTTTCCCCAAGAGGATACGGAGCCGCTTCGCGCTCGCTCGGTCAAAAACGATATTTAATAGAAATGTAGATAACATACCTAGTGTAATTTCAGAAAAGGTGTTGGTTATCTATAAAAAAATATGGTGCTTTTTTACAACATGGATAAAGTTACCACCCCAGTACAAAGTATCAACATCAAGATGTCCATTTGCCAACTAACATAGATGCCCTCAATAATAAAAACACTTACCGACTTCCTAAACTAACCCAGATCCATAACATCTATATACAAAAAAAAGGTTGGTGGTAGTTTTTCTTTCGTTTTTACTGAGGCAAGGCGACGTAACTTATTTATTTTATTTATACCTACCCTGAATTTTATCGCGAAACTTACTTCATGTACTGAGAAAAATCAACGAAATGTAAGTATATATTTTAGGAGAAAAGACGAGTAGTAACGCCGTGGCCACGTAGGCTTTATAAGGGAAAAGTAAAGTACGTTTAAATATATATTTAAATATTACTTATGTCAGGGACTGAGGTAATTCGAGACTGAGGTTATTTCACATTGTTAACTTTGATATGCTGATAAAACAAATAATAAAATTTGGTCATTACTTACGAATTATACGTTGTAACTTAGCCAAAACTTATTTTATTCTTTAATTCAGGATGTGGCATTAGTTACTGTTCAAACGTTTGTACTTAACAGTTTTGTAACATATTCGCGGTTGTTGCATAAATAAAGAAAAATAATGGTGATTATGGAAATGCGACTTAGTAATTTGTACTACGATTCTAAGGAAGTTATATATCCCATACTAACTTTCTGTACACTTACCTAATATAAACAAATTCTACACACATAATTCTAAAATTCATTGTAAATCTAATAAATAAATGAATTATTTTTAATATTTTGTATCAAAGTTTGTTTACGCCTAGATCGACATCACTTTCCTATAACGTAGAATAATAATATAAAGAAGAAAAACAATTGAACGAGGAACAAGCAAAGACAATGGTTGCCAAACCGAGTTTAATCCAAAGAAGTTGAGACATAAAAAAGTATTTATTCAACCTTAAAGGAACCTCATTGGCAACTAAACTTTTTGGTTACTCGGGAATGTCAAAAGTGATAACTTGGGGCCACGCGAAGCTTCGTAAAAGTTAGTCAAGTAGCTTCGACGTGCAACTTACTAACAACATAGGAGTTCCGTCTCAAGTATTATATTTCCACCTTTCCTTTCGTTCATACAAACTTTATGAAACGGCAGCGATCTTGGCACTAACAAAGTTCTGGAAACTGCATTTGGTGAACTAAACAATTGTTTTACAAATATTTCACCAGAATTTACTAAAGTGAATTCGAGTTACAATCGTCTTTGAATTGAATATTATACCTAATATCTAGAATATTAAAAGGATATTTTTATGTTCTACTTCTGCGTTGTTTTGTTTGGTTGTTTTCGTAATTGTTGTTTCTTTTCTTACCCCTTACTAATAAAGATTGAATAGCAGATGTATAGTTACACAATGGTTACTCTCTGTCAAACTATTTGAGTTTGTCATTGAAAAGAAAGTGACAAAACACTGAGTGACATCTACACAACCCTATGTAACTATACATCTGCTATACAATCTTTATTAGTAAGGGGGTTAATTTACACAGACACATGGAATAAATTAACAAAATCATAATATTATGCAATCTGTGACAAAATACTTGTACTGATATATTACTTAACCATATGCTAGCCTACTTTATCTAATTCTAAAGCATACATTTTATGCCGCCGCGCCGCGCCGTGCAGTCTCCGTGTTAGAAATTCTATTACATTGGAGCAATAAATACTAAGGTTAATGCGAGCTACCGACCTAACTAGCAGGCCTGCGCAGGTGCGCGATAAACTAGCATTAAAAATTACTCCTATCCTAACGGGTTTATTAACTTTGGCGATTTAAGTGATTAAAATCACATTATTATTTAACGCTTTATTTGAAAGTGGGGTTGCTTAGTACCTTTCATTGTGTTTTAATATCAAAATGTACGTAAGTATGTAAATAATAAGTACTTACTTAAATTAGGGCCAATTTAATACATCACATTTGACATCTGTCAGTCTGTAGTGTTATTTGCAAAGTAAATTGTTTTGCTTTCTTTTGAGATTATTACAATAAATATGTATTATTATCTGAAAACAACTTAAACAATTATTGTGTGTGCCTGCCGTTAGAATGAGGCTGCGCTCTGTTGAATTTTGATGAATTGTCAAATGTGATTTAAATGCGCGCCATACTTTGGATAATACCTAACGGGTGTAACAAGACCTTCAACGAAGCCGAAGTCCACGTATTCCGCCTATCATCAGGATCATTTTTGTCTTTTAGACTATACCTGGGAAACCAATAGTTACGAAGTTATGGTCAAAGTCAAAAAAAATTTTTCAACATTTTTAGGAAATCTTATTTTATTCGTTATTTCCTACATTTTGACTAAAGCAACATTATCAAAATTTTAAGTATTTCGTAACAAACAATGGCTTGTATCTCATGAGCACGCACATAAACGCTGCCTTTCAACTCGGCCGCACGCAGCTGTGTAGCATACACTCGCAGGCGCGGCCTGTTGTACGCGTCACATAGCGTGGTAAAGCATGCAATGCTTTTTTAACTCCAAAAATCAAAATGGTTTCCCAGTAATAATTTTGAACAGAAATGATCCTGATGATGGGCAGAATACGTAGACCTCGGCTTCGTTGAAGGTCTTGTTACACCATTTAGTTATCCATCGCACTTATAAGTGTTATAATATCTGATGGCGTTTGCCCCATTACTATAATGATGTTGTTGCGGACTTAGCGCTTACTCGCAACAAAACACTTAATTGCCGCTGGCTGGATTGATGAGGATGCCTATTTTCGAGGTCTAAATAAAATAGCACGCTTACGAAAGTAATTCTATAATTTATTATTTAGCTCTTCAAAATACTCTTCAAATATCACTTAATAATAGTCTTGACACTAAATCAATTATAACTTAAATTGTCCCAACACTAAATCAGTTAAATATGCAAAGTCAATAATTCAACACTTAATAAGTACTTTAACAACACTTAAATACGGCACTTATTATAGTTAAACACTTCCAGCACTTAGACACTTCAATTACTTTTCGAACTCTTTACTATTTGTTGTTACTTCACTATTATTCACAACGTAACTGCTTACGCGTCGAAACCGCGCGGCTTTTATACCACTCGACGGGAGCGCGGGAACAATCTCGCTCGATGTTCGCGAATAATCCAGCGACGTCACTCCCGATCATTCCCGACGACTCGCGACACGGGCCGACCGCTGCGGGGCGGGCGGCCGAGACTCGTGCTGTCTCGCTCCTTTTACGCTTCCTTTCCTTATCTTTCATTGCAGCGGCCGCTCGTCGTACCGTTCAATTTTCAACCTTATTTATACGTCGCTAACATACTCCCCCGCGGTGCAAAGCACCTATCTTCCTGGATGCGACGTCCAGCGTATGCACGCAACGGGTGCAGCGTAGGGGCACTTCGGAGATCTTCTTTTAGCTTTGTCCTTTCCGTCCTTTCGACCATGGCTGGTGGTATGTCGGAGTGCAGTGCAGTATGATGCCACCTACCACACTTCTTGCAAGTATCTGCTCGGCAGTTGATGCGTGAGTGCCTAAACTTCAAGCACTTAAAACATAGATGACTCTTCTTTGCCATATTCCATTTAACACTTATGTTTGCATTTTTAAATTTTTGGCACTCGTATAAGAAATGGTTTCCTTGACACTCGGGGCACGTGTTCACGTCCTTTTGCGACCCTTTGTGACAGACGTGAACATGGTACATCCTATACGACTCGCTGCCCTTCTGCTCCGGAGACACTTCACGTGGAGCCAAATGCGGGCGTGTCCACTTTTCCTTTCTTCCTCTATGACGCTCTCGAAACACTTCGTATGGAGCTCTTTGCGGACGTGAGGACCTAACTTCCAAGTACTCTTCAAGTGGGGCGAAGTCTGCACACATAGCTGCTTCATCCTCCAGGAAATTACTGATGAGCGTCAATTCTGGCGACTCTTCTTCTTGCTTACTTCGGAAGAAGACGTACCACCTGTACTTCATCGAGGCGGGCATCTTCTCGACCAATGACTTTGTTGTTTCCGGAGAACTTAAATATCGTGACTTCCCCAGCGCCTTAATAGTGGCGACAGAGTTTTTCACTTGGCTAGCGAAGGCGCACACTTCGTTGGGGTTTTCGGTGATGCACGGCAGGCTCTTCAACTTTTCTAACTCCGAAAGTGCCAGCGCACCGGGTCTTCCAAATCTTGCTTCCAGCCCTTTCACTACTTCGGCAGGATCCTCTGCGGTGAACAATAAACTCTTCACTGCATCTCTTGCCCTTCCGTGAAGCGTTCTTCTCAGGCGGGTCAGGTTTTGGGTAGGCGTGAAAACGTGGGCGGTGTCTTCATATGACCGCCGGAATGCCAACCATTCTTCACTTGCACCATTAAAGTAAGGTAACTCGATGATCTGTCTTGATGATGCAGTCTCCAATGTCTTCTGGCAGATGCTTGCGATTGCTTGAGCCAATGCTTCTATGTCCGTCTTTTTCCTTTCCTGATGCAGCAGTGGCGGCAGGTTCGTTTGGTGGAGACAGCTATCCTCATGTTGCTGCTGATACACCTCTTCATCATTTTCATCTTCAATGTCAGAGTCAACCTGCAGCGACTCTAGCTCCGCCTGGGCCACTTTCAACTTCGCTTTGGCTACTTCGTATTCCCTCCTGGCAACTTGCATCTTCACTTCGGCAACTTCCAGTACCCTTCTGGCAACTTCCATGTTCGCTTCAGCTTCGGCGCGACTCCTTGATGACCGTACGGAGTGCGCGTCTGATCTTCGAATCACTTCCATCAGTGTATGCGGTGCTTGCTTGTCGACAGTAGCGGGCGACGTAAGATTGGCATCTTCTTTTATACAAGCTTCTTGGATATTGCCACTGGCGCGCGTAGCTTCTCTTCTTTCCGTCGGCGTGGTGGCGTAGTCTCCCGAAAAGTGCGCGGGTGACACTCCTCCTAGGGCACGAGCGGTTGGTGTGGCGTGGTCTTCCTCAGGACGTGAAGGTGACACACCTCCAGTAGGGGCGCGATGTGGCGATGTTGTTCTTTTAAGCGTTGACTGGCTTGACGTCACAGTATTTTCAGTAGCGGTTTCCGCTGGCGTCTTCATGCTCCAATCCGTTGACGTCGATGGCTTCGCAGTAATCTTCTTCTTCACTGACCTCGTAGTTGGCATCTTCTTCGTTTTCCAGGATCCGGCTCGAAGGACCAAAAATATGTTGCGGACTTAGCGCTTACTCGCAACAAAACACTTAATTGCCGCTGGCTGGATTGATGAGGATGCCTATTTTCGAGGTCTAAATAAAATAGCACGCTTACGAAAGTAATTCTATAATTTATTATTTAGCTCTTCAAAATACTCTTCAAATATCACTTAATAATAGTCTTGACACTAAATCAATTATAACTTAAATTGTCCCAACACTAAATCAGTTAAATATGCAAAGTCAATAATTCAACACTTAATAAGTACTTTAACAACACTTAAATACGGCACTTATTATAGTTAAACACTTCCAGCACTTAGACACTTCAATTACTTTTCGAACTCTTTACTATTTGTTGTTACTTCACTATTATTCACAACGTAACTGCTTACGCGTCGAAACCGCGCGGCTTTTATACCACTCGACGGGAGCGCGGGAACAATCTCGCTCGATGTTCGCGAATAATCCAGCGACGTCACTCCCGATCATTCCCGACGACTCGCGACACGGGCCGACCGCTGCGGGGCGGGCGGCCGAGACTCGTGCTGTCTCGCTCCTTTTACGCTTCCTTTCCTTATCTTTCATTGCAGCGGCCGCTCGTCGTACCGTTCAATTTTCAACCTTATTTATACGTCGCTAACAGATGTGGTCTGCGGCAACTACGTGTTATAGGTACTTACGTGTTAAATACTTACGTGGGCAAAACATACAAGTGTAAGAGTTTTTCTAGTATAGGTATTATTTAAAATTACAAGTCCAATTGCGCCCTAATTTTAATGCAAAGTTCGTAACAAAAAAGCTGATTAATTAAAGCAAAAATAAAAGGCAGTTGTGCCAGGCATATTAATTAAAACACTGGAACAAGAGCTTTCAAAATTAAACACAATTTACTTACGTTTATTTTTAAACTTAAGGCGCTTTTATGCGTGGCTAGGCTTGCTGAATATTAAATTTACCATAAATACTGAATAATTTTGTTTTGTTCTTGAAGTTATTATTATTAGCAAAGCTCCTAAAATTCTAGGTAAGCGATTACAAAAGAAAATAATCTCCGTGAAATAAGTGGGTACGTAAAATGTATCTTGAATAAGGATTATTATTTTGGAGGAGGCCTTTGTCGACTGGGAATCAGACCTGCAAAAAATAAGCGAAGCCCAAATATTGAACTAAAAACAAAGAATGTCTGATGCTGAGGCTATTATTATTAGTTAATAAGCTATTATTTATCAAATCATCATAAAACGAACTCCTAAACCCTAAACAATAGATAATAACACAATTTTATCTTAGGACCTCAGCACATCCAATTATTTTTAATAGCATCAGTGATCTACGATATTATGATTTTCGGCATAGACTGAAGCAAGCAGCGACTGAACCGCAATACTCTACACACCGGCTCTTGGTCGCAATAACTCGATGCAGCAGAACATTCAACACATTTTCTTGTGGAGACTACACACGCACAGGCCTTTAGGCCGGGATTTATGCTACACAATTTGGCCGGAAGGATTTGGCCCTCAGTCCGGTCCTGTAGGCCGGGCCTGTGCGTGTGTAATCTCCATTAGTCGAACGTTTCGCTCTTCACATAACGCTATTGAATTCGAGAGTCGCGAAAACACGTTGTAGCATCGAAAGAATCGCAAAAAAGTGTATTGCTGTAGACAAATAGTTACTCATAACTGTAAAAAGATGTTGAAAGACGAAATTAGTTTCTCAAACATTAACAAAATCGTCTAACCAAAATGCAATTCCATCTACACTGAACCTGTTACTGTTTGTCGTTTCGTCGGGCTGTCCAGTTAGTGCGGTGAACTCTTAACTTGCCAATGAATGTTAATATAAAGTGTCCGTCGGTTCGTCAAAACTTAATTATCACCTTCGGGAGAGGTCTCGTTTGTATGCTAATTCCAATATGTCTACTTACAAACTCTAACTACACCTGTTACTTGCGAGTTTGTTAGTCAACTTGCTCTGAGTTGATCAGACTTATTACATACATGAACTAAGTTAGTGCTTATAAGAGTAAGCTCATATTGTGTTGAAGAAAGACTATTGGAATTCTCATCAAGATTTCACACATAGAATGATAAAAGTGATGCTAAAAACTATGGACTCCCCTAAATTTTAATCGGTGTTCATAAAATGCTACCCCCGGGCTTGATGATTAAGGTTCTAACCCTGAACCTTCTTTTTAACCCATATAATATCAATGACAGATACAATATATATACCCTATAAGCAATAAAAAAAGGTTTTCACTCCTTTAAGTGTTTTCAATTTATAACAGGCCAGCACCAAAAAGCGGGCTTCAAAATGTTTTGCCTCTGCCGTCAATGTAAAATGCTTCCGCGTAGCATCCCTTTAACCCTTCAATTATCGCTTGATATTAAGCGCCGCTAGGACCCACATTATACCTGCATAATTACGGTAGAGCACGCAGATAGCACGGTACGTCATTTCTGGTGGGTTATCAGCAGCAAAATACAAGGACAGGTACCCAATTCTAATACTTACATAATATTTTAATAGGCGTTAACGCAGTTTGGTGATAAATCAGACTCGTTAGATCCATGGATAGGTTTCAGATTTAGATAATGTTAGATTTAGTTACCTACTTCAGAAAATTCAAACTTTAAACTTTCAGTTTGCTGCTGTATTAAACAGAAAACTTAGCCACGAATCTGATATGTTTAAAAAATCCGAGTTACAGTCGAAATACTACTATCCCAAGTTTTGCATTCTACTAATTTATTAGCAGTAGTTATACTTATATTTTAACAATAATATAAAGTGGGTCCAATCCAAAGAGCGATGTAAAGTGAGTGACGAAGTGGCGTGCAAAATCTATACTTAATTTAATATTTCGTATCACAGTTGATGCAGGGTGCTAAAATTTCAATGACTTGTGAGAACGACTTAAAATTTGCACGTAGATTTTCATGAAAATTTCCATATGTGTAGCTGAACTGGGGCCCTATTTTTGAATCGCTCGGTTGACGTTGAGCGCTTGGTTTCTACTGATTTTCGTTCGACATTTGACTTTCCATATTTTTGAATCGCTCGCCCGCAACGAGTACCCTCACCCACTCGTTTGCAGTCGAGCGATACGGTACGGCGAGCGATATTCTTTTCTGCTAAAAAGCAAAGATTTTTTTAAACAGACAATAGAAATATGGATATAACGTTCCGTTTTCGTTGCGGTAGTTATCAGTTTTCTCTAAATTCTGCGAGGAACGGATAAAATCCAACATTTCGTATTCCGAAAACGAACGATTCAAAAATACGGAAAATCGGCGTCATGCGACTTGGAAAGCGAGTGTGACTTAAGTCGCATGCGACAACATAATGTCATACGAGCGATTCAAAAATAGAGCCCCAGGTCTAGATTGTAGGTGAATTTTCCTCGTTGTACAGAATGTGCCTTAACAAGCTCACACGGATGGTCTAAATATGTTTAACACGACTCTAAAATAACGGCTTAGGTGCTACATTTTGTGAACTGCCTTCACATAATCATATATGTGAGTTCTACATTTACCTAATGTTAGTACCGTGGTAGTTTCAGAGAATATTTTACAAATGAAAGTGCTGTCGAGTTGGATTTTGAAGCTGAATTCTTCTACTACTAGCGCCGCCAACACATTTATTTTTATTACTCGTAAACCAGGTAAATATAAAAAAAATAAGATCATGCCCTTAAATGCATGGCCTATTCCACTTTGAGCTAAAATGGATTTTAAAACTTACAGAAAGAATAAAAACTGTTGAAGAGTTATTCAAAATGATCTTAGCTTTTTTTTAAATGTTGACTTGGTTTACGAGTAAAAAAAAAAATTTGGCGGCGCTAGTGGGTAGTAGGGCGCCTTAACATAAAACTAAATATCGTGTTTGATATTATAAGACTCTTTAATAAATACTATACTAGCTACATTTTTATTTGTATTTGATGTGAATTATAAGTTTTAGAAAGAAAATCGAAAAATAGACTCGATCGTAGAAATTCTATGTAATACGAGTACTTTTAGAATGATTAGAAAATATTTGTAATAGTATTTTTGTTATGCGGTGTCATATAGCTGTAGTTGTTGTTCAGTGAAATAGGGTTTCTCAAAAATAATAAATATCATTCTTGTCTCTCCGATTTCTTATTCCGTCAGTCATAACCAAGCAATCTATATTTCTATTTCTACGAAAGATTACTTTCCTTTGAAAAAGATTTTGGGAAATTTAACCTTGGAACCAACATTTTCGTGTTCGTACGGGGGCTTACGTTTTGTACACTCAGGCTTTATGTAAAGAGACGTTACAGCTTATCTTGTTCTTACCAAGCTTACAAAACTGACAGCGTTTTACTTTGATTACCTCATAAGATATTACGTATCATTACAACCCTTCTAAGGAGTCACGAACAAAGGAATCTGGTATTCTTATTTGCCGAAATAAATTGAGGTTTACCGTTTCTGGTAAAGGGATCTTTACTTCGATTCTTTGTCGTGGAAATATATTATTCTGCTTTTCGATTTCTGTTATTGAATCGTATGATGTACAAATTGCTTTTGCGAGATGAAATTATAATGTTATTATTATTCCATCTTTATTTTCTTCCCATTGTACACAATAAGGTATAATTTTGTTTGTTTGCTCAATATTTTTATTAAACCTGGTTTTGCAAGCGAGCACTTTCTGATAAAAGTTAGAACAATAATGCGTAGGTTTATAAAACATACATTTTCCATTGATCGATATAAGGTTTTATTTTTTATAAACTGCAAAAGGTGTGTAATGTTTTTTACTAAAAATGTCTTTCTCTGCTTATGTTCTAGAAATAGATTTTGTAGTAACTAGGTTTTATACCCACGGTCAGCCTCAAAATTAATTGTACATTTTAGAACCATGTCGTGACAACTATTTCATTACTTTTTCATAAAGTAGATTTGTCTTGAACAAGATTTATAGCTGGTGTGACAAGATACTAAAAGGTTTAGCCATTTCAATTGTACCAAAAACAGCTTTCATTTCAGTTTAAGTCGCAGCGTCATTTCACGTGCCGCGCTGAAAACTATAGCTATATATTTAATATACATAGGTAATGTCTGAACAGACGTCAGCTTAATATTCCGACTGGAAATGGGAATGTTAAAATGGCGAATCCCCACTAAAATTGGACATCAACGAAGGAGCCTTACAATAGAAGTATTCATAACACTTCTTGGATTCCCTTTTGAATGAGTTATATTTGTAGTGCTTCACTTCACTGTTTGTTGCAGACACGTGAGGCTGTTTTCTTCCTGTAGGTACTTAATATATACTTAATACATACCTACTTAGTTTTATTTTCATCTTTAAAATAATATAAGTACCTACCATGGATTAACAAATTCACTTAGTCAAATAAAATTTCAAAATTAGACTCTTGATGAATAAATCAAGGTTTTTGGGGTATCTATATCTACTTATGACATAATCCCAAGACTAATGTAATCTTCTTATTTTAGAACTAAGGAGCAAAAAAACTTAAGCGCTATAATTAGAACTCTACCACAGAATATATAATAGTACTAACGTACAGAAGTCGGTCCCCGCGAGGACCATCAAATAATAAGCTACTCTCGCAGCACGGCAATAAAGTACAATTTCAAACTGCACAACGCTGCGTGGATAAAATTATATGCACCTACGAAGAAGAAAGACAGGCGTCTCTTTCTGTCGCATAGCTCTGTCTCAACCGACACATTTCGGGGTTGCTACTCGCTAGTTACTGATATCATAGAAAACATTCGTTATGCCCATGAATAAACAATGAAATTACTAATAGGTACCTACTTATAATATAAAATAAATCTACCTAATAGGTGAGCTGAGCATATTTAAAGAGCATAAATAATAAGTATTTCTAAGTAGTTAGAGAAGCTCGATGGAGTAGTGGTATATATAGCGCCTCTCCCAACGATTGCGGAGGTTAAGCAACTTTTGCAAGGGTCGGTTATGGGATGGGTGAAAAAAAAATAGTATTTTTTAGCTTTTTTCTTTACTGGTGCCATATTTCGAACTTCGATACAACTAAGTATGTAAATATGTATACAAAAACTACAATAAACTTTGGTAGGTAGGTAGGTACGTTAGTAATTAAGTATCAAAAACGAAGTGCATGCAGTTTCGCATTCGGCGCTTGACTGACTCGTTTCGTTCGTGACGTTCACGCGCTGCGCTCTCGTCGCTTGCACACGCCGCGCGTTTCGGTCGGCGCGGTGATATCCCTCGACAATGGCCCTCTTGGAGTGGGCCGCGAGCAGTAGGCTAATATAAAAGTTTAAGCGTGGAGTGATACCCCCCTGACTCTACCGTGTTATTACAAAAGATTGATGATTACCTGTTTAAATGTGATGCTGTCTCTGTCAAACAATATTGTTAAAAAAGTGACAGCATCACATTTAAACACGTGTTTAATTTTTTTCTGTAATTTAACACGGCTGGTGTCTACTGCTATCAACAAGCATATGGACGACCTGAGTGGTGCAGTGGTTAACATACCATCATACATCCAAGGTCCCAGGTTCGATTCCCGGTCGGGCAGAAATTAAAACGATGAATTTTAATTTCTGGAACGGGACTAGGTGTCTACTATACTAATTATATATTTAAAAAGTATATGTATAAATAGCATATCAGTTATCTTGTAGCCATATTACAAGCCTTGCTCAGTTTAGGGATAGCGCTGTGTGAAATTGTCCAAGCATTTATTATTTTTAATTTAATATCTATACATGTAGACCATGGATCGAATGATTCTTTGCTACCCTTCAAGGCTTTCAAATTTTTGTTTGAATTTTGAAAATTCACTTACAACTATCTATACATATGTAGATGTAAAAGAGTTAACAGACTAGAGTTAAGTAATAACAATAGATAGATAATAGATAGTAAACTAATGACAATAGTTACGTAGAGTTAAATAATATGACTTCGTGTATTTACTTTGAAGGTTTGTCTCGGAACGGTCGGCGACTATTTTGATGTAAAGTGGTCTCGCAGGACGACTGTATTGCATCTCGCAGAGAGCGCTGCACATAATAGCGGCAATGCAGGAAATTGCATTTACGCCCACTGCAGCGCAGCCCGAGCTGATTCGATAATATAGAAAACTTTTATGTTCTCTTACTTAACGATAACTTGTTTTTGAACTTAGAAATAGAGTGGTGGATAACAAGTTAATTAATGTTTTTATTGATAAACAGAAGAAATAACTAAAATTTTAGTTTTATTAATGAAAATGTGTTTTTCCGGATTTGTATGGCATATCAGTTCAAAGTTTCTTTAAAAAAACTTTAACTATAAACTTTTATGAATAAGATATCATCTCGACAAGTGTTGAATATAAAATAAGGTTTCAAATAACCCTTTTAAAGCTCCAATATCTATTTGCATCGTGAGTGGAAGCCATAACAATAGCAATCGAAGAAATTGTGTTTGCACCCGATGTTACTCCACCGTGCTTATTGCTTTACAGTTCCAATTTTTATAAGCAATGAAACAGTTTCAATTTTTATTGATACAGCACACTTGTGTTGTTGACTGTAGGTACAGTATATTTTACGATAAGTAATACAGATGCTACTCCGTTTTATTGCCGACAAGCGTACTGAAATCTTTGGTTTATTTACCGAAGTAAAACGAGGGTTTTGAAGTTTTAGTGGTAGAACTGCGAGTGTACCTCTAAACCTATCTAAGTTCAGTCACGTACAATATGAAATTGAACGTAAATCTGAAGGATTTGATCTCCAGTTTATCTGAAATATAGAAACACTCACTACCCAAATTATATTGTGTTTTTACATCATCATCATGACGGATATTAATATTTTAAACATTTTTCGTTGTGCGCTGCATAATTTAATTCTGTCTGTTGTAGTTTTATACTTATGTTATTTCTACAAATCGCTAAAGATTATAAAAAAATGGTTTCTTTATAAATAAACACCTTGGTCGAGTGGATTCGTTCAAGATAAACACTCGTTACACTTTGACTTTAGTATTTTTAGCTTCTTAAGGTGGATACCCCACCGAAAGTGGCGCCCTCAGAAGTCTCTGTTTTTTGAGGCTTGGGGCCATCCATAAATTACGCCACACGTTAAGGGGGAGGCAGGGTGTCGACGAAGTGTGACACTGTGTTACAAGGGGGTGGGAGGGGTACTGAATTACTTCCAGAAATGACTACGATGGAATATAAAAAACCACTTAAAACACTAAACGTAGTAACGTAACGTAAACACTAAAATGTAGTATTAAAATTATGTATTATAATTAGGTACAAGATTATTTAATAAAATTCATCGCGGCGCCACTTTCGTTCTGTGAAATTCTTTAACATATCAATATTCGACATGCAACGAGACTTATGTTATAGGCCCTCCGCTGCGTCAAGCGGGATCCCACCGCGGGTACACGGCGCGGGAATATAGATTGCTGGTTTTTGACGGACAGATGCTTGCGCAGTGCATGAGTAAGCTCTAATCTATGTCGCCCCGCGCGCGTGTCCCGCTTGACACAGCGGAGGGCCATAGAGCATTTCCTATCGACATTAAGGCACCGCCAGGGGGGTATCACTCCACGCTTAAACTTTTATATTAGCCTACTGCTCGCGGCCCACTCCAAGAGGGCCATTGTCGAGGGATATCACCGCGCCGACCGAAACGCGCGGCGTGTGCAAGCGACGAGAGCGCAGCGCGTGAACGTCACGAACGAAACGAGTCAGTCAAGCGCCGAATGCGAAACTGCATGCACTTCGTTTTTGATACTTAATTACTAACGTACCTACCTACCTACCAAAGTTTATTGTAGTTTTTGTATACATATTTACATACTTAGTTGTATCGAAGTTCGAAATATGGCACCAGTAAAGAAAAAAGCTAAAAAATACTATTTTTTTTTCACCCATCCCATAACCGACCCTTGCAAAAGTTGCTTAACCTCCGCAATCGTTGGGAGAGGCGCTATATATACCACTACTCCATCGAGCTTCTCTAACTACTTAGAAATACTTATTATTTATGCTCTTTAAATATGCTCAGCTCACCTATTAGGTAGATTTATTTTATATTATAAGTAGGTACCTATTAGTAATTTCATTGTTTATTCATGGGCATAACGAATGTTTTCTATGATATCAGTAACTAGCGAGTAGCAACCCCGAAATGTGTCGGTTGAGACAGAGCTATGCGACAGAAAGAGACGCCTGTCTTTCTTCTTCGTAGGTGCATATAATTTTATCCACGCAGCGTTGTGCAGTTTGAAATTGTACTTTATTGCCGTGCTGCGAGAGTAGCTTATTATTTGATGGTCCTCGCGGGGACCGACTTCTGTACGTTAGTACTATTATATATTCTGTGGCACCGCTATTGAAGTTTGCAACAATATTATCTTGTAGCCTATGTAAATATGCGTGCCCCAAACAAACTTCTGAAGTAGGTGGTAACATTTCCTGCCCAATAGTGGGTAGGGTCGCATCATTACTATTTACTATAACCTGACCCTTATCTGTGACATCCGCAGGGTAAAGAAACTTCGGGTCGGGTGTTTTTTTTTATTTTAATTTACGTAAACCTCCTTCGTGTTGCTGACAGCATATATAATTATGTTTCTCTATCATATTGCCTTCCACTTCTATTAAGAAATTGTTGAAGCGGAACACAAGTAATTTTGTAAAAACTTCTTCATATAGAGTAATTTATAAAGTTCCAATAGTCTTTCAGCTGATCTGACAGTAGGCGGACGGAACACAATAAATATATTATATTCCATTATTTGTAAACATGTCTGTTTAAACACAGTATCCAACATTTCCGTGCAAATATATGTATGTACATATAAGCAAAAACAATATCATGAATCTATTTTAGTGACGTAAAAAGAAAATAAAGGGGAATGAAAATGCGAAGATAAGGATGCGGTCCTTAAGTGCATCTACGAGTATTAAGTTTATGTAAAATACAAAAAAAAATATTACGTAAAATCGCCTTAGGTATAAAGAAATAGTCTCAAAATAAATTTCAAATTGCAACCTGCAAAGGCAGCCTAACCGATAAATCGAAACGGCGACCTGTATTAAAAAGTTTCTAACAATTCATGAGTCGATAGTGTTACCGTAAGATTTATTTTTCCTTTGATCGTTAGCAACGTTACATTTCGAAGTGGAAAAGATTAGTGTCAAAGAGAAAATTCGCACTTAAATGTTGCAACATAAAGTTTGTTTTTAAACAACGATCGCTCTTCGTTCCAGAAACAAACCCTACGGGATTTGAACTACGATACTTTGGGCGTCAAAAATTTACTGCGATTTCGTGTTACACTTTCCAAAAGGCATTTCGGGGAATATTTATTGAGTTAAGGAGGAACGTTAGTCTTTCTATTCACGTTCTACCTATTTCGGAATAAGCCGACTTTATCTTTTACTTTATCTGATAAATTATTATATTTAGTTTATTTTTGGAACACTCTATGCGACAAACCCAACAATAACAAAGAACGTTATTGGTTCTAAAATATTTTGCGTTCATTAGAAAGCAATTATTTAATTTTATTGCACTTACATCAAAGCTTAAGCACAATTACAAAGTCATGCGAAAATGTATTAGATTGATTTTAGATAAAATAATAAAAAAAAAGACATTTATTTCATCACACACAAATAACAACAAAGCAGCATATTACATCACAGAGTGCTTCGAGTGTGTGATCTGGAGCCCAAACTAGGGCGACCCTGTATTTCAGGTCTCCAGGTCCTCACCCGCGGATCACCTAAGTATATTGAATTAATAAAAGCACAGGTAGTCTTAATAATAATAGCTCATTATATGTGTGTGTGTGTGTGTGTGTGTGTGTGTGTGTGTGTGTGTGTGTGCGCGCGTGTGTGTGTGAGTGAGGGATTAATATTAAATAAGTAAATTGTTGTATGAAAGTAATTTTATGTTTGTATGTTTGTTATTTTTTGCATGATGCAGAAGTAGATTATTGCAGGATTTCTAGTAAAGACTCTTTGTTATTTTTTGCATGATGCAGAAGTAGATTATTGCAGGATTTCTAGTAAAGACTCTGTTTCAATGTAGTTAATTTTAAGCAGCCAATTTCGAATCAGAGATTTACACTCATATCTTGTTTTGCTGTATAAGTTTAAATGTATATTAAGTTTATTGTACAAATAAGGTGCTAGGAATTCGTAGTGCCTACGGAAGAAAGCTGTATGGTGATTAGAGTATGAATTTATAGCGAATAAAGTTCGTACGTATTCACCGACTACGAAAACCGTAGCGCTCGTGACTGGATGCACTACGTGCGGCAGCGTGCCTACGACGGGCGGCGTAGCGCCGTAGCAGCTCTTTAAATACGATATCGTAGGTAATAACTTTTTCAATAAGGTAAGTCCGTTGGTAACACATATTAATGATACCTACCTATATACTATACATCAAATCAAGTAAAAGTAATATTGTGTTGCTGGTAATTTAGTAGTTATATATAACCACAATGTTTTTGGCGCATGATGTGGCTGTCTATAATTAGAGTTGCATGAACCAAAAACTAATATTTTACTGTATTGTATCGTAATCTTGTTAACTCTGTTGATGGTCCAAATAAATAAAATAAAATAAGATATTTTTAATCGACTTAAAAAAAAGGAGGAGGTTATTATTAAAGTTTTATGTAACCCTTACAGAAGTTTTTAAACGAAAAACGTGGGGAGCATCGCCTCCATGCAAAATACTACTTACAAAATGCGCCCCACGTTATTCTTTGTTTTTATATGTTTTTAGACTTGTCCGTTTAATCTATTGTGTCTCGTTTTCCGGGCATTGACGAGTCAATTAGGTTTTAAATATATTTCTTTTGTAGAAAATTAAATTTACTGATTTGGACATTATTTTTTGCTATTTAGAGCAGTTTTTTCAATTTTGAAAAAGGAAAAATTTATCGCCCGATAGTAGGTACTTACCAATTTATAAAAAAAGGCTTTAGTTACGGAAGGCCATCAAATATCACTTTGTTTTCCTGATGTTTCTATAATCTATAAGGGCTGCTAAAGCTTTCAGAGTTGGGGAAAACGGGGTTTCATTACGCATTTGTGAAACCCTTAGTTTTACGACCTTACACGTGTATTTTTGGGCATGCTATAAAACCATTACTTGCCACTGTAATCCTATATAGGATTTTATATAAAAAGTCAATATTATTTAGGTATATGATTTTTGAACATAAAGCATTTCGTTGGCAGTTAACACCCACCAATCCGCATTGGGCCTGCTTAGTAAGTTATGGCCTATCCTCCTTTTCCATCCATAAGGAAGGCCTGTGCCCCAGCACCATCACTAAAGTGAGGTCATTCAAAATGTCAGTCAGTTTCTCTTTCCCCACGACGTTACTTTTAATGAAAATATGTTGCTCAATGTTATAATTATTAGGAAATCAAAAGTCATACTTAAAAGGATTTAGCGTGATGTCAATGATCAACACTACGATTTATTTGCTAAGAACAGCAATATTCACCAGTTTAATACAAGAAATAAAGATAAACTTGCCGTTCTGCAAAAACGAGAGGTTCATTTATGGGGAAAGGCATAGCCTTCATTAATAAAGTTCCACAACAAGTGTTTGATCTGCCTTTGCATGAATTTAAAAACCATGTTAAAAAAACGCTCATGGGTAAAGGTTATTATAAAGTAGACGATTATCTTAAAGATCAAAATGCGATGGAAATGAAGTAACACATAACTTGCTAATATAAGTACTTTGTTGAAGTAATATAATTAAGTTTATTTGAATAAAGCTTATTTTGACTTTGACTTTGACAATAATGCTGTTTAATCAAAGCCAAAATAATTTCTCGATTATTTAAGAGTAGATGGCAAAATCGTACTAAAAAGAGGAATTTAACGATAGAACGCTTTGTGCTGAGCTTGATTGAGAGTTAAATTAATAATGATGGTAGTAAGTTCATTGCAAAGAAAAGTATTTGATTAAACGACATCAGTTTAAGCATAATTATAGGATACTAGCGATCGCCCGCAACTTCATCTGCGTAGTCAGTTATTTCTCTATTTCTCGGGATCAGTATTTTTTTGAGATGAATTGTACCCTATGTCCTTCTCTGTACCCCTGACAACGTGTATGCAAAATTTCATAATGATCGGTCCAGTACTTAAGACGTGAAGGCGTAACAAACAAACAAACAAACAAACTGACTTTCGCATTTATAATATTAGTAAGAAAGTGAGGATAGATGAGTTAATTGTTTTGTTTTTATTGGAAGTGTTTTGGTAGCACTATTCAAAAAAACATGGAACGTGTTTCCTGTTATTGGAAAGTTGCCATTTTTTTATTATATTTTTTTAATACATGTCTAACTAACATTTTCTATTTGATCGAAAATTATTAAAATAAATCCCATAAAATGTAAAAGCAGTATTTCCTGAAAGTAATGCTGTAAAAGGTTTCATAGTAGAGCAATAAATATAAGTGGATATTTTCAGGCTTTGGAGCGAAAGCTGGCCAATATTTCACAGCGTTCATTACACAGAGAGTTCACTGAAATTGACTTAATTTGACGCTACCCATATAAATTAATAAAAATAATAATAAAGAGATAAATACTTATAGCAAAATTACTACCAGATACTTTGAAAAACCATTCTTCTTGCTTTGAATATATCTGGTCATAAACATAGATTGAAAAGACATAAATATAAAAACAGCCCATATTTTTTGCCTTATTAAATTCAAGAATGTATATTCAGTATGACTAAAATGTATAGTGCGCGCCCAATATATCATTGGTGCGCGCGGTATTGTATAGAAAAAAGCAAAACAAACAGGGCGAAATAAAAAGTTAAGGTTTTTCATTCTTAAAAAATATTGTAACAGATTTACGTCACCAAAGAAGAAATTCACCCCTCGATTCGCCCGCTATATTTATTGCTCTCATTTAGAGTGGAAGGTGCTCTACAAAAAAAATAATGCATCCATTTGTTTGCGTGGCGGATAACACGGGTTGCCATGGTTACCGCCGGCCGGCCAGTCGTTTCCGCACTCGTCTTGTTTCCAGACTCACACACATTAAGTCTGTGTTCTAGACAGAAGCAAAAGAGTTGAACTATTATAAGTTGAAGTAGTATAGAGTTCATTTGTCATTTACTGCTTCAAAAGATTTTATGCATTTTTATGGATTTAATCGCCCAATTTTAATGAATTCAGTAAATAAATAGATTTGGACCTTGGCATAGGTTTTTCATTTATTCTTATTAGGTCGACGAATTTGCGGGACAAAGCTTGTATAAAATATAATGAATCCTATTAGGAAAGAGAAAGACGCGTCCCACACCCAATATTGACACTCATGGAGGTGTGAACTTCATTCCTCTTCAGCTGAAAGTACCTCTACATTGTTATAACACGATGCACGGGGAAAAGAGGAGAAATGTTTATTTTTATGGGGAGAGGATAAATGGCAGGTAGGGCCTGGGTTGCCATGGCGACGGGACGCGGCCTCCGTCTGTGTCGAAACATGTATTTTTAAACAGTTACCGCATGAAGTAAATATTTCTTTGTGTAAGTTGTTGATGCTGTGTGGCTTCAAGAATAAACTGACCTTTGAATAAGTATAGTTAGATTGCGATAGAAATGTTTAGATGTGGAGATGAATCACGCTAGTCCACACCAGTTTCCAATATCGGATAAACCAATACTTATCAAATACGAGAGCACTCAATGTCTGTATATCTGTCTGGTATAAACGACTTACATTGTTGAGATTTCTTCTGTGATAACATATTACCTAAATCCGTTAATATAATTTCATTTGTATACAAAAAAATCTAAGGTTATTATGTTATTATTAAGCATAACATTCCGAATGCTTAAATCTCAAATTTAAAAATTATTCGTATAGTGGTGGACACACTGAACACACCATTAGAGTATTAAAATGTAATGTAATAGTAACTAAATCATACTTTGCTTTGTATTCTTAAAACGAGGGACAAAAAAGTTCATTAAGGCGCAGTAGTACCCTACTACTAGCGCCGCTTATACATTTATTTTTATTACTCGTAAACCAAGTCAATATTTTAAAAAAGCTAAGATCATGCCCTCTTAAATTGTCTCTAATATTTTTTGAATAACTGTTCAACAGTTTTCATTCTTTCTGTAAGTTTTAAAATCCATTTTCGCTCAAAGCGGCCACTTTTGGCTAGAATGGATTTTAAAACTTACAGAAAGAATGAAAACTGTTGAACAGTTATTCAAAAAATATTAGAGACAATTAAAGAGGGCATGATCTTAGCTTTTTTAAAATATTGACTTGGTTTACGAGTAATAAAAATAAATGTACTGGCGGCGCTAGTAGTGTGTATATCTAGTATAGGGCGCCTTAAAGAAGAAACTGCGAATTACTTAAATACTTCTTATAGCATTAAAAACCACTCTTTAATTCTTCATTTAAACTTTGCCCAAAGAAGGATTAATTTATTCGAATATCATTCATCTCTGTGACAAATAGGACATCCCAAAAGAAACTTAGTCAATCGAACAGCTGAGAATTATTGAACCGAAAATAAGGCGAGGAAAATCGCATCAAAAGATTTCAAAAACACAATCTTTTGTTACCCAGATGGATGGAAAAACCCTTTGAATATTGAGAGGATTTTTAGAATGGGAGACGAAATAATTTCTGTTGTTGTTCTGAAAACTCTTTTGTTCTTTTTTATAGGGGCGGAAAGTTGGGTCGCCACCTGGTTGTATACAGGGTTATTTTTAAAATCCAACAACTTTGCAGGAGTAGGTTACTAACATCTTAAACAACAACATTTTTTTCTACGACTTTTCCGAAAACAGACAAAATTGACTTTACAAACAAATGTAGAAAATACTGGTAGAAAATAACTAAGGCATTAAGTCCGCCTATGTACAATGTGCATGATGAATTAAATAAATAAATGTCCCGAAAACAGCTGATCGAGCTTTGATGATAGTAATCTACTCCTGCAAGGTTGTTGGTGTCTTACAAATAACCCTGTATAAATGTTACATTATCTCTGATTGTTTAGAAAAGTTATTTTTAACACACTTGCTCGTAAAGTGAGTCCTAATACATCGCTTTTAGGGCCATAAACCGAGCTATAACAAACCCGTGCAATAATATATAAAACACTAGTACGTAATAGAATTAACCCTACAAAGTTAAATTAGTACCGTACTGCAAGTTCTATGCGAGTAAACAGAGCGTTCCCAATTTAGCCGGGTAATACAGTTATTTTTTTTAGTAACAACAAAGAGGTTTTATGCTGCTGAAAATTCATATACATTTTTGGAATAAATAAATGTGTAAGTCCTTAATTAAGTCAAACAAATATTTATTATTATCAAATTATTCATAATTCACTATATTTTGTTATAAAATATTAAAATATTTGCATTTTATCACTTATAAATTATAATTTTGAAGTAGGCTGTAAAAACCTGCGCGCCTTTTCCCATAATTATCATAATTTTGTTTTTGTCGTATTTGTTGCTGTGTGGTAAATTACTTTGTTTTTTCCTCGCAAATGTGTTGAAAAACGTCGTATGAAACTCGTGAGCTCTTGCTTATTGCACACTCGGCTGAGTTACGGCCTCGCCTGCGGCTCGGGCTGCAACCCACAGCCTTGCGTGCAATGAGCAACCTAAGCTAACTTGTCTCATAATGTACTATTACATAATAATTATGTTTGTCCTCTAATAAACTAAACATTCTTATTTCTAAACTATTCACCCGTACGTAGCATTAGCGCTTCTTTAATAGCACATAATAGTAATTTCTAAACATATATCATAAATCTTTTTTTTAATAATTGGTATTTGTACATGAATGTTTTACTACCATCGCTTAATCTCATCTTAATACAATAATGTTGTAGTACAAATAAATAATACAGCATTACTTTTTCACATCACTCACATGTCATAAAAGTAGGACATAATACAAAGATAGAGTAACCTACATTGTATCAAAGGATCTAATGATCTGTAACAACTGCTTTTTAACAGAGATCTTTTCAATGTGGTTGTACAAAGAACATACATTAGTGTACTATTCACATCATAAAAAGACGGACTTTTATTAATATATATAAGCACTAAAAATTTACCTTGTATGCCCTCTCTACTTACTTCTTAGGTATTGATTGATATTAGAACTCTTTGGAAGATTCATAAAATTTATTAGCTTTATTTTGTTGTTTTAATACTCTACATTCCGAGTTGATATCAATTATACTGCAATTATTGAAACGCAAATAAATTCATATTGCATTTGCAAAATGAAGACTGTTAAGTATTTCAAATATTCATTGCTACAATAAAATTGGTGTTTGTATTTGTACGACTTTTATTTGTATTCGAAAATAGTCTGACAAGTGTCTTTAAAAGTGCCTTTAGTAAACCTTAGGAAACTTTTTTGAATTTCCAGCTTATCCCAGTACAGCTCGAACCAGGTCATGCGTGCCTGCAGCAAGTAAACTTAGTCTTAGTTTTAAGACGGTACCTGGGACGCTCAATGCCGCTTCCATCGTCACTTGAATGCACTCCACTATCGTTAAAGCAGACGCCATCTTTTAGGTAGTGTAACTGATTTTTAAAGCACTTTCTATTATCTGTACTTTCTGGAACACTTATGAGGGTGGAATAAAATATAATGCAGGGTTTACACGGGTGTCTAAAGCCACACTGTTTTCTTTTACTTGTTAAATGGCAAAGCTGTTCCAAAGCCTAGCATCCGACTTTTGGCCGCGGCGTAAATTGTGCTGCTACAGCCACAAACCTAGCATAAAATATATTAAACTAGCGGCTGCCCGCGACTTCGTCTGCGTGGAAAGTTTTTTGCTATCCCTCGGGAACAATCCTTTTTTTTGCGGGAAGAAATGTCTCTATAACCCTGACAACGTGTATGTAAAATTTCATGATGGTCGGTTCAGTAGACGTGAAGGCGTAACAAACAAACAAACGGACTTTCGCATTTATAAATATTAGTAACGATTGCGTAGAGATTCATTCTCGAGTGAGTGTGATGTTCGGTGAGCACAGTCATCAAGCCAAAACACTTACGGGGCGTATAGCGCGTCGCGGGCTGCATAGCGTCGAGCGGTACGTAGGTAGGGGTGTCGTAGAAGGCGACTGATAACGTAGATTATAGTATTACATCTAACGCAGGGTTTCTCAACCTTTTTGAAGTCGCGCCTCCCTAACGACTTGCGAAAATCTTCACACCTCCCCTAATACAATTTACGTAATTTAGCTCTCTATAGTTTACTTTAGTCTATTTTATGTGTCTAGTAATTAACTTTTGTAAACTATCAAATGCTTCGCCCCCCTGAAAACTGCCCCACTGGTCCACGCGACCCACTGGTTGAAAAACCCTGATCTAACGCTGCCATGGATCAGAAAATGGGCAGCGTGTTTCGATGAAAACGCTCCTTAGTCAAGCGGTTATCCATCATTCTACCATCTTCAATTTATTTCTTGACAACTGTTGGCAACAAATTAGACAAGTGTCCCAAAACTAAAAAGAACACGTGTAAATAATCAAAATCTATTCAGCGACCGTCTTCAAAATGATTTTATCGCTAGTTCCCCAAACAAAATGGGCCGTAACGCATACATAATCATATACGAGGATGAAAGGGCCTTTCGTGAGCTCCACTAAACTTCCCGATTCACAAATAAGGGCATAATTATAGCCACGACGGCCCTTTTCCGTCTGAATTATTACAGAAACTCCATATTCTGCTTGGAAATATTCAAGGTTTATAAAAGGTTTTGCGGATATTCGATGTTTCATTGTTTTGTTGTAAATAAGAAGCCATAAGAAGCATCAAGAAATGAGAGAATTTTCGAAAACAGATGACATAAAAATGTTTGGATTGTTAAGAAGGTAACAGTGAGGATCAACACGACAATTGAATATATCAATTTTGTATATCACATCAAAAACAATATCAATATCTAAGTAAATCTCTGTTTAAATTTCTCAAATCCATCAAGAAATGACAAAATTATTAAAGATTTAAAAGTGAGTTTAAATAACACGGCCGGCCCTTGCGGATCATGCGATGACGTCACGTGCCACGATCGCCCGAACAAACACCTGCCGCGCCGTCAGGTGTTTGTTCGGGTGCCGACGTCATCAGCCAATCGTGAATTGGGGAGCGTTTTTAAGAATGCAACACGAAAATCGGTCTATTTTCGTTATTTTTGGTCCAATTTCAACAATTCTTTCACTGAAATAATTTATTTTGATGTGACTGAAACTTTACATATTTAACTAAAAACCTCGTTGATCCTCATTGGATTGTAATTTTTATTTTGACAATTTATATTCAATTTTAAAATATTTACCTCATATTGACATCTTTGCTTTTAGTTTAATAATGTAGTGTGCATGAAATTATGTGTAATGTTATTATTTTTTTATTTGCAATGTACTACCTAATATCTAACTTGCTGGCGATTGGGGCCTTACTGTAAGTCAGCATGTAAACTTTTAATAAAAAAAAACAAGATTCATTAGTATTGGTAATAGAAAGTATAAACTGTGTAGAAAGTTAAACTGTGTAAAAAATATTGGCAAATTGTGTTCTCTGCACTTATAAATAACACCAAGTATTTTTTACATACTTAATAAAAGATTTTAGGTAAAACAAAGATGTTTCATAAATTGCTTTTTATTATTTATAAAAGTATCATGTGTGTGTCTTCATATATACGATCTCTTTCCCGTTCCCTTTCACTTCTAAAGCATGCCTCAAGGCATTTAATAGCGCACGCTGACCGTGCGCCTTCGCTTTTCTCTTGCGCTTTCAACAGAGGCATGCATCAGGGTACTCAATAGCGCATACCCTATTTTTAAAAAAAAAAACGTCAGAAAGTTGAACGTGAAAGCGCACGGTTTGTATTGGAGGCAGTCAATATTGCATGCATTTGACTCAAGTTTTCTTGTAAGTTGAAGCGACTCGGTGAAGACAGACCTTATAAAGATTATAGAAACACAAATCTTACTACAAGGATTACAAAAAACACAATCATGTTTTGTCCGTAAAACATCCGTATACACGAATATTTTGAAAGATAACATTTCCTGTTTATTTTACTGCCAGAGTATCAACGTGGTAGAGTTTGACACTCTATTAGTAAAGTGCCTTTTTCCAAGCCATATACCAACTCCATTAAGCAATCCTCGGTACTAGTAATGGATACTTAGATAAAAATATTGGAAAACTTGTGCTCAAAAGTTTAATACATGTTTAATATGACAAGATCGACAAGAAAATAGTAACAATGCGTTCCCCTAAATACTTACCTTTTTTCAACAACTAAAAATAGATCTTACGCTTAAATCTGAAGATATAGGTACTCATATTACTTTAGCGGGAAAAAAATCTTATAAACCTATTTCTACAGAGTTTTTTATTCAAAGATTTAGCGGGAAAAACTAATTTTATTTACTTATCGATATTTTTTTTTTATTTATTCAACGAATAACAGAATAAGGTTTTGTTTTAGGTAGCAGTCGTAATCATCGTAATGGATCAGGCGTAACGAAACGTTTGCTTTATTTTTATTATCCAGGTCACCATTTTTTATCAGCGGAGCTTTAAATCTCTTTGCATTTGCGGAACAGAGGGTGGAAAGGTAAAATGTGATGGCAACTCATGCATAGATAAAAAATGTGTAAGCCTCGTCTTAGGTCCTTTACACACTGCGCATTTTGGCAGCGCTTCTGCAGCGATATAATTACGAAGGCTTGTATCATGCATGATTCGGCAATCTAACTAAGTATATAGTACTTATTATTGTACCTCACCCCAGTCCTGACAACCTAGGCCTGTCACTTGATTACCTCTCTTGATCTTGAGTCTATAATGTTATTACTGGTTTTCATACTGCTGAACATTCTCTATGGCTGAACGCAAACATCCATTCACTGAAAAATCCCTAAATTAAGAATTTAGTGCCTTAATTTGTGTAAATATTTAAATGCGCGGGATCTTCGTACCTATTACTTCTTCTTTTTATCGAATGAGGAATAGTGGCCACCTCTGGGTGTTAGAGTTTATCAAGCCGCCTGTACTGTAAGGCCTTTAACTTGGCTTAACGACTATTATCAGATGACAACAGCCGGGACCGACTGCTTAACGTGCCCTCCGAAGCACGGAAGCGTTCAGTTGTAATGCCAATTAACGGTCACCCATCCGACACCTGGCCGGACTGAGCGTTGCTTAACAAATGTGATCGAGTAGGTACCATCAGTCTGTCAAGTTCCGCCATGAGTGCTTCCTACCTGCGCTTCCTACCTACTTACAATGTTCCGAGTGTATACCGATGTGTACCGAAAGTCCTTAGTGCGTCATTTTGTCCCACTTTTGGCTGGATTGCATGAAGACGGAATACTTTGAATCGATACAAACACTGCTAATAGTGCTGCTTTACACGCGCGCTTCACAAACACGCGTTTGTATCGCTCGCTGCAAAAAGTAGCAGCGTGTAAAGAGTCTTTATATGGGGGTGATTTCAGTAGGGCAGCACCAGAAGTTAGAAATTCCGTGAATAATTAAAGTTGAGCATTTTCGTGGGCCGTACCACCTTTTTACTTTGTTCTCTCAATACGGAATCGAGTATTTCAATCAAAAGTTACGCGGTGCTTATATCCGCATTCAGCTTCACTTATTTTGAATGGCAGTTGCGTTCTGGTCCTCATTATATCTTCTTAGACTAAGTAAGAGGGCTTTTGAAGTGCTTTAAGTCAACCTTTTTAATGAGATCTTAACAACTTAATTCTTACTAATCATAGTAAAATTTTGCACACGCTGTGTGTGTACCACTAAAGTATTGTACAAAATGTGTTCTTTAATACCTACTAAATTTATATGTTGTATGCAGGGAATATTATTGCTCTCATTTTTTTGCTTTATAAACGACCTATTTAATCTTTAAACGAGTATTTTTTCCATCATAGGTTAATAGGTTAAGAAACCACATAATAAATAAGTTAATAATGTTTTTGGTAGACGGGCTGATTTTTCAATATATCAGTCAGTTTTAATATTAACCAAATATAATAAAAGTCATTCCTAAAATGTGACAAACAAATTAATGACAATAAGTTCGGATAAAATTCCTAGCCCAACTAAATTCGACGAAAATCATCAGGCATTTGTTTCATAAAATGTTGTTAATTTCCCCAAAGCATTACATTCAAATACACATTTCATATTAAGCTGAAATTATTCTCAAAAGGGAAAATGTGTGAATGTAATTCGCACCAGTTTTGTATTCACCTTTTTAAACAGGATGAACTCATAATGATGTTTTAATTGCAATAGTGAAAATATTCACGCATTTTAAATAAGTTAATAGTGTAGCTGGATATTTCATGCGCATAAAATGACATTTGCTTTGTTTAAAAGATTACCACAGTTTAATTAAACGTGTTCATGGGTTAAAGCACCGTTGCATTTCGAATTGAAACGAGTGTATTATGAAAATTTTACTGCGAAAATCATTGTTTTGATTTCCGGGATTGTTGGAATTCGAATTAAAATATGTATTGTAATATTTGTAACATTACCAAATTGCGGTCTATTATTTCTCCGTTGGAAAATATTTCATTGGCTGCCTATTTATATATTATATTTGTTTACTTTGTTAATGAAACTTAGTAGGTTTCAAGCTTAGAATAATAACACCTATTTAGAAGCCGTGTCCTCGTATGCAAAGTGAGGCAACTAATACTAAGCCAGAATGGCTTAGTTTTCAGATTTATATCCTTCATACGTTACCTAATCGTAACTAAAATCCAATAATATAGTAACTAATCTAATAAATGTAGGAAAATTGAAACTGTTTTGTACTTATTCGTTATGATTAGGTAATAATGGAGAATAAAAATCTGAAAACGGGGCCATTTTGGCTGATTTAGTTGCCTCACTTTTGACAGTGCGCTTTGTAGAGAACTATCGTTCTATGTGTAATAAAAAAAATCTAAGGTTTCAAGAAATATGAAGCAAAAAAAAAAATTTTTTAGTATGTAAATATATCTCTTTGTTATGCTGTGCTGTAAATAACGCTGAACATTGAAAATCAGTTTCTAATCAGTATTTTTATGCATAAAATTAATTCCATATTTAAAACTAAGTAAATAAATAACTTAGGTACTTTTTATTACATAACACTATACTTATATCATTTCTTTTTAGGACAGGTTTTTGTAAATCTCATATTGTTGACTGCATAATTCTGATAAAAAATCTTTATCTCATGAAAAAAAATCACCAACATAACATTCTCTTCGTTTCAGATATTCGGGGACCACTACCACTTCCACCACAACTCCATATCAAAGAGGTCGTTGACCCCTGCGCACAAGCATCATGGCTGGCTGGAAGGGGACACGCGGGTGCGGTGGGCCAAACAACAGCGCGCCCTCTCTAGGAAAAAGAGGGACTACTTGTCTATACCGCCTTTACACGACTGCTCGTCTACAGGTAAATCTACAGGGTGAAATCGAAAACAGGCGACAAATTTTGTGGTGTGGCTTAGACCGTCAAACTGAACAACTTTGTCTATGGGACCAACTTAATCAGAGCAAAAAAAATCGGCTGTTTCATACATTTTAGCCGAGTAGATTTGACGTTTTCTATGGATTTTCTATAGGTTCAGTTTGAAGGTCTAGGCCACAACCCAAATTTGTCGAGTGTTCAAAAAATCATTCTGTATATTATTATAAGGAAATAAGATGACATTATCTAAAATGCAATTTTAGTGTACTTACCTAAATCTTCGCTTCAGACTGATGTCATAGTAAAATGATTTCTTTATAGAATGCTGAGTATCTATCTATGCTTTATTTTTTTACTACGTTTATAAGATCTTTTGGTTTTATAAGCTCCATAAATAGAACAAACGATTTTAAATAGGTGGCGATAAATATTCCCATTCTCCTTTATAGATAACGATTAATCGAAGTGATTTTTATAGCAATACTAATGATGAAACAATCATACACGCTGAAATTTTAATCAATACTAATGATAAAACAATCATACACTACTGGTTCCCGCAGTGGTTCCACTCATGATTACAAGCAATTTTTACAATGAGTCCCTAATATCAAGAAAAAATAAATCAGCTGTTCCATACAAAAGCGCAATACATATTCGACCTTAAGGCTCCGTAGCGATTTTGCCGCTGACTGCAGCTCTCTCGCTCGCACGTTTCATGCTTTCCCACCCCACTGCGGGAACCAAATAAAAAGAAACCACGCTATACAAATGAGAGCTAAAGATGCCTCTTAAAATGACAACTCCAATAAAACCAACCTCTTTTGTTTCACCAACAGCCGAGACAAAGTCGTCAGACGCACCATCCCCGTCATCAGCGTCGAAAAGGGAGACAGGGTCCAAGCGAGAGCTTCAGCCAGGGCGGGTGAAGGGCCGGCCGCGCGCCGCAGACTCCAAGTTCCAACTGAACGACCCAAAGTGGCCACATATGTGGTACCTCGTGAGTATAGACTTCCGTTCATATGCATGGTCTTCTATAAAAGCACAGACCATACAACAAATACTATCCCCCTTACTAATAAGGATTGTATAGCAGATGTATAGTTACACAATGGTTACTCTCTGTCAAACTATTTGAGTTTGACATTGAAAAGAAAGTGAAAAAACACTGTGTGTAGTGACTAGTGTATAAAAGTAAGAAATTGAAAAATACTTTTTGTTACAGAATTAATAGCTAAACCAGATTAAAAAACAAAAAAACCGACTTCAAAAAACCTGCCTCTAAAAAAAGCAAGAAATAATATTCAAATCTACTAAAGTTAGGTTAGGTTTTTTTTGTTTTTTAAACAATTTTTTTATTTTTAGTGTAAGTACCTTCTGTATTAGGTAGTGTAGGTATATTATTTAGGTAGAAAAATCGGCTCAGCCAAACGTGAGATAATCGCGGAGAAACATACATACATACAAACTGAATACCTCCTTTTTTTGAAGTCGGTTAAAAAGACTACACAAAGGTATCGGATCCCTTCCCCAACAAAAAAAATCATCAAATTCGGTTCATAAATAACAAAATTGTCAAGTTAGTTGATTTAATATCATAGTATTTTCAGGATTACTTGTAAACTACTGAACCGATTTGAAAAAAAATTAAAATGGCACCATCTCGCAAGAAAACTCAATCGAACAAATAAAGAATTATCTAAATCGGTCCATAAATGTCGAAGATACGCGCGAACAACGATAAAATAATAATAATAAAAAAAAAACATACAATCGAATTGAGAACCTCCTCCTTTTGATGAAGTCGGTTAAAAATAGTAGATAGAGACCATCAAACTGAAAAACATTTACTATTGGACCTACTATCAGCTGTTTCATACATTTTCATATTTTCGTTATAAATTTTTGTATGAAACAGCAATTTTTTTCCGCGATTTCAGAGTTGGTACCATAGTAAAAGTTGTTCAGTTTGATGGTCCCTTCTACCATATTCTGGTTTAGCTAATAATTCTGTTACCCGTTACAGTAAAAGTAGTACAGTATAACAGTAACCTTATGTCCGCCATTTTTCAATTTATTATGTACCACATTATTTTCTTGTGAGATTATGTAAAGCAGATGATTTATATATACCTCTACAATTAAGAGGCATCTTAGAATACAATAATTCATAACGGGTGTAACAAAACCTTCAACACCTTCAACGAAGCCGAAGTCCACGTATTCCGCCCATCATCAGGATCATTTTTGTGTTTTAGACTATACCTGGGAAACAAATAGTTACGAAGTTATAGAAGGTCAAAGTCAATTTTTTTATGAAATCTTATTTTATTCGTTATTTCCTACTTTTTGACTAAAGAAACATTATCAAAATTTTAAGTACCTATTTCGTAACAAACAATGGCTCCAAAACGTCGTCACTCGATGTATCTCATGAGCACGCATATAAACGATGCCTTTCAACTCGGCCGCACGCAGCTGTGTAGCATACACTCGCAGGCGCGGCCTGTTGTACGCGTCACATTGCGTGGTAATGCATGCAATGCTTTTTTAACACAAAAAATCAAAATAGTTTCCCAGTAATAATTTTGAACAGAAATGGTCCTGATGATGGGTAGAATAAGTAGACCTCGGCTTCGTTGAAGGTTTTGTTACAGCCTGTATAACAAAACTCGCTTTTAAAAGCATTACGTTACGAACATTGTTGGGTACCCTAATCTTGTTAACTGAGCAAACGGGATTGACAAACATAGACGCTTCCAATTACTTGGTTTCCATAAAACACAATGCAAACTCTAATTCCATCCCTTCTTGCTTTGTACGAACTTTTCGTTAAGTTTATTTGCTTTCACGCGAAAATTAAGTCTTGTTTTGTCACCATCAACTTAAGGCGTGGTATACATATAAATGGCTTGGTTTGGTTCGTCTAATTTCGTAACTCTTTCTTGAGCAAAGGATTCTGAAGCAAGTTCCACCCTTGAAATTTTTACGGTACTATTCTGTGCTGAGCCATGCTAATTATTACCCATCAGCTTACATTCAAAGATTATTTTAATTCATCGCCAAGAAAATTTAAGGTTTTTATTATCCAAAGATTTTCCCCCTTTTCATCATTATTTCAGAGTTCTGAGTACTTTACATTCCTTTCAAAATTATATTTACCACCACACCTATTGGCATTTCGAGTCAATTTATCAATCACTGATTTATTGCAGAATCGAGGAGGTGGTCTAGACATGAACGTGATCCCCGCGTGGCGGGAAGGAATCACTGGCCGGGGCGTCGTGGTCACCATCCTCGACGACGGCCTGGAGACTGACCATCCTGACTTGATAGCCAATTACGTAAGTCTTCATACTACCATTACAGCTCTTTATAGTCCAATACAAGACGTATACGGAGTATCTTGCCACAATCTCCATGCTGAAGGCGGGTTTAGTGATCGCTGTATTGGACTGTTGTCATCGGCAAACTCTGCTGCCTATCTTGTGGTCAACGAAAGTTTAAGATGTATTACCTCTAGGTTTTTTGAAGATTAGGGCCATCCCATTAGTTTAAGTGCAGGCTTCTGAAACAAGGGAGCTCAAAATAATTAAAGTTTTAATAAGTAGGTACTTCGCCCTTTACTCGTGAGGAAAAAGTTTATGTTCTTAAATCATTAAAATCGTAAAAGGGTAATGCTAATGAATGTATCATCACATTAATATTTCAACATTTAAGCCCTTCATCAGACGCACAAAGAGATAAATTACGTAACTCTTTAAGCAAACTTACAAAATCCGAGCTTTAAACGGCGTTATTTAATATTCAGAGCTGTTTCGACAACAATTTAAACAGGTAAGCAACTAAAAGTAGTTCCGTTGTGAATGTTATTCCGTTCTGCACTCTGTGTGGAGTTGATGAAGTAGTTATTTAGTTACCACTAATTGAGTGTAGTTTCATACGTAACCGCAAATGGTAAATCACTAGAATTCCTGTGTGGAAAACAAAAGTTGGGAGTTAGGAAGTTTAGTTTAATATGAGATGTTAAGGGACTGGCTGGTACCATACAATACCCATGATAATCCTACTAATATTATAGATGTGAAAGTTTGTGGGTTTGGATGTTTGTTCCTCAATCACGCAAAACCTACTGAACGGATTTGGTTGAAATTTGGCACACAGATAGTAGATAGCCTAGATTAAAACATAGAATTCTTTTTATCCCTCCCACGGGAACGGGATATTCCCACGTGGGTAAAACCGCTGGCGGCCGCTAGTACTAAGTATAATAGAACCGAGGTTCAATACGCAGTACCTAGGCATGACCATCAGCCATTTTTAATGTCCTCACTGCTGGGGCACAGGCCTTCCTTATGGGTGGATAAGAAGGATGGGCTATAACCAAAATTAAATACCCAAATGCAGATTGGTGAGTGTTAACGATTGCAAATGCAGCCATGACCAACGGCTTAATAACGTGCCTTCAGAAACACGAAGGAGCTCGAGATAACATACATAGTGATTACTGATTTCTCAACTAGTTGAAAGTTATTTACTCTCACAATTACCTATCCGATATGTAGTAGGTATTTAATTTCAACCTACCTACCCATTGTGTACAAACTTTTGTTAATTATTGTGATGGAAAATGACCTCACTTTAAATGTGGAGCTCATTTTTCAATGTTGACGACTCTGTATGAAATATACAGGGAGAAAAAAGCAGCCCTTGACGAGTTTCTTGCCGGTTCTTCTCGTTACAAGGTCTCCCGCTCAGGGTTTGCGAACCGATGGCGTAGCTTCTTTGACATTCACAAGTGCTTGTAACAGCCTAGACTGAATAAATGATTTTTTGATTTTGATTTTGATAATAAATTTTTGGTCATCCATCACAACGGGCCAGGCGCTAAACCACTGCGCCATCGAGCTCCTCAAGTAGGCAGTAGGCATAATAATATTATATTCGCATTCTTTTTCGTCTTCCGGCAAAATTGAACCTTATCGTGTGGGACTAGTGTTCAAAGTCAAAATTCAAAGTTCTATTATTTATTCCGTTCTATCTAGTAGGTACTCCAAGTGTGATCTCCCAGTGGTTCAATTCCTAAGCAGTGTAGGTATACACCTCGGGGCCCAATTCTCGTGGTACCTTACCGTTGCTGATTTTAGCTCAGTAGTCAGGTAATTTTGCCTGGAAGTAATTTGATTTCTTGTGCGTCACATAAGGCTCCGACACCCCATGGATTTGTGGTCTGCGACTCAGTTAATATTGCTTCGCTCATTCTAAGCAATCTATTGGTATATAGCTTGTTCGTATTAATTCTGGGTTTTTAGTCTATGGGGACGTCAAAAAATATTATCCAAAATTGTGATCACATGCACAAAAAATCAAAACTCCTTGTTTTATTTCCAGCTGACTTCTGGACTATTTCATAATAACTAGCAGAATTTGTATCCAGTCCAATATGTTCTTGTTTTATCTGGGATTTTACTTAAAACAAAACTATTCTGGCTTTCTTAACGTTTATAGGATCAATTTATTTGTTTACTGGTAATTCGGTGGCATTTAAAAAAAATAAAAGGAGTCTATAGATTCGGAAAGAAATCAACGAAAAATATTTGATCAAGTTGTCTACCTATTACCGTTTATTTGTAGTACCCAATATTCGCACGATTTCAAACACCGATTTAGGTTAAGATGGGACGAGTGGGGTACTTTGGGGCACGGCAAAAGTGCCTGAGTGGCATTTGAACAAAGGCCCAGTTTCAAATTACACGATTCATCTCGCCAGCTTTTAATTTCACTGTGGGCTGGACCGGAATTGGGTCACGGAAGTACATACGCACTGTTAGCATACCTACCAGTATGTAATATTGTTTGGTCACAGAATAGGTTTGGTGTTAAGAGTCAATACAGATTTTACCGCTGACTGCCGCTCTCTCGCTCGCACATTTCATGTTTTCTCAGTGCGTAATTGAAAAATGTGTCTCGGCCACTTTTCGCAATATAAGATTACAGACATTTCAACATATATTTCAGTTTCGAGTTACTGAAGTACAAAAGTTCTCGTTTTTGCCAGTTCAATAACTGTTAGAAACGTCAACTTTTTGTAAGTACTTTAGCAACAAAAAACTGAAATATATTTTTAAATGTCCTTAATCCTATATTGCGAAAAGTGGCCAAGACACATTTTTCTTAGTTTAAATTTTATATTTTGTTTCTAGGATGCGATGGCATCGTACGACGTGAACTCGCACGACTCGGATCCGCAGCCGCGGTACGACTTGGTGGACTCGAATCGGCACGGTACCAGGTGCGCGGGCGAGGTAGCCGCTACTGCGAACAACTCCATGTGTGCTGTCGGGGTCGCGTTCGGAGCGAGAGTTGGAGGTAAGGGTCACTACTATTTTCTTTTATAGTAAGGGGAATGCTTTTTTTTATTACTTTTATTGGTAATTGGGCAGGTATTTGAACACCATCTTGCTTGGTAAACAGGATGTGGTCTAAGGAGTAGCACGCTTGCCCAGGTAATGCCTATTCACTATTATACCTTGAAGAGACCAAGGTTGTAACTATCGGGGAACACATGAGCAGGCAGCGCATTCCATTCTTTAGCAGTTCGCACAAGAAATGTATTGGCAAAAAGCTTGGTAAGGACCCTTGAAGTACCTATCTGCTATGTAAGTGTGATATGCTAACCTGCGTCTGGTACCCGCATACTCCCACTAAACCCCCTGCTAATTCCCGCACTAACACATAAGACTTACGCGCCATGATGTCACGCACCGTCGGTTCCGGTGTTTGTGCCGCAACGGGCCCAACTTTCGATCAAGAATATCCTAGATAACACTTAGCGAACTAAAACAGTACGCAAAAATGGCACCTCAAATAGCGTCCCACTTACAAACTTGGTGCTTATTTTGTTCATAATCACCACTTAGTTTGTACGAACTCACATTTTATATCACTTATTTTGTACAAAATAAGCTTTTTTGTGCAAAATAAGCGCCCAGTTTGTAAGTGAAACGCTATTTGAGGTGCCATTTTTGAGACTGACCGGACATCTTATTCTTGATCGTAGGGCCCAACACAAAAGGTCTCGAGGAAAAGGGTCACTACTATTGGTATTGTACGATACGATTTGGACCCTTAGCTGCGGTACTACGGTATTACCACGACCTTGCAGACTAAAACCAGCCTGATACCTATTTAGTAATCTGTGCCGGTAACAACAAGCCTCTAGTATTCGCACCACGACAAAATTTTGTTGACACTTTTCTCGTAACAGCGCGAATGTCAGTATAATCCATATCTAAACTGTACCTACAACACCAATATTTTATGTAATGATAAGAGTAGACCAACCAAGTAGCAATAACAACATCAATCATAATTACATTATTTAGACATTAATATTCACTCTGTACGAAGCCACAATAATGTATTCTGAGATGTTATAATAACAATATTAGGCACGTGAGTAATTAACTAGGTAAGTACTTACTTAATAAGATTCGGGAAATATGTTGATTGTTAATATAAATTGCTTCCATTTGAAAAGAAATAAAACGTATAACTGGGTAGCAAAAATGGTGTTGGTGACTACGTTATCCTTATAGAATTATCTCGAAACATGCTCATTTCAGTCTTTGAATGTATTTTATGGCTAGACCAAATTTTTGACTACCCAAATAGTATTTGGAACAACTGCAAAAACCTCTGAATTTTTTTAAACATACCTAGGTACCTACTAATCCTGTTCAACATTTCAGTTCATTTTTGAATTTGAGATTTTTGCATTCACAATGCTATTTTTGCACAATACTAAATAATGTGATCTGGTGTGAGTCGTATTTTTTCTAGTATATTATTTAGTATTGTGTAAAAATAGCATTGTGAATGCAAAAATTTCAAATTCAAAAATTATATCTATTTCATCTTAATCGATTGCCAAATATCTGGAAAGATATTTCAATTGAATGTCGAGGTAATTCCTCACATTGGTGAAATAACGCTGGCTTGCAGCGTAAGAGTAGGATATACTAGAAGAAATTCGGCGATGTCACTAGTGACTCGGTAGCTCAGCGGTCAGAGCATTGGACCGGATATCCAAAGGTCGCGGGTTCGATTCCCGTCTGAGTATTGATCTGGTGCGAGTCGTATTTTTTCTAGTATATTATTTAGTATTATTTCAGTTCATTTTTGTAAGATACAGGAATTTATCTCCGTAAAATTTAGTTAACAGATGAATATTATAATACCTCTTCAACTCCATTAATCTGTTAGTATATTTTAGTCGGCCATTTTGATTTTTCGCTGCCTCCTCCGCAATCCACGTCTCTTTTACTGAGCATCATATAAATTGAGGCGGGCACGTAACATAATGTAAAAAATATTGTTCCTCTCTCGGGTAAGGACAGACGTGATCCTGAAAAGAAAAATGTCATTTCACACGAAGTTTCAAGAAAATATGAGGAAAGTGTTGAGGTTTACTCAAAGAGGCACATGTCGTGTCATAAGTTTTTATTGTGCGGATTTATCATGGAATATTGTATAGTGTTTGGGGTTAGGTTTGTGAAATGTCTGTTTTAGGTATTTTTTATAAAATGGCCTTTTGGCCATGTAATTAGATTATTTAAAAAAATGTAAATTAAAAAACACTTATTATCACATCACTAGCTTATTGTCTACGTGTATGAATCTTTCAGTACTATACTCAACTCAACCCGTAGGTACTTTTTTGTAAAATATAAAATGTATTACACTGTTTCTGGCAATAAATAAATAAAAAATTGTAATATTTACTACAATGACGACGGCTGCTTGATTATGCACGAATAGCATTAATATTTCTTCGTTTTAAATATCATTAAGTTTATGAATATAACTGGCTAACTATTGTCAGGCAGTATCGATATATATATGTACTTATATGTATCTATGGATCTGTAAAAAGAATAAGTGTCTTGTGTAATGTAAAATTATAAAATAAAATAAAATAAAAACGCTGTTAGGCATTAACTCTTCTTTGTGTAAGATTGTAAAAAAATAATGTTTTTTTTGTTTTTTTTTGTTTTTAGTAATTACCTATGAATTGAAAACTATTTGTAGCTTTTTGAGTGAATATTGTTATATTGTGATCTTGTTTGGGGTGGAGGGTTGGTAACCTGAGACACAGGAATCTTCCTAGTTTAGGTATCAACCCGCCACAGTCTTTAGATTGTACCACTATATCTTGTACAAACTGTATGTGTCTATATGATTGTGGTGTGAAATAAACAATAAACAAGTTAAATTAAATTAAATTAAAATTAAATTAAATCGATAGAATTCTGTCCATGGTTTTTTTTTCATAAATATTCTTGTTACTTAACAAGTTTTCATAATTATTTATGAGTAGTGAAGGACTGCTTTGATTAATTGCTTTACCCTGAATCACCTGTTGGAATGCTCGTGATTAATTAAGAAGAGTCTTACATAAATTATTTTTATTGCTTTGCATTGGGTAGTACTTATTTAATCGGGTAACAGAAAAGTCCCATTTTGGGTATCAAAAATTTAGATTTATCAGACCCAAAATTCGAAGAGACTATACAAATTATCACTAAACCAAATAATAAAACGCTAACACGTAAAAATAACGTTTTTTTTTATTTATCGATATTTTTTTAAGATTGCCTTGATTTTTTGTTTGGAAATTAACAAAACATTTCTGTAGAGTTTGGGTGTGTTTTGAAAATGTGTTACAAAGTCAAAGTCAAAAGTCAAAATATCTTTATTAAAAAAAAAACAAAAAAATATTTAAGCGCTTTTGAATTTTGCCGACACCATATTTTCTTTACATTGTTTTATTTTTCACGACAAACAATCTGTGCAAATTAATTTTCTGTCAAGAATTGTAGCTCAGCAACGTTGTTCAGAACTGTGGATTGTCGGATTGTAAAGTATTCAACCGGCGTGTGTTGCCTCCCTCGCTAATCCGTAGGACTTTCAGTATATTTATTTAGCTGTGAAGATTTAGCAACAACGTACCGACACCCAGTAATACAGTTGTAACTGTCGAATTATTTGACTTAATCCTGAAAACTGAGTTGTTGACTGAACTTGAAGTTGTTGACCATTACGTATACCTAGGACAGGCAATCCAGTTAGGTAAGTCCAACTTCGAGAAAGAGATCTCTCGTCGAATCCAACTCGGGTGGGCAGCATTCGGGAAGCTTCGAAAAATCTTCGCGTCCGACTTACCTCAGTGTCTCAAGACGAAAGTCTATGAACAGTGTGTGTTGCCAGTGATGACTTACGGCAGTGAAACGTGGTCGCTAACTATGGGTCTCATAAGGAGGCTCAAGGTCACCCATCGTGCAATGGAGAGAGCCATGCTCGGCGTTTCCCTGCGTGATCGAATCAGAAACGAAGAGATCCGCAAGAGAACTAAAGTGACCGACATCGCTCGAAGGATTGCTCAGCTGAAGTGGCAATGGGCGGGACACATAGCGAGAAGAACCGATGGCCGTTGGGGCGGAAAGGTTCTGGAATGGCGACCACGCACCGGACGGCGCTCCGTGGGTAGGCCCCCGACAAGGTGGACCGACGTGAGGGTGAAGGTCGCGGGAAGCCGCTGGATGCGGGCAGCGCAGGACCGATCGTCGTGGAGATCCTTAGGGGAGGCCTATACCCAGCAGTGGGTGTCGTGCGGCTGATATGATGATGATGATGAAAACTGAGTTGTTAGGTAGCGTGTTAGGGTGGAGTGATATAACTACACTTCACCACACACGGCAAAGTTATGTAATGAATAATGCATTTATTAGTTAACATCAAATAAACTGACAAATAGTAGGTGTACCTATACTTTAGATTTTAGATTTTTCTTAAACATTCACAATAGTGCTTAAATAAATAATAAAAAAAATTGTGCCTACAAGTTTCTCCAATAACCTCACCATTAGTAGGTTCACGAAAATACCAGTGAAAAAAATATGTAAGTATTTAGTTACCTACCTAATTCCATTGCTTAGTGCAAACAAGTAAATAAAGAAACGGACTGTTGTAACTAAATGATATAGGTTTTTTATAAATTTCTACGTATAAATAATGTTTTTCTTTATATAAAAAAGATGTAAGAAAGTTCATTTCTGGTCGAATTCATTAAATCTATATCCTTAAAGAAACTTGACGCAGCTTCGATTAGCTACCAGATAAAAGGGCCCTTTTAAATTTCATTACGTCGGCTAACTCTGTTAGCGCCCTAATTTTCTAGCTCGCTAAATTGAATTACAATTTTCAGCACCCCTTCGACGTAATTGGAGATTGATTACAATTCCTTCGTTTTTCTTTGTTTTTTTTTCACGGATTACACAAATAGCCACTTTTTAGCCAATTCTCCTATCGGCAAATTTCCATATGGAAAATTCGCAAAAGTACCTATAAGTATCTACAGTTAAAATTAAAGTTGTTTTGATAAAATTAAAAATTACCTACATAAACATTTGTAAAAATTATTTGTCATGTTGTGTCGAGTAAAAAATATCGTTTAAAAGTATAGTGTCGTTTATTAATTAAATTCTTTATAAAATGCTTTTCTTTTAGAGACTCAGCAATTTCTGCATTTTAGCAGCAACAACCAAAATATGTCTGTTTTTGTACATTGTTTTTATTTGTAGTTCAGCTCTGAATATAAAATTATTATAAACAGTGAAAGTGAAAGTGAAAGTGAAATAAGCTTTATTCAAATAAACTTAATTATTAAGTACTTTTGAATCGTCTATATTTTTCTACCACCCGTTCCAGACTTTTTTAGCTGACAAGAAGAAGTCAGGAGCAAGGACAGTAATTAATTGTTTCAGTTTAGCTTTTAAATATTTTTTTCTCGCCTGTGAATCATCTGAAACTTGTGCAATAGAAAATATATTGAACAGAGACACAAAAATAATGAATAGTTACTCTATTTAAATGTTTATGGGTGCCAAAATTCCGACTTTGAACGACAGCGACGTTCATCAAAGTACGCATAAATACAGTGTAGTTATTGCGATCATAAAAATGTCATGTAGTTACCCCCACCATTTCATTCTCCTTTCAAGCGATATAAATTGTGTACAAAGCATTACGAACGTTGCCTATTAGTTCTATTTCAAACGGTGAAATGTTAGTCACCATGAGGTATCGGCGCAAACACATAAAGTCGTTTATAAACGGCGACCCGTCAAATTAGCATTACTGCTTTAGGATGCCTGTCCACTAGTGACAAGTGAGGCAGCTATAAACTTTGAAACTATTTACGTTTGTAACTCTCCCTTATAAACGCCCTCGGTCGCTTACACCGTCACACGTGATCACGCCGTATACTGCGGCAGGACGCTTATTATAGAAATGTACTGTCGTGATCTCTTTTAAACGCTGATGATGGCGTATGAAACTTGTCTTTCCACTCCGACCGAAACGAATCGGAACGTTTACGCCGACGTCGGATGTGACGCTGTAAGCTGCCGCTCTATGAAACATCTACCTTAGCGCACTCTCTCTCCGTTACATCATAAAGGTGCGAGTTGACAGATGACCGCTCGCGACATGTCGCCGCCTCATGTCGCTACAGTCATGATTTCGAACACGGTCATTTTTTGAGCAAATTCAATGTGTTTTCGCTCCAAAGTATAGGCACTACTGATTGGGCGGTTGGGCGACACGTCGCGGCTTCGTGTCGCTGGCTACGGAAGGTACTTCATAGAAATACATACAAACCAGTAGTGTACGCGACATGAGGCGGCGACACGTCGCAGCTTCATGTCGCGTGCGGTCGGCTGCCAACTCGCACCTTTATGGACTTAACCTTCCTGTGGTCTAGAGGTTCGTCCACCCGTGTAAGACCCCGGGTTCGATTCCCAGGGGGGGTACAATCCGCCTAGCTAGATACCACCATGTAGTGTGGTACACGACCTCTTACCTAAGTCTGACGCCATAACAGCAATTAAAAAATTATCGTGTTCCGGCAGTTAGAGGTAAGATAGCCAGTTCCTCAGTGATGAGGATTCCGGGTGTAGTGCGCTTCTACCTTTTTCGGCCTTATCGCCACTTAACATCAGGTGAGATGAAGGCCAAGCAATATCCCGTTGTGCATAAAAAATACTTAGTTTTCACCTCGCTCCGCTTCGCTATGTATCGCTAATCTCAGTGGAATGTGAGCACTAATTTCGCCACAAATACCGACTCACTCGGGACAAGCTGAGTGTGCGGTGTGCTAATTTCTGCATTTCCCGTGTTTACCCCACTCATATGAGTAGGTACTTCCAAATATTTACGAGGCCACGTCGAGATTTCAATGCAGTTGTTTTAGGAAACGGAAAGTGTAAGTAGTATTGACTTGACTTCAGTGCCTAGTCACATAGTGCCTAGAAAGTGACTTTTCTAGAAGTACGTTTGCTAAATAGACGAACTGATGGAAGTAGTATTAGGATTCTGTGAAACCAGGGCAGTCTTTGAGGATGCATAATGAGAACCTATCGTATTAATTGAAGGGGTGAGCGGTCAAAGGTGTTATCTGACAAAACTGAAAAAAAAACCGGTCAAGTGCGAGTCTGACTCGCACACGAAGGGTTCCGTACCAAAAAACGGCAAAAAAAAAAACTGTTTTTTGTATGGAGCCCCACTTAAACATTTTATTTTGTTTTTAGTATTTGTTGTTATAGCGGCAACAAAAATACATCATCTGTGAAAATTTTAACTGTCTAGCTATCACGGTTCATGAGATACACCCTGGTGACAGACAGACAGACAGACGGACAGCGGAGTCTTAGTAATAGGGTCCCGTTTTTACCCTTTGGGTACGGAACCCTAAAAAAACGTTTTTTGCATGAACATGGGGTTCAAGAGATGATAAATCGACTGATGAGCTCAAAACACGCAAATTTTGATTTGTGTCAAAAATACAGAGCTTAAGGTATTAACTGACAAAATACATACATTTCAGGCTACATTATTTTCAAACACTTATCATAACTCATTTTGAACATTTTGTTATTTAACACCTTTGTCGTCTCACCCCCTTCAGTAATGTTATTATGGTATCCCCTCCAACATCCATCGACCTAACAGACTCGGAGGAGGATAGCCTATCCTTCTCCGAGTGGAATATTCCATAATCAACAGCAACATCACTAAAGAGTTCTAATTTCCAGGTGTCCGTATGCTGGACGGTGACGTCACAGATGCCGTAGAAGCCAGGTCTTTGAGCCTGAACCCTCAGCATGTGGACATCTACAGCGCGTCGTGGGGTCCAGACGATGATGGAAAGACTGTCGACGGCCCAGGAGAGCTGGCCACCAGGGCGTTTATAGAGGGAGTCACAAAGGTACTCGTTGCAAATATAATGTCACTTTTTTTTTCAGGAACCGCCTCCGTGGTCTAGTGGTTCACCCACCCGTGTTAGACGCAGGGGTACCGAGTTCAATTCCCAGGGGGGTACAATTTGTACTCGGTTTGGTTGGTGGTAGGGCTTATTTCAAGTTCGCCTGGCTAGGTACCACTAACTTACCTCAGTCTGACGCCATAGCAATTATTTAAATATTGTTTTGTTCCGGCAGTTAGAGGTAAGATAGCCAGTTCTTCAGTGATGAGGATTCCAGGTGTAGTGCGCTTTCACCTTAGGCCTTATCGTCACTAAACATCAGCACTACCCCGTCATGCATAAAAAAACTGTCAAAAATTCTCTTTCTTGATCTACATAGTTAATGTTACTAACATAAAAAACTTAAGAAAAATAGGTAGATAATTATATCCTTTTTCGTTATTTGCAAGTTAAATTAAGTTAGATTGGAAACATTTTTTTTTAATTTACGCTTGCAACTTCAAATCGACATTAAGGTGGTACCCTGAGCGAAAGTAGCGCCGCGGTGAATTATATTTAATATTATAACTCTAATACACGATTTTAAAAATGTTTATCGTGGAGATTTTAGGGCCCACAGTCTAGTATTTTTAGACGGTATCGTTACATTCCCTCGTAGTCACTGCTAGAAGTAGATAGCAAAACTGCTAAAAGTGGCCGTTTTTGACACATTTGCTATCTACTTCTACGAATGACTACGAGGGCATGCAGTGATACCTTCTAAAAATACTACACCATGGGCCCTAAAATCTCCACGATAAAAAAAAATATTTGACAACATCGCATACATTGCTCCGACTCCAAGGTAAGTAGCTAAAGCACTTGTGTTATGGAAATCAGAGACAACGGTGGTATCACAAACACCCAGACCTGAGACAATATTGAAAAGTTCATTTTCTACATTGACCCAGCCGGGGATCGAACCCGGGACCTCAAGAGATGGTGACGCCTTGAATACCGGCGTGCAAACCACTCGACCACGGAGGTCGTCAAATCACGTCACGATAAACATTATTAAAATCTTTTTCTATTAATATCATATTAAATAAAAACCTCTGAGGGCGCCACTTTCGGTCATACAACCGCCTTAAAATGAGAACGCCCTACGAACGTTCAAAGCGTAAAGTACATCGCTCTTTCATTTTTTTGCCTCCACTGCAAACTGTAGTCAAGCCATAGTACATAAAGTTAAACAAAGTCACAACAAGTACCTAACCCGTAAAATTTGCTTTGCTACTTTAATTTGTTACTGGTATTCCTACACCGTATTCTAAACTCTATTTCATTCTCACAAGAACACATTTCATTTTTGGCATTACGACTTTAAGTGAAGGGTGCAAAAAAGGTGGTTGCTACACAGGTACAAAGTAATTTCTATAATGATGCAATTATTTTCCCTCGTACTTCTATGTGGTCACGGACTCGGCAATGACATTTACATAACCTTGTTGACTTTTTTAACTAAACTGTTTAGACAATCCTCTTTGGACCTTTGGGTTTATGGCTTTATGTATACAGTGGAAATTAGATTAGAAGGTAAGATAGAGCCTACCTGTAATGAATTTAGTTCTAATGTACCTAGGTAAAACCTATTTCCTGGTTATAGGATTAAGCACCTATGTTAAAAAACTATTATGTAATTTATTTAGGTTATGTATAGGTACCTACGTGATCAAAATATTTTGGAACAATGCGCTCTGTTTTATTGCAATCGTTAAAATTAGTTTTTGTTTAGCTATTTTGTCATTTTCAATATTAATTACCCATGTTTATCTAAGTTTGGGTAAAATCAATCTACTTTGGATAAAATCAAATTGAAAAAAATATCATGAATTCAATATGAAAAAAATGGCTACCCTACTACCACAGACCATACAACAATACTAGTGCCTACATAGCGTACCTACTCGCGTGACTAAATTGTTTCTTCCATATTACACACATATTTTTACATTTTTTTAGAAGATATTTTGTTCCCTTGATTACACACTATGTTCACCAATCAATTTTCGCTCTAGGGGCGGAATGGCAGAGGGTCCATATTCGTGTGGGCGTCCGGCAACGGCGGTAGAGAGCATGACAACTGCAACTGCGACGGCTATACCAACTCGATATGGACGTTGTCGATATCTTCAGCGACGGAGCGCGGTGAGGTGCCCTGGTACTCCGAGATGTGCAGTTCGACTCTTGCTGCCACTTATAGCAGTGGAGCTATCAATGAGAAGCAGGTAAGGGATGACAATTCGAACGATATTCAAAAAGTCTGATGCCTTGTATCCACATTGCGAGATGGCAGCTTCGCGATGTTAAGACGCGTTTTCTTTGCGAGCCAATAAGCCATGCCATGTGACTTACAGCTCACGTAGCACACCTTCGCTGCGAGTAGGTTCCGTCATGACTTGCTTGTCAGTTGTACAGTCAGCAATGAAAGTCGCTTAACGATTTGGTACTTTGTCATAGCAACTTTATTAACAGGTGGCTCACGGTTTGAAACATTAGCCAAAACATGACAAAGTACTAAAGGGTTAAACAATTTTCGTTACTGACCGTACGACAAGCAAAACAGCCTGTTCTAAAGCATAGATTTAACCATGTTGCATGCAGTCTCTTTTACGCACGATTCCGCCTGATCGGCTCCGACCGTTGGCACACCTCCTCCGGCGCGAAAATAATGACGCGAAACCGCTAAGTAGACGTGATGATTATAATCATGTCGTCAATAGGCATGATGACTATTTTTATTATTTTATGTTACATAAATTACCTCTCAAAAAAAGAAACATTGGTAAAAGAATTAATTCGCTAGCATGAAAACTGCCCGAGATATCACAGTGTGAAATGCACACAAATGGACTCGCCCAAAAACGCTCCATACTAATGGCTTCCTAGTTACGACGTCACGAATAAGTAGTTTGTATGCAACGCGTAGGAAATTTGTTTGGCAGCTATATTAAATATTGTGTTTATCAAAATAGTTTCTTAGTCAAATTTGCTATACATTTTACGGACTAATTAAAGGTATCATTTATTTTAATAAATTTTATACTTCTTAAATGGACTTGTCCACCCAACTTTGAAGGGTCATAAAATAAATAATATGCAATATATAAAACCAAGAGGTATACAAGCTACTCTAAAAGTTTAATATGTTAATGATTTTTATTAGTATTTCGTTATTTTATTCATTAGTCATCATCCCTATTGAAGACAGTTCATGGAGGAACTATTGCGGTTTCGCTGGTATTGTTACAGGCGTCAATGCGAAAAGCTGACGAGCAGACTCGCGTTGTTAATACTCGGAATTAGTTTAGCTTAGCCACAGCGACCGACCGACGACGCGTCGAGAGAATTTGACAGGCAGAAAACTGCACTATGTTCTACGTCTTTAGACTTTATTGTACTATCACAACGTTTTATATTACTTCAAAATATCTATTATATCTATCAGGTTAGGGGCTATAGTCTATCTATAGATAATAAAAGATAATTCTCTCTTAACATAGTCTTTATAATTTTGGTTAACTTGTCAAATAAAATATAACAATCTGAAAGTTTTATTGGTAAGAAGGGCGTCTCACATAATTTGACAGGTTTTATTATTGTGAAGTTGACAGTTTTCTCATATCGTCATAACATCACCGTCAATATAATTTTCTTTCCGAAACTTTTTTCTCGTCTTTCATCCCCTTATGATTCTTCATTTATGCAAACAAGAAATCTTAACATTGTCTAATTCTGTTGTTCTGTGAATTTCTTTACGTCTTCATTGTTCAACTTGTTTGAACTTACGAATAGACAAGTATTTGCTGACAACTTTTAATGCGGGACTGTACATCTAACTTCTTCTTTTGATGAACTGTTTTGGAACTAGTTACAACTAGGTACGTCTGATAACTTAGTTTTTGAATACTTACTTATTAAACTGAAAGTTATTAGTTTCGTTAGTTTGAATAGAAGTCATCTCAGAACAATAACATTTTACTCTTCATAACTTCTCGGTAAGTACAAGATTTTCCGATGTAGATACGTCGTCGACTTAAAGCTTTGGTTTGATGTTAAGTAAGTGCATTGTCAATATTAATGAAATAATTGTATTCTTTTATTTACAAAATAATATCAATATTACCTATGAATTGTCGTTTAGTAGGATATCAGCTAATAGCAGTTTCATTTTATTTATTTAATAATCTCGAATTGAAATTACAAAACAGTGCATGAACACTTAAATGAAATAAAGATACATCACTAACTTAACGTAATTAAACACCATTATCTATGTAAGTTGTAAAACTCTTGCTAATACATTATGTTAACTCGATGATATTCAAGTTACGCCCCATGTCCAATCCATTATTAGTTCGTTGGTAAGCAATCAAAGTTAGCCCAACTTTCGGGTCAAACAAATCTGCAGTCTGTACTCGGCGTGAAATATGGTTTGCGGTATATTTACATTATTAATAGTTACTCACTCTAATTCATAAATTACTAAGTACTCGAATGCCATTAGTGAGTAATTATTTGATTCCAAACAAATTGAATCGTTTATTTTGGAAAGGGCACATGTCCATCAGACAAAAACTTTACAGGAGACATAAAAACCTTCTGTTGAAAAAAAGGACCATTGAAGGTGCAAAATAGTAAATGGAAATTTAAAGACCTTATCTAACACAATATTGCCTGGTTTTATTGTTTGAGTTTTAATTGATTAGAAGTGACAAAAAAGTTAAAATCCTCCCAAGGCCCATCCTTCTTGTCCACCCATGACGAAGGCTTCTTCTCTTCCTTCCCAATATTGCGATACCCAACAGGGTCCATAATTTGTACTTTGTTTTTAGTTGTAACATCTTTATAATATTATGGTTGCAATAAATATATTGAATTGAATTCAATTGAAGGCTTATCATGACGTTTTCACCAGGTTGTAACCACCGATCTCCACCACTCGTGCACAGCGGGGCACACGGGCACGTCTGCGTCTGCGCCGCTCGCCGCAGGCATCTGTGCGCTCGCGCTGCAAGCGAATAGAGACCTCACCTGGAGGGATATGCAGCATATCGGTAAGTGATGACTACTTTAGAATCAAAAATAATAGCCAATCAGTTTGGGTTAACTTTACTTTGAATCGCCCAGCACTTCATTATTTCGTCTGTAGGTATTGTCTGTAAATCTGTAAACTAGTTACTATTAATAATGGTCTTTCTCTCTCACACACACACACACTTCCAAACACACACACACACACATACACACACACACACGCATATACATATACACACACACACACACACACACATTTCATTCCCTTGAGTGAGAAAACCACTTGACCGCATCCCGCTCTTCTACATTGGTGAGAAAGAGATTTGAGCTGGAAAAATGGAAATGTGTGGAGAGGAGAAAATCCATAAAAGAGTCTGTCTAAGAAAAGCTGGCACTTGGTTGCAGTTGGAAAAGGAACTAATTCTGCGCCTTATTTTAAGGGTCAGATTCCAATATTAATTTAACAGAGAAAGTGTCACCATTTCGATGACATGATACGACTCGCTGGACAGACTTTACCTTTCAGTAAAAAAAAATCGGTACAACTTCTTAGCTCGACAATTTCTTTAATGTTTATAAAAACTAAGTATATTTTGCTTGCATAAAATCAATCTTATAAAAATCGCTTTTGATAGGGCATTTAATAATGTGGAGTGGAAATAAACTACATTCGCATTTGGGGTTAGCATTCGAACTATAAATACCTAGATAGCCAATGATTTTTGCTAATTGCTAGAACGTTGGAATTTCAGGCTTCATCAGTAATTTTGAGAAAATTAATAAAAAAATGGTTTCTTTTTCAATTTGTTTTTAACCGTCCGATTGCAAAACAGCATTAATAATTTAAAATTATTGTAGGTAAACATATTAGAGAGCGGTTTTTAGTTCAAATAAATATTTTAAATCTTATTACGAGTAGTCCTAAATTATAAAGGCTACTATTTAAAAAGTTTAATTGTGTGGAATAAAGACTTTTAACGTTGCGAAAGATAAAATAGTAGGTTCCTAATTTAATTACACGTATTTTTATACATGAATCGATGATTTCTAAAAGGGCACTTGTCCATATCCAAAACTTTTTTTTATGGTAAGTACCTAGGTATCTTTTAAAGATTATATGTATATGTTTGCTTCAATTTTGAGTAAAAAGGCCACATGTAACTTCTTTTCCCATAAGTTGGTACGCTATCGAAATATTCGTTTAGAACTAAAGAGGCATACTCATGTCTTTTGTTTTTTCGTCTCTTGCAAATTTTTCAATACAGTGTGACAGTGCCCTTTTAGAAATCATCGATTCACATTATTTAAATGACTTATTTTTTTGAAAATAACTACCGTAACTATTTATGATTCTTTCTTCGTGAAAATATTTCGTTACTGCCTACTAAATTATACTTTATGGAAATTCCGGAAGTATTTCTTGTTTCCTTGATGTTGTTTATCGCACCGGTACATCGGCTCAGTAAATAAATGAATAAAAATGACAAAACAAAATATCTTTAATGTTTGAGATTTTAGGCGAGACTTAGATATTTTCTATTATTTAGCCTGTAATATTCTCATGCTTCTTTTTTAAGATGGTACTCTCTAATGATTTTTTCTTGAATAAAGTAAAAAAAAACTTTTAAACTTACTTACATAAAATACCTCATATCAAATAAAACATTTCGTTACTAAGCTATAAGTATTTTACAATAAAAAAGCTTTTCATAGATTTCGCATTCATGCTTGAAATGAATTATGGTTTTAGTATGAACTATTGTACCACTATTTCACCCCTGAAAGGTCGGGGCGAAAGATAAGACAGTTCAACCACTCGAGAATATTTTTCAAATCAATAGGCTGAGTGAATCTATTGCTATTATTCACTTTTTGGCAAAAAATATCCAACTCTTTTACTTATAGGGGTTAAAAATAAGTCATTTTAAAAAGTAGAAATGATTTGTAAAATGGACATGGCAATTTACTCGAAATAAGTATGTTTTATTGCCAAACAATCTGATTTCTTACTGTGATCAAAATACTCCAACGAAACTACTTTTTTGATCTAATGTTGTAAAAGATTGTGCCTGCATGTGAAGACGATGTTGTGACTTACTGGTAGTTTCTGTACTCAAATTTCTGTTGGCCTTAAAGAGTATTTTGTTCACAGTAAGAAATAGGATCATTTGGCAATAAAAAATATTTTGAGTATTTTTTTTTTCCGTACAAAATGTATGGGAAAAGTTTTTGGCGTATTCTGTCGTTTCTAGTACTCATACCTTAAATAGTCCCATAGAGTCTTTTGATAAAAAAATGTTTTGGTATTTTAGCATTTTTTTTGCTAACGGTAACTTTTTTCCAAAATCTGTGAATGCAGTTCAGAATATCTTAAAAAGTTATGGAAGGTCTCCCAGGAACGTTTTCCTGTAACTATAACGGTTAAGGTACCTGCCATTAATGTACCGTCTCAAAAATCCATAAATAGCTTAGATACAGGATCTAAGCTATCTAGTTTTCATTATTTTGTGTAGTGGTGCGAACTGCAAAGCCAGAGCGATTGAGCCTCGGTGGGGAATGGCGGGTGAACGGCGTCGGTCGCAACGTCTCGCACTCATTCGGATACGGCCTGCTGGACGCTGCTGGCATGGTCCGCCTAGCCAGGTCTTGGAGAACGGTTCCGCCGCAGAGGAAGTGTGAGCTCGCCGCGCCAAGGTCACAGCGGCCGATCCCCACCAGGTCTTCAGTTTCACTTCAGGTCAGTAAAGTATCCTCCTTTGATTGTTTTATAAAGCTGGCTGATGGCTGAGTTGGTTTTATAGGAGAGTTCCATCAAATAGGTCTCACCGCGCAAAGGTCACAGCAACTGATTCCAACCTGGTCTTCAGTTTCACTGCAGGTTAGTACAATATCCTATCCTCCTTTGTAGTAGACCATGGACTGATTTATGCCCTTGACATTGACATAGTCCAGGGTCCTCCTATCCAGCACTAGTCAGACAAAATTAGTCGTACACTAGTATAGTATTATATTATCTGTGGTCGTACCTACTTACCTATATCTTTTCGGTTGTATTTAGTACGTCTCTTGTCACTGAATTAGTAATACTTAGTAAGGTTAGGTAGCCAATGAAAACTAACTAACTTTCTTGTTTTCTTACTCAGCTGGACGTGAGCTCGTGTCCTGGAGTCAATTACTTGGAGCACGTGCAAGCCCGCGTGTCGCTGTCGGCGGCTCGCCGGGGTGACATACGCATCACGTTGACGTCGCCTGCCGGGACCAAGGTCACACTGCTGGCTCCGAGGTAGGTGGTTTTTTTTTTAGACTCGTGGCAAAGAAGAAGGGGTTCCTGGAGAGATGGTGAAAGGATTTCCAATAGAGGAAAATGAACGGCTTTAGGATTAGTATGGAGTTAGTGAAGGATCCCTTGGTGAGGCTTGTTACCCTCACTCAGATGCTGGACCGTGGTAAGAAAAAGAGGTAAACAGAAAGAGGCAGATGAAAGGATAGAAAATAAAGAGGATACAGGAAAGGAAGAGAAAAAAGTGGGGATAGAAAGAGAAGAAAGACAAATAAATGAAACAAATTAAAAACTTCCATTAGTCTGCCGCCGGGACCCGCCACCCCCAAAGCTCGGCGCGTATGGCCTAGAGTGGGTCAGTCTTGCCCCAGGGGCGGCAATGTCAGGTTGGATTAATTAGATGAAATTAAAGGGGATAGTATTTCCCTTTTTTAAACACATAAATAGAACTCTGACTTCCTAAACAAAACAAAAATTATGGAAAATGGATTTAAATTGTAGTGTCAATAGTTGGCAGGCGACTCCAAGCCCCTTCACTGCCGAGAATCGAACCTGATTACTCTGCGTTGTAACGGTGCCCTTATCACTAGAAATTTCTGAATATAAATAACAGTCCTAATCATAAATGAATAAAATCCAGTACCTAATCCTTTTATATTCTGCAAAAAAATTAACGTATCCAACTCTCTCTACATGCCACATGCAACTATGGCACTAAATTTAAAAATGGCTTACAAAAGAGTTATTTTCTGCCCACAAACAGCGAATGCAAAAAGCCTTTGCCACACATCAATTCTCATTTACCCAGCAGCACTGCATTTGCAGCATTCCATAAACATTTCGACGAAATCACGAATGCGCTTCGCATTGTTTCCATTCCACGCATAAATACTATTTCAAAATGTCAAATGAATTCAATTCACGCATATTTCCGGATGTTTATCGTGAGAAAGGCTTTCAGGCTGATGTTGATGTGTTTCTCCCTAATGCAATACTTACTTCATTTGTAGTTATTTAAACTTTGTTTAATTTATAAGTAGGTAGGTATACCTATATTTTACTGTGTCTCATCAACCTAAGATCATGAGTAGCATTTACTTCATATTTTATCATCATCTTTAGCAACATTTACAAAATATATTTTTCATAAAAGCTACTGCCATAATTCAATTAGTACAATTCACTTCAACTTTGATAAATGGGGCTTTTGTTCAGTTCTGAAATTCACAGCAAATTCAGATATCAAGGCACAAAAACTTTACCTCGACAGCTGAATTACAGAAAACTAGTGCCGTTACTTTTTCGGTAACACTGTCAGTTCACAATGGCAAAATAAAACAAGAGATAATCCCGCTTTAACAATGGCCACGAAAATCCGAACAAAGTGAAGTTTCCCAGTGCATAATTACTTGGGCAGGCTTGCTTCACTTACTAAACATGGTCGAAGCTTAGTCAGTTTTGGGTATGCTGACGTCATATTTTAATATTTAGCCCTAAACTTCGGTCGGGTGTATCAATCAGGCTGAACTGCTGAAGTTATTAGTACACTGGCCTTACATGACATGAACATATCGACGGTTTTGAAAACGTCACGATTTGATATTATGTTTGGACGTGTTAGGCAAAATGTTTAGTTTCTGAATACATAATTATTTAATGATGAAAGCAAACTCAATGTCACAAAATACGAAATCCATAATTTCTCTTTTTCTTTTCTTTTTTTTTTAGTAGTTATTTTCGTTTTGTAGACTTTTAAGTAGGTACTATTTGCTCATAAAGAAACTACTTACTTAGACGTTTGGCATCCATCAAAGTCGAATAGCCATAGCTAGCACTAACCCTTCACTCTAAGGGGAATTACTAAGGCCTTGGGCCTTGGTCTTCTATTTTTAACCGACTTCAAAAAAAGATGATTATTTTTTTGTTAGATTGAACTTTCTTGCGAGATCCCATTTAAATTTTTATTTCAAATCGGTTCAGCAGTTTTCAAGTAATCCTGAAAAAACTATGATTTTGCATCAACTACCTTGACGACTTTGTTATCTAAGAACCGAATTAAATGTTTTTTTTTGGAAAAGGATAACTTTAGTGTAGTCTTTTTAACCGACTTCAAAAAAGGAGGTTCTCAGTTTGGCCCGTATGTATGTATGTTTCTCCGCGATTAACTCACATTTGGCTGAGCCGATTTTTCTACCTAAATAATATACCTACACTACATAAAACAGAAGGTATCTACCTACTTACACTAAAAATAAAAAAATATAATTATAACAATGATACGTATCTAATGATTTGTATATTACTTATTTCTTGCTTTTTAGAAGCAGGTTTTTTGAAGTCGGTTTTTTTGTTTTTTTATGCTATACCTACGATACGCGACGTCTGATGTCAGCGTAAACAATTGTTATTACGCATTTCATACGCTGACGTCGGCGTTTGAGAGAGACCACAGAAATACTATTTCTATACCTAGTAATAGTAATGTAAAATGTGATTGATAAGCCGATACAATGTAAATGATTGACAAGCAGTTTTGATCGATTAGGGGGCTAAATTTGTCAATCACATTTTGATCGTCTAGGTACTTGTACTTTTATAAGTATTCTGTGGTCTAGGAGCGATGCTTGACAAGCACCACAGAATCGAGAGATTACCGTGGCCTATCAAAAGTAGGCCACGCCCCCTAATGGTAGTGGTGGGAATGCAATGTAAATGATTGACAAGAAATGCTTGATCGTTGACGCCGTAAGCGGCCGAACGGCGTAAATAGGAGACCGAAGCATATAAGCTTAACCTTACATCTAAGTCATCTAACAAGAGGGCCTAGCCAAAGTAACATTGGCAAATCTTCGTTATCGCTTCGCTTTCGAAACATGTATGGGATTGACATAAGGTTTCGTTAACAATCGAATTTTAAAACGTCAAATCCATACATGTTTCGAAGCGAAGCGATAGCGAAAATTTGCAAATGTTACTTTGGCTAGGGGGGCAGGGCTCTGTCACTCCGCGCGCGGGTCTGAAGCGCGCGGCGTCCTCTGAGAGGACAAATTTCATACATCAGAAAAGATAAGACTTACGCGATAGAAAGAGAGGCAACTACAAAGTGCATGTTTTGGAGCGAAGGGAGCGTTGTGCGACCTGAATTGCACTATATTGTGTAGGAGCAAGAGTCGCAATTTATTTAAACGATTTTGCGGAGTGCAACTTCTGTACGTTAGTACCTACTATCTATTCTGTGATCTAACTAACATCTTCATGGACAAGAAAATTTGTAGTCTTCTATTTGAACACATTGCCAATTATTTTGGCACGGCAATTACTCTCACGATATTAAGAGATGGTAAGTATAATGAAATATTCATTAGTGAAACGACTTGATTAATAATTACTTCAAAAGGCAGCTCACATAACCCTTCAAGCAAATATTACTATACCGATTCCAAGTGTAGGTACGGTCACCAACGAAAATTGTTTAACACTTTAGTACTTTTTAGGGTTCTGTAGCGAAAATGGCAAAAAACGGAACCCTTATAGATTCGTCATGTCCGTCTGTCTGTCCGTATGTCACAGCCATTTTATTCCAAAAGTATTAGGATTACACAGTGACACAAAAATAAAAAAGATTAAGGGGGCCTCCCCATACTGGTATTAAATATTATGGTATAGTATAAGGTAACTACGGAACCCTACGGCGCGTGGCCCGACACGCACTTGGCCGGTTTTTCATAGTAACTTTTTCGAATAATGTTTCAAACCGTGATACACCTGTTAAAAAAGTTGCTACGACAAAATACCAAAACATTAAGCGTCTTTCATTGCAGACTGTACCTACCTACCTGTAAATTAATGCAGACGAGAATTACATATTATTCGACATTGTTATCACTCAATACGCCTCAATTGAATGGCTTCCACGTATTACGTATTCACGTTCTGAATTGTGTCTATTTTAATTGGCCGCCTATTCTGGCTTTGAACTAACCGGGTGCATTTAGTAGTTCACCACAGCAGTTAATTATTATATTAATTTTAATTAAATAATAGCCTGAACCGTGGCAGCCAGTAAAATAACAAAAATGCATTTTACCTAAGTGTCAGAGCGAGCTATAATGGACAACCTTTCAAAAATATAATTATGTCGTTTTCACTTTGTATAATGACTTGGAGGGGCCTCCCAATTTTTTGAAATGGTAGTAGTTTCAGTAGATTCTCTCTTTTTAACATAAATAAATAAATAAAATAAAAAAGCCTTTTATTTCTCGCATTAACAGTTTAAGTACTTTACATACATTTTTTATTTTTTATATAGTATTGCATGCATGATACTTAATTAAATTAAATTTACATAATTTTTAAAAATAAAAATAAATAAATTGATTTTATTGATTGATTAATAATTTTTAAGTTGTCAATAATTTTAATAATTTTAAAACAACATGCCTATTTTTCAAAAAATATTGCAAGTTAATAAATTAAATTTACATTAATTTAAAGTTGAAATAGATTTTTATAATTAAATATTGATTTTTTCATTAATGTATAAATAATAATAGTTTTTTTTTAATGTTCAATTATAATAAAATTAATCATGCATAACAAATTAAATTCATTCTTTTGCAAGAACCCCTACACAGGTGAAGGCCTCCTCCAAAGAATGCCATTTATCACGGTCCCTTGCCAGTTCCATCCAATTGGGCCCGGCTGTTTTTGTTATGTCGTCTTCCCATCGTGCCGCGGGCCTGCCTCTACTGCGTTTGCCCTGTGGTCCTTTCCATGATGTTATGTTTGAAGTCCATCTTGCATCTTGAAGTCTCGCAATGTGTCCGGCCCACTTCCATTTTAATTTTTGAGCGTGGTGTAAAGCATTAGTCGACTTTGTAATTGCGCTTATTTTTGAGTGATTCACTTTCTGAATTTTTCTTATGTTTAACATACTACGTTCCATTGCTCTTTGACAGGACATAATTTTACTTTTTGTTCTAGATGTGAATTTCCAAGTCTGGCACGCGTATGTTAAACATGGAAGAAGACACGATTTCATTACTTTTGTTTTAGTTTCTATTGGCATATTACTTTTGAAAATTTCTTTCAGGCTCCAGTACTTATTCCATGTGTTTTGAATCCTCCTCTCAATTTCTAAGTCATTACTATTCCTGTTAAATCCAATTTGTTTGCCCAGGTACACATATTGTTCAGTAAAATTAATTGGTTTATTTTCTACACAAATCTGTTGCTTTATACTATTCGTCATAATCATAGTTTTAGAAAAGTTCATTTCGAGGCCCACTCTCGTACTAGCTCTGTGTAGTTCATTTATCATGTTTTGTAGTTCTGAGCTTTTTTCAGACAGCAGTACCAAGTCGTCAGCAAAGCGGAGGTGGCTTAGATAATTTTCTTGTATTTGTATTCCTTTGCGTTTCCAATCTAAACCGCTAATTACTGTCTCCAGTACAGCAATGAACAACAATGGAGAGAGTGGGTCTCCCTGTCTTACACCTCTTTTTACAGAAAAGCTTTGGCCGACACTCTCCAGTTTAACTCTACTTGTGCTGTCGTTGTAAATATTTTTAATTATCTGAATGTACTCATTCTCCACCTTCTGCGCCTGCAATGTGTCCCAAATACTTTTGTGTGAAACGGAATCAAAAGCTTTCTGGTAATCAATAAAAGCAATGTAGAGCGGTCTATTAAGTTCTTGATATTTTTCAATAAGTAGTTCTAAAGTATGTATGTGATCTGTGGTTGAAAACCCTCTTCTAAAGCCAGCTTGCTCGACTGGTTGCTTGTTTTGTAGATTTGTGCTCATTCTTTGATTTAAAATAGACGAAAAAAGCTTATATAGACAAGGCAACAAACTTATTGGTCTATAATTTCCAATATCACATGGATCGCCCTTTTTATACAATAGGATAATATCAGAGTGCGACCATTGAGAGGGTGTTTTTCCGGTTTTTAATATAAGATTAAATAGACGTGTTAATGGTAAAGCTAAAATCATGTCAGCTAGTTTAATTGCTTCGTTTGTAATCTTGTCAGAGCCAGGGCTTTTGTCTGACTTTAATCTTTTTATAGCAGATGTAACTTCCAATTCGTCTATTAATTTTATTTCATGTATGTTGTCGGTGCTAGTCTCTTCCAAGTGATATTTATTGTTTTGGCAGTCGACTCCTAACTCCTTCATGCTATAAAGATTTTTATAAAATTCCGTAGCGATATTTATTATTTCTTCTCGACTATACTCTTTCTTTCCTGAGCGACTGAGACCATCAATCCAGGCTTTATTTGTTCTTAATTCCTTATAAGCCTTCTTCGTGCCACCGGTCTGCATGATGTGCTTTTGTAATATGTTTTGTCTTCGTTGTTTGTAGTCTCTTTTTATATATTTACTAATCAGTTTGTATAGTGCTGAAAGCTCATTTTTCATTGATCTAGTTTTTTGTTTTTTACTATGTAGTTCTTGTCTTCTTTTAATAAGTGCTGATGTTCGTTCGGATATCACTCCCTGTTCTCTTTGCACGTGGTTTATTTTTGCATTTTCTAGACTACGGGTGATTGCGTTTAATATTTTGTCGTGATAAGACTGTACTGAGTCGGGTTCTTGACGGTCTAAATCTTGTAAATTTTCCAATAAGCATTTTTTATAAGAATTTATTTCCTCATCACTTTTCAGAGAGCTGATTTGGGTAGAGTTGTAGTTAACTCTACTTTTCTTTTGTTTTTTTAGCGTGATTGTTGCTCTCAACGGTCTGTGATCAGAAGGGTAGCTCAAGCTCAATGTTTCTAAATTCATAAACATATTTGGTTTATTTGATAATACGAAATCGATCTCATTTCTATATAGCCCATTTGGAGATTGCCAAGTCCAACGTCGGCTAGGTCTTTTTTTGAAAAAAGTATTCAGAATGGCTAGTTTATTTTCCAAAGCAAAGTCTACTAAGCGCTGTCCTCTGTTGTTTCTTTGACCATAACCATGTTGCTTCATTATTAAATGTTCTTTCTGTTTTGGGTAACCTATTTTAGCATTGAAGTCGCCTATAATTAAAATGTCCTTGTGAGCTTTCACCATGGCCTTGTTAAGCGTTGTGTAGAAATTGTTGATTTTATCTTCATCAGCTGCTTCTGTTGGTGCATAGACTTGAATGAGAGTTAATTTGTATCCTTGTAAGTTTAGGTTTAGAACAGCGACTCGTTCACTGACTCCATAAAAGCTTTCTATGCTGTATTTCAATCGTTTATTAATAATAAAGCCTACTCCGTAATTACCGGGTGTCTCTCCTATATGACATAAAATAAAGTCTTCATACTCTTCTATTTTTGTTCCGACTCTCCTTACTTCCGATAGACCAATTATATCATATTTAACGTGTTTTATAGAGTCTTGTAATTCAATTAGTTTTTCGTATGAAGAAAGAGTTTTCACATTGTACGTTAGGATATAGAGCTTTGTGTCTGTCTTTTTCTTTGAAGGGTTTTGGTCATTATCTTCCACGGTGACCAGCCGGCTTGGAAGATGTGGTTTAATGTTGTTTATTTTGTTGTTTGTTGCACGTAATGTAGAGGGGGGCGCTGGTTGCTATGTTTCTGTGTTGTTTTCCTTTTGCATAGTTTTCTTATTTACGTTTTTATTGACTAAGAATTGGAGCATGCCTGTTTTAGAAGCTCCTTCTGAAAAGCTTGCTGATCTGCCTGGAAGAGTTTGAGATTGCATGGTTTTATTTTTCTTATTAACTTGTGGTCTTTGATTAGTTTGACTAGTTGAGTTTGTTTCAGGTGACATCGACAAGTTCCTTTTATGAGTATTAGAGTCAGTTTTTTTCTTCAATATGATTAGTTTGTCGTACTTGATTATGGCTTTATTTCCTTTCTCTTTTTCGATCTTTATTTGTTCTTGTAGCGCCTTTCGTGTTTCTAGTATCTGTCGTGGAAAATCTTCCTTTATATAGTATGAGGTATCTTTTAATACACGTTGGTTTTTTAAAAGTTCAATTTTTATGCCAAGGGTCGTGAATGTGACTACTACTGGGCGTGGTCTTTCGGATTTTTTGCCGAGTCTTCGGATTGATTGTACTTCGGTTTTATCCACTTTTAGTGAGAAATATGTATCGATAAATTTTATTAAATTGCTCTGTAGCGATGAGTAATCTTTTTCAGCCTCCTCTAAGCCAAAGAATACAAGGTTTCGTTGTCTCGCTTGTCTTTCCAAATGTTTAAGTCGTTGTTCCTGTGTCTCTACTTTTTCTTTAAGATTTTCATACTTTTCTTCCCATGTTTTGAATTTTTCATCAAGTATTTTATTTATGTTTTCTGTTACGTTTTCTGTTACCTTTTCTCCACTTTTTTGTATTGTTATTTTTTGTTCGTTTAACTCGTCTTGAATACTACGGAGAACGTTTAATACTTCTTCCATTTTTTTTTTTTTTTTTCTCTTTTTTAACTTTTTAATATAATAAAAATATATTATTATATTTATATAGTTTTCTAAAAGTATTTATTTGTTTTTCTTATCAGTATCCAATTTCTAAATATTTTGATAATTTTTCAATTATCCTCCGAGAGCGCCCTCTAGTAGGTAATAGAGGAACTAATGTGTGACAGGTATTGAACGCTCGCTGTTGACTTGTTTTGCTACTCGCCACCGCTGATGCGCCACAGATGGCGCTGCTCTTAAAATACTGTAATAATCATCTATGATTTGCAAATTTTTGTTTCAATTTAAGGTTATGTTTTCACAGATTTCTTTAGGCTGACCTTAATTTCATGAAAGTTATATCCTTTGTGTCTTCCGTAGTTCTGTAAACCTGTGTATTTGTTGTATTATGAATCTTCTTGTGATTCTTCCGCAGAATAACCTCTGAACTGTATATATCTTCCTTCACTATTTTCGCACTGATTCTCATTAATTTTTTGTTGGACTACACTTTCCTGACAAATAACTGAACGAATTCTTTTTACTTTTAGTTGTTTAAGCGTTAATATTGACTTTAACTATTTTTAATTTACACAATAATACAGAGGCGATGTAAACAGCGGCACAGCAGCGCCCTTCTTTTTAACATATAAAATTAAATTAAAACCAAACCAAAATTAAACTAATTAAATTTGATAAATTTTAATTTCTGAACGTTCTAAAAAATTCATCGCTTGAGGGTAGGCTCACAAGTAGCTTCAGTCCCCCGTGACCACGGCAGCTGCAAAGGTACCGAAACGTCGGGAAAATCAAAAATCAGACCAAATACCAACTAATTACCAAAGTACTTTCAATAAAACCGCGCTAGTATCCGTTAAAAGTGTTTTATTTAATATTTAATTGTATAATGAAATTAAATACAAAATTAGTTGACACGTATTTTTTTGTATATTAAATCACTGTTTGAAAACACACAACTGATAACTTTCTCAAAATGAAATGTTGTCCATTGTTCGCTAAGGGGTCCGTCTGCTTACACCGCTAATAGGTACCATGGGCAACAGCAACGCATAACCACGCCTAAGCACAGAATAATTAATAGTACAAGTGCCTAAGGTTAAAACCTCTTGTACGCTGCGCCCCGTCACAACAATTGCCCATAGTACATTTAATTTGATAGAAGATCGGTGTGATGAGATATTGAACTTCCAGGGCACACGACTCGTCCAGAGCGGGCTTCAACTCTTGGCCGTTCATGTCGGTACACATGTGGGGAGAATCGCCGCTCGGGATCTGGCAACTGGAGGTGTCCAACGAAGGCCGATACAGTGGTAAGACATTTTGATTAAAATAATAACAATACAACACCTTAGAATATATTATAGAAAATAACAATTAGATTGCGTCAAGTGTTACACAACACCAAACTTTAGTATTCTGTATAAAGAAAAACTATAACATTTATTTTCCGTGAATCAATTTGTAATTTACTAAACTTGTAGAGCTAAAAAAACAAATATTTCGAGGTTGACTTAAATAACTGATTAACAATCTTAACTTAATAAATGTACCTAACACTCGGAAATGGTGTTGAGAAATATAGAAGAAGAAAGTATTTTCCTTTGATATCGAAAACAAAGATCGCTTTGTTTTTCCAGCTCAGTGAATATCTAAGGTGCAGTAATAAGCTTACTTGTAACTTCGATCAACGAAGACTTGTAACAACGATATTCAATCCGATTCAAGCGATAAGGCCGCCTTTGCCCACTATAGTTTTAATGTCTTTTGTAATTATTCCTGTAATTTGTGAGCAATAAAGAGTTTTATCTATCTATCTATCCCATTTAGATACTAATGAATTAATGATACGGATTAATTCAACTTACCATAGTAGATAATGTCTCGCGCTAATGGTATTTGAATTAATTATAAGTAAGTAATGTTTGTACCTATGAACGTGTCCTTTCGATTCATTAGGTCGTGCGACATTACAAGACTGGTCTTTAACGTTATACGGAACTAGCACTCCAGCAGCTAAAAACGATCCGGTGCCGTTCCGGAATCCGATTACGGCTCGAAATAAGAGCAACGCAACACGACCCGTAGTGGTCCAATCCGGACGGAAAAACAGCCGGGGGAAGGCCGTCTCCATCGTCCCTACCTACACGGTCGGTTTAGTGAAGAGGAAGAAAAACAAGAACTCCAAAAATCCGAATAGGAACTCACAAAAATCGAAGCAAAGTAGACCTGCAACCCGTTCGCCCTTAGAAAGCACTACAAAGACGACAACTACGCCAGCTCCTGACTTAAGCCTCCACTTGAGGGGGGATATATCGGATCCGTTAGCGGACCCGAGGGGTCGAAAGATGTCCAGCCTCTTCGAGCAATATCCGAAAATTCAACGGATATACCCGGCGCCGCTTCAAGCGAACGGTACAGCTGTAGTGGCGATGCATGACTTGTGTATGTTTGTCCGTAGTCGCGCTCGTTTTATTTCGCCCGCCTAGTTTGAACCCGCACGTCAATTACCCCATGTCCGAACTCGACTCTTTGCATGGCGTGTGTTTGCATTGTAAATTTTTTGCAGTTGAAATCTATAGATACAACAGTGTTTCGTTAAATTTCCGTTTTATTTTCAGTTGCAATTAACGTTTCGTAGTAAGATGAAATTAATTTGCGTTGGTGATTTTTCTGTTTTTATTTTTAGCGCTTCCTTATAAGTATTTTGGCTCGGCGAATTTGAGGGCAATTTGTCTTTGTTAAAACTTGCCTTTTTATCAATATTAGTTTGTGATACAAATGTAGTTTTGAAATTCAGTAGTATTTTTAGACTCGTGATTGCTCATTTTATGAATTTTATAGAATGAATTTTACAGTACCTACTTATACTTACGTATTTTCTAAGTAAACATTGGTATATTATAATAAATAACCCATTTATTTTGGTGTTCTGCATAATTTAGAAGCAGCTAAATAGAGAAATGCAAAACCATACGCGATAAACATCACATTTTCTTATCGTAGGTACACTCGAAAAATAATAATTTTCTCTGCAGCAGGACCACTGTCACAATGGGAGCTCATATTCTACGGCACAGAAACTCCACCCCAAGAGTTTGACGCTTCGCCTGAGACTAATGCCTTAGGACCAAATCCGGGGCCCCCAGTCCCATCATGGAACACCCAGAGCGAACCAGAATCGGTCGAGGAGGTCAAACAAAATGCCATCGACGACGATCTGGCGTTGGTGTGGCATGATTCACATACGGTAAGTTATATTCTGTAGCCACCTTGAACTGTGCGGTACCAGAAGTGGGATCAATATAAAAATTGGATGCCTCCGCTTTAAAATATTACTGTGTATTTTCCCGTTTGTTAAGTACCAGTTTTATTATTTACAGTATCAATGACTGCGTTATATTTGCGTTATATAACGTATTCAAGCCATAGCGGTGCTAAAAATACAGACATGTCTTAAAACTGGTATTACGTCACTTGCAATAACGATACTGACGGCCGAATACTCAAAGGCTTCTTAGCTAAAATCTTAAGTTAAGGTCTCCTTTACTTTAAGGAAGCTGTCAGTTTCATAGAGTTTCTGTCAAATCTGACAACTTTTATGTATTTAAGGTGGCCTTAACTTTGAGTAACGTTTGAGTATTTGGCCGTGAGTCTGTCATTTGGATGACAAATATGACGCTCCTTTGTTTCGTAAACAAAATGATATTGTTGATGTCACTGGTTTATCGGGATTACCACTTGAAGCTTTTAAATGAATTAAAAAGTCTATAAAGGATAGATTTTGATAAAGTAATTAGTTAATTGAAGAATAATAAGAGTTAAAGGCAAATTCCAGATGTACAACATTATTTTAATTCCATAATACCGGGAATTATAGTCCCTTACAATTAGTATGAAGAGCTGTACATTATGGACCAGTTAAAGCAATTAGCGTTGGTACGTACTTATGTAATTAAGTTGGTAGTGTGAGTGTGAATGTGATTAAGGTCATAAGTAGATACCTACATATTTAAATGAAACGCAGTCTTAGGTACTAATAGAGCTTAATATTGACATAATTTTATCCAATAAGCTATATTATAGCTTATTAGATTAGCTTAATGGTGCGATTTCTTTAAAATAGATTAGGTACAGCTATGCATCTTGATAAATGTAATACATTATGCATGCATTATTTCTAATAATAAAGATTATTTTATGTATTATTATAGATATGTTTATCTATGTTTATTTTATTAATTGGTCATCTGAATGTATATAAGTAGGTATGTAGGTATTGTTGTTTATGAACTGCAATATGGTAGGTAATCTAATATTAGCGGATAAAAGTATTGATTACCATAATACATTCAAATTGACCAAAAAACGCTTTTTTTTAAATTTGAGATTTTTGCATTCACAATATATTTAGTATTGTACAAAAAACGCTTAATTATCACTCGTTGTTAAAACTCGAATCCGAAATTTCAAAGATCGAGGGTACCTATCCGTGAAACACGAACGAGGTTTTGAGATTGAATTGGTATCGAATAAACGTCAAAAATCTGTTATTTTCATAGATATAGTATATTAAAAGGGGTAGATGCGCTACCGAGCGACCGGGTGTAAGGGATAGATATATTATGACGTCAAAATATGGGGTTGCCATGATCAGAAAAAGTACCCTTAACGGGGTAGCATCCGTTAATGTGCAGATTACTAGTTAAAGCACGGAAATCGTCTACTTTAAGAAAAATTTCGGTACTATTATGTATTCTGTGCTTTAAGAGGATTGTCAACCACGTGGTCTCCATACAAACGGCGATAACGTTTCCCACCCTCTAAACCTTAACCTACAGCAATGAATTTTTGGTATGTTTTTGAAATGCCTAAAAACTAGGGCTGTACGTTTTGATTTTTAAAATATTCATTGTAGATTTGAAAATATTGGCACTTCTGTGTTTTGTATGAAATCACTAAAATGCAAATATTTCGAAATCTATTATAAATATTTAAAAAATCAAAACATACAGCCCTAGTATTTAGGCATTTCAAAAAAATACCAAAAATTAATTACTGTAGGTTAAGGTTTAGAGGGTGGGAAACGTTATCGCCGTTTGTATGGAGACCACGTGGTTGACAATCCTCTTAACTGACTCGACCAGTTAATCTGCAGATTAACGGATTCCGTACTTTAACGGTAACATACGTATACATAGAATAGAAATGGAAATAAACTTTATTCGCAGTAATTGTGGTACAGCAGAGATATTAATAAAATGTTTAGACAATTCGCCATTTCCAGCATGCAAAAACTCAGTATAATTATAAATGGTATTAAGAAAAATAAAAACACGTCTTCCCTGCTAAAATCGAACTAAAGTTAAATAACAATCGTCATTGCAGTCGGGACGGGAGTACACACAACTGCCCTGCTAAAAAAAGAGAGATATAGTAAACTAGCTGGGGTTCACTCAGGTAGTTGATATTGAGATTGGAATAAAAAGATAAACTTTAAATTAAAACAGGTAAAGTCTTTATTAAACGTTGGAATACAGAACTTTTTTTATTAACGTTAGTTTTTCTGTTTTTCGGAAACAATTTTTTTCAAAATGTTTTGAACAAATTCGTGTGTGGCACCCAATTCTTTTTTTCAATTTGCTTCTATCCATTTTTCACGAGTTTTATCTTCCGTCGGAAATCTGGAAAAATGAAATCGCTAGAAATTCCCTGAAATATGGGGTAATTTTTGGGGAAAATTTTCTATATAGTAGGCATCCGGAAATCGAATTATAAACCTACTGATTTTAGTGGACGTCAAAGCTAAGCTGACTTCTACTATTACGTAGATGTACGCAATTTTACCGGTTTGCATGTCAAATGTTTACGAGGTTATTTTTAGAAATAATTTTTAGATTTTTCCTATTTATCAGGTACTTCATGATATAACTAATGATTTAGCTCAGAAACTTGGTTCCTGTGAGATTTGAGAAAGAAATACGTGATCAAAATATTGAAAACAGTGTACTTACGCATGAAATGTAACACCCGCTTATTTTCTTTGATTGTTGCTTTTGCAGCCAAATATCGAACACCCCACCATTTTGTATTCTAGACACAAACACAACACATACGATTTATAATAAATCTTGGGTATCAATTAGGTAGTAATCCACAAAACCTTTAATTTCTTTGGCACTCTCGATAATAACCCCACTTGTTTGTTTTGCTTAGTTGAAGTCTGCCTATAACCCAACCATGAAAAAAAGTCCGGTCGGTGATAGAGAGAAAACATGACACTCTTCTCTATTTCCTCCTATAGGAATCTTAATAAGACTATCTCGCTCTATCAAAGCATGTCAGACCCTTGGTTATTTTAGTAGGACATTGAAAACGGTTGCTATGGTTTCCATTGTACTGTTTTGACGTTTACTCGATACCAATTCGATCTCAACAGAGATTGATAACGTTATCACAGAATAGATACTTAATAGTACAAAGTACGTTATTTTTAAATGTAACTGTTATTTTTCACTTTTTTTACCGTTACTTTTAACATTAACGTTATGTCAATAAATAACGTTACTTTAGATAACGTTACATTGACATTAAAGTTATTTCAATAAATAACGTTAGTTTTTAAGTTATTTCATACTTTTTGTTACCGTTACTTTAAAATTAATAACGTTACTTTTTTACCGGTAAAGTTTAACGGTAATTTTACCGGTACAATAATTTTAACGTTATTTTTACCGGTAAATTTACCGATAAAATGTTTTAACGTTATTTTTAACGTATTTTTTTGTATCGTTATTTTTTTTAACGGTACCTATTTCAATCCCTGTCTCAGAACTTCGTTCGCGTTCGAGAGTAACCCCCCAGCTATTTCAACCCTAATTGCCGATGCAGGTACCTTAACGAACTATAGACCGGAATTCTTTGCCTTGATTTGATATTAAATGTTTTGCCTCAAGGGCGAGAATAATCTTTCCTAAACTATAAACATATTGAGGTATCTTGTCACACATGTGTAGTGGGAAAATCTCGTTTTGTTACATATTATAAGTATTCCAAGAATTATTTCATGTTTCCAAGACCCTTGTCATTCGCATCATCAATCAAATAGACTTTTTCGTGTGTTAAATTTGTAGAGCCACTAGTAGTGTCAAGTTGATTCCTTTTGCGACAAACGAAAAGATTAATACATTTTATTCGATATAGATTTTTCGAATTTGCTGATCGCTGAAGGAAGATTATTGGTACGGAAAAAAATGGTTTTTATGACTAAAGTCCTCTTACGTTATTAATCTAAGTATGTGTAGAGAATGTAGAGATAAGTTGACTTATTTTCTTTGAATATAGGAATACTTTTATTATCTGTGTAATATAATTAACTGTAGAAGGTAAATCGAGTAGAAAGTATATTAGCTAAAAGTAATATAAGTAAGGTTCTTCAATTATGTTATTGTTAAAACAGTGTAATATTTTTATCCACATGTCAGAAAAGTGGCAGTGTGTAAAGACAGGTATATTTTGACTAACCTAAAGAATTTACTTTAGTATAAATTGTATTATTTCGAGAAATAATAACTCTTAAAAAATTCACTTCTCAAGCTTACGCGCTCACTAGACATGAAATAAAACACTTTTAACGGATACTAGCGCGGTTTTATTGAAAGTACTTTGGTAATTAGTTGGTATTTGGTTTGATTTTTGATTTTCCCGACGTTTCGGCACCTTTGCAGCTGCCGTGGCCTTTGCAAATAAATTAATTAGTATAAAAGTCGGAGGTCGGCTTTCCTCTCCAAGTTTTCTTTCGCCATTTCTTTCTTGGCAGGGCCTCCCAATTTTATGAAATGGTGGTAGTTTCAGTAAATTCTCTCTTTTTAGCATATAAAATTAAATTAAAACCAAACCAAAAACTTAAACCAATTAAAAATTTGTTAAATTTTAATTTCTGAACGTCTTAAAAAAATCATCGCTTGAGATTAGGCTCACGAGCAGCTTCAGTCCCCCGTGACCACGGCAGCTGCAAAGGTGCCGAAACGTCGGGAAAATAAAAAATCTAACCAAATACCAACTAATTACCAAAGTACTTTCAATAAAACCGCGCTAAAGTGTTTTATTTCATGTCTTAAAAAAAAATTTTGTAGCTGAAATTTAATTTTAGTTCGTAGTTTTATGATAACATTTTGCTTACTATACTTACTTATACTAACGTCTCATTCAAAAGCCCCGCCCCACTCTTGATTTTATTTTATCTGAACTCTGAAATGATGTGATAAACTTACTCATCTACTTGCAAATTGATTGTAGTTACCAGGGCCGTAGCCAGGGGGGAGGTTTGAAGGTTCAAATCCCCCGAAATTCCTTAGCAAACTACAGTTTTATACATTTATTTATTATACTTGGCTACGACTCTGGTACTGGTAGTTACCACTTATGAACAAAAAGTAATAAAAGCAAATTATATTTAGATACACGAGGAGAGTGTGCCTGCGTTGGAGGCGAGTGATCCCGGAGTCGTCGGCCAACAGTATGCGGGCAACGGCGCGTGCGCAACGCACGCCCAGAAAGCCCCCCACCACTGCCTAGGTTTGTGTCTATTGCTCCTGTTACTACTCTCAACAGCCGACGCCTTTTATACCCCTAATAGAACTAAAAATTGCCACAAGGCGAAACCATGTAGGTTAAGATGCGAATGTGTGCTAACTGCTAGGATTAGTCTAGATTTAAGATCTCCTGTAGCTAGTTCGAGGCCCTCCAGGGCTCCTTGCTTATCGGCGCAGTAATCCGAGTCCAATTGTGATCCAGGAAGATTGTGTTCGCAACTCTGGAGTTCCAAAGTTCACTTTAGTTCTCAGCAGATGGCGCTACGTTGATGAGAAATTTAGTACCTACCGCGCGCTTCGACAATTTTTGACATTCTATCTCTTTCTGTTGCATGAAGTCTTTCATAGCTCACGCCTGTAGCAAACAGTAACAGCGAAACCGCGGTAGTTCCGCCATAGTTTCGCCATTAATTATCTACTATCAACGACGATATATCAGGATCACATCTATGTAGCGGTTTCGCGTCATTACTTTCGGGTGTGTCAACGGTCGGAGCCGATCGGGCGGAATCGCGTGTGAAAAATGTATGTACTTATTAGAACAGTTGTTTGCATTTGTTTCGCTTGTCGAACTCTTGGCGAAACCTACTGCGGTATTTCGCGGCGAAAATGTGCTACAGGCGTCAAACAAAAAAGATAGTTAAAAACTGGTGGATTGTTTGTTTTACAACTTCTTGCTAATACAAAAAAAAGTCACTAAAATGTCGAAGCGCATTGGGTCATTGTCTTTAGCGCCGTTCCATACAGTGCAGTAACCGTGAAAATTGTGTTTTCGAAATGTCAATACTTACCTATCATTTGTATTCACAAGTTAATTCTATATTAGATTGTTCTTACTGCATTTTATATGCTTTTGTTTTGTCATTCATAATTACTGCACGGTGGTGTTAAAACGCAATGTGTCCAATAGTAGGTACTTTATTAAGGTGAAGTGTATCAAGTAATATGTATAGATAGGTATTATAAAATAGTATTAATGGGTAAATAATTAAATTTCGACTGTCCAATGTCAACGTGGTTCCATTTTGTTAGAGAAAATGTGAAAATGCCAACACACATTCAGTTAGTTTGTGAAATCAGGCAGAATCGAAAAACTAATTATTGCCTATTGTTTTTTTTATTAAGTAGTCTTCTAATTAAAGTATGGTAGCTTTAGATAGGAACTCGTTATATTAATTTTATTTTACTATAAATTCAACTACTGTGATTTCAAATATCGCACAAGGAAACTAAGCACAAAAACTTTATATTTCTATTAATTTCATCCTACTTAATTTAACTTAGAATAAAATAAATTAATTATTAGTTTCTCCTAATCCCAATAAAAGTATAATTAAATACTTGCAAGTGTACAATTCCTTGTACTATTTAAGTACTCAAAAAACTTTTAATTTTCAATAAATCCTTTCCTATGTAACCTAAGTGCAAAATACATCATAATGCAAGAATATGATGATTTCAAAAATTGCCTGAACTTAGTCTGGTTTTACAGAGTTCTGGTTTTAACCAGAAGTATTTTTTTCTTAAACCACAGATAACAAAAATAATTAAAACGCACACCCTTTGCATTATGTCTGTCCCTACGAATAAGGGCATAATTGACAAAAGATTATAGAGAATATTCCCTACGTAATGAAGCTAAATATTACGTACCATGTCGCGCCAACTTTTCCGTTCATATTGTAGGGTTGCAACTGAACAAGCGTTATAGTTGGTGGGAAAAGGTACTAAACTGTTCATTTATTTATGGCTTCTAATACTTACATCTGATGCCCTTGCCATTATTATTCTCTTGAGCAAAACTTTAAGACCTCTATTATATTATGGGGACCCTCAATTCTTGTCATTTAAGCCATTGAGCCTCCATCCTATAAAGTAGGCGAATTAATAAAACTGATTGTAGATTTTAATGTTTGGCAGCTTATTTTAAAAGGAATCCGTCGAGTAGGTGAATAAACCGGGTTTTATTAGATTAGGTAGAGATATTCCGTAAATTAGGCGACAATATATAGATTGTTCATTTCTTTAATAGATAATTAACAAATCTCAATAATAGAAGCATAAGAAGCATTTCTCGGTCTTTTGACACAAGATGCATTTTATTATTTGACTCAACGCCATCGATTCCTAAAATCTATGTCTTCCTAATAAAAGATCTAAAGTTTTTTTCGATTCTGCCTTTTAAACACAAATCAGCATCTTTATTTCAGGTGGTATTAGCACTACAAGGCGACAGTTGCCTAACTTAGCGCCTAGCGTCTAAATAGTCACCTAGCGTGTAGCGAGTAGCGAAGGCGCCAAGCGCGTAGTTAATTGTGAACATTGATCGTTTCTTTTACTTCGCTACTCGCTAGGTGACTATCTATGTGCTAAGCAAGCCATCTGTCAGTGCGTACGTGGCCTAAGTGTAGCTTCTGGTGAGTTTTCAGTTTGTATGTTTTGCAAACTTCAGTCGAATCGAATGACGGTAGTACAACTCAAATATTTACCACGAAACTACACTTTACCTGATTAATTTAAAGTTCATTTTAGGGAATCAATATTAGTGTTGCTTTGGTGGCTGCATTATTTGGCAGCATGTGATTTTAATTAAAATATACCAAGTTAAAATTAAGTACAAGCTGTTAATTATAACTTATTTTTATTTATGTTACGATTATGTAAGTGAAGTCGTTATTGCATTTTGTAAATGGTTACAGAATGTAGTGAGCTCTCGATGTCGGGTTATGGACGGGTCACACTGATTAGTTAGCAGTCGATTAACTCGGCGTAAACCCTCGTCGTGATTGACAGTCGTGTCACGAACGGGTGGTTAAGTCCTGTGGTAAAATTAAAAGTAAACAAACGGAGTTTTGCACTGAGGCTTAAACCATTCATGTGACGTAGTTACATTTTCCGTTCAATACATCATTTTATTAAACTATAGTTTAAAGTCGTTTTAGTTAAAGGATATTAAATTTTCAAAAATCACGTTCGATAGTCGATAGTAAGTTACTTTTACTGTAGATATATAAAAAAAACATGTTTTCAAACTTGAAATATTATGAATAATCCGAAGTAAATAAAGTAAGTAGTTTATCTTGTGTTTTCGTTTTACAGAGTTTATTGACTTTACCTTAACTTACAATTTAACTGGATTTAGTGTGACCCGCTCAAAACATCAAGTACCTACTTATTTAGTTAGTATAGTTTCTGAAATAAGTATTGTGAGTTAAAACTTGTTTCATTTAGTCCACTTTTGCTACTGTCCTCACAAAATAGTGTATTGTTAGTTGGGGATTTATATTGAATACATCTCTACCTAATTTAACCTCACTTTGGGGTGTATTATTTTAATTATAAATTATTTTGCTAACTGATTCAGCTTAACTGTGTTTGTGTGAGGATAAAGCGCATTTCAGATTACGCTGTAATATAATACTTAGTATACATACATATAGCATAATAAATAGTTCATATCACAACAATAATATATAATAATATTAAAACCTTTTAATTATTTATTTAGCTTTTCACAACTCGTGTTGTATCTATTTATAATTGTGTTTCTTTGAGTGCACTCTAAATACTGCACTAAGTTAAACTGGTCCAACACTAAAATCAATACCTAGTCGTTTACTATACAGAGATGTTGTAGAAAATAAACTTAGCTATTTGTGATTTGCAGAAGTTTTACTGAAACAGATACTTAAGTATTTACAGAGTAAAATATTAAATTCTAACCCGTAATTATTATTTAGAGGCGTATGCAAATTGGATTGTAATTTCAACTTTATATAAAGTTTACTAAAACAGAAATCAATATGAAATATCGTGGGGTGACAAGTAAAACTCACTAAATGACGAAAATAAACAATGGAGTAATTAACATTTTAATAGTGTTTTTGAGGTCAAAACTTCTTTTTTTTTTTTATTTTTTTTTTTATTAAAAATGATGCTTAATATTGTACATTCTAAAACTATAAACCAGTTTTATAGAAATATCGTATTATTTAGGAATTTATTCATTAAAAAGTACTTAGTGACTAGTGAGTAAGTACACTAAGTCACAAAAGTTATTTTTACCTGTTGAGTGGCAGGAAAAAATCACTAATTATACAATGGAGTAAGGTAAGTGAACTTTTACCTGCCGAGTTCAACAAATAGTTTTGGATTTAGTGATTTTTGCTTCTTGGAATTCCCTAAAGTAATACACCTATGCTTATGATGACTTTTTCCTGGGATAGTTGTGGATATTTTAATTCACTTAGTGTATAAATAACAGTTTTCAATTTTTTGGACTTAGTGAGTTTTACTTGTCACCCCACGATATAAATCTTGACGACAGTATAGTCTTTGGTAGATATTTTGTTCACAACTGTGTCGTTTTGTCGTCCGGCAGCGTTATTAAATTTCGTCTTACTCAATACTGGCGTAAGTGCACTTGATAACTTGCCCATTCCGCCCCCACCCCAGATAAAACTCCCTTTGTTCGTCTGAGTTAATACTCAGCTTAATTTTGACCCGCACTTTTTTTGCAAGGGGGCACAGAAATATCCGACATTTTTGGACTAAGCTCCAATTTCGTTGGATATTGGATACTTTTAACAAATGGATCGCCAAGATTAAACGTAATGGTTTTATCCCAAAAGCGAAATTTAAATTAATAATATTGTGAGCTTTACGTAGTTAGGACTTTATTGAACCAAATTCTATCACACAAACACAGTTAACTATTATAAGTAAAAGAAAAAACATTTTGTTTTGTAGTTTTTAATCTATACTTACATAATAAATTGGCATAATGCGTTGAGGAGCCAAAAAAGTGCAATTACATTATAATAATACTTAATAAGTTACGATTTCAATATAACGTCCATTTTGATCGTAATTGCATCTAAAATACGTACTACACATTAGGCAAAGAGGAGTCATAGCTCGTTTCAGATTTTAAATTTTTACTGTAAAAAAAGTTTATTATTTTTGGGAAAACGATGTGGGATAGTTCTTAGGAAAATTCTTAGTTACATCACATTTTCAACTTTTATTGTTAATTTTAATTCTATTAATAGCGGTTGCTATTATAATCGCAAAAAGACTTATCTTTTTACTTCAATTCACTAAGCCAGATTGAAAGTAAAATTACTCATTGTAAGCCAATGTTATTTTTGTAAAAATGGGCAGAGATTGAAAAACTCTCGTTCGCTAAGACATAATGCTCAACCTTACAAAGTTTTTTGGCTACAAAGCTATTTAAATTCCAAAGTAAATGTTAAATTTATTTGGTACGTAGGTACTTACCTACATAAAGATAATGGAATTTAATAATTGCGAAAATGACTTAAAATAAAGTTGGATTTTAGCCATTGTAAAATTTAACGTAACAAAAAGAAAACCATAGTGGTAACTTACATCATAATAAAAGTGATGAAAAGATTTTGGTCCACTTTTCGAAATGTAATTTTTTTTACAAAACATTTAGTCCCGTTACAAATACGATTATAATAATTAAATATTACTTTAGTAAATTTTACTATTTTTCTTTTGGAAATAGAATTTTAATTCTTTAATCACAGTACGTAAGTAGTCTTTTTGGATTATATCATGTTATCATTATACTTATTTTTTTAATTAGCTAATTTTGATTTTACTCAAGTTTTATTCTGTTAACGAACAAGCTCGTTAGTAGTTATTATAATTTAATAGAACATATTCTCATTATATTTTATACCAAAACATGACGCATTTATTACGAATGTTAAAGTTGATAAAACAACAATTTATTATTTATTACCATTATACAGGGTAACTTGTAACACCAACAATCTCGCAAGAGTTCATTAGGTAAGTACTAACATCACAAACAACAACGTTTGTTCTACGACTTTTACGAAAAAGACTAAAAAATCGTATCTCCATACATGTCCGAACAGCTGATCGAGTTTTTTTGTCTTTTTCGGAAAAGTCGTAGAACAAAAGTTGTTGTTTATCATGTTAGTATTTTACTCCTGCGAGGTTGTTGGTGTTTTACAATTAACCTTGTAGTTAAAGTTTAGATAGATCAATGGTGGTTATTTAAGTAATGTATTGGCGATAATTTTTATAGATTTAAGTCATAATCATTTCGGGTGAATGGATAACATCTCAACGTCTCACCATTGTGTTGTTATGTATAATTATTGTGGGATACATATCTGTTATAATAAGTTCCAATGTTAAATAATATTATAACCGAACTACCAAATACAGGATTTTCTATTATGGTAATGTGACAGTCAGTACCAATACATAATATCTACTTTTGTGAAATATTTTTTTATTTAAAAATACAAGGTACAAAAACGAAAACATCGCATAATAATTAATTAGATTTTTCCAAACCGTAGGAAATAATTTTGAAAGAGGCGTATGACGTAGGTACATCATCGCTGTGAGAAAAACGACGTAAGTCAAACAAACTCTCAACAAAAGGTACTTACAATAATTTTTACTTACTATTTCATAAAAAAAAATATGAAACTGATGTCTGATAATGATTGGCAGCTTTTTTTCTCATCTCGTCAATTCCTAGAACTCTAGACTTTTATCAATTCATATAGGTACACAGCGAGGCCTGCTTAACTTCTGATTAAATTCATTGCGAGAGCCAAAACAGTTTTAATTTCCCTAGGGCCTGCATTGCTCTCACAGTCAATTGTGGTACCCGCTGTTTAACGAAACCACGTCGAATTCATTCCATGAATTGGGCTTTCGAATTGCAAAACAATGTGAATGGTTTAGTTCTGTTAAACAAATAAAAGGTGGAACCATCAAAATTAAATATTCAGGTTCAAAATTATTTATCAATATTCAGGTGCTAGTTTATTGCACTTTCTCCAAGAAACTATTTTTTTCGCCATTCCATAGTAAATCGGTCAGCTGGCAATACATTCAACCAAACACAAATCAATACATTCTGTATGGAAGTATGATTTTTTTTCGTTTTTCAAAGTGCCATTAGGAAACCTGTCCTGAAACGCGAATGATTTTCCTGCGGGGCTACCGGCTTAAAACAATGAAGTTAATGTTAACTGTAATTTGACAGATGTATGTGATACATTGCTGCTTCGTTTTGGCACAAATAAAAACTTACCAAAAAAAGCAGCAATGTATCCCATCCATCTGTCAAATTACAGTTAACATGAACTTCATTATTTTTAGCCGGTAGCCCCGCAGGTACTTTTTTGTTGTTTACTTACCTTTTTAAGTTAAAACTTCGTGAAAAACGCACTGGCCATTAGCAAATACAAAAAGTTTACTGAATTTGATAAGTGGAGTTGGGAACTTTATTTTTCGTCTAATTAGTTTTTCCCGTTTGACGTTCGAAATTCAAAACTCTCGAAATGTTTAGTTTACAAAAACACACTATTTACCTTCAATTAAAAAAAAATACTTATTTGGCAGCATTACAGATTGTCATTCTTTGAATTAAAATTTAACTTTCAAGTTAATCCACGAAGAAATGTTACGTAACTGTCACATTGACCATATAAGAATGGAAACTTTGTAAAGAAAGGAGTAGACATGATGTGTTACGTAAATCGTAGACATAAAAATTGCATATTGTGGTTGTGATCATAGCAAAGATTGCCAATCCATCTAGACTAAGTTATTGATAATGATAAATGTATATAATACGTAGCTATGACATCGGTATAAATAAATTTTGAGACTTGTACAAATTGCTCATGGAACTGTAAATTAAAAAAAAACGACTGAACGATCACGATTTCTCATTGACTGGTAGTTAAAAAAGTATTGGGCGTAAATATTGCGTCGGTAGCTTTAAAATTAATTAAAAAAAAGTACTTCGATATTCCAACTGGTTGCGTTTGTGTTCCAATATATTCGGGTAGGACGGTGTGATCGATTTAGTGTAAAATTGTGTATTAAGTTAATAGTATATTTGATGTATACAACATGTATACAATCTGTTAGATCCTGATTAGTTGGTAGCTGATTTTGCAAAGGGATAGCAAAATAAAATTCCGAAATTTTTATAGTCAATCAAGAAATTATTCTGTTTCTCTGCTAATTTGACACTTGTCTTGTTCTTATTTTACTTATATTGTAAGTTAAAGTTACTGCGAGCGTACTTAGAAAGTATTATAACGTTGGTAATTTTGTTTTCAAACGAAGGGTCTGGCATATTGTATAGCTGTTGTGACACTCTGCGATGGAGTTCGCAAAAACGCTCATTTTTATAACAAATTTTGTTGTATAAATGTAAAAAAATTGATCACCAATTGGCGTTAAGTAGCATAATGAATTGTATTTATTACTGTAAATGTTGATGCATAATTTGTATATATGGAATCTAATATGAAAGTGAAATAATAAAAACAATCTTTTATTACAAAATTATACAGATTTTCATTTGGAACATTGTAAGTTAAATCTTGTCTCTGATGTCAAACAATACATTAGAAATTAATAGCAGTTACACACGTTAATATTATTTTTAGTTTATTAAGTTTTGTAATTATTTAGTAGTCAATGTGTTTTCGTGTTGCATGTGTACGCTTGGCTTAATATGCTTAAATACACGTAACTCCATAACTCGCCCTTAAGCTTCTTAAACAAATACTTTTTCTAATTCTAATTCTTAATTTTCCTTCTCCTCTTTGCACACTGTTGACAAAATGCATGTTTCACGTACTTTTCTATTATTTAGGATTCCTGATTTCATTTAATTTTGTGCACGTCTTCCTTTTGTGCATGTCCAGTGTCACGTGTTTTTGTCGTTTTTTTGGTTTTGTTTTAAATAAGTAAGTCTCAACTACAAAATTATTTGAGATCAGTGACAAGATTCTGACATTCTGTATACCTGTCCCTTTCCTCATTACATTCGTCTCACTGTGCGATCAACCCGAGTACGTGCCTCTTCGTGCGCCGCAAGCCTCATTGGTCCGCTGGCAAGACCTCGCAACTGCATGGAAACTGGACAGGCAGGGTGGTGGCAGTCTATCCCTTTTTGTTTATGTAATTTAAAGATTCTTGTTCTCTTTCTTTCACTAGAATGCGCGAAGGGTTTGCACTTGTACGACGGTCGATGCTACGAACATTGTCCAGGAGGCACGTATCCCAGCGAGGTTCTAATGGAAAGGAAGTCAAGAAAACGTAATTTCACGTACACTGAAGGTGGCATAGAGAAAAGGCAGGGCTTTAAGGAGCCAGAGCCGACAGCGATTGAAGCTTTAGACTTAGAACCTTCTGGAGTATCATCCCCTCTGATCTGCCTTCAGTGCCACTACACATGTGCCGGCTGTACTGGCCCTCTAAACAGCCAATGCTCTTCCTGCTTAAACGATGCTCGCTTAGTCAACCAATCAGACGTCGAATTAAAGCTCTACTGCTATCCCATCACCGTTATACCACAGATAGAAAACGTGAATTGGCATTACAGATTAAACATCGCTCTCTCCGTTATCTTATTCGTCATTTCTTTTATTTCTCTTTACTTTTTAATAGCCTGCATTTTCAAAAGATGTTGCGCAGGTAATTACAACTCTAATTTAAATATAGCTTATAATAAACTGGCTGTTGATGAGAAAGCGCAAAGTGCTGCAGAAGTTGAAAATGAAATACAGAAGGCTTTGAATGATACCAGTGACAGCGAAACTGAAGATGACCTCGATTTATAGCGATTCCGCGCTTTCCGCTCGGAGTATTATAAATTAGTCGATCAACTAAATGTTAGTGAGTAGTAGTAAAGTTAGCATTAAATCCAATGCAGGTAATAATGTGATATTACGAATTCGGTTGTCACAATTTTTGATATTGATATTTTACTATACATCGTGAAATTTTAATCATTTGGTTCCCGCAGTGAGGTGGCTGCCACTCATGATTACAAGCAACTTTTACTATGGGGACAAGTATGATATCACGAAAAAAATATGCTGTTTCATACAAAATAGCGCAATACCTACTCGATCTTAATGTATGGAACAGCAAATTTTTTTTTCGCGATATCATAATTGTCCCCATAGTTAAAGTTGCTTGTAATCATGAGTGGAACCGCCCCACTGCGGGAACCAAATGATTACAATTTCAGCGTGTATTTTCATTTTAAAGCTGTGAATGTGAGATTTTGTGTGTGTACAAAAGTTTAGAAAAGTTTTAAAACAATTAGGTTTAGCGTTAGTTTAAGCTTCTCGTTGGTCCAAAGAACTTAACTGAAATCTTGAAATTACTGCTTTTATACTTTTACATTCCTTTTTTTTAGTTTTTAAGTTACAATTCCATCACTTTTTTTCTTACTACTTACTTCTTATTTTATATTAGTTTGTATGTTTATGAACAAGTAATTTTAAGATGTTCTTAGCAATACTAAGGATTAATAATTGAAGCTGGAGCTTTACTTGGTTCCATTAGGTTAAATTTAAAGACATTTAAAATATTTACGAGATTTATTTTTGTGTTCTAATAACTCAACATTCTATGGGATTATTTAGTATTTTTCTACAATGTTATTTTTATAAATATTTTACAAAGCTTTTCAGTTTGATTCGATTAATAGTAATGATATAAGTAATTACTTACTAAAACATCACTTGTTAAAACTTAGGAGCTAGCATCGCAGTCCTTTAAGCATAATATTACTTAAGTAAATTTGCTCAAGTTGCCATTTCATTTATTTTTGTCTGTAGTTGGAGTCTCCTCTTTTATGTAAATATTTTGTATGTAAATAAATGAGTTCCTATTTTCATTTGACGTTTTATTGGTTTGTTCTTTGTTCTTTATTAAATTATGATGTACCTACTTATAGCATTATTTTTCTATGCCAGCTTGGAGAATATAAGATACTAGGTACCGACCGTGCAAATTACAAAATTGTTCTAATCATTGATAGTTGCTACAGCATGTACTTTAGGAAACGATTTGGGAATTTGACTAAATAAAATTATGGTAGGTAGATACCAAACTTTTAGCAATCGTTAAAATTCACAAATCTTTCAACTTTTTGGGATCGCGCGCTTGTTAGGTACTTAGTTGGCTGTAAAATAGCTACCTATACCAGTTGTTGGCATAAAGAGTTGGCAGTTGGCATAAAGAAAGAACAAAAGAACGTTAAAGAATGATTCACTGATTCCTGAGGCCCTTCAAAATCGCAGCTGGCCTTAAGAAAGTGTACTGCCGCAGTCTTGGACATTAAAATGAAATATGCGAAGTAGAATCGCAAAGAGGTCGGCGAGGGAGCCTTGCTTCTCATTATAAATGTGCGTAAATATTGTTTCTGCTGGGCCTTTGTCGGGGCTCATTAAGAAGCCATTACAGTTCAAGTTTAATCCTTGCTAACTTTTAGCAGAAGAGAAAAATCGTTTGCTTGGGAGTTTTCAATGAGAGGATTATTTGTCTTATTGCCGGCAGAGGGTAAAAGGCAATTGGTAATTAATTTTGATCAATAGACGAAGAGTTATTGAAAGCTGCTTAAAATTAGGCTTTTTCAATTAGTTTATGGGAGTGAAACATGTTGTTTTCAACGGGGAATATATAAATGCACTTTAAAAATAATGTAACACACTTTAAAATGTATAGCTTCAAAATTTATTGAATGAACCGACCTGCTGGCGTGTATGCATTATGCCACAAGTTGTTATCATCTTGCCTTCTCATTTTAACAGTGGTCAGTCTGACATGGTTGGACAGAAACTAAATGGTTTCGGAGTTGGGACACAGTTATAGTGCAAACCATTATTTTTTTAGTGATAAATTAAATTATAGATCTATTATTATTTTAAAGTGCTGACAAAATTGTTAAAGCTTAAACCATTATTTTTGTAGTGATAGTATTAAATTATAGATCTATCATTATTTTAAAGTGATGATATACAATTTTATAGCTGGTTTCATCAAATTTAAAGTGCTATTAAATACGTCCCGTTTTCAACTCGCATTGATGAGATGAGAGAACTCAACTCAACTTTGATGAGTCTCGAAGGCAGACTTGGTCAGAAATCAGGAATTGTAAAACCCGTTGAAATACCATTGTCAATATTATTAAAGTTATTGACTTTAGAGTTAATTAGAAATATAACAGTCACGCTTAAACGTAACCTAACTTTTAACAAGGTACGCAAAACCTCAATCCGATTTCCCAAAGCGTCTTTAGCGATTCGGTTCTTCGACTTCCAAGTCGGTAAATCGGCACATCTCGGGAGATGTCAGGATGAATAAAACCCGCAACTGCCTTAAGTAGGTCAATCGATATGCCATACACAGACAGTGATTTTAATAACAATATGGGCCAAATCACAACTTTTTCAATTTACGCTGCGGGAAATTTTTCAAGAACTGGAAATCGTCATCGTCATGTCGAGCTCTTACTTCATACAAGTACCCTACCTATGTTCATCCAGTTATTGACATTGCTAACTGTTCCAAACTTCGTAAGTATGTGGTTACTAAATAAGTTCCTAAATGGTGTCGATAACTTTTACTAGGTACTTACGACATCATAAACAAAACTTGTGACTTATAAGTTGTGAAACTAGGTATTTTGTACCTATATAAGTACCTAAGTAAGTAATAAGTATCTATAGGTATCGAAGTCATTGGCAATCTTTTAAACTACTTAAGCCCCTTACTAATAAAGATTGTAACAGTTGTATAGTTACACAGAGTTTTGTCACTTTCTTTTCAATGTCAAACTCAAATAGATAAAGTACTTACCTATAGTTACCTTCAAGAGCTACCTAATCAACAACAATCTTTTGTTTTATTGGACACAGATCACAGCGAAATAAATAGTATAATAATGAATTTAAAATCTAGCAGTGCTCCAGGATGGGACAATATTTCTCCTATATACCTTAAATATGTAAAAAATGAAATTATACCTGTGATCACACATTTAGCTAATCTTTGCTTCAAGACTGGTATTTTCCCTACCGCATTAAAAATGTCTATAATAACACCTATTCACAAGGGTGGGGACAGAGAGGATGTTAACAATTATAGGCCAATCTCAGTTCTTTCTGTTCTGGCAAAAATCTTGGAAAAGTTGCTAAATACTAGATTGTTGAACTATCTTTCTAAATATAACATCTTATCTCCAAATCAATTCGGCTTTAGACGTGGAATTTCAACTGAAGATGCAGTTACATCTATAAGTACGCTTATAACACAACATCTTGATGAAGGTAAAAAATGTATTTCAGTCTTCTTAGATCTAAAAAAAGCCTTCGACACCGTTTCTGGCCCCATCCTTCTGAGTAAATTAGAAAAAATTGGTATCCGTGGTGAACAGTTACAATTATTTAAAGACTACCTATCCGATAGAAAACAAAAAGTTAAATTAGAAAACTGTATTAGTGATGATGTTGATGTTACATACGGTGTTCCTCAGGGAAGTGTGTTGGGCCCTACCTTGTTCCTCATCTACATTAACGACCTATGTCAAATGAATCTTCTAAACGCAAAAATATTTTCTTACGCTGATGACACAGCAATAGTTTTCTCCGGTTCCAGCTGGAATAATATTAAAGTAGATGCTGAGCGGGGTATGGCTCAAGTAGCATCATGGCTGCAAAACAATCTCCTCACTCTTAACACGCTCAAAACAAACTATATATGTTTCAGTATCTATGATAGCTCACAACCGTGTTCAGACTACAATTTAAAAATACATACTTGTAGTAACTTGGTAGGTTATGTCTGTAACTGTCCACAAATAAATAAAGTGCGGTGTGTTAAATATCTGGGTGTAATGTTGGACCAGAGATTATCATGGTATCCCCAAATAGAAAAAATTAAATCTAGAATACGTAAATTTAACTGGATTTTTAAAACCCTGAGACATATAGTCCCAAAGAACATATCAGCCGGTGCTGGCATATCTAGAAATCTATTGAACGAAATATATATCTCCCTAGTTCAATCCATAATTATTTATTGTATCCCGGTTTGGGGTGGTGCACTTAAAACGCGTTTCCTGGAGGTCGAACGAGCCCAGCGTACTCTTTTAAAACTAATGTATTTCAAGAATAGGACTTTTTCAACACAGGAGCTTTACCAAATAACCAATTTACTATCTATACGTAAACTATACATCGTGCACACTATACTAAAAAAACATAAAAACATAACTTTCTGTCCAACTAATGTGGGTAGAAGGGGAAAGAAAAATGTGGTTCCACTTCCTTATAATAAAACAATGTTCGCAAGAGCACAATACGAAGCAAGGTCAGCATTTTTATATAATAAAATAAATAAAGAGATACATATATATGATAAACCTATTTATGAGTGTAAGTCAGTATTAACAAATTGGATACATAAATTAACCTACATCGAAACTGAAAGTCTATTGGAATATATAAAATAAACACAGTAAATACATTATATTATTATTGTTATAGCTTTATTTCATTTAAAAAGAATGTAATTTACATAGAAGCATTTAACATAGAAATATACATAAACATACAATAATTAACATTAGTAAGTACTTACCTAGCTATAATCTATTCTAAACCTAAAGTGCCATTATATAAAAAATCTTTTCTTAATAAGGATAAATATTTTAATAGAAACTAAGTTTTATAACTAAGTATTTAGATAAGGAAATTTCATTGACTGTCATAGATAAATAAGTAATACAGAGCGGAGTCCCTTGGCACAGGCATTTTTTTGCTTAAAAGGGGGCTTCAAAAATTATTTGTTATTGTGTCATGAAAGTGAATAAACATTATTTTATTTATTTTTTTATTTTATTATAGTTTGACAGAGAGTAACCATTGTGTAACTATACTTACATCTGCTATACAATCTTTATTAGTAAGGAGGTAAGAATTTAACCGCGATATTGACAACTTTAGCACAACGTGATCAAAGTTCAAAGTGACTTAAAGTAATCACAAGAAATCATAACCAAAAGATTACTGATGCAAAAAAAAATTTAAAAACCGGCCTGCATAAAAAGACAAGTCGACTGAAAAGATGGAAACAAGATTAAATAAATATTAAAGGCAACATGTCATAATAACATGCAGTCGTATCGCAGGCATGCATAAAGAAAGTGACATTATGAATTATTAAATTATATGCCTCCGACTGCATGTTATTATGACATGTTGCCTTTAATATTTATTTAATCTTTTCAGTCGACTTGTCTTTTTATGCAGGCCGGTTTTTTAATTTTTTTAATTTATTTTATTATTTATCTCTTTTTAGTTATTATATATTACGGTCATGATATACCTTTTTGAAATCCTTATAATAAGCCCTTTAATTTGACACCCATATTGCAGTATTCTAAAAAAAAATTTTTTTTTCACTACGTATAATAGCACTGTACAGCCGCCATGTTGGTTTTTTTGTAACGCCACCTTCTTAAGAACACTTGGGCTGAAAAGACAAATCTAACGATATCTTTATCATAGAAATCCGTTCAGCCGTTTGAAAGATATGAGGTAATGAAGAATATTACATACAAACATACAAACATACTTACAAGATACGCGCGAAAAACATAACCCGCAGTCGGGTAAAAACCATGAAAGTAACGTTTTTATTTTATATTCGTTTCATGTTTTCACTTCGATTTCACCGTGTATAAAATGTTGTACTTACCTATGATATTATTTACTAGGTACCTTTTTACACCTACTTAAATATTAATTTATGCATGCAATGCATACATGCAATGATAATAAGTCTTGAAACTCATTCCTTGTAGGTTAATTTATATTATTATTTTCTTTTGCCTAGCTAGGTCTACATGTGACAAAATACTTCATTTGTATTTATTTGATAGGTAGATATAGTCAACAGCACTTTAGGTTACCGCAGTATGTCTGATGAGCTGTATTTCTAAATTATCTTTAGCCATTTTATTATCACCAATGTGGGGCTATAGGTCTTCCTTGTGGATAGTGGGTATGGAACTATGGACTTTTAAGGGCTAGGTGGGATCACAGACGCGGTCATGGATAGTGGACACCAACCGCCTGCTTGTCTGCAGTCTGCAGGAGGTAGATACGTAAAGATATTTTTTTCTCGGCATAAAAACAGTCTTCCTTGTGGGTGGATAAGGACATCTAGAGTACCTACACTACAATAGCTTGTTATACGTAAGGTAAGTTAGGTACCTACATTTGGATTAAGAACAAAGTGTTTCACAATACAAGATTGACAAAAGTACAGAATCAAGTTAAGATAATCCTTAGTCCCCCTTAAATCTTAACGTTTCTCCACTACTTTACCGCCCGCCCATCATGTCGCTTGAATAAGATAAGGCTTTACTTTAAATAAGATAGGATCTAGAGGCTACTGATCCGATTACACAGACAGAAAAAATTATGAAGGACAGACTTCAAAGAAACAAGTGACTGTTTTAAGTCTTTTTGACTTCAAAGAAACTGTGACGGTTCTGAACTTTTTTTTCTATAGAAGAAAGACGTTTGAAGGTTTTAAACGGTAATATATGGCATGAATAATGGCGGTATGAAAAGTGAGTTGCGAACGGCATGGGGGACGAATCTACTTGGTCTATTTATACGGAAGTTGTGCTGAAGTTTTGCTGTACCGTCCCTTTGGGAATAATAATATCATGGCCATTAAGATAGTGTGGGAGATTTACGATTCGACTGATTTATTTGAAGTTATCATTATGGTGCGTAATAAACAATGGGTGAATGTTTACTAATTTAGTTTAATGATGTTAATTGTTAAAAATTACCACACTCTTTAATCTAAGAAAAGTTGTAGCATAGGTAATTATGCTGTATTTTTTATATAAAAAGATAAAATCATTGTCATTATTGAGCGGATTTATCTACCAAAAAAGAAATATTGAAATAGGTAAGTACCTACTTACCTAATTATTTGTTACTTGACATTTCAGTTTCATTAATACCACGTTTAAAATATTTAAATAGATATAATAACTAAATATCTTCACTACGAGTAATAGAGAACAATCTCATAAAATCAATGTTAACAAAATCCACTTTGTTAATCCTACCTACACCACAGAATATATAATAGTACCTACACAACAATTTGAATGCCAACCTACCTACTTATAACATTTCAACAGCAACAGTATTTCCATCTCGAAACTTTCCACAATTACATAGGTAGGTACCTAAGTACTTACATTACGTAGGTACCTACATATTTTTTTATATTCTGTGAACATTTTAAAAAGGAAAAATTAATATCTTTTGTTTATAAAAGGATTGTAACAAAAATTGTAGCTAGGTACCGTCGTATTTTCTGCTTTATATTTGCTTTAGAAAAAGCGTTTCAGCTAATCAAATTATGTTAAAATAATACCTAATTGATATAAGGTTTATAAATATGTTATGCAAATAGATATTTTACAAACCCACACGTGTTTTTTTATGTTGAATGAAACTGACTACAGCATTTATCTGAATAGGATTGTAATACTGTGAAACTGTGGTAATAGTAATAATCAATTCATATAAGTAATCTTGTTACACCTACCTACTTACACAGAAGAATATCAACGCTATAATTTTTTGATTGGAGCTAACTAGGTACCTACCTACTTTAAGCTTAAATATATTCTGTGGTTTGTATGAAATTGCCGTTTTTTGTGGAGAATTTTAATGAATTAGCATTTTCCATAATAACATTGTCTTAATTTAATTAGCAACCATGAACGCCAAATTTTCAAAACTTGTGCACCTATTTTTAAACACTCCGCTAACTAATTCATGCCACATGTGTTTTTTAAGTGAAATAGGTATCGGCTAAGTTACAACGATTTAAGTGGTAATTTCTGCTAACGAAAACAAGAGTGACTTTTAAGATACTTTTTTTAACGTTCAGCGAAAGAAACTCAGAAATATTTTTATTGCTGATACGTAGTGAGCTGTCATGATCATAATTCGAAATAATAACAAGTAATATGAAGCATCTTTATTTTCGTAGAAGATATATAATAAGAGCCTCTGTGTGTGAGAAAAAAAATCGGCAATATTAAAGTAATAGGTCCAAATTGCTGTATCAAATTACAACCGATCAATTTTTGATATATCGTTGTATATGAGCGATAAAATTATGTAGGTAAGTAGGTACCTCGAAAATATATACAGCTACTTCTATAGTTTTATTATAACCAAAATAACCAAACATTAGGGCGAAAGTAGACGCCACGCGAGCAAGATGGACCTTTCTACATTTATTTTACTCTCACCCGGAACAGGAATAAAGTGTCGCCTTTGCCCAAGAGTGGCTGTAAAAATGTGATCGAATCATTCACATTGTCAGTTCTGGTACAAGGCTTTCACTTTATTGTTATTTCCCCGGGTAGACCGATATTACTCTGCGGCATCCCTCATAAGATTTTGTATAAATATCCCTTATCTATCCACTTTGAGGCGTGCAAACTCATTTTGATCTTTACAGTCATGCGTTTAAAGATGAGTTGAAGTGAACTCCCAAGATATTTGCATACTGAGCTTTGACTTTAGGCTTATGAAAGTTTTCTACATATGTAGGCTAAAGTTCGGAACATCTGTGAATACTCGTTCTCGTTTATTAAGCGGGTTTCGGAAGTCGTTTACGCTCGTATGTAGATTCAGTTGAGGAAAATTCGGTTCTCGAAATTAAGCTGTAGGTTATTAAATTTAAATTTTGCGAGCACTAACGTTGTACTAAATAGGTAGGTTCTGATTTGGGTCAATTAATTCACTGATTATGTTTTAATTAATTCCATGTTACCTATTATTAACGAGTGCATGTCTTTTTGTTTATTTTCTAAAATATCAAAGAGTAAAAAAAATATGAGATGAAAATAATATTTTAAGAAATTACAGGTTACGCATTTCTGACAGAGAAAAATCTCCGCCCAGAGCAGCAAAGGTGATGAAATTTTAATTTGATTACGAATTTAATTTGCCACCCCTACTTTAGGCCGTCAATGTGAATAAAAATATAATTGTTACGAGATACGAAAATGAGGGTTACAGCTTTCAAATAATATAATTTAACGCTGAAAGTTAGAAGGTCTGTTAAGTAAAATGTTTACTGATATTTTCCTATTACTTACTTACTAATATTTTAGTAAGAGGTACTTATTATTTGCTGATATAGGACTTTAGTACTTTATCTAGTGCGGTATTTTTTTTACATTTTTCATCATAAGTCGAAAACTATGCGGCCTAAAAAAAGAACACAGCACTCTTTCCCACATGCCCTAGTCGCCCCACTTAAAATTTTCAGTCCCTGTTGTAAAAAAAGTATTTATTTTTTTATTTCTTTCTTATTTGCAAAATAGTTGGACAAAGGTCATCTTTAACTGTTCCAAATTTCAAGTTGATACCATTAGTAGTTCTCGAGATATCCAGTTGTGACAGACAGACAGACTGAGTTACACCATAAGGGTTCCTTTTTACCATTTTGGTACGGAACCCTAAAAAAATAAATAAAAAACACGACTGCCGCTGCCCTGCTAAAACGAACTAAAAAGTTTGTCATTGCAGTTCTAACTATTCTGTGAAACAAATTAATCAAAGAAGTTTCCCGACGGCAATGACATTATTCGTTTTTAGAAGGGCAATCGTGTACTTACTTAATATTTTTTTTTATATTTATTTGTTTTTTCACAAGTGAAACTACGTCACTTCTTTTCTACAAGGGTAGACAGAGATCATTTCGTTTCTAACATGAATAGAGGATTCATATTTTTTCACATTCTTTTTCCTACAAAAGTAATAATCGTCAAATTAAATTAGCTGAAGGGACAGCAAAACCAATTTCCATGGCACCGTCAGTTCGACCTCATCGCCATATTTCATCGGCCCTACCTGCTACTCGTAAAGAGAATTAATGAAATTCGGACCCGCGAGAGGGCACATCGGCACCGTCGTAAAATCGCGGGATGGGAATTTCTGTCCTATAAAAGAAAAGTCGAAAATGTTTTCTAAAAGTAACAGAAGCAATGAAGATTGGCTTCCTTCCTATCTTTGAAATCAGGGATAATCAATCTCTGTTTTTAACCGACTTCCAAAAAGGAGGAGGTTCTGTGTTCGTCTGTATATTTGTTTTTTTTTGTATGTCCACCGATTACTCGAAGACGGCTGGACCGATTGAAATGATTCAAACGTTATTACATTAGGTATACTCCCAAGTTGGTCCCATTTTTTGAAATTTGGAAATCGGTTCAGTACTTTTCAAGTAATCTGGAAAAAAGCACGAAGATAATATGATTTTGTGTGAATTACCTCGATGATAATGGTCGTATTACTTCTTTGTTTATGAACTGAATCAGATAATTATTTTTTTGTTGGAAGAGGGATATCTAGTGTAGTTCTTTAACCGACTTAAAAAAAGGAGGTTCTCAGTTTGACCCGTATGTATGTATGTATGTTTCTCTGCGATTATCTTACGTTTGGCTGAGCCGATTCTTCCATCGGGCTTCCATTATTGGTGTGGTCCTAAGAAAGTACCTTACGTACAAGGTACGTACACTAAAAATAAAAGAATAAAAAATTGTTTAAAAAAAACAAAAAACCGACTTCAAAAAACCTACCTTTAAAAAGCAAGAAATAATATTCATATAAAAATACGTCTATTGAAGTCGGGTGGGGCTTTTAGAATAAAAAAAGGAATCTGTAGGTACTCCAGCCCCATCCGACTTCAATAGACGTATTTTTATTATTACGAATATTATTTCTTGCTTTTTGGAGGTAGGTTTTTTGAAGTCGGTTTTTTGTTTTTTTTAAACAATTTTTTCGATATAGTACAAAACAAAGTGATCTTGTCGGAGACTGAACTCGGAAGCCCGGGATCTTAGAGATGAACCATATTATAACCGGTGTAAAGCCATTTGAGAAGTTACAATTAAATTACTGAAAGGTATATTAAAAACAATCGATAAAACATTGATAGGCATTCCTTGGATTCCGAAGTTAAGTTTGACCTTTTGCAGAGAAAACAATAACAAAACTTGATTCGTAACTTCGGAAATAACAAGAATGTTTCAGTTGTACCTATTAATATAAACTGATTTAATCGATGTTGCTGTTTATTGGTGTGGTCGTAAGGAAGTTTGTTTCATTATATTGACCCAGACGTTCATTCAATCTAAACGTGTACTGTGAGCCCCTGTAGTCGATTTTAAATGAGTCGGTTTTTTATCCTTTTTATTTTGTATAAATTAATGGGTTTGCTCTTGACCCTAGTCTAGCCCGAAAACAAAGACAGGATCTACGACGGAGCGAGCTTGCCCAAAAGGTGCATATTCACTCTGCCTGCCTAGCATGACCGATTTATATCGCGTGATATAGCATTTTATCGACACTCAACTGTCAAACTCCTTTGTCTTTTTGACAGTTAAACATGATAAAACGCTATATAATATCGCGCGATATAAATCGGTCATGCTAGGCAGGCAGGCCTTGAAAAGAGTCAGGTTGTATGCGCTCAGAAAAACAAACGGCGGCCGGCAGGGAATTCCATTCCTTCTGTGCGCATTATAAACGAGAGCGTTAGTAAGCGTTAAGTAGCGTAGAGGTAGGTAAGTATATCAACCAAGAACGGGTGGTAATGGTCTGCAGTGCGTCCGGATGTCCGATGGTACAAAGGAGAAGGTGGAATGAGCTCATGCAGCTCTTGAGCACACTCTTGCTTGTTGTTAGAATCATGTTAGAATAGTCAATCGAAAAGTAACCTCATTGTACAGCTGATGTGAGGTGTGAATAATGTCCATAATATAGGTAAGTACCTATTTATTAATTCATCATTTTCTTACTAGCATTTTTTTATTAAGAAACGAAATTCAATTCAAATTATGATGATACCTACCTACTAATTACAAATTCTTTTCATATTATAATATTATGTCAGCATAGCAAACGGATTTAAGTATTTTTTTATGGATTCTTTTCACAAAACTGATTGAGCAATCCAGAGTGATAACTGAAAGGTAGGTTAATATTTATCCGAATAAAAATTACTATAGTCCAATCAATTTGATCGGTCTTACATAAGAATAATATTGTAGCGCAGTATTCACATTATTCTTTGTAAATATATTTCTTTGCGAGTTGATGAGTAATCTAGTTTACTCGCGCCGCCCGCCCGCGGCCCGCCCGCCCTAAACCGGCTCATTGAGCGTGACATTAGATGTAATTTCCTACTATAAGAACGTGTTATAATAGCTTGCCTGCACGTAAATTGTTATTATTATGTTTGACAACGGCAATGATGCTGTAATTAGTGGTTGCTAAACTTTTATTTATAACACCAAAAAAGTAATATAGGTAAGTAGTTAAGTAACGTCATCATCATCATCATATCAGCCGCACGACACCCACTGCTGGGTATAGGCCTCCCCTAAGGATCTCCACGACGATCGGTCCTGCGCTGCCTGCATCCAGCGGCTTCCCGCGACCTTCACCAGATCGTCGGTCCACCTTGTCGGAGGCCTACCCACGGAGCGTCGTCCGGTGCGCGGTCGCCATTCCAGAACCTTTCCGCCCCATCGGCCATCGGTTCTTCTCGCTATGTGTCCCGCCCATTGCACTTCAGCTGAGCAAACCTTCGAGCGATGTCGGTTACTTTAGTTCTCCTGCGGATCTCTTCGTTTCTGATTCGATCACGCAGGGAAACGCCGAGCATGGCTCTCGCCATTGCACGCTGGGTGACCTTGAGCCTCCTTATGAGACCCATAGTTAGCGACCATGTTTCAATGCTAAGTCATCACTGGCAACACACACTGTGCATAGACTTTCGTCTATAAGTATATCGAGATGTTGAGGTATTTATACAAAAATGCCACCATGTCGATCCGAGTGCAGAACCAGAGCACAAATCCTATCCAGCTGCAGCGTGGTGTGAGACAGGGAGACGTTATTTCTCCGAAACTGTTCACAGCTGCGTTGGAGGACATCTTTAATCTCTTGGACTGGAAAGGACTCGGCATCAACATTAATGGCCAGTACATAACACACCTTCGTATTAAGTTACACGTATATGTGACTAAATATTAAAAATAGTTAAGTAAGTAACTTATTTTAAGAACGTAATTATTAATAGTAGTACTTTTTGTATTTCTATGCAGAAAGTAGTAGGTACTTTTTGTATTTCTATGCAGAAAGTATTTCCAAATTAGAATAGAACTAGAAAAACTATTAAACAATTGGGTAAAAAACACACTTTATGTTCGCTGCCCGCCCTGACTCCAGGGCGGCTATAACGTGGGCGGTAATGTCGTCTATAATAACACTTTAGTTTTCCAGAGTGTAGGAAGGACCTTAGCCATTAAATTTTATGGTCACGTAGAATATCACTTTCATATTTTTTTGTGCTCACTTGTTGCTAGGGCTTATGATAAAGGCTTGCATTGAAAGATAATTTCGTAATTACTACATAAAAGAAGGCTACAGAGAAAATCTGACCTTTTTGTAAAGAAAAAGGACCACCACTTCCACTTTTCTAAATGAGCTCTTCAGACTTAAGCTTGATTAACGGCGCAGGATAAAGGACAAATATTAATAAGTTTTTTGTTCCTTTTAATTAAGTTTATTAATTTTTATATTAGTATTTATTTAATCTAGCTTTATTTTTATGTAAGTTTCAGAATAAATTAAGATAAACTTTCAAAGAAAGATGGTATTGGAGAGATACAGAAAAACACCCAATCTAAATTGAAGTGTTTATGTACGACTGGCAAAGACTCTATATTTTCATACTTCTGCTAAATGCTATGTGAATGCACAAATGCAAATATTTTATTTCCACAAAACACAGTTGTTACAGATTTTAAAATATAAACATGTGCGTGTATTCAGCCTGCTCGCTGATCGCAGACATACAAACGTTTATAACTTAAAAAATGTAAACTTTACGAAACATAAGCTATTAATCCTTGTTCCTATCTAAATATTCTTTAATGTTATAAAACACTTCTTTATGAGCCATTTGGTTAGCTTATTTTTAAATGAGGCCCATTTTGATTTTTCAGATATTTAGGCAATGAGTTATTTAGGTAATACTATAGGTACTTACTCATATTATATACATTTCGTTTATTTATGTCCTAATGTGACTATAGAGACACGTTATATATTTTGACATATCCAAAAATATCTCTATTTCTATTCCTAACAATTCTAAGAAAAATCCTGTCTTATCAAAGAGCAAAAAACTAATAAAATTTGTTAATCAGAAAACTATTCCAGTACTAATCAAACTTAATTCCGCCCGTCGTTTTGTTTATTCTCTCCGACACGCGATCCAAGGGACACCATTTAATTATTTGTTCCCGGATAAAATTAACAGTATTGTGTCACTTTAATTCACTCCATTTGTCTGAGAACAATAAGTCGTAATGAATAAATATTGCGTGATAAATTTTCTAAGGAGTTTATAAATAATATTTTCTTTACACAATAATAAACGCCCTCCACGGGCATTTATTATTTTAAATGTAATTTTCATTTTCTACCTTTATTAAATGAGTCTTGTTACGTTTGTGTTGTTTGTTAATAATTCATTTATTACGAAATATAAAAATTTTAATAGCTGTAATCAAAGCTTTCAAAAAACCCTGGGTAACAGGGCAGCGCAGTCCCTGGTAGTAAAAGATTACATAGGTATAAAAAGCAAATTAGTTTTATTGCACTTTTCATGTAATGAAGGTAAGTATTAAAATTCTGTGACATATACAAAGTGGAGAGGACAATGCGACAATAAATTAAATTTCGTATATCTAGTAACGCTTCCAGTCTGCCTGTAAAATATCAATTACAAATACCCAGTAGTTTAGTCACAATAATCATTTTTACGTTTTTAACATTTTCTACATGCTGTACCTATCTATTACTAAGTTATTGCCGACAAGTCAGAAACCCCTACATCAGTATAGATTAACACAACGTTGCCAAATTGCACCTTATGCTCAAGCCGTAAGAGCCATTTTTAAATATAAATGTAAATAATGTTTAAAAATATTTCATTTGTTTTAGCTTATTTGACTGATTGGCCTAATGCCACCTTATCTTAATAAAACCAATTACGTATGCGTTTATCCTATTATTTTTAACTCCGTGCGCTCTGGAGTGGATCAATTTCTTATCGCAGTGACCACCGATAGTAAGTAATTTAAATTTATCACATTTATGTTTTATACAATACTAAATAATATACTAGAAAAAATACGATTCGCACCAGATCAATACTCAGACGGGAATCGAACCCGCGACCTTTGGATATCCGGTCCAATGCTCTGACCGCTGAGCTACCGAGTCACTAGTGACATCGCCGAATTTCTTCTAGTATATCCTACTCTTACGCTGCAAGCCAGCGTTATTTCACCAATGTGAGGAATTACCTCGACATTCAATTGAAATATCTTTCCAGATATTTATGTTTTTCACTAATTATTTTCCGACAACTATTCTCAGAGATAGCTTCACGTATTTCTACCGCAGAATTCGTTGGCATTGTACTTTATAGTGAAAAGGCCGGTAGGTGTGCGGCATGCAATAAAGCCCGTGGTGTTCTTTTCATTCTACGGGTCTTAAATGGTATTTTCAATACAGTTGCTCGAAAATGTAAGTTTACGATGACAGTCGAGCGTGCGGAAAGTTGATTTTACCGCACGCTGTGCGTTTTTGTTTACGAACGTTTTTTTTTAATTTCTACTAGCTTCCGCCTGCGACTTCATCCGCGTGGACAGTAGAAAAATATTGCAACCAGTTTAAAATGACCCCTTTAGTGTATGAAAGCTAGTACTACGGAGAGTTCAAGCTGATTCCCTGGTTCCACTCACCTGAATTTGATGAAACATAGCTTAGATTTTAAGTTGGACCTCAATCTACTAAATTGTGAAAAATCCATCAAAATTCGATTAGCGGTTTTTGCGTTATTCGCGCACAAATATTTAGAATTTACAGTTTTATTATATGAATAAATTACAATTTCAGCAGTACCTACCTATAATGTTTTCTCGCAAATGTATTGAAAAACGTAGTATGGCACACGGTTGTTAAGGTTTTTTACCAACCTTGTATCATAAACTACTATTAAGACGCGTCGGATGGCGTGAGATGAAATTCTTTTGTCTCTCAGGATAAGCCTTTATAAAAATGGTGAATTGTCTTTCGATGCACTTACGGTTAGGAATTAATGTTCATGGTACATATAATACGGGGTTTTATACTTTTTTTCTAGTATAGGGCAGATTTTATACATTGAAAAATAAAAATTAGAAAATATACAATACAATAATGGATTTTAATTTTTGAAAATCACTCCACTTTTTGCTTCCGTTTATTTTTTTTATTTTATTTATTAAGGACAACAACAGCACAATCATAAAAAAATTAACTATAAGGTAACTTACAAAATTCATAAGGCCAATTATAGTTATCCGTGATATTACATGATAAAATTTAGTTAAAAGCAGACATTTTCTATTAGGTTTGAGATAGAAGTTTCACATTAACAAAAACAATCAACATTTAATCTACAAAAAAAAGAATATTAATATTGGTGATGTTGGTGATATTATTACGGAACTTATATAAATATATACAGGTACTAAAATCAATATAATTATAGATAAAATAAATAAATAAATAGCTGCACACTCTTGTAATCTAGTCTAGACCTCATTTATTTTATTTTATTTATTATTTTTAGGAAGACTATCGACTAATACATATTACTCATATTACCTTATGTGGCCAAAAAACGCACAGAATAACTTATAGTACTATGAGGTAGAATTAAAAAAAAATACAGGTGTCCGCGTCCTCTCTCCTTGTATAGCCCTTATTGTGGATGTTGTAGGTGGGTGAGTTACGTAGGTATACCCAAGATTTGAGTTATTTATCCAGAAAATATCCGACAAGAGATCGCAGCTATCAGTTCAGTCCAGCTCCCGTACTCTAATGACCAACATTCTATACGTTTGAACGTTTATTATTCAAGCTTAATTAATGAGCAAGAGATGATTAAATCACATGTCGCAAACTTATGTGAATCACAGACTTTGATGTATTTTATGGGATTGACAAGCTTACAACACTTACTTAATTTTATAGTTTACTGCTTATTTAAAGCTTAATAAGTAAGCGTAGCGTTCAAACGCATAGAGTGTTGGCCATTTTAGTACGGGAGCTAGACTGAACAGGGGGCCTATTGCGAAAGAAACGTACGCAATTGCGTAACGCAATCACTTGGTCACGATAGTCGTCCGCAGTTTGTCGGTTGTGGCTATTAAACACATTTGGTTATCGTAGCCCATAGACTATTGAACAAATGATGTCGGATCCGCTAGAGAGAAACTGTCAAACTTACGCAATCACTTTGCAATATCGCATACACAAGTGCTTTGTAATAAGAAAAAATCAGAACGAAGCGCGGACGCAGCTGCGTGTATCGCATTATACTTTTCGTAATAGACCCCCTGATAGCTGCGATCTCTTGTCGGATATTTTCTGGATAAATACCTCAAATCTTGGGTATACCTACGTATCTCTGGATAAATCATCACCCCCTACACATCCACAATAAGGGCCATACAAGGAGAGCGGACGCGGACACCCTTTGAATTTTTTAAAAAATCCTACCTCATAGTGTACATTAGTGTTGTATTATTGTTTTCACTCCTCTTGCTCAAAAAGTGCGTCATTGTAACGTACAAGAGTCGAGATAAAATAGCATAATAAGCCCTAGGGGATAAAGTTTTTTCTTTTTTAATGTTTGTCTATTACCAATGAGCCTACTAAAACGAAAAAGTCTTTATTCATAATCACGAATAAAACTCGCTCGACTTAATACTGGGGGTCTATTACAAAAAGTTTAATACGATACACGCAGCTGCGGCCGTGCTTCGTTCTGATTGATTCCTATTACAAAGCACTTGCGTATGCGATATTGCAAAATGATTGCGTAAATTTGACAGTTTCTCTCTAGTGGATCCGTAATTATTCGTTCAATAGACTATGGACTACGATAGCTACATTGAGAATATTTGTAATAACTACAACCGACGAACTGCGGACGACTATCGTGACCAAGTTTCGTAATAGACCCCAGTGTCTCATTCTTATTTTTGAAAATGGAACTAAAAGCATCTCTTCGGTGAAATCTTAGACTTATTTATACTCTGTGTACATAGTGAATCGTAGAATGCGTGTTTGAGTTGCTTAGCTGCTACAGCAGGTACCATGGCGCGAAATCTTTAGAAATTTTCTATAATTACAAACTGATTGAATTGTGTGACTTTAATAGGAAATAAATAATTTTAATCTTTTGCCGTCAAGTACAAATCATTTATTTAAATATTGTACAAAAAGATTATGAAGTGGAGGATAGAGAAACGAGTGGATTCGTTTACGGAAGTAGGTGTATAAACTATTTAATATTGTATTTTATTTTCTCGCAATCGTAGTGAAAAGTATAGTGTAACACACGACGCTAAAACCCATTGTAACTCGGTTTCTATTTATTCCCTCGCTAAAAATCGTCGGGAATAAAACTACCTCGTATGCAATGGGTAATTTTAGCGTCTTGTATAACAATCTACTATTTAACAAAAACAGACGAAAATAAAGTAAGCTAAAGTGTGTGTAAGGCATACCTACTTAAATTATGTTAATCATCACAAAAAAGGTCCTATATCCCTAAAAGGGTGATGATTCGAATTCTCTAAAAGCGTTTACGTATGGCATCGCGTCACTTAACTTGTTTTGCATTAAATATCCTAAGTAAACTTCCTTATTAACACGTTCGTATTCATCAAACGAAAACTCTAAAATAATAATTTTATGCTTTTCATTATTTTCTTTAATCATTACATCACTTCACTCAATTAAATGTGACAATTACTTACTGGTTCAATTAATTATTATATCAGAGTTGATGAATGTCATCAATGAAAGAGAACCTTACCCAAATCTCAAAAAAAAAAGTCAAGTGCGTGTCGGGCCACGCGCAGTATACGGTTCCGTAGTAAAATCTTATACCATAGTATAATGAGTGCTATTATACCTACCATACCATATGGCTGTAAACTTATATTTACTCTCCCTGTTTTACACAACTAACGACTATAACTAAGTATAATAGGTACCTACCTAACTATTGAATATGTACCTACTTTTTTTTCCAATATTTAAAAGTTGATGCACCATTACTCGATTTACTCGTCAAATTGTAAATGCTACCAGTGATAGGTAGTTTTCCTATAAACGTTAAATTTTTTTGTAACATTTAAAAAAACTTACATTATAAGATAGTATAACTTAACTTGAAGGTAATATTTCCTAATTTTTTATTTTTCTTGTTTTGCTCTTTAGCAATTACATTTTTTCTTCCAATTCTTGTTGATTTCACAGTCGCCAAATAAGCAATTACTGTTTTGTACTCTTTAACGGTGAATGGAAACGAGCGAAAATACTCGTAACGTTTAAGAGAATAATTGAATCCCTAGATTCTTGTGTGAGATCGTGTGGGATCAAAAGCTATTTCGGTCTGATATGTAAATAGCTGTTCACTTTAGCACTTTGTCACACCAACTTGCTCTGGTACCTATTTGATACTTTGCTATATTAGAAATCGTACTCATTATACAATATTTTATTGTCAAGTACGGGTGGCAACCCTAAATTGGATTTCTTTGGACACTAGATTGGGTAATGTAATCGTGGCTTTCTTTTTCACTTCTGCCATCTTAGATAGGTTGGTACGTACTCAACTTTTCCGACTGGCAACACAGAGCTGGTACTAAAAATGATGTATAAGATTGTTCTGGCTTTATTTACGTAAATAATAGCCCGTTTTATTGTCCTCGCCGCCATTTTGTTTATTTGTCGTCAACATTATGAGTTATGGTGGACCAAATTACCACCATGGAAGTAAAACAGGCAATTCTGAAAATGAAAAACCGTAAAGCCTGCGGTCCCGACGATATTCCGGCTGAACTATGGAAATCTCTTAAAGAGGACGGGGAAGTTTGGCTAACAAATCTATTTAACAACACCTTAAACAGTGAAGAAATGCCAGATGCCTGGAGAAAAAGTACACTCATCCCATTTTACAAAAACAAGGGCGACGTTAGAGAGTGTGGAAACTTTCGGGGCATAAAACTTACCTCACATACCCTGAAGATCTGGGAGCGTGTGATTTGTGGAAGGCTTACATCTATAATCTCACTTACAGAAAATCAGTTCGGTTTTACAGCAAAGAAGGGAACCATGGATGCTGTTCATGCCATAAGACTGCGTAATGGAAAAAGCTAAAGAAAACGGTCAAAACCTGTGGATGGTGTTTATTGACCTGGAGATAGCTTTTGATCGTGTACCTAGGACCGTGATATGGCAGGCGCTCAGATCTCATAGCGTACCAGAATGCTACATCCGCATTATAAAGGACTGTACAGCAATGTCCACACATCTGTGAGAAGTCCAGCTGGTCTATCTGACAGCTTCGATATAAAGGTTGGTGTACATCAAGGCAGTGCATTGAGTCCCCTGCTTTTTAATGTTGTCATGAACTATTTGACTGCAAAAATCCAAAAACCAACCCCATGGAATCTCTTGTACGCTGACGATGTGGCTCTTATATCCGACAATGTACAAGTGTTACAGGAAGACCTAGAAGAATGGAGAATATCGTTGGAGCAAAATGGTTTGCGTATCAGTAGGACAAAGACCGAATACATGTTTTGCAACTTCAACTCCAACGCTCAAGCTAACCCAGGCATTACGCTAAGCGGCTCGGCCCTCCCTAGAGCTAAAACCTTTAAGTACCTAGGTTCAGTTCTATCTGAAGACGGCACTATAGACGCAGATGTGATTCAGAGAACAACATCAGGATGGGTGAAGTGGCGATCGCTCACAGGGGTGCTGTGTGATACAAAAATGCCGATAAGAACAAAAGGCAAGGTGTACAAAACGGCAGTAAGACCAGCTTTACTATACGGCAGCGAAGTTTGGGCAGCTAAAAAGATACACGAGCAGAGGCTGCACACCACCGAAATGCGTATGCTGAGGTGGGCAGGTGGAGTGACACTTAAGGATAGAATACGCAACGAACACATTAGAGGAAGCTTTAAGGTTGCACCCATAAGTGACAAAATATGTGAATCTAGGCTCAGGTGGTACGGTCACATGATGAGAAGACCTGATGACTATGTCGTGAAAAAGTGCCTTTCTATGGCTACAAAAAAAGGGGAAGGGGAAGACCCCAAACTACCTGGTTGACGAATGTCCAGAGGGACATGAAGAGCCTCGGACTTAAAGAAGAAGATACCAGCAGGCGGACCATATGGCGTCGCATGATAAAGAAAGTCGACCCCGTGTAACGGGAAAAGGCGAGGACAAAGAAGAAGATTATGAGTTATGGTGGTCGTAAGGCGGAAGTACTGAGATTGAATTGAACAGAGATTTTTTTATCATATCCCTTTTAACTGCATGAAAATATCTACGTAACGACAGAAGAAATCCGCTGGGTTTTACCTTAGGTAATCAATTAAAGTACCTATTCTAAATTGAAAGCCAACATTATATGCTATCCACGTCACATCTTTATTAGAAAACAAATCTTCTTGTAAAGCAATCAAGCTTTCTAATTTGTAGGGCAATTACAGCGAATCTGGGGGTATATTACGAAAACTTTAATGCGATACACGCAGCTGCGTCCGTGCTTCGTTGCGATTGTTTCCTATTACAAAGCACTTGCGTATGCGATATCGCAAAGTGATTGCGTAAGTCTGGCAGTTTCTCTCTAGAGTATCCGACATCATTCGTTCAAAAGTCTATGGGCAAAGATAGCCAAATTCAAAATGTTTGTTATATCTACAACCGGCGAACTGCGCACGATTATCGTCGCCAAGTGACTGCGTTACGCAATTGCGTGCGTTATTTTTGTAATAGGCCCCCTGAATCGTGAAAGAGATGTTTCTTTCTCCAAAAAAGGATAAAAAAATCGAAAAAAATCATCAAATGCCCAAAAAAACTAAATGTGTAAAATTTTCATTACCTAATGTTGAGCAGACAAAATTAAATATTAATTTGAATGACGATGAAGTAGACTTTACTGAGAGTACAAATTTTATAGGTATTACACTAGATTCTCGATTGCAATGGGATCTACATATTGAAGCCTTGTCAAGTAGACTTAGTTCAGCGGCATTCGCTGTTAAGAAAATAAGACTTTTAACTGATATCTAAACGGCAAGGTTAGTATAGGTACTTTAGTTATTTTCATAGTGTAATGTCTTATGGACTGCTATTGTGGGGCTCAGCAGCCAGTATTGAAAATATTTTTGTACTCCAAAAAAGAGCTGTTCGCGCCATATACAATCTACGGCGGAGAGATACCTTGAGAGAATTGTTCAAAGAAATAAATATTTTAACTTTGGCAGGCCAATATATTTATGAAAATTTAGTTTATGTAAGGAAACACTATGATCCATTTGATAAGAACAGCAACATTCACCAGTTTAATACAAGAAATAAAGATAAACGTGCCGTTCCAAGATTTAGGCTTGCAAAAACGAGAGGTTCATTTATGGGGAAAGGCATAGCCTTTATTAATAAAGTTCCACAACAAGTGATTGATCTTCCTTTGCATGAATTTAAAAACCATGTTAAAAAAACGCTCATGGGTAAAGGTTATTATAAAGTTGACGATTATCTTAAAGATCAAAATGCGTGGAAATGATGTAATACATAACTTGCTAATATATGTTATTTATTGAAGTAATATAATAAGTCTATGTTGTTGCCAATAATTCTGTCACCCTGTTGTAATTATGTTATGTTACCCTGGTAACGATATATTCAAGTTTGTAAATATCGTTACTTATGGCTGTTACAGCTGATAAGTTTCTTGCGCCCGTTCTTCTTGTCAGCTAAAAAAGTCTGGAACGGGTGGTAGGAAAATATAGACGATTCAAAAGTACTTAATAATTAAGTTTATTTGAATTTCACTTTTTCACTTTCACTTTCACTTTCGAAACATTTTTTTTTGCATCAAACCCAATTGCATAAAAATTTTCTCATATATCTGAAAAAATCCAATTGGCTGAACATTTTTTATTGGTAGGTATAGAATTTTCGTAGCGTGTATTGTAATGTAGTTTTTCTCTTGCCCTCTGTTCAAGAAGAGTAAGTAAATACAAATCATGCGGTACTTACCATAATGACATATTTAGGGAAAATAAAGAACACAACTACATGTAAGGTAAATACCAAAATACAGTTTTATTGAAACTTCCTTTTGATTCTATATAATAATAAATATCTTTGCAATCACTGACTGTTAACCGCTGAATTTTCACTGAGGTACACATATAAATAACACAATAAAAATATCGTCTGCTTCCCCAGTGGTTATATAAGAAAAGTGGTTAACTCTTAAAACTAACTCAAAGATAATGTGGGTAAGGAATGCCTGCCCTAAGGATATCAGGTAGAATAGTATCTTGTAAAAATCTAGCTCGAGACTTAACTAGAATGCCTAAATATTAGAGTCCGGAGACTATCTGTTGCCGAGGATTACTTGCCGCTTCGGTTAGTTTAAATGTTAGGTAGATTTTACAGTTAAATAGTACCTATTTGAACAGATTCGACGGCTGCTGATTATTGATTCCTAGGAGCCGTTAGCGAGTGACGAGTGTCAGGGTATAACTCGACTTCTTTCTCTCGACGTCTAGCCTTCAGACTACTTGGACGAACGGAGCAGTGGGCTGGGAACGTGGCCCCGTATAAGCTTCTTCACCTGTATTCGGGGAACAGTACTGTGGTTAACAACGGCGACCCAGATCAACCCATAGATTTTACTAATAGCTCATAATTTTAAAGAACATAATTATTACAAGAAAGCTAAATATTCCTGCTGTTTAAAGTGTTGGTTTTGACAATAAATATTATCCATGAAAGCATTTTCTGTTTAACGATTCTACCTGCAGCCAAAATTAGGTTTCACTTGACTAAAAAAAGAGATGAAAGGTCAAAATATTTTGGCTGATGGCCGAGTTAGATTAATAATTCTCTCAATTTGCAAGGATCTTTTACACTCTAAAAGATCTGAAATTGAGAGTAGTAATTAGACCAATTCCAGGCATTTAAAACTAGGTACCTAATAGGGAATAACAATAAAGTATAGATTGTCTCAGGTTACCTCCGGCTCCTTGTGAAACGATAAATATGGTTTTAAATCCACCAAATGGGTACAAGCACTCAGCAGCTTCTCTTAGTAGCGAAATAAGCCCAGAAATCCCTGTAAACAACGAATAGGTACCGTGATAAAACAATTTCCAAGATTCCAGTCAACGAAAATCTGTAGTAAAAAAAACCACAAACCTGGTCAAATTCGATGGTCTGAATAAATAGGCTCCAAAAGGCCGAATACTTTTAGCGTAATCAGACACTGGTCTGAATAAAATATATCAAAATGAAGTTATTTTCGAAGGAAGAATTAAATAGGTAATGTCTCAATCACACCAGCTGATATTTTAAAGTTCAACGACTCGACTTTCCTTCCGATGCATTCCAAGATTTCGGACACATTCCGGCGGGTCCAACGAGAGCTCAGCGATTGGTATGGCTTGACCGCCGACCGACAAGATCGCCGCCACTCAAACCCCGCTGCGCAGCCCGCAAGGAAGCGATGGACGTCAGCGAACACAACGGAACTACGGTCAAACAACTTCGCGGAACTAACCAACTTTTGAGGACTACAGAAAAGGATCTCAACATCAAGACTTGGACATCGGAAGTCATAACTGCACGCGCCCCGATCAGTGGGCGGCCTGGGGGAGTCGATTATATGGGAAATACGATTCTAATTCTTTTTTTTTTTTTTTTTTTTTTTTTAAAGTCGATGACGCGAAAATTTAAAATGAACTTTTTACGGAAATAAGGAAAAGGACATGAGGCTTACTGCCAAACAATAAAATTTTATCATTAATAGGAAAAAGTACCTTTATACTTTGAAAAACTACTCTTTCAAGGGAAATCAACTAAACTATCATTCATTTAGTTTAATACACCAAAAAAACAACGCTACAGTAGTCCCCCGGCACGCAAGAATTCACGTAGGGAATTCTCCGGACGCCCACGTCCAACCACACTGCTCCACCGCAAATAAACTATAACCCTACTTTGCAGAAAGCAATCCATCATCAGTCAATGTAAATGCCTGTCACATATGACAAATTATAAAATTGAAAGAACAAAACTTATAAGAACTACTCGACTGTTGTGTTCTACATAAACCAATACATAAAAAAAACTAATATAAAATATTTTAATAATAATTGACCCTACTGTTTATCATACCTAAAACCAAATATAAAAAATTACATATTTAAGTGGAAAATGTATGTGCCCCTGTGAGCGGTGTTGGGTTTGCTCATTACTCCTCTACTACTTTTCCTACGGCTTCCCCCTCTAAATGATCAAACCTACCTGTCAGTCATTCATTTTGCATCGGCTTGTCAGTCCTATTTTTATCGTCCAGAATTGATGCTTGACGAGCACATGATTTCAGTGACTGGGTGTTGGACAAGCCCATGATCTAATATTGCGATGCTTGACACGCAATAACTGACAAGAACGCTCGACTCTCCTGAAACTACTTTAAAATGATTGAAAAAATTTAGATTGTCCATCTGTGGAATAGACGTTTTAATTTGTCTATGCCCACATTATAATTCCTGACGGTAGTAAAATTGCCAAAAAACATATCAAATACCGACGACAAAGCGTGTCGGCATGATACAGATTAAATGTGTTAACTTTCCTCTTTCCAAATTACCTCAGTCGTCTAATCCCTTCAAGCCCTCAAGCAAAACTGATGTAAAACGCAACAAACTAGACAAGCCCCAACACCAACACTCGGCTCACATACATAATATAACAACCAAATAGATACGCGTAGTACGTAGTAAGATAGTAGATGGCGCTAGTGCTGCCTTGTGGCCGTTTGGATCCGCGCCACAAGATAGACTGCGCAATGCGTACGTAAAACACAAGCACCACCCTCGGCCGTTCGGAATCCGCACCGGAGTAGCACCGTACCTAAACCAGAACCTAATTATAAAAGAAAAGAAAAAAAAAAATTGCAGCAGTATACTGCGTATAATAAGTATGTAAGTAAAATAGTAATTATTGGTGCTATAATATGCCCTATGATCGTTTAAATCCGCACCACAGAGTAGCACCGTAATGACAAGCAACCGAATTCCTGCGTAGTACGTAGGTAATGTAGGTAGACCGCCCTTTGTGGTCGTTTGAAATCCGCACCACAGAGGTCGCCCCCTTGCTACGTAATACGCGGGCGCGATGGTAGATGGCGCTTTTACTCCCGTAAGTCGGCTCTTACGACACGCAGAGAGTGGAGTACTGCGGTGTGAGTATTCTGCACCGCCCACACACAGTGTTCAAAGAAAGAAAAAAAAAAAAAAAAAAAAATAATAATAGGCACCATAATTTGACGCGCAGCGCTATATCATTAGTAGGTAAGGTAAATAGCAATATTTATCACTAAGAAAAACTAATCACTCCCCGCATCTATGGTTTTGAAGTCTTTCACATGCCATTTGCCTATCAATTTTCCCTTCTCGTCCTCCAGTTCATATACAAGTGGAGATAGTTTCCTAACTACACGGCAACGCTCGTATTTAGGTGCCAATTTGGCAGTGAAGTATTTATTCGCAGCGCTATGTTTATACGTCCTCTTCCAGACGTAGTCGCCAACGTCGAAAGACACGTCTCGACGTTTTCGATTATAATATTTAATGTTACGACTGTGAGCCTTAATAAGTGATTCTTGGACAGTTTTATATATGTCTTTGAGGTAACCTAATCTCGAGGCATAAGCATCCCTAGGCGCGCAGACTAACTCATTGACATCTTTAAAATCATTGTAAATGTTACCGTCGGCGATCGCCTCGCGGCCGTAAACTAGCATAAATGGCGTATATGATGTGGACTCGTTCACCGAGGTGTTCATTGCGAACTGTATTTTATGAATGTTAACGTCCCACGTCCTATGATCGTTATCTACAAATGATGACACCGCCGTAATCACGGTACGATTATAACGTTCGACTGTGTTAACCTGAGGACAGTATACCGGCCCCAGATGTACCTGTGGTATATTGTATTTTGCATAAAGCGCTTGCACCTCATGACTTACAAACTGCGAACCGTTATCTGAGATTACGGTTTGCGGAATGCCGTGAACTAAAAACACGTGGTCTTCGAGCCGCTGCGCAATAACTTTACCTGTCGCTCTTCGCAACGGAAACAACAAAACATATTTTGAAAAACAACAAACAACTACTAATAAATACGTGTTCTGCTGCCGCGAAGCGGGCAAAGGCCCAACCAAATCGACGCTCAGACACTGATAAGGGCGACCGCAAACCTTAGGTTCCCCCATAAAACCTGGTGTTGCTTGTGAGCTATGTTTATAAGCGTTACAAATAGAACACTTTTTTATGAATTCCGCGGTATCCTGGTACATACCCGGCCAAAAATACCTTAATTTCAAACGTTGATACGTCTTAGCGACGCCTAGATGCGCCGCGGTAGGTTTAGAATGATTTTCCTGTATAATAGACTCCCTAAGTTCTTTGGGCATTACCTCTTTCCATTGGAAATCTCCACTCAATTTGTTGTTGGACTTAGTAAAACGATAAAGCCTACCATCTACGAGCTGAAAATTAGGACACGCCCGCGGCTTTTCGGTACAACGTTTTATAATATTTAAATACCAGGGGTCATTTATTTGTGAAATATCTATAGACCCCACTGGCATAGATCGCGAGAGGGCGTCAGGTACAATATTTTGAGAACCACTGCGGTGTTCGATAGTAAAATTATATGGAGATAGCCTACAACCCCATCGCGCCAACCGACCGGCAGGACTTTTCAGATTTAAAAACCACTTCAAGCTTGCATGATCCGTTATTATGCGGAACGGCCTGTCACCTTCCAAATAGGGGCGGAAATGCTCAACAGTTAATACGACCGCCAATGCCTCGCGTTCTGTCGCGGAGTAATTACGTTCGGCGGGCGCAAGAGAACGGCTAAAATACGCGACCGGGTGTTCCTCGCCATCGATCAACTGCGTAAGTGAGCCCCCTATTCCGAAATTGGACGCGTCACAGTGAACGGTAAAGTCTTTCGTGAAATCTGGACATGTTAAGACTGGAGCATTAGTCAGTGCCCGCTTGAGGTCCGCGAATGCACGTTCAGCCTCCGGTGACCAGTTGAACGGAGGGGCCCCCTTACGTGTTGACGTCAGAGCGTTTAACGGCCCCGCCCGGTTACTGAAATTTTTAATAAACCGCCTGTAGTAGGATGCCGTACCTAAGAAGCGTTTAACGTCCTTTCTGCAAGTTGGGGTGGCAAAATCTACTATAGCCCTCACCTTATCAGGATCAGTGCGCAAACCATGTTCATCGACTACATGACCCAAATACTTTAACTGCTTCCTAAAAAATTGGCACTTTCCCAGATTAATGGTTAAGTTGGCCTCTTTTAACTTCTTATACACCTTTCGCAGTAACTCCAGATGTTCCGTCAAAGTTGAGCTAGTTAAAATAATGTCATCCAAATAACAGCTTACATTATTCGCGAATTCCGGCCCCAAAATCCGGTCCATCAGTCGCTGCTGAGTAGCCGGCGCTGATGTCAACCCAAAGCACATGACTTTAAAATGATATAGGCCGCGCGACGGAACCGTGAATGCGGTTTTTTCACGGCTCTCAGCGCCATCTAGCGGGATCTGCCAATAAGCCGATTTTAGGTCTATTGTCGATATGTATTTCGCGTTCTTTAGTTGATCTAGTATACTAGTCACGTAAGGTAGAGGATAAGCATCGTGTTTAGAAATGGCGTTGAGTTTCCGGCTATCTAGGCAAAAGCGAGACGTTCCGTCCGCCTTCCGCACTAAAGTGACGGGATTATTCCATGCACTGTTGCTGGGCTCCACGACGTCGTCCGCCAGCATTTGATCTAGATGCTTGTTCAGCTCGGCCAACCTATCCGGAGACATCGGGTAATAACGCTGTTTAATTGGCGGATGATCTCCGGTGTCGATTTTGTGCGTCACTAAATGAGTTCTACCGAGCCCTTTTTTCTCATCTGAAATACTTTCAAACTCGCTAATAACCTCTTCTGCCTGTTCACGCTCGACCTCCGTAAGTGATTCGAAATCGATTAAAAATTTATCCGTCGTAGTTATTGCACTAACATGCTGATTACACGGTAAGAACTCCCTATCTTTCAACAGTGACAGAACATCTGGCGCTATCTGAAATTCTTTCCAAAAATTTATGCCCAACAACAACTCAGTGGAGACCCCTGGAACTATATAAAATTTAATAATAGCGGTCCGCCCGTCTACTGTGACCGGTAAAAATACATAACCAGTTACAGGTGAAGCGGAACCGTTCGCGGTTTTAATTATATCTAAATCGGTAGACTTATGGATTGTGCCCATATCAGAAAAGTATTTAAAAGCGTTTCCGCCAATAATTGAAATTTCTGACCCCGAGTCCAATAAACCCCTAAATGTAATATCATATATGGCAATTTTTAAGTAGGGTCTGGTATCCCTATTTTGACATACGTGAGTCGGCGACGAGTGACATTGACGTTCGGAAATGACACCTGACATTGACATATTATTTTTCCTATTTTCATAATAGAAATTTTTCAGGAATTTCAGCCAATTTAACCACTCCTGCGCTGATGTCTTGGTCCACCGTCGTCGACTCACGCCTGCGAGTTTTTTGGCGCAGACACAAGCTTCGCTGTGGCATTTTCCCTGGTCTGCCGGCATTTGGGACATGTTCTTGCAGTCACCTCTCTTTCGCCGCATCTATAGCATACCACGCAGAAAGGAGCTTTGCAACTCTTCAGACTGTGTCCCTGAACCCTACAGCGCACGCAAAAGCCCTCATTTGTGGCTTGAACAGCTGCTACCTTCGGCGTGGGCCGGCAATACTTATAGCAGAGATCCGGAGCCAAAGAAGATGAACTCGATTTGGGGGGTCAGCAAAATTATGAGTCCTATCTTTAGCCATCTCGATAAGCCTGCATTTGCGCTTAAGATCAACCCAAGAGTCCGCTGGATTTAGTGCCAATTGAGAAGTGTAACACGGCCTAATGTTATATAGAACAATATTTAATTTATCTTCCTCAGACAGTGGTTTTGATAAACGAATAAAATAATTTTGCATAATACTAAGGTAATTTACTATGCTTTCATCGGATCCTTGGGTGCGGGACCTTATTTCTTGCATTAATCTATGATCATAATCTGTAGGCAGATATTCTTCTAATAACAAATCTCTTAATTCTCCCCAATCATTCACCTCGGTATGATTGCCCCGGTACCAGCAAAGAGCTTCATCAGTAAAGAGTTCAGCGGCAGAATTGAACAGTCTACTCTCTGAAATATGACGTGAGCGACACAACTCATCCAATCTTTGTAAGAAAGTTTTTACACAAGTAGTCCCATTAAAACTAATCCCAAGTTTATGTATAGCTGAAACGGACTCATTAACTTTTATCGCTTTAGTAGGGCTGCTAGGCTGAATGTCACTCCCTGCGCTGGCGGGCTCATCCACCACTGATGCTGTTTGTATAGAGGGTTGTCTCTGCGACAATCCACTCTTGAAGTTATACATGATATTATCAAGCTTATGTAAGATATGGTCTAAATTTTCACGCAAACTATTCAGTTGATCAAGTGTAACTGTCGAGTCAGCCGCAGGGTTCAACCGACCAAGCCTATGAAACAGGTGGTGAGCAACCGCCTCAACCCGGTTGAGTGATTTTAGTGAACATCCCGGCTTAGCAGCCCCCAATATCAAATTGTCTACGTAAGCTAATTTATCTTTAATCACAGCATATTCAGAAACAATATCAAGATCCACTTCAGCTATTTCATCTGATGGCAGCTCTCTGCTTAGCTTCCTTAATTGGGCCCGAAGATCTGTAACCTTACCCGCTGGCTCCGCACCCCGGATCCTAGCTTCATATTCTAATTCATCTTTATGTAATAAATGAAATTTTATAGGCCTCTCTTCTTCCATCTTGTAATGAGGAAGTAGAGAAGTAGGTAAATGTAGATAGATATTTATTTAAGAAATTGTTAAGTAAATAATGTAGTTTAAGCTCATGTAAGTACCTAACTATGCAAATTACCAATATACCAACCAAGTTTAAAACTGCTAATGGCAAACTAAGTTAGTTAAAAAAAAGTATGTATATTTAATTTTCAATGCCTAGCAAGTAATTTTAACTTGTCACTTTACTATAAATATATCTATTCTGTTAAGCAAGTAAATCAATAGTGTGTAAGATCAAGTAGGTACTAATAATTTATTCTCAATGTAACAAAAATGAACTAATAAAGACTTTTCTCTAACTCAAGATAGCAATTATTGTAACTTAGGCGATCCTCCTCAGACAACTATTAAAAAAAATTAAAGCCGCTGTAGTAAGTAGTTAAAAACAACAAGAGAAAATTTTATGTAAGTCTCTGTGATTCAGCTGATATCCCACAAGCTAACAAACACAATAGGTATGGCAATCCTTCCTTATTTTTATGTATGTGTACGGTCCTACGCCAATACAATGTATGAATATCAAAGTATTTTCAACCAATAAAAAAGATATGTAATAACATGCAACTATTCTAACTTTAAAACAACCTGTCTCTATCCTGATATCCCTGGGTTTCTGTTGAGCTTAATCAATTTCAGCTTACTTGACCAACAAGAAAAAACAGAAAAAAAAAAAAAAAAAAACTGAAAAATTTTTCTTATCTCTTATTTCAGGCACTCCTTTTTCCTACAATGTTCGGGCGCCAAATGTAATGTAGTTTTTCTCTTGCCCTCTGTTCAAGAAGAGTAAGTAAATACAAATCATGCGGTACTTACCATAATGACATATTTAGGGAAAATAAAGAACACAACTACATAAAATAGGTAAGGTAAATACCAAAATACAGTTTTATTGAAACTTCCTTTTGATTCTATATAATAATAAATATCTTTGCAATCACTGACTGTTAACCGCTGAATTTTCACTGAGGTACACATATAAATAACACAATAAAAATATCGTCTGCTTCCCCAGTGGTTATATAAGAAAAGTGGTTAACTCTTAAAACTAACTCAAAGATAATGTGGGTAAGGAATGCCTGCCCTAAGGATATCAGGTAGAATAGTATCTTGTAAAAATCTAGCTCGAGACTTAACTAGAATGCCTAAATATTAGAGTCCGGAGACTATCTGTTGCCGAGGATTACTTGCCGCTTCGGTTAGTTTAAATGTTAGGTAGATTTTACAGTTAAATAGTACCTATTTGAACAGATTCGACGGCTGCTGATTATTGATTCCTAGGAGCCGTTAGCGAGTGACGAGTGTCAGGGTATAACTCGACTTCTTTCTCTCGACGTCTAGCCTTCAGACTACTTGGACGAACGGAGCAGTGGGCTGGGAACGTGGCCCCGTATAAGCTTCTTCACCTGTATTCGGGGAACAGTACTGTGGTTAACAACGGCGACCCAGATCAACCCATAGATTTTACTAATAGCTCATAATTTTAAAGAACATAATTATTACAAGAAAGCTAAATATTCCTGCTGTTTAAAGTGTTGGTTTTGACAATAAATATTATCCATGAAAGCATTTTCTGTTTAACGATTCTACCTGCAGCCAAAATTAGGTTTCACTTGACTAAAAAAAGAGATGAAAGGTCAAAATATTTTGGCTGATGGCCGAGTTAGATTAATAATTCTCTCAATTTGCAAGGATCTTTTACACTCTAAAAGATCTGAAATTGAGAGTAGTAATTAGACCAATTCCAGGCATTTAAAACTAGGTACCTAATAGGGAATAACAATAAAGTATAGATTGTCTCAGGTTACCTCCGGCTCCTTGTGAAACGATAAATATGGTTTTAAATCCACCAAATGGGTACAAGCACTCAGCAGCTTCTCTTAGTAGCGAAATAAGCCCAGAAATCCCTGTAAACAACGAATAGGTACCGTGATAAAACAATTTCCAAGATTCCAGTCAACGAAAATCTGTAGTAAAAAAAACCACAAACCTGGTCAAATTCGATGGTCTGAATAAATAGGCTCCAAAAGGCCGAATACTTTTAGCGTAATCAGACACTGGTCTGAATAAAATATATCAAAATGAAGTTATTTTCGAAGGAAGAATTAAATAGGTAATGTCTCAATCACACCAGCTGATATTTTAAAGTTCAACGACTCGACTTTCCTTCCGATGCATTCCAAGATTTCGGACACATTCCGGCGGGTCCAACGAGAGCTCAGCGATTGGTATGGCTTGACCGCCGACCGACAAGATCGCCGCCACTCAAACCCCGCTGCGCAGCCCGCAAGGAAGCGATGGACGTCAGCGAACACAACGGAACTACGGTCAAACAACTTCGCGGAACTAACCAACTTTTGAGGACTACAGAAAAGGATCTCAACATCAAGACTTGGACATCGGAAGTCATAACTGCACGCGCCCCGATCAGTGGGCGGCCTGGGGGAGTCGATTATATGGGAAATACGATTCTAATTCTTTTTTTTTTTTTTTTTTTTTTTTAAAGTCGATGACGCGAAAATTTAAAATGAACTTTTTACGGAAATAAGGAAAAGGACATGAGGCTTACTGCCAAACAATAAAATTTTATCATTAATAGGAAAAAGTACCTTTATACTTTGAAAAACTACTCTTTCAAGGGAAATCAACTAAACTATCATTCATTTAGTTTAATACACCAAAAAAACAACGCTACAGTATACTGGATATTTTTTAAAAAGTAAAATTATTTCGGTCTTGCAAAACAAACAAAGTAACAGCAGAATGGAAAATATACCCCTTGCTATTCCTTAATCGCGGCTATTGCTATTCCTTATCTGGAGCTCGGTGGCGCAGTGGTTTAGCGCCTGGCCCAGCGATTGCGGAAGTTAAGCAACGTTCGCAAGGGTCGGTCATGGGATGGGTGACCAAAAATTTATTATCACGAGCTCCTCCGTGCTTCGGAAGGCACGTTAAGCCGTTGGTCCCGGCTGCATTTGCAGTCGTTAACACCCACCAATCCGCATTGGACCCGCGTGGTGGGTTATGGGCGTTATGGCCCATCCTCCTTACCATTACCACCCATAAGGAAGGCATGTGCCCCAGCAGTGGGGACATCAAAAATGGCTGATGGACATTCCTTAATCACCACATATTAAAAAAAGTCACACTTGTCTACACAGAAATGTCAACTTTTTTAAATAAAATTATCATTCTGCTATTACTTATATACATTTTGCGAAATCAAAGTAATATAATTTTACTGTTTTTTTTATTGAATCAGGCGTCACTTGGCTGAAGTTCCAAACCATTGTGAAAAAAGAAATAGGAAAGCGGAAGTAAGCTACCTACATAAGATTTATTTTTTCACAAACTGTTTTTTTTAAATATTTATATATCAAAATCAAAATCAAATCAAAAAATCATTTATTCAGTCTAGGCTGTTACAAGCACTTGTGAATGTCAAAGAAGCTACGCCATCGGTTCGCAAACCCTGAGCGGGAGACCTTGTAACGAGAAGAACCGGCAAGAAACTCGTCAAGGGCTGCTTTTTTCTCCCTGTATATTTCATACAGAGTCGTCAACATTGAAAAATGAGCTCCACATTTAACACCTCACTAGGTCATTTTCCATCACAATAATTAACAAAAGTTTGTACACAATGGGTAGGTAAGGTAGGTTGAAATTAAATACCTACTACATATCGGATAGGTAATTGTGAGAGTAAATAACTTTCAACTAGTTGAGAAATCAGTAATCACTATGTCTGCTACTCGAAAGTGCACCTAAGTAGGCAAAATTTACCAAAAAACACTTGATACAAGACATAAAAAATAACAATAAAAAAACGCAATTCTTACAATTCAATATGTGTTAAGATAGGTACTCAGAAGCAGACCCATTCCCACTGGCAGCACCCGTTCACGAGCATGACGCGTGGACCAGCCATCGCTTCGCTCAACCATATTTGAGGGAACGTAACGACCCGCCCCACACGACACCACCGCAGAAATGATTAAAGAGAGCACCGCAGAAATGATATAAGGGAGCTTATTCCTACCAATTAAATAATATTCAGCCAAATTCGATTTTTTCAGACATTCCCTTACCTAACACGTGTTCTATATAGTGATGTAAAAAACTCGAGTCGTCGAGTTCTACTTTTGAAGACTCGACTCGGATTGGCGGGACTCGGTGAGCTCGGTAGGCTCGTAAGACCAAGCCTAGTCGAGAAACGAGCTGTCTGAGCCACGCCTCGAGGCTTCAAAAGAGTTTCAAGCCTTCAAAAGAGCTCGAACCTATCAAAAGAGCTCGAGCCTTCAAAAAAGCTCGAGTCTTAAAATGAACGCGAGCTTCATAAAAAGCTTAGAGTTTATGTTTATGACTTTAATATCTCTGTGAATAATAATATTTACAATATTATTTTTTACGGAGATATTAAAGCCGAGCCTATTGAGCTCACAGAGCCCTGAAAATCTGACTCTAGTCTCCAAAATTAGAACTCAAAAAGATGAATGTCTTATGTTATAAAGAGCACCGTAGATGCTTAATCTATTGTGCTTTAGCTCTACTTAACTTCATTCATCAGCAGCCCATCACAACTAGTGCGCCGAAAAAGACTCGAGCCGTAAAAAAGCCTCGAAATCGACCGAGATCTCAAAAAGGCTCGAGCCGTGAAAAAATGGTTCGAAATCGGCCGAGCTCTGAAAAAGGCTCGAGCTCTGAAAAAGACTCCCGAGTCGTCGAGCTTCATACAAACGAGGCGAGCCCTGTAAAACGACTCCGAGCTAGAGCTCTTGTACATCACTAGTTCTATATAACGATCGCGGCTATACTCGTAGGCTTTCTTAATACTTATTTAAATGTTTTTATTTCAATAACAGTGTCCGGATTTTAACAAACATGTCCGGAATTTTAGACATTTGTCCGGACTTTGTTCGGCTTTGTAATTTGTCCGGATTTTTGGATTGGGTAGTGTAATACTATAGTTATAAAACATACATAGCAGTATTGTTCGAAAGATATGTGTCCCAAAATGTATGGAGTCTGGGCCTTTTAAAATGTGCAAACAGCGCTCTTTGATGATACCCTAGATACCCTAGTCACGTTGCATAAAAAACATTTTTTTATTTCTTTCTTAATTTACAAAATAGTTGGGCAAACGTCATCTTAAACTATTCCAAATTTAAAATTTATACCATTAGTAGTTCTCAAGCTGTGACAGACAGACAGACTGAGTCACACCATAAGGGTTCATTTTTACCATTTTGGTACGGAACCCTAAAAATAGGTAAAGACACGAAAAAGTTTCTAATTATTTAATGATTATCTTTAAAATAACTTTGGTTTTTGGAAGAAACATGTTATCTTGTGCTTTTTAAATGTAAGCACACAACAAAAATACAACGAAAGATATGTATACAATTTTTCAGTCAGTTCTTTTTGAAAAAAAAAAAATCCGGACTTTATCATGAAATGTTTGGCTTTTTGACAGGACTTTCAAAATTTTGAACTGGTAACCCTAAATGTAGGAATACCTATTATAATAAAAAAATAGCGTCAAATCATTAAACTTAATTAATATTTATATTCCTTATAAACTATGCTATCGGTTAACATCAATTTTGTATCTAAGTAGGAGAATTATTATTATAATTAATGATTCGTAATTGTTATATAATATTATTGCTTCTACATATTTTTGCTTTACATATGATAATCTTTCGCTTCGCTTTTTTCCTAGGCTTTTTAAATCTGTGCTTATTTTACTTAAAGCGATTTCAATTTGATTTAACGAAGGCAAAAATTCCATACCTATTTATCCTCTCATTTTACAAAATTATTATTACAATTTCTTTAAAATTAAATAAGTTATGTAAAATTATTTCCATGTCGTTTGCACAATTACGTGTCAAAATGACAGAACAGTAATTAATCTACATATACTTAGTAAGTTGCTTATATATTTAAATACACAGACATAAGAAATAGAAAAATATCGTCTTACGTATATATAAATATTACAAAATATCAAACGGAAAAAAAAAATAGTAGCACACTGAAGAAGAAAAAAAAACACAATTCATCACTTATAATTAAATTATAAGTGATGAATTGTGTTTTTTTTTCTAAATCCTGTGACTACATCATCGTTGAAAGACAAAATTTTTGTCTTTCAACGATGATGTAGTCACAGGATTTACTCACGCAGGTAGGTACCCGATACCTACTATTTTTTTTTTCATAATGGTCACGTCATAATAATGACGAGTCTTCGTTCCCACGACACGAACGTCTCCCGGCCGCATACATTGAAATCCTCGAGTAATAAAGTTTTGAGCACTGAGCTCTCTCGTTACATATCTTCTGTCTTCATACTTTCTCAACATTCGATTTATGTAAATACGTAGTCGTAGACATCATTGTAGAGATAATCGGCATATTTTAAATCTTTTATTTACATTCATTTAAAAATTTAAAATGTTGTTATTAATTTCACTCACATCGCAGCCAAAGAGGCCGCGGCGCAGCGCGCCGAGCGCTTGCGCACGCGTTTACTTTATTGTCTTGGCCAGCAGGGTCGCCATATCGTGAACAAACAATGAGACAACTGATTTATGTTGAGATTAGTTTAATACTGAATCAATACATCGGTGCACGCTCTATATATATATATACGATACGACACGGCAAGAAACTCGTCAAAAAGGCAACTTCTTTCATTGAAAAATAATAGAAATCTGAAACTGTCAAATTTTAATGTTTTATTTGTAAGTATCGATTAATTTGAGGAGAGGACAGCCATTTTGTGATAGTAATTTGATGTTATCTGTACCTTGTTGGTATACATTCATTCATCTAATGAAGCTTTGTAAACTGAGATATCGTCGAACAAAAGACCTTTTCTTTAGTAATTCTGAGTCTTTCTTTGAGTGAGTCTTCGCGCAAAAAACAATATTAATTAAATTCAATAAAATTGATTCTGTTTTGATAGAAAAATCTTTTGGAAGTGGACACGATATTACCTAAAATGAAATGTCGCTTTGTTATTGTTATAAAACAGTCTATCAAATGTTCTAAATTACATTTATTTTGAGACCTGGGGCCTAATCACGCTAATTTTCAACGATAAAACCAAAGCTAAATCGTTACCGTTTCAGTTTCGTTTACAGAAAAATACTCGCTTTAGTTTTGTTAAAATTTTTGCAACTCTGCCTAAGGAGTCTAGGATTACAATCTGGGAGAATTTAAGTGAAAATTATGAAGCTAAACCAAAGAAAAAGGTAAAAAACCTGAATGACAACGTAACGTTTTTGGTTTTATATCGTTCAGTTCGATTGGGCTCCTGGTATTTTAGTAATACAAACCAACCGCTTTGAGTTTTCAGTTGCCTTTACTTAAGTTTACCATTCGTTTTCTGGTCCAATGAAACTAAATATTTTTAGGACAAAAATAAATACCAACCAAGCGCAGCGCATTTAGCTGTCCAATGAGTATGGAAGGATCAACTTTTTTTACGATTTCGGCAATCTCTTCTCTTTCTTTTGAAAAAAAAATGTCTCATTGGTAGAGCCTAGAGTAGATAGAGTAAGGGCAATAAAGCAGACGTTATATTTCTAAAACTGTTTACAGCTGCGTTAGAGGACATCTTTAAGCAATTAGACTGGAAAGGACTCGTCATCAACATTAATGGCCAGAACCTAACACCTAGCTTTATTTTGCCAATGATAAGAACTGATTCTTATGACTGTGACGATAGAAGACAATGCTCAAAGTTCGCAGTAGTGCTTTCCAAATAGTGGGTCTTAGGATGAACATGGATAAGACGAAAATCAAAACAAAAAGTTCATGTTGGGAACAATGCACTCGAAGTTGTTGACCATTACGTATAGGTACCTAACAGACAATCAATTTGGGTAAGTCCAACTCAGAGAAAGAGATCTCTCGTCGAATCCAACTTGGATGGGCAGCATTCGGGAAGCTTCGAAAAACCTTTGCGTCCAACTTAGGTACCTTAGTATCTCAAGACGAAAGTCTACGGAAGTTTTTAAATAAAACCACTAGGTACCTATTTCAATCGTTAAGCTCGTATTTTATTTTGTTTCCTTTAAATGGCGGCAATAAACAAACACTACTGACGACTGGGACTTTTAAGTTAGAGCCAAACCGCTCTGTCGACTGGTCGACGAGCGACTGCGTCTCCCGGCGACTGCAACTCAAAACGCACGGGCCGACGACTAAGCCAGCGACTCGATACGTGTGGTGTTTCTGGTACAGTCGAGCAGAATCTCTAAACTTTGCAATAAATAATCAATTTTCAAAAAAATCCACATTTACAATTATAAATAATCAAAAACTAAAACTTAAAAACGAAAAACTAAAGCTTTTTCGTCTTACTTGAAATATTAATTTTGTACGTCATTATAACAAGAAAAAATTATAATTTATTAAGTATATCTACAATGTGTTATCGTTAGCCGTGTGGGGGCTTTAGCAAAATGACAGTACATTTCAGTGGAAAACAGGCTTCTTGACAGCATTTTTAGATATACCAATACGCGACGTGGTACCTATATCGTACAAAGATATTATGTTTGCTGATTGTTTTATGACTGAACTGAGGTGGGTCAATTGCCATGGCAGATGGGCAGAGTTTATTAGACAAGTAATAAAATAAATGACATTGTAATAAGTAGGTACCTACCTAAAGTTTTTTTCTTCGATTGTTAATCCTTCACCTTGATTGAATGTTAAAATGTCTGGAACGGGTGGTAGAAAAATATAGACGATTCAAAAGTACTTAATAATTAAGTTTATTTGAATAAAGCTTATTCTGACTTTTGACTTTCACCTCCAAATAACTCCACTATTTCCTCCCACTGTTGTTTCTTTAAATCCCGATTATTAGAATATTCGTTACTTGATAAATCCCAAATAGCTTTTCGCAATTATATTTCTAAAATAAATATTTCAGTATCGAAAGCCATTTTGTGCGCGACGTCCAGTCGCCGCGACAGTCGCTCGCAGTGCGTACGCTTCCATTTAAACCCGTGTATCTCTCGGTCGCCGAGCGACTGGGCGTGGCTAGTCGCCCGACGACTCGGAGTCGCCCAGCGACCGGGCGACCAAGTGCGTACGCGTTCATATAAACTAGTAGAAATTACAGTCAGCGGTTTGACTCTTATTATTATACACACATCAACTTTGTCTAGGGATACAGGTGTTATTTTCATACAAACGAGGTAACTTTGAAGTCTTGGTTTCCTGCTAGGGATGTACTGCCTGTCGATTCTGTAACCAAACTAGCATCTCACTTCGAACCTCACTTCACTTTGCGTGAATTTGTTATTAGAAATTAACTGAATATAAGCAATTTTACCGATTGCAAAAGGTTTAAGGTAGCTACTATATAGCTATCTAAAAACTTTTGTGATTAAAAAAACAGCATAACATTATCTCATTTAAGATTTAAAATTCCCGTGAAGTGAAGTGAGGTTCGAAGTGAGATGCGAGTTTCTTACAGAATCGACTAGCTGTGCTGTGATCTGATGATGGCCATCCAGGGAGTGAATGGAGGAGATCCATATCGCTATACACACCCAACTGATCTGACCAGCATTCTAAAACATTAATGGGCATGTTTAAAAAAACAGCTAAAATAGCATGAAAATGTATGGAAATCCTGAAACTGAGAACTCTGAATCTTTTAGAATGCTGATCAGATCAGTTGGGTGTGTATAGCGATCTGAATCTCCTCCATTCACTCCCTGGATGGCCATGATCAGAACACAGCAAAGTACATCCCTGGCAGAAAACCAAGGCTTCAAAGTTACCTCGTTTGTATAAAAAAAACACCTGTATCCCTAGACAAAGTTGATGAGTATATTATAGAATGTGTAATTATAATATCTTCGTAAGTATTATCAATATCTCATCTACGTATCATCTCTTTGTAGTAATAAGTACTCGGTGTACATGTTTATTTATTCTATTTGTGCTGTCTAACCATAAACATAATATTCCAATAGAAAGTGTAAATAAGTTTTCAACACACTTGCTCGTAAAGTGAGCCCTAATACATCGCTTTTAGGGCCAAAAACCGAGCTATAACAAACGCGTGCAATAATATATCGCACCTCCGATAAAATAGGGTTACAACTGGAAGAACCTTGATTTTCAGGAAAGCGATAACAAACACACGGATTTGCTATGTAGTTTTTATTCCTTTAATATTGTATAAATATGCTACAAAGTATATATATTTAAAAAGATGGCAAAATATACTTTCGAATGACATATTATGCTGTTTTTCAATTTTCCTGAAAAATTTCATGAAAATTTCCAATTGTAACGGTATTTTAGATAGCTATTTGAACTTTCATAAATAAAAATACAATATGAAAGATGTAACAAAATTTATTTAAATTAAAAACATGCAGTTACTTACGCTTACCTTAGCTTATTATTTTTTGTATCGACGTAGTCTCCAAAATAAAATCAATTTTAACAAAAACTTCAATCAAATCAAACCTAAAAACATAATTACCTTTCTAGTCAGACTATTTTTTACTAATCAGTTCAAGTTTAGATAGTCTCAAATTAAGTAACACTTAAATAATATTTGTTTTATTCTTCTCTTAATTATAATAATGTTTAATCATTAAGTAGGAACCATAATCATCACTATAAAAATAAAATCACAGATCTTAGATTTCAGTAATCTAAGTTTCAATAGTCACGTTATTAGAGTGTCACATAGCCAATTTTCAATTACAATTGGTTGTAAAAAGACGCATAAAATCGTGGTACATGATTACTATCTACCAAACTCATTAAATCAGCTTTTTTTAAGGAGAAAAGTAACACAGTATTATTAGGTACTCTGTAGTATTACAATTAACCGTATGTAAAACACCGAAACAACACAATACAAAATGTATCACTGTATTTGTATCATCTTTCAATAATGTTTATCCATCATTTTACAATAAACTGTAACAATACGACTTGTGACCGTTTATTAGAAATATATACTTAACAAAATAAAATTTACCTGTCAAGAACACAGTAATATTTTAGTTAGTAACACTAACCGAAATCACTATGAAGCAACAATGCTTTAATGGTGTAGCGTTACAACGCCACCTAGAAGCGAGTTATAGAGTTACAGATGTAACTATTTTCGAGAAGATAAATAATAACATTTGAAGTATTTCTGTGTAATTAGCACATAATTCGATTTTTTCGAGTTGTAACCCTATTTTATCGGAGGTGCGATATAAAACAAACGTAATAGAATTAACCCTACAAAGTTAAATTAGTACCTTACTACAAGTTCTATGCGAGTAAACATTGCATTCCCAATTTAGCCGGGTAATACAGTTTTTTTTTTACAACAAAGAGGTTTTATGCTGCTAAAAATTCATATACATTTTTGGAATAAATAAACGTTTAAGTCCATAATTAAGTCAAATAAATATATAATTATTATCAAATTATTCATAATTCACAATATTTTGTTATAAAATATTAAAATATTTGCATTTTGTCACATAAAATTATGATTTTGAAGTATTAGTAATAGTAGGCTGTATGCTCCTCACCCCTTTGTTTGCAAAATATTCTTGAGTTGGGCGTGTGAAAAAAAAAACAAAAAAACATGCGCGCCTTTTCCCATAATTATCATATTTTGTTTTTGCCATATTTGTTGCTGTGTGATAAATTACTTTGTTTTTTCCTCGCAAATGTGTTGAAAAACGTCGTATGAAACTCGTGAGCTTTTGCTTATTGCACACTCGGCTGAGTTACGCCTTGTGTGCAATGAGCAACCTAAGCTAACTTGTCTCATAATGTACTATTATGTGTCTAACTTATGACCTCCGCTCTAACTTACCAGGCGGTTTCTAGTTATCTACATTCAGATTAAATTTATGATCGTCGATGTGGACGTCCATAACATGTGGATGACCATAAAGAGAGAGAGATAATTATGTATCTCGAAATAATGATTTTAGTGCAGCAATTATGTCGGCCAGTAAACGATGCGGGGTACACATTGAATTGTAAATACTTAGTTCGAATAGTTTGGAACATTTGCTGTATTTATTAGGTAGATAATAATATACGACAACACGTGAATAGTTTAGTCGAATTTACCTACAAACCATGGAATCCGTTTTCAATGTATCAAAATAACGGAGATTTTTGACGTTTATTCGATCCTCGATCGCGTCAATTACCGTCGAGAGAAGAAGCGCTCGTGGCGGAACTTGACAGACTGATCGTACTCGATCACGTTTGTCAAGCAACACTCGGTCCGGCCAGGTGTCGGATGGGTGACCGCAAAGTGGCATTACAACTGAGCGCTTCCGTGCTTCGGAGGGCACGTTAAAGCGTCGGTCCCGGCTGTTGTCATCTGATAACAGTCGTTAATCCAAGTTAGAGGCCTCACAGGCGGCTTGATAAACTCTAACACCAGAGGTGGCCACTAATCCTCATTCGATAAGAATAAGAATAAGACCGTCGAGAGTAGGGGGCAGACAAAAAAATATTTGAAATAGACAGAAACTTGTGTCATTGTGTCACAATTAACGTCAAAGTGTTAACCTAGACCAAAGGTTCCCACTTTAGTCCTACTTCAAACATTTGCATGTTCATTCGTGATCTAACGTCGTGAAATCTATTTATGTTAGTTTCGCTTTCACAAAAGGGTTGCAAACTGTATTTATTATTATATTACAGTAACACGCGGGGCGTCAGGCTATGACGTAACGTCCGGCGGCGGTGACGCTATATCCGGCTGTCATCTGCCGCCGGAAACATTTCCGGCGCGGCTCGCTTGCCGCCCGAGCAAATATCGAGCATTTATGTTCAATTTATAATGACACCAGCACACCCATATTTAGCTTTTTACTGTCCAGCTGGTTTGGTCTACCGTCCATGTTCATAATAATATAATTTAATACTCGTATCAGTGTTATCTTAGGGCGGATTCGACCAACTGAGAATAACTGTTATTCTTAGATAAAATGACCTGTTATTCGAGAGTAAACCAAAATTACGTTTTACCACATACTATTCTCAGAGTATTTTGCCTATTCAGGAATAGTCACTATACCACCATTTCGCGGGGAATAACAGAGTTAAGAGGATACCTCATGGATTTTTATGGTTTTCAATTTAGGTTTAGTCCTATTGATCCTACAACTACTGTTCTAATTTTGGAATATGTTAAAATAGACTAATAAATAGATGTTTTGATCAAGCTTAAAACATGAATGGAAACAACTTTCTCGATAGAAAAAAAATCCAAAGTTGATGCCTCGCATTTCATTTTTGCAGTACTGTAAGCAAACGGACTCATATTTTGAACTGAAATTAGGTTTATAAGATAAGTAATAAACAGATCAAACTTCTGATAAAACCATTTTTTTTTTATAATTTAGTTTTTGAATAAATCACCTTTTTTCAGAATGTCGCTTACGTTTTTTTATTTTGGGACGTGAGCGCTATTGTTGTCCCTTTCTTTGCGCTGGGAAGCTATATTACTTTAACTCTTTGCACCGGAATTTCAGACGGCCGCGAGCCTTCGTTGAGGACGGATCTGTGCTTGAGCGCTCCAAAAATAAACCAGCCAAAACACGTAAATTGACAGTACGCAGTAGCTCTGCAGTGTATTTATTATGATGGTACGGAAACCCTCGGTGCGCGAGTCCGACTCGCTCTTGACCGGTTTTTGAAGCCGGTTTTAATTTCATTGAAATCTGATCAGCCGTTTTTACGTGATTAGGCGGGTTCCCACCAAGCGCGCTGCCTCACGAGGCAGGACTTTTGCCGCATGAGCTTCTGTACGAGGCTGCTCGCTTGGTCGATCCGCCTAATCACGTAAAAACGGCTGATCAGAATTTAATGAAATTAAACATGAGGATTTTATCGAATGTCCACGCGGACGAAGTCGCGGGCGGAAGCTAGTTTATAATATTCATAATTTTATCCAGAGATATTAGTATCCCGTTCCCGTTCCCGTTCCCGTTCCCGTCCCCTGGATGTGCATGTCCAGGTCCAATCATGTCCACCGTGTTGGACTTCAAAATAAATGTCATTTTCGCAATGAAACCTCAAGAACGACATCCACATCGATTTTCATGTTTACTTACCCCATTTACACCTTAAGGGATGATTTTCAAAATAACAAAATATGTGTCTGCCTATTTATTATTAGACATGCCCCTACGAAGTTTAAAGTTGTAATGTCTATTTTATATCATTTTTCCATACCAAATTTAAACCCCATTTTCACATTTTTCACCCCATTAGGGGTCAAATCATGTCAACCGTGTTGGACTTCAAAATAAATGTCATTTTTGCAATCGTCATCCTAGAAAACTCCAATAAGGACATCCATATCTATTTTTTTGTTTGTTTACCCCTTTTCACTCCCATTTTATCCCCATAGGGGATGAAATACTAACAATAACAATATGCAACGTGCATTAGATTTCCATCCATAAGCCTAAATTATAAATTTTGTGATTTTTACTTCGAAAATAAAGGATTTTCTTCAATACACAACTTCATCCCCCTTTTGACCCCTTCGGGGGTAGAATTTTGAAAACGCTGAGACCCGTATTTTTTAATTTTAAATGGTCAGCCTAGACACAAAATTTGAAGATCCTAGCTTTAGAACTGAGAGACTTTCATACAAACTTTCATTCCTTATTTCATCCCCTTTGGGATGGAATTTTCAAAAATCCTTTCTTAGTGGATACCTTCACTGTATAAGGTATCTGTGTGCAAAATTTCAAGTCTCTAGGTCCAGCGGTTTGGGCTGTGCGTTGATATCTCCTATCAGCCAGTCAGTCAGACAGTCAGGTCTTTGAATTTTTTTAAATATATCGTATGTAGTATCAACTTCAGTTTTTAGACTGCTTTATGTAACAATGTAGAGGATTAATAGTTGAGAATTATCAACCGCTTAAAATAAAAGCAAATATTCAATTAGAAAGTGTTTATTTCCTTGAAGAATTGGCAAGCACTGAGAGCCTAAATTACTCCACAGAAGTAACTTGTACACGAGGTTCCATCACTTCTGAGAGAAGTTGGTTAGTATTAGCGCTCATAGCGCCGTAAAATCTGTATTGGAAGAATATGGTCTGCCCAGGAATCTGTTCAAGGTCTAGGGTCAGGTCCCAGTCCCCGATTCCTGATATTACTCCGGTTATTCTGCTGCCCCTAAGGTTCTCAATCACGAAGCCACTGATTCTAGATCTGGGATCGAGGCGGATGCTCCAGCGAGTAGTATTCAATGACGACTGAAAATTGCCCCTGTAAGAGAAAAAAAATAATGATTGCGGTCATTATGACCATTCTGTTTAAAAGATTCAATGGATAAATGCAAGACAAGCAAGGGCTGCACCATGGCACACCCGTCTCGATTACTTCAAATACACTACCTACCATTCTTATCTAGTTCTTTGCTCGCCGAAAAAGTTAATTTGTTACGCCACTATCCCACACACTAACTACAACTTAATTTTAAAAGACTTAAAATAATTTTACAAGATTAAATTAGTGTTTAAACAAAACTTCAAATCAGTGATCAGTTGCAATCTTAAAAGCGGTGTAATCGTGCGTTTCCACTGCATTGACTTGTTAAGCCAACTTGTCAACTATAATAGTACATTATGAGACAAGTTAGCTTAGGTTGCTCATTGCACACAAGGCTGTGGGTTGCAGCCCGAGCCGCAGGCAAGGGCGTAACTCAGCCGAGTGTGCAATAAGCAAGAGCTCACGAGTTTCATGCGACGTTTTTCAACACATTTGCGAGAAAAAAACAAAGTAATTAACCACACAGCAACAAATACGAAAAAAACAAAATAGGTATGATAATTATGGGAAAAGGCGCGCAGGTTTTTTTTTGTTTTTTTCACACGCCCAACGCAAGAATATTTTGCGAACAAAGGGGTGAGTGAGCATACAGCCTAGGTACACTAAAATTATAATTTTAAGTGATAAAATGCAAATATTTTAATATTTTATAACAAAATATTGTGAATTATGAATAATTTGATAATAATAAATTTTTGTTTGACTTAATTAAGGACTTACACATTTATTTACTCCAAAAATGTATATGAATTTTCAGCAGCATTAAACCTCTTTGTTGTTACTAAAAAAAAATTCAACACACTTGCTCGTAAAGTGAGCCCTAATACATCGCTTTTAGGGCCATAAACCGAGCTATAACAAACGCGTTCAACAAGTTAGCTTAGGTTGCTCATTGCACACAAGGCTGTGGGTTGCAGCCCGAGCCGCAGGCGAGGGCGTAACTCAGCCGAGTGTGCAATAAGCAAGAGCTCACGAGTTTCATACGTTTTCAGACGTTTTTCAACACATTTGCGAGGAAAAAACAAAGTAATTTATCACACAGCAACGTCAGCAACAAATACGACAAAAACAAAATATGATAATTATGGGAAAAGGCGCGAAGGTCTTTTTTTTTGTTTTTTTCTCACGCCCAACGCAATAATATTTTGCGAACAAAGGGGTGAGTGAGCATACAGCCTACTTTAAAAATATAATTTTAAGTGATAAAGTGCAAATATCAATATTTTATAACAAAATATTGTGAATTATTAATAATTTGATAATAATAAATATTTGTTTGACTTAATTAAGGACTTACACATTTATTTATTCCAAAAATGTATATGAATTTTCAGCAGCATAAAACCTCTTTGTTGTTTCTAAAAAAAATAACTGTATTACCCGGCTAAATTGGGAATGCTTTGTTTACTCGCATAGAACTTGCAGTAAGGTACTAACTTAACTTTGTAGGGTTAATTCTATTACGAACTAGTGTTTTATATATTATTGCACGCGTTTGTTATAGCTTGGTTTATGGCCCTAAAAGCGATGTATTAGGGCTCACTTTAGGAGCAAGTGTGTTGAAACATATTTTTGGCAGAGTGGTGTTCTCACTATCTGTCAGACTCTGTTTCAAAACGATGTTTAAAACATTGGGAATTGATATTGTAAACGCACGGTTAGGTTTAGAACTGCAATTTCAAAATGTCGTCAAAGTCTACCAAGCCCATTAAAAATATACGGGGTTCATAGAGAGAAAAGCAAAAACCAATAATTTTAGGTCAAGACATATTCAGTCAGACAAGCTAATGAAAAAAGCAAAATTGTAATGCAAAATTACCAGATGAAATGAAAAGATCGTGTTTTCGTTATGATTTTCATCAATAAGTCACACACAAAGAATCACATTGGAAAGCAACATATTTACGTACGAGGTAATGAGATGTGACGAGGCAGTGGCTCCATCGACGACTGCTATCTTAGAGGGCGCTTCCGTCTCAGTAGTTACTTGCACACGAGGTTCCATCACTTCTGAGAGATATTGGGTAGAACTGGCGCCGTAAAATCTGAATTGGAAGAACATGGTCTGCCCAGGAATCTTTTCAAGGTCTAGGGTAAGGTCCATGTCCCCGATGCCTGATATTATACCGGTTATCCTGCAGCCTCTAAGGTTCTCAACTACCAAGCCTTTGATTTTAGGCCTGAAGGGAGCGAGGCGGATGCTCCATTGAGTAGTATTCCCTGGCCACTCGTAATAGCTCCTGTAGGAGAAATTAAATAATTGGTCATTATGATCATTCTGTCTTAAAGATATAATGGATATATGCAAGTCAAGTAAGGGCTGCGCCGCACCGAGGCCCTCCCGTCCCGATTACTTAAACACTATCATTCTTATCTAGTTCCTTGCTCGCCGATTTTTTTTTATTTGTAACGCTACTATCCCACACGCAAAATACAACTAAATAAAAAAAAATAAAGAATTTTACAATATTAAATTAGTGTAAACAAAACTACAAATCAGTGATCAGTAGTGTAATGAAACTACAATAATAACGGTGAACCACTTTTACTTTTTCCACAGGAATACACTATGACTATTATTAACTAGGTTATAGCAACAGTACGTTAGCATTTTTCCCTAACTACTTCTTTTCCCGACGGTTGAACAGTGACTGAGCTCGCAACTGACTTTCGTTCACCGTTTTGCCGCCTATCCCCACTACTTACCTCCCCATTCCACTACAAATGGCGGGAAAATATGGCGGGAAACGGTGTTGCCAAGCTATTAAACTAAAATACTACTATTTTATCATTTTAATTTGACTCAAAATCATAACAATAAAATGGATAATTTACTATCAAACGACAAAACGTCACATTCGTCCATCCTGACCTCGTGCATGTCCTCGTGCACGGTCAACTCAAATCATTCTAACGTCACATTCGGCCAGTTGTATGTTAACTTATACCGCATTTGATTTAACAAATTTAATTGGTTTGACTTATTGTTATAATTTAATTTTGTGGATTAATTAATGCTAAAAGAGAGAATCTACTGAATCTACCACCATTTCACAAAATGTGAGGCCACTCCAAGAAAGAAATGGCTAAAGAAAACTTGGAGAGGGTTGTCGACCTCAGTCTTTTATATTTAATAATTTATTTTCTTTATTTATACATTTGCACTACATGAGATTTATAACTACTAAGTAGATCTTAAAGTAACTACTTATCGCATGCACCTTGACGGGCATAGTAACGTGAAAGAGAGGGGCAGACATTTAAATATTCTTATCATTAAAATATTCGTTACCAGAATAATAACATTTAGTTAGTAACAGATGTTTTAACGAATTTATGAACTTATTAATTTTTGGTTCGGCTTTTAGATTTTATAGTAATTTATTATAATATTTTTTTTACTGACATCGAGTAAGGACCCGAATTATGTTAAGTTAAATTAGATGTAGTTTGCACAAGAGTATTTTTATATCGCGGGACATTGTGACGAGGCGCGTCAATAGTTTTAATATATAGATTTGGATGTTTCCCAACAAACTTGCACATTTCTAAATAGTATAAGCAGAGTAATGTTAAAATTTTTAAATTTTTAAAATGGGGTTGCATTTACAAGAGGAACTAACTGTTGTAAATTATTGCGCCTAGTATGATCATCAGACCATAAAGCTATGACATTTTGAAAGCCAGTAATATTGTGACACAAACATTAACTCTAGAACATCTTGAAAAATATATTACATTACCATATATTTTTTTTTCACAATAAGCAATCAAATTCTTTATGTACTACAACATTTCTTATTAGTTCTTTCTACTAAATCATAGATTTTATTATAAAATTTAATAAGAGATAAGTACAAAAAGTAGATATAACAGTCGACGGCGCGCCATCGCCGGGGTACCACGAAAGGGTAAACAAATTCAATCACAAATTGTAGACTTTTGACAGATAACCTGACGTGCTGCCAACTACATAACTCAAATTATCAATGGTATCAACTTATTAAACTTCCAATAAGTCTTACAGTTTCTTATAGTAGGTACCTATACAATTTCAATTTACTATTATCTACTAGCTATGCAAAATGGAAGGTAATAATAATAGGTAATAGTATTATAATTAAAGTTGTGTTGCAACAATCATTATAAGTCAATGATATTCATTGTTATAAATATTATTTTTATTTATTTCACAACCCACAGCATGAGCTATGTACTTATAGGTAATATTTAATTTAGCTAGGCTATGCTACAACTACCTACTTTAACAGGTTCTGAATAAGATTGAAATACATTTGATAAATCAATGCATAGGAATTCTGGTCCGTTTCTATGTTCAACCAGATAATTGCAGCTGAAACCTATTAGCCGTCGCAGCCTGTTGTTGTCGTGTCACAAAAAACTAAGTTCAACGAACAGTTGTTTCGATCCATCCACGCGTCGCACACCGCGCAACACTCGCATTAGCGACGTGTAACGCATCGGCATCTTGTCAGATGCAATATGTTTCTGAAATATATAAAACATAATCGACAGTAACCGTCCCTAAATCATAGGACAAACGTCATCAAAATAAAACATCAGGGTCAAAAGGAAAAATATTTGAATCTATTCATAAGAACAGCTTCATTGTGAGATAAGAGACACTAATACCACAGTACATACAAATTCACATAATTATGTACAAAATGATATTTAGTTGCATTGTTATTAAAACATTAATATTTCCTGTCAATTTATTCATTTTATTCCACAATTTGTGGTTCTCTTGCATTTTATTATGTAATGTGCTCAGTTTTAGTAATTGTTAATGTCGATGCTCGCGGGACTACCGTTTGCCGCTATGTGGACACGGCCTGTCAAGATATATATATTCAGGGCTACCGTTTGCCATAGTGTGGACACGGCCTGCCAAAAATTCAAGCTAAGGCTATCAACTGAGGACACACATGGCCCATACAATACGACACACTCGGCCGCTTAACCGGTATACTTTAGGATACACATGACCCATAGACGCGACACACTTGGCCGCTTACTAAGTACTACCCTTAAGGACATACTTGGCCCATAAGCGCAACATACCTAGTCGCCTAAAAACTACAAATAGTTCATATAGTAGTAGCTTACACACTGCTATGTACTTAACATTGTAAGACTTATTTTCTCAAGCATAAATATAATGTATTCAAATTAACCATAACTATATATATAAGCATCGAATTGCGATATTATAAACAAAGAGATAACCAAGTAAAATGAAGTTTTGTCTTAAAGAAGAACGCGGTCTTCATAAAGTCTACTTATTTCTTTTTACAGATCTTCGTTCGTACATGTTTAATTAAAAAGTATCCCAATATATTTAATTAAGGGCCCGTGCACTAAGTTAAGCAACAACAACTTGAATAATCGTTTGCAGATGACGATTTGAATATGAAATTAATAAAATTGCATAATGTTGTCACATAAACGTGTAACATAATTAAATGACAACCTAGCCTTGTAAGCCGCTGGCGCTTCTAGCCAAACCGCACGCGCATTTAGCCAAATCCTAGGCGCATCTAGCCTAACCGTAGGCGCATCTAGCCTAACTATAGGCGCATCTAGCCTAACTATAGGCGCATCTAGCCTAACTATAGGCGCATCTAGCCTATCTATAGGCGCATCTAGCCAAACCGTAGGCGCATCTAGCCAAACTGTAGGCGCATCTAGCCAAACTGTAGGCGCATCTAGCCAAACTGATGGCGCATCTAGCCAAACTGTAGGCGCATCTAGCCAAACTGATGGCGCATCTAGCCAAACTGGAATTGCATCTAACTAATAAACATTCATTTATTTCCCAGAATGTTGTAGTATACATTGATGACATTATAAGTTATAACAAAATCTGCATATCCTGCCTTAGTTAGGCGTGGAAATCTGCCAGTAGCTAGGTGATTTTAAAATTTAAATTTGTGAATCTGTACTTAACATTAATCATTAATAAAATTATTACAACTAGGTACTTTTATTTACCCATCTTGCCATTAAATAATTTAAAATCCCAATAAAATAAATGTCAAACTTTAATGTCAAATATGATAAAATGACATATTAACAATAATAGTTGCCTGCCAGTACAATGTTATTTTAATTTAAAGTTATAAGATATTAATTACAACTAGTCAAACCACAGGTGAATCTAGCTCTGTAAACTGATGGCGCATCTAGCCTTCTAATATAAAGGCGCATCTAACCTTGTAAAATAAAGGCGCATCTAACCTTCTAAAATAAAGGCGCATCTAGCCTTCTAAAATAAAGGCGCATCTAGCCTTCTAAAATAAAGGCGCATCTAGCCTTCTAAAATAAAGGCGCATCTAGCCTTATAAAATTAATGCGCATCTAACCTTGTAAAATAAAGGCGCATCTAGCCTTCTAAAATAAAGGCGCATCTAACCTTGTAAAATAAAGGCGCATCTAACCTTATAAAATAAAGGCGCATCTAACCTTTTAAAATAAACGCGCATCTAACCTTGTAAAATAAACGCGCATTTAACCTTGTAAAATAAACGCGCACCTAACCTTGTAAATAAACGCGCATCTATAATTAAACCTTGTAAAATTTAAACTTTAATTGTTAAACACTGTTTTTTACCTAAGTAAATAAATATATAAAATGAATGCAAATCTGACCTTTAAAAATGCTTCACCCTTATAAATTCTCAAAACTATTTATCATTCTAGTATGAAAACGAACAAAAGCTATAGGTACCTTACTTTAGGTCGAAGGCGCGTTTAGGCTTGTCCTAGCCTTACAAACTGAATGTGCATCTAGCCTCGGAAGTCAAAATAAATTTTAGTTCATATAAATATCTAGTATAAATTGCTTTAGGTTGGGTGAAATATTTAGAATAAGGTTCATTTTAGTTTGAAATATTTTCTTAATTCCATATATAAAAAAAAAAAAAAAAATTAATTTCATTGAAATTTTCACTGGACCTATCCTTATGTATCAAAAGTTAAATCTTGTAAGCCAAAGATGCGTTTAGCCTTGTAAACTGTAGGTGCATCTAGCCTTTTAAACCGAAGGCACGTCTAGCCTTTTAAACCGAAGGCACGTCTAGCCTTTTAAATCGAAGGCACGTCTAGCCTTTTAAACAGAAGGCACGTCTAGTCTTTTAAACCGAAGGCACGTCTAGCCTTTTAAACCGAAGGCACGTCTAGCCTTTTAAACCGAAGGCGCGTCTAGCCTTTTAAACCGAAGGCGCGTCTAGCCTTTTAAACCGAAGGCGCGTCTAGCCTTTTAAACCTAAGGCGCGTCTAGCCTTTTAAACCGAAGGCGCGTCTAGCCTTTTAAACCGAAGGCGCGTCTAGCCTTTTAAACCGAAGGCGCGTCTAGCCTTTAAAACCGAAGGCGCGTCTAGCCTCTTAAACCGAAGGCGCGTCCAGCCTTTTAAACCGAAGGCGCGTCTAGCCTTTTAAACCGAAGGCGCGTCTAGCCTTTTAAACCGAAGGCGCGTCTAGCCTTTTAAACCGAGGGCGCGTCTAGCCTTTTAAACCGAAGGCGCGTCTAGCCTTTTAAACCGAAGGCGCTTCTAGCCTTTTAAACCGAAGGCGCGTCTAGCCTTTTAAACCGAAGGCGCGTCTAGCCTTTTAAATCGAAGTATATTTCTTCAAACTAAGAGATTAGGACAAATCATGTACTTCAAAGTAAACTTACATCATTCATTTAGGAACAAATAAAAATGAAATCAAAATTATAATCTTTTACTAGTAAACATACCGCGCATCGAAACCACGTAAAAAATTTAAAAACGTAGCTCGTACACCAGATAATGAAATTATCTTTCGTATTATTTTATTCACGAAAGATGAGCTACTTGTAGGTAGGTAGTTTTTTTTTTTTTTTTTTTTTTTTTAACTGAGATCACTTCTGTAAAATCACGTTAATTAGTGAAATCGGCAATTTTTGTGATCGGCCTCTTTATAGAATAAGAATTAACTTCTTGAACTAAAATAAAACTCCTTAAGGGTCCATTATAGGAAAACATGGTTTGCGAGGGTCATGTAATATAGAAAACGTAAAGTTGTAGTCACAAAAAAAACATACAACAAGCTAAAGAGATTATCTAGTAGCTATTAAGTATTAAATTGCGTATAAACCTCACAGACTACAGTAAGAATCACATCCGTTTTATTCTCCGTATCCGTACATCCCCAGGGTACAGTGTTAAGGTAGACTACTAACGACAATTACCTACAATGGTATGAAATATAAAAAAATTAAACATTATAATCTCTGCGGAACACATTGTCCGAGATAAAATTACTCAGTAGGTAACATAGATACTGAAAATATACAGTTCCTATTTCCATAATTCATTAAGTAATGCATTTCCAGAGTTTAAATCACGAAAGTTACAGTTGGGCAGTAAAGATAACAAAACTTTCATTTCATGACCTCGCTTTATACAATCATGAAAATTACTATTCCATTATCATGCACTATTTCATCATGGTGACTGACGACTGAGTGTAGTTTTGTGTGCAGTGTATTGCACGACCGAAGTGTAGCCTCGATCACGTGCAGTTTTGTGTGCAGTGTATGCACGACCGAAGTGTAGCCTCGGTCACGTGCAGTTTTGTGTGCAGTGTATGCACGACCGAAGTGTAGCCTCGATCACGTGCAATGAATGTGAATAATGGTATATGTATGCACGGCCGAAGTGTTGCCTCGACCACGTGCAATGTTTGTGAATAATGGTGTGTATGCACGGCATGGCAATGGTGTATATGCAGTTTATTAAAACTTTAAACTACCCAACTTAATTTCGTAATTTTAGCTCGGTTTAAAACGTTAGATAAGTAAGAAGTTCGTGAGCGTACATACCTTGGTTCTTCCACTGCTGATTTGTAATGAAACTACAATAATAACGGTGAACCACTTTTACTTTTTCCACAGGAATACACTATGACTATTATTAACTAGGTTATAGCAACAGTACGTTAGCATTTTTCCCTAACTACTTCTTTTCCCGACGGTTGAACAGTGACTGAGCTCGCAACTGACTTTCGTTCACCGTTTTGCCGCCTATCCCCACTACTTACCTCCCCATTCCACTACAAATGGCGGGAAAATATGGCGGGAAACGGTGTTGCCAAGCTATTAAACTAAAATACTACTATTTTATCATTTCAATTTGACTCAAAATCATAACAATAAAATGGATAATTTACTATCAAACGACAAAACGTCACAGTAGCAATCTTAAAAGCAGTGTAATCATAATCATGCGTTACCTCTGCATCAAGTCAATGCAGACTGCATTGACTTGTTAAGCCAACTTGTCAACTACCTACAGTGTGTTTTTTTGAACAGTAAACAAATTTTTGGTGTGGTTTAGACCATTAAACTGAACAACTTTGTCTATGGAACCAACCTAATCATAGCAAAAAATTCAGCTGTTCAATAAATTTTGATCGAGTAGATATTGATGTTTCTATCTTTTTGTTCTAAATATTTGGGGACTACTAGAAAACCAACTTGTATACTTTTTCTATTTCTTGCAGAAGGTACCTCATTAGTTCAAATTCTTGGCCCATAAAATGGTGATAAGACCGTTTTATCATAGATTAAAATAAATAACAAATACAATTTTTTTGCCTTCAATTTTACATCATTTGTATAGCATACACCTACACCTTTTTTAACCAACTTCAAAAAAACAAGGAGTTCTCAATTCGATTGTATATTTTTTTTATCGTAGTTCGCGCGTATCTTCGACATTTATGGACCGATTTTGATGATTCTGTTTTTGTTTGATTGAGTTTTCTTACGAAATGGACCCATTTTTTTTAAAGCGGTTTTGTTTTTGGTGGTACCTAAGCATGCATGTAAGCGTGTAATATTTTTTAACTTTATATATTTCAAAATGCCCATAACTCAATTTCCAAATTCACGTTGTTTGTTTTTTGTTGTGCCTTCGTAGTCCAACTCTATTCCAAAAGCAAATTGTTATGAAAAATTGTCCGATGAAATGAAATTAAAAAAATACGTACTCATAAATGACATGTAACGAGGAAGTGGCTACATCGACGCCTGCTAACTTAGAGGGCGCTTCTATCTCAGTAGGCTTGGTGAGCGTCAAAGTCGCCACCGACAAAGTCACCAATATTAGCATGGACAGCTTCATCTGAAAAATACACAAGCAGTTAGGGGTCAACCTTCTCAAGGGATGTCAGTCTTGTAAGCTGAGCCCTGATTCAAATGGCCAATCTAAGTACATATTATTCTTTCGTTAGACCGAGCTCACACTGCATGAAACCTTACCTCACAAGGTGGAACAGCAGACATGTGTTACAGTAATAGATATTACTTAGGAACACTGGATTTTAGTGGGTTGCCATCGCATATCTTGGAAGAACATAATTTTTATTTCATTTTTGTACCGCTATTTTGACCGAAAATTACATCATGAGGTGGAAGATCAAAATGTTTACCAATCGAAAGAGAAACATTTGGAGGTCAAAACCCGCATGGGTTGCCAGCCCCTACCCTGGCAGGTTTCAAGGTCAGCCAAGTTTTATGAGGCCCAAAAATGGGGTCACTTACCTTATCAGGTGGAGAGATAAAATTAATGCAGATCGATAGCCCTATACGTGCCGTTCATAAATATAAAGGGTTGCCTGCCTTCAGCCTGGCAGGTTTTCTAGGCAGCCACCTCATACAATCTATATCAATATCTTGAAAAAAACGAAAAATCTTGTAAAAATGCTATGATTAAGGGTATTTTTGTTTGTTTGAGGTGGCTGACCAGAAAAACTGCCAGGCTGAAGGCAAGCAACCCTATATATTCATGAACGGCACGTCTAGGGCTGTCGATCTGCATTAATTTTATCTCTCCACTTAATGAGAAAAGTGACCCCATTCTTGGGCCTCATAAAACTTGGCTGACCTTGAAACCTGCCATGGTAGGGGCTGGCAACCCATGCGGGTTTTGACCTCCAAATGTTTCTCTTTCGATGGGTAAACATTTTGATCTTCCACCTCATGATGTAATTTTCGGTCAAAATAGCGGTACGACAACGAAAAAAAATATGTTCTTCCAGGATATGCGATGGCAACCCACTAAAATCCAGTGTTCCTAAGTAATATCTATTACCGTAACACATGTCTGCTGTTCCACCTTGTGAGGTAAGGTTTCATGCAGTGGGAGCTCGGTCTACGTGTTATTGCAAAAGATTTTTAAACACTATTAACTAAACACATGTTTAAATGTGATGCTGTCACTTTTTGGACAATATTGTTTGACAGAGACAGCATTACATTTAATCATGTTTTTAGTGAAACAGTGTTTAAAAGTCTTTTGTAATAACACGGTATAATATGTTGAATATGTCCACTATTATTGACAATCCCAAAAATTTAGTTTATTTGGTATGATCCAAACCCAAGTTATGAAGGTTCAATATAACGACGAACCGCTTCGAGAAAAGGTAAGGTAGTGCGTAGTGTGCCTTTGCGCTTCGCTTGGTCGTCTTGGCGCGGGATTTTGAATAAGGGGGCTGGGTTTATTCAAAAATATTTACAGGCAACTGATGTTCTTCAGCGTTGTGATATTATTAAAATTATCTTAGCAGAAACGGCATAGGTATTTAAAACATACCAAAGCACCAGAACATCAGTGATTAGTTTTTATTCTGAAAAAACTGACAATAATTTCAATTTAAATAAAAAAGTTTTTATTCTGAAAAAACTGACAATAATTTCAATTTAAATAAAAAATATATTATATATTTACCTTTGTTGATTGTTTTGATTTGGTCCTAGAAGGTGATACTAATATCTGATACCGAATCACAAGCCTTTTATACCTGAACAAAGATTATTAAAGTGCAAATGATATAAATGGATGAATTAATCAAGATAATTACTATTTTATCAGTGTCGTGGCTATGGATATCTATATCTAGATATTTTATTAGTATCAAGGCAGTTTCCGGCTTGACAAAAATTATTGATAATCCTAAAGTCATTTGTGTCTTCAGGATTATCTTTTATTTTAAGTCAAACCGGAATATGCTAATAATCTGATTTCATTTAAAAGTTATTGCGTCGACCTCCGTGGTCGAATTGCGGCTTGCACGTCGGTTTTCAAAGGTGTCACCGTCTCTGAGGTCCCGGGTTCGATTCAATCTCCGGCTGCGTATATGTGAATACTACATCAATACGTCCCCGCAGGCCGTGACGAACTAAGTTAGCATTTCAGGCCGGTAAACACGCGTTAATCCTACCACAATACGTGTGACTGCCGGGTGCAAATCACATTCAGCTATGGACGGAAATGAGATGGGAAAGATGAGGGGACTTACTTGGTGATGGAACTTGAGTAGGCAGCGTTGACGAAGCCACGATACAGGTCGTGGATGGAGTCGAGCTGATGGAAATCCCTGGTTTCTTCAGACCAAAGTCTCGTTAAGTTTCTATGTCTATCAGCCATTTTTGATGTCCCCACTGCTGGGGCACAGGCCTTCCTTATGGGTGGTAAGGAGGATGGGCCATAACCCACCACGCGAGACCAATGCGGATTGGTGGGAGTTAACGACTGCAAATGCAGCCGGGACCAACGGCTTAACGTGCCTTCCAAAGCACGGAGGAGCTCGAGATAATAATTTTTTGGTCACCCATCCCATGACCGACCCTTGCGAACGTTGCTTAACTTCCGCAATCGCTGGGCCAGGCGCTAAACCACTGCGCCACCGAGCTCCCTTAAGTTTCTATGAGCCGACACAATTTCACTTTTCACCCACTAAACTTAATGTCTGAGCTGAATACACTTAGGAACTGTTTAAGTACCGGCCGGTTAACTATCAAATGAGAAGAATCTAGCAGGTTTGATCACGACGCAGTGTTCACGTTCCATTCGCTTCGCAGTAACTTCACCAACTCTCTACAACTGCAACTTCGCAACTGGGCCGGCGTTTGTTTGCGAGTCCGGTCGAGTGAGTGAGATGCATGAATGAACGGGAATGAGACAGTCGTCGCGCTATTGGTGCGAACATCCTGGGGGGCCCGAGGTAGACCCTATTCTTGAGCTGAATCCAACGGCAACCTGGCTATCTTGAGCACAGGTCTGCGCAGATGTCCATGGGCTGTGGCCAGATCCACAACTTGGATCATTCCATCCTTGCCAGGTATTGTGCGGGTAATTCGACCCAGTTTGCATTGAAGCGGTGGCAAGTCATCTTCTTTGATGAGTACGGGTTCGCCGACTTGAGGAGCTGAGGAGGGAGAGAGCTATTTGGAGCGGGTTTGAAGGGTATGGAGGTAGGACTTGGTCCACAGTGTCCAAAAGCGTTGAGAAAGAGCTTGTATGAGCTGAAAACGTTTATGAGCGGATAATGGCCTGTTATCAAAGGACGGCTCAGGCAGAGCAGTGAGCGGACGGCCAATAATAAAATGACCGGCAGTTAAGGGTTCAAAGTCCGAGGGGTCGGACAAAAGTGGGCAGAGGGGTCTAGAGTTGAGTACAGCTTCGATACGTGCCAAAAGTGTGCTGAATTCTTCAAAAGTGAAGTGTTGTTCACCAACTACGCGATAAAGCAACTGTTTCGTAGATATGACATTAATTTCATGTAAAGCACCGAACCAGGGCCCCTTGGGCGGGTTCAGCAACCAGGTTATGTGCTGATTGGCAAGTCTGTGTGCATCATTATTCGCAGTGAGGAAGTTCTGAACTTCAATGAGATGATTTCTAGCACCTACATAATTTGTGCCGCTATCTGATCTAATTAAAACCAGAGTACCGCGCCGCGAGATAAACTTCGACTAACTAACTTTTGAGAGAAAGGCTTCCGTTGTAAGAGCAGAAACGGCCTCCAAATGAACGGCCTTCGTTGAGAGACAAACAAATATACAAAAGTACGCCTTCAAAAGCTTAGCGTTCCGTTACGTGCTAGACAGAGAAAGAGCGTTAGAGAAAGAGAGCTCTCGTCGAATCCAACTTGGATGGGCAGCATTCGGGAAGCTTCGAAAAATCTTTGCGTCCAACGTAGGTACCTCAGTATCTCAAGACGAAAGTCTACCGAAGTTTTTAAATAAAACCACTAAGTACCTATTTCAATCGTTAAACTCGTATTTTATTTTGTTCCTTTTAAATGGCGGCAATAAACAAACACTACTGACGACTGGGACTTTTAAGTTATTATATTTATAGAATGTGTAATTATAATATCTACGTAAGTATTATCAATATCTCGTCTACGTATCATCTCTTTGTAGTAATAAGTACTCGGTGTACATGTTTATTTATTCTATTTGTGCTGTCTAACCATAAACTTAATATTCCACTCGAAAGTGTAAATAAGTTTTCAACACACTTGCGCGTAAAGTGAGCCCTAATACATCGCTTTTAGGGCCATAGACCAAGCTATAACAAACGCGTGCAATAATATATAAAACACTAGTTCGTAATAGAATTAACCCTACAAAGTTAAATTTAGTACCTTACTGCAAGTTCTATGCGAATAATAATAAATAATAATAAAAAAAAATAGTTTATTTGTCGTTAACGAAATACATTTTTATAAATAGTAAGGACCGATGCCAACTTTTAAGCCTCATTTGGCCTGTATCAGAAGGCACCGCTCTTCCATAAAACAGGGTTATTATAAAAAACTTAAAACTTTAAATCATAAAGACTTATTGAATATTAAATTTAGGAACTAAGTTACTTATTATTATTTACTTTTACTACCTTAATTATATTATAAACAACTATATAAAACTAAAAACGACTATTGTACGTGCGTGTATGTGTGTGTGTGTGTGTGTGTGTGTATGTATGCCTGTGTGTGTGTGTGTGTATGTGTGTGTGCCTGTGTGCATGTGTTTGTTTGGTTTGTGTAATGTAAGAAGATAATTAGTTTAGTAAAGCCTCAATATCATCATAATTTTTTGATTCTAGCCATTCAGTGAGTAGCCTTTTGCACTCACAGTATTGCTTGCTATAAACTGAGCATTCCCAATTTAGCCGGGTAATACAGTTATTTTTTTTAACAACAAAGAGGTTTTATGCTGCTGAAAATTCTTATACATTTTTGGAATAAATAAATGTGTAAGTCAAATAAATATATAATTATTATCAAATTATTCATAATTCACAATATTTTGTTATAAAATATTAAAACATTTGCATTTTGTCACTTAATATTATAATTTTGAAGTATTAGTAGTAGGCTGTATGCTCCTCACCCCTTTGTTCGCAAAATATTCTTGCGTTGGGCGTGTGAAAAAAAAACAAAAAAAAACATGCGCGCCACAGAGAAAGCAATACTATATGCGCGCCTTTTCCCATAATTATCATATTTTGTTTTTGCCATATTTGTTGCTGTGTGATAAATTACTTTGTTTTTTCCTCGCAAATGTGTTGAAAAACGTCGTATGAAACTCGTGAGCTCTTGCTTATTGCACACTCGGCTGAGTTACGCCCTCGCCTGCGGCTCGGGCTGCAACCCACAGCCTTGTGTGCAATGAGCAACCTAAGCTAACTTGTCTCATAATGTACTATTATGTGTCTAACTTATGACCTCCGCTCTAACTTCTACACTAGTTATTTGCATTCGGATTAAATTTATGGTCGTCGATGTGGACGTCCGTAACATGTGGATGACCATAAAGAGAGAGAGATAATTATGTATCTCGAAATAATGATTTTAGTGCAGCCATTACGTCGGCCAGTAAACGATGCGGGGTACACATTGAATTGTAAATACTTAGTTCGAATAGTTTGGAACATTTGCTGTATTTATTGGGTAGATAATATACGACAACACGTGAATAGTTTAGTCGAATTTACCTACAAACCCTGGAATCCGTTTTCAATGTATCAAAATAACGGAGATTTTGTACGTTTATTCGATCCTCGATCTCGTCAATTACCGTCGAGAGTAGGGGGCAGACAAAAAAATATTAGACACTTGTGTCATTGTGTCACAATTAACGTCAAAGTGTTAACCTAGACCATAGGTTCCCACTTTAGACCTACTTAAAACATTTGCATGTTCATTCGTGACCTTACGTCGTGAAATCTACTTATGTTAGTTTCGCTTTCACAAAAGGGTTGCAAACTGTATTTATTATTATATTACAGTAACAAGCGGGGCGTCAGGCTATGACGTCACGTCCGGCGGCGGTGACGCTATATCCGGCTGTCATCTGCCGCCGGAAACATTTCCGGCGCGGCTCGCTTGCCGCCCGAGCAAATATCGAGCCTTTATGTTCAATTTATAATGACACCAGCACACCCATATTTAGCTTTTTACTGTCCAGCTGGTTTGGTCTACCGTCCATGTTCATATAATTTAATACTCTTTAATACTATAGTATCAGTGTTATCTTAGTAAATTAACTGATTTCGGGACAAGCCGAAAATCAAATGCTTTGACTTATCAATGTATTAGATAAGTATGCAAAATAAATCTTTCAGTGTTTTGTGAATGTTGTGATCAGATAGGGTGTTATTTTATCAACATTAACATTTTATGACAACAATATCAGGAGGCCGATAGTACTAAATATATTTTTAATAACTTAAAATTATTATTGTTGATAATGAATATCAATGTAAGTAGTTATAAACAATAGGCATTTACCAAAAACCTCCTAAAATACATTATTTTGCAAATTACAAAAAAAGGAAAGTAGGATACAAGCTTAGAATAATAACAACTAGAAGCAGTGTCCTCGTATGCAAAGTGAGGCAACTAACTAATACTAAGCCAGAATGGCTTCGTTATCAGATTTATAATCCTTCATACGTTACCTAATCGTAACTAAAATCCAATAATATAGTACTTAACTAATCTAATAAATGTAAGATAATAGGCTTGTTTCCATTAAGAATAAATATAATGGATAGGGGTTTATAATGATTAATTATATTATGGAGAAAATAACAAACAATTTTAATTATTAAAAGCGTTAAAGATTAATAATATTTTTTAAAAATAAATTTCGTAAAATGAAACCTTTAGTCACGTGACAGTGAACACCAATCAGAAAGCGTTACGTCACGCCGTGCGAAACTCCAATCTTGTCTTTGACGTTTCGAGTATCACTACCGGAGGCGCGTTCCAAACCTACACTCCGAGTGCAACCTAACCACAACCGAACGCAAGTTTTAGCCACTTTTTCCGTATTTCTCCATTGTTTGGAACATATATAAATAACTGGTTTGGCGTTTTTATAGTCGTGCTATCACACTGGGGCACTATACAGTACTTATAATATGAGAAATTAATTTTTAAACGATAAAAACTAGCTATAACGTACGAAGACACGATCGCTCTTTGGTTTGTTTCGCACGGCGTGACGTCATTCAAGACGCCATGACAGTCTTGTGCGTTTTGGAACCAAATTAAAATTGTTTTTTTAAAACGCGAAATTTATAATGTAAACGCTCGATTAAAAATAAATAAACCTTTTTTTTCGATAAAATGCCTAATAAACTAAAATATTAAGCAGTTATTGAAATTTTGTCAACTAGCCTATTCTATTTGTTCCTCGTTTGAAATTAAATTAATATTCATTGTAATATTGAGTGGCGAGGGCCAATCTCTGCCAACTAGATTAGGCCCATTGCCTTTTGCTATAATAACCGTAAGGTTTTGTGTCTCCTGCTTATACAACACGGGTACTGTTGCTTGTCCTACCAATCTTACTGGCGTTTCCGTCCAAGTGCGTAATGTGAGTGACGCTGGACGTAATACATTGTCTGGCAATTTGTCTCTTAGCTTATTCCAAGTGTTCTCGTTAATGATAGAAAAACTTGCACCCGTATCCACTTGCATACAAATAGGTATTCCCGCCAGGGATATTGTTATTTCATAAGGAGGTACACGACTTCCACTCAATATACAATAAATTCCATTTAAATGATCTTCTGTTTCGTAAGTGTAATTTACGCCACGGTTTGCATTTTTCTTCTTACTAAGACATATTTTTTCCAAGTGTCCTTTCTTTTTGCAAAAACGGCAAACGGTATTAACAAAACAACAGTCCCCGGGATGACGGTCACCACAACGGTAACAAAATCGAGTGAAAGTTTTTGACTGCACTGCATTAATGTCCATCGGCTCTGCGGCACCCACACCAGGGGCCCCCGTGTTGCCTGGCGGCGGCCCTGGCGCGCAGCTGACGCCCGTCGTCGTCGGCGTCGACGAACTCGCGGTGGCGGCGGCGGTATCCTGGATCATTCGCACGTCTCGCCCCGCACTTTCAGATGATAACATAGCATCCACGACATGTTGATAACTCAAATTATCGCGTTTTAATAGTTCGTATTGTAATTTATCGTCTGACATTCCGCAGACCAGCCGGTCTCGTAACATTCTTTCTAAAACAGTAAAATTACACCACGTGCTAAGTTTTCTAAGTTGCGCGATATATTCAGATGCTGCTTCACCACGTTTCTGATTACGATTGTAGAATTTGAAAGACACTGATATTTCATTAGGTTTCGGGCTATAATGTTTTGTTAGAATAGTAACTATTTCGGTAAATGTCACATCGCTAGTATTTCTTGGTGTAATTAATGCCACTAAAGTTTCATATACGCGCGAACCACACACAGTCACAAAATTAGCACGTTTTGCTTGTTCAGATGTAATGTCATTTGCCTCAAAGCAAAATTTTAGTCTATCAAGATAAATGTTCCAATTGTCTGCTTGAGGGTTAAATTCCTCAAACTTCACCGATTAAACGTCTTTTATGATATTTTGCGACATTTTTTTACCTGTCGCCACTATTGTAGTTGAGAAAACTAATTAAAACAGTAATTAGAATCACATAATGTTTATTCAGCTAGGTAGCCTGAACAGAAGTGACACAACAGTGTCTGCATACCCTCCACTTACTTATATTATTATTAATGAATAAAGTAATAAGTACCCACACTAAAATCAACCCAATATCAGTATATGACAGTTGATCTGCTCTATTTATGTTTTGAGATTTTATTGGTTGATTGTTTTGAGTTTTTATCATCTGCAAAATATAAAATTGTTCTTTCTTTAAGAAATATAGGTCTTAGATAAATTAGTTACGGAAAGTGGTAGCTATAACGAAAGTGTGTCAAGTTCAATTCAAGTGCGCCGCTAACGCCGGTTAAAAAGCTGAAGATACAAAAAAGACTCAAAAAATATCCAAACCTTGTTGAAAAATTCAAAAAGTGAAAAAATATAGTTTTTATAAAAAAAAAAAAAAAATTGCCTATTAAATACTATTTATTTTTTAAGTGTACTATATTTTTTATAGCTGAATTTGAATAATACTATATTTCGCCAAAGACATGTTGGCAACCCTATTACCAATACCAACACGCAAGACGCAGCACGCGAGCGCGGTGATGTCGTGGCCGAAGCCTTAATCAAATCCTATCTGAGCAAAGTAATTGACGACTGTTTGAAGGTTGCTAATACCTGAGAATTGAAGAAGAATTAGCGAAGGAAATTATTGTATCGCTAAATATTCTATTATCATAAAACCTGTAAGTGTAAAGTTATTCATTATGAAAGGTGATGTTATCTACTAAGTCTATTAAGTATATTATTTTTATTTAAGTGCTTACGAATTTATAAATACCTAGATGGAGTTCTCCAAAAACTATTTTCGTAAAATAACAAAATAGGTAGCATCAACTTCAGTTTTTAGACTGCTTTATGTAACAATGTAGAGGATTAATAGTTGAGAATTACCAACCGCTAAAAATAAAAGCAAATATTCAATTAGAAAGTGTTTATTTCCTTGAAGAATTGGCAAGCACTGAGAGCCTAAATTACTCCACAGAAGTAACTTGTACACAAGGTTCCATCACTTCTGAGAGAAGTTGGTTAGAATTAACGCTCATAGCGCCATAAAATCTGTATTGGAAGAATATCGTCTGCCCAGGAATCTGTTCAAGGTCTAGGGTCAGGTCCCAGTCCCCGACTCCTGATATTACTCCGGTTATTCTGCTGCCTCTAAGGTTCTCAATAACGAATCCACTGATTCTAGATCTGGGATCGAGACGGATGCTCCAGCGAGTAATAGTATTCAGTGACGACTGGAAATTGCCCCTGTAAGAGAAATAAAATAATGATTGCGGTCATTATGACCATTCTGTTTAAAATATTCAATGGATAAATGCAAGTCAAGCAGGCCTATATTCAGCAGTGGACGATGATAGGCTGATGATGAAGTCAAGCAAGGGCTGCACCATGGTACACCCGTCTCGATTACTTCAAATACACTACCTGCCATTCTTATCTAGTTCTTTGCTCGCCGAAAAAGTTAATTTGTTACGCCACACACTAACTACAACTAAATTTTAAATGAATTTTACAAGATTAAATTAGTGTTTAAACAAAACTTCAAATCAGTGATCAGTTGCAATCTTAAAAGCGGTGTAATCGTGCGTTTCCACTGCATTGACTTGTTAAGCCAACTTGTCAACTATAAACATATTTTTTGGCCGAGTGGTGTTCTCACTATCTATCAGACTCTGTTTCAAAACGATGCTTAAAACATTGGGAATTGATATTGTAAACGCACGGTTAGGTTTACAACTGCAATTTCAAAATGTCATCAAAGTCTACCAAGCACATTAAAAATATACGGGGTTCATAGAGAGAAAAGCAAAAACCAATAATTTTAGTTCAAGACATAATATCAGACAGACAGAGCTAATGAAAAAAGCAAAACAAATTTACAAACACTAGCTCATGTCACTTTTGGTGTCGCAGCTAAGCGAACTCTGTTCGTCTATTCGAGTGGAATATTAAGTTTATGCTATAAACATATTTTTTGGCAGAGTGGTGTTCTCACTATCGGTCAGACTCTGTTTCAAAACGATGATTAAAACATTGGGAATTGAGATTGTAAACGCACGGTTTGGTTTACAACTGCAATTCCAAAATGTCATCAAAGTCTACCAAGCACATTAAAAATATACGGGGTTCATAGAGAGAAAAGCAAAAACCAATAATTTTAGGTCAAGACATAATCAGTCAGACAGAGCTAATGAAAAAAGCAAAATTGTTATGCAAAATTACCAGATGAAATGAAAAGATCGTGTTATCGTTATGATTTTCATCAATAAGTCTGCAAAGTATCACTTTGGAAAGCAACATATTTACGTACGAGGAAATTAGATGTGACGAGGCAGTGACTCCATCGACGAGCGCTTCCGTCTCAGTAGTTACTTGCACACGAGGTTCCATCACTTCTGAGAGATGTTGGGCAGAACTGGCGCCGTAAAATCTGTATTGGAAGAACATGGTCTGCCCAGGAATCACTTGAAGGTCTAGGGTAAGGTCCCAGTCCCCGATGCCATATATTATAGCGGTTATCCAGCCGCCTCTAAGGTTCTCAATTACCAAGCCTTTGATTTTAGGACTGAAGGGAGCGAGGCGGGTCCTCCATCCAGAAGAATTTCCTGACAACTCGTAATAGCTCCTGTAGGAGAAATTTAATAATTGGTCATTATGATCATTCTGTCATTATGATCATTCTGTCTTAAAGATTTAATGGATATATGCAAGTCAAGTAAGAGCTGCGCCGCACCGAGGCCCTCCCGTCCCGATTACTTCAAAAACACTATCATTCTTATCTAGTTCCTTGCTCGCCGATTTTTTTTTATTTGTAACGCTACTATCCCACACGCAAACTACAACTAAATTAAAAAAAAAATAAAGAATTTTACTATATTCAATTAGTGTAAACAAAAAAAACGACTTCAAAAAACCTGCCTCTAAAAAAAGTAAGAAATAATATACAAATCATTAGATACGCATTATCATTGTTATAATAAAACACGTCTATTAAAGTCGGGTGGGGCTGGAGTACATCTTCCTTTTTTTATTCTAAAAGCCCCACCCGACTTCAATTGACGTGTTTTATTGTAACAATGATAATGCGTATCTAATGATTTGTATATTATTTCTTACTTTTTTTAGAGGCAGGTTTTTTGAAGTCGGTTTTTTTGTTTTTTAAATAATTTTATTTTTTTTATTTTTAGTGTTAGTAAGTACCTTCTGTATTTGGTAGACTTTAGTTTATTTATATTATCTTATCCAGTAAGTATATTATCTAGGTAGATAAAACATGGGTAGACCCAAAGTTTTTTTTTTTATTTAACTTTTTTGTGTAAGTATGGTATATTTAGCGACGATATTATCTAAGTTATGTCAATAGCTCATCACCTTTTACAAAACACTGGTTTTCCCGACGCAGGGGCGTTAGTTCTTGAGGAGTTCTCCTGGTACTTCACTATCAGCTCCACTTTACCATATGCATTATGACGAACAACATAAATAGCCTAGCAACCGTATTAAAGTAATCGTATCGCACCAGTGAGATACTTAGTTTAGTACCTATTGAATAGTTCCGGTGATCATCTATGGTCTTCATCATCAGTTCCACTTCACCAAAATGGTACTTTTCGAAAGCAAATGCACGAGTTACTTAAGAAAATACCAAAATCGCTATAAGTGTGCCTATAATATTTGAAGAGTTCCCTTGATTTCTCCAGGATCCCATCATCAGATCGTGATCTTATGACAATGGGACCAATCTGTAACTATATGCTTTGAAACAAAAAAATAATTTTTAAAATCGGTTTGAGATTGACAAAGTTATGTTAAAACATACATAAAAAAAATACCGTCGACTTGAGAACCTCCTCCTTTTTTTGAAGTCGGTTAAAAACTACAAATCAGTGATCAGCTTTGCAATCTTAAAAGCAGTGTAATCATAATCATGCGTTACCTCTGCATCAAGTCAATGCAGACTGCATTACTAGCATACACCTTATTTAACCGACTTCAAAAAACAAGAAGGTTCTCAATTCGATTGTATATTTTTTTATCGTAGTTCGCGCGTATCTTCAACATTTATGGACCGATTTTGATGATTCTGTTTTTGTTAGATTGAGTTTTCTTACGAAATGGACCCATTTTTTAAAGCGGTTTAGTTTTTGGTGGTAGGTAAGTATGTAAGCGTGAAAAATTGCCAGATGAAATGAAATGAAAAAAATACGTACTCTAAAATGACATGTAACGAGGAAGTGGCTACATCGACGCCTGCTAACTTAGAGGGCGCTTCTATCTCAGTCGGCTTGGTGAGCGTCAAAGTCGCCACCGACAAAGTCACCAATATCAGCATGGACAGCTTCATCTGAAAAAAACACAAGCAGTTAGGGGTCAACCTTCTCTTCCAAGCTGAGCCCTGATTCAAATGGCCAATCTAGGTACATATTATTCTTTCGTTAGACCGAGCTCCCACTGCATGAAACCTTACCTCACACGGTGGAACAGCAGACATGTGTTACAGTAATAAATATTACTTAGGAACACTGGATTTTAGTGGGTTGCCATCGCATATCTTGGAAGAACATATTTTTTATTTCGTTTTCGTACCGCTATTTTGACCGAAAATTACATCATGAGGTGGAAGATCAAAATGTTTACCCATCGAAAGAGAAACATTTGAAAGTGAAAGTGAAAGTGAAATAAGCTTTATTCAAATAAACTTAATTTTTAAGTACTTTTGAATCGTCTATATTTTCCTACCACCCGTTCCAGACTTTTTTAGCTGACAAGAAGAACGGGCGCAAGAAACTTATCAGCTGTAACAGCCATAAGTAACGATATTTACAAACTTGAATATATCGTTACCAGGGTAACATAACATAATTACAACAGGGTGACAGAATTATTGGCAACAACATAGACTTATTATATTACTTCAATAAAGTACTTATATTAGCAAGTTATTTGGAGGTCAAAACCCGCATGGGTTGCTAGCCCCTACCCTGGCAGGTTTCAAGTTCAGCCAAGTTTTATGAGGCCCAAAAATGGGGTCACTTTTCTCACCAAGTGGAGAGATAAAATTAATGCAGATCGATAGCCCTAGACGTGCCGTTCATGAATATATAGGGTTGCCTGCCTTCAGCCTGGCAGTTTTTCTAGGCAGCCACCTCAAACAATCTATATTAATATCTTGAGAAAACGAAAAATCTTGTAAAGATGCTATGATTAAGGGTATTTTTGATTGTTTGAGGTGGCTGACCAGAAAAACTGCCAGGCTGAAGGCAGGCAACCCTATATATTCATGAACGGCACATCTAGGGCTATCGATCTGCATACGTCAGGGGTAATGTCACCAAAAACCAATTGATAACATATTGTGATTCCCTTTGTTCTCTGAATGTTCGTAAAGTAATATTGTTTACATTCCCCTACAGTAAGAGTCTGTCACAGGTGGAAAATAATGTAAGATTTAATTTGAATCTATCTTTAAATACAGTGGCATTTTATAATACCCAACAGCTGCACTTAATTGACATTAATAAATTATTTATTAATTTTTATTTGACAAAAGATAGATATTATCTGCCTTCTTTTTTTACGCGACAAATAGCATTATCGCTATCTTTTTATTTTAAACAACTAGCCAATAATCTGGCTAGAAAAACATCTGCTTCTATTGAGCAGTTAACTTCTGACATGTGTAATTCAACTTTGGAATCCGTTCCAAATAATTCTGTTAATAATGTTAGTAATAATTTATTACATTTAAATTAGCATTTGAGACAATAGAGGCGTCCTCTAGCGCTAAGCCGACAATAGGAAAGCCAAACTGTTTAAGAATTGTTCACCAAAATATGCAAGGCTTTTCCGGCATGATTTAGAAATAAGCTTATTCTTAAACTCTGAAGATATTGATGTGTTATGTGTTACTGAGCATTGGTTGAAAAAGCACGAATTAATTTTGAGTTTGGATAATTATAAAGTTGTTAGTTCACTTAATAGGAAATCTGCTATAAGAGGGGGTTCACTTATTATTCTTCACAATAGTTTGCAATGTAAAGAGCGCAAAGATGTAGTATCCCTCTCAATTGAACGAACCATTGAGTTGTCTTGTGTGGAACTTGATCAAATAATAATAGTATGTGTATATAGACCCCCCAGCGCGAATTACTCTGAGTTTGAGTCCACTATGGAGGAAGTCTTAAAAATAACTTGTAGGAAAAATAAAAAAGTCGCGATTTGTGGAGATTTTAACGTCGACATCTTAGATACTAAATTAGCCAAGTTGTCGAGTAGGTTCATAAACCTATTTAAATCATTTAATTTGCTACATACTTTTAATGAACCAACACGAATCACACCCACATCGGCAACTTGCTTGGATAACATTTTCTGTAACTGTAATGTACTTGAAAAATCAATTTTGAATTGTATTAAATCCGACCACAGTGGACAATTAGCCTCTATTGAGCACCATCATGTTCCGTCTAAACGGAAAATAATGTGTAGGCCAATAAAAAACACTGTATTGAAAAATTCAGAAACAGTGTCTCAAGTAAAATTGAAACTTTACCAGAACCAAACTTTGAAGCCAATAACTTATATAATCATTTATTTAGCATAGTTCAACCTGAATTTAGTGAAACTTTTAAACAGAAAGTCATCAAATGTAATGATAGTACGAAATTTAGTGACTGGGCCACACCCGGCATATATAAGAGCAAAAGGAAATTATACGAACTTTATGCAGAGAAAGCTACTTCTTGTGATCCTAACTTCATTGAATTTGTCAAGAAGTATTCACAAACATTCAGAGAAGTTTGTATCATAGTAAAGTCCAAGTACTTTGCAAATAAAATTAAAATAGCTGATAATAAAATTAAGGCTACCTGGAATATTATTAAAAAAGAAACGGGCAAATCAAAATCCAATATAAATTCCTTCTGTTTAAAAACTGGTGATCAAACTTTTGAATCTGACAATGAGGTCGCTAAAGTTTTTGAAGATTCCTTTGCTAGAATACCTGTAGAAACTACCAGTACTCTTAGTGCTAGTCCCAACATCGCTGTCTCCCTTCTGGAGTCTAGTGTTGATAAGTGCAATGAAAGTTTTTCCTTTAAATATATAAACAGTGCAGATATCATTAAAGCTTTTAAAACAATTAATGTTAAAAAAACAGAAGATCTGGGGCATGTCAACAAGCATTATTAAATCAATAATTGATATACTAGCCCCTTACTTAGCTTTTATTTTTAACAAATGTATTGACGAAGGGGTCTTTCCTGACTTAATGAAAAATAGTAAATTGATTCCTCTTTTTAAATCTGGGGATAAAAGTGACCCAGCTAACTTTAGGCCAATATCTATACTACCAGCACTTAGTAAAATATTTGAAAAAATTATATATTCCCAATTATTAGATTACTTCACATACAACAATATACTTCATAAAAATCTGTTTGGATTTTCGAAGGGTCAAAGTACTACTGATGCTGGAATTGCACTTCTCAAACATATTCTTGACGCTTGGGAAGAAAAGCAGGATGTAGTTGGCATTTTCTGTGACCTTTCTAAGGCATTCGATTGCGTTGATCACCAAACACTATTAAAGAAGCTAGAACATCATGGTGTCTCTGATAAGTCGGTTAGTCTTATGAAATCGTATTTGTACAATAGAACTCAGAAAGTAGTAATTAATAGAACTGAATCTACTGGAGCCCCCATCAATATGGGTGTGCCACAGGGATCAATATTGGGCCCATTGCTGTTTCTAATTTATATAAATGACCTTCCCAACTACGCGAGTAATTTATGTGAGACAGTACTATTTGCGGATGATACTTCTTTAGTTTTCAAAGTAAAGCGAGGTAATAACTGTTCGGACGAAGTAAATAGTGCCCTCTCTAAAGTTTCACACTGGTTTAATAGTAATAATTTAGCACTTAACCTCAAAAAAACTAAATGTGTAAAATTTTCATTACCTAATGTTGAGCAGACAAAATTAAGTATTAATTTGAATGACGATGAAGTAGACTTTACTGAGAGTACAAAATTTTTAGGTATTACACTAGATTCTCGACTGCAATGGGATCCACATATTGAAGCCTTGTCAAGTAGACTTAGTTCAGCGGCATTCGCTGTTAAGAAAATAAGGCTTTTAACTGATATTGAAACGGCAAGGTTAGTATACTTTAGTTATTTTCATAGTGTAATGTCTTATGGACTGCTATTGTGGGGCTCAGCAGCCAGTATTGAAAATATTTTTGTACTCCAAAAAAGAGCTGTTCGCGCCATATACAATCTACGGCGGAGAGATACCTTGAGAGAATTGTTCAAAGAAATAAATATTTTAACTTTGGCAGGCCAATATTTTTATGAAAATTTAGTTTATGTAAGGAAACACTATGATTCATTTGATCCAAGATTCCAAGAACTTGCCGTTTCAAGATTTAGGCTTGCAAAAACGAGAGGTTTATTTATGGGGAAAGGCATAGCCTTTATTAATAAAGTTCCACAACAAGTGATTGATCTTCCTTTGCATGAATTTAAAAACCATGTTAAAAAAACGCTCATGGGTAAAGGTTAACGGTACTTAAACAGCATTCACAGTTACCCTATAACCCTAACTTGCTAGAAGGCAAACGACGCAAACACCAAGTGTGCAACACACCTGCTGTCAGAACATCCTTTGCTCATCATTTCTTTGACTGTCTCGGACCACTACTTTATAATAGACTTAATGCTTCTCTTAATATCTATCCGCTTCTGACTTCTAACTGCAAACGTACTGTGACTAAATTTCTTATGACTCTTGACTACGATGCGACTGAAAACCTACTCAGCATTCAGAAATAAATGTGAATGTTATTTTATTATACAGACTGGAGAGGACAATGCGACAATAAATGATAACACTGTAGACACTAGTTCATAGAAGTACTTTGAAACTATCAAATAATTCCTAGGAGCAAAATAAAAAAAATATTTTTCGAACAAACTAAATACCACAAAAACAAGTACGAAATTAAACACCTTTGTGAATATTGGTTACTTACCTATGGTAAGAGCGGCAACAGCGCGGTGTTAGGTCACAGAATAGTGTTGACAGGTGACAATAAGCCGCGAAATGAACTTTTGGCGCCATTTAATGCTGAATTAATACAGTGTTTTTCTTCATATCTACGGCAGCGACTCGAGCTACGGCATCATGCAACAACGCTGTCCATACGGCAATTTTCATTGCTGTAATTTTATGATATTTTTCAAAAACAGGGCAATAAATTATTTTTTTTTTGGTTTTTATTTTGAATACGGCAATCCTAAATTTAAATCCTAAATCACCGATTTAAAGTTATTATGTACACTGAATACCTAGTCACAAATTAAATATTTCTTGTATCCTTTGGACAGCTTGAACAATAGTGCGACCATGGGTAGGACAAACACTAGTGTTACCATAATATCTCTCTCGGTATTTCCGTAAAGCTAAAACAGAGACATTCCCCTTTATTAAAATCATGTCAGTGTACTCGAAAACTGTGAAATTATAATAAGGCACAGAAATAATACTTATTCGTATTCTAACAGATTTTAACACCTTTGACGCAGTCTTCTGCGTCAATGAGACGTCAAGTCATCATCGACATGCTCCTTGGGCGTTTTTGAGTTGTGTTGTACCATAAACTTAATATTAAGTTTATGTGTTGTACAAAAAGTAAACAGAATAAAAATAAAATATTAAAAAGTCACAGACTAAAAATTATTATTATTATACCATAGCTGAATGAATTTTCTTCAATACTAGCAATTAGAGAACACATTGTCATTTTGCTGCTATGAAAAATAAAAAACCGGACAACGAGCATTCACAAAAAAAACTGTCGCTGTCAAATGTCAAAATATTTTTCGCTTGTGTTTTGAATGTTTTGAATTGAATTGTAGTATTTTAGTTAATTTTAACTTTATTCGAAAGTAATATCAAGGTTTCTGAAGAATTTGTAATGGCAGACAGTCGTAATGTAACAGTCCCTAAGTGGACTTCATGATACTGCTTAGAACCGAAGTTTGAATCTGTTTAATAAAATACAGGTTGGTTTGATGAAGTGCATTTATTTCAATTTCCATAAAACTTTAAAGAGTAACCACTGTAGGTAAACGTGTAGACAAGGTGTAGGACTTTGGCACGTAAAAAAGTGTTTGTTTGGACATTTCATCAAAATAAAATTTTGGAAAAGGAAAAATACGTATCTCCTGCTTTCGTAAGTAATTTAATAATAATAAATACACATTTTTACACATGTAAAAGATTTTGAAACGTTGTCAACTTTATTGTTTGTTCGAAGTAGGTAGATTTTGTCTCATTCGCACATTTTTAGATGACACGCTTAAGCGTGTCATTTAAAAATGACTCTTACGTCTTGAGCATAAGGTACAATTTGGCAACGTTGTGTTAATTTATACTGATGGAGGGGTTTTCGGCAATAGCTTAATAGATACAGCATGTAGAAAATGTTAAAAACGAAAAAAAATCTTGTGACTAAACTACTGGGTATTTTTAATAGATATTTCACAGGCAGACTGGGAGCGATACTAGATATACGAGATTTAATTTATTGTCGCATTGTCCTCTCCACTCTGTATATTAATTACTTATTATGTCAAATATTGGATTTCGTGTCGGTATATATCTCTCGCTCCTACAGATATTCACGCACACACGCAGACGCATGCACACACCACCCATACAAACACGAACGCACATTCACCTACACACTCACTTACACATACTATACATCTTAGCTTTGGGGTGTATACTATATTTTAGTTTACATTGTTTTGTTTAGTTTTTATACCTGTAATTTTAGTTAACTTTTGTTTACCGTCTTGTACTAGGTGTAATAGTATCAAGTAACATAATGCATACGGTAAAACTTGTCTGTGGGTGGGCCTGGCGACCTGTGTCACAGGTTTCTTTTCCGAAACCTACTGCTGGCACCAGTCCCTCACAAATTTAGTAACCTTCCATGTGTAGCTTCTAATTACCACTTAAGTCCTTTATTTGTGTGACGTTTTGTCGTTGGGTAGTAATAAATTCATTTTATTGTTATGATTTCAAATGAAATTGAAAGGATAATAGTATCTTCGTTTAATAGTCTGGCAACACCGCAGCTTGGCTCCACCGTTTCCCGCCACATTTTCCCGCCATTTTGTAGTGGAATGGGGAGGTAAAGTGGTGGGGATAATCGGCGGGACAGTCAACGAAAGTCAGTTGCAGGCAGTCACTGTTCGACCGTCGAGAAAAGAAGTAGTTAGGGAAAACGCTAACGTACTGTTGCTATAACCTAGTTAATAAGAGTCATGATGTATTCCTGTGGAGAAAGTAAAAGTGGTTCACCGTTATTATTGTAGTTTCATTACAAATCAGCAGTGGAAGAACCAAGGTATGTACGCTCACGAACTTCTTACTTATCTAACGTTTTAAACCGAGCTAAAATTACGAAATTAAGTTGGGTAGTTTCAAGTTTTAATAAACTGCATAATACACCATTGCCATGCCGTGCATACACACCATTATTCACAAACATTGCACGTGGTCGAGGCAACACTTCGGCCGTGCATACATATACCATTATTCACATTCATTGCACGTGATCGAGGCTACACTTCGGTCGTGCATACACTGCACACAAAACTGCACGTGATCGAGGCTACTCTTCGGTCGTGCAATACACTGCACACAAAACTACACTCAGTCGTCAGTCACCATGATGAAATAGTGCATGATAATGGAATGGAATAGTAATTTTCATAATTGTATATAGCGAGGTCATGAAATGAAAGTTTTGTTATCTTTACTGCCCAACTGTAACTTTCGTGATTTAAACTCTGGAAATGCATTACATAATGAATTATGGAAATAGGAACTGTGTATTTTCAGTATCTATGTTACTGAGTATTTTTATCTCGGACAATGTGTTTCGCAGAGGTTATCAAGTTTATTTTTTTTATATTTCATACCATTGTAGGTAATTGTCGTTAGTAGTCTACCTTTACACTGTACCCTGGGGATGTACGGATACGTGATACTTACTGTAGAATTAGCACCAAGTTATTTTGACCTTCAAAAGGGTTTTAGTAGTACAATGACGCTATAGTCGTAGCTTAAGGCTCCGTTACGCAAAACATTTATCTGTCTTTTACTTAACTTGTAAAGAGTATGGAAAATAACCTCAAATCTGTACTTTTTCGATGACTTTCGGTGTTTTTTTTTCATCATTATCTTTCTCGAATAAAAGTTATTGGAGCTATTACTTCACAGTACGTTAAAGTATATTTTTCATGTAGGATTCAATACGTTTCCGCTATTACTTACGCCAAAAATATGAACTACGCAAACGCTTCTGATGTTATTCTTATATTTCTTACAATAATCTGTGAGGTTTATACGCAATTTAATACTTGTAGCTACTAGAGAATCTCTTTAGCTTGTTGTATGTTTTTTTTTGTGACTACAACTTTACGTTTTCTATATATGACCCTCGCAAACCATGTTTTCCTATAATGGACCCTTAAGGAGTTTTATTTTAGTTCAAGAAGTAAATTTTTATTCTATTAAGAGGCCATTCACAAAAATTGCCGATTTCACTAATTAACGTGATTTTACAGAAGTGATCTCAGTTAAAAAAAAAAAACTGTACCTACCTACAAGTAGCTCATCTTTCATGAATGAAATAAAACGAAAGATAATTTCATTATCTGGTGTACGAGCTACGTTTTTATTTTTTTTCTACATGGTTTCGATGCGCGGTATGTTTACTAGTAAAAGATTATAATTTTGATTTCATTTTTATTTGTTCCTAAATGAATGATGTAAGTTTACTTTGAAGTACATGATATTTTGTCCTAATTTCTTAGTTTGAAGAAATATACTTCGGTTTAGAAAGCTAGACGTGCCCTACGTGGTTTAGAAGGCTAAACGCGTCTTTGGTTTACAAGGTTTAACTTTTGGTTTTCTATAATACATATGGATGGGTCCAGTGAAAATTTCAATGAAATTAAAATTAAATTTACTTATATGGAATTTATGAAATATTTCAAACTAAAATGAACCATATTCTAAATATTTCACCCAACCCTAAGCAGTTTATACTAGATATTTATATGAACTAAAATTTATTTTGACTTGCGAGGCTAGATGCACATCCAGTTTGTAAGGCTAGGACAAGCCTAAACGCGCCTTCGACCTAAAGTAAGGTACCTATAGCTTTTGTTCGTTTTCATACTAGAATGATAAATAGGTTTGAGAATTTATAAGGGTGAAGCATTTTAAAGGTCGGATTTGCCTTCATTTTATTTATTTAGGTAAAAAAATCAGTCTTTAACAATTAAAGTTTAAATTTTACAAGGTTAGATGCGCGTTTATTTTACAAGGTTAAGATGCGCGTTTATTTACAAGGTTAGGTGCGCGTTTATTTTACAAGGTTAAATGCGCGTTTATTTTACAAGGTTAGATGCGCGTTTATTTTAAAAGGTTAGATGCGCCTTTATTTTACAAGGTTAGATGCGCCTTATTTTACAAGGATAGATGCGCCTTTATTTTACAAGGTTATATGCGCCTTTATTTTACAAGGTTAGATGCGCCTTTATTTTACAAGGTTAGATGCACCTTTATTTTACAAGGTTAGATGCGCCTTTATTTTACAAGGTTAGATGCGCCTTTATTTTACAAGGTTAATGCGCTTTTATTTTACAAGGTTAGATGCGCCTTTATTTTACAAGGTTAGATGCGCCTTTATTTTACAAGGTTAGATGCGCCTTTATTTTACAAGGTTAGATGCGCCTTTATTTTACAAGGTTAGATGCGCCTTTATTTTACAAGGTTAGATGCGCCTTTATTTTACAAGGTTAGATGCGCCTTTATTTTACAAGGTTAGATGCGCCTTTATTTTACAAGGTTAGATTCGCCTTTATTTTACAAGGTTAGATGCGCCTTTATTTTACAAGGTTAGATGCGCCTTTATATTAAAAGGCTAGATGTGCCATCAGTTTACAGGGCTAGATTCACCTGTGGTTTGACTAGTTGTAATTAATATCTTATTACTTTAAATTAAAATAACATTGTACTGGCAGGCAACTATTATTATTAATGTCAATTTATCATATTTGGCATTAAAGTTTGACATTTATTTTATTGGGATTTTAAATTATTTAATGGAAAGATGGGTAAATAAAGTACCTAGTTATAATATTTTTATTAATGATTAATGTTAAGTACAGATTCTCAAATTTAAATTTTATAATCACCTAGCTACTTGCAGATTTCCACGCCTAACTAAGGCAGGATATGCAGATTTTGTTATATTATAATGTCATCAATGTATACTACAATATTCTGGGAAATAAATGATTGGTTTATTATTTAGATGCAAATCCAGTTTGGCTAGATGCGCCATCAGTTTAGAGGGCTAGATGCGCCATCAGTTAAGAGGGCTAGATTCGCCTACGATTTTGTTAGATGCGCCTACAGTTAGGCTAGAAGCGCCAGCGGTTTACAAGGCTAGGTTGTCATTTAATTATGTTACGCGTTTATGTGACTATATTATGCCATTTTATTAATTTCATATTCGAATCGTCATCTGCATACGATTATTTAAGTTGTTGTTGCTTAGCTTAGTGCACGGGCCCTTAAATAAATATATTGGGATACTTTTCAATTACGAACAAAGATCTGTAAAAAGAAATAAGTAGACTTTATGTAGTCCGCGTTCTTCTTTAAGACACAACTTCATTTTACATGGTTATCTATTGGTTAATAATATTGCAATTCGATGTTAATATAATTATGGTTAATTTGAATACATTATATTTATGCTTGAGAAAATAAGTCTTTCAATGTTAAGTACATAGCAGTGTATAAGCTACTATTATAATATGAACTATTTGTAGTTTTTAGGCGACTAGGTATGTTGCGTCTATGGGCCAAGTGTGTCCTAAAGTTTAATGGTTAAGCGGCCAAGTGTGTCGCATCTATGGGCCATGTGTGTCTTAAAGTGTAATGGTTAAGCGGCCAAGTGTGTCGCATCTATGGGCCATGTGTGTCCTCAGTTGAAAGCTCTGTAAGCGGCCAAGTGTGTCGCGTCTATGGGCCATGTGTGTCCTAAAGTTTAATGGTTAAGCGGCCAAGTGTGTCGCATCTATGGGCCATGTGTGTCCTCAGTTGATAGCTCTGGCCTGAATATATCTAAGCCTTGGTAGGCCGTGAACACATGGCGGCAAAGGGTAGCCCTGACCGGAATGTCAGCCTTTTGGCAGGCCGTGTCTACCTACAAGTGGCAAACGGTAGCCCTGAGTATCAGTGTCTTGGCAGGCCCTGTCCGCATGATGACTAATGGTAGCCCTGGCTGGAATATCAGCGCTTTGGCAGGTCGTGTCCACATAGTGGCAAACGGTAGCCCCGAGTATCAACATTAGCAATTACTAAAATTGAACACATTATATATGAAGTGTCTGAGAACCACAAATTGTGAAATAAAATGAGTGAATTATCAGGAAAATTTAACAGCTTCAGACCATGATGAGTTACTAAATTTATTGTCGTTATTAAAACGCTTCAATTGTTGCAGAAACTTTGTCTATTAATAACTATTTTTTTATTATGATCAAATAAAGAAAGCAAAGTTTTAATTATTACTTTGATATTATTATAATTTCAAAACAATGCAATTAAATAGATATCTATCGTTTTGTATGTAAAAAAATTAGTTTACGACATCGTTCTTATCCAGGGATTGATAACGTTATTTTAAAATGTAACGTTGTTTCTTACTGTTTACCGTTACTTTTTACATTAACGGTATTTTAATAGATAACGTTGCTTTTGTATCGTACTTTAAAATTCAATAAATAACGTTACTTTTTTTTAGGTAAAAAAAAAAAAACGTTATTTTCATTCCGATACCAGCCCGCGAATGCGACGTTGCCAACTCAACGTGAAGTGAACGCGTAGGTAGACGATGTTGGTATACAGAAAGTATTCAGCCTGAGGAAATGTTCACTTACACAGAGTTCTATGCGATTGATTTTCTTGTTTAGGTATCTCGTAATTTAACAGAATATACACTCTAACCGGTACACTGTTTGTTGGGTTATTTTTGCCGGTAAATTTACTGATACAGTTTGACGTTACCTATTATATTATTATGTAACGGTAAAAATATTGGTAAATTATTCAATCCCTGTTCTTATCTCAAATAATTCCCATGTACTTATAGATTTAAATATTTTCCTTTTGACTCTGATGTTTTATTTGGTTGTCATTTGTACTATGATATATGAACGGTTACTGTCGATTATGTTCTATTTATTTCAGAAACATGTGGCATCTAACAAGATGCCGATGCGCTATAGAGGACGCTAGGTGGCGGTAGCGCGGCAGCAGGCTGGAGGATGTGCGACGGAAGATTTTTGGGTGACTGAATGGTAGAAACGACGATTGCGTTATTGAAGTTTTGGTGGCACGACGGCAACGGGCTGCGACAGACGATGGGTTTCAGCTGCAATTATCTTCTGGTTGAACTGAGAAATATAACAGAATTTCTACAAATTGATTTATCAATTATATTTAAATCTTATTTAGAACCTGTTAAAGTAGAAAGTTTTAACTAAATTAAACATTATAAGTAACACAGATACTATAAAAATATTAGGTAGGTACCTAACCTAAGTCATGCTGCGGATTATGAAGTAAATAATTAATGCATCATAATTATTGTTGCAACATAAATTTAATCAATTTGATTTACGTGTGTAGTTACTTACTGTAAGTGGTAATATTTATTTTCTTATTTTTAACAAGACTCAAGATTGTATAGCCGTTGAACGTTGTTTATGAAGTGCACTTACTGTGTAGTAACAAAGCAAAGAAAGGAAGTTACATTTATATTCCCCATTAATAAGAATTATTGTAAATTGAATAAAATTTAAATTTGTATTAAAATCATTGATAAATTCAGTTGGGTATCAGGGGTTATTGTCTGTCAAAGATCTGCAATTTGTGATTGAGTTACCCTGTCGTTGTTACCCAGCGTGCTGTTGGCTGCTATATTCTTTTTATTCTTGTATTCGTTTAACATTATAATTAAATTCATAATTTAGTAAAAGGAACTAATGAGAAGTGTTAACTTTGTATCTACTTACATAAAAATAATTTATTTGCAGTATTGTGGGTTTCTAAGAATTGAAGATGTTTAAGAGTTAATATTTGTAATACAATATTACCTACAGGCTTTTATAAATGATCATGGAACAAAGATTCATTTCTAGTATACTCCGCGAGGCTATTGAATTGAAATCAATAAATATCCTAATTTCATGATGGTGAGATGGTGTGAGTGGATGAGGTGATGAAACTCTATATCTACACTACAAAGCACACTATTTTTAAGTCCCATGTCAAAAAAGTTTTATGTTGATTTCATTTACTATTATATTTTTGATATTTATAATTCAATAATAATTAAATAATTTATGTCAAATTAACTCTGATCACTGTAATAATTTCAATAGGTAATTAATTTAATATTTTCCCATTAGTATTAATTATGTAAAGTAATCACGCAACTTTAACAGTAGATACCAATTTATAATAATTTAAATATTTGCGCATCGCATATATTTCTGTGTGTGCACGTGTTTGGATGTCAGTTTAGTTCAAAACAATATGTCTAGCTGTTATTGTGTGCTATTGTTGACTGTCATCTGTTGTGTATGCCATATGAATAATCCCAGCTTGGGACCCCATAAGTCACCAGTTATAGCCCCAAACACACACTGCAGGATCTAATGATAAAACTAGTTTCTATTGTAAATAAATAAATAATAATATATATAAAAGACAGAGGTCAACAACCCTCTCAAGTTTTCTTTCGCCATTTCTTTCTTGAAGGGGCCTCACAATTTTGTGAAATGGTGGTAGATTCAGTAGATTCTCTTTTTAGCATTTATCAATTCACAAAATTGAAATAAAACAATAAATTAAACCATTAAATTCTTTGTATAACATAAGATTTCTGAACGTTTTATAAATATCAAATTAATGCAATATAATTTAACTGTTTGTTATCCCAAATAAATAAAATAAAACACACAACCTGCCGAATGTGACGATATTTTGACCGTGCATGAGGACACGCACGACGTCAGGATGGACGAATGTGACGTTTTGTCGTTGGGTAGTAATAAATTCATTTTATTGTTATGATTTCAAATGAAATTGAAAGGATAATAGTATCTTCGTTTAATAGTCTGGCAACACCGCAGCTTGGCTCCACCGTTTCCCGCCACATTTTCCCGCCATTTTGTAGTGGAATGGGGAGGTAAAGTGGTGGGGATAATCGGCGGGACAGTCAACGAAAGTCAGTTGCAGGCAGTCACTGTTCGACCGTCGAGAAAAGAAGTAGTTAGGGAAAACGCTAACGTACTGTTGCTATAACCTAGTTAATAAGAGTCATGATGTATTCCTGTGGAGAAAGTAAAAGTGGTTCACCGTTATTATTGTAGTTTCATTACATTTGTGATGGGAAAATAAAAAATTATTTCATTTCATTTCATTTCATTTTCATTTCATTTCATTATAAAGTTGACGATTATCTTAAAGATCAAAATGCGTGCTAATTGCTAATATAAGTACTTTATTGAAGTAATATAATAATTCTATGTTGTTGCCAATAATTCTGTCACCATGTTGTAACTATGTTATGTTACCCTGGTAACGATATATTCAAGTTTGTAAATATCGTTACTTATGGCTGTTACAGCTGATAAGTTTCTTGCGCCCGTTCTTCTTGTCAGCTAAAAAAGTCTGGAACAGGTGGTAGGAAAATATAGACGATTCAAAAGTACTTAATAATTAAGTTTATTTGAATAAAGCTTATTTCACTTTCACATTTCACTTTCACATTAATTTTATCTCTCCACTTGATGAGAATATTAACCCCATTTTTGGGCCTCATAAAACTTGGCTGACCTTGAAACCTGCCAGAGTAGGGGCTAGCAACCCATGCGGGTTTTGACCTCCAAATGTTTCTCTTTCGATGGGTAAACATTTTGATCTTCCACCTCATGATGTAATTTTCGGTCAAAATAGCGGTACGAAAACGAAAAAAATATGTTCTTCCAGGATATGCGATAGCAACCCACTAAAATCCAGTGTTCCTAAGTAATATCTATTACCGTAACACATGTCTGCTGTTCCACCTTGTGAGGTAAGGTTTCATGCAGTGGGAGCTCGGTCTACTTGTTATTGCAAAAGATTTTTAACACTATTAACTAAACACATGTTTAAATGTGATGCTGTCACTTTTTTGACAATATTGTTTGACAGAGACAGCATCACATTTAATCATGTGTTTAGTGAAACAGTGTTTAAAAATCTTTTGTAATAACATGGTATATGTTGAATATGTCCACTATTATTGACAATCCCAAAAATTTAGTTTATTTGGTATAATCCAAACCCAAGTTATGAAGGTTCAATATAACGCCGAACCGCTTCGAGAAAAGGTAAGGTAGTGCGTAGTGTGCCTTTGCGCTTCGCTTGGTCGTCTTGGCGCGGGATTTTGATCCCTTTACACCCGAGATTAAAAGATCGTGAGTTTTAATTTTGAAAAAATCTACACCGTACCCAAATCTATTTTTCGGACCGCAACCGACGTCGATTGACAGTGCGGCTATCTGAGAACGCGCCAAAACACACTTTATTGGTATAGATTCAAGTTACAACCCGTCAGTTATTGGAAGGCCGCGGCAGGTATGTTTGTTTCTTGGCTGTGTTTTTTGATGGCAAAACCCGCTCACGTAAGTACCTCATATTTTAATTATTTAAAGAGACTTTTAAATACTTTCGCTTTATATTGCATATTTATTAGTTGTTTAAGAAGTTAACGTGTGTTTTTTGTAAATTATGTTAATAGTTAGTACAATAAATTCTTGAAACTCACAAACGTGAGGGTCTGATTGCTGGAAACCAACACCAGCAGGTTTTTTTTTATTATTTTTCTCATGTCTTTTTAACACTAAGGAAGCCGCTTAAAAACACTTTAACAGTAATTTTAAAGAATTAATTCTCTCGGGTGTAAAGGGCTAAGGGGGTTGGGTTTATTTAAAAATATTTACAGGCAACTGACGTTCTTCAGCGTTGTGATATTATAAAAATAGGCTTGTTTCCATTAAGAATAAATATAATGGATAGGGGTTTATAATGATTAATTATATTATGGAGAAAATAACAAACAATTTTAATTATTAAAAGCGTTAAAGATTAATAATATTTTTAAAAAATAAATTTCGTAAAATGAAACCTTTAGTCACGTGACAGTGAGCACCAATCAGAAAGCGTTACGTCACGCCGTGCGAAACTCCAATCTTGTCTTTGACGTTTCGAGTATCACTACCGGAGGCGCGTTCCAAACCTACACTCCGAGTGCAACCGAATGCAAGTTTTAGCCACTTTTTCCGTATTTCTCCATTGTTTGGAACATATATAAATAACTGGTTTGGCGTTTTTATAGTCGTGCTACTTATAATATGATAAATTCATTTTTAAACGATAAAAACTAGCTATAACGTACGAAGACACGATCGCTCTTTTGTTTGTTTTGCACGGCGTGACGTCATTCAAGACGCCATGACAGTCTTGTGCGTTTTGGAACCAAATTAAAATTGGTTTTTTTAAAACGCGAAATTTATAATGTAAACGCTCGATTAAAAATAAATAAACCTTTTTTTTCGATAAAATGCCTAATAAGCTAAAATATTAAGCAGTTATTGAAATTTTGTCAACTAGCCTATTATCTTAGCAGAAACGGCATAGGTATATAAAACATACCAAAGCACCAGAACATCAGTGATTAGTTTTTATTCTGAAAAAACTGTCAATAATTTCAATTTAAATAAAAAATATATTATATATTTACCTTTGTTGATTGTTTTGATTTGGTCCTAGAAGGTGATACTAATATGTGATCCCGAATCACAAGCCTTTTATACCTGAACAAAGAAAGTAAGATTAGATTATTAAAGTGCAAGTGATATAAATTGATGAATTAATCAAGTTAATTACCATTTTATCAGTATCGTCGCTCTGGATATCTATATCCGGATATTTCATCAGTATCAAGGCAGTTTCCGGCTTGACAAAAAATTATAGATAATCCTGAAGACATTTATGTCTTCAGGATAATCTTTTATTTTAAGTCAAACCGGAAATCAGATTATTAGCACTTATAATTGCGTCGACCTCCGTGGTCGAATGGCGGCTTGCACGTCGGTTTTCAAAGGTTTCACCGTCTATGAGGTCCCAGGTTCGATTCAATCTCCGGCTGCGTATATGTGAATACTACATCAATGGCAGGCCGTGACGAACTGAGTTAGCATTTCAGGCCGGTAAAAACGCGTTAATCCTACCACAATACGTTTCAAACGGTGACGTACTGCATTAAGGTTTCCTGTTCAGTTCGCGTTAAAAAGTGCTGGAAACTCTCATTCCGTTCGTCGCCTCATCAACAACGGTGACGTACTGGAGTAGTGTTTCTAAGTTAATACGCATTTAAAAGTTCTGGGAACCCTAACTCTATCAACGCACAGCCCAAACTGCTGGACCTAGAGACTTGTAATTTTGCACACAGATACCTTATACAGTGTAGGCATCCACTAAGAAAGGATTTTTGAAAATTCCATCCCCAAGGGGATGAAATAAGGGATGAAAGTTTGTATGAAAGTCCCTTAGTTTTGAAGCTAGGATCTTTAAATTTTGTGTTTAGGGTGACCATTGAAAATTATTAAATACGGGTCTCAGCGTTTTTCAAAATTCTACCCCCAAAGGGGTCAAAAGGGGGATGATGTTGTGTATTGAAGAAAATCCTTTATTTTCGAAGTAAAAATCGCTAAATTTATAATTTAGGCCTATGTTTGGAAATCTAACGCAACGTTTATTGTTATTGTTAGTAAAGGTTAAAAGGGGTAAAAAACCCCTTAAAAATAGATACGGATGTCGTTATTGGGGTTTTCTGGGATGACGATTGACATTTATTTTGGAGTCCAACACGGTGGACATGATTTGACCCCTAAAGGGGTGAAAATAGGGGTTCAAATTTTGTATGGAAAAATAATATAAAATAGACATTACAACTTTAAACTTCGTAGGAGCACATCTAAAAATAAATAGGCAAACATATATTTTTTAATTTTGAAAATCAACCACTTAGGGGTAAATGGGTGATTAAACATAAAAATCGATATGGATGTCGTTCTTGAGGTTTTATGGGATGGTGATTGCGAAAATGAGATTTATTTTGAAGTCCAACACGGTTGACATGATTTAACACCTAAAGGGGTGAAAATGGGGTTCATATTTTGTATGGAAAAACCGACTTCAAAAAACCTACCTCTAAAAAGCAAGAAATAATATTCGTAATAATAAAAATACGTCTATTGAAGTCGGGGTGGGGCTGGAGTACAAATTCCTTTTTTTTTATTCTAAAAGCCCCACCCGACTTCAATAGACGTATTTTTATTATTACGAATATTATTTCTTGCTTTTTAGAGGTAGGTTTTTTGAAGTCGGTTTTTTGTTTTTTTTTAAACAATTTTTTATTTTTTTATTTTTAAGTGTACCTTGTAGGTAAGGTATATTATATATACAGAGTGGAGAGGACAATGCGACAATAAATTAAATTTCGTATATCTAGTAACGCTCCCAGCCTGTAAAATAACTATTAAAAATACCCCAGTAGTTTAGTCACAAGAATATTTTTTCGTTTTTAACATTTTCTACATGCTGTATCTATTACTAAGCTATTGCCGAAAAACCCCTCCATCAGTATAAATTAACACAACGTTGCCAAATTGTACCTTATGCTCAAGACGTAAGAGTCATTTTTAGATGACACGCTTAAGCGTGCGAATGTGACCAAATCTACTTCGAACAAGCAATAAAGTTTACAACGTTTCAAAATCTTTTACATGTGTAAAAATGTGTATTTATTATTATTGAATTACTTACGAAAACAGGAGATACGTATTTTTCCTTTTCAAAAATTTTATTTTGATGAAATGTCCAAACAAACACTGCCAAAGTCCTACAACTTGTCTACACGTTTACCTACAGTGGTTACTCTTTAAAGTTTTATGGAAATTGAAATAAATGCACTTCATCAAACCAACCTGTATTTTATTAAACAGATTCAAACGTTAACAATATCGAATTTCGCAATTCAAAAAATTGTTTCGCTGAAAACTTCGGTTCTAAGCAGTATCATGAAGTCCACTTAGGGACTGTTACATTACGACTGTCTGCCATTACAAATCCTCCAGAAACCTTGATATTATTTTCGAATAAAGTTAAAATTAACTAAAATACTACAATTCAATTCAAAACATTCAAAGCACAAGCGAAAAATATTTTGACAGCGACAGTTTTTTTTGTGAATGCTCGTTGTCCGGTTTTTTATTTTTCATAGCAGCAAAATGACAATGTGTTCTATAAGTGCTAGTAGTGGAGAAAATTCATTCAGCTATGGTATAATAATAATAATTTTTAGTCTGTGACTTTTTAATATTTTATTTTTATTCTGTTCACTTTTTGTACAACACATAAACTTAATATTCGAGTGGATATTAAGTTTATGGTACAACACAGCTCAAAAACGCCCAAGGAGCATGTCGATGATGACTTGACGTCTCATTGACGCAGAAGACTGCGTCAAAGGTGTTAAAATCTGTTAGAATACGAATAAGTATTACTTCTATGCCTTATTATAATTTCACAGTTTTCGAGTACACCGACATGATTTTAATAATGGGGAATGTCGCTGTTTTACCTTTATGGAAATACCGAGAGAGATATTATGGTAACACTTGTGTTAGTCTTACCCATGGTCGCACTACTTATTGTTCAAGCTGTCCAAAGGATACAAGAAATATTTAATTTGTGACTAGGTATTCAGTGTACATAATAACTTTAAATCAAGTTTAAATCAGTGATTTAAATTTAGGATTGCCGTATTCAAAATAAAAAAATACCGTAAACAGCAAAAAAATAATAATTTATTGCCATGTTTTTGAAAAATATCATAAATCTCAGCAAGGAAAATTGCCGTATGTACAGCATAGTTGCATGATGCCGTAGCTCGAGTCGCTGCCGTAGATATCGAGAAAAACACTGTATTAATTCAGTATTTAATGGCGCCAAAAGTTCATTTCGCGGTTTAATGTCACCTGTCAACACTATTCTGTGACCTAACACCGCGCTGTTGCCGCTCTTACCATAGGTAAGTAACCAATATTTTCAAAGGGTGTTTAATTTCGTACTTGTTTTTGTGGTATTTAGTTTGTTCGAAATTTTTTATTTATTTATTATGCTCCTAGGAATTATTTGATAGTTTCAAAATACTTCTATGAACTAGTGACTACAGTGTTATCATTTATTGTCGCATTGTCCTCTCCACTCTGTATATGTAGAAAAATCGGCTCAGCCAAACGTAAGATCCAATCTCAGAGCAAAGGTAATTAAAGATTGTTTGAAAATTGATGTCCATCAGCCATTTTTTTAAAGTTTCCACTGCTGGGGCACAGGCCTTCCTTAGGGATGGAGATAGGTCAAAGTTTTGAAAAAAAACGAAACGTGCCAAATGTTCGATAGCGCAAAACCAAATGCAAAAATTCATAAAAAATGGTAGATTTTTTTTTCTGGACGCACCTAATCAATAATAAGTATCAAATGTGATAGTTATTTTAAATCTACAATCAGTTACAATTCAGCCTTCCTCGGATGAAACTAGTGATCGTTTTATTGATAGTGACCGTTAAATTTGACCATCATTTTGAAACATTTGGTTAATTAAAATTAGTTAATTATAATGTTAATCATTAAATTATGTTTGTAGTAAAGACATGTATGAATTTCATTAGGTACTCTTTTCGTTATTTACAGTAAAAATGACTCAAGTTAAGACTCGTCAAATGACAAAATAGTCTAATTAACGGGGCTTATGCAACCCGAATAATTCTCCCGCCTATGAAATTTGGCATGTGATGACGTGAGGTAATACAGATTAAATAAAATGTCCCGTGTTTGGCACGTTCGAAACGATACCATCTTCTTAATTACCTACCGACTTACTTTAATGTTATGAAATTACTATATTTTGTTCAAGCATTAGTTAAAGCCAGAAAAATCATCTAAAGAACAGACTGTTCAAGAAATCTCAGATAGAGTTGTGACTCGAAAGAATTTTTGACTTTTAGAAATATGGCATAAAAATCCTCGCTCCCAATAGTCAGTTAAAAAGGAGGACCTATAATGTAAATTATTAAAGCTTAGGTACCACGAAAAATATAGAAAGTTAATAAAACCATTTAAAGGGCGTCAAGGAAGTAAAAACTATAAGAAGGTGTAGAGAAAATTAACAAATTCAAAGAAGATTCCCAAAAATTATTCGACATCAGTACCTGCAAATGTGTAGTACTTAGTTGTCGATTGTAAATGTGAAAATAGCAGTTGTATACCGAAAGAGGAAGGATCTAAGCTGCGATGGGCGAACGCGGTTTTAAATCAAACGCAATCCTTCGTGTATAAATGGAGCACAGCATTTGTGGTTTATGATTGAAGTCGCTATTTAAACGATAATTTGAAAAATGTGATTGATCCAGTAATACAAAGGAATGCATATTTTGATCATCTAGAAAATCTTCTTACAGTGCTTGCAGATGACAACAAAGTGATACGGGAACTGGCAAGCCGACGTAAACTAAAGCAAGGTCAAATAAACCACAGGAATCCAAAAATTCATGCTCCCTATTAAAATTATATTATTGCTTGTAACCACGATAGTGAAAGTGAAAGTGAAAGTGAAATAAGCTTTATTCAAATAAACTTAATTATTAAGTACTTTTGAATCGTCTATATTTTCCTACCACCCGTTCCAGACTTTTTTAGCTGACAAGAACGGGCGCAAGAAACTTATCAGCTGTAACAGCCATAAGTTACGATATTTACAAACTTGAATATATCGTTACCAGGGTAACATAACATAATTACAACAGGGTGACAGAATTATTGGCAACAACATAGACTTATTATATTACTTCAATAAAGTACTTATATTAGCAAGTTATGTGTTACATCATTTCCACGCATTTTGATCTTTAAGATAATCGTCAACTTTATAATAACCTTTACCCATGAGCGTTTTTTTAACATGGTTTTTAAATTCATGCAAAGGAAGATCAATCACTTGTTGTGGAACTTTATTAATAAAGGCTATGCCTTTCCCCATAAATGAAACTCTCGTTTTTGCAAGCCTAAATCTTGGAACGGCAAGTTTATCTTTATTTCTTGTATTAAACTGGTGAATGTTGCTGTTCTTATCAAATTAATCAGACGACTGTTAGTGATGATAGTCAGACGACTGTTACTGAGCCACCTTTAACTATAAGTTTATCTGCTGAAGCCTTAAAATAAATTCTATAAAATGGTTTCGAATCAAAAGAGAATATAGCACTTTTTCCTTGTCATACTCAAGCTGTGGAGCGGTGCATCAAGTTCGTAACTAAAGCTTCAGGTGCAGTATGTGAAGAGGAAAAACGTGACGGTTTTATCAGGTCCAGACTCGTCAGATCATCGTCATCTCGTCAGATGATGCCTTTTTATAATACTATACGCGAATTTTATACTTAATTGACTATTTTGGAACAATTTTTTTTATAAATATTTCATAAATATGAATCGCAATTTTATTGTAAAATTCTTGAATTATTATTGTTTTAAGATGTTTTGGGGCACCATGAACTCCATATTTATATGTATACTTTTATAATCACACATACATACACAAACATAGGTTTAAACAACATGAAAAAATGAGGCTGTCAAAAGCGAATGAAATCATACTTTTTTCAAATTTTGTTCGTGCTGGGGCACCATAAACCATAAAATAAAAATAAAAAAATTAAAAAAAAAAATATATATATATATAAATGATATTTTACATTACTTCATTTACTCATCCATACGCAGCTTTTTACCACTATGCTAATGCAAAAAAGAAAAAAAAATCATGCATTTTTTACTACACCCTAGTGGATAAGGAGGACCGGCCCATGCCATAACCCACCACGCGGGCCCAATGTGGATTAGTGGGTGCTAACGACTGCAAATTAATGCAGCCGGGACCAACGGCTTAAGGTGCCTTCCGAAGCACGGAGGAGCTCGAGATAATAAATTTTTGGTCACCCCATCCCATGACCGACCTTTGCGAACGTTGCTTAACTTCTGCGATCGCTGGGTCTGGCGCTGAACCACTGCGCCACCGAGCTCCAAGGTTGATAATATTTAGGAAAAATAGGAGAAGGAAAGTATTGTATTGCAAAATATTCTATTACTTAGGTAACTTAAAACCTGTAAAGTTATTCATTATGAAAGGTGATGATGTCTATTATATTATTCTTATTTAAGTACTTACCTATTTTTAAATACACAGATCGTAAAATGACAAAATAGGTACCATCAACTTAAGCTTCAAGACTGCTTTAAGTAAGGGCTGGTTTAAATTATCTTAGCTATTAGTAGAGAGTAGACGTACATTGCCTGCTGTGTTTGACGTTCTTTTAAAATCAACGAACATGCCATGATGCAATGCAATGCATGCAATGTAGGTTCATTGCTTGGCATCTTAGTAGTGAGTAGTGGTCAACTCTCTACTAATAGCTAAGAAAATGTAAACCCATTGAGAATTACCGATAAAAACAAAAGCAAATATTCAATTACAAAGTGTTTATTTCCTTGAAGAATTGGCAAGCATTGACAGCCTAATTTACTCCACATTAGTAACTTCTACATGAGGTTTCATCACTTCTGAGAGAAGTTGGTTCGAATTACGGCCCCATGTGCCATAAAATCTGTATTGGAAGATCATCGTTTCCTCAGGAATCTTTTCAAGGTTTAATTCTAGGTCCCAGTACCCGATGCCTGATGTTATACCGGTTATCCTGCCGCCTCTAAGGTTATCAATCACGAAGCCATCGATTCTAGAACTGGGACTGAGGCGGATGCGCCATGCAACAGTATTCACTGACGACTGGAAATTGCCCCTGTAGAAGAAATAAAATTAATTATTGTTCATTTTGACTATTCTGTCTTACAGATTCAATGAATTATGCAAGTGAAGCAAGGGTGCACCGTGGCACTCACGTCCCGATTACTTTAAAAACATTATGATTCTTGATCAAAGAGTGTCGCCGAAAAAAGTTTACTTATTTGTAACGCCACTATCTCACACACTAAGTACAACTAAAATTTAAAAGAATTATATAAAAAAAATTTAAATGACTAAATTAGTGTTTAAACAAAACATCAAATCAGTGATCAGTTGCAATCTTCGTGCGTTTCCACTGCATTGACTTGTTAAGCCAACTTGACAACTATAAAAATTTTTGGCAGCGCGTTGTGTTCTTTCATACAGACTCTGTTTCAAAACGATGTTGAACATTGTTGACTTAGGAAATGCGGTTAGGTTTACAACACAACTGCACTTGAAAACGTCATCAAACTCAAAATATACGGGGTATGGCACAGACTTCAGTGAAAAGCGAAAAATAATTTTAGATCATCATGACGTTATATCAGTCAGACAGAGATAATGAAAAAGCAAAATTGTTATGCACAATTGCCACGTAATAAGATCGTGATCAGTTTGCAAAGTACCACATTGAAGAGCAACAAATTTACTTACGCGGAAATGACAAATGACGAAGAAGTGACTCCATCGACGACTGCTAACTTCGGTTCCGTCTCAGTATATACTTGCTCACGAGGTTCCATCACTTCTGAGAGTAGTTGGTTATAATTAAAAGTGCCGTAAAATCTGTGTTGGAAGAATAATGTCTGCTCAGGAATCATTTCAAGCCCTAGGTTCAGGTCCCAGTCCCCGATGCCTGATGTTATACCGGTTATCTTGCCGCCGCTAAGGTTATCAACCACAAAGCCTTCGATTCTAGATCTGGGATCGAGGCGGATTCTCCAGGCAGTAATATTCACTGTTGACCGGACACTGCCCCTGTAAGATAAATAAAATAATTATTAGACATATGACCATTCTGTCTTAAAGATTCACGAATACTTTAAGAACCTTCCACTTATCTAGTAGTTCTTGTTCGCTGAAAAAAAGATTTATTTGTAACGCCGAAATCCCACATAAACAACTAAACTTTTCTACTAAATTTATTCTAAACGACATCAAGCGTCTGCAAATCGCATTGAGATAATATACGTGCAAAGGAGATGTTCAATTTTTGTATGGAGGCTGGGCCCATTTGGGTAACCCGTGGCCTACAGTCATAAAATTATATTTTATAGAAAGAAAACAAAATAAGGAACCAGTCCATGTATCAATATATATAAGGTGCCTTGTAATTAGTGTCAAATATTTTCAGGGCTGAACATATAAGTCATAAGGATCACATATAAAAAATATTTCGAAATTCTACACGCTAGTTTAGAATTTAATTTTTCAAACAAAAAAATAATACCCTTATTTTTATAAAATAAGCCCATCCTGTACATGTACACTCACACTATCTAATAGCACGCATAGCATTCATACGCAACACACAACTATCGTGGTGTGCGTGAATGAACTTAAAGATACTCACCCACAGACAGGCTCGTTTTTATAGGCCGATGCGATAATATCGGATGGGTCATTGCGTCCTGCCTGACTCCTGCTGGCCCCTGCACTGCACATCCTGCACGACCACCGCGATACGATATGATGACACTGAACTGACACTGAATGACACTGAACTTTCAAAATACCATTGTATCTGACAGTTATTGCACAATCTGTCAGTCAATGCACACAATAAAACTCACTTGGATTTCATGAACCTCAGTCTCACGAAACAGCCTACGGCTTCTGGTAGGCTGTAGTTGGCGTCATGATTATTATTTAGATAGCCAATTTTATCGCGCCAGCGAAGCCGGACGGGTGATCAGTCACATGTCAGTCACCTTGATCGGAACCATTTCACCCATTTCCCCAAATCCTCTGAAAGCTGAGAGCACAGCACAACACCATGTTTAAATAATCCGCGTTATTATAGCGATAGTTCGGCCTTTTGTGGCTTACAGCTTTACGCACGCACGCACGACAATGCACCCGAACGAAAGAATTTCCGCAACTGACGGACAAGCAGCGCGCGGCGCGCGCGTGTGCGTGTGCGTGTGCGCTGGGTTGCGTTCCGAACCTACGCTCCGAGTGCAACCGAACGCTCTAACGGCGTTCCAAACATTAGAGCGTGACGTTCGGTTCACACAACCTTCCCGTTCCAAACGTCAGAGCGTTGCAACTTTTTAACCATCAAAATGGATGGTTGTAAAACGCTCTTACGTTTGTCTATAGAAAAATGACAATGTCATGATGTTTTTGTGTCTAATTTTTAAAATGATAATGGTAGATCCTCAAAAAACGGATTTTATTTGATTTAGAATAAAGGAAAGTTTAAATTATTCGTATTCCAACTAGAAAACGAAGACTTTGTAATATTAATGACATTTAAAGTTCTTGGTCGGTCCGGACCTTAGAGTGCAATGATATTAAATGTAAAGATATGTTATGCGCCAACATCATTGCTATTTAAAACAGCGTAAAGGTACTATAGATACACACATTGGCCGCTGCATGCGCATTGGCTGCCAATTGACAGCGCGTCAGCTGTCTCCTTCACTCCCACACGCAAAGCAGACGGCTCGCTCTTTGTACAATATGGCCGAATAAAGTAATAGAAAATACATATTTTTATTAAATACAGTACTTACGTGTGAAATAAAGCATTTTTCCGATCTCTGACCGTTGCTGTATAATTTGTACATCGTCTAAAGACGTAAGTAGACATTTTTTAATGGTATTTCACAATTTTATTGCGTCTGATTGACGAGAGCCGCGTGTGTTACCGTGTCGCGAGACTGTGCCTGACTAATTGAAAGTCGGGCAATTACCTGACTTTTGTCTTGCCATTGTGAAGCGCGGGTAACCTATCTTACATTTAATATCATTGTTAGAGTGAGTTAAAAAACGACCAAACAACCGCACTCTGAGTCACTGAACGCAACCCTGCACCCAGTGCACGCTACTACTTGTAGTTATTCTGTGCTACTACGACATACTAGAGATGTGACATGATATGACGTACACAATTGATTAATTGATTCAACGACGATTACATTAAGTAATTTATTTTATTTTTATCTTAAAGGGAGGCAAACTAATAATCATTAGCTAATCTTTCAGATTATAAAAACTATTGTACAAAAACAAAATTCTGTAATGTGATAGTTTTTCCTGTAAATGCCCGATAGTTTTAAGTTTATTCGTACATTGAAACTAGTAAATCAATTGAGAGAATTGGAATAAAGAAGCGATTGTTGTGTTTCCATGACTCAGAATGTACACGCTTGGCAGTCCCAGCTGTTGTTGATTGATGCATGAAAACAATTTTGATGGATTTTTGGAAACGTTTGGCGTTGTCGAAACATCGCTACGATCGCGATTAATAGTAGGATCGAAGATCAACACCGCCCGCAGTTTACTTTTGAATATTTTATTGTGTTATGCCTAAAAATGTGAAAGTTTCCCATGAACTCAGAAAAAATTATAGTAGGTAATATTTTTTTATCTGTTGCATATTACTAAGAGGTAATTTAATCAATCCTATACTGTACATCAAGTAGGTGTTGCCTTTGCAACCAATCCTAAGCTGCTAACCTTAAAAATATACGCTTGATGTGCACTTGATTTTATTAATATTAATCAATCAAGAATCTTTATATCAATAATTACAGCACTATCGGTCGGCTTTTCATTGAGTCAGTGCGGCCGGCCGGCGGGCGGCGCGCGGAGCGCTGATTGACCGCGGCATCTTTCGGCGGCAATCGGCGAATTTGAAGGGTTATTCCCTATTAACACTTTTGTTTCGATAAACGAAGTATGCAATAAATGATGTCATAATTATGATCATGATGTTGTTCAGGTCAGCTCATGTTTTACATAAAAGTACACTCATTAAATCCATAGCTGGGCATAGGCTTAAATTTAATAAGTCTAGACCTAGTTATTTAACTTCCTTTTTGTTTTAGTTGTTAAAAGATGATTGAGTTAGACATTTATTAAAAAGTTAGTCCACTGCTGATCATGAGGTCAAGTTTTGAGTAGGTAGGTACCTATGATTTTTAATATCTGATTTATGATACTCAATTACGAAAGCGCTTTTCGTATCCACTGTCGGGCAAAGTCTAAATTTATTAAGTCCACTGTTGATCTTAAGCCCACTAAGCCATGTTGTAAAAAGCTAGTTTTATTCTAAACAAAGGCGCTTTTTCTCATAGTAAGTCCATAGCTAGACATAGGCTTAGTTTTAGAATGGCATAGCTTTTGATATCCAAAATCCAAGGTAAACTCAAAATTTATTGATACCAATTTAATACTTTTTAACATACCTACGACATAAAATTTTTGTGAGTTAGGAATAACCCGCGCTTCGACGTTTGTGTGTGTGGGGTGGTGTGTAGACAACAGGCGCGTGGCGCTGGCGCATGGCGGTGTCTTTGAAAGCGCCGCGCGCGTCCGCGGTCGATGGCCCGGCGCATGTGTGCAGTAGGCTAGTGTGTGTAAATCGTTGAATGTAGTTGTTGCTCAGCTGTAAAGGGGTGATGTTTTTTGGGGTTAGATGACCAAGTTGTTTACCTTAATATCTCGCAAACTAACCTGCAAATAGTACCCCATTTTTTGCTGACCTATGTATTATGACTTGCATGTTCAGCCCTGAAAATATTTAACACTAATTACATCGCACCTTATATATTTTAAACCTGCAAACATTATTTTTTTATTTTTAAAGTTGGATAGTTAAAGTTAATAAAACAGCAACCCAAAACGTTTTTCTACCTTGGCCACATCGATTTTTTACTGTCATATGTCACATTGATGCTGTCAGATGTACAATGTAGTCATTTTAATAGAAATATTTTAAATAGAATAGAAAATAATAAAAAGAATAGAAATATTTTAATAGAAATAAAAATGCAAAGGAATATCCCTTAACAGCCGGCAACCGCACAAAATGGATTTTCAGGATAAAATCAAGTTTTTAAATATTTTTTTATTTATGAACGCAGGGATTAATATTTTTTTCTTTTTGGAAACCTTGTCCCACAAGAATTATGGGTGTAGGAAAAATTTAATAAAGTGAACCCAGGAAAGAACGACTCCTTTGCTTTGTATCATTACTCAATACATAAGGTATCTTTGCATTCATTATAAAGTTTAATATTGAAGAGCATAAAATTACGCACCTGTGTATGACATTTGGGGGGGAAGAGACTCCATCGACGACTGCTAACTTAGAGGGCGCTTCTATCTCAGTAGGCTTGGCGAGCGTCAAAGTCGCCACCGACAAAGTCACCAATATCACCATGGACAGCTTCATCTGAAAAATACACAAGCTTAGGGATCAACCTTCTCAAGGGAAGCCAGTCTTCCAAGCTTATTTAGAATTATTTGCAGGAGACTAATTTTCTACAGTGATTTACGAATATGACATAACAGATCAAAAGTGGCTTATATGCTAAGGTACCAAAGCATCAGTCACTCTTTATTTACCTTTGAATATTGTCCTGTGTTGGCCGTAGAAGGTGAAACTAATACCTTATCCTAAATCACAAGCCTTTTATACCTGAACAGAGGAAGTAGATAAGATTATTATAATGTGTGTTTGATGAATTGATCAAGATTAAATTAATAATCTATTACTTAACTAAGGGGAAGTATTTTTTTGATCGGTAATAAATCGAAATGGTTAGCAAAATAAATATCAGCAGTTTAATTATTTGGTACGCAAACAAATATTTGGCGTACGGGTACGGGTACGGGTACGGGTACGGATACGGGTACGGGTACGGGTACGGGGTATGGGGTACGGGTTACGGGGTGGGCGTGTGGCGCGTGGCGTGTGGCATGTGGCGTATGGCGTAAGCGGTATGGGTATTGGTATGATGTTTCGGGTATCGGGTATCGTGAATCGGGTATCAATTATCATGTATGGGGGATTGAGTAAAAGTTATGGGGTATGTATAGGTACTTTATCGCAGTACTAAACGGTCACCCATTTCATACCCGGCCTTTCCTAGAGTAGCTTTACTTTCGCTATCACAGTCCCACATGGACATCCACCCGACCTTTCCTAAAGTTGCCTTACCTTCTTCCTTCTCCATCACCAGACTCTGGACACCGTCTCTCACGAGAGTACGTCTTGTCAAGACGAATCTAACGAGCCCAAACTTGATGGGATTGTATGGTTTTATGACAAAGTTCCTGTGGCCTTCCTGCTCCATCGTCAGACCATGGACACTATCTTCCAACAGAGTACTTGTCAAAAGAAGACGAATCAAATGAGCCAAATTTTATTAGACGTGGGTCACTGAATCGCTCACCGTGTGTCACGAAATTATTCAATATTTTATAATTGTGGGTCACTGTTTGCTCACCTGCTCTCCTAAAGCAGATCACTGATAGCAGCTTATTATATATATTTAGAGCAGTCCAATTATTGTTCATTGATTTAGAAATATTTGATAGCCAGAAGTTGCTGACCAACTCACCATTTTGGCTGATTTTTCTGCTCATCAAAATACAAATAGTTAAACCACACCCTTAATTACTTTTTATCAGTATCAGTGTCTTCAGGTTTATCATTATTTTTAGTCAAGCCGGAAATCTGATTATTTGTAATTTAATCAGTAAGTGTAGGGATTTTTAAAATAACTAGGTATTTGTAGTGTTTTGGAATATCTATCGAATTGCATTCCAAACATTTTCGAAAGGCCCGCCTGCAATAAAACTTGTAGAGACAATATCACTCTGGTCGTCATTTAATAGTGCAATAAGCAAGAGCTCACGAGTTTCATACGACGTTTTTCAACACATTTGCTAGGAAAATACAAAATAATTTACCACTCAGCAACAATATACTAGGGGGTCACAACAAGTTTGGTAACGATCGCGTAAGTGGCTGACTCTGTGTTCACAGGATGAAGAGGCACTCTCTGATGCTAAATATATCGGTCTGTTTGCGTGAAGTGTTGCGTTCTTTTTGTATGCAGGCTGACAAATGTGTTATTGTTACAAAAAAAACGATAAGGTAAATGCCTGACAATAGTACAGCAAGTAAGTACTAGTTGTATTCATCTGAACTGTGTAAGGACTGACCAAAATTCGGTTGCGTTTCGAAGGTATAAACTCAAGAAGATTTTGAAATTTTTTACACCAATAGAAAGCTACATACAGCACTACATAAGCTACAAGCTTACGAAAATGGCAATAATAAAACCCACGGTATCAATTTTTTTTTTATTAAAGTAACTATATGGCATGCGCTGCGAAAACTATTGATGATACATAAAAATAATCTATTGTATATTTATAGTTCTCATTATTAACCACAAAAAAGTTTTGAAGGCTATACGTCTAACTATTATAGTTTAGTCACAATAACCGCTTTTGTTCAAATAAGTCAATCAAAACTGACATAAATTTAGCATCAGAGAGTGCCTCTTCATCCTGTGAACCCAGACTCAGCCACTTACGCGATCGTTACCAAATTTGTTATGGCCTCCTAATCTACAAATACGACAAAAACAAAATTTGAACCCTTCATTCTCACTAGATCCATTGGCCAGATCCACAATGGATCTAGTAAGTTTTTTTTCTCATTAGATCTAATTTTAGAAAAAATGGATCTAATGAGACCTTCATTCTCAGAAGATCCATCGGCCAGATCCACAATGGGAAAAGGCGCGTAGGTTTTTTTTTCACACGCCCAATGCAAGAATATTTTGCGAACAAAGGGGTGAGTAAGCAATTAAGCATGCAGCCTCCTTCAAAACTATAATTTTAAGTGATAAAATGCAAATATTTTATAATTTATTATGAATAATTTGATAATAATAAATATTTGTTTGAAATTAAGGATTTACACATTTATTTATTCCAAAAATGGATAATCATTTTCAGCGGCTAAAACCTTTTTGTTGTTACTAAAAAAAAGAAGTGTATTACGCGGTTAAATTGGGAATGCTGTTGCAATGAAACTTGCAGTAAGGTACTAATTTAACTTGGTAGGTATAATTCTATAACGCACTAGTGTTTTATATAATTACGCACGGTGTTTGTTATACTCGGTTTATGGCCCTAAAAGCGATGTATTAGGGTTTCCAATACCCATTTTTTAAGGTTTTTATTTGTTTATGCATTAGTAGAGTCAGGCCCGGTCTGGCTCCATTGTTGGCCCTCGGCTAGATGCTGATTTGAGCCCCCCCCTACTCGGGAAATAAAATGAGAACTATAGAGTCCTCCCAGTGCCGGATTAATACTACTTGGTGCCCTAAGCAATCCAAGCCTGTAGGCAGTATGCCTGTCTAGTATAATGCAAAAAATCCAGATTTTTTTAAAATGTCTGTCTAATAGTAAAAATTGTTTAAAAAACAAAAAAACTAACTTTTGTTTTTTAAACAATTTTTTAATTTTTTTATTTTTAGTGTAAGTACCTTGTGTATTAGGTAGTGTAGGTATATTATTTAGGTAGAAAAATCGGCTCAGCCAAACGTGAGATAATCGCGGAGAAACATACATACATACAAACTGAATACCTCCTTTTTTGAAGTCGGTTAAAAAGACTACACAAAGGTATCCCTTCCCCAACAAAAAAAATCATCTAATTCGGTTCATAAATAACAAAATTGTCAAGTTAGTTGATTTAATATCATAGTATTTTCAGGATTACTTGTAAACTACTGAACCGATTTGAAAAAAAAATAAATGGGACCATCTCGCAAGAAAACTCAATCGAACAAAAAAAGAATCATCTAAATCGGTCCATAAATGTCGAAGATACGCGCGAACAACGATAAAAAAAAACATACGATCGAATTGAGAACCTCCTCCTTTTGCTGAAGTCGGTTAAAAATAATAGTCTAAATAGCCTAAATATTTAAAAAAACGGACGCGCAGCGCAGCTTTTAGCCAGTTTCATCCACTAATCTTGTACTTTTGTCTTTCCTGTTGTCTATAGTAAGAAATGGCTACGCAGCGCGATTTTTGTCAGCTTTATCCTCTAATCCTTTACTCTTGTCATGCCTGCCTATATTTGCACTGCGGCTAACTCGATAGTGACAGGAGAACACTGCGACGCATATCCCACTCCGATATAACGCCACTGCACAACTCGAAAAAGCAACGGAGACGTTCCGACAGCGCAACAAACCGTAGTTAGTGCTTATTATATTCTCTACCTCCGGAATATACCATAGAATGTCGAAAATAACATTTAAAATTCTATTTTATACTTAGATTTTATTTTTATACCTTGCAATAAACAATTGATTACATGGGTAGATCGATAATAGAAATATCTTTCGATTGATACCTAACACTACAAACTTTATTTGAAAATTATAGCTTAAATCGACAAAAATATGAAAAAACTTCTAAACGCCGTTTTCTCAAAACAGGTGTTTCAAGGATACAGTGATTTGGATTTCGTAACGGGAAGCAAAATTGTCCAACTTAATGCGAGATATAAAAATATTCTCAATAAAAAAGTACACATGGGCAGACCACTAAACCACGGAGGTCGATAGTTAAGAAATACCGATAAAAATAAAAGCAAATATTCAATTAGAAAGTGTTTATTTCCTTGAAGAATTGCCAATTAGGCTGTCAACCTAAACTACTCCACATTAGTAACTTCTACATGAGGTTTCATCACTTCTGAGAGAAGTTGGTTAAAATTATGTCTCCATGAGCCGTAAAATCTGTATTGGAAGAACATCGTTTCCTCAGGAATCCTTTCAAGTTCTAAGCTCAGGTCCCAGTCTCCGATGCCTGATGTTATACTGGTTATCCCGCCGCCTCTAAGGTTGTCAATCACGTAGCCATCGATTATAGCTCTTGAAGCGAGGCGGATGCGCCAGCGAATAGGAGTGGACGAATGGAAAGCGCCCCTGTAGGAGAAATAAAATAATTATTGGTAATTATGACCATTCTGTCTTAAACATTCAATGTATTTATGCAAGCCAAGCAAGGACTGCACCGTAGTTATTTTTGAAAGGCGGCGAGCGATCTTTCTCTTTTACTCATTTTCATCGCATGCGGTGTAATGTCACAATGGACAACATGCACTCGAACAGCACAAACTTATATCTGACTCGGTGAAGGCGTCGCTGTCGTTTATGTAGTCGGCGTAACCGTGCCTATTAGGTTACGCCGACTACATACACGACTTACGTAATAAAACTTAGTTCCAGTTTTGGCCACCGGGCACAGAATAGATATCTATATTGTTGTTATTGTAGTTGTCAGTGTATAGTACAGAGACACAAACTTATCAGACCCGGTACTTATATAAGTACCGGGTCTGATAAGTTTGTGTCTCTGTACTATACACTGACAACTACCTACCTACTGATTAATTATCGAGCAATTCAAAAATGCAGATTTTGCTATCTCGAATGAAAATGAGTAGAGCGCTCGCCGCCTTTCAAAAATAGGGCCTCCGGTAACTTTAAAAAGATTTGTTACGGATTCGTCATGTTCCTGTTCCTGACTCGTCGTATTCCAGATTGGCCGATTTCCTGATTCGTTGTAATACTACAATCGATAAATAGGTACTGGCGCTTTACCATTTCTAAGTTTAAAATTGCTTGCACGCCGCCCTATATTTTTTCTAGTTCCCTGCTCGCCGAAAAACATTAAAAGAATTAAAATATTTTTAAAAGATTAAATTAGTGTTTAAACAAAACTTCAAATCAGTGATGCAGTTACAATCTTAACTCTTCAACGCCCGGAAAATGAGACACAATAGAAAATCTATTGTGTCTCGGTCGCTAGCGACCGCTCCGGCGTTAATGAATTAAAAGACTGCATAGACTTGTTAAGACAACTTGTCAACTATAAACATTGTTGGTAGAATTGTGTTCTGACTAAGTATCTGTCAGACTCTGTTTCAAAACGATATTTAAAACGTTGTTAGTTGATTTAGGAATCGCATTACAACTGAAATTCATCAAAGTCTACCAATCACATTAAAAATATACGGGGTTAGTCCAACGACACGGAAGCGGACTTCAGTGAAAATCAAAAACCCATAAATATTTAGTCACGATAATATCAGTCAAAATTGTTATGCCAGATGAAATGAAAAGAACAGGTTTTCATTATGATGTCAATCAATAAGTCTGCGAAGTATCACATTGGAGATCAACAAATTTACTTACGAGGAAATGATTAATGACGAGGAAGTGACTCCATCGACGACTGCTAACTTCGGTTCCGTCTCAGTAGTTACTTGCACACGAGGTTCCATCACTTCTGAGAGAAGTTGATTAGATTTAGCGCTCATAGTGCCGTAAAATCTGTATTGGAAGATCATCGTTTCCTCAGGAAACTTTTCGAGTCTTAGGGTCAGATCCCAGTCACCGATGCCTGATGTTATACCGGTTATCCTGCCGCCGCTAAGGTTATCAATCACAAAGCCTACGATTCTAGATCTGGGATCGAGGCGGATACTCCAGCTAGTAAGATTGGCTGACGACCGTAAACTGCCCCTGTAAAAGAAATAAAATAATTATTGGACATTATGACGATTACTTTAAAAATATTATGATTTTAATAGCATTCCTCTTATCTAGTTAATGTTCGTCGAAAAAAATGATTATTTGTAACGCCACTCTCCCAGATCTACATACAACTAAACTTTTGAAAGATTTATACCCTAAGTCTCTTCCTAACTACCTATAACTTGATCAAATTAAAATGGTGTCATGAACTTAGCTATCATAATGCTAATTATCTTTGTCAACTTTGTATTTTAAAGAAACTAAGGCAATTCCAAACCCCGGACACTCCATACACCCAGGCTGTTATAAACAGCTGATGACGTCAGATGAAGTGTTTGTACACGCGCCTCGTCACTCGTGTCTCGTCTAGGACTACCGTGCAGTTTGTACCGTATACATGTGCGGCGGCGTTCAATTCATAATTTGAACTTTTTGGTATATAAAGTTACGACGCATTTCTTTGAATATCAAAATAAGTTGACAGTTGACAAACACGACAAAAAAATTTGTGACTCATCGCTTTGAATGTTAGAATAAGGTGACATTTGACCTTTATTTTTTATTTTTATGTCTTGTATCAAGTGTTTTTTGGTAAATTTTGACTACTTAGGTACACTTTCGAGTAGCAGACAGAGTGATTTCTCAACTAGTTGAAAGTTATTTACTCTCACAATTACCTATCTGATATGTAGTAGGTATTTAATTTCAACCTACCTACCCATTGTGTGCAAACTTTTGTTAATTATTGTGATGGAAAATGACCTCACTTTAAATGTGGAGCTCATTTTTCAATGTTGACGACTCTGTATGAAATAAACAGGGAGAAAAAAGCAGCCCTTGACGAGTTTCTTGCCGGTTCTTCTCGTTACAAGGTCTCCCGCTTAGGGTTTGCGAACCGATGGCGTAGCTTCTGTGCTTGTAACAGCCTAGACTGAATAAATTATTTTTGAATTTTGAATATTGAAACACGACTAAAACCCACGATCCGGCACCATACTATTATGTATTCTGTGCCGGCACTCGAACTCGCGGGGTGGGGTGAGGTAATTGATTCTAGGACGGGGCGGGGAGTGCCCTTTCTGTACAGTAGTACTTATATCTATTCTGTGGCAATTGATAAGTTTAGTGCAAAGTAAATCGTCAAATTCTACCTACTTTTATTCGAATACCTACGTCATCAAATCGCATTGAGGTAGTATACGTGCAAATTCTGTTTTATACTAGGTACGATACGAAGTTCAGTAAAAATTGACAGTCAGATAAAAGCAAAATTGTCAGAAATCAAAAAGCACGGGCTTTGTTTTGATTTCCATCAATAACTCAATTAGGTAGCTTTGCATTCTTTATAAAGTGTAAGATTAGAGAACATTAAATTACGCACATGTGTATGAGATTTTGGGAGGAAGTGACTCCATCGACGCCTGCTAACTTAGAGGGTGCTTCTATCTCAGTAGGCTTGGCGAGCGTCAAAGTCGCCACCGACAAAGACACCAATAGCATGGACAGCTTCATCTGAAAAATACACAAGCAGTTAGGCTAAGGCCACACTACAAGGAGCCTTGCATATTCCTAAGAGCCAAGCGACTTACTTAGAGACTGATCCTGCGAACAGACGCATTGCATACTAAGTATTGCAGCTGGCCACACTGCGAGCAACGCGCCTAGCTAGGTGCTAAGCTAGTCGCGTAGCGAACGAACGTGTTGGTAAATTTTTGATAGTGACTTTGTCAATTATCAATGGAAGAAATATTAATTCCGAGGTATTCAAAAGGGAACTACTTTGGAACTTTGAACCCTTCAAATAAACACCATAAGAGTATAGGTACTTATTCTAAAAAAGCTGTGGGACTGTGGGTTGCACAAGGGTAAACAAGGATGGTAAGTGTATATACGCAATTTATTTCAATTAATATTAGGTATTCATTATATTTTGAGAGTGACATATTTGTTCTGTACTCATCAAAGACGGCGCGAAAGTGAATTATATGTCACCAAGCTAGGCGCCTTGTATGTGGTCATTGTGTATCTTGTACACAAGCGTAGCTCCTAGCTTATCTCTAAGCTTGGCACCTATGGTGTGGCACTCCAGGGAGGGCTCGAGGGGATCGAGGGAAGCCAAACTTCCAAGTTGTGCTTATTTAGAATTCTCTACAGGCGACTGATTTTCTTCAGCAGCGTTGCGATATTACGAATATAACACAACACAGCAAAAGCGGCATATATGCCAAGGTACCAAAACATCAGTGACTCTTTATATATTTACCTTTGAATATTGTTTTGATTTGGCCGTAGAAGGTGAAACTAATACCTTATCCTAAATCACAAGCCTTTTATACCGAACAGACGAAGTAAGATAAGATAATTATAATACTGATTAATGAATTGATCAATATTATAATAATTTAATTATCTAATACTTAATTAAGGGTAAGTATTTTTTGATCTGTAATAAATCGAAACACCTAGCAAAAGAAACATCAGAAGTTTAATTCTTTGGCCAGCAAACAACATAATATGGTTCGCATTAAATTAAAATCAGGCAGCAAACCGAAAACAGTTGGAGACCAAAATATTTAATTGGTGAGAAAGATTCAGCAGAGAAAAATGAAGAGGGTGGGGCAGGGGGAGAGGGAGGGGGATGGTGGATGGGGATGGGTTTTGGATATATGGGGTTTGGGGTGGGGTACGGGGTGTGGGGTATGGGGTATGGGTGGGAGGTGTGGGGTATGGGGCGTGGGATATGGGGCATGGGGTATGAGGTTTCGGGTATAAAGTTCAGTCTGTCACGATCACAAGAGTACTTGTCAAGACAAATCAAACGATGGGATTGTATAATATCTATCATCAGACCCTGGACACCATCTCCCAACAGAGTACTTGTCAAGACAAGCCGAAACAAACGAGTCAAATTTTATTAGATGTTATGTATAGGTCACTGAATCGCTCACAAAAAAAGTTGCTGACCAACTAAAAATGGCTGACTGAATAGATTTTTCTGCTCAACAAAATACGAATATTTTGCTAACCAGTTAAACCACACCCTTAATTACTTTTAATCAGTATCAGTGTCTTCAGTGTTTATCATTATATCAAGCCGAAAATCTGATTATTCCAAAATAACTATGTAGTGTTTTGGCATAAACGAATTGCACCACAAAGTACTATTATATATTCTGTGCCACAACTCCAACTTGTACTAGACCGTGTACGGACTCTGCGGTACGTACCTACCTAGTCATTTAATTTTATTGAAGAACTCTTTTTAAATTATTTTTAGAAATGTTTTTTTCGGATAAAGACATTAAATTCGCAAGGCCTGATGTAAATATTTCTGCATTTTAGTATGTTATAATAGGGGTTTGTTAGTGTAGTATGAATTCAAATTTGCAACTTCGAAAAACCTGTGATGGAAACAGAAAATCAAATATTTATATATTTATCATATATTTTTGAGGTACACACTGTCTGCCCTTCTCAATGTTATTTCCTGTCCCGGGCCTGCTGGAACAAATTTCAATGTGAAATAAGTTGTGCCCTTGTACAATTCTTCTGTCCATTTCTTTTCTGTTTGTAATTGTGTGTGTGTACAGAACCAATAAATAAATAAATAAAATCGAGGAAAACTTCAGGGCTAAAACTATGCATTTTTGCAAACAATGTTTCCTACACTCAAAACTGTATTAAATTATATACAATTTGAGCTCAAACTCAGCTCTATTGACTCCAAAGGAGCCAAGCTATGGCACTTCGAAGATGTCAATTTTTTTTCAAAAATTAAAATTTTCAGGTTTTACTCACGTATTTCGCGAAATATTGGCAAAACTGTATTGTACGTATTTTAGGTATTCCGCAGGAGTTATTAAAAGAATACTTATTGAACACTTGGAGTTTTATTTTAGATAAAAAACTTTTTCTCAAACATGCTTGGAAATTCGATCATTATTTTGACAACCTTCTTCGTGCTAAATCGGAGTTTACGGACTGACCTAAACCGCGCCGGCAATCTTAGTATGAAAATCCATTACTAACGTGTAATAATGGATTTTCATACAAAAATTGCCGGCGTCTGACCGACAATGTTTCTATTAAAACTCATTACGCACGTGTAATTCAGAAATGGAGCGAACTTTTTAATGAATCACGAATAATGGGTATCAAATGAAAGGCCTTGATGAGCGAGCACAATCCATTTTTTTTTTATATTAGGTATATATATGGGTATCAAATGAAAGGCCTTAATGAGTACATTCCAAAAAAACTGGAAAAAAAAATAAAAAACGAAAAAACTGGAAAAAAAATTTTTTTTTCAACATGGGTATCAAATGAAAGGCCTTGATGTGCACATTCCAAAAAAATAAAGAAACTGGCTCCTTTCTTCTTTTTTTTAATTTTTTGCTTTAATTTGAAAGCAAAAAATTAAAAGTTAAAAATACCTTCTTGGTTTGAATTTCCGCGCATTATTTGAGAAAAGTACTATACAAGCCTTGGCCGCAACTAGGCATTGATGGACTCACGTATGTGTGCCTCGGTTTCGCCTCGGCCCACATTTTCACGCTCGTCCTTCAATGCCTGTCTTGCGTGCCGCTGCAGTAATGTACTAATTATACTTGCCCTATGAAGAAAGGTTATTGAAAATATTTTGTAGTACATTTATTTAACTTTTACTAGCTGATGCCCGCGACTTCGTACGCGTGGACTTTATGACTCCGGCGTATGTATATAAATATGAACAAACAAACAAACAGACACACTTTTTTATATTATTACCCCCTTACTAAAAAAGATTGTATAGCAGATGTATATTTACACAATGGTTACTCTCTGTCAATCTATTTGAATTTGACATTGAAAAGAATGTGACAAAACACTGTGTAACTATACATCTGCTATACAATCTTTATTACTATGTCTCCATCGCCCCAAATATATTTTTTAACATATAGACACAGTTACAATATTGGTCTACAATGCACAGTAAAAAAATCGTGTGCTTTATCCACACGAAAATTAAAGCAAATATTTAAGAAAAAAAAATATTTCGTGAAATATTCAACTAAAACTCAAATTAAAATAGGTATTTTTAGGTTGCTTTCTCGTTATTTGTTTGTTTGTCCGCAAAGTTTGCAAACGATTTTATACTAGCTTCCCGATGAGCTAGAGACTTGAAACTTTAAGCATAGGTCAGATCTTGAAAGCAATGCAATATTATGGTGTCATTAAGCTGATCTGATGATGGATCCGGAAGAAGGCCACAGGAAATCTATGATGAAACCATACAACCCCATCGTGTTTGGGCTCGTTAGAATTGTCTTGATGAGTTCTCTAACGGGAGATGAGGTCCAAGGTCTAATGATGAAGCTGGAAGGCCATGCCATAGGAACTCAATATTGAAATCATGCAACCCCATCGAGTTTCGGCTCGTTTGGGTTGTCTTGACGAGTACTTTGTTGGGAAATAGTTTCCAGGGTCTGATGATGGAGCTGGAAGAAGGACACATTAACTCTTTAATAAAACCACGCCCCCATCGAGTTTGGGCTCGTTTGAATCGTCTTGTCGAGTACTTTGTTAGGAAAAAGTTTCCAGGGTCTGATGATGGAGCTGGAAGAAGGACACAGGAACTCTTTAATAAAACCACGCCCCCCATCGAGTTTGGGCTCGTTTGAATCGTCTTGTCGAGTACTTTGTTGGGAAAAAGTTTCCAGGGTCTGATGATGGAGCTGGAAGAAGGACACAGGAACTCTTTAATAAAACCACGCCCCCCATCGAGTTTGGGCTCGTTTGAATCGTCTTGTCGAGTACTTTGTTGGGAAATAGTTTCCAGGGTCTGATGATGGAGTTGGAAGAAGGACACAGGAACTCTTTAATAAAACCACGCCCCCCATCGAGTTTGGGCTCGTTTGAATCGTCTTGTCGAGTACTTTGTTGGTAAAAAGTTTCCAGGGTCTGATGATGGAGCTGGAAGAAGGACACAGGAACTCTTTAATAAAACCACGCCCCCCATCGAGTTTGGGCTCGTTTGAATCGTCTTGTCGAGTACTTTGTTGGGAAAAAGTTTCAAGGGTCTGATGATGGAGCCGAAAGAAAGCCACTGCATTCTGTAATAAAACCATGCAACCCCATCGAGTTTGGGTTCGTTTGAATCGTCTTGACGAGTACTTTGTTGGGAACTAGTTTCCAGGGCCTGATGATGGAGCCGGAAGAAGGATAAAGGAACTCTATATTAAAACTACGCTACCCCCATTAGCTCGTTAACTAAAAAGCAGAAAATAATAATTTACCTACTGAAAAAAAAACTTTTTTAAAAACACGTTTTTAAAACGGATTAAATTATTACAAAAAAAAACACTAAAACCGACTAGTAAAAAAAACGACTAAATAGTAAAAAATAAATTCTTCAGTAAATATTTATAACCATACCTACAGAAATTTTAAACCTAAAAACATGGGGCGGATTTTGTAAAATGTATCATCCATTGTTTTTAGCATGCGCCCCACGTTTTTAGGTTCAAATTTTTTGGGGCTATAAATATTTACTAAAGAATTTATTTTTTACATTTTAGTCTGTTTTTTTACTAGTCGGTTTTAATGTTTTTAGTCCGATGTTTTTGTAATAATTTAATCTTTTTAAAAAAGTTTTTTAACACGTTTTTATTAGGTTGCTTTCTCGTTTGTTTGTTTTTCCGCAAAGTTTGCAAACGATTTTATACTAGCTTCCCGATGAGCTAGAGACTTGAAACTTTAAACATAGGTCAGATCTTATAAGCAATGCAATATTTTTACGAAAAATTAGATTGGATATTGAAAAAAATCTGCACAAATACCTCTAAAAAGGTAATTATTAGTGGGGACTTTAACATAGACATATTGAAAGGAAATAACATGACAAAATACTTTGAATACTTCCTCTCGGGTTTTAACCTTAAATTACAAATAAGAGAACCAACCAGGCCTAGAAGCGGCACCTGTCTTGATAACTTTGCACATAACTTAAATTGCAATGGTAAAAAGGAAGTCATAGAATTTGCTTTATCTGACCATTCAGCGCAAGTGATAGAGATAAGTGTTAAAAAAACTTGCAAATTAAGTTATTGGCGTACAAAAAGACGTGACCTGTCAATTGAAAATCTTACCATGTTTAAGAAACATTTGCAGAGTCTTTCCTTTGCGGATGTTTACAGTACGGAGGATCCCAACATAGCGTACAATATCTTATTGCTATCTATTCTTTCTTGACTAAATTTAATATCTTATGTGACGAACAAAAGGGATTTAGAAAAAAATTGACTATAAACATGGCAATTTATGACTTACTTAATGCTATAATGTTAAATATGGATAAGACATTACCGGTATGTGCTATATTTACTGACATGACGAAAGCTTTTGATCGAGTTAATCATAAAATATTATTAGAAAAGCTTTTCGCATATGGCATACGTGGCAACATTCTTAAACTATTGGAGTCATATCTTACTGGTCGTAAACAATTTGTAGAAATCAGTAGAATAAACAAAAACACAAAGAAGGAAGAAATATATTTGTCATCTGCTAGGGAAATACAATGTGGTGTTCCACAAGGCAGTGTGCTGGGTCCATTGTTGTTTCTGATTTACATTAATGATTTACCAAGGAACGTCCAACAACAAATGATCTTATATGCTGATGATAGTACAGCTATAATAAAATGTATTGACTATAATCTATATGAAAATAATATTAATGACGCTTTGAAAGACATGATTGACTGGCTTAACAATAATGACTTAATTATAAACTTGCAAAAGACAAAACTAGTGCATTTCTATCAAAGACTACGCCAATCAAACTTTAATGTTAACTATCAAGGTAATGCATTAGAGGAGGCTAACACCACAAAATTTTTGGGCATATTAATTGACAGTCAGCTTACATGGAAACCTCATGCAGATGAAGTATGTAAGAAACTAAGTAAGGCCGCTTATATATTATATTACTTATCAAAGAAAGTTAACTCTAAGACAATAATAATGGCATATCATGGTCTCGTTGCTTCAATTTTAAGGTATGGCTTAATTTTTTGGGGTAATTGCAGCGACAGGGAGACGATTTTCAAAGCCCAGAAACGTTGCATTAGGTCCATGACGGGGCTAAAAATGACTGACAGTTGCGTGCCTGTGTTTAAGTCCTTAAAACTCTTGACATTACCATCATTATATATTTTGGAAATTGCTCTTTTTGTAAAGTCTAACCAGCACTTATTTACAAAAGTTTCCCAGACACGGAAAAGGTCGATCAAAGTGCGTTCACAGTACCGAAACATGCTAAATTTGGGAAGATATCATACAGCATTGCTTAGGAAAAGTGTGATGGGAATGGGACCGGCAATATATAACAAAATACCTGACGAAATTAAGGAATTGAATAGTCATAAATTTAAAAAGAAATTGACATCTATATTATTAGAAAAATGTTATTATTCTATTACAGATTTTCTAAATGATAAATTTTGACATCATACAATTTATTCCTTATTATTCCTAATTGACATTTCTTAGTTTATAAATATTTGTTTTAAATTATTGAAAAGGTACCTACTATTTTTATTGTAAAATGATCAAGATAATATGCAATTGTATACTTAGTTTACCACTCTAATTTAAATATTTGCATGCTAATTTTTGGCAGAATGTACTGGACCGAAAATTCTTTAACAACAATTATGCATGTACCTACATTCTCAGCAAATAAATGATTCTTATTCTTATTCTTATTCTTATAATGGTATCACTGAGCTGATGAGATGATGAATCCGGAACTGCTAACTGTTTCAGAAACTTTTATAGAGGATTTAAATCATGGGTGTAGATAATAAAGATTTTAGAAACTGTCATAGAGATATTATAGTAATCTACTGCCACTACATCTGCAGTTGCAAGTTGCAATTATTAGGGTTCCGTACCAAAATGGAAAGGAACTGAAGGAATTGAAATTTAGAATAGTTTAAGATGACGTTTGCCCATTTTGCAAATAAGAATTTCTAAAAAGGGGTCTTAAAATTTTTAAGTGGGGTGACTAGGGCATGTGAGGTATCATATGAAAGAGCGCTGTTTTCACAATTTAAAACATAGTTTCTTTTTAGTGATAGTAGTTTATGTAAATATTACAGGCAAAATAAAACGATGTCTCAATTTAACACACTTTTTTAAAAATTCAAACAACAAACAAAAAATTCATTCGTTCCTTTACCAGTCAACAGATGGCCCTGACCTAAGAAAAACTAAATTAGTTCCACTATCGGTCAAGAGATGGCGCTGGCCTAAGAAAAAAAATAGTTCTACTATCGGCCAAGAGATGGTGCTGACCAAATACTGCAATAATAATTTTAGTATTCTACAGCTCTACAGTGTATTTATTATGATGGTACGAAAACCCTCGGTGCACGAGTCCGACTACCTCTCTTGACCGGTTTTTATTATGATGCATTGCCGCCTGCTAGGCGGCACTTTGCCGCTAAACTTGAAAGCGGAAACCGACGACGACGTGAACTTGCAGTAACATTGATAAATTGCGATTGTTCTTGGACTTGCCTCTTGATGGATCACTAAAAGGTATTCATCATAACTTAAAAATAATAAAAAAACTTTTTTAAATAATAAGTATACCATTATGAAACAATATGAAAAACATAACAACAACCAAACAATATGAAAAACATACAAACAAACAACGTGTAACAAAAAGGGGGTATCATATCAATCCGAAAGGAGGTCAATGTACTCGTGAAACTGAACACATTCCAACAGAAAAAAAAACAAATAATAAATAAAAAAAAAATATTGACACAAATTTTTTACAAAAACAAAACTTTTAAAAACAATTTAGATTAAACCTTAACAATTTACAATTAAGATTTAAAAACATCTGCAAAGCAAATTTTGTTTTTTTATTTTTACAAGACTTAAGTTCATAGTTCAATTCAAAATCAATCAAAACATTTCTGGCCAATATTCGAAATATGAAAACTGCGTAAACTATTATATACTTATTACCTATATTACTTATTTGATTTTATACAACATATAATTTGAGCTGCTTTTTAGCCCGGCCACACACACGACGGAATCCCGATTCGGAATTCCGAACAGAACATCGATAATGTATGAAAATTTCGTACGGAAAAACGTGTGGTAGTTCAATAGATTTGTGTGCATTTCCTGCGTTCGGAATTACCTATGTACGGAATTCTAAGAGCTCTACAGCTCACAGAGCCACTAGTTATATTTTTTTATCTGAAAGAACATACCTAACTAGGTATGTTCAGGTCCCATATTTTTTACGGATATTTTACGTTTATATCAATTTGACGCTGACTGTACATTTTATTTATTCAGTGCACAATCGGTGACTGCTGACTGGTCTACGTATCGACGGTAACGATTCACTTCAACGCCTATCGCACTCATTTGTAATCTTTGAAGATTATTAACAAATTTAATGAGGGGTTTTCTAAAAATAATCTTATGGAAGTAATAAGACATGTGTCGTGATTTTAGAGATAATGATTACTTATCATAATTATCTTGATTATTTTTTTATTTATTTATAAAATCTTATCAACGTTTGTACCAATCAGTGCATGCATCCGTCGTGATAAATATTGTGACTAATGTTGAATGACTTGTCATAAAAATTATCGCAATAATCACTACATAGTATAAAACAAGTCGCTTCCCGCTGTCTGTCCCTATATATGCTTAGATCTGTAAAACTAAGCAAAGGATTTTGATGCGTTTTTTTAAATAGATAGAGTGACTCAAGGGGAAGGTTTATATCTATACATCATTACTCTATCAAGTACTTTTACGTGCGTTTTTTCTCTCCATAGATGTTCGTGCTAAGGGTACAGATGACCGCATGGTACACACGACAGCACATCAAGTTATTAAAATTAGGCTTTAATTACGTAAGACAGTGCTTTTGTGAATGATATATTTCATGTGTCTTTTTATCTATTCCAGCCATTGACCTCTATTAGAAAAAAAAATTAAGGTCAGTGATTCCAGCCATTGTAGAGTCTGTCTACGGACATCATAGGCCTCCTCTCTGCCTCTCCACTCTCGACGGTCTGCTGCCACGCTCATCCAGTTGATGCCAGCCTGCTATGTGTACACATCAAATATTATCAAATTACACCCGGTTGCAATCCCCATACAAACTGGGGCCTGACGTGACGTTACAAAGCTGAAAAGTCGCCATCACTCCAATAACGAAACAATAGGTAGATAACAGGATCTTCCTCGTAGCACTGGTGTAACGAATGGTGTAACGACTGGTGTAACCACGAGGATCGAATTATTGTATTCTAGTTTTTCTGCATGAATTCATTGACTCCGATGCCGGTTTATTTCTGTTGTTATTTGTGGAAAAATATTTTCTTTGAGGAAATATTAGGGGTTAAAGTATGAAATGGCCGTTTTTTATGGAGAATTTTAAATGATTCGCCATACTAACATTTTCTTGATTTATTTGACAACCATGAACGCTAATGATTTAAAACTTTTATGCACAAATGTTTAAACACTCAGCTAACTAATGCCACACAAGTTAAGTAAAAAAAATAAGTATCGGCTAAATTACAACGAATTAAGTGGTCATTTGTGCAAACGAAAAAAGGAGTCACTTTTAAGATGCTTTTTTTAACGTTCAGGAAAAAATCATCAATATTTTTATTGGTGATTTTTCATTAAGATCATAATTCGAAATAATAATAAGTAACCGAAGCATCTTTAACATCATAAAAGAAATGAAAGCCTATGTGTATGAGAAAAAAATTGGCAATTTCATACTATTTCCTCTCTTTCCTATACGAATGTTGTATCCAGTTTCTATAATAAGTGTGAGTTGCACCAAAACGCTGTCAAAGTTAAAGTTATCGTCAAATGATAATGCTACCTATTTGTCACGTCAAACTTGTCAAAGGACATCATGCTGGCTGGCATCCTCTTTTTTTTGCTAACTTGTGTTAAAGTTAGATGGTGCAACTGAGCCTAAGAAAAAGTAAGAAATAAAATAATGAAGAATTGTTAATCACGTACGTACGTACGTATTTGTTATTTTTAATGTAAATACTTGTTTACCTTATATTTGTAGTTAGTCAGTGCTTATTATTCCTACTCATCTTCACTTCACAGATTTTTACGAATTTACATGGATATTTAAATGCAAACATATTAAAACAGCTAAACAGACTATTTTCCAATTCTTCAATCTACGGGATATATTTACACCACCACGTAGAATCCTTTAGCAATTAAAGAGACAAATTGGACTATTAAGTTGATTCATGATTATTGAGAGATGTCCTGAATTGATTGCCCACCATTGGCAAGATTTAATCATGGTGTTTGCCTTCAGTTTTATTGGGACATAAAAATAGGTATAAAGTATAATATATTTGTTCCAAGGTTGTCAGTCTCGTCTTTTAGCAATAAAACCGCTGTTTTTAGCACTCGGCTCAGTTTTATTGTTACAACTTCTTATTGTAATAAGTCATGGTTAAAATAAACCACTTGTTACCCTATACTGGCAGCCAACTGACCCCGGTCTCAACCTCCCCTAACTCAAAAGAAAAACCAAGCCAACGAGAAGATAACTGGACTTTGTTTAAAAAGACCTTCTAGATAACAACTTGTAACATACAGGGTGGATTTTTGAGACGGTACATTAACTATACAGTAAGTCACAACATCGTCTTCACCTACAGGCACAATCTTTTACAACATTAGATCAAAAAAGTACTTTCAGTACTCAAATTTCCGTTGGCCTTAAAGAGTATTTTGATTACAGTAAGAAATAAGATCGTTTGGCAATAAATAGTACATTGTTCACCGAGAAGAGAAAGAGTCCGATTACCGTCGAGGGTGTCGTTTGAAGCCCGAGCCGTAGGCGAGGGCTTTAAAACACCCGAGATCGGGAATCGTACTTTCTCTCGAGTGATACATAGTGCTTTATACTACACCTACGAGGAAAATAAAAAAATAAATCTTTACTAATTGAAATTTATATTGAAATTGTTGCAGTTAGTATAAGTTTTATTATATTTTTTAATTGATTTCTGTGGTAAAAGGTTATCAATCAGTATTTTTGCTGTTTCCTTCAACTGCGGCGGAGTTAAAAAATCTTCATCATCACTATCGCTACTTATCATTTTGATAGTTTTATTTTACTTTCTACGAAAACTGAATCCTCAAACAACACACAAATTGAAAATGGCGCCAATGGCGTCTGCAATTTTCACATGTTCTTTTTTCAAATTGTTTATCCTGCCGCCGCAGGGTCGCACTGCCAGCCCGACACCATCCGACACACAGCTAGTGGCCAGTGTCAATTTGCGAACTTGGAGATAAAAACTCACTGTAAAAACTTTTTGGTTTTTGATATTTAGGTTACCGGCGCATAGTCTTATCCAAAATTAAAAAAGAAAAACCACGTAAGAAATGGATTTTCATACACTTTTCTCTCCCGCTCAGATGCGTTTTCTCCCCGCATATTTGTTCGATATGTAATGACGTACTTTCTACCGTAAATTTGATAAAGTATCAAGGTACTTTCCGAGCAGGTGTAGTATAAAATATATTTCGAGTAAATTTTTCGTTTTTCCGTACAAAATGTATGGGAAAAGTTTTTGGCGATTTCTGTCGTTTCTAGTACTCATACCTTAAAAAATTGGTCCCATAGTGTCTTTTGATCCCCAGATGAAATAGGATCGATTGGCATAAAAAAAAATATTTTGGTATTTTAGCATTTTTTGCTAACGGTAACTTTTTTCCAAAATCTGTGAATGCATTTCAGAATATCTTAAAAAGTTATGGATGGTCTCCCAGGAACGTTTTCCTGTAACTATAATGGTAAAAGTACCTGCCCTTAATGTACCGTCTCAAAAATCTACCCTGTATAGAGCGAAGTGGAGAAGAAACAGACCTTACTAACATTAAGGGGGGGGGGCACAGATAATCAGCCTAATCTATAGCTGTCATACATATATTATACAAAGAGCCGGACGTATAATATCCATCAAATCTGTGGGTACATGGTGAGAAACGTAACATAAGTTGTACGTTAAAATGTTCCCCAATTGATACCTACTCCAGCAAAAATATAACTGGATCTGATTTTGTCAAATAATTTGAGTGAATTCATCAAATTGTTTTACTTATGTACACAATGTATACGATAATAATAACAATAGTCCATCTGTCACATCTTCCATCCTTCGAGATAACAACATTATCCTTAGTAAGATCAACACACCCATCTGCGCGCGTTGTTTGCACATAATTTAGTGCTCAGTACACAACGTACTCAAACAACGGGACTGCATAGTGCATAACGCTATTAAGGTGTATACGTAATACGTATACATGCACAGACTGTCCGAAACATCTGCAGTTACAAGCAGCAATAGATATCACCTAAGATTTACCGTGCTGTTAATAAAAACAAAAATTCTTTGTAAACCTAATTTTAGTAACATAAAATGTGTATAAGGAGCTCGGTGGCGCAGTGGTTTAGCGCCTGGCCCAGCGATTGCGGAAGTTAAGCATGGGATGGGTGACCAAAAATTTATTATCTCGAGCTCCTCCGTGTTTCAGAAGGCACGTTAAGCCGTTGGTCCCGGCTGCATTTGCAGTCGTTAACACCCACCAATCCGCATTGGGCCCGCGTGGTGGGTTATGGCCCATCCTCCTAACCACCCATAAGGCCTGTGCCCCAGCTGTGGGGACGTCAAAAATGGCCGATGGACATATGTGTTTTGTCTTCTTCATCAGTCTAACTCAATTTATATAATATACGAAAAAAACCAATAAGAAAACGTTTGATTTTTTTATGAATAACACACTTTTTAAAAGTTTGCTATGGATTTTTGCAGTTAAATTACAGATGGGCTCAAATATATAAAAATTAAGTACCCTATTAAAAAAGAAGAATAGCAGTCTCATCTTGAAATTGTTTCTTCTTGAAAGTGTACCAAGTTATCTTTTGTAAGTTGAATCACTGGTTTTGACAAAATAATGTTAGCTAGACCACAGATAATATTAAACTAGTGTCACTCACAGAATACGCCACCAACTGGCACAAGTTGGTGGCATGACGTAGAATAAGGGTAAGTTATCTATCAGCTACCAATTTTTTTTTGTTGGTTTTAGCAATAAATAAACAAATGTAATTAATTTTGTGAATAAATCTACGTTTAGGAACCTTTAATAACTCGGCTAGATACACTATATTTTGCCATCGTGAATTGAGGGCTGGAAATTACAAATATACTAAGAATTCAAAAAAGTTTTAGTGTTTTGCTTTGCAAAGGAGCCAGATAAATAAATCAATATCCATACAAAGGTGCCAAGTTGTTTTATGTTAAAAATATTTAGCACCATTTAAAATATAATTAGTAAACTCAAGAAAGAGTCCTAAAAATCGCTTTCTAAAATAAATAACGAAGCATTCTAGTTAAATAATGCTGGTAACAGAATTATTTATTTTAACAAAAATGCATAAGTACTAATTATGTGCTTGTCGATGCTGTAACCAAACTCGAACCTCGCTTAGAATCTCACTTCACTACGCGGGAATTTTAATTCGCAAATGAAATAATGATAGGCTGTTTTTCACAAAATATTTTAGATAGCTAAGTAAAGCCTTTTGCAATCGATAAAGTAGTTTGCTAATTTCTAATAACAAATTCGCGCGCAGTAAAATGAGGTTCGAAATGAAATGCGAGTTTGGTTGCAGAATCGACAGGCAGTTTTTTATTCTGTCGCCTTGAAATCAGTGTAATTACTTTATTTTCTTAGAAAGAGGATTCTCTATATTACCTTTTCCTTATAAGAAAATAGACATGATTTTTCCGCCCCAGGTACCTATATTAATTACTTTCCAATAACATTTTATTTATCATTTTATATCGTTTGAAGACAAACAAGTAGTCTTCTTTTTTTTTTCATTAGCGACATATTGTATTGCCCAATGACATCGACAAAATTATTGGACTCTGGAGGTATCTTAATAAATTCTTGTGGAATTTCCAATATCGCTTGGCGAGACGTTCGTTCGCATCGGAATTCAGTGTTCGAATAAAAATGTCATTGTGTCAATTGTGTGAGTCCGGCGCAATGAACCGTGTTAATTACAAACTTTACATCTACTGTACAACTTGTAACAGAATTAATGGCTAAACCAGAACATGGTAGACAGGGACCATCAAACTGAACAACTTTTACTATTGGACCAACTCTGAATGGATACGAATAAGTACTGTTCTAAAAGAGAATGCTAAAAAATTATAATATACAATAAATGATAATAATTATGATTGAAACTGCCCAATGATGCGTCTGGTTAAAATCATTATCGTATATGACGAAATTGAATTGCTTTTAAAATCTGTAATTTAATTCCATTTAATCGTAATTTTTCACAAAACACATCTCTACACACACTCACTCACATTCACTTTACACACCGTGAGAGGATTCACTTCACTACACTTTAGAATTATTTTAAGTTTTTGGCAATGTTAAACACAGTTTTTGCGTTGAACTATTTCCATCTATGTAATCGAGTCCTATAAGAGCGCTGCGCCTGAGATACAGTTTTTACTAGTTTGGGTGCAGATGTCATTAGATCGTCTGACATCTAGTTCATTTAAGTAAGATGTTTAAAAACTTGTATTATTTATGTCAATAAAAAAATGATATGTTAAAAATGTTATGTTATATCATAACCATCTGTTGACAAACAGAGCTGTCAACTCTGTACTCAAAATGCTCGAAAATAATTAAGATTTCTCCAATACCCCAAAGTGTAAGCATTTTGGCTGGTGGAAAAGTAGTTCCAGGCGGCATCAAAGGTGCGCGAAAAAGTGGTAATTTTGATGCCGCCTGGCACTACTTGAATTAAATGCCTGGCAATGTTATATTCGATTATAATATTGTCGTATTTGTTGCTGTGTGGTAAATTACTTACTTAATTACTAGCCCCGTAGCCCCGTAGCCTTGTAGCCCCGTAGCCCCGTAGCCCCGTAGCCCCGTAGCCCCGTAGCCCCGCAGCCCCGTAGCCCCGTAGCACCAACATACTTGTATGCTACTTCGTAGCGTTCAGTAACTTATTTGATTAAAAAGTAGGTATTTTGTCTTTCTTTGTTGTTTTTGTCTCTTTGTTGTTACTAAAAAAACTGCATTACCCGGCTAAATTGGGAAGGCTCTGTTTACTCGCATAGAACTTGCAGTAAGGTACTAATTTAACTTTGTAGGGTTAATTATATTACGGACTAGTGTTTTATATAACGGGTGTAACAAGACCCTCAACGAAGCTGAAGTCCACGCATTACGCCCATCATCAGTATCATTTTTGTCTTTTAGACTATACCTGGGAAACCAATAGCTACGAAGTTATTGAAGGTCAAAGTCAACATTTTTATTTTTATTTTTTTATGAAATCTTATTTTATTCGTTATTTCCTTATTTTTGTCCAAAGAAACACTATCCAAATTTTTTGTATTTCGTAACAAACAATGGCTTCAAAACGTCATCTCTTAATGTATCTCATCAGCACGCACATAAACGTGGCCTTTTAACTCGGCCGCACGCAGCTGTAAAGCATACACTCGCAGGCGCGGTCTATTGTACGCGGTACATTGCGTGGTAATGTATGCAATGCTTTTTTAACACCAAAAATTAAAATCGTTTCCCAGCTATAATTTTGAACAGAAATAGTCCTGATGATGGGCAGAATACGTAGACCTCGGCTTCGTTGAGGGTCTTGTTACACCCGGTATTATTGCACGCGTTTGTTATAGCTCGGTTTATGGCCCTATAAGCAATGTATTAAGGCTCACCTTACGAGCAAGTGTATTGAAAAAAACTTTATGTAAGTATTGAACTTTAGTACTACTTTTCACTTACTGACTAATAAAACTAAATTATTTAACTAAGTGTATTAAGAGTTTTTCGTACTTACCTTGAAAATAGCTCGTCACAAGTACACTTCTAAAAGAAAATAATATTTTAACAAAAACACCTGCAGACAGTAAACGATCTTTTCATCATCAGTTCAGGCATCAGTGCTACCAACCTCATAAAAATCCAAGAAATATTAGTTTCTTTTTTATTTAATTAGAAGTCTGTCAATGTATCCCCGTAATGTCTCCCGTAATCCCAATCCACGGTATGTTATTTGGACCATATTGCAAGTAATAAAAGTTGTACTTGTTGCGTAATGCGTTTTTAACAGGTGGTTTACTTTACCTATATATATATATCTTTTTACAAATTAAATATTTCATAGAAAACGAATAGTATTCTCTTCACTTTATACCCCCTTATTTATAAAAAAAAACAAATGTCAGACCATAAAGTTAATAAGGTATATTAACTTTATGTGTCAGACAGATAAACGTAGGCTGCAAACTTATCAACACCCCTCTTTGCGCTGCGTCGGGGGTTAAAAAAAACAATTAACTTCAAAAAAAATATTTAATTCATGAACTTTCAAGCGTTGACAGCCTAATTACTCAATAGTTAAATATTCCATTATCTGTTGGTCAGAATAATCGGTGACAGTGGAGTCCCGTAAATTATCAGTGCCGTAAAATCTAAAATCGAAGGACAACGTCGACCCTTGAATTTTTTCAATTCGTAGATACACATCCCAGTTGATCCCAGGTCCCCCGGGGCCTTGTGTTATGCTTGTCATCCTGCCGCCTTTAAGGTTCTCAATCACGAAACCATCGATTCTAAACATAACACCAAAGCCTCTGCCCCATCCCATGCTTATAAAATCTGATGACGACTCATATGTGCCCCTGTAGGAGAAAGAAAATAGTACGTTATAGATAGATACTTTTTATCCTTGTTAAAGGTTATCAAGGGATTTTTTTATTTTTTTATGCACAACGCTTCTATCATCTTTACCTGAGGATGTAGCACGTCATACAATAACAAAGCTGAAATGTGACACATGTCGTTTGACAAATCACGCGACACTAAATGTCAAGTTGTATGATAAGTCTTGGGGGACTTTCATAGTGGGTTGCGTTTTGGGGGAGTTTGAGGTGTCCCACAAATGCCATTGTCATGCAATATCCACAGGTATAGATGATCGAAGGCACAACGGGATAGTGCCTTCATCTCACCTAAGGTTAAGTGACGATAAGGGCGTAAGCGCACTACGCAGGGAAAATTATCACTGAGGAACTGGCTATCTTACCTGTAACTGCCGAAACACAACAATTTTTAATTGTTGTTATGGCGTCAGATTTTGGTAAGATGGTGGTAGCTCGCCAGGCAGAGTTAAAATAAGTACTACCACCAGCCAAACCGTATTTAAATTGTACTCGCCTTGGGAATCGAACCCGGGACCCCTGCGTTTTACACGGGTGGGCGAACCACTACACACACGACTGTCCACGCAGACAAAGCCGGAAGGTTATCTATAAAATATAACATTAGAGAGCGACAAATTAACGCACTGATAAACGATATTTGACGATGAAGTGACTCCATCGACGAATGCTAACTTAGAGGGCGCCTCCATCTTAGTAGGCTTGGCGAGCGCCAAAGCCGCCACAGATAAAGTCACCAACAGTATGGACAGCTTCATCTGAAAAGCACATGAACTGTTAGGTACCCGATCAAGCCTAGCATACGCACCAACCGGCCTAGCATGCGCACCGCAACTATTTGTCAACAATTTATCTCGCGATGTCTATCTTACCCCCTGATTTTGTAACTTTGTTAACTCTGGCGGAAATCACAGTTACATTGCTGCTTTAGTAAGAACCAACGTGACAACTATTTTACTTAAAGCAGCAATGTAACTACGGTTTCAATCGATTTCAATCGAGAATTGTTAGCCACAGAGTTACGTAATCAGCTAGCTGATTTTGTAACTTTGTTGCAATCAACCCTGACAGAAACCGCAGTTACATTGCTGCTTTAGTAAGAACCAATGTGACAACTATCGTACTTAAAGCAGCAATGTAGCTGCGATTTCAATCAAGAATTGTTAGCAACAAAGTAACGTAATCAGGGGGCTGATTTTGTAACTTTGTTGCAATCAACTCTGACAGAAATCGCAGTTACATTACATTGTTGCTTTAGGCCGCGTTCCGAATCACGCTGACAGCGCTGTTAGCGCGAATACGACCAAATTAAATAGTCTTATAATATTACACAAATAAGGTATTTGTGTAACTACTTTATTTAATGAATTATACGCTAACAGGGCTGTCAGCGTGATTCGGAACGCGGCCTTAGTAAGAACCGATGTGACAACTATCTTACTTGAATCAGCTAGTAAAGCTGCGGTTTCAATCGATTTCAATCGAGTATTGTTAGTAATAGATAGACGTAATCAACGCGAGATTAACGCGAGAAAAGTGTCAACAAATTTTTGTCGTGGTGCGTTTGGTAGGCAGGCATTAGTATGGATAAAAATAAGCCGAGAGTTGGAAATTAACCCAAATAAGTAATATACATCATCATACGTGCAGGGGCAGAACAAGGAATGTCACTAAAACAGAGTTTTGAGTAATCAGCATTCTAGTTTTTCTAAAAAAGCATTTCTAGAAAATTGCTAATAGGTAGTGACTAGTTTACCTTGCAGATCAACATTACGATAATAATAAACATTTGGAAATACCTAGTTATACTTAAAAAATACATACTATTTGTTTTTTTTTTTAATATTAGATATCTATTAAATATTGATGTTCGTTCATGCATGCATGATAATACATAAGCTAGGAATTGATTAAGCTAGGCTTGGTTAAGTTTCTTTTTTGTTTTCTCTTTTATTATTTAAGTACTTCAATTTTTTTATGAAGCAGGTACCTACCCACTCTCTTATTTAAGTTGTGGATAACGGTGTTGATTGTCCTATTAGTATTTTTCATTGTTCTTAGTTTATTTAAGTAACATACATTGGTCAATTGTTTGTTGTCCCGAATAAATAAAAAAAAAAAAAAAAAAAATACCTACATACAAACTGAATAGGTACCTCCTTTTTTTGAAGTCGGTTAAAAAGACTACACAAAGGTATCCCTTCCCCAACAAAAAAAATCATCTAATTCGGTTCATAAATAACAAAATTGTCAAGTTAGTTGATTTAATATCATAGTATTTTCAGGATTACTTGTAAACTACTGAACCGATTTGAAAAAAAAAAAAATAGGACCATCTCGCAAAAAAAATCCCACGAACAAAAAAAGAAACATCTAAATCGGTCCATAAATGTCGAAGATACGCGCAAACAACGATAAAAAAAACATACAATCGAATTGAGAACCACCGCCTTTTGATGAAGTCGGTTAAAAAATATAAAATGATAAGTTTTTTCCAATTATAAAACAAGGGTATGCACTAATTTCAAGGAAATTAGCTACAGGGAAACAGCAACGTAACAAGGAATGTCCAGGGATATTCATGGACATTCCTTGTTATTGTACGTTATAATACGGACCTTTCCAATTTTTACACCCTGTACAGAGACAAAAAAAATTGACGATTGGAAATACTGTTAAATTAATGTTTTAGCGTTTTTTTTTATTTTAATAAAACTAAAAATACTCGTGAAATCAATTTTGTTTTGCCATAAGTACTTAATCGAATCTGGATTTAATATGACATTCCTTGTTTTGTCCCTGTACCCTTCTGTATATTTGTAGTCTAAATAATTATATTCTAATAAAGGGCGTACAAGCATTGCGTTCAGCCGGTTATGGTCTATGGGGCAGAAATTGCAGGTAGTACAAAGGAAGATGGAGCGCGCCATGTTGGGTATCACTCTATGCGACAAAGTAAGAAACACGGTGATCCGGAGTCGCACTAAGCTAACGAGGGGCGCAATCAGCACAAGGAAAGTGGCGATGGGCCGGTCACATAATTATGTCGCAGATCTAATGACCGGTGGAGCAGAAAGGTGCTGGAGTGGAGATCAAGGAACAGTACCAGAAGCGTTGGCCGCCAAAAAGCCAGATGGTCAGACGACTCCACCAAAATAGCGAGGAAAAACTAAATGAGAAAGGGACAGGACCGAAGGGGATGGAGTGCAAGCGAGGAGTCCTACACTCAGCAGTGGGTGACTTGAGTGAGGCTGAACAAGAAGAAGAAATATTTGTCCCCGATAATCGTTAAGTAGGTAGGTAGGTACACTGAGCTTTAAAGATAAGTGTGTTGTTATACAATTTGGTTGTAATAAGACAAAAATATTTACCATTGCAGATTGTTGTAAAGTTGTTTCTTTTTGGCACTACAAGGAGAAACTAATAAAAATTCTTGAACTAATAGCCATTTATAGCACATTGAAGGAAGTAGGTAGATAAGATAATATGATAAATTATAAGCGCTACTTCGTCCGCGTGGACATTCGATAAAATCTTCGTATTAATTTCATTTAATGCGTATCAGCCGTTTTAAAGCGATTAGGCGGGTTCCCACCAAGCGTGCTGCCTCGCGAGGCAGGACGTTTGACGCACGGGCCTCGCACGATGCTGCTCGCTTGGTGGGGACCCGCCTAATCACTTAAAAACGGCCGTTCCCGTTCCCGTTCCCGAAGGCGTTCTAAAGGCGAGAAGTATCGTTAGTACAAATAGGATTAACATTATCATATTTTTGCTATAATTTAAAACAACTTATTATATTTATCACAACGGATGCACTGATTGGTACAAACAGTGATAAGATTTTATATATTACTAAATCAATAAAAAATATAATTAGTCATTATTATAATACATAATTATTTCTTAGAATGCAAAATGTTTGCTGATAGATAACGGTGCCTTAGTTTTTAACCGACTTCCAAAAAAGGAGGAGGTTCTATGTTCGTCTGTATTTTTTTTCGTGTATGTCCACCTATTACTCGAAGATGGCTGGACCGATTGAAATGATTCAAACGTTATTACATTAGGTAAACTCCCAAGTTGGTCCCATTGTTTAAAATTTGGAAATCGGTTCAGTACTTTTCATGTAATCTTGAAAAAAAGCACGAAAATAGTATGATTTTGTGTGAATTACCTCGATGATTGGTCGTATTACTTCTTTGTTTATGAACTGAATAAGATAATTATTTTTTTGTAGGAAGAGGGATATCTTAAGTGTAGGTTCTTTAACCAACTTAAAAAAGGAGGTTCTCAGTTTGACCCGTATGTATGTTTCTCCGTACTCCGCATGGTATCTTACGTTTGGCTGAGCCGATTTTTCTACATATTATAATATACCTTAGCTACAAGGTACCTACACTAAAAATAAAAAATGGTGGTACAGATTACTTTTTTTTATTCTAAAAGCCCCACCCGAATTCTCGCTTTTTAGAGGTACCTAGGTTTTTTGAAGTCGGTTTTTTGTTTTTTTTAAACAATTTTTATAGGTAGGGTAGGTAAGTAAATACGCGTAAAAAATCAATGACCAAGTTATTTTCTCTTTTGATTACATTCCCTTTTGAACGAAAGAGAAGAAAGAAGTAACGTTAGTAAAACCTCCTTCAAAAACCCGAAAACTGTCTGTCTGTCCGTCCGTCCGTATGTCATAGCCAAAGAATATGAATATAAGATTCTTGGTCATAGCCAACAATGCCCCACCCGACTTTATTAGGACACACTATTTACCGATAACAGCGCGTATATGTTAATTTATAATTATTCAGTTTTGATTTGTTGGTTTTTTGGTTTCCCGAGACGTTTCGACACCTTTCCAGGGGCCGTGATCATGGGACGACTAAAGCAAAAAGGCTGCTCTATTTGAATAATATAATATTATGATTTTATTATAAAGCTATTTTGTTTTGTTTTTCAGGTTGATGAAGGAGGTTTTTCTTGTTTTTAAAAGAGATTTTTTATTTTAACTTTTTGTGGTAGGTACATACCTATACATAGCGTGCATATATTTTTTTTTATATATTTTTTACTCTTTAAATGGTTGGTGCAATCCCCATAACCAAGGACCGGAACCGCTTACCGTTACCCAAGTAACCCAAGTAAGCACTTACCGAATACGAAAACCCTATCGAGGAAACCCCATGGAGGCTTTATGAAGGGGTTTTCAAACGTGTTCATGCAATTTATACCTAGTTCCACCTGGGCCGAAGGACCAGAACCGCATACGGTTAAAGGAGTTTTGATTGGGTAAGTATTTCATGAACCACTTACCGTTAAAAGGGTTTTTGATTGGGTATTTCATCTTGTTTTCAAAAACCCTATCAATACGGTTAGCATAATGTAGACTAACCCTATCGAAAGGGAAACCCTATCATTTGGTAAGTTTTTTAATAGGGTTAGGGAAACCCTATATCAATTGGGTTAACCAAAAAAAGGGGTTTTCCGATCCCTGCCCATAACTCAATTTCCAAATTCACGCTGTTTGTTTTTAAGGAGTTCCCTTGTGCGTTCATTCGTAGTCCAAGTCTAGTTCAGAACGTCGCAGACGCGGATTGTCGCATAAACCTACCAATGGTAACACTAAACCAAAATTGTGTTTTTCTTTTGCCTAATAATGGTATTGATTATCGAAAACAATAATCAATTTGCATCTAGGGTTGTCACTTAGCAGTTTTCCATACAATTAAAAAGAAATCTCAGCCATGTAATGAGTTTCAGGGTTAACGCTCATTTTCCGGGGTTATCTAGCATTTCCAGCTTCATAAGGTTATTTCCTGACACCCTGTAGAATCACGTGACAAAATTTGACAAGTGGGTTAAAAATGACCCTATTTTAAAAAAAAACGTCCATACACACTTATTTCCCGATTTCAAGAATTCCTTTTAACATCCAGGCTGCCTCGAGCAACATTCTGAGTACAAGCTGAAAATAAAAAAACGTGTCAATAAAGCACCCTGGATAAATATTCCTTTTTGTTCTGGAAGCAAGCTTAAAAATTCATTTATCGATATTTTTTGTTCCGCTATTGCAGGAACGTGTGAGCAGAGAATTCCTAAAATGAAATAAATAGTTAGGTATATATTTTTTTCTATCGAGACTAGATACCTACAGTTCGATGTTAGTTTGTTTTGATTTCTACACGCTATTTTATACTTGTACTAGGTAGAATAAGCAATTCAATCATTTTTATTTTTAGTTTTCTAAGATAAAACATAGAATAGATACCTATTATAATATTTATTTGTCAAACAATTTAAAATACATCAGATACCTACACAAAATTCAACAATAGTTTTTCTACACACTAAGTACGAGCAGTGGCGCAGTGGCTTATGTAACAGGAGCTCGGTGGCGCAGTGGTTTAGCGCCTGGCCCTGCGATTGCGGAGGTTAAGCAACGTTCGCAAGGGTCGGTCATGGGATGGGTGACCAAAAATTTATTATCTTGAGTTCCTCCGTGCTTCGGAAGGCACGTAAAGCCGTTAGTCCCGGCTGCATTTGCAGTCGTTAACACCCACCGATCCGCATTGGGCCCGCGTGGTGGGTTATGGCCCGTCCTCCTTATTATCCCATAAGGAAGGCCTGTGCCCCAGCAGTGGGGACATTAAAAAGGGCTGATGTCGAGTACGAACAGTGAAGTACAAAAGTTAATCGACTTACTTTTGAGATCAACTTTTTTCAGAAGTAAGACTTTTTTCCACCAATTTTAATCTCGACAACGCAAACCGCGGTCCGGGAGAGCCATTCTGTGGAATGTAATTTACTTTTCGTCTGTGATGCACAGTTGGTAGATACATAAAATTCGGTCTCCGGACTTCCTTTTTTGTTGCTAACGCAGTTTACGTAGTGACTGGACAAACTTAATCTTAATTTTCTAAAATAAAATGAAAGCTTATAAAATTCTGTATAACTTTAGTACTGTTGTATGTTTTTCTTTGTTTACTAAATAAAATAATAATAAAACAACAGCTATTTTGACGTAGTTGAGAATGGCAATGGTATTAGTTGATTGTAATCTGTGCCGTGCGATTCTTGGTAGGTATATCACTGACAAACTTGGTTTTATCAATTTTCTGAAATCCATTATTGAGTCAGAATATAATTATATCTTGTATGGATTGAAACATTAATGTTTTATTTGCACCAACTTGCACACGAAATAAAATTAAAAACAAAAACAGTATTACAGTACAAAATAAAAAATAAAACAGTGAAACATTAAAAACCAAAACTCCAATAAAATTGTGTGCCGTAGTAGCGATGCAAAAAGGAGAAAACTCAGTGTAATATTTAGTCGTAATAGAATGACGAATTCGAGGCTGAATTTATTTTGGTTTCTTAAAATCTTCATACAAAACAGCAATTTCATATTTCTTGTTAAATATGGCAGACCAAAAGCAGTCCCGACAGACTATTAATGGTACACAGACAAAGCACAAGCCGCACCAGACAATGGTGTGTACCGGGTAACTTCCCAGGATATCCGGATCTGCGAAAAGGAAAGCCTTTTTTTAATAACCTATACTTTATGCGTAAATGTACAAAGGGAACTAGATTTCAAAGGGATGACGCAAAAAAAATCTTTCTTGTGTGCGTAATTCTTTTTTTTCTGGCCTGTATTCTCAATGCTAAACTTTTTTATGAATTTTGTTTGTATTAAGTATTATATTACGAGGCAAAAAAAATTTGAACAGGAATCCTGGTACAGTCAGCAATGGCAATTTTTGAATTAATGTTTAAAAGTATGAAAATAAATTGTAAGACATTCTGTCAAAAAAGGTGCTATGAAAAAGTACTTAGTGTTAAGTACTTTTTAACCGACTTCCAAAAAAGGAGGAGGTTCTTTGTTCGTCTGTATATTTGTTTTTTTTTTGTACTTTTTTGTTTATGACCTGAATAAGATAATTATTTTTTTGTAGGAAGAGGGATATCTTAAGTGTAGGTTCTTTAACCGACTTAAAAAAGGAGGTTCTCAGTTTGACCCGTATTTAAGTATGTTTCTCCGCGATTATCTTACGTTTGGCTGAGCCGATTTTTCTACATATTATAATATACCTTACCTACAAGGTACCTACACAAAAAAAAATAGTTAAAAAAAACAAAAAACCTACTTAAAAAAACCTACCTCTAAAAAGCAAGAAATAATATTCGTAATAATAAAAATAAGTCTATTGAAGTCGGGTGGGGCTTTAAGAATAAAAAAAGGAATCTGTACTCCAGCCCCACCTGACTTCAATAGACGTATTTTTATTTTTATTATTACGAATATTATTTCTTGCTTTTTAGAGGTAGGTTTTGTTGTTGACCGTCCCTTAAATTTAATTGATCACACAAGACATGTTCCTTTATACGCGATAGTATCGTTTATTTATTTTTCTTTTCTAATCGTATGAGGAAAGTGGCCACCTCTGGTGTTAGAGTTTATCAAGCCGCCTACGTCTGTAAGGCCTCTTTGGCAACAGCCGGGACCGACGGATTAACATGCTCTCCGAAGCACGGAAGCGCTCAGTTGTAATGCCACTTAAGGTCACCCATCAAACACCTGGCCGGACCGAGCGTTGCTTAACAAACGTGATCGAGTATGATCAGTCTGTCAAGCTCCGCCATGAGAGCTTCTACTAAACTGAATGGTTTATTTATAATAATAGCATTCCACTTTCTAGGCATTATGTGCTTTAGGAATTTCGCTACTAAGGCATTTTGCGTTTTAGACGTCGTCGCGCTCATAAAGGGATAAAATCATAATAATATGATATATGCCTTTAGTACCTATCTTCTAAATAGTAGATTATACATTAAGTGAAAAAAAGGATATTCAGTTCGAGGGACTAAGTTGGATCCCGAGAGTAGCGAAGGATACAAAGGACCGATATGATTTTTTTTTCACGAGTTGTGTACTCTACTTTTTACCATCGACTGCGAGAAAACAAATGGCAGTACTTATATCAATAGTAGGTATTTATAGGTTATCAGATTTTGATATTTAGGTAGGAAATCGATAATATTTAAAACATTAGAAAAATTTAAAAGTGAAATTAGAAATTTTGAAATTTTCTAATGAACTGTTCGCGCGCAAGTTTTAGAAGTGTATATGAAATTAGAAGCTTTCCATTACATAAAGCAACCACGATAAGAGCGAGATTACATGATCAGTCAGTCTGGCATCAGCCCATGCCTGACTTTGAATTTGAATTTTTGCAGACTTTGAATTTTTTCCAGACCTGATGATCGTACCCTGAAAAGAACCCAAAGCTAAGACACTATAAAGCACCTATAGATAGAAACGAACCCAAAGCTAAGACACTAAAAAGAACCTAACTAAAATAGGCGGGTTTTTTTTATTTAATTGTATAACTATGGCTTTATCTATGGAATAGCTCCATACTTTTAGGACGTTTTTTTTTTGTACATAATTCATTTGATGCACGCATATTCAAATACTTTTATTCACTCGGTGAATAAAAACGCGTTTTATTCACTCTTATCAATGAATAAGACGCAATTTTTTGAGTGGCGATGGTAAAAAACTTTTTAAATTTAAACTGCACAAATTAATTATTTCCCTTTTATAATAATATAATAAAATTGAATGTAAAAAAGGCACAGATGTCATACTCCACAATGATTTATATACTGACCGCATTGCCGCGCCGAACCGGAACCAAAATGGCCGCGTATTTCGTGCTCCTCGCTATTTATTATAAACTCGTTTTCACGTTTTTTAATTTGCGAATATGGTTGCTGCGCTTGAAATCAATATTTTGGCGTTAAATATTCGGTATGCGGCGAGACGTGGGAGTCTGTGAAACTTTTGAAATAAAAATCTAAATGATTTGAATTAGAATAATGTTTCTAATTCTTGCTAGTTACCATTGAACACCGAATAAATGTCGTTATGCTGAAGTTTAAACTATTGAGAAGAAAAGTTGTCATCATGTTTTATAAATCTTTATCTACACTCACAACGTAATGTTCCAAATATGAATTCAAAAAAGGTAATATAAATACGTACTTTATTTTCGTGAATAGTTAAAATAAAACCTTACCTACAAGGTACTTACACTAAAAATAAAAAAATTGTTTAAAAAAAACAAAAAACCGACTTCAAAAAACCTACCTCTAAAAAGCAAGAAATAATATTCGTACTAATAAAAATACGTCTATTGAAGTCGGGTGGGGCTTTTAGAATAAAAAAAAAAGGAATCTGTACTCCAGCCCCACCCGACTTCAATTTTATTTTTTAGTACGAATATTATTTCTTGCTTTTTAGAGGTAGGTTTTTTGAAGTCGGTTTTTAAACACACACTCAAGTTTTAATACCCCTCATTATGCATCAGTATCATAAACTACTATTAAAGGTTCTAACTTTTTTATCGAGAACTTGCTCTACAAACATTGAGATTTTTAGAGTTACAGATTTAGTTATATTTCAGATGTTATTCTGATCAATGATATAAAAATTTCTTAAAATCATAGATTCTGACATAACTTGTATACCTTTACCTACACACAAAAATAAGTTCATAAACAAGGAAATATCCTTAATTCAATCTATATAAAAGTTTTGAAAGAATTACTTGTGTAATTCTTTCAAAACTTTTAAATATTGTGTTTGTTGCAGAATGTTATCATGTTTCGGCTGAAAAAATGCGAAACAATATAAAATACCACCAAAGTGCAACAAAAACGAGGTACCCATACAAGTTTGATATTATGTCGAAACGATTGCGAATTTCATAGCATCGTTCATCTCGTTTTTAATTAAACGCTACATTTTCGCGAATGCCAACATAACAATTGCGAAATTGGCATGAGCACGGCTCGCTTGAAAGAGTTTGATTACAGTATAGTTCTATACAGCACTATGATTCTTCTTATCGATTTTGTTTATTTTAATATATTACTATGAAAGAGGCTAAAGTGCATATAGCACTCTAACACACTCTAATATGAAACAATAAAAGTGTTTGATTGAAAGAGCACTGTTAGTGCTACATAGAACTCGGATTCTTCATAAAAGATTCAACATTTTTTTAACATTATACAGGGTGGTTTTTTGAACACGGCACAAATTTTCTGGTGTGGCTTAGGCCGTCAAACTGGACAACTTGGTCTATGGGACCAACTTAATCAGAGCAAAAAATTATCAGCTGTTCCATACATTTTGGTCGAGTTATTGACGTTTTCTATGGAACAGCTGATTATTTCTTTTGCTCTGATTAAGTTGGTCCCATAGACCAAGTTGTTTAGTTTGACGGTCTAATCCACACATACCACAAAATTTGTGCAGTGTTCAAAAAATCACTCTGTATGAAATAAAATGTAATTAATAGTTAACGCTTAAGTTATTTAGGTACCAAACTCATAACCTTGAACATTTTGATATACACACGCCAGCTCATTATTCAATGATCCAATCCAAAAGTTGATATTTTAAGCTAAACATGCAAAATCTAAAGTTAATTAACATTTTATGGTAATGTAGTGAGCTGCTGACTCTACATACTGGGTGTCTTGTGGATTGTGATAAATAATAAATATATGTATTTAAATATAAAACGTGTTTCATTATCAATATGACCACCAGATACAATACACTTCGCAAGTGTTACCTAGAGACACTAGCACTTTATTCTAAAACTGATTGGCACTGTCTCTGTTTTTCTTTGGCAAATAAAAGGGGCAGCATCAGTTTAAAACATCAAGTTAATATACAGGTTATATTAAATATGGTTTTAAACCAGGGGGCTAATTGTCTAATTTCAAAATCTATCACAATCGCTTTCAGGATGTGATACATTGATGCTTCTTTTGGGCACAACTAAAACTTACCAAAGAAATGCAGCAATGTGTCACATCCATCTCTCAAATGAAAACGATTGCGATAGATTTTGAAAATTAGACAATAAGTAGGCTGGTTGTTCACGTATTGAAAAAAGGGTTAAGGCGCTGTAGGTAGTGAAACTAGCACCGCCACTACATTTATTTTTATTACTCGTAAACCAAGTTAATATTCTAAAAAAGCCTATGTAATAATCTCTTAATTGGTCTCTAATATTTTTTTAATAACTCTTCAAAAGTTTTCATTCTTTCTGTAAGTTTTAAAATCCATTTTAGCTCAAAGTGGCCATCACTTTTGGCAATTATGGATTTTAAAACTTACAGAATGAATGATAACAGTTTTTTTCTTTTTTTTAAATATTGACTTGGTTTACGCGTAATAAAAATAAATGTAGTGGTGTCGCTAGTTTCACTACCACCGCGCCTTAAACAACTTTTTAGCAAACAAGTTTGATTTACACTAACCAAGTACTATATTAATTCTGTGAGTAACAAAGAATTACTTTCGTCTCGCACATTACATCTATCGTAGCTCGTAGCTGCTACGAAATGATGGCGTAGCGTCTATGTTCATCGTCCGTCGTAGCTGCATTGCGCTGACACACTAGTGTAGTAATAAAAAAACGGAGATCAAACTGAAGTATTTATGTGGTGTATTCAAATATAAATACAGACTACGGTTGAAGCGCAAAAGTCATTCTTCATTATTTCTTTTCTTTTCTGGAGATCACAATGGATAAATTAATAATATGGCATTTGGGTCTTCAATTACAGTATTGGCATTGTTACGCTCTACCAAATAATGATTAAACGGTTTTAAATTAAAATCAATACAATACATAAAGATGAAAATCCAATATTGTTTTTACTACGCTCCTTTCAAATGACTTTCAGGCTGATGTGGTAAAAAGACACTTAGTCCGCAACAAAGGGACTGGCTCAAGGGATCATACGTAATGCGGCTATGTAGTCGCAAGCTCCACGCGACCAGTTATAAAACACTCGGGAATAGGCCGGCAGAAATGAGAAAAAGTAGCTGGATACGACATGAGTTATTTTCTTAAGAGTGCGTAAATGATAATATGGTGAATGCGCTGATAATGCGCCGAGAATGCGCTGAGAATGAGCCAATAATGCACTGAAAATGCGTCTTGAATTCGAACGAAAATATTGTTGAATAGAGTAAGAATACGACGAACGAAGACCGGCAGGCTGATTATCTAATTGGAAACCATCTAGCGACCAGTAATAATTACGGAATCGTCGCTGTCAAACTTGATTTCGTACCAGTCATCGAGTTTCCGATAGTGCTACCTCCAGATAACAACCAAAGACCTAACAAAAACGAGCACTTCTGCTAGGAAATGCTCCAAAATTCGTATTATCTAACTCAGTAACCGCGACGCGACCACGACGAATTCGTGATTTCTTCTGTCGAACGGTTTGACAGCGACGATTCCGTAATTTTTACTGGTCGCTAGATGGTTTATAGTTAGATCAGCCTGCGGTTAGCCGATTTGCCGATCGGCCGCAGTCGAGTGTTTAGTTCAAGTGGCTTTTGGGATTATTAAATTTGATTCTCTTGAACAATTTGGAATAATTTTGATTGCATCAATGTGATAATTTTGTTATTTCCCCACAACACAATTTCAACATGTTGTCAAGCGTTAAAACCATAGTTACACCACGGTGTGTGCGTTAGAGCAGGCTTTTGTCTGTTCTAATAACTTTATAAAATACAACTGCAATAGTAATGCGGTTATGGCCGCGCTGTCTCATTAATTTAGACCGAATGGCTTTTTGAAGCCAAAACGAACGTGTTTAAATTTAATTAAACAAGTGCAATAATGTAGGTATATGTAAATTATGTAAATATCATCAAATATTTTAACTAATAGTAGGTATCAAATTATTCTAAATTATCAACATTGAGTGGCGAAATTGTGGTCTCAAATCGAAGCTTTCCCTTGCAGTGATATTTTTCACCTTAAAGTTTTTCCTTATAGTAGGTATAAGTAAGTTCAATTTTAATCCTTTTGGATTCGCACGAATAGGGAGAAACAATATTGTGTAGGCGATCGATTAATTCGTTCATACGAGTATAAAGAAATATATGTATTATAATATTGTGATGAAATTCAACAAAAAACTGGGATAGGTCTCTTTCATGTTGGATCTGAGTCACACGTATAATTTTTAAACTACTACTAAAAGCATTTGATAATGTAACGTACCGCCGCGCGCCGCGGAGATCACCATTGACCTACGTTTCAAAATTATTTTATGTTTTTTTTTTCCCGAGAGGAATTTTCGTTTATTTTTGATATTGTACCTATATGAAATCTGAAATTTTCTACAAACGTTTTTCTTATTGTTCATTTATTTTTAATGTTTAATTCATGAATTGTAAAAAATATGTTTGAATGGCGGCAGCATTGGTGTAACTATTACTGGGGATAATATTTTTATTAAATACCTACCAATGCCTACCCATCCAGTAACAGTGTCTCTATGGCAATAAACAATTTGCTTCATCACTCGTAATAATGGGAGTAGAAAGGCTTTCAAGCTTATCCTGGGCCGCGTCGCCTACATTCGTTAGTCTGTGCAAAAAGGATAAATAAAAAACTGCATAAAGGTTATTAATACATACAGAAGCCGTCCTCGTATGCAAAGTGAGGCAACTAATAGTAAGCCAAAATGGGTTAGTTTTCAGATTTATATCGATAATACGTCATCTAATCGTAACTAAAATCCAGTAATATAGTAACTATAATCTCCTGAATGTAAAGAAAATTGAAACTGTTTTGTACTTATTCGGTATGATTAGGTAATAATGGCGAATAAAAATCTGTAAACGGTGCCATTTTGGCTGTTTTTGTTGCCTCACTTTTGACAATGCGCTTTGCAGTGAACTATCGTTCTAGGCTAGGTGTTATTATTCTAAGCATACCTACCTACTCTTGTAATCTACGATCAAAACCGCGGGTAACAGCGCTCATCAACATCCTCTATCTAATCTTAATTATAATAACAATAAAAGCTTTGAAAAACCACGTCTATCTTACGTCACAACATAAATTATAAACAGAAATTGCAATTTAACTTTATTTAATTACTTATTTCTTAAATTATTTATTTCATATTTGTTGGCACTCAAGGTCTTCCTTTAGATTACTGTACAATGTAACATGTTTTGTAAAATAAAATAATAAAAATAAAAATTATGAAGTGATTAAATCTGTCAAACCGCAAAATAGTTCAGCGAAGATTTGAAGTCGTTTTTACTTCAGTTCAGTACCTGGAAATGCAAATAATATGGTGGGAGCCAATTAGCGAAGGTTGAATCAAAGGAACTGAGTATCGTTTTCAATTTGAGAATTTCCATTTAGTTTATCGAAAATAATGTTTTTTTACACTACAATGAATCGACTTAATTATTTTTACTTCAGGAAATTAAAATAAAAAATATACTTGACTTTTCCTCGTATCCACTTGCTTGTTAATAAGGCAATAAATTTTTTATTGTCTATCTCAAGTTTTGTCGCAAAGCAGGAAAAACTTTGCAAGTTAAGCAAATTGATCCATTATTCCAGCGCGGCGACACCTGCGCACCGGTAATAAGCACTGCTGAAGAAACTCAGTGCTTTGTCTAATGGCTAGTCATTGACATAATATACACCGTCATTTTGTAGTCATTTTAAATAAGGGCTGAGTTGCACCATCTAACTTTAACAATAACAAGCTTGTTAAAGTACCGGTTAAGCACAAGTTAGCCAAAAAAGAGGTTGCCAGCCAGCATGATGTCCTTTGACAAGTTTGACGTGACAAATAGGTAGCATTATCATTTAACGATAACTTTAACTTTGACAGCGTTTTGGTGCAACTCACACTTAAGGTAGTGTTCTACTCTACCAATGAAACTAAACATATAATTGCCAAAGAAACATGGGTCGTAGTTGCTCGTGCATACCTATCCTCAATAACAGAACTGCTCTATCGATTTTTTTACGCCCGTTTTTTTCTCGATAGCTGTTCGTGCTATGGGTACAGCTTTATTTTATTTTTATTTTATTTTATTGGGGACAACAAACAGTTTACACAATATAATATTACTTAAGTATACAAGTTAATACATTTTGTTTGGTTCATTGTGAAACCCACACCACACGTATTACTTAAACCATATTACCTACTCAATAAAAGAAAATAAATAGTAGATTGTTTTACAAGACGCTAAAATGACCCATTGAAGCGAGGGAATAAATAGAAACCGAGTTACAATGGGTTTTAGCGTCGTGTGTTACACTATACTTTTCACTACGATTGCGAGAAAATAAAATACAATATTAAATAGTTTATACCTACTTCCGTAAACGAATCCACTCGTTTTTCTATCCTCCACTTCATAAACTTTTTGTACAATATTTAAATAAATGATTTGTGCTTGACGGCAGAAGATTAAAATTATTTCTTTCCTATTACAGTCACACAATTCAAACAGTTTGTAATTATAAAAAAAATCTAAAGATTTCGCGCCATGGTACCTTTTTTTAATTTCTGCTGTAGCAGCTAAACAACACAAACACGCATTCTACGATTCACTCTGTACACAGAGTATAAATAAGTCTATGATTTCACCGAAGAGATGCTTTTAGTTCCATTTTCAAAAATAAGAATGACGAAACTGGGGGCCTATTACGAAACTTGGTCACGATAGTCGTCCGCAGTTCGTCGGTTATAGTTATTACAAATATCTTCAATGTAGCTATCGTAGTCCATAGTCTATTAAACGAATAATGACGGATCCACTAGAGAGAAACTGTCAAATTTACGCAATTTCACTTTGCAATATCGCATACGCAAGTGCTTTGTAATCGGAATCAATCAGAACGAAGCACGGACGCAGCCGCATGTATCGCATTAAACTTTTCGTAATAGACCCCCAGTATTAAGTCGAGCGAGTTTTTATACGTGATTATGAATAAAGACTTTTTCGTTTTAGTACGCTCATTGGTAATAGACAAACATTAAAAACGAAAAAACTTTATCCTCTAGGGCTTATTATGCTATTTTATCTCGACTCTTGTACGTTACAATGACGCACTTTTCGAGCAAGAGGAGTGAAAAAATCTTTTGGATGCAGTTTATTAACCTAACAACAAAGAAAGAGAAAAACAATGCTTATGTTGATTAAAAAACAATTATTATTATTATGTGCGAGCTGAGAAACAAATATGGTGTTTATGTAAGTAAGTACCGAATCTAAAAAATGTTTAATTATACAAGTTTTTTAAGTATTCTCTAAAAGTCGTTTAAATTTTTGAGGACTGTGTGCAAAAATGACAATATCAGGAAAGGACGAGTCGTACGTGTGAGCCAAGATCAGTATTTTTAAAAATTAAATTATTTAACGTTTTATTTACGTTTAATTTTTTAACGTCAATTTACGTTCACAGAATGTTTATTGGTCCATTGCACCTAGCTTTTAGCCAACGAAATGTAATGAAAACAAACTAAATGGACCACGATCCGATTCGGCAATTTACTGTTATGTGAATACATTACATTTTTGCAGGTACTATTTGCGTTTAAAAACAATTTGTTTCGCATACCGCTTTATGCAAATTTTAAGTGCCGGTAGTTTATTTGTGTATTAATTAAATTGTTAGTATGACAAAGGATTTGTTATTTCGAAGCGCTCATGGCGGAACTTGACAGACTGACCGTACTCGATCACGTTTGTTAAGCAACGCTCAGTCCGGCCAGGTGTCGGATGGGTGACCGTTAAGTGGCATTACAACTGAGCGCTTCCGTGCTTCGGAGGGCACGTTAAACCGTCGGACCCGGCTGTTGTCAATGGCAGCTATGTCCGCCTTTTCTCCCGATAGGTTCGCTAGTGTAGTTGGAGGCATCTCATTTTGACAGCTCCATAGAGTGTGTATGGGGTTTTAGTTTTGTTATTTAATTTTGTTAAAAATGGCGGGAAAATACGGATCGTGGTCCGTAAATGAACTAAAAAAGGGATTGGCAAAAAGAAATGCAAGAATAGCTGGCAAAAAGGAAGACCTCATTGAAAGGTAAACATGAATAATAATCCCTGAATGTAACAGTTTGTCTTTTTGAAGCAACACCATCACACTTTCATCAACGATTATTTTTGACTTTCATATTATTTTTGTTACAGATTGGCTGCATAATATGATAGAAATAACAACTTTCAATACAATATTCTAGAAGACACTGTAGCGGAACCATTATCAAACATTATATGGCCTCCAAATGAGGATTTCGTTACACTACATCAAATGTCTACAGTGCCTTCAATAGATATTGTCGATATAAATAACCATTTCCTAAGTGTTTATGTACTAAATGAAGGAATGAGCATGTGTGCAGCAAATATAAATCAAATATCAAATTTAAATGCCAGTTCTTTATTTACCATATTGCGCCTTAACTTTACAATAGTAAGTAGAAACTCATCAGAACACACGAACATTCATTTTGCATCCAGATGGATAATAGGGATGTTGACTATTTTTTTTATTTTATGTTACATAAATTACCTCTCAAAAAAAGAAACATTGGTAAAAGAATTAATTCGCTAGCATGAAAACTGCCTGAGATATCACAGTGTGAAATGCACACAAATGGACTCGATCAAAAACGCTCCATACTAATGGCTTGCACGTTATAACGTCACGCCGTGCTAGTTTGTATGCAACGCATAGGAAATTTGTTCAGCAGCTATATTAAATATTGTGTTTATCAAAATGGTTTCTTCGACAAATTTGCTATACATTTTAAGGACTAATTAAAGGTATCATTTATTTTAATAAATTGTATACTTTTTAAATGGACTTGTCCACCCAACTTTGAAGGGTCATAAAACAAATAATATGCAATATATAAAACCAAGAGGTATACAAGCTACTCTAAAAGTTTAATATGTTTACGATTTTTATTAGTATTTCGTTATTTTATTCATTAGTCAACATCCCTATACAAGATATGGTTTACCGCAGGCCCTAATATATTAAAAACAAGCCAGAAGTGCTCACAACTATCAAATCCAGTATAAAATGTGAGTTCACTAATCTTTGAGGCAGATTGCAAGTTTTCAATACAAAATGAATTAAGCTGAGTGCTAGTTTTTCAATACAAAATGAATTAAGCTGAGTGCTTGTCATATTATGCACCTCTTTTTGTTCATATTCATTTGATTCCAAAGTTTTCATCTCTTTCTCTACTTCATTGCATGGCTCTGGTGCGATAGGCATTGATGAACTAGACACTGATGGAAAATGCAAAGAGTCCTTTCTGAGTGCTCGTTTTGTAATGCGTTCTTGTCTCTGTTTTACAGAATCTTGATTTTTTTTGTCCAATTAAACTGGCTTGGCACGGCATCTTTCTTAAGTCTAGGCTTTGCTGTAAATAAAACAAAAATTTTGTTCAAAAGAAAATTGAGGTTATGTTAGAATTTAATAAAAAAATATCAACCTGAGTATTTCAGCTTGTTTATTAAATACTATTTATATAACAAATAAACACTACTTACGATTTTCTACAACAGAATCTAGCATTGTGTAATCTGTTTCAACAAAATGTTTTTTACAAATTCGTGTATTTTTTGTGAGCGTATATATTTAGGTCTTCTTATAGCTAAGATCCACTTTTTTCTCAACTGTATATCTTTGGGAAACCTGTGTCCAGATGTTCTCGATGAGCAAAATGGCACTACACAACCCTGAGGCATATTAATTTCACAATTAAAAGTGCAACACCCAAATTGACCCAATATTTACATAGAAATAAAAGGAGTTTGACAGATAGCATGACTCCAAACTCACTAGCGCCATCTGCTTTAAGCTTTTGAGATTAGCTGCCATTGATAACAGTTGTTAAGCCAAGTGAGAGGCCTTACAGGCGGCTTGATAAACTCTAATACTATAGAGGTGGCCACTACTAATTTTCATATGGAATGATAATCTTCGCTTTATAATGAGTAATAACAAACTACTTGTTTTATGGATTTAATATTGATAAAGTTGATAAAAGAAAGAATAGCCGGATTACTAATACCCTATCGAAAGTTTTTACGCGCGTTATTTTTTTTATAGCTGTTTGTGCTAAGGGTACATAAGTACTCAATACAATGCATCCCAACCCAAAGCGACGTAAGACCGTAATCAACATTTTGTTCGCATGAGACATTTTCACTGTGTCGTTTGCAATGGATACTACTTTGAGAGAAATATCGTCTGTGACACAATTGCCCCTAGAGGCCAATAATGCCGACGCAATGCAATAAAGCACCTTGGGGAACGTTACGGTGTTCCATCTAGGGCCGATTCTGCTAACATTGTGGTTATCGTGTCTCAATGGTATTTCAATATTGTGGGTTTTCGTGTTTTAGTCAGCGAACTAAAATTTATGGAACAAACACTCCGCGCAAAAACTAGCACCACACAAAAATTAGAACCAAGTGCTAGTTATGCTGGCACCAATCGACTGAACACTACCTGGTTGCATAAAAGCGACCATAGTCTGCATTCTCATAGATATTTTCTATACTTAAACGAAAAAAATATTTATGATACGTTATCTCTGCATCTTTTTGCCTTCTTTGCATCTTTTTTACCATTTAACTACACAGGGACGTCTTTCTAATAAATCCTCTTTTTTTTAAAGTCTTTTCTTTAAAATACAAATACAAACTGCAATTTCTCTAAGGAACGCTAACGTCTATCACCGGATGCGTAATTCTTTAGCGCTATGGTTCCATTTTAGGCAATATTTATTTGCTACGCTTCCATAAATTTTAGTTCGCTGGTTTCGGTACCTAATAAAAGCAATACTATTGAAACATCATTGCGAAACAATTGTTCCGTTCATGTTATCAGAATCGAGCCCAGTAGAAATGTGGGGCAATCAACTGCGATGGCGGGCTATACTTTTTCTATCGCATGCGATTTTTTTCGCATGTTCGTTGTAGCGTTGACAATATTTGGAGCGGAAAAACAATATGGATAGAGGTAGCGACGAATTGATGTTTCGTGGTTTTAGCGGTCGTATAAAAAGCTTAGCGATGGCGTTGTATTATCAAATCGTTTCAATGCAAGTTTATGTATGAATAGTAAATATTACTAGTAACTCTGTATAGAGCTGTAAATCTCGCATTTGTGACTTTATTGATCATTTTTCGAAATAGCTGAATTATGGTTTTCCCCGTAGGTATCTCCGACATTTATAAGTAGAAAAATTTTGAAAAACTGAATCGTCAACAATAATCTATACAGGGTGTTTGGTAATAGCCTTATAAAGCCGAATATGGTGGATATATAGGGACCACCAAACTAAACAACTTTTACTATGGGACCAAATCTGAAAACGCATAAAAAAAATCTACTGTTTCATACAAAAATTAATAACGAAAATATCAAAATGTATGAAACAGCTGATTTTTTGACCGAAGCTGAAAAAGAGACGCTTCGCGCTGGCTCGGTCAATAATAGTATTATCACTACATTATATAAAACAAAGTCCCTCGCTGCGTGTGTCTGTTTGTCTGTTCGCGATAAACTCAAAAACTACTGAACGGATTTTCATGCGGTTTTCACCTTTTCTCGAGGAAGGTTATAGTGTATAATAAGTTCAGGTTTTTATGTTAATTGGTAGAAATATGACGATAATTGTTAAACAAGCCGGCAAAAATTAAGCCGACTGGGAGCTTGCATCGAACACGCTGCATAAACCTTTTGAGCTATAACATAATAATGTATGATGAAATTGTTTATTTTTAATAGGTCTACAAAAAAGTTCGCGATGGCATATCTATCTTTTAAGAATAAATCAAATCAAATCAAATCAAATCATAATTTTATTTGCCAGAACATTAGTTTGCAATTAACAGGTGGTATGTTATTAGTTTTAAGTACAAATGTTCGCCTTATACACAAAAGCATGCAAAAACTATTAATAATTATTATTCATAAATCAATTTTAAAATGTCAATTTAGTTACAGAATATTAAAATGTCAGTTTAGTTACAGATAATGTCTCATATTATTAATTATTCGATACTCAATAAACAAATGAGCAGAATTATAGAAGTGTCAGTAGGTTCATCAAGCCTCTTCGAATTCTCGCAAAGAATAAAAACATTTATCCATAAGCCATCTGCGCAGCTCCGATTTAAAACGATTAAATGGCATCTCTTATACCTTGGGGTATCTTACTAGCTTACTATACCCATTTTATCTTCTAAAAAATTGGTCACTTACAATGCGGTAATTTGGAAAGCAACTGAACAAAATTAGTAAGCTTGAACTATAACATATTATTATGTATTTTTAATACCCTCACTTGAACGGAGTTTAATGGAGTGTAATCCGATTAAGCACCGTTTACGTTTCGAATTCGAAAACTTTTGAATTAATAAGTAGTACTTAGACTCTCGTTAAGTTCGACGGATATATTTTTGTTGAATTATCATTTTGTAAGAATTGTTTTACAATATTATAATTATGAAGTACCCTATACTTTTAAGAATTAAGGGATGCTTTCTTACCCCGTATTCTCATCGTGACTCAGAATTTCTTTCTGGTTTCCTGGATAACTTTTTGTATGATTTGTCGGACAAAATAAGAGCCTACCTCTTATTAAAAAAAACATTGACACGTGATCTCTCTTAGCTAAATAACTATTATCTTATTTACGAAAAAAAACAACGGTAAACAAAAGGTTTTTGACTGTTTTTTATAAGTCCTCATAGTTTTGAAAAGTGACGCTTTTTATCCTGTTAAATCTTGACTATTTGCAGACACATTCAAAACTCTTGCCAGAAATAGTTGTAAATACAGATATAATAATCACGAAACAGAATTTCCAGATGGCCCAAAACTACAATATTTGTCAAATTCGGTTTATATTAATAAATATAGGTAATGATAATAATGTCAATATCAACACGTAACATGGTAAGAAACGGTGGTGACCTAAAATAACTTTTAAATGAACTTCTTCTAAAAGAACAACAGAACGATGCCCTTCAGGTAGGTACCCTATACGCTAGCAGTAAATTTAATTTTCGATAGACTCAAAGCATCTTGATTTCGACATGAAACGCTAGGCAATATGTAGTAGGGCTCAGTCAGACGAGTCTAGTTTCCTAGTCTCAAAGGAATCTAGGTTCCGGGAAGTAACGTACTCGTAGGTATAGGTAATAAACAGAATAGAATAGAATAGAATAGATCTTTATTGTGTATGGATTGAAGGTCACATAAACAGATATACATGTCTATAATAAAGTTTCACTTAATCCTGCCTTTTCAGACATATACACAAAATTGCAAAGTTTCTTGTCACAAAACTCAATTTACAATTACATTTATTATTTAACTTACAGCTACTTATAGTTTAAAAATTCCTGAACACTATAAAAACATTTGTTCGCAAGCCATTTTTTAACTGAACATTTAAAATTGCAATATTTCAAATTCTTAAACTCTTCTGGTAATTTGTAAGTACACTCGTGCCCTGTTACAGACATGTTGTTGGAGAGCTGTATCAATATATACCATACAGATTGGTTATTATGCATTCTACAGATGAGTGTATTAGTCATCCATAGATTTGTATGTTGATTAAATCTTTATGAGCGTCCTCACTAGGAGCATTATTTCGTGAGCATTTGTAAAATCGTAGGCGAAAATTCTTCCCAAAACTATGAACGTTCGAGTCGAACATTCCCTTGCGAGCTTGGAGCATTTGAATACGATCGGGATTCTGTCGTGTATGCGTATTATTTGCGTGAGTATTCGGATAAGAGCCATTTCCGCGAAAATCGTTGCGACATCCACACCGGCCGAAGTTTGTGCTTGTTTGTAAGCTTTGTAACGCTCGGCTCGTCTACACCACTCGAATATTTGACGTCGAATGCTCATTACACGTAAATGCTCTCAGTGAGGACGCTCCTTTTCAGGTAAGTAATTTAATTGTAACTTAATCGGAGGTTGACCTACAGGCATAGGTCCCTTAAGTAGACTTCAAACTTCAACACGATTTTAAATCGCAGTGCAAGATTTTGTTGTATGTAGTACATACACATACTACGTACAGCAATTATTGTTGTTGAATAGTTGGAAAAAAAATATTAAGTTTAATAAAAAAAACAATATTATAGGTACTGTAAATAGATTAGCCTTATTTTTATTTGAACAATATATTATGTTGTATTTTTTCACTCAATAAACGATTTTACTAATATCAATAGTGAATGTTAATATCAAAGTCTAACGTCCCTGTTTTACAAAATATTTTTCACGCAGACATTTGACGCTGATGAATCGACGCGTGGATCTCATTCACTTGACCTGGTTCACTAACAGCCGGCGCGGTTTCAGCTTAATGCGATACTAGAGCGACAAAAGACGGCGATTTTTCAAATGTGGAACCGTGTTTCGGTTGATGGTTTGTAGTGTCTGCTGTTTGTGGTAAAAACCTTTTAGGTTTTTTTAGGTAAGAGAGGTGTTCAAACATGTGCTTGTGTTTTTATTTCGTAATCCTTGGAATTTAAACTGTGGTACCCTTGTATTTCAAAGCAATATCACAGTTTTGAAACTGTGGCAATACAAGAACGACAAAAAAGACGGCGATTTTTCAAATGTGGAACCGTGTTTCGGTTGATTGTTTGTAGCTTGTTTGTAGTGACTGCTATCTGTGGTAAAAACCTTTTAAGTTTTTAGGTAAGAGCGATGCTCAAACTTGTTTTTAACCGATTTCAAAAAAAGGAGGAGGTTCTCAAGTCGACGGTTTGTTTTTATGTATATTTTAGTATAACTTCGTCAGTCGTTAACCGATTAATACAATTCTTTTTCATCTCAAAGAAAATAGTTCGTGTGTGGTCCCATAAAAAAATTACAGAGATCTGGCTAGTAGTTTTTTCATAATCCTGAAAAATATCAATTATTTAGCTTGCGATCGCACGAGTTTTTACGGAATTTCGGAGTATTACATCTTAGATTTAGATGATTCTTTTTTTGTTTGAAAGGGTATACTTCAAGAATTATTACATTATAGCCCATATTTTTTTCTTCGTAGTAGCCAGTACAAAAAAGAAAGTATAAGATGAACTAAATAACTAGTTCGGTTTCAGCAAGATGGCAGTTTGTGATACGGCACGTACCAGACTACATATTCCATAATAAATGACTTGCTAGCTAAACCAATATGTCTTGTCATGTTAGTTGCGTGATATACACTACAAACAGCAGAAATAATAATATGTGTTTTGTAAGGGTTTATGTTAGTAAGAAACAGGTAAGTTTAAGTCTAGCTCGTCCACTTAGGGCTCTAAAAAGAACTATAGAATTACGATTTTAGGATTTTTACACGACTGCCCAAAAAAAGAAGAGTGTATTGTATTCAGCGTTCATGTATGTTTGTATAAAGACTTAAGGCCTTAAGGTGCGAAAAAATCCCATTATTAATTTCAAATTATTGAAAGATTACGCGCGTGAAGCTTTCATGGAAAAATATATAATGTACTTGAAATAATACACATACAATTTAATTGAAAACATTTATAAAAATGTTACCACCTTTGATGTAAAAAAATATTCCGTGGACCCTGTTTCTAGTCTTGTTTGCAAAATTTCTCGGAAACAGAACATTCTTTATGTTAAAACCAACCATAAAAATCGGCGATGTTAACCTTCAATCTTAATTAGAGAGATTATTTTTAACTTACTTGAAAGCAAAGAAAAGTAATACAAACATGTAAAAATTGAGAATTCGGTGCTAGTTCTCAACGCAACCGCCGCGTTGGAACGCGCACTGATTTAAACCCAAAGTTAGTAGAGTTACGTTCGATTTCACTCCATCACGGATCGACCCGCTCGGATTGACGCACCTTAAGGCCTTAATGAAAAATGTCGGCTGCATGACGTCATTTTGTAAATTGATAGAATTTTCTTTTCTTCAATTATTACATAAATTTATCCTACAACTTTTCCTAAATCAGTCAAAAAACATTAACTTTCCAGACAAATGTCTGAACTGCTCATCGAGTTTTGTATGGAAAGTCAAATGTATTTTTGGCTGATTTCGGAAAAGTCGTAAGTATAACAAATTAATCTTGTTGTTTATGATGTTACTAATCTACTCCTGCGAGGTTTTTGGTGTTTTACAAATAACCCTGTATAATTTGACGCTAAAATGTGTGAAATAAAAATCCGGCTTCCTACTAATATTATAAATGTGAAAGTTTGTGGGTTTGGATGTTTATTCCTCAATCACGCAAAAACTACTGAACGGATTTGGTTGAAATTTGGCACACGGATAGTAGATAGCCTAGATTAAAACATAGAATACTTTTTATTCCGATATTCCCATGGGAACGGGAACCACGCGGGTGAAACCGCGGGCGGCCGCTAGTAAATAAATAAATGTAAAAAAAAAAAATCACGACTGTCCTGCCAAAAATGAACTGAAAAGTTAAATAATAATAAAATTAGTGTCATTTGATTATTATATTCCACAAAATGGTCACCCGACTGCAATGACACTTGTTTACTCATTGTTCATTTTTAACCGACTTCCAAAAAAGGAGGAGGTTCTATGTTCGTCTGTATATTTGTTTTTTTTTTAACCGACTTCCAAAAAAGGAGGAGGTTCTATGTTCGTGTGTATATTTGTTTTTTTTTTGTGTTTGTCCACCGATTACTCGAAGACGGCTGGACCGATTGAAATGATTCAAACGTTATTACATTAGGTAAACTCCCAAGTTGGTCCCATTTTTTAAAATTTTGAAATCGGTTCAGTACTTTTCAAGTAATTTTGAAAAAAAGCACGAAAATAGTATGATTTTGTGTGAATTACCTCGATGATGATCATATTAATTCTTTGTTTATGAACTGAATAAGATAATTATTTTTTTGTTGGAAGAGGGATAACTTAAGTGTAGTTTTTTAACCGACTTAAAAAATGAGGTTCTCAGTTTGACCCGTATTTAAGTATGTTTCTCCACGATTATCTTATGTTTGGCTGAGCCGATTTTTCTACATATATAATATACCTTACCTACAAGGTATCTACACTAAAAATAAAAAAATAAAAAATTGTTTAAAAAAAAAACAAAAAACCGACTTCAAAAAACCTACCTAAAAAAAGCAAGAAATAATATTCGTAATAATAAAAATACGTCTATTGAAGTCGGGTGGGGCTTTTAGAATAAAAAAAGGAATTTGTACTCCAGCCCCACCCGACTTCAATAGACGTATTTTTATTATTACGAATATTATTTCTTGCTGTTTTGAGGTAGGTTTTTTGAAGTCGGTTTTTTGTTTTTTTTTTAAACAATTTTAGTTTTACCTTTTAGTTAGTTTTTGGCACGATAGTTGAATTTTTAATAATTTTTTTTTAATTTTGGCATGCACACCTGTGAATCCTTGCTTCCTAAAAAAAATTATGAGTTACCGGAATAATCCACAAATTCTGATTTATTTCAAGTCAGCTCGAACCAGGTCAAGCAGTAAACGCGAATATTGCGTTTCGGACTTAGCAGCCATATGGATTTTAAATGATTTGAGTGTATTTAGATGTATATTTACGATTCAGCGAAATAAAAAAAAAATAAGTAGGTATCTTTTTACCTCCTTGGAAATCATCGAATCACGAAAAAAAATCGTCGTCGGGTCGTAGCCCCAATCTATCTATTATTCTTTTTAAATATTTATTTTCATTAGATCTGTTTTTACCCATCTCCAATAATTAACCTGTAGTACACCATTTCATTTAATCATTTCAAAGGCACCTTCATTCAACCTCGAACTAGTATTTCAGATTAATGAAAATTCCTTTTAATTAATTAAATCAATTATCTAATAGGCAAGGGATCCAATGGCGATAGGTAACTTCGTTAGTGAAAATTCGAAAGCAGTATCTAACAAAAAGATTACTTCAACCCTTTTTCTTTTTTAATTTTTAACTAATGAGCGGTTTTCTGACAGCTGAGAATTTTTGTTTATTTTTATGCTGATAGATGGCGCTATTCAATAAGGTAGTTTTTTTTTAAATCCAAGCAGCTGAGTATATACCACTTAATTATTCAACACTTGACACTGGCAAAAAATACTCCCTGAAGAGGAGTAGATTGCCATAACAACGTCAAAACTTGGCATCGACTCCTTTCATCCTTTGCTTTTTTCTTAAAAAGTTACGTACTTAGTTGAACAACGACATCTGCCTTTTGAAAACCGCTCATTGACTGAGCGAGTGGGAAGCGCGAGCGAAGCGTTTCTGCTTTACTTCAGATTGGGCAAAAATTCTTTCGTATGTCCGTTTGTTCTCCTCTACAGATCGCATTTCTCAACAGATTCTCGTGAAGTTTTGGGAGCAGGTTCGATAATTTATAGAGTTCTTTTTTAGAACCAGATTAACAAAATTTTGCGAAATAAAATTCACTCATTCGATAAATGTTCAAAATTAGAAGCGCCATCTAGTTTAGATTAGATATATTTAAAAAAAAACACCTACCAAATAGAACACTGCTTTTCAAAAGCAGTGTCAGTCAACTTCTGGCGACATCTATTAGATTAATTTTTAAACAACATACAATTTGAGCGAGGTCTGCAGCTAAAAACTGTTTTATTTTGAATTTGTGTGCGAACAGTCAGTGTATTTTGTACTGGATTTGACGCATTTGGGTCTAAATAAAACGCGTGCGCTAGATGGCGCTAGGCTCGACGCGGAAAACAAATGCGGAATCCGCGCGCGGAAAACGCCTGTGTGCGGCCAGGATTAAGGTGCGTTCCCACCTGTGTGCGCTACCACGCACCGCAACGAACTGCACGAGGACGAACACGGGCGCACAGGAACAAACTACGAGAACGCGTCGTTTCCCACGGTGTGTCGTCTTGTCTGGTGCGCTCTCGTGCGTCTCCAGACGCACCGGTGGGAACGCACCTTTACAATGAGTGCTTTTCAAAATGACAAAAAACTGTAGGCTCGATAGATGGCGTTGATAAACAGACAAGTGTCAACTGTAGAAAACTTGTTTGCAAACGCCGTTCATGTTATTATTATCAACGCCATCTAGTGAGGCAAATAGCTACTATTCTTCGTTTTGTATAATCACTTTGAAAATACCACTTTAAAAAGCTCTGCATTCCACCAGATGATAAGTCATCGATCACCACACAATAAATTCTAACCATGGATTTTAATTTAATATAACATTCAATTAAATTAATCCACGGTTAAGAAATTACTCTATTGTAATCGATGACTCAGCGATTAGTCTGCTGGAATGCACATAATGTGTATGTGATCGGCACTATTTACTTCAGTTAAAGTAGCTTAGTTCCAACGCGCCATTTCAAACAAGCATATAACTACATCTTTAAATGAAGAGCGCTAGAAAGAGCGCTTTCTGTCTTTCTATTTATCCGGCGAGGCGAGGTCTGCCTGTGCTATTTTCCATGGTTAAAAATTAACTCTATGGTGATCAATGACTAAGCGGTTAGTCTGCTGGAATGTACCCAATGTGAATGTGATCGCTTCAGTTCAAGTAGCTAGTTCCAAGTAGTTTCAACGAGCCATTTCAAACAAGCAATTATACTAGAAAGAGCGCTTTCTGCCTTTCTATTTATCCGGCGAGGCGAGGACTGTCCGTGCTATTTTCAATTAGACGCCTATTGAATTACCTCTACCGTCGTGTTTCAATTATAAAATACATTAGTCAAAGTCCTGCATTGTGATTGTGAGTATTTCGGGAAGAAATACATTTTAAATTATTGAAATGTGAATGAAGCAACATTTGGAGTGTTTTTTAAAACTTTTTGGAATTTAGTTTGGTCTATTTAACAAATGAGTACCTAATAAACTATTTCTCATTTTGGAAAACTATCATTTGACAAAACTAGTTTTTTTTTATTATAGTTCCAAGATTATAGGTATATTATTGGTAGGCACATCTGTAAGAAACTACAATCTTGGAGGTCACTTTTTTAACTGAGTAGGTACTTACTATAAACTTTCTACATAATTTTTTTGGAACCGATAAATCAAGTATTCGACGTTGTACGGCCCCTTAATTCATGGGCGTAGCGAGGGGGCATTTAGGGTCAACCGCCCCCCCCCCCCAATAATTACTAAGTTAAATATTATTATGTAATATTTTTTTTACATGGACCGATTCCTCCCAAAAAACTGTCCTCGGCCCCCTCCGAAAAACTGGCCTGGCTAAACTTTAATGAAGCTAAATATTACAAGCATATTTTTCGTTTAGTCTTAAAGGGTATTTCTTGTATAATTTTTACATTACTTCACTTGAATAAATGAATAACAATAAGGGACTTGACACCATTTAGGTTGAGAATGCCCCATAATCATGCTATTATAGTTTGAATCGCTTTTACGTTTGGGTGCGAACCTATTTTATTGCCAACTTATTCTTGATCTTTTAGGATCTATTGTATAGGTACAGTTACATAAAAAGTTTGGAAAAAACCTTCTCTTTAATATACCTTACCTACTAATAAACATTTTTGCTCTAATGACAGTATAATTTAAACAAAAAAATATTAACTGATAGGCATTTTGAATGTTGCCGAAATAAAGTAAATAAGCATTGACTTATACACCGTTATTTTTTAAGTATGTCTAAAAATGAAATGGGGATTTCAGACCACGTAAATGAACAACTTTTACTATAGGGCCAACCACGGAATCGCGAAAAAAAACCAGCTGTTCCATAGAAAATTTTTTTTGGTCTGGCAACCCTGACCGATACACTTGTCAAATAAACCAGCTGGTCTTTTAATTAAATTAAATTGTTTAAACTAAGTAATTTCTTTAATAAGTTGTGTTTAAATTGTTCTTTACTTAATAAATAGTAATGAAAAGTGTTATCTTTACTATCGGTGTGGTATAATTTGAAAAACAAGTGATCTAAAATTCGTAACGGCGCGGCGGCATCCAAATGTCAGTGGAGAAAATATAAAAGGCGAATAAATTTCGTAGAAGAAACGACAAATTTGTGGTCTGCTGCATATTAAACCGGGGGAGTACATTTATTCCTTAATTTTAGTGATTAATAGGTATAGGTTTTATAGGAAAATATCAAGACAAAGCTTTGTGACTGAATTGAATTCGCATAAACCTACCTAGAAACCACAGTGGCGGATTGTTTTCCAATTTAAACTTATACATTGACCATTCCACTTGTACATAACTCACTAACAGTGAGTAACTTCACAACTCAATACGATCTGGCACAGTTATAACCTCTCTTTACTTGACATACAGTGGAAGTAAAGTTGATGGTGGCTACTATTGTCACAGACATTCAATAGACTGTTACACTTTACAAGCATTATATTTGTACATAAACACAATCTGCTTCACTTCTAAACAATAATTTTGGGAAACCATTCTGCACTGTTTCTTGCAATATTACTTAGCTATAATATTTATCTAGTATTAATTAATTTTCACTATATAGACCATCAGTCACTCAGTTTTAACTTTATTTAAGTATAGTTAGGTACCTACTTTTGTTTACAAAGTTCACATATTATAAGAAAGAGGTTTGACCTTGCTTTTATAGTCAAAGTTGATACCTAGTAATAGATAAATCTTTGCTAAAATTGCACATCAAACCTATTACCTATAAATAATAAATACATACATTATATTAATTAACTGACCTCCATTTGCTTAACTTTATTTGTTTTTGTATTTTTTTATTATTATTATTATTATTATTATTTAGTTTTTTTTATTATTATTATATTTTTTTTTTAAAGATAGGAATTACACTGACAACTTGTAATAAAACTCGATTATTGATCACTTATTGTATACTTTCAGTGTTTGCGGTTTGCAAGTTCCATCTAGCTCAATAACAACATGATGACCCGTAAGGCAACTGCAAAGGATGTGGAAATCAAACTCAAACATGCACTAGAGGATTTAAAGGCAGCAAAAGAGCTAAATGACACCTTACTGCTGGAACGAGAAGACAGTGAACGCGAGATTCTTAAGACCATATCCCGGAACACTGACCTCAAGAATGAGCTTGCTGAAGTTCATACAAAGTATTCTGAGATTGTAGATAAATACAACCAGATGCAAGTGTATATAGAAACATTTAGAGAATGTAGTGACACTCATGAACAGGCATTGAGTCGCATTACCGACCTTGAAATTAGGTTGTCTCTTGCTCAAAAGACCATTTTAGAGTTAGAAAAAGATAATAAAACCTTTGTAGAAGAGAAGCATTCTCAAAGCCTGTTTAGCGAGTTACAGCAATGTGATTCTGCAATATATGACAATTCAACCTTGGTATGTAATAACTATAATGACAAATCTGTTGTCATTAGAAATAATTGTCAACTTAATAGTGGAAAGAAAATAAAAAAATATATCCGCTTGAATAGATATATTAAGAAAACTCAAAGGTTGATAAAAAGGCAAAATTATTATAGCCAATTTTCAAAGCTGAGGAAAGAGCGTAAGCAATTATTAGGTCAATTAGATGTAATTAATAGGGCATCATGTAATAACAGTAAGGAATGTGAAAAGGTGAATAATCAATTAAGTGAAAAAATTGACAATTTGGAACTTTCACTTAGGGAAATGTACAATAATTTAAGTGACTTTTCTCGCAAACAGCTAAATTACCAAATGCTGGCTGCAAATGACATGATTGACATGTGTAATTATAATACAGACCGGTTCGAATCCCTTGGCAAAAAACAGAATTGTAGCTGTTTTAACCACAATACTATTGTAAGACAGTGTGATGCAGTTGTCCAGGGTGCCCCAGAGCACTTACCTACCCACTCAGTGTGTAAGCCTGAAGTTTCTGATAATAACCCAACCAACTTAACTACCCACTCAGTATGTGAACCTGAACCAGAGGTCTCATACACTTGTAATGATTTAATAAATTCACCAAAAAATAGTCCATCTTCCGATAAAAACTGTTGTGAAACAATTATGTTCTGCGATGAGATGGGTAAGAATTTAGGCCAATTAATTCAGAAACACACCAAGGGAAATATTATTAATTATTGTATGCCTGGGTCAACTTTGGATGACTTGATGAGAATTATTGTTAAAAAATCATTTAATGAAAACACTAATTTGATAATTTTGATAGGAAATAGGGGTAATGTGAACAAAAACCAACTGATAGCTTATTGTAATACCTTATTGTCTTTGAAAGTAAAAAAAGTTATTTTGTTCACATTCCCTTATTGCAAAAGTGTGTCACAAATGGAAAATAACGTTAGGTATCAGTTGAATGTTACATTGAATACGGTAGCATTCCATAATAGTGAACAGCTACACATAATTGACATCAATAAATTATTTAATAGTTTTTACTTGACAAAAGATAAGTTCTATCTGCCTAGTTCTTTTAGGAGACAAATAGCATTATCGCTATCTTTTTATTTTAAACATTTAGCCAATAATCTGGCTAGTAAAACAACTGCTTCTATTGAGCAGTCAACTATTGACATTAGTCATTCAACTTTGGAATCTGTTCCAAATAAAAATAATTGTAACATTTTACTTAGTCCAACTAATAATATTTTTTCTCATTTAAATTACCATCTAAGACAATAGAGGCGTCCTCTAGCCCTGAATTAACAATAGAAAAGCCAAAGTCTTTAAGAATTGTACATCAGAATATACAAGGCTTTTCTTGCAAAGATTTAGAAATAAGCTTATTCATAAACTCTGAAAATATTGATGTGTTATGTGTTACTGAGCATTGGTTGAAAAAGCACGAATTACTTTTAAGTTTAGATAATTATAAAGTTGCTAGCTCGTTTAGTAGGAAATCTGCTATAAGAGGGGGTTCACTTATTATTCTACACAATAGTTTACAATGTAAAGAGCGCAAAGATGTAGTATCCCTCTCAATTGAACGAACTATTGAGTTGTCTTGTGTGGAACTTGATCAAATAATTATTGTATGCGTATATAGACCCCCCACCGCGAATTACTCTGAGTTTGAGTCCACTATGGAGGAAGTCTTAAAAATAACTTGTAGGAAGAATAAAAAAGTCGCGATTTGTGGAGATTTTAACGTCGACATCTTAGACCCTAAATTAGCCAAACTGTCGAGTAGGTTCATAAACCTATTTAAATCATTTAATTTACTACATATTTTTAATGAACCAACGCGTATCACACCCACATCGGCAACCTGCTTAGATAATATTTTCTGTAACTGTAATGTCATTGAAAAATCAATTTTGAATTGTATTAAATCCGACCATAGTGGACAATTAGCCTCCATTGAGCACCATCATGTTCGGCCTAAACGGGAAATAATGTGTAGGCCAATAAAGAAACACTGTATTGAAAAATTCAGAACCAATGTCACAAGTAAAATTGAAACATTACCAGAACCAAATTTTGAAGCCAATAACTTATATAATCATTTATTTAGCATAGTTAAAACTGAATTTAGTAAAACTTTCAAACAAAAAATCATCAAATGTAATGATAGTACGAAATTTAGTGACTGGGCCACACCCGGTATATATAAAAGCAGAAGGAAATTATACGAACTTTATGCAGAGAAAGCTACTTCTTGTGATCCTAACTTCATTGAATTTGTCAAGAAGTATTCACAAACATTCAGAGAAGTTTGTATCCTAGCAAAGTCCAAGTACTTTGCAAATAAAATAAAATTAGCTGATAACAAAATTAAAGCTACCTGGAATATTATTAACAAAGAAACGGGCAAATCAAAATCCAATATAAATTCCTTCTGTTTAAAAACTGGTGATCAAACTTTTGAATCTGACAATGAGGTCGCTAAAGTTTTTGAAGATTTCTTTGCTAGAATACCTGTAGAAACTACCAGTACTCTTAGTGCTAGTCCCAACATCGCTGTCTCCCTTCTGGAGTCTAGTGTTGATAAGTGCAATGAAAGTTTTTCCTTTAAATATATAAATAGTGCAGATATCATTAAAGCTTTTAAAACAATTAATGTTAAAAAAACAGAAGATCTTTGGGGCATGTCAACAAGCATTATTAAATCAATAATTGATATACTAGCCCCCTACTTGGCTTTTATTTTTAACAAATGTATTGACGAGGGGGTCTTTCCTGACTTAATGAAAAATAGTAAATTGATTCCTCTTTTTAAATCTGGGGATAAAAGTGACCCAGCTAACTTTAGGCCAATATCTATACTACCAGCACTTAGTAAAATATTTGAAAAAATTATATATTCCCAATTATTAGATTACTTTACATACAATAATATACTTCATAAAAACCAGTTTGGATTTTCCAAGGGTAAAAGTACTACTGATGCTGGAATTGCACTTCTCAAACATATTCTTGACGCTTGGGAAGAAAAGCAGGATGTAATTGGCATTTTCTGTGACCTTTCTAAGGCATTCGATTGCGTTGATCACCAAACACTATTAAAGAAGCTAGAACATTATGGTGTCTCTGATAAGTCGGTTAGGCTTATGAAATCGTATTTGTACAATAGAACTCAGAAAGTAGTAATTAATAGAACTGAATCTACTGGAGCCCCCATCAATATGGGTGTGCCACAGGGATCAATATTGGGCCCATTGCTGTTTCTAATTTATATAAATGACCTTCCCAACTACGCGAGTAATTTATGTGAGACTGTACTATTTGCGGATGATACTTCTTTAATTTTCAAAGTAAACAGAGGTAATAACTGTTCCGACGAAGTAAATAGTGCCCTCTCTAAAGTTTCACACTGGTTTAATAGTAATAATTTAGCACTTAACCCCAAAAAAACTAAATGTGTAAAATTTTCTTTACCTAATGTTGAGAAGACAAAATTAAATATTAAATTGAATGACGATAAAGTAGACTTTACTGAGAGTACAAAATTTCTAGGTATTACACTAGATTCTCGATTGCAATGGGATCCACATATTGAAGCCTTGTCAAGTAGACTTAGTTCAGCGGCATTCGCTGTTAAGAAAATAAGGCTTTTAACTGATATTGAAACGGCAAGGTTAGTATACTTTAGTTATTTTCATAGTGTAATGTCTTATAGACTGCTATTGTGGGGCTCAGCTGCCAGTTTTGAAAATATTTTTGTACTCCAAAAAAGAGCTGTTCGCGCCATATACAATCTACGGCGGAGAGATACCTTGAGAGAATTGTTCAAAGAAATAAATATTTTAACTTTGGCAGGCCAATATATTTATGAAAATTTAGTTAATGTAAGGAAACACTATGATTCATTTGATAAGAACAGCAACATTCACCAGTTTAATACAAGAAATAAAGATAAACTTGCCGTTCCAAGTTTTAGGCTTGCAAAAACGAGAGGTTCATTTATGGGGAAAGGCATAGCCTTTATTAATAAAGTTCCACAACAAGTGATTGATCTTCCTTTGCATGAATTTAAAAACCATGTTAAAAAAACGCTCATGGGTAAAGGTTATTATAAAGTTGACGATTATCTTAAAGATCAAAATGCGTGGAAATGATGTAACACATAACTTGCTAATATAAGAACTTTGTTGAAGTAATATAATAAGTCTATGTTGTTGCCAATAATCCTGTCACCCTGTTGTAATTATCTGGTAACGATATATTCAAGTTTGTAAATATCGTTACTTATGGCTGTTACAGCTGATAAGTTTCTTGCGCCCGTTCTTCTTGTCAGCTAAAAAAGTCTGGAACGGGTGGTAGAAAAATATAGACGATTCAAAAGTACTTAATAATTAAGTTTATTTGAATAAAGCTTATTTCACTTTCACTTTCACTTTCAAAAGTACAACATCGACTCGACTATAATGTATGGAAAAGCTTTTTTTTTAAATAATAAGGGATTTCTTATTTAAAAAAAAAAATAAGCTGTTCCATACATTATAGTCGAGTCGATGTTGTACTTTTCTATGGAACAGCTGGGTTTTTTTTTCACGTAAATGAACAACATTTACTATAGAGTAAATGTTGTTCATTTACGTGGTCTGAAATCCCCATTTCATTTTTAGATATACCTACTTAATGAATGAATAGAATGTCAAAATATACGGGCAAGCAAAAGCATCTCATTCCAGTTTTTAATTTATTATTTTGCTCCGTCGTCGTCTTCAGCAGGACGGGTCAACTTGGCAGGCAACTTGGCAGGCGACTTGGCTGGCGACTTTAGTCAATTACTTATTACTTAGCGCTTTTTATTGACAATCGCTTGTAAAATCGAATCGCCACCTCATTGAAATTAGGTTTGCGATTAGATTTTACAAGCGGTTGCCGATAAAAAGCGTTAACTGCCAAATCTCTCGGGTAAATAGGTACCCCATAATATTTTGTCTAATAATAGCATAAAAACGTCAAAAGACAACGAATTACGATGAAAAGATGCCGATAATAAGTTGCCAACAACAAAATTGGCTGTAAGCCATATCAGAACCGCCAATCATGCTATAGACAATGTAGACCAATTATCTGGAAACGAACTGAATCGCTGTATCCTGTTTTAAAATATACGCCTGATTGCAAGTCAAATAAAATTCTTTTTTTTATATTGGAAAACGTTTCATACATTGCTGGTTCAAAAGTTTAAACTTTTGTTATGGAAATCAGAGACAACCATAGAATTACAAACACCCAGGCAATGTAAAGTTCGTCTTCTAATTATATACAATACAACCGGCCTTTCTATTGTCTAATTATAAAATCTATCGGACTTCAGATATGGCGACACCATGCAAAACAGATGTACAAGCCACTTGACCGCGGATCTGTTACTTATGTGGGCTTTACAGGGGTGACCAAAGCCGCACGAGTTTTGCTGCATGGAGAAAATCGACTGTGTAAATGGCAATTCGGCCTAGGCAGGTGACTGAACAAACATATCTGATCCGGTGGCCAAAACTGGAACTAAGTGTTATACATAATTATTTCCTTGATTACGCCATCGTTTAGGCGCATATCACTGATGTGTGATGTGTTACTAGCGATTCAATTTTACTAGCGACCGTCATACACAGGTGACTAAAATCGACCTATGTAAATAGCCCACTATATTAAAATTATAACTGATCGATAGATATGTACGTACATACGAAACATTTAAGAAAAAAAAGGAGAAATAAAAGCAATTCAATAATTTAAAAAAAAGTCTGTATGTTTCTCCGCGCATCACGCAAAAAGTACTGCACCAAATTGAATGCGGTTTTCACAGTCCTATTTCTGAGAGTTTAACTTAAAATCTGGTGCATGTTATTTCTTGACATGCCAAGTATAACTAAGTCCGCGCAGACGAAGTCGCGGACTGCCGCTAGTGTTGTTATCAATGTTATACGAAATTTTATAACTAGTGGCAATACAGTAAGTGCACACCTTAGCAACAAACTCTCGTCAACTTTTCAGTTTATAATATTGATGAAACATTACAATACAACTTTTTTAGATACTTTTAATATTAAAAAAATAAAAATATTTTTCAGTCACGATTTCTATAGACTCCGAAAACTCATACTGATGAATTCCAGCTTGAAAAGATCTCTTTATAAAAAGGTGCATGAAAATTTTTTTTTTAAATATTTTAGTTCGCTCATTCAAAGAAGCTTGGGCGTTTCTGCGCCATTGATGTTTTCAAGATAAGTATAAAGCAGCATAGGTATGAATATCGCAAGAAATCATTATTATGATTTAAATTACTAAAATAATTCGAATCCTTGACTACGGGTCGCCCAACATTTCACGACTAAGCTTTTAGGAAATCCGTAATATGCACGACGTAAAAAGGGCTAATATTTTAGCATATATCCCCCTTTCCGCCTTATGAAATGTCGGCGGCCAATTCTCAGACTCATAAAGTGTGCACGATACATCTTTCTTAGGGTTTTGTATTAGCATAAATTGACATAACGTAATATCGTTGCTTATGTAAGTATTACATTCGTGTAAATATTTGGCACACGCATCGTTTACGTCCAGTGAAGTTAGAACTTGTGTTCCTGTGTGTGTAATGGTGCGAAGGGTCTTGTTAAATAAGGTATGCTTTTGTTTTGAGGGATATATATTTTTTACAAAGCGACACGATACGATGTGAGGAATCTAGTTTATCCCATAACCTTTGCCATCAATTTGCTGATTTCGTTTTCATATACATTTTTTGCTCATAAAGCCGACGTATATTTTTTGTTTAATAGTTGATAATGTAACGGCGAATCAATTTACTATAATATCACGCATAAAGTAATTTGTGTGACTTTGTTATAATTGAATTCGATGATCAAAGGCGCCACTTACAAAGGGAACGCCTATTACGTTAACGTTAGTACTTATTTACAATTTAATTGATATCAAGTGCGTACAATATCGAGGAGACTCGACTGTTTAAATTATTACAAATATACATACTTATACAGGGTAAGATACCACTCAAGAGAAAATAGGAGCACCTATTATGGTTTTAGTTAGCACAATCATTAGTTAGCATTAGCACTTAAATACATTGTACCATTATTAATATTAGTTGCTTCTTATGGAAGAGCGACTTCATCTGGAACAGGTGCCCTATATGCACTTAAAAGGGGAAGTCAATCACCATGTTGTAAAAGTTTATTGGTACCGAAATAAATAATTTTTCATTTTCATTTTTCATTTCATTTCCATATAAATGAGCTAACTTAGGCAAGGTATTTTTTTAATATTCATTCAAACTAATTTCATTCGAATTTAATAATGTTCGAAAGTTGTAGTAAGTACTTAATAGTCAACTTGCGGACTTTACTTTTGAATTTACTAATGTAAATTCTCCTATTCGCCGTGTGTCAGTTAGAAACAAAATTGGAGTTTTATACATAAACACGCGGGATATTCTAACTGTAATAGAATATAATTATTATACAATAAATTCGACAGTAAAGTCAGCAAGTTGACTATTACAGCTTGCGAACAATATCAAATTCAAATAAAATCAGATTGAGTTAATATTTAAAAAAAATCAGAAATTAGCTCGTTCGTATGGAAAACCATATAGTGGTCCCTATTTTCTTTTGAGCAGTATAATAATCACGTGAAAAATTATTAATGATTGTACATAAAATATTTTTTTCAAAGAATATTGCGTAATGTTCGTTCACTCGACTAAATAATAACTAATTAATCGGTTTTCTTATGAAAAAATTATTGCAGTGAAAAAACTACTGACATTTTCACAGTGTGTACTGTATAAGTTTGGCGCAAGCGAAATAATAATTAGATTTCCATTTTTTTCCATAAAAAATCGTTTTCCAAGTAATTGGATTAGACACACAAAAGCTCAGTCCAGACCAAGGCTCGAAACTTAAGTAACTTTGACATGACCAACTTTTCCCCAACCCACGAAAAGGTAATGGCGCTAAATAAATTATACTTAGTGTAAAAAGTTACCAAAATCAGGGGGCAAGAAGTAGGTGCCATCAGTCATAGGAGGCAGTGCCGCGGACACTTCATTTATCAAAGCAAAGATTCGGCCATCGTGACTCAGCCGGAATTCGCTCTCAACTTTTTACAACTGTTCCTTTGCGGGAAGAAATCAAGCTGACCTTTGCTGATGAGATTTTTGTTCGACTTTAAGTTTTTAAGTATGATTGCATGGCATCGATACTTTCTCTTTCATTCTCTTACAGACTTCGATTACGGGAGCACACCAAATCAGATGTCGTTCAAAGAATCAGTTTAGTATGAATCTCTATTGAAAGACGCCACACCGTCTACATAGTACTTACAGTCCACGTGCAATCCTACCTGTTTAATTGGGATGATGACAACTTTTTTATTTTATGTTACATAAATTACCATTAAAAAAAAGAAACATTGGTAAAATAATAATTTCGCTAGCATGAAAACTGAACGAGATATCACAGTGTGAAATGCACACAAATGGACTCGCCCAAAAACGCACCATACTAACGGCTACTCAATTATGACGTCACGCCTGAGTAGTTTGTATGGAACGCGTAGGAAATTTGTTCGGCAGCTATATTAAATATTGTGTTTATCAAAATGGTTTCTTAGACAAATTTGCTATACATTTTACGGACTAATTAAAGGTATCATTTATTTTAATAAATTTTATACTTTTTAAATGGACTTGTCCACCCAACTTTGAAGGGTCATAAAACAAATAATATGCAATATATAAAACCAAGAGGTATACAAGCTACTCTAAAAGTTTACTATGTTTTCGATTTTTATTAGTATTTCGTTATTTTATTCATTAGTCATCATCCCAATTGTGTGACGTATTCAATTTCTTTTATATTTGACATAAGAATAATATTACCATCTTCTTGCAGAAGACTACCTATATTTCTAAGGTAATAATTCAACAAATTTTCTCATAGAATACAACACAATAGCAATGTTTTTCCCAATCGCGGAAATATCGGCAAAGATAACTTATTGTTTATGTATTTCTATTGATTACTTTGTATTGGTTTTTTGAACAGATTATGATTAGATTATGATTAGGCCTTTTCGTTGAATAGATTATGATTAGGCCTAATCATAATCTATTCAACGAAAAGGAAACGAAAATTCTCAAATAAAAATACAACATTTTCCTGTTTTAAGGCTGTCATAATATAATAATAATATAAATATCTCGCGATACCGTGTAGAGTCGTACGATGCATAGCAACGACTAGTCTGGCAACAGTTGTTGCGCGAATTTTCCTTGTCACCTTGTTGCTTCATTTTGTCTCTTGGGGCGACATTATTGTAGACTAACGGCCGCCCGCGACTTCTTCTGCGTGGAAAGTTTTTTTGCTATCCCTCGGGAACAATACTTTTTTCTGGATAAAGGTCAAACCACCTATTAATCATAAACAAACGAAAGAAAATCCGTCGGGGATTGCCATAAACAAAATGTCTTCACAAATGTCTCTGAATGTTCTTTTGTTTCCGAATGTTTGGATGTAAATGTCACAAATAGTCACTATTTCTAACTCCAGTGTGACATCACCTTTAGATAACTTTGATTATTATTTGTTGAAAGTGTAGCCCATTTGCTATTTATCGCAACAAAATGTTTTGTAGTTTCTGATGAGAGGCAATCTCTAACAGACATCATAAAACTTTTAATAGCTTTTGCTCTGCGTTTATAGACATCTATTTAGGATGGAAAATAGTTAGTAAATAATCCCAATTTAGGGATTATATAGCCGATTTTTGTTACAATAAGGGCCTTTGTAATGGCCGATATCGTTACACGTTACATTATAATGTCTCTAGAGGGAGTCACGTACAAAAATAAATGCTTTCTTAGTTTTATCCTCGTAACCGAGGCGGAGAAATTGGCAGCCTCCGCTTAACCGATAGGGATGCCGACAAAGATTATTTTCCCTCGTGAAATTATGTATTTTCACGATTTATTTCGGCTGCTTTGTTATTCCACGAAGTCGATTGGAAAGATCTGTTTCGTCTCTATTTAATACACTAGAGTTCGTTATGTGACTTCAAAATTATTTTTTTTACTTCTACTTTAAATACTTTAGTCGTTTATTCATCATTTGATGAGCACAATACCTACTCGACCTTAATGTATGGAACAGCTGATATTTGTTTTCGTGCTAAGAGGGTTGGCCCCATAGTAAAAGTTGCTTGTAATCATGAGTGGAATCAATGATCAAAATCTCAGAGTGTATAGTGATGAAGTGGATGAAACGGTAGCATTTCTGCTAACGTTAAGCAGATGAGGATGCCATGATTTAACTAACAGTAGCATTTCTTATAATATTCCAAAGTACCTCAATAAGTCAAAGGGTGCTCAAAACTTTCATATTTACATTACAGGCGGAATGTTACCGTGTGACAGCCCTGCCCTCAGAATGTATACAGAATAATCGGAGCTGTGATAATGTTTGCGCGTCAGTAAATAAGGCTTTGTGCATATTTATATGGTACACTTTCCGTTTCTAAGATTGCTTCGTGTTGTACTGTATCGCATACAAAGAAAATGTAATTTTCCTAACGCAATTCATATTGGTGTATTCGCCTCGGTCTTATTTAGAAATGAAAATCAGTTACCGACTGAAGTTTCTTAACTGTTATTAAGTAGAATCAACGAATTTGTGAATGAAAATTAGTTAATTGAATTATTTTCAAGCTCTAAGTAATTAAATGTCTTTACTATTGGTACTAAAAACTACTCATAAAATTTTCTCAACGAAAGTTACCCACTTTCAATAGGTAATAATTTTATCATTACAGTCTAATGTGTTTGGTGTGTGAGTTAAATCTTTGTGTGTAAGTGTGTGATCTCTGTTTACTTTCGCGCCGTAGCTAAATAGATCATAGATATAGTAGAGTAAAATATCTGAATTTATTAAGTTATAAATGTTCTTTCACTAAAAGCACGCTACTCAATATGACAGTAGGTATGACACAGCGTGCTCCTAAGTCTACCACAGCCTAACAATATGCGACATTAGGTGACAGCGCCAGGTGCGTCTGTGAAACATGTTTGAACAATCTTGGCACAGGTGTAACCATTTTCACTAGCTACCTACTACCTACTCTACGTACTTACATAAAGTGTGAGAAAGAATTTACAATTTACTGTATATCCGACAGTTGTTCAAAGCTGAACTTTTCTTCTTTGTTTTTAAGTCATACCTTAATAGAGTTCTTGTCAACGGAAATTCTTAAAGAGTAAGATTCGATGCAATAGACAATATCGGTTGTTATTTTATCAAGACATTAATTAAATCCTAGCGTAGCGTATTGGTCACGTCACGACACACATAAATTTAGTTTAAACTTTAAATTCGATGATAGGATAAGACACAATTAGTTAGCTTTGCCAGTTTCATGACATGACTACTTAAGTATAAACCCTTCGCTCGCCCGAACTTCGACAAATGTTGATGCTTTACAAAGGACCTCTGATACATTTGTTACTAATAAAACCGACAATGTACGCCACCGCTCGTCTTCACACGGCGAGCGTGTTTAATGTAGGCATTAAAAAAATAAACATTAAAAATATAAAAATAAAATATTGAACAAAGTTGTCTAGACTGGACTCTGAATGATGAGCTTTTTTAATTAAGGCGGTTGTATGACCGAAAGTGGCGCCCTCAGAGGTTTTTATTTAATAAGTTATTAATAGAAAAAGATTTTAATAAAGTTTATCGTGGAGATTTTAAGGCCCATCGTCTAGTATTTTTAGAAGGTATCACTACATGCCCTCGTAGTCATTCGTAGAAGTAGATAGCAAATGTGTCAAAAACGGCCACTTTTAGCAGTTTTGCTATCTACTTCTAGCAGTGACTACGAGGGAATGTAACGATACCGTCTAAAAATACTAGACTGTGGGCCCTAAAATCTCCACGATAAACATTTTTAAAGTTGTGTATTCTTTCTTTATTCTTTATTCTTTATTCTTTTTTTGGCAACAAACAGTCATTCAAACAAAAGCACTTATATCTATATTACTAGCTATAACAGACCTATAGTGCCGATAAGGATGATTGTTCGGACAAGTTATATATATAATACTTAACGAAAAACAAAACAGTAGTAAGTAACTAATTTACACTTCAGTAGTAGGTACACATTAGTCGTTTTGTGTATTAAGGTTTGCACATATTAATTATAATATTAAATATAATAGGCTAGTTGACAAAATTTCAATAACTGCTTAATATTTTAGCTTATTAGGCATTTTATCGAAAAAAAAGGTTTATTTATTTTTAATCGAGCGTTTACATTATAAATTTCGCGTTTTAAAAACCAATTTTAATTTGGTTCCAAAACGCACAAGACTGTCATGGCGTCTTGAATGACGTCACGCCGTGCAAAACAAACAAAAGAGCGATCGTGTCTTCGTACGTTATAGCTAGTTTTTATCGTTTAAAAATGAATTTCTCATATTATAAGTACTGTATAGAGCCCCAGTGTGATAGCACGACTATAAAAACGCCAAACCAGTTATTTATATATGTTCCAAACAATGGCGAAATACGGAAAAAGTGGCTAAAACTTGCGTTCGGTTGTGGTTAGGTTGCACTCGGAGTGTAGCGCCTCCGGTAGTGATACTCGAAACGTCAAAGACAAGATTGGAGTTTCGCACGGCGTGACGTAACGCTTTCTGATTGGTGTTCACTGTCACGTGACTAAAGGTTTCATTTTACGAAATTTATTTTTTAAAAATATTATTAATCTTTAACGCTTTTAATAATTAAAATTGTTTGTTATTTTCTCCATAATATAATTAATCATTATAAACCCCATCCATTATATTTATTCTTAATGGAAACAAGCCTATTCACCGCGGCGCCACTTTCGCTCAGGGTACCACCTTAACAAAGGAGTTTGTCGTCTGCTGAGTTCCTCATCTCGGGTAGTTAGTCAGTGTCGTAGGCACCATCGATAATTACATCAATTTATTACATCGAGTCGTGCACCAGATTCTGCTTCAAGTGAACCGTGAAGGAGATAACACTCCCAATAGAAAAGGGAAATTGTTGTTTGTGGCAGATGTTTTCAAGTGTAACTTAATATTAGAACATTTTTACTTATTTTTATGAAACATTTAGCAAGTTAGTTAACTTAGGGTAACTAATCCTAAGGGTGCGGGTTCGAGTCCCGTCTGAGCTGCTACGGGTGAGTCGATTTTTTCTAGTAATTTTCAATTATATTAAGTAACTTAATATATAAAAATAGCATTGTGAATGCTAAAATCTAAAAATTCAATATTATTATATTAACTCATTACGATATTAGTATCTACCGGTTAGAGTGAGTTGATATTAGAAGATAAGTAAGTTCTCTCTATTTTGTATGTCTTTAAAAATCTGCTATCTAAATAAGCTGAATCTAAATTGGGTAGATATATCTTAATAACTCAGTACAAACAAACAATGTAATAAAAAAAATTAAAAAAAATATTTCAATAAAATATTTTAATATTTTTTTTTAGTAATAATAATTACCGGAGGATTCTTCTACAGTGTGTTTTTTTTAACATAGATCAAACTTTGTGGTGTGGCTTAGACCATCAAACTGAACAACTTTGTCTATGGGACCAACTTAACCAGATCAAAAAATTTTTAGCTGTTCCATAGAAAACTTCAATATCTACTCGACCAAAATGTATGGAACAGCTGATTATTTTTTTGCTCTGATTCAGTTGGACCCATAGACAAAGTTGTTCAGTTTGATGGTCTAAGCCACACCAAAAAGTCTGATCACTGTTCAAAAAAACACACTGTATAAATTTAATGTTAACTATAAACGATGATAATAAAATCAAACATCTAAATTGGCAGATTTTTTTCTACCTTTTTTCTTTGTAATATTTATCTTTCACAGGCGATGAAGTAGCAAAACTTGGCTAATAGTTGATTAGTACTGATGTAATTCTGTGATTGTTAATTTAGTCCTAGGAAGGAATATATTAGCTTTATAGTTTGGTTTGGCACTCTTCATTATAAAAAAACGAGAATATCGTTAATATTTTTACAACTGTAGATTTCTAGATTAACTAAGCGATATAAATGATAGTTTTTAAAATTACTGCATAACGCCAATTAGCCAAGTTTTGCTCTATAATAATAGTTATACTTTTGATTAAAGATTCATCCTATGATCTGATCCCTACAAAGTGGTTGTCAGTGGCAGAAGTCAGGCTTTCGCCCTAGTTTCTCGATCTAGCCTCTGGCAAAACTGTACCAAAGCTGAGCTTTTCAGTTTGATTGCAGAAGTTCAATGAATTTTAATGTAGTTGCTCTAGTTAAGTTATACTAATCTATTCAAGATGAAAGGGCTTGATAATAACTTTATAAAGTGTTTGAGACAGCTAATTATACCTACCTACTGAAATATTTGTGGTAGGTATAATTTTGTGAAACGGAATGGTAGGTACTTTTAACAGTAATTAGCTTTATTGTTTGAATTTTGTAGCAATTAAATTTCAATTCTATTACAAGTGAAAATCTTATTAAGTACCATAGGCAACAGGCAGTGTCGCTTAATCACTTTTAAGGTTAAAATATTAGCGCAGGAACTAATTTTGTTGCTAACTAGTCTTTAGTAGAGTGCTTTAGTTGAAACATGTATACGGTAGTCATACTAAAGAGAGTAATCGCTTTCCAGTAGCACCCCCGCGCGCCCGCGCCGCCCGCTCACTCCCCGCGCGACACTTTCCTCGCACTGGACACTTTCCTTCTTCTTTCCACTTTCGCGACACTTTCCTCGCATGTAAATCGAAATTTTAGTAGCGTATTTAGTAGAGTGCTTTAGTCAAATGACACTGTACAGGAAGCATGTGAACGCTCACTGGAAAGGCACCAAAACTACTAAAGCACTCGCATTCGAATCTACTCGCACGCTACTAAAGCACTCTACTAAAGACTAAGATAATGTAAACCAGTCTTAAGTCAATTTTAGACAGGTTAGTGGCAGATCACGTACTCTAAAACCTAATAAATATCAATGCGATCATTTCTTTTGAAAACTTCCGAACGTGTGTGGAAGTTGTAAGATTTCAGTAAAGAGCCCATGCACTCAGTTGCGTGAAGGGGAACTATTTTAAAGGTGTTTAGGGTTTGGCAACGTGACTTGCACTGGTAACACTATTTCAGTTGTGGTTAAAGCTTAACACCAGCCACAGAATCTAATTAAGTTCAGCGGTCAGTGACCCTGACTGCAAAATACTTGGGTTCGAACTTTTCAGGGACAGAATATATTTGTAATTCAAACATGCCAGTAGTTTTTAATAGGTGTGTAAAATGTTTCCTTTTTTCGCTAAATGGCAGATTCTGGAAACGGCAGATTCTGTAAATGGCAGATTCTTTAAACGACAGATATTGTACAGTCAGTCAGTAAAAACAAAAGTTTTTAAACATGAGTTTTTTTTTTGAAAACATTGGTTTTGACCAGAATTTATTTTAATATTAATAACGTTTTGACGTTTATATTGGTGGTGGTTAACCTTCTCCATATTTATGAGATCCTGGTACTTTGGTGACGTATTGTTTTACGAAAAAAAAGTTTATAATTTTCTTTGTCAATTTTTATGTCAAGGGCATAATGAGTCGGTGTGACTACGCTACGGGTAAAAAAATCCTCGTAGTCACACTGGTGTGGTAAGTTGATGTGACCACGGGTCGGTCGTGATTACCGTGTGTGTGATAGAGCCTAATTATAATAAAAATATCTTTAGAAATATAATGTTGTTTGGGACTGTACTTCTGCCTTTTACAGAATCTGCCGTTTCCAGAATCTGCCATTTAGCGAAAAAAGGAAATGTTTTTCAATTAGTATAACGCGTTAATTTTTTCACATTTGGTTTATAAACAATGAAACGCAAAAGGAACAAATTTTTCAACCGACTTCAAAAAGGGGGAGGTTTGTTACTTTAGTAAGTAGGTACTGCGTCATTTATGGACCGATTTAGATTTTTCAGATTAGTCCCATTTTTATATTTTTTTAAAACGATTCAGTAGTTTTAAGGAAATTGATTCATTTTTATTACCATTACTCACATGATTTTTACGGATGTTCGAGCATAACTTTTGTTGATTTTTAATAACTAACTTTCAGACGGCCATTATTTATATCAACTAGTAATACTTTATTATTTATTTTAATTTTATTTTAATCAACACTAATTATTATTGATTTTTTGATTTTAGGCATTCAAAATGCTATTTTTATATTAAGGTAATAAATATAATAGAAAATTACTAGAAAAAATCGACTCACCCATAGCATCCCGTCTGAGCTACTATGGGTGAGTCGATTTTATCTAGTATTTTTCTATCATATTTATTACCTTAATATTTTATTCTCCTTTCACAAACTTCTTGCAGAACCAAATCGAAGAGAAAGTAGTTTCGACAAAGGCAGTATTCAGTCGGAAGAAAGACCTTTAACTTTTCGAAAACGCTTAAAAGAAATCTTGGGCATAAGAATAATGTCTTAGGCAAGTAGCGGAAACGTTACGAGTGTTCGAATCGAATGGTAAGTACTAAGTACCATCTAGCAGGGCTATTAGTTCATTGAAGCTTGGCCAGAGCACTTTAATGCGAAGTACACTACATAAAAGCAATGAAAAACTAGTTTTCATTTGTTTTTAAGTATTTAAATATTAATTAGATGCATGACGACTGAAATATTTGCATATCGCTAGAGCGGTAAAACTTGTATGCACATTATATTAATATTGTCTCATATTTTCTGCGAATAAACTAATAATTCTATTCTATTCTAATCTCACTACTGAAACAACAAGAAATAGAACCTACGGGGCCTAATAAATTCTCCAAATCAATTTATGAATATTTGACTCGCTTAACTCTATATTGTAAGCGATACCAACAATTTTTTTTTATTTTGCATAAAGAGATAGACTATTTGTTAGGTTAGGTCTACCCAGTCTATTAACAGAAACTTCCTTTTATTGCGATAGCCTAATGTCTTTATGTGGACAAGTTTTAAGGTTCTATTGTTGAGTAAAGAGCGGGCAGTAAAGTGCCGTAACATTTTTATGGCAGTTTTAGTGCAGTCGAAACTATTTTATAACTTTTGTTCAGTGGTCCGAGGATTACTTGAACTTGTTAATCTAGGTTTTCTTAACTACTTATTGTTTAAATAATAATACAACATGTAAGTATTTAAGTATTTTTTCATTTAACACCAAAAAACATTGGTACTCTACGTATCATATAGAACATTTTATGGTTTACAAAAATCTTCGAAACACCATTCCCGCTTATAAACGTAAGTAATTGAGTAACCCAGTACTAGGTCCTATCACTAACTAGAACGAGAAAAGGAAAAAATCCCTTTCAGCACCTCTGGGACCAAAGGGTCTAACTACAAAAAGAGTCGTGTCGCGGACGGTGTTTCGTTCGATATTTACATTGAATTTCGGACCTTTTTCGTGCAGCTCGATCCACGTAGCTAATCAAAGTTGAAGCTTTGTACGGCAGTGACACCGTAACAATTACCTATTATGTCAAAAAAATTCAGGTCGCACTAATACCTTCTTTAATTTTATGTAATTTTCGGTAACATCTGATCATTGCATGTTTTTTTTTCTCTTTATTGGGGTTAACAAACAGTAACAAAGTTGAATATTTCTTACAGAATAAGTACACTTTATATTAAATTACATTGTCACCAGCAATGTTTACCACGTATTAAAAATATATAAATATATGTTTATGGAAAAGTACAAAATTTATCTGGTGACATCAATTTATGTATGTGTACATTTAATTTTTCGATCCAATTTTAACTCCAGGGGGGTTTTCAGGGTATTGTAGACTCTTTTTTTAGATTCCACTTTTCTCCCCTAAGAGGGGAATTCTAGATATTTTGTTTTAAATTCCAATTTTCAGAGGGGATTTGTGGAAAACCCTTTTGTAACCTTTTGTTTAGAACATAAATAACCTAACTTAGCTAAAACTTTAATCAAACGGCATTTGAATAAGTTGTGTTTACGTGAGGCTATTGAACTAATAATGTCACGAATCGGAATAAAAATAGTCCGAATATCGTTTTTCGTTTTCCGAAGTAGGCCCATAAGCTTTGATCTTTTATCTACATCTCGACCAGTTTCAGAAAGCTTTCGCAAACTGAGTTACGGGTTACGGGTAGCTTATTCCCGAGGAACTATCGTGGAGCACATCCGAGGATCACAAGGGAGCTATTTAGATAATTAAGTAGGTTTTTTTCAAGGCATAGAAGATTTTCAGAGTTCCAGTAGACAACAAGAGACTCGTATCTGCCTGCATGTCTGTACACGGCTTAACTCTGTCAGTACATAGAATACCATAAAGCTGTCATTTGTCATGCAACGTATTTCCCTCTATAGCTATATGTATTACTAGCTTTTGCCCGCGACTTCGTTCGCGTGATTAAGATAGTTGTGCATTTATTTTGAAAGTCACGGATTACCAATATACCTAGGTATTTATCAGTATAGACCTCATTTCACACATTTAAATTTTTCCATAAAAAAAAATTACAAACTGGAACACTGTAGCACCCTGTACAATGGGAATTTTCTTAATGCTCACCTACACCATGAAAGGTATCTAACCTCCAAAAATAGTATCTCTACCAGCAAAATGGTTCAGCCCTATACCAATCCCCATACAAACTGGAACACCCTGTAGCACCCTGTATAAAGCGAATTTTACAAAATGCTTTCAACAAAATAGTGTCTCTACTTCCATCCTATACAAATTCTCATGCAAATTTAAACAACCTGTAGCACCCTGTATAACGCAAAATTACTAATATCCTTTCTTAGTGCTCATCTACATCATGAAAGGTATCTACCCTCCAAAAATGGTGTCTCTACTTCAACTACAAGACCACAACAAGAATTTATGTGTAGTGTAAATGTAATTTAAAATTTTTGCATGCTTAATTATAAGTAGATTTTGACGGACTCTATTACTTAAGAACACCAAATCTTGTACTCAAAATTAATGCAAATAAATATATCATTCATTCATTCATTCATTCATTCATCATTCATTCATTCATTCATTCATTCATTCATTCATTCATTCATTCATTCATTCAACTCTATACAGATTCTCATACAAACTTGAACAACCTGTAGCACCCTGTATAACAGGAATACTCCAAAATCCTTTCTTAGTGCTCACCTACACCATGAAAACCCTCCAAAAATGGTGTCTCTACCTTCAGCCGTTAGGGCTCCACGCCTATCCCAACAATGAATCAGTAAATCAGTCAATCAATTCAGAATTTTATATGTATAGATTAATGAAGATTTAATAACAAAGGAATTTTCAAGGTTACCAAGACTAGACTAGACTCGACAAGGCCTTCATTAAATTAGATAATTTTATGAAAATGTTAATGGAGGTGATAATAAGTTTTTTATTAATAAATCAAACGAGAAGATTGCGAAAGTGCTGGAAAGTGCTGGCACAAAATAAAAAAATACACCAATAAACCATATACCTAGCAATTTATAGACAAGCAAAAAAGTATGCTTAAATTAAAGTGAAGACATAAAATCAGCAATTGAAAAACTTTTTAACGAATTAAATTAAGGATTTGCTAATATTTCACTGACATTATTAAAGAGCTTTTAAAAGTTTCAAAGTTTTCTAATAAAAAATAATTTCGTACACTCCCATAATTTACGAATGCGAACATTAAAAAAGTTGCCCTTGCCATAATATAAAAACTGTCCGAAAGAAAGCAACCTATTCTTTTAGAGTTTATGATTTTTATATTGTATTAGTGTAATTAATAAAACTTTAAAAAATCGTTGTCAATAGGTGGCACATAAAAGCCAAAGCGATCGAAAAGAAAAAAGCAACCTAATAAAAACGTGTTAAAAAGCAACTTTATTATACTCCGTTCCATTAATAGGGAACATGCATCAATTTTTTTTGTATCAAAATCAAAAGTATAATGCGTGAGCAAATCAACTGTAATTTTAAAACTTTTCTCTTGCGTTTCTTGATATAGTGACTTGAGGTTAGCGCGCAGCAGCACCCGCCGAAAACGCTCTATACAAAACGGTCAACATTTGTGACGTCACTTTTATGCCAAGTTTGTATGGAGTTAGCCAGGAATTTTCAAATATCTCCCTAATTATTGCGTTTAAGTACATTAATTATGTGTCATACAAATTATTATTTCTTATTTGATATTCTATCCGACTGTTAAATGCATTATATCCGAAAATGAAAAAAAAAACGCAATTTTGCCCTGTGTGATAAAAATAAAATAATACATTTTTTTTCTGTTCCATCATGTTTTGTACGTGTCCGCAGCGATCAAGCTCAAATTTATCAAAATCGGTGACTTATGCATGTTCCCTATTGAAATCCTAGGGAACAAAATACTCGCAGCTCATTCGTCAATGAGCGCGGCTAGAGCTAGACTATTGGCTAGGCCGGACCGATTATTTTGGCAGCTCGTTTCTTGGAATGGATTTTAGAAAGTTTATAAAAGAGGCCTAATTATACATAGTTAGTTTGTAGTCGCTAGTCGTTTTCTACCAATGAAACTGAACATATTGCATGCCAAAGAAACATTCGAAAAACAACAAAAAACTTTGGTAGTATGGGAAAGTAAAAAAAAAAACTTTTCGACCCATGTTTCTTTGGCAAAAATGTTTAGTTTCATTGGTAAGAGCACCTCTCTGAAGTAACCTAATTAAAACTACTACAAAATAACGGTGTACATTATAATATTTACAGCTTCAAATAATATAAAAAGATATACAAAACAGTATAAAGTTACACACAAAAATCGGAATTAAAAAGTTTTACCACAAAAAAGTATGTTTTTTTATTTTTGCTGACTTTTCCGAGGTTAACACCTGGAAAACACCTGCACAGCGCGCTTTTATTCTCCAAGTATCTTCATTTTATTTCCATTTTACGTAACTTTCCTTAATAAAATGCGGTCTCTGCGCAGTTTTGCAAAGTTCACGACTTTATTTCCGGGTACAGTGACCAAAAATCGCATGGGAATATCTTTTCTGTTTCAGTTACCTTTCACCAAGGTTTTCACTCCTTAGAAAAATTGCGTTTTAATCAAAACGCCTTTATAAAATGATTATATACATTTTAACAATTAAATCTCTGACTTTGTATCTGTGATAATTTCTATTCCTAATTTTAATTAAGTAGGTAACTGATTTGAACCTGTAGATATTTTAAATAAACGAACGTTTTTTTAAGTCTTTACTAACAATAATGCATCTTTGTTATCCGAAAAAATAAAATTATTAATAATATAATTTAAGACTTATTTTGTTTTTTATTATTATTCTGGCCAGTTTGGTCCGAAATTGCCTGTACATGACATTATTATGTTCGATAGAGCACGGAAAAACACGAGTTGCGGCTGTTCTCTTAACTTTTATACAGTGAGAGACCGGTAAATACAGAAGCTATTGCACACTGGATGCGTTCTGCGTTCTGCGGTCCGGTCAACCCATACATAGGGTCGCAGAACGCAGAACGCATCCAGTGTAGCAAATCCCTACAGGGCAGGGTTATTTGTAAACAGTAGCTATTATACAGGGCAGTAAAAACACCAACAATCTCGCAGGGGTAGATTACTAACATCATAAACAACGACGTTCGTTTTACGACATTTCCGAAAAAAAACAACACTTTTCATAAAAATGCTTCGATCATTTACCTGAGGATGTAGCACGTCATACAATAACAAAGCTGAAATGTCGTTTGACCAACCACGCGACACTAAAATGTCAAGTTGTATGACGAGTCGTGGGGGACTTTCATAGTAGGCTGCGTTTTGGGGGAGTTTGCTGTGTCCCACAAATGCCATTGTCATGCAATATCCACAGGTATAGATGAAAAGTAAAAATGTCCAAACAGCTCTGCTGATCGAGTGTACTATTTGTGGTACACTCGATCTATATCTGTGGTATTGTATGGTAATGCTATATTTTTTTGTCTTTTTCAGTAGAGTCGTAGAACAAACGTTGCTGTTTATGATGTTAGTAATCTACTCCTGCGAGGTTGTTGGTGTTTTACAAATAATAAGGTTGACCGAAATTCTGTAGGGTTGGCACATAAATAATGTAATGTCAACCGACCTAGTGTCCTTAAGACCTATTAGGGTGAGTTCAAAATGGCTGTTGTGGTATACATATATCATGCAATATGTCATCGCAAGTGCTTAGGCGATTTTCTTGTATGATTTTCCTTTCAAGAAAAATATTTGAATTATTTCCTAAGGTAAATGGATATTATTTTATTTAAGAAAATTTTAATTAATTCAAAGAATATTTGAATTAATTTAAATTTTCCTAAATAAAATAATAAGGGTTAAATTATGAAATGGCATTTTTTCTTACAGTATACAGAGGCTCTCGTATCTACTATGATGATAAAGATGCTTCAGTTACTTGTTTTTATTTCGAATGAGGTACCTATCTTAAAAGTGACACCATTTTTACCGACTTCCAAAAAGGAGGACGTTCTCTGTTCGTATGTATATTTGTTTTTTTGTATAATATGTCCACCGATTACTCAAAGACTGCTGCCTGTCGATTCTGTAACAAACTCGCACCTCACTTCGAACCTCACTTCACTTAGCGGGAATTTTAAATCATAAATGAGATAATGATAGGCTATTTTATTCATCACAAAAGATTTTAGATAGATACGGTAGCTACCTAAAACCTTTTGCAATCGGTAAAATGGCTTATATTCAGCTAAATTCTAATAACAAATTCACGCGAAGTGAAGTGAGGTTCGAAGTGAGATGCGAGTTTGGTTACAGAATCGACAGGCTGGACCGATTGAAATGATTCAAACGTTAATACATTAGGTAAACTCCCAAGTTGGTCCCATTTTTTAAAATTTGGTAATCGGTTCAGTACTTTTCAAGTAATCTTGAAAAAGCGACAAAAATAGTATGATTTTGTGTGAATTACCTCGATGATATGGTCGTATTACTTCTTTGTTTATGAATAGCTGAATAAGGGCTGATTTTTCAATGCCTAGTTAGAGCTTTATCCGTTTGATAGCGTATAACACTGCCAAATCAAAATGCTTGTCATTTATTTGTCTGTCACATTTTTGAATGACTTTTATTAGATTTGGTTAATATTTAAACTGACTGATATCTGTTATCTGAGGATTGAAAATCAGCCCTAAGATAATTTTTTTTTTGTATTTCAGTGTAGTTCTTCAACCGACTTAAAAAAAGGAGGTTCTCAGTTTGACCCGTATGTATGTATGTTTCTTTGCGATTATCTCACGTTTGGCTGAGCCGATTTTTCTACCTAAATAATATACCTACACTACCTAATACAGAAGGTACCTACACTAAAAATAAAAAAATAAAAAATTGTTTAAAAAAACAAGAAACCGATTTCCAAAAATCTACCTCTAAAAAGCAAGAAATAATATTCGTAATAATAAAAACACGTTTTTAGAATAAAAAAAGGAATCTGTACTCCAGTCCCACCCGACTTCAATACACGTGTTTTTATTATTACGAAAATTAAGTATTTCTTGCTTTAAGAGGTAGTTTTTTTTCGTTAGCAGAAATTACCACTTAATTCGTTGTAACTTAGCCGATACTTTTTTTTTCACACACTGTCATTTCAACATGTGGCATTAGTTAGCCGAGTCACAGAATACATAATAGTACATTGTGCATTAAAGTTTTAAAACATTAGCGTAACATGGTTGTTATTTTAATTGAGACAATGTTAGTATGGCAAATGCAAATTATTCAAAAAAAAAAAAAACAGATTAAAAAAAATGGTTGGCATGGAGTTAAAAATCATGTGTAAAACAACGATATTACCAGCTTTTATTTTAAATACAATGTGAATCTGTATTTTACACCATCATCCGGGCGGCTTTTCTGCTTCACTCGAATCAGTCAAACCGAGTGGAATGACACAAATGTACGGCAGCCGAGTCGACCTTTGACTGGGCAAAGTGCAAGTTGGTTCAATAAATATTGACTGTATGTCTGCTAAAATAGGTATTTGATTTTATTTCGGCGACCTGAGGCCGTACTCTGAGCTCTTACAGCAACCTCAAAGTAATGTTGTTATAGGGATAGAGCTATCATCGCGTATAGCGCCATCTCATTTACAACATCGCTTCGATATAACTTCTGACAGTCATAGTAGGGGGGCAGGGGGCTAATTGTCAAAATCTATCGCAATCGCTTTCAGGATCTGATACATTGGTGCTTCTTTTTGGCACAAATAAAAACTAACCAAAGGAATGCAGCAATGTGTCACATCCATCTGTCAAATGAAAGCGATTGCGATAGATTTTGGAAATTAGACAAGGGCTGAGTGGTGTCATGGTCAACATACCGGTTTACCACGCGGAGTTTTCCCGGGTTTGATTCCCGGCCGGGCAGAATTTGAAATGATGAATTTTAATTTCTGTGACGGGTCTGGGTGTTACTATGAAAGTGAAAGTGAAATAAGCTTTATTCAAATAAACTTAATTATTAAGTACTTTTGAATCGGCTAAATTATCAGCTGTAACAGCCATGTAACGATAATTACAAACTTGAATATATCGTTACCAGATAATTACAACAGGGTGACAGGATTATTGGCAACAACATAGACTTATTATATTACTTCAACAAAGTTCTTATATTAGCAAGTTAGATCATTTCCACGCATTTTGATCTTTAAGATAATCGTCAACTTTATCCATGAGCGTTTTTTTTAACATGGTTTTTAAATTCATATGTATAATAAGTATATATTTAAATATGTAGAGTAGGTATAATATTATTATTAGTTGTCTAGCACGCATATTACAAACTTTGCTTAGTTTGGGTCTAGATGGCGCTTTGTAAAATTGTCCAAGCGTTATTTATTTATTTATTTTGTATGGTTTTTAAATGTTAGACAAAGTTTAAAATATCGGCTTTGTTGACTACCGAATGGTAGTACGGTAGCCAAGTCGAGACATGGCGATACGGGACCTTTGACTGGGCAAAGTGCAAGTTGTTAAATAATAATTACTATTGTTTATGAATATCTAAACAATCTAAAGGTACGAATATTGTTATATTCACAATATGCCCTCGACCGCTCTTCGAATGCTCTTCCTAACTCTTTGATATTCCTAGCTCTTCGATCAGGATATCCTTGATCGAAGATTATGCTACACAAAAATAACTGTTATTTAATCTATATATATGTGGTTGATATAAACTAACCGATTCGATATGATCGAAACTTCTTAATTTATGTTAACTCATTATTTAATTTTAAGGTAGGGATTTATGTAGCTGCTTTTACTTCTTCGACGGTTTAATACTACTTAAACTTCCAGCAATATTCATAATGGATCTCAAAACCACCTTCCCTACGATAAGCCTTATAAAACTCCAATAACCATGGTGCCTATTGGTCAAATTTAACGGAAGTAGGCTTAAGATGACATCGTCTTTATTATGCAAAGCCTTTAATTATTGCGGGGAAATTTATTACCAAAGGATTAATGGGGAGCCGGGGAGGGCTCTTCCCTCGTTACAAAATATAAGTACTTACGTAACGATGTTTCATTTGTTAATGGAAATATTAAAGTTACTTTTTCCTGTTTCCTTAGTGCGGCCAATGTTAAAAACTACGTAAAATATTTTTACTACGCCGTATTTTTTGTTAAAAATTAGTCATAATGATTTTCTGTTTAGTGATTTGAACAGGCCATGGCTTTTGAATGAGTTGTAAAGAGCAATCGACGCCTTTCAAAATAGGGCCTCAGTTCATTTACAATTTAAGTATTCAAATCACCATTTAAAAGTTGTAAAATCTACTTTTGGCCAGTTTTGCAATAGGTACTCATTTTATTTAAGTTATACAGGGAGAGCTATTAAAAGATAATAATACACTGTTATTTTTTAGGTATATCTAAAAATGAAAAGGGGATTTTAGACCACCGGAATGAACAACTTTTACTATGGGGCCAACAACGAAATCGCGAAAAAAACAGCTGTTCCATACATTATAGTCGAGTCGATGTTCTACTTTTCTATGGAACAGCAGTTTTTTTGCGATTTCGTGGTTGGCCCCATATTAAAAGTTGTTCATTCAAGTGGTCTGAACAACCCTTTTCATTTTTAGATATACTTAAAAAATAACGCTGTATTATTTTCTTTTTATAGCTCTCCCCCATAAAATCCGTTTGCCTAGGATTTTTGTGTGTTAATTCTGCAGATTTGCACATAAGTAATAAGAGCAGAATAAGTAAATAATTTAATAATAATTTATACTTAAGTAAAATTTTACAATCATTCCTTCATTCAAACAAAGTTTTCATTTAATGTTAAGTATAATATCGAATTCCTTGTACCGTGTTCCCACGTTATGTCGGAAACAGGAACATAGACCGCAATCGGAAGATATATTCGGTGTTCCATGGTAATGTACCTATATAAATGATTAATTAACCAAAATGCTTCATTCCGCGAATAGGCACGTTAATAAATTATCAAACACATTCATATTTCACGACTTTATTAGGTGTCTATCAAAGTGTATTGCTAAGTTTGTAAAGTGGTAATAATAATAAAGAAATACTTAAATAGTAGATAAAGTAAGTTTATCTTTGTCGAAGTCATTTCTTTTTAAATCCTTCTTTTAAAATATTGTTAAAACTTTTAAACTTTCGCGTTGTGTAGGTAAAAAGGTAAACTATCGGCCAAATACTCAAACGAATCTTAAAGTTAAGGCCACCTTAAATTCTAAAAAATTGACAGATTTGACAAAATCTCTATGAAACTGACAGCTTCCTTAAAGTTAACTTAAGTTCCTTAACTTAAGATTTTAGCTAAGAAGCCTTTGAGTATTCGGCCGTGTGTATTTTAATACCGTGTGTTTTTTGTTTTAAAACTTTATAATAAATTGATTTGAAACAAATAAAGATATACCTACCATAAAGTTACACGTAGTTAACCCAGCGTATTCCATAATAATTGTTTGAAAAAATGTAACTTCTCTTTTAAAACAAACCGTGCGGAAAATTTTCACCTTCTGTAATTAAAACCTTTGACCAACACTCGTAATAGTAAAATGTTTATGTCCAACTATTTAATTTCACAACTTTTCACGTAAATTGTTACTTTTATGTCCGAGACAGGTGTTTCTCTTCGGACTGTTGTGGAAAATAATTATTATTGTAGAAAATTAAAAAAGTTTCAATTCTGCGACAAAACAAACCTTATATACTTCACGTGAATTTCGACGGTTGAAAGGCTAATTGATCCAAACGACATTTTGTGAAACTTGCAGGGGGAAGGATTAAAGTTTTATTATTTGGAAAAAAAATCATAAAAAAACAACTATTGAATAGACTTTTATTTATTTAATACAGTATATCCCTAATTAAATAGGGAAGTTTTCTAAGCTATGACTGATGATAATTGTGTATTATTTTAGAAAATTTATGTTGGTTGGCCCAAAATGCATCAAATTTAGTTATTTTTAGAGAAAGGCAAAATGGTTCAAACGCTTACCGTAAATAAAATAGCTGAAAGTAAACTGGCTCAAGCATTGACTTCGAGAAAAATGAATTAAGCGCCAAGTCAACTGACGGTTGAATATACCCAATGAGTCAAAGCAACATGATGGTGTTGCACCCGAGTGAATTTGTTTGATGCAGATGCTCATTAGAAAGACTGCAGGATGAAACAAAATGAACCCTTACTAGGTTTATAGTAGATATACTAAGGTCATCGTTATTCAGCAACATCCATAAGATAATTTTGAGGCTGTTTTGCCACTTTATACCATTTTAGATGGTGTCTTGTATATTTTTATTAATTTTTTAATGTAGTTAACAGTTTTTAATGTAGTTGAATGTAAAATGGGTCAAACGACATAGCTTTTCGTTTTGGTGTAATCCAAAATATGCTAAACGACAAAACCACAACCATGGCGAAAAAGCCAAATGCCTTAATCGACACACGTTATAAAAGTTCGAAAAATCAAAACAGCTTAAGTTGACCTGTCCTCAAATCGGTCTAATTTTGTGTCGTATAGATCAATGAGCTTAGAAATGAGGCCTGTTTTGCTGTGGGTGCCAAGCGCCAAAAAAGTAGTCAGAAAAATTTGAAACCTAGCTCAAACGACGGAGAAAAATTTGCTGATTCCGAATATGTATATAACTCAATATCGCAAAAAATGTCGCTTAGACCAATTAGCCTTTCAACCGTCGATTTGTTATTAGAAATAACCTGAATAAGCTACTTTACCGATTGCAAAATGTTTTGTGGTTAAAGAAAATATTATAGCCTATCGTGATCTCATTTATGATTTTAAATTCTTACGCAGTGAAGTGAGATTCGAAGTGAGGTTCGAGTTTGGTTATAGAATCGACAGGTGGTTCTCCTGTTACACTCCATTGTACAAAATTGTAGATTAATTAAACTCATTTTACATAGCATCTATTTTAATTTTGTGATAATTTATTCATGATCATGATAGATCACTGGTTGTAATAAACCTTAATATCCACTCCAGTCTAACACATTATGTGTAATACTTACATAATTTACTAGAGCTTTGCCCCAAAGCGAATACTAAATTAATTCAAGTGTATTACGTTGTAATATCCTTAGCGAAGTAAATGTTTTGTGTGTGGTTTGTGGCGAATGAGAATTTGGTAACGATAATTAACTAAGATGTAAGGATTTATTATAGAGAAGGTTAGATGAGACGCAATGAGAAAAAAAAAGTTTATTTTTATTGTTATAGAGCCCGGTGACAGACGTCAGAGTTCTTTTATTTTAAAGAAAAGAGAGAGTTTATTAGAAATTATGTCCTTCTAGCCAAAGGTGTAAAATTGAAATTGAAATATTATTTAACTATTTAAATAAGCTCACATAATAATAGTTTTTAAATCGTCAATTCTTTTACCCTACTACCCATTAAATAACTGACAAGAAAAATGGGCGCAAAAAACTTGCCAGCTTTATCAGTTGGAACGATATTTACAAATATATATTAGAATGCTGATCAGATCAGTTGGGTGTGTATAGCGATCTGAATCTCCTCCATTCACTCCCTGGGTGGCCATCATCAGATCACAGCACGGTACATCCCTGGCAGAAAACCAAGGCTTCAAAGTTACCTCGTTTGTATGAAAATAACACCTGTATCCCTAGACAAAGTTGATGAGTATATGATACCTGCCCTGCCCTGCCATGCCCTAGTCGCTTCACTTAAAATTTTTAAGAACCCTTTAGGTCCCTGTTGTAAAAAAATATTTATTTTTTTATTTCTTTCTTATTTGCAAAATAGTTGGACAAACATCATCTTAAACTATTCTAAATTTCAAATTGATAACATTAGTAGTTCTCGAGATATCCAGCTGTGACAGACAGATAGACAGACTGAGTCACACCATAAGGGTTCCTTTTTTACCATTTTGGTACGGAACCCTTAAAAGGCAAAAGATACATAGAAAGTACCTATCACAATATTTTTTCGTATATTTAAAGAAAATATTTATGAGTATACAGATTATGGTCGCCATTATATTATAATGCAGCCAGTGTTCAGCTTCAGGTCGCTTTGTGCTGCATAACTAAATGTCAGGATTTTTTTCTAGTATAAAAATTGACAGTTGAAGACCCCATACAAGCATTACAAAACCACCCAATTCATCAGCTGATTAAGTTATGAGTGCGGTTGTCACATTACTTAGCGTCCACGACCGGCACTTTCTCGCTGGCCACAATATGGCAGCTGTCACTCATGAATTTCGGGGAAACGTCGTTATAACAAAAGAGCTAAGTAAACTTGTAATGGCCACTTCATTATGCTGAAAAAGGCTAATGCCGGAGAAAATATTTATGGTGAAACTTCCGACATTGTGTAAAATGTATCAAAGTATAAAAGAGATGCAAAGAGAAATTTGATTTGACTAAGTATTAATTTATAAGTACCTACAAAGTATTTGAAGCAATCATTGTGCCTATTTCACAGATTTATCTTATCAAAACCACAGTTTTGTTTTGCCAAAAATTATAAATGAATTTATGGCTGAAGAGAGTCGTTCGTTGTATACTGTAATCTTGAGCGCAGCGAAATATTTTCTAAGTCTATGCTTGTAATTGACTAAGACTAAAAAAATATAGTAAACATAGACCGCCCGCATGATGACGTCATTCTGTACGACTTGCCATAAACTTCGAAAACTAGGTCCAAATCCGTATCACAAAGCAGTATCAGCCATACTGCTGCGTTCAAACGTTCAAACGATAACACACGACCCGACCTCAACCCGAACTCAACTCAAACTCACCTCAACCGCAGCCCACCTTGAAATACATAGCTTTATGACACATTAATAAGCTCCTGTGTAATGTTCAGGTGAGTTTGAGTTGAGTTTAGTTCAGGTTGTGTTCGGGTTGAGTTTGAGTTGAGTGCAGGTTAAGCGCGGGGCGTGTGCAGTTGCATCGATAAAATATAACGGAGCTTATTAATGTGTCATAAAACTCAAAATTGTAAGTGCTGTATTTCAAGGAGTTGGCTCCGGTTGAGTTGAGTTCGAGTTGAGTTTGAGTTAAGTTTGGGTTGAGGTCGGGTCAATAGTACCTACCTAGGTATGCACGGCACGGCAAGTTAAACAGTTGAACTACGAAAATAGCTTTTATTACAAAGATATTAGAATTTTATTTTATTACGTACGGTATATAACGACGTTCTCAAGGTAACATGTATAATATGAAGTGTCGTTGACTGTACTTAGAGAAGAAACCCTTACGAAATATGACCTAACTTAAAAATACTTTCGATATTCGTGTCTTTATAATTCTTACCATCAATCATTGATTAAGTTATCTATCACGTCTCATTTATCCAAATAATTACTACAATCTGCTCTGACACGATTCATTCAAGACATTTTTGTGTCCATCACTTTCTGCGACGACGACGTTACGAAAAATGATCTCGTAACAAACAGCCGCCATTCATTCTGATTAGAGATGCCATCAGTTTGGATTTTGTCGGAAAATACCTGATTTAAGGAGATAGATAGTACCATTAAAAAAAATCGCAGTCATGTCGATAGAAGAAATTCTTATTCGCGACTAAAGGTTTTAAAACTTTGATATCGGATTTAAAATTATAATAGGACCACCTTATCTTTTGAATAGTGCACGATGTCTGAAGGAAAAGAACTATGGGAAAATGTGGTGCCTAAATGTTTATTTAGTGAGACAGTGAACAGGAGGCCTATTGCCACTAAATAGAAAAGTACTATGTACAGAAAGGACCACCCCTCGCCCCGTCCCAGAATCGATTACCTCACCCTACCCCGCGAGTTTGAGCGTACGATGTTCGTCCCATTTTGTGACATTACTAACTCATGTTAAGTTTCAAAATCAAGTACTTAAATCGATCAACAAACATCGTCTGAATCTTTTTTGTTATAGGCCCTCAAATTCTGTGATTGGTAGTGACATTTTCATTAAAGTCAAAAACTTCAGAAATATTCAGATTTTCAGCGATTAACCTGGATGACATCGTGTCCTGTTGCGATGGAATTAGAAATGGTCACTCTACGTCAGAGGAACGGAAGACAGATGGATCAGGGTGTTTAATTGGATAAGGAGCGATGATTAAATATTTCTTACACTAGAATGGGACTAAGTAATAAATGAAATAAGAAAATTATCATGTGTCGCTTTAATTGAGTATAGGATTGACATTACTTACCAGTTTTTGCGAACCATGTGTTTTAAAAACTAAGGCACAAACGAAACATTTATACAACGTGTTACAAAAAAACCCAAATGCCGAATATGGTAGATAGGGACCATCAAACTGAACAACTTTTACTATGGGACCAACTCTGAAATCCGAAAAAAAAAACAGTTCTTTCATACAAAAATTAAATGTATGAAACAAGCTGTTTTGTTTGCGAATTCAGAGTTGGTCCCTTAAAGTAAAAATCATTTACCTCTCAACTCCCTCGGCACCCATGGCAGCAAGGTATTGCTGCTATGCCATAATTAGAAGTTAGAAGATAGAAGGTATTACCAAAGAACTTCTAATAAAACCGCGCTAGTATCCGTTAAAAAGTGTTTTTAACCGATCCTTTTTTTGTTCGATTGAGTTTTCTTGCGAGATGGTCCCATTTATTTTTTTTTCAAATCGGTTCAGTAGTTTACAAGTAATCCTGAAAATACTATGATATTAAATCAACTAACTTGACAATTTTGTTATTTATGAACCGAATTAGATGATTTTTTTGTTGGGGAAGGGATACCTTTGTGTAGTCTTTTAACCGACTTCAAAAAAGGAGGTATTCAGTTTGTCTCCGCGATTATCTCACGTTTGGCTGAGCCGATTTTTCTACCTAAATAATATACCTACACTACCTAATACAGAAGGTACTTACACTAAAAATAAAAAAAAATAAAAAATTGTTTAAAAAACAAAAAAACCGACTTCAAAAAAAACCTGCCTCTAAAAAGCAAGAAATAATATACAAATCATTAGATACGCATTATCATTGTTATAATAAAACACGTCAATTGAAGTCGGGTGGGGCTTTTAGAATAAAAAAAGGAAGATGTACTTCAGCCCCACCCGACTTTAATAGACGTGTTTTATTATAACAATGATAATGCGTATCTAATGATTTGTATATTATTTCTTGCTTTTTAGAGGCAGGTTTTTTTTGAAGTCGGTTTTTATATTGTGAACATCAGTTCCCAGAGTTTTATACTTTTTTATTCAAACCATAACATTAACTTACGTTATTATTCTTACTATTACTTACATCTTTATAAACCTTTATTCAAGATCAAATTAAAATAAAATAAAACAGTTTCAAGTGTAAGAAAAAGCACATTGCCTACGTAATTTAAAGTTAAGTAAGAGCTATGCATTTACAAGTTCCACTTTAGTGGCTGGTGCGTAGTTCTCGCTGCAATTTCTCGTTTTTCCGAAGCACTAAATAACGCTTAGGACATTAAGCAGTACAATGTAGCACTTAATTGCTAATTTCCCGCTTCATGATGTGAAAAGTTTCTTTGTAACTTGTGCAAGTGGCCTGTAGTTTTTAATTTCATTAGTTTCTATCTAAGGCTGAATTACACCAACATAGCAGATTAAGTTTTAATCGTCTTATTTTGTCGTTTTTATGTATGAAGAAAATGACAAAAACAGATGGTTAAAAGTTAAGGTGATTAGTACCAAAAGTGGCCACTTTTAGCTCTTTTGACTACTACATCGAACTATATTTTACAAAGGATATTGTTTGTAAATAAACTATAGAACCTTAGCTTTAATCATTTTAGATACATTATGTACTTAGCGAGCAATCAATTTATTTAAGGTGAGGGCGCCACTGTGAGGAAGCTAATCGCCTTAATAAGCTGTTTAAGTTGTTGGTGAAATTCAGCCTAAGTATTTACCCCCTCTCTCACTCTCTTCTCTCTCTACAATATTTGGCTAAAATCTATATTATTATGTAATCTGGATACGGGTAGCGCAGGGCCGATCGTAGTAGAAATCCCTGGAGGAGGCTTTTACCCAGCAATGACATGTGGCTGATATGATGATGATAGCACAAAATCTAAGCTTGGTTCAGAAATATTAACACCTTAAACGCCACCATACAAACATATTTTTTACAATTCATGAATGAAACACTAAAAATAAATTAACAAAAATAAAAACGTTTGTAGAACATTTCAGATTTCATACACAATATCAAAAATAAACGAAAATTTCCTTTGGGGAAAAAAGAAAATTAAAAGTTAATTTTAAAATTGAGGTCACCGGTGACCTACGCGGCGTCTAAGGTGAGGTGAAAAAGTAATCGCAAAAATTGAGGAGCTCGGTGGCGCAGTGGTTTAGCGCCTGGCCCAGCGATTGCGGAAGTTAAGCAACGTTCGTAAGGGTCGGTCATGGGATGGGTGACCAAAAATTTATTATCTCGAGCTCCTCCGTGCTTCGGAAGGCACGTTAAGCCGTTGGTCCCGGCTGCATTTGCAGTCGTTAACACCCACCAATCCGCATTGGGCCCGCGTGGTGGGTTATGGCCCATCCTCCTCGCCACCCATAAGGAAGGCCTGTGCCCCAGCAGTGGGGACATCAAAAATGGCTGATGGACAATCGCAAAAAAACTTTAAGCCTGGGTCAAACCGAATTCAGCACAGCACGTTACGTTGCGTTATGCGTAGCGTGACGGCAAACGGCGTTGTAATGTACGAAATGCTATGGTATCTCGAACCAAAAAAAATACGTGTGCTGCAACGCACATGCATTTGGTGTGACTAGGGTTGCCAACCGTACTATAATATATAGTATTGTACTATATTTCGGGTCTGCGTACTATATACTGTTGAAGAAATATATAGTACGCAAAAATACTATATTTTCACTATCGAACGCTAAGAAACAAATCTTATTTTTTTAGATTTGTGATCGTGCATTACTTGACTGATTCGATAGCGTGTAGTGTAGTGTATATCGTAGCTGAATTCTGAATGTATCTGTCTTAATACATTCCGAACTTGTCAATATCAAATTCAAAAGCTTCAAACGATAGTTTGATCATTAGTTGGTCTGCTGATGCTCTATTTTTGTTTTGAGATTTTATTGAGTAATCATCTGCAAAATATAAAATGAGAAATAATAGGTCTTAGACAAATTAGTTATGGAAAGTGGTAGCGATAACGAAAGTGCGTCAAGTTCAATTCAAGTGCGTCGCTAACGCCGATTAAAAAGCTAAAGATACAAAAATAACTCCAAAAATATCCAAAACTTGTTGAAAATGACATAGGTAATACCCTAAAACATAGTAACCATCTCTTGTATGCTGATGACACTAAGTTGTTTCGAATCATTAGATCAGTTAGTGATTGCTATAAACTCCAAGAAGATCTAAATGGATTAGATGCCTACTGTGAGTCTAACCAATTATTTCTTAACAGTGACAAATGCTACACAATATCTTATACTCGCAAAAAAAACCAAGTTACTTACGACTACCACATAAATCAAAAGGCATTAAAGAGAGTAACCACAATCAGGGACCTAGGTATAATTATGGATTCGACCTTATCATTTATTCCACATATTGATTACATACTGGCCTCGGCTTTCCGAAATTTAGGTTTTATACTACGCATAAGTAAACCCTTCAAACGACCAGAAACATTAAAAATCTTGTACTACTCCTTTGTCAGATCCTTTCTAGATTTTTGTAGCACCGTATGGAACCCTTGCTATGAGGTTCACATTAAAAGAATAGAAAGAGTTCAATTTTTTTTTATTAAATCCTTAAATTACCGTCAACATAATTTAGATCAGTCATACACCGATTCATTAAAAAAGAACAAATTACTATCTCTATACAATAGACGCAAAATGTTTGACATAGTATTTCTTTATAAAATTCTGAATAACTTAGTCGACTCCTCGTTGCTGCTAAGCAGATTGTCCTTTGTTTCTCGTGTCCGTCTTCCAGTGCGCTCCTCACGTTCAAAACCACTTTTCGTTACTCCACGATATCGTAAGAATTATACGCGTAACTCGTTTATGTATCGTTCCACTAACGTTTACAATAAAGAATTTACAGATATTGATTTATTTAATATATCATTACCAAAGCTAAAATCCGCTCTTTCCCAAAGCTTGGGTTGTGAGTAATATCGCAATTATAATGATAAAAAATTAAAAAATGCAACACTCAATATAAGTTATATTTTCTCAATTCTAGCACACCAAGTTTTCAACTAAGTAGTTATACTTCATACTGTTAGTTTAATTTAAGTATTACTTAGTTAGGACCTGTTTCACTAAATCTGATAAAGTCAAAATTAGTATACCTACTTTACTTCACGAGTATTTCTTAAAATGTTGTTCCATCTTAAATTAAACCAGAAGTTAGTGTTTATCCTTAGACTGCGAAACAGAATATTAATGTAATATCGTCTAGTCCTAAGAGTGGCTCAATAAGTAACAAGATTATGTAATATAGATTAGTTACAGGCACTATAGGTCTCTAGCTGTAATCACATTTACCATGTTACTATTTGTTCTACATGACTGTTTGTTGCCTTAAATAAATTAAAAAAAAAATGCAAAAAGTGTAAAAATATAGTTTTTATTAAAATAAATAAATATATTTGCCTATTAAATACTATATTTTTTTTAAGTGTACTATATTTTTTATAGCTGAATTTGAAAAATACTAAATTTCGCCAAAGATATGTTGGCAACCCTAGGTGTGACCCAGGCTTAAACATTTCCAGCAGGTATGATTTAATGGTAATTATGATAATGATGGCAAATAACTAATAATACTTATAACTACATGTTTATATGATTAAATTATATTTGAGTAACATTGCATTTTTTAGGAGAAACACATAACAAACAAACAATATTTTTATTATAAAAATATATGTCTCTTTTTTCTAACAAGGAAAAAATCATTATACACAACAATAAATATGTAAGAGACATTTTAAGATAACAACGCCCGTAGGCGTACACGACCTTATGGAAGTTGAACACAAAAAAATATTTATTTTATCACAAAAAAGTTTCTGGATGTTGAGAAATTGGTATTATAATAATAAAAATAAATATATAATAATAATAAATGCTTGGACAATTTCACACAGCGCCATCTAGCCCCAAACTAAGCAAAGCTTGTAATATGGGTTTGGGTGCTAGACAACCAATATACCTACCTACTACTTATATACTTTTTAAATAAATACTTATTATACATAGAAATTATACTTATTATTATACCTAAAATTGTCTATAGAACTTGAATGAACTTGAACATGAACTTGATGACACCGGACTTGCGGTAGCACGAATAAAATGACGTTTAATAGGTAGTGCGTGGACAACTTTATTATCTGTTTGTGTACTGTATCGATAAAAAAATATAATTAAGTATCGTGAATATCGTGATATATGTATAGACTTACTGTCGGAAATAGTGGAAATTACCTACCTACATATATGAAAAGTAAAAATCGTGAAATGTAGATATAATAAAATCCACTGCAGTATTCTTGATGCAAAGTATTGTGTATTCCTGCTTGTATTGTATTCCTGCTACCGCAAATCCGGCCTTTGGAATAACTCGTAGTTCGCAGGATGATGACGAACATCGTCATCGCTGATTGACAAGACTTGAACCAAGTAGTGGTTATTATTAGGTGCAGGCAGATTAGTAATAATAGTGATTCTAGGGGTTGCAGTACCGGTACTGAGGAGAGAAACTGAATTCCCGGTACTGCGCAAACTCCGGTACCGGAAAACCGGTAAATTTCGGTACTTTTCGGTACTGAGATTTTCTTTATTGTATCGTTAATAAAATAAAATATTTAAGTAACGCATAGGTACATAATCTAAATGTTACTTAAACGAACTTCTCCTTTTTAACTGACTTCCAAAAAAGGAGGAGGTTCTATGTTCGTCTGTATATTTGTTTTTTTTTTGTGTATGTCCACTGATTACTCAAAGACGGCTGGACCGATTGAAATGATTCAAACATTATTACATTAGGTAAACTCCCAAGTTTTAAAATTTGGAAATCGGTTTAGTACTTTTCAAGAAATCTTGAAAGAAGCACGAAAATAGTATGATTTTGTGTGAATTACCTCGATGATATTGGTCGTATTACTTCTTTGTTTATGAACTGTATTAAGATAATAGGGATGTTGACTAATGAATAAAATAACGAAATACTAATAAAAATCGTAAACATATTAAACTTTTAGAGTAGCTTGTATACCTCTTGGTTTTATATATTGCATATTATTTGTTTTATGACCCTTCAAAGTTGGGTGGACAAGTCCATTTAAAAAGTATAAAATTTATTAAAATAAATAATACCTTTAATTAGTCCGTAAAATGTATAGCAAATTTGTCTAAGAAACTATTTTGATAAACACAATATTTAATATAGCTGCCGAACAAATTTCCTACGCGTTGCATACAAACTAGCACGGCGTGACGTCATAACGTGCAAGCCATTAGTATGGAGCGTTTTTGATCGAGTCCATTTGTGTGCATTTCACACTGTGATATCTCGGGCAGTTTTCATGCTAGCGAATTAATTCTTTTACCAATGTTTCTTTTTTTGAGAGGTAATTTATGTAACATAAAATAAAAAAAATAGTCAACATCCCTATTATTGTTTTGTTGGAAGAGGGATATCTTAAGCGTAGTTCTTTAACCGACTTAAAAAAGGAGGTTCTCAGTTTGACCCGTATTTAAGTATGTTTCTCCGCAATTATCTTACGTTTGGCTGAGCCGATTTTTCTACATATATAATATACTGGAGGAGGGGGCTGGAGTACAAATTCCTTTTTTTGATTCTAAAAGCCCCACCCGACTTCAATAGACGTGTTTTTTTTTATTATTACGAATATTATTTCTTGCTTTTTAGAAATAGGTTTTTTGAAGTCGGTTTTTTGTTTTTTTAAACAACTTTTTAATTTTTTTATATTTTTGTGTCGGTAGTTATTGGTGCTGCGGTCTTTGCGACGGTGCCAAGTGGACTAAAGGTATATCGAAGTGCCGAGGAACCTATACGAAAATGCCACTATGTCGGTCCGATTACCGACCCAGAGCATAAATCTCATCCAAGGTGTGAGACATGATGACGTTATTTCTCTGAAATGGATCACCGCTGCTTGGAGCTAGGAGGACAACTTTAATCTCATGGACTGGAAAGGATTCGGTATCAACATCTATGGCAAGTACCTTCGTTTTGCCAAAGATCAAAAATCTCTGTAGTGCTTTACAAAGAGTGGGACTAAGGGTGATAAGACGAAAATCATGTTGAATCCAAGGTGTGAGACAGGAAAACGTAAATCCACGTTGAACGTTTGAACGAACCGAGCGTCGTTAGATATGTCACCAATTTCTAGCACCATTTTGAGTAGGTACCTACCTATATTTAACTAATTACAGAGTTAATTTAGACGTGAAACTAAACTACTACTGCTTTTAGGGTTCCGTACCAAAATGGTAAAAAGGAACCCCTATGGTGTGACTCAGTCTGTCTGTCTGTCTGTCACAGCTGGATATCTCAAGAACTACTAATGGTATCAACTTGAAATTTGGAAAAGTTAAAGATGACGTTTGTCCAACTATTTTGCAAATTAGAAAGAAATAAAAAAATAAATAGTTTTTTTACAACAGGGACTGAAAAGGGGTCTTAAAAATTTTAAGTGGGGCGACTAGGGCGTGTGGGGTATCATATGAAAGAGCGCTGTTTGCACATTTGAAATCATTTTTTTCTTTTTTTTTAGGCCGCATAGTTTTCGACTTATGATGAAAAAAGTAAAAAAAATACCGTTCCTCCCCCCTTATCTCCGAAGTTTGCTAAGAGAAAAATCTGAAATAATTCTATGTGATAGTAGTTTATGTAAAGATTACAGGAAAAATAAAACGATGTCTCAATATAACACACTTTTTTAGAAATTCAAAAAACAAACAAAAATTTATTCGTTCCTCTACCAGTCAACAGATGGCCCTGACCCAAGAAAAAATTATTTAGTTCCACTAACGGTCAAGAGATGGCGCTGGACTAAGAAAAAAAATTGTTCCACTATCGGCCAAGAGATGGTGCTGACCTAATACTGCAATAATAATTTTATTATTCTACAGCTCTGCAGTGTATTTATTATGATGGTACGGAAACCCTCGGTGCGCGAGTCCGACTCGCTCTTGCTTAAGGCGAGGCCAGTTCACGATCTGATGAAAAGTCTGATTTTTGAACATCCAATGTGAAGATCTGATGTAAAATTCTACTTCACAAAAATTACTGTAGACAGAAAAAGAAACAAAGAAGCAAATTAACCGAACAGAATATTGAAAAATGGCATGGTAACTCTGTAAAAAAATCCTGAATAACACCATAAAAACTTATCAAAATAAATTTCAAATCGTCAGATTTCGTAATTTTCAACGACAGTGATATGATTTTTTATGCAAAAAGGATAGCTTTTTTATCGATCTAACACAATAACCGAGTACATTTTTAATAAATGATCCAGTATTTCAGAAATCAATAAAAATGTACTAAAATTCGTCAAATTTCTGGCGAAGCGTCAATTAAATTTATGCAATATTCAACCTTATTCTAAAGACATAGTGAAAGAGTAAATTTCTAAAAATATAAAATTAACAATGGATAGATACACTCTTGTAGACGCAGGATAATTTACAAAATTATGTTGTTTAGTTTGTTTTATAAAAGAAACAACACACAAAACAAACGGCCACAAAAATACCTGCTTAAATAAAAGAAATACTTAAGAAAAAGAATTAATTTCGTGACCAAATTACGTGTTATCCAACTTAACTTACAAGAATTTTTTCGTACCTATAAAAATATAGAAAATAATATTTCCTTTTTTTATATTGAACGTAGCGTGTGAAATGTGTCACGAGAAAAATCCGCTACATTTTTCAGGTGACGTTTTGTGAAATAATTATGGAAATCTAGTTCGGCTACTATATGTAGGTACCTACTTACCTATATTCTACTATATTAAAAAATGTGCTCATATACTGTGCTATTTATTTAACCTACAAGTGAAAAGTTTGAATAAAGTATGTACCTAGTATAAAAAAGAAAATTCAACGGAGTAATATTTTATTAAAGTAGGTAGGTAACTAACATAATAAGAGTATACATATATACTGTGTTGTTATAATAAAAATAAGTCTATTGAAGTTGGGTGGGGCTTATTGAATAAAATAAGAAAATTGTACTCCAGCCCCACCCGACTTTAAATACCTAGATAATTATGTGTTTTTTTATTACGTAGGTTTTTATTTTTAGTGTAGGTACCTTCTGAATTAGGCAGTATAGGCACAGAATATATAGTATAGGTATATTATTTAGATAGAAAAATCGGCTAGAAAACTACGAACAAAGATACTATGGAAGCCTAACTCCTATTACACTAAAATAAACAAATATTGCTTGAAAAAATGACACCATCACATGAAAAAAGAGAAGTGTCTTGATAAAAAGAAAAGGCTAAGTAGTTAGGTATTACTGAAATCATAAAATCTTTACGGAAACTAGGTTTTAAGACTTTTATACTAAATTTGGGTATTATTATTATTTAAATAGGTTTTCTGTAATTATTCGTAACTTTCGTTGTGGGCAAATTAAAAGTCACTAATCAAAGAGAGACCTGAGGATCGTACAGTACATCAAAATTTGTTTGAATTTAACCATAAGTTATAACTACGAACCAAAGTTTTTATAAATAAAGATCTAAGTATTACTTTAAATTCTTTTGACTAACCCTCTTCTTAAATCAGTTAGTATAATTGTACAATCAAACAAACTTACCAAGTGATGTTCGATTGAAATTATGCACTTGTTCGTCTCGCCCGAAGATGATGATTTTTACTACATGTTAGTACCGTTTCTCGTACTCACTAACGCCACATAGTTAAAAGAATAATAAATTAACGCGTTTGGAAATGAATTAAATGACGTTTTCAAACGCATCGTATATACTGGAACGCAGCCTGTGCTGTCGCTGTCAAAACGTCCCGCGCTTCTGCCTGTCATTAAGTTTAAAGTTTAGGTCTCACACGCCCTGTATATATGCTGATTCTGCAACTGTAGGGTATAGGTACATGTACCTGTAATATAAGGGTGGGAGGGATTCATCATCTTCGGGCGAGACGAACAAGTGCATAATTTCAATCGAACATCACTTGGTAAGTTTGTTTGATTGTACAATTATGCACTTGTTCGTCTCGCCCTCTATGATGATTTTTACTACATGTTAGATGTTTAAAGTTCAGTTGTAGAATCAGATTATTGAATACCTAACCATAAAAAAAATAGGTAGAAATAATCATCAAAAAGAATGATATTATTATATTATATGATAACATTACTATCGAGGCTTGAAATAGAATTGGAGAGACAAGACGGAGCTGAGAACTTCCCAAGTAATTTTAAAAGAATTTCGCATTCAGATTTTAATATACCCAATAATAATCAAAAAACGTGCCTACTAATACTAAGACACTTTACTTCATCCAAATTAGTGTGCACGAAACTCTGTAGAGAGTGATGATGTATCATCGTATTCCTTGGAAATAGCTGATGAGTTATTACGTTGTGCACCAAAAAAGGACCGATATTATTATGAACCATATTTAAATTTTAATGTAGGGTATATATATATATATATATATATATATATATATATATATATATTTTTTAAAGATTGACTGGTAGAGAATTCTATTAGCAGTAAGGCAGTAAGTCCGCCTCTTGTTGTCTCGTTTTATTGTGCATACAATAAAGGTAATTATGTAACTTACTTAAATATTTTTAACATTTTTATTCTAAGAAATAACTGTGTAAATAAAAATAACTTCAATTTATGATTAAGAATCAGTGTTAATTGAATAAGTATAGTTTTTTTTTTTTTTTTTTTTTGTTATAAGACAAAAAAAATAATATAATTAATGAATTTATGATGATCAATTAAACTTTTTGATTTCTTCTAAATATATGAAATGATATTATAATTTGGACTATATCTATCTATAGGTATATATAAATAACCAATATTTTAAAAAAAATATTAAAATACTTCAGTATTTTGTCATTACTAATGACTAGGTGGTTAGTTTGCTGGTGAGTGGAGAAGACTGTCGTCTATTCCACTCATAGCCAGAACAGATATGATCATAGTAAATAAATAAATCAATTTTTAATAAATAAAAATAAAATAAAATTTGAACAACATCACATACATTGCTCCCATTCCAAAGTAGCTAAAGCACTTGTGTGATGGAAATCAGAGACAATGGTTGGTGTTATGTTAACACAAAAAATCGGACCTAAGCCAATATAGAAATATTAGTTTTTCTAAATTAACCATGCCAGGGATAGAACCCGAGACTTCATAGATAATAACATCCTTAAATGATAAAACTGATGACTGTGTGCAATCATCAAATAAACAATGTCAAATAATTTGATTCCATAAAATGTATATATAGCAATAGAACCATCTCATGTACCTAAACTAATATCGTGGTTTAGATGTAGGTAAGGTAGGTACATACAATATAAATATATAAGTTTTTAATAATATTTCAACTTTTTCATCGATTCCAACCTAAGGGTATATAATGGCATGGTACTTAAATAATTATACTTAATTTAATTATGTGCGCTGCTTATAGTACAGTCAGCAGCACGTCAATCTATACAAATTGTGAATAAATCTCCAATCAATTTTGAACCTTTATGACTTCGCATTTAAGCTCAGAATTGATTAAAATAATTTGGTAGCCTGTGGTGGTAACCCCGTATGTTGTGGTAGCCCAGCATGTTATTGACTGTACATTTCATTCACCTTAATCAAAAAATACCTAGATTTCAAGATGTACCAGCATAAACAAACTTGTGTGTTAAGAAATTATTATCTTAATAGAGCACCTTTATGTGCTTTAGTATCCATTTATATAAGACAATAAAATTAATAAAAAGTATCAGAATTATATTTGGTATATAGGTGAGTAGATTACTGCTTTTTTAAAATATACTGAAAAAAAAATATCTTATAAAGAAAATAATGCAATAATTAAGTTGAAATTGAAAACTAACTGTGCTAAGGCAGTGTATCTCAAATGCCTAACAGATATAGTTATAATTTTTCAATTCATTTGACTCATCAAAATGCATAAAATATCTGTATCTAAGCCAAGATAATCTTGTGTAATAAGGACATTTAAAGTTCTTAAAGCAAACAAATACTTAAGTAGGTATCTAAATACTAAATATTAGTTATAGTTCCCTTTCTGTGTGACATTATATTTTTCATGAATCGAAATCTTCAATAATTAGTTATTTTGTACAATACTAAAATTTTTTCTATTGTACTGATTGTATGTACAATAGTACAATGACTATGAATCTGAGTCTTTAATATTTTAGAATAGTTTTTGCTAAGAAAATAGGTAATTATTTACATACTGTATTTTATCAATCTGTATGTAATTACCATACCTACTAGGTATTACATTCTTAATTTTCATATCAATTTTCACAATATAAAGTTTAACTTTTAAAGTTAAACTGCCAAATAAACTAGCTTAGTAACAAATAAATGAAAAATACATTCAAAAAACTGTCGATTAGGGTGGAATGACTATTAGTCCTTAATGCCTACCTACGAAATCACAAAAAAACTCACACTTCCACATTACTCAGGAGCAAATAACAAAAAAAAATGATAAGTTTTAAGACTGAATCATTTTAACTAGGTAATTATATTTAAATAATAAAAATATTTGTATTTGTTTATTTCTCCTGGAATAATGGTCTAAATAGATGCCTGTTTTCCGCTCAAGTTTATTTTGTTTACTTCGGTACTTATTTAACTGACATTGTTAATGTCGGTTAGGTAAGGACTAAATTATTATATAATTTTAAAGGGAATAAGTAGGTATATTTATGCCTTTCTTATTCTTTGGAAAAAAATCATTTTAGATCAAGGCAGGTTGTCCTGTCCTGACTCAGAAAACATCATTGAAAAAATAATATTTTTTATCAGTAGTATTATGAAGATACCTAGCTCTGGAAAAAAAAACTGTATGAATCTATTATAACAAACATACAACATAGAAGTCTTAGTATTAAACCAAGGAACTCGCATTATTTAGAAGAAATGAGTTGACATAATTTCTTTTCTATTATGAGTTTAAAAAATGTCACTGACATTATCAGAATATTGATCATAACATTCGTCAAACAATTATGATGAAGACTTGGTGTAAGTAAGTACTTATTTCATTTTGTAGGTACATGATTGTATGTCTGTCAATTATGAATTTAAGATTTTTAATACTTCTGAGGTTTTGTAAGAATGTTACACAATATAATATCCTTTTACACAATATTTTCAGAATAAATCTAAAGTCTTTTGTCAAGAATTAAATGAACATTAAAATGTTGAGTTTTATTTATCCATAGGTTTTCTGTAATTATAAAATTACAATATAAATTGATTTTATATTATAAATCAGTCATTCTTATGCCCAATTTAACTCATATAGGTTTTAATTATTTTCACCCAATTATAAATAAATAATATGTCTTAGAAAGGATTCTGGCTCTCATCCCGTTGTTTCCCGGACACTTAAGATTATATTACCCCTTCAGTTTAAAGCTCTGGTTAAAGTTATTTAGGAACTTTACTTATTAAGGCTTAAACAGGCTTTTACACTGTACAGCTTTAATATTTATTGAGTAATTAGCCTAATTAGCCTTTTGCTCATTTATAGTTCATGTGCAAAAAAGGAAAAATCTCGCACAATGCTAATTTTGTTTTCATGGAGATGGTGTAATTCACCATAAGAATAATTATTACTCACCAATTTATTTATTTTGTTATGTCCAATAGTTTTTATACTTCTTCAATACTAATAAACAACCGCTGCAAGCTCTTGTTTAACGCTGCTGCTCCAAGTTGTGGTTTAAACTTGATCAGTATTATTATGATTTCCAAAAGAGATAGGTACATATGTTATGTCTCTTTAATCGTTCAATCTTAATATGTGCAAGTAGGTAAGGTACCAATTTTTTTTTTTTTTTTTTTTTTTTTTTATAGTTTATAAACTTACTGTTCTTCTTATTACTCTAAGCTGCCAAGGCAGAAATGATCAGTCCATTCAGGCAAATGAGAGAGAGAAAAAAAAAATTTCTTTCAGAAATATATACCTGCTTCAACGATGGGTGAATGGTGTCCATCACCAATCTGGTAATAATGTTGTCTCGTTTTGTGACAAATGGATATAAGTAGTAACAATAATATGGTATGGTATATGGCATATGGTATTATAACCTGATATATTGTAGATTTAGGTTCTACAGCCTGTAGTGTAGCAACTACAATTGTTGACTCTTCCATGACCCGAAGGCAGGTCAGAGTTTAATTATTGTCGATTTTATTGCTGATCTGGCGTCTCCATATCTCACAGGCAGGTCGAGTCTTATGTAGGTCTTACTTCCTTTTCTATGCCTTACAGTGAGTGGTGGGTCCGTATACATTCACTGTGTTTAGCAACCTCATTACTTACAAGCCGTATATCTACGGTGTGAATGTATAACGTATTAACGTATATTACCCAGGCCTTGAAAACGTTAAGATACCGCACTATCCTGTAGATAGGCCTGACGTATCCGTTTGTACTGTCCTAGAGGACAGTGAGGTTGAACGTACACATCTGTGTACATAACCTCTAGCCTTAATGTTTTTAAACAATATGATACCCATACCGGGTCGGAGAGTCAGCCGTTCCTCAACCCGCAGCAGGTCCGTAGCATAAAAACTCTTAATTCTTATTGTTGATTAAACCATATTCTTTCTTCAGTAACGTAGGTATCGGTATAGAACTTCCTACTTTTCCACACACTTCTAAACACTTTTTTAACTTTACATTTCACTATTGTTCTTGTTCTTGATAAAACTGAGAACCAAATTGGTTATTAAAACCTTTTATAATAATTTTATAAATATTTTATGGAAATGCGTGGCGCCGGTGGAGTGACATAAAAAACGAATGACAGCCAGAAGCGCGGGACGTTTTGACAGCGACAGCACAGGCTGCGTTCCAGTATATACGATGCGTTTGAAAACGTCATTTAATTCATTTCCAAACGCGTTAATTTATTATTCTTTTAACTATGTGGCGTTAGTGAGTACGAGAAACGGTACTAACATGTAGTAAAAATCATCATAGAGGGCGAGACGAACAAGTGCATAATCAAATACTTGAATATAGTCTTGATTGTATATATACAGCAGATAAACTCGTCGCAGGGATCCAACGCAGCCGAGGAAATTGATTACGAGATTAATATTGCGAGGGAAATACGAATACCGGCACAATTACACAGACGGGCCCGTGACACCGGATAGGGCTCCTTATTAAACGACGATGGAAAGAAAACCTAAAGCCTTGTGCTCATTTATTCACAAATGTCGCGCGACGACATTACACCATACCTACTTATCTTTCCGCCACTTAAGGGTCGATAGGAAAACATGGTTTGCGCGGGCCATATTTTTAATAATGTTGTAGGTATCAGCCACAAAAAAAAACATACGACAAGCTAAAGAGATTATATAGTAGCTACAAGTACTAAAATTAAATTGCGTATAAACCTCACAGATGATTGTAAAAAAAATCAGAATATCATCAAAAGCGCTTGTCGCGGTCGCGGGCCATATTTATGGCGTAAATAATAGCGGAAACGTATTGAATTTTACATCAAAATACACTTTAATGTACTGTGAAGTTGCTTCAATAACTTTCTTCCAAGAAAGATAATTGTGCTAAAGATAATGATGAAAAAATAACGAAAAACATCGAAAAAGTGCAGAAGTGATGTTATTTTCCATACTCTTTACACGTAAAGAAAAAGACAGAGACAAAATGTTTCCGCATAACCGAGCCTTATAAGAATTACATTTGCTAGAACGAAAATGGCGCTCGGCGATCAACGGCTTACCGATGCCATCGCACAGAATATATAATGTCTGGAAGAGATCGCTCTTAGCGATAAGACCGCCATGTTTTGACACTATGTTTTATTGTTATTTCTTTGTTTTATGTTACTGTGGTGTTGAAAATAAAGCATTATCTTATCTTATCTTATCTTATATAATAGTACAAGTGCCATATGGCGCGGATATGCGACTGACTGGATTTTCTCGCTTTTCTGACCGTTGATTTTTTGTATGGAGAATTCTTCTTTAAGGATTCTCTATGGAGCATTCCTGCATGAAATTCTCAGTCAATGAAACTGAAAATGCTGGGTGGGATGTGCAATTTCGGGCAACGTCACTCGACATCGCACATCCTCTGCGTCACGTTTCGTGCGATTTAGCTGTACGACAGCCTTACCTAAAAGCGTTAAATATTATACAACATAGTCATAATATATTGCTGCGATTCCAAGGTCAAAGCAAATTCCCTAAGCTAAGAATTTAAGCTAACTTTAATATGGAAATATGACAAGCCCTAATAGCCAAGTGGCTTTCTACAATTTGAATAGAAAAAATGTCCCTAACCATAGACAATCACGACGTTTTGAAATGTCAATTTCATGCACTTAAATGTCACTTTAATTATTCTATTAAAATAACCGAAAAGCCAGACGCGTGTCACTTCAATAGCAAGCCTTAAGATGTGAGACAATCATATTATGAAAAAAGCTTTAAGTACTTACGTGAGATCAAGCATACCTACTGACTGACATATTATCCAAAAAAACTCTGGCCATTTTTGTGGATAATTATGTCAGGTTAGTGCATTCAAATGCAAGCCGTTTATATAAGCCACTTTCCGCCTTTTCCTTTGTTTCGCTCTAGTGTATGTATTTTATGAGTCTACCCTTTATTATACGAGGGACACATTTTCGAACGAATTTTTAGTAGTCCTTCACCGGAAGCTCATGTGAGGACACGTTTTTCCGAATACCGAATATCTACTTGGATAAAATATAGAACTTCGATGAATATTTTTTTTAACAAAAATATCCCGACAAGTTACACTTATAATTTTAATTAAAACTAGTCCAGACATGCATAGAATGGTATAAACATCCAGGATTTGAGAACAATACTTTATGCTCATCTTATCATACAAATACCCTTTAGAATCATCTAAATCGGTTCATAAACAAAGATGTTATGACCGAAATTCCGTATAAACTCGTGCGATGGCAAACTAAATAATTGATATTTTTCATGATTATGAAAAAACTACTAGCCAGATTTCTGTAAATTTTTAAAAACCACACACGAACTATGTTCTTTGACATGAAAAAAGAATTGTAGAAATCGGTTAACAACTGACGAAGTTATGTTAAAACATATACTTTAAAAAAACCGTCGACTTGAGAACCTCCTCCTTTTTTGAAATCGGTTAAAAATAATGTACTTACATTGACTTTTGCCTTAACAAGCAAGAACGCTACTGTGCGTCGCACCAAGCAGCTGTCACCATTACAACAATAATTATACATATTGAGAATCCTCAAAGTTCCCTTCGAATTACGGACGGAACTTCGATTTTCGGCCATCAAGAGTAGACACCCTGCTCGTCTGTTCCCGCTGAAGTACCCTCAACATCGTCCGGAGGCCTTGCAACAGACATGGTCGGCCCATTACCTCTTAAGCACCATCACAAAAGGCCTTCCGTATCACTATAGTCTTTAACGCTGTAGGAACTAAGTTTAAAATAACAAAATCCATGTAAGCAATTTTAAGTTTAATTAAAAGAGATTCCAATGGATTTGTTAGTCAATAAAAGGAGCTTTTTAGTTATTCCTTTCGCTTTTATACTGACAAGATAAATAAAATCCGAAGAAAGGATGTTATGAATCCATATATCTACGTCAGAAAATATTTGAGCTTAAAGGTCACGTAATTTTCTTTCAATAAATGCACACCATATTTAAACACAAGATCTTTTATTAAAACAAGATGTGGCTAGCACCAAATAGGGCCTTCATTAAATTTCAGCTCGCCATTCTTAAGAGTGTATTTCAGAGGCCAAATTTATTTTTATGGAGGTTTTGAGTTAATTAGCGGCGAATATTCAACACAGCCTCAAGCTTACCGTTGTGAAATTCAAATCTTTTTTTTCATAAAAACAAATTTGACGAGCCAAAATAAACGCAAAAAAGAGGGCAGCATTTCTTAAATCCACTAGGAAGATTTTCTATACAAAAACATCTGATTCGACGTTCAATCCAAATACACCGCTGCTTGATAAATAAACATAAATCGTGTTTACATAAATGCTCCCATCCATCTTTAGCGAGTTATTCCTCAGTGGCAAAGCAGGAAATTTACTATCTGTTCGTTTCCCGTCTATTTCCAATGCTTGGTATCCTTACCTAAATCAATATAACTTGTCAGTGCCGATGCAGTTATGCTTCCTTGAAGAGAGCTTAAAAAATATACCTAATATTGAAAACTCTTCCAAGTGAAAACTCCTTTTAAATTTTAAAGCCTTAACTTTTTTAGGTTACGTTTATGAACGTTGCGCAACAACTAAGTATAAAATGTGTATCTCAGGATCTGTGTCAGAAGTTCCGGTTAAGTGCCAATTAACTTACTTGACAGAATTACATTACCTGATCTAAAAATGGGATCTAGAAATGGGGATTTTAGATCACTTTTACATTATGTAATGTTTATTGGTAAGTATGTAATATTTTTTTCTCACTTATGCTCTGAAATCTTATCATTCCATTTGAAAAAGGAATGCGGGGCGTTCCACATTTCCGAGGGGGTCTGGTTCATCACATTCTAAATTTAAAATTCAGGCCAGGAATGAATTTCAATACTTACTTCCCGCACCAGCACCAGTGCGGGAAGTAGGTACAGTGCGAAGATGATCTGGGTGGTCTGCGGCAACTTCTTTTTTTTGTTTTAGCTGTTCACAAAAACAAAAAAAGCAAAGGCACATTTGCACCATACAGCCATAACTTTAGTTCCTTTTTTCTGGCACGCAAGCCAACGACAAGACAGTTAATATTATAAAGGTAAAATTATTTAATAGGTACTATAATAACGATACAATAAAAAAAATGGTGCGCACAGAGTATATTACTATATGAATAAATAAATATTACATTGTATTGTACCAGATTTATCAGAGACAAATCCTCTAAGTAATCTTGAATTATGTACAGCGCCATCTACCGCCGAGAAGCGAAATGAGATGAGAGTTTTTGCTTCTCGGCGGTAGATGGCGCTGCACGTAATTCAAGATTACTCAGAGGATTTGTCTATGATAAATCTCATTTTGCTTTTCGGCGAAAATGCCCGAACAAGAATAATATAAATTTTAATATTAATTAAATTTAATTAAGTTTCAATTGAAAAGTTTTTTATTTCCTCGCATTTCTTGAGAAAAGTGAAAGTGAAAGTGAAAGTGAAATAAGCTTTATTCAAATAAACTTAATTGTTAAGTACTTTTGAATCGTCTATATTTTCCTACCACCCGTTCCAGACTTTTTTAGCTGACAAGAAGAACGGGCGCAAGAAACTTATCAGCTGTAACAGCCATAAGTAACGATATTTACAAACTTGAATATATCGTTACCAGGGTAACATAATTACAAAAGGGTGACAGAATTATTGGCAACAACATAGACTTAAGACTAATAAAGTACTTATATTAGCAAGTTATGTGTTACCTACATCATTTCCACGCATTTTGATCTTTAAGATAATCGTCAACTTTATAATAACCTTTACCCATGAGCGTTTTTTTAACATGGTTTTTAAATTCATGCAAAGGAAGATCAATCACTTGTTGTGGAACTTTATTAATAAAGGCTATGCCTTTCCCCATAAATGAACCTCTCGTTTTTGCAAGCCTAAATCTTGGAACGGCAAGTTTATCTTTATTTCTTGTATTAAACTGGTGAATGTTGCTGTTCTTATCAAATGAATTATAGTGTTTCCTTACATAAACTAAATTTTCATAAATATATTGGCCTGCCAAAGTTAAAATATTTATTTCTTTGAACAATTCTCTCAAGGTATCTCTCCGCCGTAGATTGTATATGGCGCGAACAGCTCTTTTTTGGAGTACAAAAATATTTTCAATACTGGCTGCTGAGCCCCACAATAGTAGTCCATAAGACATTACACTATGAAAATAACTAAAGTATACTAACCTTGCCGTTTCAATATCAGTTAAAAGCCTTATTTTCTTAACAGCGAATGCCGCTGAACTAAGTCTACTTGACAAGGCTTCAATATGTGGATCCCATTGCAATCGAGAATCTAGTGTAATACCTAAAAATTTTGTACTCTCAGTAAAGTCTACTTCATCGTCATTCAAATTAATATTTAATTTTGTCTGCTCAACATTAGGTAATGAAAATTTTACACATTTAGTTTTTTTGGGGTTAAGTGCTAAATTATTACTATTAAACCAGTGTGAAACTTTAGAGAGGGCACTATTTACTTCGTCCGAACAGTTATTACCTCGGTTTACTTTGAAAACTAAGGAAGTATCATCCGCAAATAGTACTGTCTCACATAAATTACTCGCGAAGTTGGGAAGGTCATTTATATAAATTAGAAACAGCAATGGGCCCAATATTGATCCCTGTGGCACACCCATATTGATGGGGGCTCCAGTAGATTCAGTTCTATTAATTACAACTTTCTGAGTTCTATTGTACAAATACGATTTCATAAGACTAACCGACTTATCAGAGACACCATAATGTTCTAGCTTCTTCAATAGTGTTTGGTGATCAACGCAATCGAATGCCTTAGAAAGGTCACAGAAAATGCCAATTACATCCTGCTTTTCTTCCCAAGCGTCAAGAATATGTTTGAGAAGTGCAATTCCAGCATCAGAAGTACTTTTACCCTTGGAAAATCCAAACTGATTTTTATGGAGTATATTGTTGTATGTGAAGTAATCTAATAATTGGGAATATATAATTTTTTCAAATATTTTACTAAGTGCTGGTAGTATAGATATTGGCCTAAAGTTAGCTGGGTCACTTTTATCCCCAGATTTAAAAAGAGGAATCAATTTACTATTTTTCATTAAGTCAGGAAAGACCCCTTCGTCAAAACATTTGTTAAAAATAAAAGCTAAGTAGGGGGCTAGTATATCAATTATTGATTTAATAATGCTTGTTGACATGCCCCAAAGATCTTCTGTTTTTTTAACATTAATTGTTTTAAAAGCTTTAATGATATCTGCACTGTTTATATATTTAAAGGAAAAACTTTCATTGCACTTATCAACACTAGACTCCAGAAGGGAGACAGCGATGTTGGGACTAGCACTAAGAGTACTGGTAGTTTCTACAGGTATTCTAGCAAAGAAATCTTCAAAAACTTTAGCGACCTCATTGTCAGATTCAAAAGTTTGATCACCAGTTTTTAAACAGAAGGAATTTATATTGGATTTTGATTTGCCCGTTTCTTTGTTAATAATATTCCAGGTAGCCTTAATTTTATTATCAGCTAATTTTATTTTATTTGCAAAGTACTTGGACTTTGCTAGGATACAAACTTCTCTGAATGTTTGTGAATACTTCTTGACAAATTCAATGAAGTTAGGATCACAAGAAGTAGCTTTCTCTGCATAAAGTTCGTATAATTTCCTTCTGCTCTTATATATGCCGGGTGTGGCCCAGTCACTAAATTTCGTACTATCATTACATTTGATGACTTTCTGTTTAAAAGTTTCACTAAATTCAGTTTGAACTATGCTAAATAAATGATTATATAAGTTATTGGCTTCAAAGTTTGGTTCTGGTAAAGTTTCAATTTTACTTGAGACACTGTTTCTGAATTTTTCAATACAGTGTTTTTTTATTGGCCTACACATTATTTTCCGTTTAGACGGAACATGATGGTGCTCAATAGAGGCTAATTGTCCACTGTGGTCGGATTTAATACAATTCAAAATTGATTTTTCAAGTACATTACAGTTACAGAAAATGTTATCCAAGCAAGTTGCCGATGTGGGTGTGATTCGCGTTGGTTCATTAAAAGTATGTAGCAAATTAAATGATTTAAATAGGTTTATGAACCTACTCGACAATTTGGCTAATTTAGGATCTAAGATGTCGACGTTAAAATCTCCACAAATCGCGACTTTTTTATTTTTCCTACAAGTTATTTTTAAGACTTCCTCCATAGTGGACTCAAACTCAGAGTAATTCGCGCTGGGGGGTCTATATACACATACTATAATTATTTGATCAAGTTCCACACAAGACAACTCAATGGTTCGTTCAATTGAGAGGGATACTACATCTTTGCGCTCTTTACATTGCAAACTATTGTGTAGAATAATAAGTGAACCCCCTCTTATAGCAGATTTCCTATTAAATGAACTAACAACTTTATAATTATCCAAACTCAAAATTAATTCGTGCTTTTTCAACCAATGCTCAGTAACACATAACACATCAATATCTTCAGAGTTTAAGAATAAGCTTATTTCTAAATCTTTGCCGGAAAAGCCTTGCATATTTTGGTGAACAATTCTTAAACAGTTTGGCTTTCCTATTGTCGGCTTAGCGCTAGAGGACGCCTCTATTGTCTCAAATGCTAATTTAAATGTAATAAATTATTACTAACATTATGAACAGAATTATTTGGAACGGATTCCAAAGTTGAATTACACATGTCAGAAGTTAACTGCTCAATAGAAGCAGATGTTTTCCTAGCCAGATTATTGGCTAGTTGTTTAAAATAAAAAGATAGCGATAATGCTATTTGTCGCGTAAAAGAAGAAGGCAGATAATATCTATCTTTTGTCAAATAAAAATTATTAAATAATTTATTAATGTCAATTAAGTGCAGCTGTTGGCTATTATAAAATGCCACTGTATTTAAAGATAGATTCAAATTAAATCTTACATTATTTTCCACCTGTGACAGACTCTTACTGTAGGGGAATGTAAACAATATTACTTTACTAACATTCAGAGAACAAAGGGAATCACAATATGTTATCAATTGGTTTTTGGTGACATTACCCCTATTTCCAATTAAAATTATCAAGTTTGTGTTATCGCTGAATGTTTTTTTTACAATTATATTCATAATGTCATCTAAAGTGGACCCAGGCATACAATAATTAATGACATTTCCCCCTAATTGATTTTGTATCAATTGGCCTAAGTTCTTTCCAATTTCAGCACTATACAAGCCTTGTTCTGGAAGCTACTTGCATTGCTAGCTTCCCGTTCACGGCTGTAATGTACTATTATTTTTAACTGCACATAATAAACATTAATTTTGTAAGTGCAGTTAAAAATAAAAATTCAATAGTCTAAAAATATCGGAAAAAATCTTGATTATTCGGCAAATGTGCGTAGACGCAATCATTCTTTCCATGATTTACGACGTACTTCTGAAATGGCCTGAAAGTACTTGAAAGACTTCTAGCCATTTTAGAACTGACAGACCTATGTAAACTCTCTCTACTTAACTATTGAAGGGCTAAATGATGCCACGCCACGGGTCTCGTATTGATGTCACATGACGTAAATATAACCTTAAAATTTTGACCGGAAGTGAGGGATTTTCTCAATCTTCCGGCCAAATTTATTTGCGATAATCTTCTGATCCTCGCTCTGCACAACATTTCCGACCGTGTGCCATGCATTTCATCGTGATGTCATAATAACGTAGGCAATAATTGTTCAACCGTGTATAGAATTCCTATTGCATTTTAAGTTAATGACTTCATTGTTATAATTCCTAATGCCTATTCTCAAAACCCATTAGCTGACGAATGAATTAAATGGCCTCTGCAAACAGTTGGGCCATCAATTAAGTGATAGTGGATTAGCAAAATATGTTTACTTTCCTAACTAGCACTGTCCGAGCTATTTGGGCATGTCGAACTAATCTCCTTTCGAACTAATTGACTGGGTAACAATTTTCTGTGTAAAACTAATATTATGTAAAATCGTTGTGAGTTCTTTTTATAGTAACACGTTAGCATTTGTCGGCGACTCGTTCGCGTGGAAATAGTTTAGCTTTCTCTCGCGACTTAGCGGTAAGGTGACCCAGTTTATTATTTATGTAAAGTATTATTTTCATTATTAATGTCAGTAAGCCGCGTTGTTATGGCAATTTTTTTTTATTATTATTTATTATACTCTTTATTGAACTCATAAAAACAGTTACACAAAAATAAATTGAGATATGTACACAAAGGAGTATTTAGTAGGTACCTATTAGTATAGAGTAGGAGTTAGGATCCACAACGGCGAACAATAGGTTTTTTTATACTTGATTCTATTATCTATTCGGGTCTCAGTCTGACGCGTTTTTAATATAGACAATTCCAACTTCCTAGCTTAGAACTAAACAAAATTTGGTCACCCATCCGGCTACTGACCATTCCCAACGTTGCTTAGCATTCGCAATCGTAGCTCTTGGAATTTCAAAATAATTTCGACTCGATCCAATAATTTCGCTTCGATCTACTGTTGTGTGTCAATTGTATCGGATTATTTCGGGTTCCAGTCTGACGTGGGATCGGCATAATTTGCTTTGAACGACGCTAACATGACTCGGATCGGACACTGATTTGAATCACAATGAGCCAAACTCGGTAAGGTACGATCAGCGTCAAAATTGACTGGACACTTAGGTAAGGGCTGGTTTATACGGGGTCAGTGACTGGACCCAGTGACTCAGAATTTCGGACCCCAGTAACTAGGTACATACAAGTCGTACTGTGCCCGAAAATAGAACAGGGGGTCAAGTCTGCTAATGTTTTCGTCAAAATCGTAGTTCAATGGTGTTTGAATGGTAATGCTTTTTTACACAGTTCTTGTTTCTTAAAACTAAAATCGAGACACAATGTGTTTCCGTTATGAGTTTAAGAAACACAAAGTGTTTCTGTTTTGGGTTTAAGAAACAAGAACTGTGTCAAATAGCATTACCATTCAAACACCATTGAACTACGATTTTGACGAAAACATTAGCAGACTTGACCCTCAGGTGGCTAGTCAGCTGGACTGACTTGCGAGCAAGAAGTCGGCACTGGGGCCGTATTATGACCTCTTATTCCCTGGCAGTTTTCTGACTGGTTATCAATCTATCTCTTTTATTTGCTATACAGTGAGAAAGAGATGTAACTAGCAATTCATAAACCTGGCAAGTTTTAAGAGGTTATAATACCCCCCCTGGACTGAAACTTTGTCTACACGTGCCTAGTAGTAAGGTAAGCCAGCGCTAGACTGTTACTGTACTGCCATGGTTACTGACCCCGTATTAACCAGGCATAAGTGCCGGAACCAGTACAGTTTTAGTCCCCTCAAGAAATACAAACGCTCCTTTGACTATCTTCGACGAAGATCTTCGAGCTAATTTTGCTAGATTTTCGATGAAACAATTTAATGTTTTGGATCTGAAACACTTCAATTCTGAAACATCTGAATTCCGAATATAAATATTTTTTTACTTACTGTAAATTCCGATTCATTATTAAATAGGCTGTCTTCTTTAAAAACGTGTAGATATTTTTTTAAAACGCATAGTTAAGGGCTTACAATATTGAAAATACCAAAAAAAATTTGCGAAAATTTTGCGGTTTTTCGAGTGCTGAAAAGTTAGCACAGGGGCCGTACTCTTAGCTCTAACAGCAACCTTAAAGTAATGTTGTTATAGGGACAGAGCTATCATCGCGTATAGCGCCATCTCATTTACAACATTGCTTCGATATTACTTTTGACAGTCATGGTAGGGGGGCAGGTCTTTCAAACTGCAAACTTGGATATACGCTATTGGTAGTGGTCCTAACAACATATTAAAAAACCAAAACTAGCCGTTAGGTTGCGATTTTAATGTTCGATATGAATAATGTATCTACCTATTGCGATTGGAAGCATACAACATTCAATAAAATTTCGTTAGTTCGACAACTTCGAACATGTATTTACAAGAAAGTAAGAAAGAAATCCGAATGATAAATGAATTCAAGAGCTGTTTATAAAAATTACCAGCTTTAATAACTCATTGTTACCGAGAAGAACTTCTTGTGGCGCGCGTTCATAAATCACGATTTCCAAGACAGCTATTTTAGAGGCTTGAAGAAAAGACAGATAACATAAAAAGTATCGAATCCCTAAAGGAATTCTTTTCGTAAAAAGCTTCAGAAGTAACGCACAAAATTGCACGTCTTATAAGCAATGATCTCGGAGATTTATCAGCAGAGTTACAACATTAAGGCCCTTTGGGGTAAGCTGGGAAGATGACAACTTAATACTTGAAGATAAACGGTTTCTTATTTGCACTTTATATAGGAATTAAGAAATGGTGCATGTTGTTATTAGTGTATTAAAAAACATGTACTTAAGTATTTTGAATATCTTGGTTATAATTTAAAAATGAAGTGAATAGCTAGGTATGTAGCCTCAAAATTTTTCCGTGATATTTACTCGTTCATAGTTTTTTAATCAATTTTCTTATTAATACTTAATACTTAAGTTTTTCAAAGACAAAATACATTATTATATTCAAAATACAATTGCATAAGATAACTAGTCACACATTATCAAAATGTAAGTACTTTATGAATTTTATTCGCAGATTAGCTGCACTTACATTCTCCCATTTTTATCATAAAATAAATTAATTTTGCTCCTTTTTTTCAACATTATATTTTCCCTACACATTCTTACTAAAAATGTATTTTGTTAAGTAAAAGAGTCAGTTCAAAAGACGTAAGAAAAACAAAAGAAAAGGGCCTTATATGGAGCCCCTAGACGATCAAGCATTTCTTGTCAATCATTTACTTGGCCTACTTTTGATTGGCCACGGTAATCTATCTATTCTGTGGTGCTTGTGGTCTCCTATTTAAGCTAAGTAGTTACTCGTATTATATACGACGTCTGACGACAGCGTAAACATCCCTTACCTACATATCATACGCCGACCTCGGCGTTTGAAAGAGATCACAACCGTACTTAGAGCAACGCGGCTTCCGTCCGGAAAACCCGCATTGCTCTAAGCAGTAAGCATTGTGACATTTGTGACGCTGACGCTGTAAGCGGTTGACACGGCGTTATTAGGAGACCAAGCGGTTGACACAGCGTATAAAGGAGACCAAGGCATAATAATATAATCCTCTGATAACTAAATAATAGAAGAGGAAAAAGACTCATTGATCACAGTTGTAAAAGCTGTGAAAGTTGCATAAGTCTTGCGAATCTCGCGATCGATCATGCCCACTCATTAACTTGTTCTCAAACTCCTCAAAATAGAGCAGTTTGATTAAACAACTCCATCGGACCGGACAATCCTGTAGCAGCTGGTGGGAATCTTGTCTGAATAATGTTGCCAGATGACGTACAATTATCAGAGTAAAATCAAATTTTTATTTAACATTGCCAGAATTGATGAAGAGGTAACTTCTTGGGAAAAATGCCGTAGGCGAGTCCATTTTTTTGCAAAAATTAAAGTATAATAACAAGCTTAAATTAAGGCTCACCTTTTGTTAACCTGAGATAACTACCCCCGAAAATGAGGCGAAACCGAGGCAAAGTGAAAAAATAGCAAATAATCCACTCTAATCTTGTATCGTGAATTAACAACTCCGGTAATTAAAAACCGAAGGGTCTTTTATTAAAAGAGAAAACTGGCGAATTGTTCGCTTGTATTTTCTTATTTGCCATACAAGGCCATTCGTAAGGCTCTCCGATGAGAGCATCCGTTTCACCACTTGAAAATATATTTTTTTATTTACCAGACCCTATGGGGTCGTCCTAAGGCAGCCATTACACGGTAGGTTTTGCTGTCAGTTTAACCACAGTCACGGCCGTGACTGACGATTAACCTATCGTGTAATGTAGTGACTGATGGTTGCATGAAGTTGATTTCTTCTTTCTATCAGTCAGTCAGTCAAACGTAATTTTCATGACTGATGGAATTTGACTGACGCTTGCATGAGCATGTAATGGCCGCCTAATAGAATGCGACTACGTGATCATCGCGCGAGTAAGCGACGCAACCATCGCGTGTTCGAGCCACAAGCTGCGGGAGTTAGTTGTGGCCGCGTTTGTCGCGGACCAATTTTAAAATCGCGAAAAAAAAAAACAGCTGTTTCATACATTTTGATATTTTTCGTTCGCTCCAATAGGCCCCCATTTTCGCTGAAAGTGAGATTTTCCCTGAGGTTTAGGCCCTCCGCTGCTTGCGCAGTGCATGAGTAAGCTCTAATCTATGTATGGTTTTCAGGAAGGAAAATCGACTGCACTAGCTTGTTTTACTTTAATAAAAAAAATTATAGAAGGTATCAATGAAAAAGTCCCAACCGTAGCAGTATTTCTTGACATGTCAAAAGCTTTTGACCACGTAAGTCACGAAATACTGTTACAGAAGCTTCATGACTATGGTGTAAGGGGAATCGCTCACAAATGGTTCGCTAGCTACTTGGCAAATCGTCAACAATGTACCGAAACAACGCGTACGCTTCCGTCCGAGTCGCCAAGTTGTCGAATTCAAACAAAAGTAAAAGTCAGATCAAAATATCGTCTAATAAGTAATGGCGTGCCTCAAGGCAGTATCTTGGGACCTTTACTTTTTATATTATACATAAACGATCTTCCCGATATAACTACCAATAATTGTTTCCTATTTGCAGATGACTGTACACTTCTGTTTCAAAATAAAAATATTGACGAACTTGAACATGACATTAATGATACTCTTTTTGACATAATCAATTGGATGAATAAAAATGACCTTAAAATTAATATATCGAAAACGAAAGCAATTCAATTCCATACATATAAAGCGAAAAAACTTAACATTGACATACACTATAATAACAATAAAATTGACATCGTAGATAACACAGTATTCTTAGGTATAAATCTAGATGAACATTGCAATTGGAAAAAACATATAGACTGTCTCTGCACTAAACTAAATAAATTTGTATTTGCACTGAATAGAATCAAAAATATAACGTCTTTTCAAGTAGCCTTACAGGCGTACCACGGATACGTCTCTTCTTTACTGCGTTACGGCATAATAATATGGGGCAACAGTGTAGATTTAGACAGAGCTTTTAGAGCACAAAAGAAGTGTATTCGTGCCTTATGCCAGATAAAAGAAAGAGATTCATGTAAACCCCTATTTCAAAAACATAGAATACTACCTCTACCATGTATATATATATTAGAACTATGCTTGTTGGTTAAAAAGCACCCTGAATACTTTGTAAAATGTAGTGAAAAAAACGATAATTTACGAGCATCGAGAAAGAATCAACTAGTAATACCTAAATCTAATCTAACTTTATTTCGTAAAAATGTATATTATATGGCTATCAAAATATTTAATAAACTACCGCTAGACATTATCAATCAACCAATAGAGAAAAATATTTTCAGGAATAAATTATTTAATTGGCTCCTACAGCACAGTTTCTACTCGACCAAGGAATATTTGGAGAGAAAAAAATGACATCTCTACTTAATCTGACTTATTAATGATAATTTTGCATAATTGACATTTAATTTTGAATATGAGATTTCTGTTGACAATTTTGTAATTTATTGACGTCTTAAAATAGCAATAGGTACTTAGTAGTAATAATATTTACTATAGATAGCTGACACTTACTAACATTTGCATGCCTACAGACTTAAGGCAGAATATTGTTGAAACTTTATTTAAAACATTGTCACCAATCTCAATGTAATGTACACAATATTGTGCAAATAAATATTCTGATTTCTGATTTCTGATTTCTGATGATTTCTATGTCGCCCCGCGCGCATGTCCCGCTTAACACAGCGGAGAGCCTTAGGGCCACGAGGAAGTATGAGGGCTCAAAAGACGCGGAATTTTAAGGGCTTTAAGAAAATGTAAAAAATATTTTGGGAAGAGTCAAAAACTTTTTGAAATGGAAAAAAAACCGACTTTTTTCTAGTGTGTCTTCTCAGAAAATTTCCGATATCTCGAAAACAGGGTTGAATTTCAAAAATATAAATAAAAACCATCTCGGCATTGAACCAAAGAACATTTAGGTCATTAACCTAGTAATATAATAAGTCTATGGTCATTACACTTTTTTCCATATTGGTGACGGTTGAGGCTGTAGAGGTGCCCTTAGCCGCGAGTTTTGCGCGGCGCGAGGTGCGATATCACGCGGCTGGAGGCTCGCGTGCAGCCACGAGAACGTACAGTGGCGTAACTATAGGGTGGCAGAGCGGGCAAAATGCCACGGGCCCCTGGCCCAAAGGGGCCCCCCGTGACCACAAGAGGAACTAACAATTATCACAAAATTTAGCAAAAAAAAAAGTGTTAATGAGGTTCATTATCCTTGCCAAACTGATACAAACTTAAAGCGGAAATAAGAATGCATGGGATGGGAACCAAAAGCTCGCATTTTTATACTCTCTCTAATAAATCCTTCTGAACAAAAGAGGACTAGGTACACGTGCGGCTCTAAAAAGTTGAAACAGATGGTCGGTCAATGGTCAAATTCCTTTGTTAACATAATGGGTAGCTAAAATCACTTTTTCCAAATCTTTGTATCCAAAAAGGGTCTATTCATTACGCAACAGTCATAGTAAGTTTCTTGTGAGACTTGGTTGTTTGTGACATTGTTTTTTAGTCATCGTAGTTGTCGATTTATCGTTTTTTTTATTTTAAAGATATCACTATGTTCTTGAAAGTATTTAACTGGGAGCCAAAAACAAAAGAGGAAGAAGGAAACAGAGGAAAAAATAGTTGCCTAAAATCAGTTGGCAGGTTGATGAGAAATTTATTGACGATATATCGAGTGAACAGTGCTGAATGAATAAAGGGGCGCTGAAAGTGCTAAGATAGCAGAGCACGACCCTGTGAATATCCAGATCTTGAACAAGTAACATTTTTTTAATTTATTAAAAAACACCTTCAAAACCCTGGATATAAAAACAAAACATCTTCAAAATTAAATAGCTCTAAAAAACAAGAAATAGTATACAAATCGCATATCAATTTTAATAAAACACGTCTATTGAAGTCGGATGGGGCTAGACCGAGAGGACAACTTTTTTTTTAAATAATTCTAATAGCCTCACTCAAATTCATAAGACGTGTTTTATTAAAATTTCATAAATTTGATATGCGTTTTATGAAATTTTAAAGCTGTTATTGTTTTTATTTTCAGGTTTTTTAATGGGTTTTTTTATAGCTTTTCTATTTTTAACTTTTTCGTAGTAGGTATGTAATAGTGTACCTACTTAAATATTTTTTAACTTTATATAATATTTTCAATGGTACAATGCCCATATACAAAATTTCCAAATTCAGGCTGTTTGTGTTTAAGGAGCTCGTTGACTCGTTGTGCCTTCGTAGGTCAAGTGTATTAGTCCAGTACGTTCGTTTTGGATTGTCATAAATCTACCAATATCTCAATCACTAAACATACTTAGTCCAAGGTCCAATATCAACGAAATTAAAATAAACTCTTGAGGTTATTAAAACTTATATCCTCAATAGGGTTCATGATTCTACCTATATTTTAGTTTGAAAGGGTATAAGTTAGTAGTTGAGAATTGGGGGTTCTGGATCATCCGTAGATCCAGAACCACCCAATTCTCAACAAGAAGATCAGTTCCAGTGATTAAGTGACGTCCATTCTATTCGAGAAGATGAATACTTTTGTTTTATGTCCAAACCATTTGATATTATAACTCAACAAGTATTCTTTCAATGCTGAAACTATAAATCTAATCAAGTAGCCTACGTATTCATTGAGTACTATCTACATTATTTAACATGATATGTTATATTGTTATATATCTAAATATGCACCTTATTATTTTCGTTCGACGGCTGCAGACAGTATGTGTAAGATTACAATTCAACTCGCTAGTAAGTATAGTCTGCTCGCACCAAATATGGAATATGCATGCGTGCATAACACACGAATGACTTCACCTTCTGACGTAGATTAACAGGTTCGATTCTTGCATTAAAACATTATGTCTCCTTGTAAATTTTTTAATTTGAGATTTTTGCATTCACAATGCTATTTTTACACAATACTAAATAATATACTAGAAAAAATACGACTCGCACCAGATAAATACTCAGACGGGAATCGAACCCGCGACCTTTGGATATCCGGTCCAATGCTCTGACCGCTGAGCTACCGAGTCACTTGTAAATGTTCATTTCGTTTTAAGTATATAAGTGATTGTGTGAAAAAGGTTAAGCTATCTCAATCCAATAACTTTACTATCCGAATTTAAAAGGTAGGTAAGTAAAGAAGTAGTAAAAATAAAACCAATTAATGTGCTAGTATTTTACTCTTTTATTATTTTGTTTAATGCTCACTTATTATAATAATTTATAAGCATTTTTTCTATTTACATAGGTACGTAAAGTGCATTTTTTCATGACAATATGGGTATGACTGCGAAATCAGTACACTTATGCGCTAGTAAATTATTCCGTTAGCATGATACTATTTCATCTTGTATTTTTGTAATTATATCTTTGATATTATTGTATATATCATCGAACATTACAGTCTTTACAATATGTTGCACGCAAATCTCGGCTTCACAATCACATGTTGACTTTTCCGAGTTTGGGGAGTTGTCGGCGTCATATATTTCTATTTTGATAACTTTTGCTCCTCTTGTGATTGGTTTTTTTATATAAGAGAATAAGGTTCGTTCGGTTTTCATTCTTTTACGAGATAAGCCCAATCTTGGCTCGGGCTTTTGAATCAAAGTTTGATCCTTAGGTACATTCGGCACAAAGTTGAATAGATCTTCAGTATCCTGAAAGTAAAAAATATAAATATAGAGTACCTATCATGCCTTTAAATATACGTGATATCATGTTAACTATCTGTTTGAACAGATCAATACGAATTTTAAATTAAAACATAGTATGAAGCCGTATTGAGAACTCAATAATACGAGTAAGTACCTATAAGTAGGTCAGAACAAGAAATAATAAAAAATAATAATTTAAATAATACATACCGACATTGTAGCTTAACAAGACAGTGTAGGCAGATGCGTAAAGTAGAAGTATTTTTTCTTGATATTTTTTTCGTATTTATAAGCCCTTAGACATTCTATATGTTTCATTTATACATATTCATATTTATGTCAATAGAGTTCAATATTATAATTATTGTGATGTGTTTTTAACTCACCCATAAATGGTGCGATGTATGTAATGTAACCCAAAGCCTATACAGCGTCGCCGCCGCCAGCATGAGCGCGCCGCCGCGCCGCCCGCGCACCTCGCGCCGCCCGCCCATCACCCGGGTATGTCGTGATTATTTATAGTCAAATAAATTAATAGTTCTGTCTGTCCATCATATTTTTTATAATCATTATACAAATGTATTTGCGAAAATGAAAGACATTTATCCTTTCTTCATGTAAAGGTTGCCTGGAAGATATTCTTAAACCAGTAAGGTCGTCTATACATATAGTAAGCTAGCTTCCGCCCCACGACTTCGTCCGCGTGGACATTCGGAAAATCCCTAGGAAACCTTTGGATACCAGGATAATAAGTATGCTATATTTTAATCCACGCTTTACCTAAACTATCAGTGTGTCAAATTTCATTCAAATCTGTTCAGCCGTTTTTGCATAATTGAGGAACAAACATCCAAACCCGCATACTTTTACATTTATAATATTAAAGTATGGATTTAATATTACAAGTTTTAATAAATAATTACATTTAAATAAAGTTTTAGTTGCTCTAACGCGGGCAAGTAATTTATAAGCAAACCTGCAGGAAATCAGTAGTATGCTATTTTTTATTTTAGCATGATCAACAATGTTCTTTTTGGGGATTAGTGCTGAATATACAATTATTCCCTATTTGGAAAAAGTCACGTGGCTTTTCTAGTATTTAAATCGCTGGAGATGAGGCTGGAGCATTATTACGCTCTCCCGAACTGGTTCGTTCAACAGGCAGTGCAATCCAAAGAAATTCTACGTCTTTATCATGTAAGTACCTATTTTAAATTTATATTTTTTAACTGTTCTGATGTGCTAAATATGAAATGAATAGATCACTATGATAATTATGTTCAATTCACAAAGTGATCTACTCATTTTAATGAAAAGATCACTTTGTGAATGATGTTCAATTCACAAAGATGATCTATTCATTTCATTTGATGATTATTATATTTTTTTCTGATTTGAATGTTTGTGGTTCCGTCATTGTTTCAGAGTAATCTTTTTTATAATATAATCCATAAACACAAGGAATATTTCTTCATTTATTTGTTTGTTTATATACCTAACTGTCGGCAGAACAGATGTTATAATTATATGCTCTTTCAATAAATACTTTCAAACTATTGTTTCAGGTCAAGACTAACTCCTGCTAATTGCGAAGAACTCTTCCCGTCAGACGAGGAGGGATCAGTGCAGGATGCTGCGCCTCAGCCTCAGGCGCCTGTTAGAAAGGCGAAGCGCTCGAGAACATCAGGCTCAGAGCAATCGAGAGCATCAACTTCGCACAGCTCTGTCGTTAGCCCTGCGACTAAGCACTCAAAAAAGGTGAAGATAAATCCCATATCCAAGCCACAAGCAACAGCAGCCGATTTGTTTGGGAGTGATTCCGAAGATGAAGACGAGCCGCTACCTCAACACTCGACCGCCACCGGTAAAAAGCTTCAACCCATTCATACCTACATTACACGTAGAATAGCCAACGGGCATTCTAGACAGTCCCATCTTAATAAAACCGGCACTCACTACATCGAACTGAAGGTGTATCGGTGCGACGAGATTGACACTGTATTACCGATTAATAGATGGCGCCAAGCGGTGGTGACTGTTAAAAATCGGACCAACGATGATACGGAAGCCTGGGAGCATTTAACAAAATTCATATGTGCAACGCGCAAAGAATTTAAGTCCTGTCCCCCTACATTCATAAGTTCTTATTTTTAATTTCTTTTCTATAGATTTCTATTGTATCTCTGAAATTTAAATAATATTCTTTTAAGTTGTTTTAAGACGGTATATTCTTTAATTTGTAGGTTCATAAAATTATTTTATACATTATAATCGCTGTATGATAAAATATATACATAGGTATTCTTAGGATTTAAATAAAATATGAGTATCTAATAATAATTATTGTTTTCTTTCCACTTTCAGTTCCACTGATTCACTGCGCAGCACCAAGTGATATTTTAATACATTGTGATAAATGTAAAATTGATATACCCAAACAGAAATATAAAAGCCATATGAGAACTAATATACACAAATCAAATTGTTTATTAAAAACTGAATTGAAAAATATTGAAATAATAGCTACAGCTTTTCGCAATAGAATATGTACATATCGCTTGAGTCAAGTGTCAGAGGCGGAGTGTATCACTCCTGAGGCCTTCTTGAATGTAAATCAAAGCGATGTTGTCAAACTTATTGAAATGTCTGTATTGAAACACAATTGTATTAAAATAAGCTTTGAGCTATTCGCTAACTTCTTTTTACCGAAGTCAGATGAGCAACAATTAAAGTCTTTTAATACAAAGTACATAAATGTTTATAAGAATACTGATTTGAATGAACTATACATTAATGTGGTAAATACTCTTCAGAGAAAACTGACTGAATTTAACCAGCAAGAATCTGGTTGGTCTTATATGTCTGTTAGTCACCTAGAAATAAATTTAAATAAATACTGTCCTTTGCGAGGGGGGTCTTACATAGTGTTACCTCCGGCTATAAAGAACACAAAAAGTTGCATAAATTTACAAAATAGTGATAATCATTGTTTCTTATGGAGCATTATTGCCCATTTGTTTCCTACTAAATCTAATGTTTGCAGAACTAGTTCATACCCTCACTACAAAGATACTTTAAATATTGAGGGTATGAAATTCCCGCCATGTTTAAGTGATATAAAGTTGTTCGAGAAAAATAATCCTAATATTAGTATAAATATTTATGGTTTAGATAAACAGTGCCGCGTGACTGGACCTCTTTATATGTCAACTTCAAAGAAAAACAATCATGTTAATTTGTTATACTTTGAACGAGGAGGCTTAGGACACTACTGTTTAATTAAAGATTTAATGAAATTAGTACGTCGTCAAATAACTCATCACAGGGGTAAATTATTCCTTTGCGATGCGTGCTTACAGTTTTTTTCTAGTGAGAATAAGTATACTTCACATGATTGTAGTAAATTATTAACTATATTACCCGAGAAAAATAGTATAATACGATTTAAAAACTATGATAGGCAACAAAGAATTAAATTTGTTATTTACGCTGACTTTGAAAGTATTTTAAAAGATTGTCCAATAAAAAATACAAGCGAAAATACTCAAAACATAAAAGTGCACGAACCATCTTGTTTTGCCTATTATGTGTGTTGTTCCTATGACTCAAGCTTAAACAAGTATGTTACATATCGAGGTTCAGATTGTGTGCAAGTTTTTATAAAACTGTTATTCGAAGACGTTCAATACATACATTCAATATTATCTGCAAATAAACACATGAAACAATTAACTGTAGAACAAAGCAATGAATATATGAACGCTACGACATGTCATATTTGTAAACACTTGCTATTGGGCGACAAAGTTCGTGACCATGATCATGTTACATCAGAATACAGAGGTGCAGCACATTCTCATTGCAATTTGATGTATACAATCTGTTCATTTATCCCTGTTGTTTTTCATAACCTGTCTGGCTACGATTGCCATTTATTTATCAAAGAGTTAGCAATGTATAATGGTTCTATTAAAATAATACCCAAAACAAAAGAAAAATATATATCAATTATGAAATTTATTAAATCAAAAGACGATACTCAATCTATACAAATAAAGTTTATTGATTCTTATCAATTTTTAAGTTCGAGCTTAGATGAACTATGTAAAAATCTAAACTTGGAAGATTTTACGAATCTATCACGAGAATTTAGCAACAAAAAAGGTCTTGAATTACTAAGACAAAAAGGTTATTACCCTTACGAATACGTTGATTCCTGGTCAAAGTACGATGAAAAATTTCTACCACCCAAAGAATGTTTTTATAACACTTTAAAGAATGAAAATATTACCAATGTGGAATACGAACACGTAAAAGCGGTTTGGCATGAATTCAATATTAAATCTCTTGGAGAATATACCGATTTGTACTTGAAATGCGATGTGTTACTACTTTGCGACATATTCGAAAAATTTAGAAACACAAGTTTGCAGCATTATAGTCTTGATCCCGCATATTATGTATCTGCACCAAGCTTAAGCTGGGATGCAATGCTTCTATGTACTGGAGTCACGTTAGAATTGATATATGATTTAGAAATATACCAGTTACTTGAAAGGGGAATTCGCGGAGGTTTAGCTCAGTGTTCTTTGAGACATGCAAAAGCGAATAATAAATACCTTCCTAATTATCAAGATACAAAACCTTCGAGTTATTTAGTGTATCTTGATTGTAATAACCTTTACGGTTATGCTATGAGGAAAAGAATGCCAGTTTCAGAATTTCAATTATTAAGCAATAACGAGATCTCAAGTTTTGACGTAATGAAAATATCAGATGATGCTGATTATGGCTATATCTTAGAAGTAGATTTGAGCTATCCGGAAAAATATCATAATGCACATAGCGACTTACCTTTTGCACAAGAAAAGTTTATTCCTCCTGGAGGAAAGACAAAAAAATTGATAGCTAATTTGTATGACAAATACCATTATGTGATTCACTACGTACACTTGAAACAATGTTTGACTCACGGATTGCTTTTAAGAAAAATTCATCGAGTCATCAAATTTAGACAAGATGATTTCTTACAAAAATATATCGACTTAAATACGCATTTAAGACAAGAGTCTACATCTCAATTTCAAAGAGATTTTTTCAAACTTTTAAATAATGCTGTTTTTGGCAAAACAATAGAAAACAAGCGCAAACAAGCCAACGTAAAATTAATAACACAGTGGAATGATACCAATAACAGGACAAATAAATGTATCGGTGCTGAAAAACTTATTTCACAACCAAATCTTAAAAGTGTTTCAATATTCTCAGAAAACTTTGTAGCTATTCAATTGAATCCAGATAAAATATTATTAGACAAACCTATTTACATTGGTTTCACTGTGCTGGAGTATGCAAAACAACATTTATATCAATTCCATTATGAGTTCATCAGAAAGAAATACAATGAGAGAGCTAAATTATGTTACACCGACACAGACAGTCTTTTGTATTTAATTGAAACTGAAAACTTTTATGAAGACATGACTAAAAATATAACAGAATTTGATACAAGTAATTTTGTTGAGGATAATCCCTATGGTATTCCTCAAGTGAACGCAAAAGTCCCTGGAGTGTTTAAAGATGAACTTGGAGGTTCTGTAATTTCCGAGTTTATTGGTTTGAGGGCTAAACTTTACTGCCTGAAAAGTGTAAAAACTACGCTAAAAAAAGCTAAAGGCATAACAAAACCAGTTACTAAAACGCTTCAGCTTGGCAATTACAGCGAAGCATTATATAAGAATAAGACAATTAAGCATAAAATGAACATAATAAGATCGATAAAGCATGTTTTGTATTCACAACAAGTAAATAAAATTGTTTTAAATGGGAATGACGACAAAAGACAAATACTATCAAACAGGACTGACACGTTACCTTGGGGGCATTGTAATACAATTTCATAATGCTACTCATACAGTTCAGTTATAATATTTAAAATAATGCTTATAAATGTAAATATAAATAGAATAATAAGACATTTTTATAATTTTACCTTAGTGTTAAGAGTATGGGTGGCTTCATATGTTCAACAGCAGTAAAAATGACAAGAAAGAATATTTACTTATAATTACCAATAATAATAATAATAATATATTTTACCTTATATAAAATAATGTGCTGTTAATCTTAGATATTGTTTTAAGATTAACAGCATATTGAAGACAACTGAATAGTACCTAATTCTAATTATATTTGTAAACTTTTATTATCCAGATATTAAGAATAATGTATACAACTGAGCGTCATTTATAAATAAATATGTATCAAAATACAAATATATGATTTTTTCTTCATCTCCCCAAATACATTACTTTCGGATAGATAAAGCAAACACTTTAACTCGATGTAATATTACGTCATAAACACATACATTTTATTAATAAGTACAATAGATTGAACTAAAAAAAGAAGTCATCAAAACTTTGCATTAAGAACTTGCTATATAAATATAAGTTACTTACATTTGATAAGCTCACAATTTAAAATGAAGTTCATTAAGCAACCCGAGACTCTGGAAGTTAATAATATAAAAATAGAAAATCGAGCACAAGCAATAAAACATAGCACGCTCTTACCCAATACAATCCGATGCTTAATGTGTGGTCCTTCGAACTGTGGGAAAACTAATGTTATGGTGAATTTGTTGTTACACAAAAATGGAGTTAAATTTAAACATATTTATTTGTACTCAAAGACGGCATTCCAACCAAAGTATTTTTTTCTGAAACAAGTCATGAAGAAAATACCAGAAGCAAAACTTTTTATATATCATGATAACAAAGAAGTTCTTCACCCCAACGATGCACTGGTTAATTCCATTATGATTTTTGATGATGTTGTATGTGAAAATCAATCAAACATTCGGAATTACTTCGCAATGGGACGACACAGACAGATAGACTGTTTTTACTTGTCTCAAACCTATTCGAAAATACCTAAACAGCTAGTGCGAGATAATGCTAATCTACTGATTATTTTCAAACAAGATGATCGTAACCTTAAACACATTTATAATGAGCATGTCAACACGGATATAGAGTGGTATACATTTAAACAACTTTGTTCTACCATATGGCGTGATCAATTCAGTTTTTTATTGATAAATAAAGATTGTGCAATAAATCAAGGAAGATATAGAAAAGGATTCGATACATTTATTTATTTTTAAGAAGATCATATAAATGTCATTTATTGTTGTAAGTTTTATCACTTCAAGTTGAGTACCTGTAAACGACACTTGCGTATAAATTTGCTTTTACGCTATTTGCAAAAATGAATGTAGATATCAAAGAGCAACTGATAAATTCTGTTAATAATATAAAAAACAAAATTCGATTGATACAAAATGCAGAAGATGAAGCTGATATAAAATACAAAAAAGTATTTAAGCCTATTATCGATCCTTTAGCAACCCTAATAAAAGAAAAAGAATTTCCAGTTACAAATGTTTCCAGAAAAAATGTGACTCAACTGAATACTTCCGCAGAATATCAAGATTTCGAAAATTTTGCGCCGGAACATTCATCCAGTTATGGCGATTCAGAATATTTTGATAATGCTGAGGAAAGTCCTAAACCAAACGATTCGCTGCAATCTCTTGGAAAAGATGATGTGATGAATATTTATGATAAGATCAATGTTCCCTTCGGTATACGCTGTGAAAATAATAAGTTATTAATAGGTAATAAAAGCATCCATCTGTCTGCAGTAACTAATGATAAAAATACAGAAAAGAAGTATGTTTTTACTATAAACGATAAACAATATAATCTTACTCCGGGTTTAAAAGAGCTTTTAACACGTGGAAAACCAAATTTTAGCCTGATAACTGAAGAAGATAAAAGTGTATATAAACACATACTTAATATAACAAATGCGCACAAAAGAGACTTTGACGCGAAAGGTCAAATAAAAGGAGACAAAGGGTTAAAGTATAGACGTATAATAAAGCCATTGTTTACGCAAAAAGCAAAGATAATCCACTCTAAGCTAAAAACCTCCAAAAAAATTGGTGGTTACTTACCACTATTTAAAAACTACAAAAGAAATACAGATTATGTGTACTGGGACGATCCTAATGAACTAGTTGAAAGGTTAAAGCTCCTGATTGCCTCAAAAAATGCTGGTAATAATATTCACGACAATGAGATTGTATCGATCATTGAAGAGTTAAAAGAAGCGGGCATAATAAAAGAATAAAACCCTTGAAGTTTCCAATAAATTGTTAGTAATCACTAAAACATCTAGCATGACAGACAAATGTTTAAATAATATTATTATTATTAGCAAAACACAAGTAGAAAAGGATATACAAACTCAACGCATTGACGAAAAAAGTGAAAATTCTGAAATTACAATTAAAAAATATGTTGATAAAATTGCAAGTGAATTGTCTTGTAAAATAGAAAATCTATTAAAAAGAATATTAATTTTAAAAGAAAGAATCAATAAGATTGAAAAAGACGTAGAAATAAAAGAAATTTCCGGCAAATTAAGCAAACATTATGAGCAAACACGATGTCGTAAATGAAATTCATAAAAATGTTAGGTTTAATTTTCCTCGAAGGTGCGTCATACTAAAAGACATAGACGACCTTTGGCAAGCAGATTTAATGGATATGCAAGCAATATCAAGCGTAAATGCTAATTACAAATACATATTAGTTGTTATAGATTGTTTTTCAAAGTATGCATGGACAACAAAACTTAAACAAAAAACCAAAGGGCTTGTTTCGGAAGCATTTCATAATATTTTAAAGAAAGGACGCATTCCAAAAAATTTACAGACAGATTTAGGAAAGGAATTTTATAATAATATGTTTAGAACCATTACTGAAAAATATAACATCAATCATTATTCCACATATTCTACAAAGAAAGCTTCTATTGTAGAGCGATTAATAAGAACATTAAAAAATAAATTATACAAAGAGTTTAGCTTAAAAGGAAATTATAAATGGGTGGATGGAACACTCGAAAGAAAACTTAATGAATACAACCACACTTTTCATAGAACTGTTGGACAAACTCCAGTATCAATTCATCACAACAATAAAGAAACTGTAATCAAAAGATATGTAAACAATGCGCAATTTAAAAAGAAGATACAATGCAAACTATTTCAAACAGGTGATTTTGTGAGAATAAGTAAATACAAAGGAATTTTCGAAAAAGGGTTTACCCCTAATTGGTCGACAGAAGTATTTAAGATCAGGAAAGTACAAAATACTAATCCTACAACCTATTTATTGCAAGATAGCAAAGGACAGGTTATTTTGGGAACTTTTTATGCTCAAGAAATAAATAAGACTAAGCACCCTGATATATATCTTGTGGAAAAAGTTTTAAAAAGAAAAGGAAATAAGGTATACGTCAAATGGTTAGGACTACCAAGGAGTGAAAATAGTTGGATTGATAAAAATAATGTTCTGTAAAAGTTAACGGCTGATACCGTATTTAATTTATTAACATAGAAAGTGTTTATCATTAATGGTTTGTCCTTTAAAGTATCAAGACTTCTGTACCAGTAATATCTAAAAAATAATCAAAATTTCTTATACTATGAAAACTAAAAGACGATTATCTAATTCACAAAACGATAAAAATTATCCTTTGATCATGAAAAGAAATACAAAAGTGTCACCAGGTGTTGCTGCACTAAAAAAAACATTCAACGGTATTGTATCGCAAACAAAAAAACATATTCGTAAATTGAAGCCGAAGTGCAAGAAAATTTTGACTAAATTAGCTTACGAAGCTGCCCAAGAATTGGCATCGGATATACCAATAAGACTGCCAAGAGTTATACCAGTACCAAAAACTGGAGGATTTCTACCTCTGATTCCAATATTTGCGGGTTTATCTGCTACAGGTAGTATAGTTGGTGGTGTAGCTGGAATTACAAAGGCCATTAATGAATATAAAGCAGCAAAGAAGCAACTCACTGAGCTGAAGCGACATAACCAGCAAATGGAAGCATATTGTATAGGAAAAGGGCTACATCTCAAACCCTACAGAGACGGTTTAGGAATTTATGTTACTAAGAAAAAAAACTAAACACCCGGCTACCCAGAAGAGCTTTAAATAATTTGGATCTAATAAATTTCTCGAAAAATATTCCTTTTTTTCGTGGTGTATTTATGCGAGATGAACTACCAGAGAAGCCGCTTCTTCTGGAATGTGGGATCATCAATCTAGATTCTGCTCAAAATTCTGGTACTCATTGGGTAGCCTATGGAAAAATTTATGATCACATTGAATACTTTGATAGTTATGGAAATCTGAAACCACCTAAAGAATTTTTAAGATACGTAGGACATGAGAAAAATGTACGATACAGTTATGATAATCTTCAAGGCTCAAATTTATATAATTGTGGTCATTTATGCTTAAAATTTCTTCAATCATTTTGGTTACTTCACCGATACAATTATTAATAATAGTAATGATGATGATGATGAAAGTTATTTTGTCTTTTAATACGGCATATATAAATATAATTATTGTAAATTTAATTTCACAAATCATTACGACTTTTAATTGGAAACAGTTGTGTATTTAATATTATCTTGAATTATCATGATTATTTTCAATAAAACCTCCAACAACAAAATAAAAAACAATATTTCTCGATCTGTATCGAAAGGGAGCAGACGTCCTCGAGAAATACAAAAAATCACGAACATCAACAAAAAGTTTCTTGTGGCTCTCGGATTTAAGGTATAAAATGCTGCAAATATTGGACTTACCTCAACATGACAACTCTATTGAAAGCTATGAGATCCATAGCTATAATCCATACAATAACAGTTTTAAAGAAAATGATGAAATTAGAATACCCATTCACCAGCAAGATTTATATGTGCTACCTTCAGGTAGTTCAATTTATATTGAAGGTCTCGTGAATGTAACAGAAAAAGATTCTGCAGGAAAACTAAATCATAAAGAAATAAATTTCATTAACAACCCAATCTTGTATCTTTTTCAAGATGTCAAATATGAACTTAATGGTATTGAAATAGATCGTATTAAGAATGCTGGCATTACAACTACAATGAAATCGTATATATCAATGAATCAAGGAGAAAGTAAAGTGGCTGCTGTATGGGGTTGGAACGTTGACGGAACTAAACAAAAACATAATTACTTTAATGTTATAATTCCACTGAACAAACTTTTAGGGTTTGCTGAAGACTACAACAAAATTATTGTAAACTGTAGACATGAACTTATACTACACAGAAGCAATTCTGTATTTAATAGTATAATGATGGGAAAAAATGATAACGTTAAAATTGATATTCAAAAAGTTCAATGGCGCGTACCACATATAAGGGTTTCCGACCGAGACAGGTTGTCATTGCTTAAACATTTAGAAAAAGACCGCCCAATACAATTAGCGTTCAGAAATTGGGATTTGTATGAATATCCGTTATTACCAAAGACGACAAAACATTCATGGTCAGTTAAAACAGCGTCTCAAATGGAAAAACCAAGATTCGTAATATTTGGAATGCAGACTGACAGAAAAACAAATACATCAAAGAGCTCCTCTAAATTCGATCATTGCAAAATTAATAATATCAAGCTGTTTTTAAATTCACAATATTTTCCTTATGACTCACTGAACTTGAAATTTGAAGAAGAAAAATATAGTATATTATATGAAATGTATGCTAAATTTCGTCAGTCTTATTACAACTCCAGCATCGATCCCTTGCTTGATTTGAGTCAATTTAAAGAAACGGCTCCGCTATTTGTAATAGACTGTGCCCGTCAAAACGATTCAATAAAAACAGGGCCAGTTGATGTTCGGTTAGAAATCGAGTGCAGCGAAGTCTTACCGGACAACACAACTGCTTACTGTTTGATCATAAACGATCGACTTTTTGAATATAGACCCTTGAGTAATATTGTTCGTAAATTGTCATGAATGCTATCGTTGATGTTCAAGGTTTCAAGACTGAACAAAATAAATTTATAGTAAAGGAAATAGCTATCAAATGTAAAGAGCGTATGATAGTATTATTAATAAAACCGCCTTACCCATTCTATAACTTGACGAAGAAAGAACGCTTACATGTACATTGGATAGAAAAAAACAGAGGAATATTGTGGAATGAAGGCTTTGTGCCTCACTTAAGTTATAAGTATATTATATTAAATTTTTTAAAAAATAAGCGAGTGTTTACTAAAGGTTCAGAAAAAATGTTGTGGTTAAAAGAAATATTAGAAAGCGATAATGTTTATAATTTAGAAGACTTTAATTGTCCCAATTTAAAAACGCTTCATGAAAAATATTCTATTTCTACATGTATTCAAAGTTGTTTATATCATAGTAATATATGTGCTTTAAAAAATGTATCTTGTTTAAGTTTGTGGTGTCTAGAAAATAAAATGATTTGATAAATATAAAATTAATTTGTTTAATTGCGTGAATACCCTCTCTTTTTTAATAAAAAGGTTTAGACATAAATCAAACGATACGAAAGCTCCCTGGAGTGATTGGTCTACTTGATTAGACGTCCTCTTCTTGAATAGAAGTCGTCTTATTGAATAGATGACGTCTTTTTGAATAGACGTCGTCTTCTTGAATAGACTATGATTCATTCATAAAATTGAAGGTATGTATTTCTGTATAGTTATAGTATACGTATATATATATATATATATATATATATAATTCATATCCGAACATTAATTAAAAGTTGTATTCATCATGATAAAAAATGATTGCTCTGAAAATATGCTGATAATTTCGAGGAAGCTATTGCTTATTTGGAAGAATACGATGATGAAATTGTTTGTGTTTACATTCAATAAATGAAGATTGAGAAAATGCATTTTTATTAAAAAAATAATTATATGCATGCGTGCGCAAAACGAAAGTATTCGTCTTCTCGAATAGACGCCGTCTTTTGAATAGACGTCATCTTCTTGAATAGACGTCACTTAATCACTGGAACTGATCTTTTGTTGAGAATTGGGTGGTTCTGGATCTACGGATGATCCAGAACCCCCAATTCTCAACTACTTAAGTTACTAGCTTCTGCCCGCGACTTCGTCCGCGTGGATATTAGAGAAAATCCTTAGGGAACCTTCAACCAGGATCTGACCAGCCATTTTTACGCATTACGGCTTCCCGTTCCCGTTCCCGTTCCCGTTCCCGTTCCCGTTCCCGTTCCCGTTCCCGTTCCCGTTCCCGTTCCCGTTCCCGTCCCCGTCCCCGTCTTCGTCCCCGTCCCCGTCCCCGTCCCCGTCCCCGTCCCCGTCCCCGTCCCCGTCCCCGTCCCCGTCCCCGTCCCCGTCCCCGTCCCCGTCCCCGTCCCCGTCCCCGTCCCCGTCCCCGTCCCCGTCCCCGTCCCCGTCCCCGTCCCCGTCCCCGTCCCCGTCCCCGTCCCCGTCCCCGTCCCCGTCCCCGTCCCCGTCCCCGTCCCCGTCCCCGTCCCCGTCCCCGTCCCCGTCCCCGTCCCCGTCCCCGTCCCCGTCCCCGTCCCCGTCCCCGTCCCCGTCCCCGTCCCCGTCCCCGTCCCCGTCCCCGTCCCCGTCCCCGTCCCCGTCCCCGTCCCCGTCCCCGTCCCCGTCCCCGTCCCCGTCCCCGTCCCCGTCCCCGTCCCCGTCCCCGTCCCCGTCCCCGTCCCCGTCCCCGTCCCCGTCCCCGTCCCCGTCCCCGTCCCCGTCCCCGTCCCCGTCCCCGTCCCCGTCCCCGTCCCCGTCCCCGTCCCCGTTCCCGTTCCCGTTCCCGTTATTTTTAGACATGCTCCTACGAATTTTAAAGTTGTAATGTCTATTTTATATTATTTTTTTCATACAAAATTTAAACCCCATTTTCACCCCTTTAGGGGTCAAATCATGTCCACCGTGTTGGACTTCAAAATAAATGTCATTTTTGCAATCACCATCCCATAAAACCTCAAGAACGACATCCATATCGATTTTTATGTTTACTCACCCCATTTACCCCTAAGTGGTTGATTTTCAAAATTACAAAATATATGTTTGCCTATTTATTTTTAGATGTGCTCCAACGAACTTTAAAGTTGTAATGTCTATTTTATATAATTTTTTCATACAAAATTTGAACCCCATTTTCACCCCTTTAGGGGTCAAATCATGTCCACTGTGTTGGACTTCAAAATAAATGGCATTTTTGCAATCGTCATCCCCGAAAACCCCAATAACGACATCCATATCTATTTTTGGGGTTTTTTACCCCTTTGCACCCCCATTCATCCCAATAGGGGTTCAAATACTAACAATAACAATATACGTTGCGTTAGATGTCTATCCATAAGCCTAAATTAAAAATTTAGCGATTTTTACTTCGAAAATAAAGGATTTTCTTCAATACACAACTTCATCCCCCTTTTGACCCCTTCGGGGGTAGAATTTTGAAAAACGCTGAGACCCGTATTTATTTATTTTCAATGGTCAGTCTAAACACAAAATTTGAAGATCCTAGCTTCAAAACTGAGGGACTTTCATACAAACTTTGATCCCCTTTTTTACCCCCTTAGGGGGTGAATTTTGAAAAACCCTTTCTTAGTGCACCCCTAGACCTCATAAAGAACCTACGTGCCAAATTTGGAGTCTCTAGACCCAGCGGTTTGGGCTGTGCGTTGATAGATCAGTCAGTCAGTCAGTCAGTCATTCAGTTTACGATTTTATAAATATAGATACACTCTTTCAAATTACAATAGAATCAATCTGTAAATCGTTCATAAACAAAGAAGTTATGCCTGAAAATTCGTAAAAACACGTGCGATGTTAAGCTAAATAATTGTAATTTTTTTGAATTTTAAAAAAACTACTTGCCACTACCGGATTTAAGCACAGGCTACATAGGCTGCAGCCTAGGGGCCCGCACCACAAGGGGGCCCGCACCAATTAGTTATTTTTTTTGCATTTTTGAATTACGCGGATGAAACCACAGATTACAAAACTAGTGGATAAAACTAACTGAAAATCGCGCTGCGCGGCCGTGTTTTTTTCTCACTTTAGACAGGCAAGACCACAAGATTAGTGGATGAAACTTGACTATAAATCGCGCTGCGCGGCCATTTTTTTTTACAATCGATAGACAAGATTACAAGATTAGTGGATGAAACTGATAAAAAATTACGCTGCGCGGCCATTTTTTGCAATAGATTTTCAAAATTACAAGATTGCTACTAGACGGGGAGCCCGCACCACAGAATGAGCCTAGGGGTCCATAGTTCTTAAATCCGGCCCTGCTACTTGCCATATATCTGTAAAAAAATTATGGAAGCACACCCAAACTAGGTAGGTAGGTACCTATGTTCTTTCAGTTAAAAAAAAAATTAATTTAAATCGGTTAACAACTGGTGAAGTTATCGTAAAACCACAGTCCTCCTTTATTAAAGTCGGTTAAAAATGATACTAAAAAAACTTTTTTACATGGGAGGGCCCACAGAACACTAGAGAGGGCCCCGGTCGATGAATTTGCCACGGGCCTCAGATGGTATAGTTACGCCACTGAGAACGTATGAGAGCCTATTGAGAGCTCAAAAGACGCGGAATTCGAAAATATCTTGGAAAAGTTGGTTTTAAAAAAAAATGGTTTTGAAAAAAAATATTTAAATTTTCGACCGAAAACACTTAAAAAAAAATTAAATCGATGCGCGTCGCGCCGCTGAGTTGCTATGGGAGATTGGGAGGTTTGGTTTGACGTAGTTGAAACAAATCTTAGAAATTTTTATATATTTTAGGTAGAGAGAAGTAGATCCAAAATAATTGTTCATGGCTTTGCTGTGATTTCAAAGTATTGTAAGTACTAATTCAAACAAAGGAATATATTTTTTATAAAATTCAATAAATTCAATAATCTATAATATTCATTTTCAATGCCCTTTCAAGTCGTGTAGAGCACGAGATCTGCGTTTTTTTCGAGATTTCAGACTTTGTCCTAAAGTAAAAGTTGTTCAGTTTATGGTCCCTATGTACTACGGCATTAGGGGTTATTTTGTAACACGTTGTATAGTATTAAATAAACTTCTGCAAGTTTTACCCATAAACTTAATATTCTAGTATAAATAAGTTTATGGTTTTACCTCAACAGGATTTTTCTTCCTCAGCAAAATATAGGCCAAAAAGAGTTCGTATTACTTGATATTTTTTTACAAGCAAATGACGTTAATCTCGGTTAGTTTCTGTCACTAATGCCAAACTTGCCTGTCAATTCATCACGAATTATTTTTACGCGCATAGATTCTGTGCAAAACCAAAAAACTTCGAATTTTTTCTCACAAACACAATGGACGAAGAGGTAGAGCCCACCGAACCATATTACGAACCCATATCGGTTTGCAAATGTCTCATCGATCAAGATTCGTCTGAACAGATAGTTATATCAGAAAGGAAACGTTTCATTCTGACGACAGTTGCCCGAACTGAAAATTACTTGAAGGAACGCCGTATACCGGAACTCGTTAGGTTTCTCCTCAGCAAACTGCTGGTGGATGGTTCGAACAAACCGGTGATGTATCTTGAAGATCTTGTGAACAAATGCATGCTGTTCCGAGCCGGTTTTGGCTCTGCACCAGTTTTATTTGAGAAACAGTATGGACATTATGTATATTTTCTTAGATTTGAACCATAGGTACTTGCGTTTAAGTACGTACGAATAGTTTAGAGTAGACAAGTAGAGTGTCTACCCAAAAAGTAGTGACCTCCTTTGGCTTTCGTCTTTCGAAAGTTCCGCATTTGTTGGAATCTTTCCGTTCAAATTTGTTATTACCTTTAAATTTATAAAATCGTAAACTGAATGACTGACTGACTGATCTATCAACGCACAGCCCAAACCGCTGGGTCTAGAGACTCCAAATTTGGCACGTAGGTTCCTTATGAGGTCTAGGGGTGCACTAAGAAAGGGTTTTTCAAAATTCACCCCCTAAGGGGGTAAAAAAGGGGATCAAAGTTTGTATGAAAGTCCCTCAGTTTTGAAGCTAGGATCTTCAAATTTTGTGTTTAGACTGACCATTGAAAATAAATAAATACGGGTCTCAGCGTTTTTCAAAATTCTACCCCCGAAGGGGTCAAAAGGGGGATGAAGTTGTGTATTGAAGAAAATCCTTTATTTTCGAAGTAAAAATCGCTAAGTTTTTAATTTAGGCTTATGGATAGACATCTAACGCAACGTATATTGTTATTGTTAGTATTTGAACCCCTATTGGGATGAAATGGGGGTGAAAAGGGGTAAAAAACCCCAAAAATAGATATGGATGTCGTAATTAGAGTTTTCGGGGATGACGATTGCAAAAATGACATTTATTTTGAAGTCCAACACGGTGGACATGATTTGACCCCTAAAGGGGGGACGGGGACGGGGACGGGGACGGGGACGGGGACGGGGACGGGGACGGGGACGGGGACGGGGACGGGGACGGGGACGGGGACGGGGACGGGGACGGGGACGGTGACGGGGACGGGGACGGGGACGGGGACGGGGACGGGGACGGGGACGGGGACGGGGACGGGGACGGGGACGGGGACGGGGACGGGGACGGGGACGGGGACGGGGACGGGGACGGGGACGGGGACGGGGACGGGGACGGGGACGGGGACGGGGACGGGGACGGGGACGGGGACGGGGACGGGGACGGGGACGGGGACGGGGACGGGGACGGGGACGGGGACGGGGACGGGGACGGGGACGGGGACGGGGACGGGGACGGGGACGGGGACGGGGACGGGGACGGGGACGGGGACGGGGACGGGGACGGGGACGGGGACGGGGACGGGGACGGGGACGGGGACGGGGACGGGGACGGGGACGGGGACGGGGACGGGGACGGGGACGGGGACGGGGACGGGGACGGGGACGGGGACGGGGACGGGGACGGGGACGGGGACGGGGACGGGGACGGGGACGGGGACGGGGACGGGGACGGGGACGGGGACGGGGACGGGGACGGGGACGGGGACGGGGACGGGGACGGGGACGGGGACGGGGACGGGGACGGGGACGGGGACGGGGACGGGGACGGGGACGGGGACGGGGACGGGGACGGGGACGGGGACGGGGACGGGGACGGGGACGGGGACGGGGACGGGGACGGGGACGGGGACGGGGACGGGGACGGGGACGGGGACGGGGACGGGGACGGGGACGGGGACGGGGACGGGGACGGGGACGGGGACGGGGACGGGGACGGGGACGGGGACGGGGACGGGGACGGGGACGGGGACGGGGACGGGGACGGGGACGGGGACGGGGACGGGGACGGGGACGGGGACGGGGACGGGGACGGGGACGGGGACGGGGACGGGGACGGGGACGGGGACGGGGACGGGGACGGGGACGGGGACGGGGACGGGGACGGGGACGGGGACGGGGACGGGGACGGGGACGGGGACGGGGACGGGGACGGGGACGGGGACGGGGACGGGGACGGGGACGGGGACGGGGACGGGGACGGGGACGGGGACGGGGACGGGGACGGGGACGGGGACGGGGACGGGGACGGGGACGGGGACGGGGACGGGGACGGGGACGGGGACGGGGACGGGGACGGGGACGGGGACGGGGACGGGGACGGGAACGGGAACGGGAACGGGAACGGGAACGGGAACGGGAACGGGAACGGGAACGGGAACCGGAACCGGAACCGGAACCGGAACCGGAACCGGAACCGGAACCGGAACGGGAACGGGAACGGGAACGGGAACGGGAAAGGGAACTGGAACGCGTATTTATTTGTAGTCCTGAGTAGTCCTGTAATGCGTAAAAATGGCTGGTCAGATCCTGGTTGAAGGTTCCCTAAGGATTTTCTCTAATATCAACGCGGACGAAGTCGCGGGCAGAAGCTAGTATGCTACATTTGCAGAAATTTTTTTGGTAATTTTATGTCGCCAATGAGGACCACATCGCGCCAATGATACCTTTCGCATGAAAGTCTTAAATTGATTACATCAGGCAGGCCTTGTTGAAATCAAAAGAATTTGACATGACATTGACATCAGCTATTTTTAATGTCCCCACTGCTGTGCTGGGGCACCGGTCTTCCTTATGTGTAAGGAGGATGGGCCATATCCCACCACGTGGGCCCAATGCGGATTGGTGGGTGTTAATGACTGTAAATGCAGCTGGGACCAAAAACTTAACATACTTTCTTAAGTACGGAGGTACTCGAGATTACTGAATTTTTGGTCACCCGTCCCATGACTGACCCTTGCGAAAGTGGGTTAACCCCCACAATCGCAGGGCCAGGCGCTAAACCACTGCGACACCGAGCTCCTCGTCAAATCAATAGGATATCAAACATCATTACGGTAACCAAGGTACATGGGCAATACAATGGGTACGTATCAGAATGTCTAAAGTTAGAATGTCTAAACTTAAAATGGCAAAGTTCAAAATGTCAAAAATTTTAATGTCTAACGATTAAAATGTCGAAAGTTCAAAATGTCAAAAACGAAAATGTCAAGCGGTCAGATAGTCCATACTAAAAATGTCTAAGTGCAAATGATCAAAACTTAAAATGTCTAATAGTCAAAATACATATAAAGACGTAAAGAATTTACTTATGCCTTTCTTTCATTTGTACCTAATTAATTAGGTAAAATAATTGCGTGTTAACCTCTGTGTCTCCGCCGCACATCACCATAGCCACGCCGCTCGCTGATTCTGTAGCCGCCGAACAAAATCCACCAATTGAGTTTGAAATAGTTTTTTTTCTGGCGCTGGGTTCATGTCAACCTAACATGCTCGTCGCTACGCTCCTCGCACCTATCTCGTGACCTATGGTCTACGGTTTCTAAGTCCCAGTAGACTAGTTTAGGCTCATTTCCGGCAGCTAAATTTGCTATAAAGCATTTCAGGCGAAGCCCAAAGACCTCCACAGACTCAATTAACCTCAAAGTAAGCGATTCGTTTTAAGATCCAACCCAATTCAAATAAATCATTGTGAACTTTAGACTTAATGACCATTGATATTTCAACTCGTCAAGTATTTGATACGTTTGATACTTTAAATTTTGCTATTTTGAAGTTAAACATTTATTTATTTATTTATTTGCTTGTAGGAGGATTTACAGTCAAATATAAACAATAGAATAACAAATAGATTTTCCAATGCCATTTACAAATCCCCACATATAGGTTTCTAAGTAGGTTGCATTAACTATCTATAAGATTTTGGCAAGTGGGTATACATAATGATTTTCGACATTTTAAACCATTTGAATTTCGATTTTTGACATTTTGAACTTTGCCATTTTAAGTTTAGACATTCTAACTTTAGACATTCTGATACGTACCCCAATACAATACATGTGAGTTAAGCGACGCAGTTGCCCATGGTACATACAAGACTCTACTGCAATCTTATATCGTGGCACTTGTTCCAGGCACATAGAAGCAGTAGTAAAGAGTTTCGACCCTGGCAATCGAGGGTGGCTAAGTTCTGGACAAACACGAAGAGCTTTCATCACGCTGGGTCTACCACCACCAGAGGAACTAAACGATAGAATCCCTAGCGACGAAGTTCTTAACTGTTTAATAAAGACGCAAGAATCAGAACTCCTGGATTTAGTTTCAGCTGGAATGGAAGAGCCAGAAAGCACCGAGAGCTCAAAAACTGATAGTAGTGATACATAATGCAATCAGTAGGTACTTAATGCAAGGCCCAGTAGGAAAAGAAACCTCTTTTTTACTTTTACTATTTACAAACAATAGAAATTCAAACTGGATGTTCCTAAATATTTGGGAACATTAGCTGTACCCAATATACCTATAATGCTGACTGTATCAGTTATATTATATAATTTCATTCATTTTTTTTTTACACACAGTGCACTCACACAGACACACCACACACATACACACCGACACTCACGAACACGCACACACTTGTTCCCGACTTAGCACAGTTGCTGGTACCCGCGTTTCATCCGGGTGACGGCTGAAAATCGGTGTTTTACTGACACCGAGCCTAGACCCTTCTTGCTGCTGCACACACATGCATGCCCTCTTCTGATTCTCTTTTGTTATGTTATGTGTACCTAGATGTCAATTTTGTTTGTCTTTTTTTTATTTTAGTCTTCAACTTAATGTATGCATTTTTATTTGTATGAATGTGTGTGTTTTGGCAAATAAACTACTTATCTATCTATCTATCTATAATTATAATGTATGTATATAATTGTAGTAGGGCTGCTTAGATTGTTGTTAGAGGTTGGTAATATCGAGTAATTATATAGGTACTTTGAAATCTGATGTGGGAATTTCACATTAAACGGGTGAATATGGTTTCTCCTTGATGAAGACTACTCTACGCCGTAATTAATTTCTATAAAGTGCTCTGTTTGATTATTAATATTTGGGGTACCGATTTAGCTGCTAATTCTTATGTTATTATTACTCCTTTAACCTTGCAATGAATAACCACTCTTGTAAACGCTATGTTTTTATTAAAAACTATGAAGTTTTATTCAAAACTTTGAAGATCTTTGAAGGAAGGAACTATGAAATATATCTCACACCATATTCATAATGGATTAGATACCATAAATCACATAACAGATAATAATTATCTGATATTATGTGATTTTAGATTAATCAATCTGATATATGACTCGCTTTTAGTTAAATTAGGTTCAGGATCGAACCTCGACTCGGTAATTTGAAACACTATTTTTTTATATGGTTAAGTTACTGTTTATTGACTTAATTATGTTAATATTGTTCAGGATTAGTAATTAATAATTTTTTATTAGTTCATTAAAAACTGATTATTATAATGCTGATGTTGTATTGATCATTTCAAAATACTCATAAAAAGATTTGTCATCTGACTTATTACCATGGTAATAGCGTAGGCATGGGCCTCCATAATTGTGGAGTCAACCATATACGGCAGTTGGCTACGTTGGCTACGAGCTACGATCTTTATAGATTTACGGAAGAAGCTATGATTTTCACGAATGAGTAGGTACCTATCATTTTTTTTACTTTGGGCCCTTTTTAGGGTTCCGTAGCCAAAATGGCAAAAAACAGAACCCTTATAGATTCGTCATGTCTGTCTGTCTGTCTGTCCGTCCGTCCGTATGTCACAGCCATTTTATTCCGAAAGTATTAGGATTACACAGTTGAAACTTAGTAGGTAGATGTATTCTGTTAACTGCTTAACGATTTTAACACAAAAATAAAAAAATAAAAAGATTATTTATTCCCCATACATGAAACTGAAAAAAAATGTTTCTTCATATCAATACGTGCGGGGTGACTATAGATAGGTCTTTAAAAATGACATTGATGTTCCTAAGACAATTTTTTCTCAAAGTCAACCGTTTGAAAGATAAACACTGCCAAAACAAACTTTACCAAATTATTGCACTAGCATTATATTCCGAACATAATACTAAATCACAATGGCCGTCTTGCCAAATGAAGCGGTGGCCGGACCGTCGGACTAAGTGTATTTGGCGTGCCAGAGACGTCCGGCCCGGTCTTTATGCTAATTGGCTAAAGTTCCACAAAGGCAGAGTTTGATCCCAGTTGTTTGTTCGCCCACTCCGTGCGTGACGATTAACAGTTTAACCTCTTTCGCTACCGTTACTCTAATTAGGCCTATTCGGGCTTTAAGGGATCCAACAAAGTACAGCTAGATTAGGCAGTAATCGTTTTACGTGAGCTTCGTGTAGAACTTGATAAGATACATTTCGCAAAAAAAAATGTCTACTAAAAAAATACTAATTGGCATTTTCACATCACTTTCCATCTAACGGTGAAGCCTCGTCGGTGGATCGTAGAGGAATGAAGGCTACATCACATCCAGAGACTGGTCTCTTTATTAGACCAGCGTAAATTTCATCAGTCTATAGAATAATTACGATAGTTAGGTATTACATTTGCACTTTTTTTGTTGACATACCATAAATCTTGTTTAACGAGTTAAAACATTTCTGTTGACATATTTCCGGATGTTGTGCGAGCGATGGAAGGAAATTAAACTATTGAAACGTTTTCGCTTCAGCTAAATTTAACTAGATGTAAACGGTTCAGCAATTTTACATTTTTGACACTTGGATAAAAGACATGGGGGTGTAAACGACAAGATTGTATTTGGACTTCATGACATATTTAAAATGCCCAAATCCATTCTATTAATAGTAAGTATACCTATAGGTAGATGTAATAGTTCTAATTTTTTTCCTAGTATTAACCAAATTGTCCTAACTCTCCTTTTGGCTAGTTAGGGTTCGTTAGGGTAGGGTAGGGGTAGTTAGGGTTAGTTCAATATTGTAAAAAGAAATTTGTACCTTAGCATTGTGAATTGTGACACGATTTTTTTCTTTGTTCTGTGGTGACATGTTATTGTGGCGACGAACGGAAGAGAATTATCTAAAATATTACTTATTTGTGTCTCTTTCTCAAACGTCGTCCTTTAATACTCAAATTACTACAAGCCTTCAATATATTGTCTGTAACCAAGTCACAGGCTCTATTTAGTCGTGTGCTCAAGTGCCACAAGGCCCTCAATCCCCAGTTTAAATGGGCATTTATGACGTCGTACTAACGAAGATCTTATATCTCAAATTGAGACTTTCATAAAATTGATAGCTGTTTGTTTGTGTAGAAATAGTTGTATAAGAATTTGCGTAAGAAAATAATAAACTTTCTGTACCAGGGAGGTCATTTTACACTAAGTAACTGTTTCTTTGACCCTGTAAAAAAATCAAACTCTCAAAATCGTACATGTATTCAAGTCTTTGGGAATAAAAATCTTAAGGAAGTAGGTACAAGTAACTTTTTTCATAAAAAAGAAAAAAGCAATTAAGCAAAAAAACATACTAAGTAATTAAATTAATGCTTCTTCAACGATCAAAAAACAGGCCGTTTAATCCCAAGAAAGTTGCAAGATGAAGATAAATAATGGGACATGACGTAGACTAATGGATTGGAGGTATCGTGTCACCTTTTCATTACGGCGCTGATCAATCGGAGCATCCGAGGGTGGTCGTTTGTCAAACAATAATTAAGCCACCTGGTACTTGAAGTTTTTAATATTACCAGGGCCCTTTGATAGCCCTAATAAACGTGACAATTTTATATCCATTGCGCCAACCAATTCTAAAAAGGAATAAACACTTACTTAGGTACATTGCGGTGTAACTATAACTGCCGTACTCAGAGACGTCAATTAAGTTGAATGCTTCATTAAAATGGTTGCTATCTCTTTCTTTTCCATAGTGATAGTATAAGACGACACGATACTTAATGAAGCATTAAACTTAATTGACGTCTCAGAGTACGGCAGTTATAGTTACACCGCAATGTACCTAAACCAAACTGTCATGCATGACAATTTGACAAATTGTCTCGTTATCAAATAGGGCCCAGCAAGTCATATTATATTCCCTTTTTGACACTACCAAGGCATACTACTTACTGGTAAGTAATTTATTTTTTCCCCTTCTGATAAGATGAATGAAATTGTGGTTGGTGATTTTAGGAATGTTGACTACTTCAATAGAAAAGGATTTTGATAAAACTTTTCGTACCATCTCTACAATTATCTACAAAAATTGTCATAATAAGGTGGTTAGTTGCTAGTCATGTAAGTAGCAACTTGCTACATTAGGGGAATTGACCCATCTACCATCAGAGTTGCACCATCTTGACTTAACCATAACTTTTTTTTTTCTTGGCTCCACCCGGTTTGGGTATTAGCCACAACAAAAGGTAGGGAAACATTATAAAATAAAAGGATGACAAAACGGAATTTGGAAATTTAGATAGTGGTGAGGATATATAAATTACATAATAAATAAATATAATACGGAAATAAAACTTAAATACTTATATTGTTGGAAGAACCATAACTTTAACAGATACAAACTTATCTGACTCGATGACAGCGTCGCTGTCGTCTATTGCGTAACCTATAGGTAACATTATGTAATAGGTAACACCTAAGTTCCATTTTTGACCACGTGCAATGCAACTCAGCCTAAGATAAGTAGTTTAAAGGGCGCTACTCACACACCTGCCGCAGGGGCAACCTTAACGGTTTTCTTCGTTATAGGCACAGACACAGACATACTTATAAGTAGGATTTGGAAAGAAAAAGCACATTAGAATTATTAATGTAATCGTTGAAGACAATTCTAAATTCTATAAAGATTCTTCAAAAACCAGTCTACATCGAAGGTATCAAATAACGTAAACAATAATTATAAACTTTATTTTAATACGGAAAGGGAAAGGAATCTAAGTTAGTAAGAACCATAGAAATAGAATGTCAAAGAACAACAATGTCAATAAACAGGTGATCCGAAAAGCTAATGTATACATTATACAGAGTGGAGAGGACAATGCGACAATAAATGATAACACTGTAGACACTAGTTCATAGAAGTATTTTGAAACTATCAAATAATTCCTAAGAGCGAAATAAAAAAAAAAAATTATTCGAAAATAATATCAAGGTTTCTGAAGGATTTGTAATGGCAGACAGTCGTAATGTAACAGTCCCTAAGTGGACTTCATGATAACTGCTTAAAACCGAAGTTTTCAGCGAAACAATTTTTTGAACTGCGAAATTAAAATCGATATTGTTAACGTTTGATTGAATCTGTTACCTGTCTAGGCCCGCCGTTGCCCAGAGGCAACGGTCGCGAGGTCCGCCTTGTCAAGCACCGCCGTTGCCTGGGGGACTCAGAGGTGACTCAGAGATCGAACGCCTTATTGTCTATTCAATTCTAAACCCTATTTCATAGACAATAAGGCGTGCGATCTCTGAGTCACCTCTGAGTCCCCCAGGCAACGGCGGTGCTTGACAAGGTACGGACCTCGCGACCGTTGCCTCTGGGCAACGGCGGGCCTAGACTGGTTAATAAAATACAGGTTGGTTTGATGAAGTGCATTTATTTCAATTTTTATAAATCTTTAAAGAGTAACCACTGTAGGTAAACGTGTCTTAGACTTTGGCACGTAAAAAAGTGTTTGTTTGGACATTTCATCAAAATAAAATTTTGGAAAAGGAAAAATACGTGTCTCATGTTTTCGTAAGTAATTCAATAATAATAAAAATACTAATAACATTTTTACACATGTAAAAGATTTTGAAACGTTGTCAACTTTATTGTTTGTTCGAAGTAGATTTTGTCTCATTCGCACATTTTTAGATGACAAGCGTGTCATTTAAAAATGACTCTTACGTCTTGAGCATAAGGTACAATTTGGCAACATTGTGTTAATTTATACTGATGGAGCTTAGTAATAGATACAGCATGTAGAAAATGTTAAAAACAAAAAAATGTTTCTTGTGACTAAACTACTGGGTATTTTTAATAGATATTTTACAGGCAGACTGGGAGCGTTATACGAAATTTAATTTATTGTCGCATTGTCCTCTCCACTCTGTATATGAGATACGTAAAATATGACTTACATATAAAATATGACTAGGTATATTATGGCAAAGGAAATTAATAAACTATGTTCCATACTGTTTTCTTCGTCGATAAACGAATAAATGTAGCGAAATTTGGTTTTAGAGAAATGTGTGGTAATATCTTATTTACCTGTGAAAAGTGTGATTACTTGGATTGTTTCTTTTTGTCACATCACAATCACTAACAGAACAAGACACCATGGCTCCACGATACCCTTATTTTAAATTCTAATCAAGATTACCAAACCAAATATTTTAAAGAAATTGTGATTGCTCTTTTGCTAGGCGGGACGCTAGGGGCTCTTACTGTAAAAAAATGTTGGCACATTGTCACGTAATCCTTTGTCTCTTTTTTTCATAGACCGTGTCCGTATAATGTTAACTTCTCTTTTCCACGCTTTGTTGGTCTTCTTGAGCACAGCGAAAATTTTTCTATGTCTATGGTAAGAACCGTTTTTATTAGGGTTCGCAGACACTTGGGTATAGACGTAGGGAATTTTATAGTTTCGTCGTGTTTGTCTATTCCGCTCCGCTTTACTGCTTTTATGATGGTATCAACTAGAGAATGCTAAGCTCTCGGTAAAACAGCTATGAAGTTTTTTATTTTCTCCCGAAAGTGAAACAGCCTCCTTTTTAAGAGCTCTACGAATTTAATAAAAAATCGTTCCTATTTTATGACTGTCAGTCGGATTGCATTTTTTGAATTTACAACATTTCAAAATTTAAGTCCTGTGCTTTATTTATTATTTAGAAATTACTGATGAAAACAGGAGACACCTATTTTTTTCTTTTTCAAATTTTTTATTTTAAGTCATCATGATAATAATTTGAAAACTTATTCATTCTAAAAGAGCGTAAGTGCAGATAAATGGATTTCTGGCGGACTTTCCTTTGCCCATATGGATTAAAAAATACACTTTGACGTCAACCTGTCAACCTAATCTATGGACGCTAAAATGACGTTTGTTTGTTTACGTTTTGCTCGAGGTTGTTTTCTTTTATTGTCGCTATTTTTAACTTATTTTCAACAATAATAGATAAAAAGATTTAAGGTACCTTGTTAAACATGTCAATTACACTTACCAATTTTTTGTGCTACATTTTCGTGTAGGTAACGATCGATTCCATTTTATGACTGTCAGTCGAATAAGTTTGTTGTGCTACATCCTGTATCTAATGTATAATTGCTTGCAGTATTTCTCTATTTTTGTGATGCATTTTCTTGTAACGATTTAATTAGTTCCTCTACCAGTCAACAGATGGCCGTGACCCAAGAAAAATTAATTTAGTTCCAATAAAGATCAAGATTGAGGAGCTCGGTGGCGCAGTGGTTTAGCGCCTGGCCCAGCGATTGCGGAGGTTAAGCAACATTCGCAAGGGTCGGTCATGGGATGGGTGACCAAAAATTTATTATCTCGAGCTCCCCCGTGCTTCGGAAGGCACGTTAAGCCGTTGGTCCCGGCTGCATTTGCAGTCGTTAACACCCACCAATCCGCATTGGGCCCGCGTGGTGGGTTATGGCCCGTCCTCCTTATCCACTCATAAGGAAGGCCTGTGCCCCAGCAGTGGGGACATTAAAAATGGCTGATGGACAAAGATCAAGAGATGGCGTTGGACTAAGAAAACGGTTTTTTTTTACTGTCAATCGATTTTTTTATTCATCCTGTGATGTTTATATTTGCTTGCAATATCTACTTTTGTGCTGCATTTTCTTGTAGCATCTTTTAATTAAACTGATAACTGCTAATTATAACACCATTCTGTTATGTCGGTAAACTTTAGTTAATAATGAAGTCACGACTGTGTAATCCTGAGGCATGCCAACATAAACATATTATTACAACTCGGCAATGTTATTCAAAGCGGATTATTAGTTCCAAAACATATTGGTATATAGGTAACAGAATTACGATCAATTTGTGTGTGATACATTATAGTATAATTGTTTTAATAGGCAAAGGCAAAGGCCAAACGCATTTTCTTTCTATTTATCGTAAAAGTGTACCTGTCCTATACCTAGGTATTATTATGTTGTTGTTTTTTTTTCGTTCTAATTGCCATTATGCAGTTTATCATAAAAGGGTCGGTAGGTACTAGCACAGAATAGATAATAGTACTAGCGTACAGAAGTTGCACTCCGCAAAATCGTTTAAATAAATTGCGACTCTTGCTCCGACACAATAAGATGCAATTCAGGTCGCACAGCGCTCCCTTCGCTCCAAAACATTCGCTTAGTTAGTAGTTGCCTCTCTTTCTATCGCGTAGGTCTTATTTTTTCTGATGTATGAAATTTGTCCTCTCAGAGGACGCCGAGCGGTTCAGACTCGCGCGCGGAGTGACAGAGCCCTGGTACTAGGTTTTTACTTTTTTGTGTACCATGCATACCCCCGGAAATGGTAGGTACTTTATATATACCCTATTCGGCTTTACCAAACACCTTGTGTAAGAAATAGATAAACTATTTTTTTTTTCATTGTACCATTCATTTGTTCCTTATCTTTGAACTACAGAATAAATAATAGTACCTACTTGAAGGCTTATCGTTGGTTTATGTATACCCAACTGTGGGCGTCCGTCGCGTCAAACGGGTGATAATGATTTATGATATAGGTACATCTGTAGCGGCCTTAAGACGGTTTATGCTCTACACTATTATTATTATTATTTGAGTGTTAGGAGCTATGCAGCTCAAGATGAGGCTGTAGTCACTGCGACCTAAAAGATCTATTGTAACTCGCCACCTAATTATAGTAACTCTTTGAGCCCAGCGGCTTCCAGGAAGTCTAGTATCTTCCTGGTTTTAAGAGTTTTTATTTCCTCCGGGTCGATAACGTGTCGTCCCAGATGGATACTACGCTTGTGGATTAGAGGTCCACAATCACATAAGAGGTGCTTGGGCGTTTCCTGCTCCTCATTACAATATCTGCAGATGTCAGTATCACTCAATTTCATATGAAATAGGTGTCTGTTTAGTTTGCAGTGTCCAGTTAAGGTTCTAACAGTCGCGCTGACGTTCGATCTACTGAGTTGTATAAGCTCATTCGTCCGTCTTTGCGAGTAGCCTTCTACCAAGGCTTTGGAGTGTCTCAATCCTGGCTGTATTAGCCAGAATTTCCTCGACTCGTCCAAGAGATTGTCTTTAAGGAGTTGCATAGCCTGGTTTTTTGAGATCCCGCAGAAAGGTTCTGGGCCGATCTGTTGACCTTGCGCTCCAGTTCTAGCAAGCTCGTCGGCTTTTTCATTACCGATGATGCCTGAATGACCCAGGGACCCATTTCAGAATAATTTTATGCTCTACACTAGCGCCGCCCCAATGAAAAAAAAATCGTACCTATACAACGTGTAACAAAAAGGGGGTATCAACCCGAAAGCAGAAAAAAAAATCAAATCGAAAAAAATAATTTTGGACTCTCCATAGAAAATTTGAATTTGCCGCCGACATTTTGTATGGAGAGTTTTTTTTTTATTTATTTGAATTTTTTTTCTGTTGGAAGGTGTTTAGTTTTACGAGTACATTGACCTCCTTTCAGGTTGATACCCCCTTTCTGTTACACGTTGTATAGTGCTTAAATAAAGTCGAAATTGTGAATTGTGTTCTTCTAGTGTACTCCAAAGAAGCTTTGTGGTACTTTTTATTGCTTAATTATAACTCACATAACCCATAAATACCCGTGTTCACGTACTGTACTGTATCGATACGGTACGACACGGTACGGTACGACACGGTACGGTACGATACGGTTCGCGGTTAGATAGCGCTTCGCCATCACCGTTTTGGAATAAATCTGCGCGATCGTAAAATAAATATGGACGTTACGTTACAGCTGGGTGTGTTTTCGGTGTGAAAAACTTTTAATTTATTTTACCAGTATCTACTCTCATCTTAAAAACTCGAACTAAAGCACTTTTGTAGTTCAAATAATGCTATCAAGTTACAGCTTTCGAGTTTCCTCGTTTGTTTGATTTAACTCCACTTGCTTTAGTTGGTTCATCGATAATGCTTGGGTAATTGTGGAACTTTGGAGTTGCATATAATATAAGGGTATCTAATGACAGACATCAATAAAGCGTAGGTATATCTTAAGGGACTTTTACACTAAGGGGCATTTGTTTAAATATGTATCCGACAGAGAATAAGGCAGATTCGAGTATCCGACGGACAATTAATTTATCGCCACAATTTCACTGACAAACTTGAATTAAGATAAGTATGCTATTCTTAAATTCTTCAATGCCCGCGTGGCCGCATGCGGCCGGACAACAATAGAAAATCTATTGTGTCTCATTTTCCGGCCATACTAACCTAGCCTAACCCAAAATTAGTAAATGCTCACCAAATCTTCTTGGACAGTTTAGGATTTGGTGTGCATTTACTAATTTTAGAGAACAAAATGTTTTTTTGGTATGCGTAAAGTATTATTTCCATTTGAGAAATTGATTGAAAGTATTTTTAACTTTGCTCATTCATTTTTATCTCCACCAATTCTTTGCATCCGAATTCGGATAAACAGCCTAGTGTATTCGACCCATTAGTTTAACTACAAATGGGGGTTTGCCACTATAAGCTATTTGAGGCTTTCAGTTACACTCAATAATGGGCCAGCCAGTTCTGTATAGGGAAGGGTATAAGATTTACAAGTCTATTGAAAGGTGAATGGGCTTGCCTAGTTCGGTACTGTTAAACTCACAAAACATTTCTTGTTCTTTGGTTAAACCGTTAACTTGTGTTAGATAAAGTTTAATAAATGCAATTATTTAAGTAAATATTACTCTGAAGCTAAGTAAGATTAATCATTCGAATTTGAGTAATATTATTTAGAGCTTAAAACGAGCTTGCTGGATATAAGCTTACTTTAAAAAATGATTGGAGTACCTATGCCAGCTGGTTTAGGTAAGTACTATGTTAAACCGTTGATCTGTGTAAACATATACTAACAAACATTAGTATGTTTAGCATAGTAGTTAGTAAGTAGTTAGTCTACGACCGACGGGATACTAGCATATCAATCAAAAACTTAGCTTTTACTAAAAAAACGCGCAGGGCACGAAACTAATTTGCATTCATGAAATTAATGCACGTATTACGAAAATATTAAATTACACGTGAAACTGTTAGTAAAACTTATGTCACGAAATTAAATTTCATGCCACTAATTTCGTAATGTAATTCCGGCTTTACTGTCACCATTAGGTACAGTATCCGAGAGAGGAGGTCCTGCTGCGTGCATTATGAAATTCTACAACGTTATACTTATAACACTCTAGCGGATGATAATGACGAGGAGATGGAGGAAAGTCGAAGACAAAGTCAAAGTAAAACCCTTTATAAAGGATATATTATCATGGGTGTAGATAAATATCAGAGGTGTTTTTAATCCATTGTATTAAAATATTGTTTGTTTTCAAAATAACAAAAAAATAAAATAAGGGTGTAGATAAAGTCTTGTATGCAACTGTACATAATTAGGTATTAAAACACTCATGTGATACTATTGTACAATCAAACAAACTTACCAAGTGTATAGTTCGATTGAGATTATGCGCCTTGTTGTCTTGTCCGAAGATGATTGGCGTCAACGAGTGCGCGAAAGGCGATACTACAAGTTGTAAAATAATATCATATAGGACAAGACAACAAGGCGCATAATTATCACACTCGGCTACAATACAACCCACATTCGTGTGCGCGAAAGGCGATACTACGTCAAGGTCGTCAAGTTGTAAAATAATATCATATAGGACAAGACAACAAGGCGCATAATTATCACACTCGGCTACAATACAACCCACATTCGTGTGCGCGAAAGGCGATACTACGTCAAGATCGTCAAGTTGTAAAATAATATCATAGAGGACAAGACAACAAGGCGCATAATTAATATCACACTCGGCTACAATACAACCCACATTCGTGTGCGCGAAAGGCGATACTACGTCAAGGTCGTCAAGTTGTAAAATAATATCATAGAGGACAAGACAACAAGGCGCATAATTATCACACTCGGCTACCAACCCACATTCGTGTTTTAATACCCCTCATTATAGTACAGTTGCATAAGTTTATGTGTTATAAGATGGCAAAAGAAATCCGCAGAACAGGATTTATGTTTTAATGGAAACTTTTTCAGTTTTCAGCTACTTATAGTTTTCTATTTTTCTTGTTAAAAATACCTAGACAAGCACGTAATAAACAATTCCTACCTGTCCAAGAAAGTTAAAAAATAACTCACGTTTACCCATTTTTATAGCTGGGTAGCTAACGTTGTCCTTTTGCCCCTTTTTATTAAAACCTCTTTATGTAAGACAAGGACCATTCAATAGATTAGAAAATAAATGGGTAGGTAATTAAACCGATAATGAGATTACGTTGGTAGGGAGCAAATTGGAGCAAACATTAATTGGCTCCTAGGGATTTTTACAGATAATGTTTACAAATTAAATGCTATTGTACATTTTGATAGGCTGTTGTTGAATCGCCTAAGAAATTTAGTGTTTGCAAAACGTTGATAGATGGCGCTAGCTGTACCTTGAATCACGGCAACACATTTTTGTTCTGTTATTATATAGTCTTTAAGTTTGCTTGATTAAATAAGTTCGGAAATTACAAGTGCAGTGGTTTTATTTAGTGAATGAATAGTGAATAGTGAGTGAACATTGGTCCTTCGGAAGCCTGGATAATCGTGAGTACAGTGATAAACAAAAAACAAGTGAAGTGCAGTGTAAAAAGACTTAGAAAAATTACGTCTCGTTACTTTGTTTGTGGACTTAGAATATTGTCGTCAGTTTTATAAACACTTAGAAAATTTACGTAAAAAAAAGAACTTAGAAAAATTTCGATACAAAAACACTTAAGTGTAATTGACTTGGAACTTTGATTGAACTTTAATTTTAATCATAACTTGTTGAAAGTGTTTCTATCTAATTTAAACTGTTTTAAAAGAACCTTTACAAAAATACAAAATGGCTAAATTGGAACTCCAGGGAGACCTTTATTCTCAAATGTACAAAATATACACAAATTTTAAAAAGACATCTACAACAAGATTTACCGTTAGCTTTCTTGAAACCAGAAAAGAGATGATAGAAGAATATTGGCTAAGATTTTCTACAGATCACAGAGAAATATTAAAGGATACAAGTGTAACTAAGGAAGAAAGGAAAAGTTGTAAGGATTTATATGACAAAACGGAAGGTTTTATATAGAGTTCAAAACAATTTTAAAAGAACATATTGCTTCACTAACTAGTATTACTCCGAAATCTCCGAATTCAAGTGCAGCTGTGACTTTTAGACAAACTAAATTACCAGCTATCAATCTCCCTGTATTCACTGGAAACTATCGTGATTGGATTAACTTTAAAGATCTATTTACATCACTGATTGATAACGAACTGAGCCTGAGTGATATTCAAAAGCACCATTATCTAAGGTTAAGTTTGAAAGGGGAAGCAGAACAACTTCTCCGTCATTTTGATGTCACAGCAGCCAATTATAAGAAAGCATGGGAAGCACTAGTTAATAGATACAGTAATAAGAGAATAATCGTTAACACAATCCTGAATCGTTTACTTAACCAAAGAAAACTGACGAGCGAATGTCCTAAAGGAATAAAGGAACTTTTAGATACCACTAATGAATGCATCAATAGCCTTGGAAATTTAGATATAAACACAGATACTTGGGATCCTATGGTTGTACATCTCGTTGTTTCTAAACTAGATATTGAAACTCACAAATGTTGGGAACAATCACTTGGTTCCTCGATTGATTTGCCAACATACACTCAGCTTACTTCTTATTTGGAAGGAAGATTTAGAGCAATGGAAATGATACAAGCAACACATAAGAAAGAAAGAAAGGAAACTCCACAATCTGCCTCCTCAATCTCACAGAAACCTAATACTCTAAAATCGTTCTCCACTGAAGTTAATACGGAATGCACATATTGTAATAAAGGTCACTACATCTGCCACTGCCCGGACTTCACACAATTAGATATTGACCAGCGTAAACACTTTGTACAAAATAACAACCTATGCTTCAACTGCCTAGTTCAAGGACATAGCTTCAAGAATTGCAGGCAAAAAACGTCATGCAGAACATGTAACCGCAGACACCACACACTGTTGCACTATACTAATGTGACAGCAAAGTCGACTTTCACTGAAGAAACAGACACTGATAATGAGAACTGTGAAAATACGCCAGAACAAGAACAAATCACTAGCTTGAAAGTCTCTTTAAGTGATAACCAAGTCGTACTTGCCACCGCCCAGATCAGTGTTAAGGATAAAAATGGCACTCCTGTCCAGCTACGAGCTCTAGTCGATCAGGGTTCCCAAGCTAGTTTTGTTACAGAGTCTGTCGTCCAGCTGCTAGGCTTAAAGAAGATACCATTAGAAGCAAAAGTCACAGGCATAGGAAACAATACTGTAAAGGCGCGACACATTGTAAAGTTGAACATTTACTCTGCATTAGATTTGAAACATATAATGCAAATAAACGCACATGTGCTAACAAATTCACCCCATTGCTTCCAACCAAAGAATTGAACATTAATGATTGGCCAGGCCTCACCCAGATAAAGTTGGCAGACCCTCACATGCACAGACCTGGGCCTATTGATGTCTTGTTGGGCGCCGAAGCACACGCTTTTATTTTACTAGAAGGCTTGCAAAAGTATGGGTCTCTTGTAGCACAAAACTCGCAGTTTGGTTGGTTGGTCTCAGGCACGACAGCAACAAAAACGGATGTACCTTTTCACAACATTGTGGTTTCAACAACACTGCTTGAAGTAGATCAACTGTTGCGTAAGTTTTGGGAAACTGAAGAGTACCAATTACACGAGAAAATTATGGCTCCACTAGACTTACAATGTGAACAACACTATAAGGAGACACACACCAGAAATGAAGATGGACGTTATATTGTACGTTTACCTTTTCGAGACTCGTATGAACAGAATTTAGGAAATTCTCGAGGAATTGCTCGACAACGGCTGTTACAAATTGAGAAGAAATTCACACATAAACCTAAGTTTCATCAAGATTACGTTAACTTCATTGATGAATACCAGAAGTTAAATCACATGGAAGATGTAAGCCCACTAGACAAGCCAACTCACAAGGTTTACTATCTGCCTCACCACGCAGTAGTTCGAGAATCCAGCAGTACTACAAAGCTACGAGTGGTTTTTGATGGAACTGCTCAACCAAACAACGGCTCTCAATGACGAATTACTCGTTGGGCCATCGCTACAGCAAGACCTACGAGATCTTATTATTCGTTGGCGTTCACATAAGATATGTCTTCTTGCTGATGTAAAGCAAATGTACCGTCAAATTCTGGTCTCAAAAGAAGATGTTGATTATCAACGCATCTTGTGGCGCGCTTCACCTCACCATTATATTACTGAAAAGCGTTTGCTCACCGTTACCTACGGTACGTCGTGTGCCCCGTTCCTCGCTATTCGTACTCTCAAACAACTTGCAGAAGATGAGAAAGTAAACTTCCCTGATTTGGTTAATGTCATCAATAACGACTTCTACATTTACTCACCGGTGCAAGTAGCGAGGAGAGTGCCATAAGTCTACAAAAACGAATCACAGAAGTTATGTCTAAAGGTAAATTTGTAATGCATAAATGGGCATCTAACAGTTCGGCAGTTTTGCGTGAGATTCCAAAGTTGAAAAAGGCAACGAATGAAACTGTAAATATAACTATAGATAACACGATAAAAGCTTTAGGAATTCGATGGAACTCTTGTCTTGATATATTTGATCTCAGATTAGAAATTGTAGAACCAGTTGTACCTTTCACTAAAACTACCGTACTGTCAGATATTGCACGAGCTTTTGATCCTTTGGGATATTTAGGGCCTGTTACAATTACCGCAATTTTTTTTTACAAAAGTTATGGCTTAGTGGTGTGACTTGGACTGATGAACTTCCAAATGAATTAGCCACTGAATGGGCTAATTACCGAAATAAGCTATTAAACATGGAAACAATTTATTTAGAACGTTGGTTAAAAACTACATTCGATGGCTCTGAGCGTATGGAAATTCATGGGTTCAGCGATGCATCGAGTTTAGCTTACGCTGCCGTGGTTTACGTTAGAGTGATCACTTCACAAACTATATCAGTCTCAATTGCTATTGCTAAAACAAAAGTCGCACCCGTCAAACAGGTGTCCATACCAAGGTTAGGTTAGAACTGGAGCTGTGCTTTTATCCAAATTGCTAAATGATGTTCAAACTAGCCTTCACCTTAATGCGGAATCGGTGTTTGCGTGGACGGATTCGATGATTGTTTTGGCTTGGCTTTGAAAAAATCCAACTGTTTGGAAAACTTACATTGCTAATCGCACATTTGAAATCTTAAATGTGACAAATAGTAGTCAGTGGCACCACATTAACTCAACAGATAATCCTGCTGATTGTGCTTCGCGGGGAACTAAGCCCGAATCCTTGAAAAATTGTGATTTGTGGTGGCACGGCCCCAAGTTAAGTCAGGCTAATATACCAGACACCCAATTAGAAAGAAAATTAAACAAGAAAGTGGAAATTAAAAGTACGATACATGTCGGCGTATCCGTGGAGGATGACGATGAAAGATTATCTTATCTTAATAAGTACTCTAAACTGTCAAAATTAATTCGTGTTACGGGCTACATTTTGAAATTTGTTAAAATTTGTAAATCTAGAGTTGATGCAAAGAAAAATCAAATAGAGTGTCCACCTTTACTCAATATCTGACTGTGCAAGAGTTTAGGAATGCTTTCAACATTTGTCTACGACTGTCACAAGAAATTTATTTTCATAATGAACTTCTGATACTGATGAAAGGTGGAAAACTTCCTAAATCTAGTGGATTAGTTTCACTTGTACCTTTTATTGATAAAAATGGTATTATTAGAGTTTCAGGACGTTTGCGTCATTCATCAGTTAATTTTGATACTCAATCACCTATCGTGCTGTCATCTAAATGTCAATTAGCCTTATTAATTGTTAAAGATGCACATTTTCAGGCCTTACATGGCGGGCCTCAATTAACTCTAAATGTAGTTCGTCACAAATATTGAATAATCGGTGCTAAGAATCTCATTAAAAGAACTATTCATAGATGTATTATTTGTTTTAAACACTCTGCCGCACCGATTAATCAATTGATGGGCCAACTACCAGCTGCACGTGTTACTCCAGAGGGCCTAGCCAAAGTAACATTTGCAAATCTTCGTTATCGCTTCGCTTTCGAAACATGTATGGGATTGACATAAGGTTTCGTTAACTATCGACATTTAAAACGTCAAATCCATATGTTTCGAAGCGAAACGATAACGAAAATTTGCAAATGTTACTTTGGCTAGGGGGGCTGGTAAGCCATTTCGCAAAAGTATTCGTCTGAACGCTAAACGCTTACGTAAAAGCTTAAAAATAAACAATAAACTAAAAAAAACCGGCCAAGTGCGAGTCGGACTCGCGCACGAAGGGTTCCGTACCAAAAAACGGCAAAAAAAAAAAAACACGTTTATTGTATGGGAGCCCCCTGAAATATTTATTTTATTCTGCTTTTACTATTTGTTGTTATAGTATAGCAGCAACAGCAATACAAACTTTAAAGCAACACACCACTGTAAACGTGACTTTGGTTTGGCACGTAAAATAGTGTTTGTTTCGGTTTCGGCATTTCATCACAGTATTTAGCAGGCAGGAACTACACATGAGATTATGGAATCTAATTTACGAATATCTTTATCTATTATTGTTGAAAATAAGGTAAAAATAGCGACAATGAAAGAAAAACAACCTCGAGCAAAAGATAAACAAACAAACGTCATTAGCGTCCATAGATTAGGTTGACAGGTTGACGTCAAAGTGTATTTTTTTATCCATATCGGCAAATGATTGTCCGCCAGAAATCCTTTAAACGGCACTTTCAAATTAATATTATGATGACTTAAAATTAAAAATTTGGAAAGGTTAAAATTTCGTCTCTTGTTTTCAACAGTAATTTCTAAATAACAAATAAAAACACTAGACAAAAAATTTGAAACGTCAATTGTAACGATATCGTCTAATAAAAATACGAGACTGGGGCCCTAAAATTTTCACGTAAAACATTATTAAAATTGTGTATTAGAATTATAATATTAAATAAAATTTACCACGGCGCCACTTTCGCTCGGGGTGCCACCTTAATTAATTAAGGTGGCACCCCGAGCTTAATTTATTGCTTACTAAGTAAAACTTCTCTATAAGTGAACGAACGCATAAGATAACATTAGGAATATTATATCTGCACCGATCGGTACCGATACCGACCCGGCACAAACTTGCCTGCACCGGAAAACTGTTTCTTTATGTAAGAAGTTTTAACGAAAGCACGTTATCTTCATTCTACTGACCAATGGGTGCTATATTTATTATTATCATTACGTTTTATCGGCGTCCTTTACTTTACGACAGTATCATGTCGGACACAGCCGTTGCGACGAACTGACGGACATCCATAAACAATGGCTCGCAGCTTAGCCGCAAAATGGGTGGACAGAAGGATGGTTAAAACATTTTTGACCAAAAAGTTCACATTATGTTACTCATCATAGCACTCTGAATCAGAACCTAAGGCCCGTATTTATAAACCGCTCCCAACTTGTACTATTAGTTATTCTGTGGTTTAGAGCTATTTTGAGATCATACCTGAGATAGGTACTGTTCTTATTACTTCTTATAAGAAAAGCATCTCAAGTACGACCTCAAGATAGCTCTCAGCGTTTAGAGCGGTTTATAAAAGGGCTTAAGAATGCATTTAAATATTACAGATTGGAATTTTCACGCGTAGTAAAAATTCAAACTTTGTTTACCCATCATTGCTTTCAGACAAAATCTAACAAAGATATTTTTCAATACAGTTGCTCGAAAATGTACCCAAGTTTACGATGACAGTTAAGCGTGCGGTAAGTTGATTTTACCGCACGCCGTGCGTTTTTGTTTACGGATTAGTACAGCGTGCGGAAAGTTGATTTTACACAATTCGCGCACAAATATTTAGAAATTACAGTTTTATTATAATAATATGTATAGATTACAATTTCAGTAGTACCTATACCTATTTCTCGCAAATGTATTGACAAACGTAGTATGGCAAACGGTTGTTAAGGTTTTTTAAAACCTCCTTACCAACCTTGTATCATAAACTTACTAAAATCGTCCTATGATGTGCATTTAAATAACGTCAAAGATTGGAATTTTTGTTGTAAAAACTTTAAAGAAAATCTCCCATTTCATAAATTCTACAGATAAAATGTTTAGCGCATAAATAACTAACTAACATAACCAACTATACCTACTAAATGTAGTTTTAATTTGCGCCATTCGCGCTAATAAGCTTTCGTGGTTTTAATAAACCATCGACACTTTGAATGTTCGTTTAATGAAGCTTCGACTTAGATGAGCAATCTTAGTCGAGAAGACTCAGGGCGAAGGGACACACGCGCGGAGCTTACACATGCACTACAAGCATCTGTCCGTCAGAAAACCGGCATATCGACCGGCACGCGTGTACCGCTTAACGCAGCGCACGCCCTTAGGGCGATAACATTTCCGGAGATGCCTTACTGCAATACCTCGTGACGCTTCCACGATGTCACCTCAAGACCTCAATGTACAACAAATGTATGCTAACAGACACGCACGCACATGCCGTAAACCCTCAAGAGGTCGTAGTGAGGTATCCTTCGCATTTACATGTACATAGAGGTAGCGAGTTAATCTTTGCGATCGTGAGATATTGCAGTGAGGCATCTTCGGCTAAGCCTATATCGTCGGCGGGCTGTGAAACCTCGCATGTGTATTACTCCAAATTTTACAGAAGATGCAAAAAACAGTATACCTAATAAAAAAACACGAAGTTCTCATTTACATCAATAGATGGCACTACAGTTATCGAATCTGAGTTTCTTTGACGCAGACATGACATGTAAGTATTGCGAGGTTTTCTGACAAAAACAACTAAAATAGTTTTTCACTAAATTTGCTACTTACGAGCTTTAAGTACAAGTATCCTTCTTTGAAAACCTTCTGAACGTGCCTGTTCTGCGGCTCATTTGACGATCCGGCCCTTTTATTGCAACAGCCAACTTTACGAGCCTCTCAAGGAAATGGCTCAGATCGATGCCTCGAAAGCGTGACTTTGACATAGTTTTCATTGTGATTCATCTCTTGTTCTGAACGACTGTCACTCGGTTTCTGAACGACTGTTGTTAGATAAGGCTTTTTTCTTTTAGGTAAACCGTTTTGAGAGATGTTTTGCTAAAATGAGGTAACTACTTCTTAGTTAGTTACCTCTTTAGCAAAACTATCTATCGTTTTATGGATCGTACACTTCGATCATCAATACCTGAGGATGTAGCACGTCATACAATAACAAAGCTGAAATGTGGCACATGTCGTTTGACAAATCACGCGACACTAAATGTCAAGTTGTATGACAAGTCGTGGGGGACTTTCATACTTAGTAGGCTGAGTTTTGGGGGAGTTTGAGGTGTCCCACAAATGCCACAGGTATAGATGATCGAAGATCGTACAGTAACAGTATGTGGTGTCATCAAGATACAATCTCACGATCGACGCTCACGTTGTGGGTCACCTACAGGTGCTTGATTGGTAGATGGTGATACCCAATCATCATAATTCCCGATAACACGAACATAAATATTATCTTGATATCATTGAACTGTCCCGAATCTGACTTGACATCGAATACCGCTGGATAAATATTGATAGCGATAACACAAAATAGAGAGACGCGATAATTCTCCTATGACTATTAGTTTTGTCCCTCTGATCCGTTCATGCGCATTTGGTCCATCTTACCGAAAAAACGTCTACATCGCATTTGGTCCATTTCGTGAAACGTCCATTTCGCATTTGGTCCATTCCGTGAAACGTCCATTTTGCATTTGATCCATTTCGTGAAACGTCCATTTCGCATGGTCCATTTCGTGAAACGTCCATTTCGCATTTGGTCCATTTCGTGAAACGTCCATTTCGCATTTGGTCCATTTCGTGAAACGTCTATTTCGCATTTGGTCCATTTCGTGAAACGTCCATTTCGCATTTGGTCCATTTCGTGAAACGTCCATTTCGCATTTGGTCCATTTCGTGAAACGTCCATTTCGCATTTGGTCCATTTCGTGAAACGTCCATTTCGCATTTGGTCCATTTCGCGGAACGTCCATTTCGCATTTGGTCCATTTCGCGGAATGTCAATTTCGCATTTGGTCAACTTTCACTTAAATATGGAAGAAGGTAGATAATTTTGATTTAATTCTTTTCACAAGCTTATTTTCACTTTTTGATATTTTATTTTGTTTTTTTCTTCTGTCTTACTTAAGTACGTCACCAAAGTACCAGGATCTCATAAATATGGAGAATGTTAACTTATATAATATATATATACCCAGCAGTGGGTGTCGTGCGGCTGATGTGAGGATAATAATATATAAAGGCCAGTCTGATATTTATGAAATAGGCCTTATAAGGAGCGCCCTGTTCTATTTTACATTAGGTACAACCATATCAAACATATTTTAAGTCTGAGTACAGTAGGTATACAGTTTCTTCCAAGTATGATGCCAGAACTTATTGTAAGATCCAGAAACACGCATAAATTCAATTTGAGCTTTGGCTTAAGCAAACTGTCGCAAAAATACCTTCCTACAAACATCGCACGGAATCGGTTAGGCATTCTCATCACGTCTCTAAGGGTAAGTCCACATTGTGCGTCTATTTTCAGAGCACGTTTGACGTTTGTAACGTATTGACAAGTCAGGGGCCAAAATGTTTGAGCATCATTCATGAGGAAATAAATTACCCGCTTTTATAAAACCTCATTGACCTCTATATTATTACACTGGACTGGCTGCTGTCAAACTGTTTTTGTGCCTATTTGATTTCCACCATTTTGGCGCTGTAGGACGTAGCATGCGTACAGGGTACTAAATCTAATGATGTGCTTATGTCGACGCAAATACCGATAGCCCTTTATACAACTTAAAACTTCCATTCAAACTTGTCAAAAATGACAAAATTAGTTCTTTGGACGCACGCTAGTGGCGTTTCAAATAGGCACAAAAACTTTGCTGTCAAACCGTACAGACAGCCAGTCCAGTTAAATAGAAAAAAAAACAGGTCAATGTAAAACCAACTTAAGCCGCGATTACATACGCCGATTTAGCATACATACCAATTTCGGGTTGCCACTCGTACTTGACAATAAAACATTGTATAATAAGTTCGATTTTAAAAGTGAATTTACCCTATAACGGAAAGATAAAGATTGTATAAGATTGGAGATGAGAATTGAAAATAAAAAAAACATAAACAATGTTGACCTTTGCGTTATTTGTTTAAATTAATTGTTATAATTTAACTTATTATACGGGTGGCAACTCTAAATTGGTATGCTAGATTGGAATATGTAATCGCGGCTTTAGCTATTCTAGCTTTGTAATACAAACTTGCATAAGAGATAATTAATTTACCAAAAGATCTTAATAGACAAAGGGCAAAGTTAAGGAGGTTCAGTGTGTGTGTTCAGTATTTTCTATGTGTGTGCTTATTTGAACAATTACTTATTTCTCACTCTAGGTCTAACTTAGGTCTAGTCTAACTATAAATTAATACATTACCTAATATTTGCGACGATAATATTATGAGTTCCACCATTGTGATAGATAATATCTCCGTGCGGCTTTTAAGAAAATGCTTTTTAATAATTTATTTACTAAGTAAGTATGTCAAATCCTTTTCAATGTCAAATTGAAAAACTCTCAACGGTTTCCACAGGTGACCAACAAAGTGTTGTTTAAATAATAATTTTTATAGTTTTTTGTTGTTCGTTTATCTATACTTACTTACCTAAGTAATATACCTAATCTTTGGTTTAGTGAAAAGTTAAAGCTTACTCAATACCTACATAAAGTTAGTATTGAAAAGGCATAATATCCGGATATTCTTCAATGTGAATAATTCCCTACGCGCCGCGCCGCCGCCATAGGTATACAAATATTATTCGCTCCGACCGAGTTTTCTCGCATAATGTATTTTGTCGATAGGTGATTTTAGTATTTTAGGTGCGCATTTTCACGCATGGGATGCTTCAATAAATATTAAAATGACATTTTTCTACGACTGAGCTAGTATCCATGAATAAATGAAAAATGAATAACGTCTCTATTATGGTATTATAATATCATTTCCTATAGTAAGGAACTCCATTTTCTAGCGATGAACGTATACAAATGACGACTACCTAGTAACTGCAGTAAGTACTTAGACTTACCTCACTTTTATTATGAATAAGGGTTAAATATTGTATTATATTAGGTACCTAACTACTCATGCATGCCATAATTCATAATGAATGAGTACATTACGAATTGTCGCTACATAACTTTAAATAACCACTATGTTTGCTATTTGCATTGAAATATATAGTAATACATTTCAATGGCTATTTGTGGAGTTCTGTAATTGGCTTTCTGTAGCTATTATTTGTTAACTATTCTGTAACTCTAGCTGTTGAACTTCCATTAAATAAATAAAAAAAAATTAAAAGTGTTTCGTTGGTTGATTTCATCCCCGACCATCACGGAGGTCAACCACTCTCTCTCTATTGAGGAAAAGGAGACCGCAGAGGACTGGGAACAGCAGCAGCTATGGCCTACCGCAGAATTCTCTTGGATAACTTTTGGACGGAGCCTCAAAATTTTGAAAATGAAAAAGAGACACAAAAACAGGTTTTGCATAGGATGAGATGAGGGTTTTTTTCAAACTCATATCTAAGATAAGAAGGTGAAGGCAGGAATGTAAGGATGTACATGTACTTACATACAATACCTATGTAGATTTTTGCAGCTCGGCGAGCGCTAGGCGTCGCTCGTCGGTTGTCGCCGTAAATTGAAGTTTTTTTACCGCATCTCTGGGCTTGACAAATGATGGATATTAAGAGTTTGAGAAAAAACGTACCTAGTGATTATACGCTCAGTGAGTTTGAGCAGAGTCTTCTTTTCAGGTCTGACATGAAAGCCAAAAAAAGTTTGGTTGGATAGAAAAAAAAAGTTTGTTTAGTCTGAGAAGAGACCTAAAAGACATAATTACCGTCTTATACCTACATCTGTTTTCATTTTTCATCAGTTCTTCTTCAATGTAAAGATGCTTTTAGAAATAGCATAGATACCTAAACCCAAAAAGACGAAACTCCATATTATTGACATTAATATTTTTGTCAAATGATAACATTTTGTCAGAAATATTTTATACGAATGTCAATGGTAGGTAGGTAGGTCACCTAAGTAGAACTTGCTGTTTGGTCAGTGCACCTACCATATGAAACTGACTTACAGAGAAATTGTGAAAAGCAATTAGATTTTTTCTAGTATGTAATTGTATACCTATTATTAGTAGGTATCAAATTTATGTTTAGGTCTTCACAATTACTACGACAAACATTATAGTCAAACTACTTACCTAATTGTACTTAATTTTCAATTAAAAAGACACAGATTAAAAGCAATATAAAGCGATATAAGCAATAATAAAGAGAGCTTATTTTGTGCTACGCTACTCAGATAGGTAGATTCATAAATCTTTATTAATCTACAATATGAATCTATATAAGTTAGCCGATGTTATTATTTCAGTTCCGAAAGATATATAACAGCATCTCAAGGGACTCGATAAACTTTCTTACGCTCCATATGATAATATTTAAGAAAGCCTTCACAGGATATCAATATTCAAATTTGGTAATGGAAATGGAAGGCTTTTAAAAATCTAAGCAGGTACAAACATAATGAAGGTAGCATAGGGATTTTTCGAGAGTCAAAATCATTTGGTAAGTACATATCTAAAAAGGTATTTTGTTTCATGTTATTATGGTCACGCTATTGCAACATCCTGAAAACAAGCCATAAACAATCATGAAGAGAGAGTCTTCTCATGTGCTCCATTGTTTCGCATTAAAAAAACAAACAAATTCGGGTTACTTATGAAACGCCCTGTAGGTATATCTCAGACATAGAGACGGCACCTTATTTTCATTTGCACTTTTCAGTTTCACTAAGACCCTTTTTCACAATACATTATGCTATTACATAATTCATGTAGCAAATTGAAGATGTGAGCGTTGAGTGAAAGGACTCAATTATTCTGAAAAGATGTCAATGTATTAACATAATTTTACTTTGTTCTGGGTGAAAATGTTTACGCTTTCACGTTCAGACAATTTTCATTGTAATTTTTGCCGAAATATTACGAGGACTATAAGGTTGTCCTTTATTTAACTAACACACTTGAGACATAGGTACTACATCAGTACTTAACTAATAGACAGTTAAAATAAAATAATAAATTATCAACAGTTAATGTTTTGAATAAGTACAACGAAAGCATTAGATATACCTACTTACTTAAAATAAATTACACTTTCTTACCTATACTTATTTTATTAAATGCACTGGCCTATATTATTAATAGGTAGGGTAATGCAGCGCACTCGATCAGTTACTTTTAAAGTGCTTTAAAGAGTTTATCAAATTCATGGGTCTACTTTAAAATGGGCTTTACAAAGAAAAATCGATTACCTACCTGTATTGTGTAGTATGGGCACGAACAAGATAACTAACTATTTTTGATTAATTAATAATCTTCTCGTAAAATGACCTATAGATACGTAGGAAGAACTTGTTAGTTAGTGTTAAATAAGTAATTCATTTTAACTACAGGCTGAAGTATAAGTTTCAAACTACCTGCCTAGGTTGATTTGATTTGATTTGATTTTTAAATCTTTTTGAATCGTATGGGTGACCAACTTACAAAAATAAAATTTTCAACACACTTGCTCCTAAAGTGAGTTCCTAATACATCGCTTTTAGGGCCATAAACCGAGCTATAACAAACGCGTGCAATAATATATAAAACACTAGTACGTAATAGAATTAACCCTACAAAGTAAAATTAGTACCTTACTGCAAGTTCTATGCAACTAAACAGAGCATTTCCAATTTAGCTGGGTAATACAGTTATTTTTTTTAGTAACAACAAAGAGGTTTTATCTGCTGAAAATTCATAGGTATACATTTTTGGAATAAATAAATGTGTAAGTCCTAAGTCAAACAAATATTTATTATTATCAAATTATTCATATTTCACAATATTTTATTATGAAATATTAAAATATTTGCATTTTATCACCTAATAATATATACTTATATCACTTATAATTTTGAAGTAGGCTGTATGCTCACTCACCCCTTTGTTCGCAAAATATTGTTACGTTGGGCGTGTGAAAAAAACAAAAAAAAAACCTGCGCGCCTTTTCCCATAATTATGATATTTTGTTTTTGTCATATTTGTTGCTGTGTGATAAATTACTTTGTTTTTTCCTCGCAAATGTATTGCAAAACGTCGTATGAAACTCGTGAGCTCTTGCTTATTGCACACTCGGCTGAGTTACGCCCTCGCCTACGGCTCGGGCTGCAACCCACAGCCTTATGTGCAATGAGCAACCTAAGCTAACTTGTCTCATAATGTACTATAATCTACCAATAATATGTAAAACATACAGACGCGTAACGTGACTGAATCTTTCTGCAAAGCCTGTACTAACCCATTCCTTCTTTCACATGCCTTCGCCAGTGATAACGCCCTGATCCACTTAAAATTTAATATCTACAAGAATCTTTTTATTGCGACGAGATAAAACGCCTTTTCTACATGAAACGCGGAAAGTAATAAAGCCATGAAAATAGAGAGACTTATTCGCAATACTTGAAATCAAGGACTCTCAATAAAGTCACAGAATACCTACATAAAGTAAGAATATTGCTTCAAAGTTCATTGGCATGGAAGATATTCAGTATTTACTAGCTTTTGGTTGCGACTTCGTTTATACAGTTTCACAGTAAAAAGAATATCAAAAGTCATTATTAGGTCGTATTGCTCACGACGACCTACTAATTTCTTGCATATAGACTTATCTCTGAAACTCAAAACACAGTAGGTACAGTTTGTTAATTTTTGAGAGCAAGATTTAAAAACATAAACGCTTGCAAATTTCAGGTAATCGAGTACCTAGGTAGGTACCTACTAAGAAAAACACAAACGGCTTAATAGGAAAATTAGAAGAATAATATAAGATACAGATCATGGTCAAAGAACAGAAAAGGGGTAAAAAGAAAGCTTGAATCGTCAAAAATAGATAGTAGATTATACAACAAGTGAAAAAAGAAGGAATTTAGTTCGAGGGACTAAGTTGGATCCCGAGAGCAGCGAAGGATTCAGCGAAGGATTTAAAAGTAGAATCCAGAGCGAAGCGAGGGATACAATGGACCGAGATGAATTTTTTTTTTCACGAGTTGTGTAGGTACTCTAATTTTTACCATTGACTGCGAGAAAACAAATAGAAGTACTTATACCTATAGTAGGTATTTATAGGTTATCAGATTTTGATATTTAGTTAGGAAATCGATAATATTTAAAACATTAGAAAAATTAAATAGTGAAATTAGAAATTTTGAAATTTTCTAATCAACTGTACGGGCGCAAGCTTTAGAAGTGTATTTATGAAATTAGAAGCTTTCCATTACATAAAACAACCACGATAAGATGGAGATTACATGATCAGTCAGTCTGGCATCAGTCCATGCCATCAATCTGTAGACTTTGAATTTTTTCCAGACCTGATGGATGACCTGACGATGGTAAAAAGTAGAGTACCTACACAACTCGTGAAAAAAAATCATCTTGGTCCTTTGCATCCCTCGCTTCGCTCAGGATTCTATCCTTCGCTACTCTCGGGATCCAACTTAGTCCCTCGAACTAAATTCCCTTTTTTTCACTTGTTGTTTAATCTACTATTTATTAACTCGGTGAATAAAACAGCGTTTTATTCACTCTTATCGTTGAATTAAACGCAATTTTTTCGAGTGGTGATGGTAAAATAGTTATTTGTTATATCCAACCAAAGTGACCAAAATCAATTTGTGCTGCGAGTTCCGACTTTAAATCACGAACTAGCGAAGTACTAGAATTGAATCACGAGCGTAGCGAGTGATTCTAATATAGACTACTAAGCACAGTGAGTAAAGGCACGAGGCAGAACAAAATTTTGGTCTCGTGTAAACCATACAACTTTTCATTCACCTCTACCAGCGAGAAAATTTTCACGTGACTTTCTTAGTAAAAGGCTAAATTTAGCATTAGAAGCATGTTCACTCAACTATATTGCAGTTAGACAACTAGGTATCTTCATCGTTGGGCGCACTCATTTTTTGTAATTTATCACAAAAATAGTTCGATCAAACCTATGCCGAAAATTTTTATTCATAAAGTACCTACCTACCTACCTAGATTTCAACTAGATTTTCGTCGTTTTGTTTTAAATTACTTTGTATTTTTCTCTTATTCATTAATATCCTATCTTATTTATTTATTTATAATCAAAAAACATAAAACATATTTGTTAATAAATTTCAGTAATTTTTCTTATTTAATATTTATTTCATACATGCGACCTCATTTCGTCCATACTCTTTATTTCGAATTATCAACCTTCTTTTTTAACAATCCTTATTTAAAACTCCTTGGTATATCCGTGCATTTTATTTTTTTACTTTTTAATCCATGTAAGACACCATTAAGCACTCTATCTATCCTTTTCTGACATATCAATTTTACTTAATATCATAGATATAGTATAGCTTAATATACTATATCTATGCAATTTTACAAGTCTCATGTCATGCCTTGTCAATTTTTTTTTCTTTATTATTTTAAAAGTTGGTGTAAGAAATTAAAAAAGCACTTTGCCTCACGCTCGCAGCAAAAAATCTGCTTAACTGATTTTGCTGCGAGTTTTTACGCGCCAAAAGCGCCCTTTTCGTGCTGGAGAGGTTAAATAGCACTGCGTTGCACATGCCAACTTACACAGCCTCTTACAATACTAGTAAATCCTAGTTTCCGAGCAGTATGATGTAAAATTATATTACTTATGCAGAAATAAGAAACAAGGGAACATGTTACTTAGGAGCGGTCCCAACATTTACAACATTTAATTCCAACTTGAGTACAATTTTAATGCACAAAATAATAGGTTTACTGTCATCCAGTTAATTTCCTGTAAAGCACCCTTTTTTTATTCAAGGCCGAATCAGTAGATGCCACACATACATCAAACACCCACACAAAGGTACCCTCGATAAAAATAAAAGTCAATAACCAAAATGCACTCCGTGATTCATTCCACCGAATAATGCAACAATATATTGAACATCGCTTTAGGCGATCGTTTTGTCGAGAGCTTTCTTTGTTTTCGATTTTTTTTTTCTGCAAAGCTTTTGAAATATTGCGCATTTGCTATTTGTTTTGTAGTTTCCATTTATAAAATCAGAAGCTTTGATGAACTTTACAAATGAAAGGAGGACAAACAGGACATAAGTACATCATAGCTTTAATATTTTACTCATCATTATTCTTTAGTTGAGGAGCTCGGTCGGTACCTAATGCATTGGATAACGCATTGGGCTAGGGTCCAATATAAGATGGGTGATCAATAATTTACTAGGTAGGTATATCAATATCAAGCCACTGAACTTAAACCTTAGTAGTACATATACCTACCTCAGTGTATCAAGCTCCTCCATGCTACATGTAGCAACATATATTAGTTCCGTTCCGGCTTCATTTGCACTCGTAAGGCCCTCCGCTGCGTCCAGCGGGATCCCGCCGCGGGTACACGGCGCGGGAATATAGATTGCTGGTTTTTGACGGACAAATGCTTGCGCAGTGCATGAGTAAGCTCTAAACCAGGGATGCACAGACTGCGGCCCGCGGGCCACATGTGGCCCGTCGGCAATATGCTAGTGGCCCGCCAGCAAAAATATTCCCTCGTTCATATGAAAAAAAATCTTTTTTTCATTGTTTTTATGTTGTGCTGGTGGCCCGCCATTAGTTTATCATTTGCCCAAGTGGCCCATGGTCTCCATAAGTCTGTGCATCCATGCTCTAAACTATGTCGCCCCGCGCGCGTGTCCCGCTTAACACAGCGGAGGGCCTAACACTCACATATCCAAATTGCAAAATCACTAATTTATTTTAGACTTTAAAACGGATTACGGACGTCATTACAAATAAATAAATGAATATACCTACTTAATATTGTTCGCTAAATCCTGCTTTAAGTAAATTGATATATTTATGTTAAAGATTTCATGAAAATTTAAAGTTAATATAAGTTCCTAAAAAAATTTAAATAAACTATTTTCCTATACTTATAAAATACAGTTATTTTATTTCACAACATATCACACTCAATTTCTAATTTCCTCGTGATATAACCCTGCAGCGAAACAACTTTTTATTTATATACCGGAATTACCAGCACGCGTTAGGTACCGGAATTAAGTGAAGAGTCAAATTTTATAACGTAACTAGCTTTTGCCCGCGACTTCGTTCGCGTGATTAAGATAGTTGTGCATTTATTTTTAAAGTCTTGGATTACCAATATACCTAGGTATTTATCAGTAGACCTCATTTCACACATTAAATTTTCCCATAAAAGAAAATCATGTACAAACTGGAACACTGTAGCAACCTGTACAACGGGAATTTTCCAAAACACTTTCTTAGGGCTCACCTCTACACTCCAAAAATAGTATCTCTACTAGCAAAATGGTTCAGCCCTATACAAATCCCCATACAAACTTCAACACCCTGTATAAAGGGAATTTTGCAAAATGCTTTCTTAGCGTCACCTACACCATGAAAGGTACCTTCCAAAAATAGTGTCTCTACTTCAATCCTATACAAATTTAAACAACCTGTAGCAAACTGTATAACGGAAATTTACTAAAATCCTTTTTAGTGCTCATCTACATCATGAAAGGAATCTACCCTCCAAAAAAACCGACTTCAAAAAACCTACCTCTAAAAAGCAAGAAATAATATTCGTAATAATAAAAATACGTCTATTGAAGTCGGGTGGGGCTGGAGTACAAATTCCTTTTTTTTATTCTAAAAGCACCACCCGACTTCAATAGACGTATTTTTATTATTACGAATATTATTTCTTGCTTTTTAGAGGTAGGTTTTTTGAAGTCAGTTTTTTGTTTTTTTTAAACAATTTTTTATTTTTGTAAGGTATTATATATGTAGAAAAATCGGCTCAGCCAAACGTAAGATAATCGCGGAGAAACATACTTAAATACGGGTCAAACTGAGAACCTCCTTTTTTAAGTCGGTTAACAATCTACACTTAAGATATCCCTCTTCCAACAAAAAAAAATATTATCTTATTCAGTTCATAAACAAAGAAGTAATACGACCAATCATCGAGGTAATTCACACAAAATCATACTATTTTCGTGCTTTTTTTCAAAATTACTCGAAAAGTACTGAACCGATTTCCAACTTGGGAGTGTACCTAATGTAATAACGTTTGAATCATTTCAATCGGTCCAGCCGTCTTCGAGTAATCGGTGGACATACACAAAAAAAAAACTAATATACAGACGAACATAGAACCTCCTCCTTTTTTGGAAGTCGGTTAAAAATGGCGTATCCATCTTCAGCCCTATACGAATTCCCATACAAACTGGAACACCCTGTAGCACCTTGTATAACGGGAATTTTCCAAAACCCTTTCTCAGTGCTCACCTACACCATGAAAGGTATCTACCCTCCAAAAATGGTGTCTCTACCTTCAGCCGTTAGGGCTCCACGCCTTTCCCAACAATGAATCAGTGAATCAGTCAATCAATTTAGAGTTTTATTATGTATACTATAAACGGACATTTATGGGGTCCAGAAAAATTACGATTACTCTTATAGTGTTACATATCAATATACTCTCTGAAAACCTCTCTTTACGACTGAACTAAATTCAATTCGCTGAGTTTTCCTGTTTTAGTGGAAATTGCATGGAAAGGCAAGAATGCCTTAATTAATACTCAGGAATTCCGTACGTTTCCCTTAATATGGGCTCGCGGAACACCACAGGGAATTATTTATACTAAAAGTAAGTATGTAAGTGTAAAAATGTAATTTTTCAAGGGTTGATACTAAATAGTATTGTCTTATAAACAAGATTGTTTTATACTTTTGTATGTTGATTTCGCATTCTTACTCTTGATTTCTTAAGAAGATGAGATTCCTTTAATAAAAAGAAATAGTCCATTCATTAAACAATGTACCTAAGGGTCTTCTAATCGAACAACGCCATCAACGTATCTACGATTACTAACATAAACAAATAGAATGAGTCCATTTTTAACAAAATTTTGAACCAATAATGCTAAATTATAAAAGATTAAATCTTTTAAGTAAATAAAACGATTTATATTTGACTTTGAAGTAGTCAAGGCTCCCAACCAACCCAAGGGGCGATGAATTACAAAACAGAGTAGCACTCCTAATTAAAGATGAAAGATAAATCTTTTTTTATTCTTTTACGCATTTTAATCAAGTTACAAACGGTTTCCGTCCTTTGAGTAAGTAACTGAATTTTCTCTAGAAGGTATTTTTTCAAGTTTGTGTAAATAAAAAATATAACGTGCATCATGGTAGTATATTATTTATATAGGTAGGTAGGTACTCGATAGCGATCGTAGTTAGCAATTTTGTATGCAATTTGGCACAGAGCCTCTGGCGGTAACTACAATAAGTAAACTAAAAGTTGTTATACAAAGGGAATTAATTAATTGAGTGACTCGAAATAATTTAAGGCGACTGTTAATGGGATACTTGAATACTAAAACTGGTAGCGGTTTACTTTTTGGGCGACTAAACAACTAAACGGGCGACAAACTGTGGATTACAAAAATACGTAAAACGGATCTACATGTGGGAGACAAATAAATTAAGTGAGCAGTGAAAATTCTAAATGAGTGACAAAAATACTGTGTGGGCAACTATTATACCAAGTAGGTAACTATATAACTTGATTACGGGACGTTGGCGGAATTTCTGTGGAAAACGGAAGAGGCCAGACTCAAAAAAATCTGTTATAAGGAACTGATTTAAGCTGCCCAACAGGCCCAACATGGTATTTTTGTCATCTCGATATTCTTTCAGTCATTAAATAAAATATAGATTGTCGCCCAAATAGTAATTTGGTCGCCCGTTCTGAATAACTAGTTACTCAATTTGTGTTTTCAAGTCACCAATTATCCATTTTTGTAGTCGCCCTCAGTCCGTCGCCCACTTAGTATTTTAGTACCTACGCTATCTCAAAATGCGAATTTATTGTTACTCGATTAAATACTACCCTTATTTATACAAATGTCAACTACAGTCGCTATAGTATAGTAAGAACTCTTAATACCCCTTCTGAATTCAGGTTTTGTACCTATATTTCGTGAAATTAATCTCAGTAGATTGCATGCATAAGTTTTTTTGTTGTAAAAACAGTGTAAGTATCCCATCGTTTTCTGCTATAAGTATAATTTTTGATGGATTTAATTGCCAATCTTATGTGCAAAGGCATAATAAATTAAAGTTTTGTGACGGTGAGAGAACATTCTGCTAACTTCCTCTGAAAATGCTTCTACTTAAAATCTAAGTGTTGTTACTTTTGGAACCAGTTTCAGTGTCCAGATAGCACACCTATCTTTTGGTTTAATTTAAAAGTGGATTGAATTTGTACTTATGCCATTATCTGTAAAGTGTTGATAACTGGAACATATCCAAAGCCATGCCAGAACCTATGAATCTAGAAATCAAACATGCATTATCAAAGATAGCTATTTCCACTATTTTCAAAAGTATAATACGTTAAAATAACTTACCGGATTTCTCTCCACCAGGAAGTAAACCCAAAAGCGTTGCCATCAATAGATTTTTTCTGTCAAATCTCTTCTAAGTCGTGTACTTTCCGACATTAATCTGAAATTCAGTGACGTAACGAAAACGACATCCATCATAAATCACCACTGATAGGGCTTAACAGATCGTAAAGAATCCATCTAAGTACAGTCGCCGTCATAAGTATCTGAACAGTTTAGCACCTTCTCAAACTTACTATAACGCTTGTTCAGTAAACTGCAACTTACTATGTACGAAAGATGGTGTGACAAGGTGCTAGTGTGAAGCTGATTCTGATGCCGACTGTACCGATCCCAACACGGACAGCAAAGATATAAAAGAAACTCGTATAGGGGTATATGAAAGGCTTTTTATAGAGGTAGTATCTGTGCCTTTTTAGTACTCTTGAGCGATCTAAATAAGGGATACGGCGAATAAAATTCTAACTTCGACTGTGGGTGTAGATTGAGCACCTATCTACTTACTTATTAACTTTTAAATTTTAAGGATCATAATTTGATGTGAAGTTACGGGAAATCCTACTAATAAGTATTATAAATGTGAAAGTTTGGGATGTTTATTACTTAAAAAAGACACAATGTTATCTAGTGCCATTCTCTGGGAGAATCCGGAGCCTGCAGCACAGTTTATAACTACCTTGGGCTTCGGCGTCTTAATTATTATTTTTGTAAAAAATTATGTTGTGTTTAAATAAATAAATTGTTTAAAAAAATGATTGTTTAAAAAAACACGCAAAAATGCCTGCACGGATTTAAATGAAATTTGGCACACAAACAGACAAAGTCGCGGGCGTTAACGCATTATTTGCAGTGTGTTTTACATTCCTTATTATTAGTGCAGAGTTTGTAAGAAAATAAATAGGTAATTGCACGAAGAAATGTTTGCAGAATCTACAGACACAAATATTTTATTTTTACAGATTTTTTTTTAACTATTTTTAACCTGATACCAAAGTATTATTTTACCTTTTTATTGCCCACAGTCAGCAAATTAATGCATCAAGGTCTTAATGAGTGCAAAAACAATAATATAAAATATACCATAATTAATTTGAACCTTTACTCCCAGTCTCCCCACGGCACATCAGTTGCCCTAAGTCCCTTCGGCATTATAAGAACAAAATAACAAGGGCTCAGAAGTATTTTCCCCGCAAATGAAGTTATCGGTATGCGTACCTATCTATATACAGATGTATATTATGTCTATTGCGAAAATCTCAAGTTACGGGAGGTGACACAAACACAGGGCCCGCCCGACAGAATTACCCAAGATATAGTCTTGCTGAAAGGACTTATAAAACAAAACAAAAATATTTGCCTGATTTTTCAAGCGAGTTCATTCATATTAAGTAGGTATGTAAAAACTTGAAAAATTCACCAACCTTATATTTTTTTTTTTTTAGTTATTTGAAGCTGTTGAAATTATTAATTTTTGTGTGGTAATCTGTCGTGTATTAATTTTATGTTGGATTTTCTGTTGTAATTCTTTATTGAAAAATTGATCCTTTAATATATTATAGTGAAATTTATATTGTATTGGTAAGACATTGCAATGTTTGAAAAGTTTGTGATCATCGTTTTTATATAATTCTTTTATTTTTGGAGATACAATTAATTTTAAAATTCTAATTTGTAAGACTTTAATGTTATTAAGGTAAGTTTTAAATGTTCTGCCGTAACTTGTTATACCGTAATTAATAATTGATTCAGCTACTGCATTATATAACAGAAGTAAAATTTTGTAGGGTATTCTATTTTTAATAATAATTATGTTAGCCAAGAACGCTCTTAATTTGTCACATACGTTATTAATATGAGGTTGCCAGTTGAAGTTGCAGTCTACTATCAGTCCGAGGTAAGTATGTTTATCAACTGATTCTAATACAGGACATTTGCATTGTGGTTGTTTGGCATGTAAACAGTTGTGCGTATGGGCTTTTACTGTATTGTTTGTTTCGCAATATGTTTTAGTGTATGGCGATCGTATATGGACTAGTTTTGTTTTTGAGGCATTAAGCACAAGACCGTTATCATGGCACCACATATTTAATGAGTCAAAGTCCATCTGCAGTTTTTCAAGAGCTTTGTTTACGTCTTTGTCAGCTATTATAAGACACGTGTCATCAGCATATTGGTACGATGAGCCGTATTTAAATACATTGTTCATGTCGTTGACGTATGCTAAGAAATGGAGGGGGCCAAGTACCGATCCTTGAGCTGTCCCTTCAGTGACATGTATTACATCGCTAACGCTGTCCCCAATTTTGACATAATAAGTTCTGTTTTTTAAATAGTCAGCGCACCAATTCAGTGCGGGACCTCTAATGCCTGTATTACTGAGCTTTTCTAATAAGCATGAGTGGTTTAAAGTGTCAAATGCCCGTGAGAAGTCTATAAAAAGAGCTAAAACATGTTTCCTCTCATGTAAGTGTGTATTAATTTCGTCAGTGAACTTTGATAGCAGAGACGTAGTGCTTTTCTTAGGCTGAAATCCGTATTGACTCGCACTTATTATTTTATGTTCTCGGTAGAAAGTATGAATTTGGTCGCTAAAATATTTTTCTATTATTTTGTCTAATGATGGCAATAGGGAAATGGGACAATAATTACTTGTATCGCTTTGTTTACCTTTTTTTATAAATAGGACGTACACAGCTTTGCTTGAGTTCGTCTGGGTAAACTCCACAAGTTAGGCTAGTGTTAATTAATTGTGCAATTGCATATGATATTTTTTTAGCAATTAGTTTAAGATCAGTTACTTTAATTCCATCATTTCCGGGTGCTTTTCTAGTATTAAGATTTCTAATAATTTTCTCGATTTTTCTGGGTTCTGCTTTTTTCAAACGTAGACTAACTTCAGCCGGATTACTGTATTCTTTTTTATCCACTAGCTTTATTGAACATGTTGGGAGAATAGCTTTTACAGCGTTCTTAAATTCTATAGCAAATTTATTAGCAATTGCAAAGATACTTTGTTCCTGTATATCAAAAGTTTTTAATATTATATCATCAATTGATTTAGTTACCCTGCCACATATTTGGTTAACGATTCGCCATAAACAACGGGGGTTATTCATGTTTTCATTAATTTAATTTAATTTATTCATTAATTTAATATAAGTACCTACTTTGTAATAAAAGACTAAACTAGTTTGATGTGACTAGTTTTCACAAATGTTTGTCTCAAGAATCTTAGAATATTAATATAAGATTCTTGGTTTGTCTATTATAATTAATATCTGTCAATTAAAATACTTTCAACAAGTTTATTCTCATTATGTTAACTTACTTTTGTAAGTCAACTTTTTTATTAATCAACATTATTTAATGTTTAACAATAGTCGTATGATCAGTTATTTGTTGTGTTTTACCGTACCTACACTGAGAGAAAAAACAACAAGTTTTCAAGCTGCCAGCAACATTATTTCAGGTTAAAATAGCGCCAATCTGCTCTTTGGTTGAAGCTACAAGTTTAAACTTGTTAAATCGACCACGTTGATTCAACAAGCAACTTATCATGTTATTTTGACATTACATCAGGTTGAATCTACGTTAAATTTTCTAGTTGTTGTAACATGACAAGCTTGTTGATTCAGCAGTTAGCTTGTTAATTTATCTTGTTGCTCTAACATGTTGACGCATATAGTTTTAACCTGATTGACACGTTGATTCAACAAGCTATTTATCATGTTATTTTGACATTACATCAGGCTAAATCTACGTTAAGTTTTCTTGTTGTTGTAACATGAAAAGCTTGTTGATTCAGCAGTTAGCTTGTTAATTTATCTTGTTGCTCTTACATGTTAAAGCATATTAGTTTTGACCTGATTGACACGTTGATTCAACAAGCAACTTATCATGTTATTTTGACGTTACATCAGGTTAAATCTACGTTAAATTTTCTAGTTGATGTAACATGACAAGCTTGTTGATTCAGCAGTTGGCTTGTTAATTTATCTTGTTGCTCTAACATGTTGAAGCATATAGTTTTGACCTGCTTGCCACGTTGATTCAACAACCTACTTATCATGTTATTTTGACATTACGTCAGGTTGAATCTACGTTAAGTTTTCTTGTTGTTGCAACATGAAAAGCTTGTTGATTCAGCAGTTAGCTTGAAATATATCTTGTTGCTCTTACATGTTGAAGCATATAGGTTTGACCTGCTTGCCACGTTGATTCAACAACCTACTTATCATGTTATTTTGACATTACGTCAGGTTGAATCTACGTTAAGTTTTCTTGTTGTTGTTACATTACGTGCTTGTTCTATCAACATGTTGTTTGCTATGTTTACTTGTTGAATCTGCATTATGTGCTTGTTCTAATTACAATTAACTTGTTGCTTTATCTTTCTGTTATTACATGACGTGCTTGTTTCATTAACAATTTGCTTGTTGTGAGATCTTGTTGAATCTGCATTTTGTAATGTTATTTTCTCCACAGGTAGATTTTTATTACCCACCAAATTTTGTATACTTGCTCAGACCATTAATCTAAACAACTTTTGTTACGGGAACAACTCTAAAATCACGAAAAAAACGGGTGTTTTATACAAAAGTTCATTACTTGACAAAAATGTATAAACAGCCGATTTCTCAACGTGATTTCAGAGTTGCTCCTGTGAAAATTGTTCAGGTTGATGGACTGAGTAAGTAGGTATACACAATTTGGCAGGTAATAAAAAATCTACCTGTGGAGAAAATAACAGTACTTACATAAAAATGCAGATTAAACAAGATCTCACAACAAGCAAATTGTTAATGAAACAAGCACGTCATGTAATAACAGAAAGATAAAGCAACAAGTTAACTGTAGGTAGTGGCTGTTGCTAGTGATGAAATATCAACCTGAATAAGTTTTTTATGTTTTGTTGATCATAGAGAAGGAAGATTCAAAAACTAAACATAAATGACTAGAGATGTAGGTACAAAAAACAGATTCAAGCTCTCGAAACAAGCCAACTATGGATGGAACAAGCACGTAACAACACTAAGATAAAAATAACTGTAAACAGTATACAAACACAATACCAAAACAATTGCAAACAAACAAATATGTTAGAACAAATACGGATCATGTAGAGAAAACAAGATGAATTATTATAATTGGGGCGGATGACTGTCAATATTATTGTGATACTGGTCTATCATAATATTTCAAATTGTTCGCTGATATGCGTGTATCACGCCATAAAATTGATAATGTATTCGCCCCATTAACTACTGTTTGATAATATTTTTTATGGAATCTCCATAATAACACTCTTTTGGACAACACCGACAAAATGCAACAGTAGGTATATATTTTTAAATTTTAACTAAACACACTCCAGTTTTCTCATTATTAGGGTGTTGCAAATGAGTACCTAATTATCCTTAAATATAATTGTAAAGAAAAACAAGTAAATTGAGATCTTATTATTTATTTAAAAAAATTACAACACTTTCTGGGTCCACTTTTACTTCTCTTAACTAGTTACACAAAACCAAACTGAGACACTTTCAGCACATTCGAAAAAATAAATCTAAATCCCGATTACATTACAATAACATGTGCATACTCATAAATCTCATAATACTGCTACCCGCAGCAACAACGCAGCATTCGTTTCTACCATCTGAAATAGAAAGGAACAGATAAGTAAAAAAAATAGTAGAACTTCTGGATGGAAATCGGTTTGGATGTAATTATTAAATATCCAGATGGGTATATCTAAACATTTATATTACTTATCTTAAGATATATTATACACACATCAACTTTGTCTAGAGATACAGGTGTTATTTACATACAAACGAGGTAACTTTGAAACCTTGGTTTCCTGCCAGGGATGTACTGTGCTGTGATCTGATGATGGCTATCTAGGGAGTTAATGGAGGAGATACAGATCGCTATACACACCCAACTGATCTGACCAGCATTCTAAAAGATTGAAGGATATGTTTAAAAAAACCGCGAAAATAGCATGATGTATGGATCCTCAAACTGAGAACTCTGACACTTCCAAAGGTTTTTTTAGAATGCTGATCAGATCAGTTGGGTGTGTATAGCGATCTGAATCTCCTCTATTCACTCTCTGGATGGCCAGCACGGTACATCCCTGGCAGAAAACCAAGGCTTCAAAGTTACCTCGTTTGTATGAAAATAACATCTGTATCCCTACTATCCCTAGACAAAGTTGATGAGTATATTATGATATATGGACATACATTGCGGACAGCTGCAATGCAGTAACTCCAATTCACACCTAACTTGTACATGTGTGACCATAAATCCCGACAATCTCAGAGGTGAGAACCATAAAATTAAATAAAAATGAAGAGACTTACCACTTATGGAATCAATACAGTTCTGTATCGCTTGTTTGATGTCCTGCCATCCTTTTTTGGTAGTTGATAATATTTGAATACAAGAAGTCCTTGTTGTTCATCTACATGTGATTAAAATCTTGCAACAGCTGTAATGAAGATAAGATGTTAATTACAAAAAACCCCGATCTCCGAACTCTCCCACGGAGGACTATAATATTAGTGTAATATACAGTGTTTGCATAACGATTCAAGACCTTTAGGAGGTGATACAATATATCTTAGTAAAACGTGTGTTTATTTTTAAATGGTACCAAAAAATTATTTGTAAATACATATTTGTTGGTACGAATAAAATAAAAAATATCACACATTTTACTCTGTTCCTTATACTCCAATGTATGACCTCCTGATATTCCTACATCACCGTTAAGGGCCTGTCCACATTGAGCACGCCGCAGAAATTTTGCAGTGCGGTGCAACAATATGAAAATAAAATAGAATTATATTTATGAACCTAAAAAGTTAAAAACACTAGAGGCTTGTAAAATTAAAAAGATGCCAAGGAGAAAAATGCAATATTCAGAAAAAATAATATGGTCGCAAGAAAAAAGATTAATAAAAAAAGTACCTAATGAATTTCTTCACTATGCATTTTATATTGATGTTAACGGTGTCTCCTCGGTTGCAGAACTAGTTTCTTATACTTACAGAACTCCTCAAACTCATCGGCGAAGATCACTTCTAGACATCTGGCTAGACGACTTCTCAGTGTCTGGTCAAGTAAGCCTGGATTTTTATGGCCACAATTTAAAATCGCTTTCCCATCAATTAGTTAATTTCAGTACCTGTAACATCAATTACGTATAGATATAAAAAATACTAGCTACTGCAACTCGTATGTGCAGAAATGTTTTGCACTAGGAATTTTTAGATTTCAGGCGTTCACAATGCTATTTTTATATTAAGATAATTAATTTAATAGAAAAATACTAGAAAAAGTTGACTCACCTGGTAGTACCTACCCGTCTGAGCTTTACATAGAGTTTATTTAGTACCTACTCTTTGTTTCCATTTGACTTAGGTAGCATAAGAAGGTCCAGGTCATCTCATTTTGATGTTGAAATTAATCGTGTTTGTTCATGATGTTGATGTGACTGCACACAAAAAAAAACACTTTTTAGAGCAAATTATAATTTAGAACACCTTCATATTTCCATACAAAAAAATCTTCTGTAAGAAGACAGTAGGTACAGTACCAATTGAGTAAAAGAAAATTAAACTTGTAATGCAATTAGTAGTACTTTCATTTAGTAGGTAGGTACCTACTTTCACAAAATATTCTTTCATCAAGTTAGAGCCGCACTCTTGATAAGCTGTAGGCTATCAGATTTTTCGTCCTCCGAAATCCCATGTCAAACTGGTGCTCTTCAAATTTACCAACCTATCTACTTTTTCGGTATGTACAAAAGTACATTATGTACTCGTTTCTTCAAAAGCTTTTCTTTGTTTAATTCCTATTAAAGCAATAAACCGAGGAAAGTCACACAACACACAAACACAAGTAAAACCGGCACTCCATTAGACACACAGCTCACAGCACAGAGGCGCGTTCCAAACCTACACCGTGACGTTCGGTTCACACAACCGTGTCGTTCCAAACGTCAGAGCGTTGCAACCAAACAACCATCAAAAATGATGGTTGTAAAACGCTCTGACGTTTGTCTATAGAAAAAATGTCAATGTCATTTGACATTATTTTGTATGTTTTTATGTCTAATTTTTAAAATAATCATGGTAGATCCTCAAAAAACGGATTTTATTTGATTTAGTATAAAGAAAAGTTTAAATTATTCGTATTCCAAATGGAAAATGAAGAATTTGTATTGACATTGACATTTAAAGCTCTTGGTCGTTCCAAATCTTAGAGCGAGTTAAAAAAACAACCATACAACCGACGCTCGAACGTTCTGAACGCAACCCTGCACGTAGTCAAGCATGTCCAGACCTGTCGTCACAGGTCTGGACTGGATGTTGCGTACAAAGTTCATTTTTATTATTATTATTACTCTTGACTTGAGTCAACAAGATATACCAACAACCAACCATAATATTATCACCTTTGTATAACATTCATTCAATTCAAACCCTCCTTTTGGTCAGCGGTGGCGCAAAAATATTTAGGTAGGTAGTAGGTACTTAGGTACCTAAGCTAGGCTAAGATTTAAAAATCTTTGTTGGTAGGTAAACTTAATGGTTTTTTTCGGTTGGCTCTTCTCCGGATGGACGATACCGTTTTGGAATGGTGGTCAAACTGGGGGTCAAGTCTGCTATTGTTAACGTCATAATCGTGTTTCAATGGTGTTTGCAATTCTTGTTTCTTAAACCCAAAACCATAACACATTGTATTTCTTAAACCCAAAACGGAAACATTATTGTGTCTCAATTTTGGGTTTAAGAAACAGTAATACCTACCATTCAAACACCATTGAAAAACGATTTTGCGAATAACATTAGCAGAATTGAGTCACCCCAGGTAAATAGGGCGGTAAATACAGGCGAAATATAGTATTTTTCAAATTAAGCTATAAAAAATATAGTACTTACACTTAAAAAAATATAGTACCTAGGTATTTAATAGGCAAATATATTTTTTTACTTTTTATTTTTATAAAAACTATATTTTTTAGTTTTTGCATTTTTCAACAAGTTTTAGATATTTTTGGAGTCTTTTTTGTATCTATCGCTTTTTAATCACACTTGAATTGAACTTGACGCACTTTCGTTATCGCTACCACTTTCAATAACTAATTTAGTTATATTTCTCAAAGAAAGAATAATGTTATATTTTGCGGCTAATTACCAACAAAATCTCAAAACAAAAAAGAGCAGACCAACCAATGACCAGTTTGAAGCTTTTGAATTTGACATTGATGCAATAAGACAGATACTTTCAGAAATTCAGATACGATATACACTACACGCTATCGAATCAGTCAAAATGGACGATCACTAAAAAATTAAAGATTTGTTTCTAGCGTTCGATGTTAAAAATATAGTATTTTTGCGTACTATATATTTCTTCAACAGTATATAGTACGCAGACCCGAAATATAGTACAATACTATATATTATAGTACGGTTGGCAACCCTACCCCAGGTAGGTAGTCGAGTTCATTGTGTTATTCACCAACTGAACACAAGAGACTGGACACACGTGTGTCCAGTTTGTGAAACTCAAAATTAGTAAGTAAGTATCACTTATTATTTCGTCATTTGGACACGTCAAGATTTTAACGCGTGTCCACATAGTGAAACATAAATTAAATCACATTTATGTTTTCGCCAACTTAGTGGAGACCAGGTTTTGAAAAAGTTAAGGTCTAGAAGCAAATCGTATTACTTTTTGGTAACCGATGTTTTCTTATTAACTCGACCCCGCTGAATCAAAAAAATACCAGTTGCCAACCCCTCCCCTCCCCCCTTCCCTCTCCAAAGTGTCCCTCGCCGTTTTTTCATTTTACAAAACAACTTTTACAGATGGGAGCAAATTATCAAAGAAGAAGTTAATTTACATTAAATTTTCTAGACATCAATGCTAAATTTATATCTATACGATAAGTAGTTTTTGTAAATACAGCCTTCGACATTGTAGTACAGGCAACTATTATATATTCTGTGGTACTAACAATAATGGATCTTTGTTATCTGCAAATAAATAAATTATAATTATTATTATTATTATAAATAAGGTGTCGATTGAAAAAAAAAGTAATGGGGATTATTTTATAATATGATGTATGATGAATATTAAAACAATGCGTGCACGTATAATTATCACACTTTTTTACTAGTAATATAATAGAAAACCAGTCCAGTTACATCAATTTAGATTCTTCTTACTAGGACTCCACTCACTAAAACGACTGTAGCTTCGTTGTTTACTACTCGTTTGTAATAATTTAAGGTTTATTATATAAACCTATATTTTTTTTTATTATATAATTTAAGCTGATAAAAGTTGAAACACGTTTTATAATAAGCAAAATTTCCACAATCCTAAAGCATCAATTACACTACACAATCTTAAGCATGCGATTTTAAGACTCAGCGTAGTGTAAACAGAGTAAGACAGTGAGAATCTTAAAATCGCGCAGCCGAGCCCGCTCGATTTTCAGATTTTTAAAATTGTGTGGTCTAATTGTACCGCACGATTTATCGAGTCTAACTGTACCTTCGACGGACGGCACGTCAGATGTAACAGTTGTACTACAAAAACAAACTTTATTACCTAAGGCATAAAGGCGTTCTCAAGGTCAACATGTGGAAGTAATGTGACAGACAGAGACTGATAGACGATACTGCCACAGTAAAAGATAAGTTCAAATAGCAATGTTGGTTTTCTAACACGTTTTTATATGGTCGTTATCTTGTTTATTTATTTATTTATATCAAATAATCATTTGTTTGTCTTCAAATTTTGATCTTTATCTTAAATTAAATCTTTATAAAGCCTTATATGGTCACCCATCTTTCTTTTGACCACACAAAAAGTGGCTGCAAAATCTTTATTAAGCCTAATATGGTCACCCATCTTGCTTTTGACTACACAAAAAGTGGGTGCATAATCTTTATTAAGCCTAATATGGTCACCCATCTTGCTTTTGGCCACACTAAAAGTGGCCGCACGATATTTATCGACCTAATTTAGTCACCCATCTTGTTTTTTGCCACACAAAAAGTTGTTTGTTGCTGTTGTTTAACAACTGACTTTTTATGATTCAGCGGGGTCGAATTAATAAGAAAACATCGGTTACCAAAAACTTCGTCTCGCGTCTAGACTCATAACGGAGGCCTTTTTTCCAGTATATGTCTTGTCTAACTGGACTCCGTTCGCATTTTACCCGAATTCATAACAAAGAACAGTCACGCAGATAAATGTTTTGTGTCACAATCATTATCAGCCACAGCCACTAAACGTCCCACTCCTGCAGTTTGATGGTCTCTATGTACCATATTCGGCTTTATATGGCTATCACCATGTACACTCTATATTGTCTTGTCTTATAATAATATTATATGGTTTTATTAATCTATATCATATTTGTCTTAGTAAAATTATTGAGATATTTAACAATAACTGATACTCTATTTCCAGTGTCAAATATTGTTGTTACACAGTTGGGTAGAATAATTATTGTTTGTAAAATGACCTATTTTAGAATTGTTATATCATAAGTATGCTCTAACAACATAACATTGATGATTATTTATTGAACAAATTGTTTGGTAATAGCCTTATAAAGACGAATTTGGTAGATAGGAGAACCATCAAACTGAACAACTTTTACTATGGGACCAACCCTGAAATCGCGAAAAAAACAGCTGTATACATAGCAAACATTTTGATATTTTTGTCATTAATTTTTGTAGTTCAATGATGAATGATTATTGTTTGTAAAATACCCATTTTAGTATTGTTATGTCATACAAATACATTTTTTTTTGTGATAAAGAATTATTTTTCAAATCCACGATACATTCTACCGTAAACATGGTCTATTGCATAAGTATGCTCTATTGATGATTATTTTGATATTTGATTTTATTATTTTATGCCACCTCTATACTAGGTACTCAAGGTTGAACCACAAAATAGAGAGAGTAATAATAATTGTGGTTGAACGTTTCAACTCCACTCTCGTATACTTAAACTTTACTTCAACGAGATTTACCAAGCAAGCAAGCTTTACAAGTTTGTATAGGAGTGGAGTGTATCTTTTAAGGCTAAGAAAGTCATTGCGTTTAACCTTGAAAATTACATTTTGTTGAGTTCAATTATGTATGTCCTTATTTGATTTTTCAGTGATATCAGAAGTAATGACTTTAAATTATTAGATATATTTAGATTGTAATGAAAGTACCTATAGGTAATCAAAAAAGTAACATTAGCTAACGGCCGAATAAGTTAAGTTAAAGTCTCCTTAACTTTAAGAAAGCTGTCAGTTATAGAGTCTCTGTCAAATCTGACAAGAAGTATTTTAAATTTAAGGTGGCCTTCCTTAACTTTAAATTTCGTTTGAGTATTTGACGCTAGGTATACTATCTTGTCTTCATATTAATATCATAATACTATTTAATTGTTGCATATTTGTTTTATTTCTACATTTTAAGCTAATAAGGTTGAAAAGCAAAAAAGTATGGCAGCTTTTACATAAAATCGCTTATTAACTCAACTGTACCCTTTTTTTTCGCAAAAAAAACTGGGCGTGTCCAGATGACGAATTGCTAATTTTAAGTTTCACCAACTGGACACACGTGTGTCCAGTTTTTTGTGTCCAGTTGGTGAATTACCCAGTTCTCATATTATCTTTGCACTGTTGAACTTTGTCGTACTCGTACCTAGTAATTATTGTGTCAATTTGTACAGAAAGTTAAAGACGATGTCAAAAATCTTAATGCGACATAGTCCAAAAATGCACAGCTGATATTATTGAACTCGACCTACCTACGGATATTATCTCAACATTGCGTTTGAATAAAAAGCGACCTTAACGTGTAAGTCATAATGGGTTAATTTGCAATACCTACACTGTTTTTAACTGAATTGGTATCATCGAAATTGGAACTTATGAATATTTTTTATTTTTCTTTATAAAGTTTCATAGGCCTTTAATTTCTTGACTCATAGAAAAACATTACTAAAAATCAATCATGGAAAATATTCATCGCTATATTATCAACATGTTACCTTATAATCTAACAGTTTGCCACACTAGGTGGGCATTATATGCCTCTATTTATTTATCTTTACATTAGGTAGGTAGGTAGGTAGGTACCTACCTAGGTACTAAAAATATCGAGGTTATTACAAATGACCTTCATTGCAGTTTTTTTGCCTGCCGCCTCCTCTGTAATCTATACCTACACGCAGCAGCGCGTCAAGCTAAGTTCATGAAATCCGGCCAAGTGCGAATCAGACTCGCTCACCGAGGGTTCCGTACCATCGTAGGTACAAGATTTAATACCTACTATGAACCCTACAAAATCACGTTTCTTGTATTGGCTCCAGGCTTGCCAACCGTCCGGTTTTCGACCGGACTGTTGGGTTTTGGAATGAGTTGTTGGGGGTCTGGTCAATATCTTCCGACCGGACGCGATTTGTCCGGTCTGGGCGCGACGTTGCCAATTCACCAGCGACGGGCGTAGTTGGCGGCAACGCGCAAGCCGCGGGGACGCCCGCCGCCCGCGGGTGGCGGGAAGGGCGCCCCGCGAGCGCGACGCGAGTCCCGACCAGTGATGTTATACGTACCATTATCATGGTATTAGTACCATTATTTAGGTTATCGTACCATGTACCTTTGGACTTCCATCATGGTACGCAAAAGTACCATTATTTTCACCTCTTTCATCTAAACCAACTTTTCGTGTAATGGAATGAACATAATGTTTCGTTTCTGCTTTTAATGCGTATATAGCATAGCTTAGAAAAATAATAAGTAGTTAAAATGTTCAATTTTTTACTTTTCGTGGTTAATACGGGCCATGGCGATCGATAACTCAGCGATTAGCCTGCTGAAATGCACCAATTTCAACAGTTAAATGTGAATGCGGCTTTTCTGTTCGAATTCGATTCGAAATTAAGAAGATTGTAGGTAATTCATGCTCGAAATCCCATTTCCAAGTAACTACGCAAGCTTGTATTATTATATCTCAGACCGTATAAGACTAAAAAGCCGTAGGTACCATTTTTTTTCCTGAAGTACCATGATTTTGACAGGCTGATGTCATTATTCCTGAGTTGCCATCTAACATCCCTGGTCCCGACTCGCGACGCGACGCAGTGTCAGTTCGTTGAGTACCTACCTACATACGATCATCTGTACTGTATTCCGTTATAACGCCCGCTTTTAATTGTTTCGTTTTATCTAGTTACCTACGTCCTTACAAGATCTGTTTACAAGATCAAGTTTAGCTTTGATAAGTTTGTAGGTAATTATCGTAGGTACTTAGATTAGGTAGGTTGGTAGTACCTTGTAGGTACCTATACCAATTTCTGTTTTTGGTAGGTACAGTCGACGGCACATAATAATGAATTACCTACCTAGGGTAAAGTGCCAGTTTCCGGCCGTTTAAGGCAGTTGTTGACTTTGAACAGTTGTAACTTAAATTTAACAAATAGTAATTATCCCAACTATTTTTTATGTTGTTGGATATACCTATCCTTAAAAATTACTTGTATTTTTTTTGAAAATTTCCATCAGTCGGTTTTGTCATTAGAAATTATTTTCCAAAAAAGTACGATTTGCCCAGTTTCCGGCCCCCCTGTTCCTATTTCCGGCCCCCCTTTGCCCAGTATACCGGCCGCCTTTCAAAGAACATGACGGCCGGATACTGGGCAAAAGATAAGCTAGCCCAGTAAGCGGCCTGTCACTCTTAATACAGTTTAAATAAGGTCCATTTTTCTTTGATTTTTGTATGAAATTGAATTTCAGATAATATACTTAACAAGTATTGTCCTATGGCTTGGCTTGTGATGTGAACTAATATTTTTGAGTTAAAAAAATCGTTGATTGTACTTTTATTTAACATTTACTATTAATTGGAACCTTTATATTGATTCTGGAATCAGCCTTGCAGTTTTTCATAGGAATAGGAAAATTTATAGAAAATCTAAATCTTCGATTAATAATTTTATTAAAGTAATCAAGAAGACATGTCCAACAGCCATTTTTGACGTCCCCACTGCTGGGGCACAGGCCTTCTTTATGGGTGGTAAGGAGGATGGGCCATAACCCACCTCGCGGGCCCAATACGGATTGGTGGGTGTTAACGACTGCAAATGCAGCCGGGACCTACGGCTTAACGTGCCTTTCGAAGCACGGAGGAGCTCGAGATAATAAATTTTTGGTCACCCATCCCATGACCGACCCTTGCGAACGTTGCTTAACTTCCGCAATCGCTGGGCCAGGCGCTGAACAATTGCGCCACCGAGCTCAAGAAGACATAGGTAACAAATAATAATTTAATAATTAACAAAAAAATAGTTTCTAAAGCCGAATGTCAATAGGTCTCTTATAAACAATAACAATAAATATTATGGGTATTATGATAATGACCGGAAGTACGTATAACCTGTAAAAAATATAATATTAGCAATCAATAACATTGATTGGTATTCAATAATAATATAGGTATAATAATATTTTTGTGTATTTTTTTCTAATTATAAATATAGATTAGTATTAAAGTGTAGTGTAGAAATAAAGAAGTCTAGCTAATAGGCAAGTCTGCTTAAAAAAACACATCGTTCAATGCAGTAGCGTTCGTTTGAGTAATTCGCTGACATACACTTCGGAAATAACAAGAGACAAATAGGTATTCAGCGAGGGTCAACGACCTGGATGGCGGGCACGTCGCCGTCGCTTGTTCACGAGACGCACAATTAATTTTATTAGTAGATAAATTTCAAAGCTGGCCGGTGTACTGGGAGTATTTTGCAGGATAGCCAGTATACCGGCCTCCTAGTGTATACTAGGAGGCCGGTTAACTGGGCAAGCACCCAGTAGAACCGGCCACCCGTTTCCATACAAAAAGAAAAAATCAACTTCTTATACAAGCACATTTAGGCGGCCGAGTACTGGACACAAAGTACTTTAAAATAAATAAAAAGGGATAGCATTATACATTCTTCTATGGAATCCCTCTTTTAACAAAAAGAGACAAAACAATATATCGAGCTCAGTCCCAGTTAACCGGCCCCCGGCCGGTATACTGGAAACATGTGGTTTCGTTGTCTAGTAAGGCGGCCCCCTTGATATTACTAAATATCTGCTTATTAAGCCATATTTAACGTTAAAATAGTAATAAATAACAACATACCTTGAGAACAAACTAAATATTTACCTTTTAACGATGCCCTGAAGGACAATATTGACTATTTGGCAAGAGCTCTCCACTATTTTTTTTTTATCTCCACTTGCGAAATCGACCCAGATGCTTCAACGTGAAACACAAATTATAAAATATTACGTAACGTTTCGCTAGTGGCGTCCATACCATTCGATAGATCGATAACAGTGCTGCCAGGAAAATATCCAAATTGTTAAGAAATTGCCACGAATTTCTTATTTTATTCGAAAAACTGTTGGGGGGCCGGATAACTGGGGGCGGCCGGTTAACTAGGCATATTACCCTACAATGTGTAACAGAATTATGGCTAAACCAGAATATGGTAGATTGGGACCATCAAGCTGAACAACTTTTACTAGGTATGTGACCAACTCTGAAATCACGAAAACAAATCAGCGGTTTCACACATTTTCATATTGTCGTCATGAATTTTTGTATGAAACAGCTATTTTTTTCCCGATTTCTGAGTTAGTTCCATAGTAAAAGTTGTTCAGTTTGGTGATCCCTCTCTAACATACGTATTTTGGTTTAGCCATTAATTCTGTTAGGTACACGTTGTAACGTAAGTAGGTACCTATACCACCTAGGTACCTACGTAATATTTCGGAGTTCAACTGTTTAACTTAACGTGCTGACAGTTGACACTGAGAAATGAAATAATTTTCTAATCTACGAGATACCTATACACTAACTACGCACGTCAGCTCGGTAAGTTTAGTATACCTAGTTGAACTACAAAAACAGCTCTTGTACGACAACGGTTCGGTACGACGGCGGCATAAAGGCTGCCTCATAGGTAGTCTGATGTGCGGTGACTGTACATACCTAGCCTAGTTTTATTTGAAAAGTAATTTGTTCACATTAAAGTACACATTATAAACACAATATGTTTGATGACCCCACTGCTGGGGCACAGGTCTTCCTTATGGGTGGTAAGGAGGATGGGCCATAACCCACCACGCGGGCCCAATGCGGATTGGTGTGTGTTAACGATTGCAAATGCAGCCGGGACCAACGGCTGAACGTGCCTTCTGAAGCACGGAGGAGCTCGAGATAATAAATTTTGGTCACCCATCCCATGACCGACCCTTGCGAACGTTGCTTAACTTCCGCAATCGCTGGGCCTAAACCACTGCTCCACCGAGCTCCTTACAATGCTAACACAATAACTTGTAGGTATTCAGATGAATTCTTATTTAAAAGAAGACAACCCTGAAGTCGTTAGAAAAAATAAGAGCTACGCGATAGAAAGAGAGGCAACTTCTAGGTGAATATAACTATAGGCAAGGGAGCGATGTGCGACCTGAATTGCACTTTCTTGCGTCTGGGATAGAGTCGCTATTTATTTAAATGACTTTGCGGAGTGGATCTTCTGTACTTGTACTATTATGTATTCTAAATCGAAATGAGCAATGTTCTTATAATAAGGTATGTTGTTACTTCAACAAGTACATACTGAGAGCAATGTTAATTTAACAATTTCGGGAATAACAATTTTAAATGACGTCTCGTTATTTCAACCGTGGTAACGTTGTTTCTACTACATATCAACACAGTGTAGTTTCAACAAATTATATTGTTATAACAACCAAACAGCCCTTGTAGATTTAACAAGACGCCAACTTGTTACTGCTACAAGTTTGTGTTTGTGTTGTTAATTCAACAAGTACAAATTGTTGACCATATACTTATTGTTGATTTTACTAAATCGGCAATGTCAATTTTAAATGACGCCATGTTATTTTAACCGCTGTAACGTTGTTTCAACAAGATACCATTTAACAAGTTACACAATGTAGTTTCAACAAATTATATTGTTATAACAACCAAACAGTCCTTGTAGATTCAACAAGACGCCAACTTGTTACTGCTACAAGTTTGTGTTTTATGTTGTTACTTCAACAAGTACAAATTGTTGACCATATATTGTTGATTTTACTAAATCGGCAATGTCAATTTTAAATGACACCATGTTATTTCAACCGCTGTAACGTTGTTTCAACAAGATACCATTTAACAAGTTACACAGTGTGGTTTCAACAAATTATATTGTTATAACAACCAAACAGTCCTTGTAGGTTCAACAAGACGCCAACTTGTTACTGCTACAAGTTTGTGTTTTATGTTGTTACTTCAACAAGTACAAATTGTTGACCATATATTGTTGATTTTACTAAATCGGCAATGTCAATTTTAAATGACGCCATGTTATTTCAACCGCTGTAACGTTGTTGCAACAAGATACCATTTAACAAGTTACACAGTGTAGTTTCAACAAATTATATTGTTATAACAACCAAACAGACCTTGTAGATTCAACAAGACGCCAACTTGTTGCTGCTACAAGTTTGTTTTTTATGTTGTTACTTCAACAAGTACAAATTATTGACCATATATTGTTGATTTTACTAAATCGGCAATGTCAATTTTAAATGACGCCATGTTATTTCAACCGCTGTAACGTTGTTGCAACAAGATACCATTTAACAAGTTACACAGTGTAGTTTCAACAAATTATATTGTTATAACAACCAAACAGTCCTTGTTGATTTAACAAGACGCCAACTTGTTACTGCTACAAGTTTGTGTTTTATGTTGTTACTTCAACAAGTACAATTTTTTGACCATATACTGTTGATTTTACTAAATCGGCAATGTCAATTTTACATGACGCCATGTTATTTCAACCGCTGTAACGTTGTTTCAACAAGATAGCATTTAACAAGATACACCATGTAGTTTCAACAAGTTATACTGTAATAACAACAAACAAGCATGTTGATTTAACGTGATACCAAATAGTATCTGATACAAGTTCAAGTTTTAGTTGAAGCTACAAGTCGATTTTGTTAAATCAACATGAAGCAGGTTGTTTCAAACAAATTTTTGGTTGTTTCAACTAAATACCCGTTAACAAGTTTAATCTTGTTCTTTGTACAAAATCGACTTGTAATGTTAACATTGCGTTTGTTTCGATTAACAAAAATACTGTTATTTCAAACAGATAACCACTTAACAAGTCGAACTTGTTCAAATTACGAACCCGATTTCTCTCAGTGTACGTACAACCCGTCCGAATTGCCTTAGCATCTCGTATAAGATAAAAAGCTACGATATGAGGCTTGTTTCCATTACGAATAAATATAATGGATAGGGGTTTATAATGATTAATTATTTTATGGAGAAAATAACAAACAATTTTAATTATTAAAAGCGTTAAAGATTAATAATATTTTTAAAAAATAAATTTCGTAAAATGAAACCTTTAGTCACGTGACAGTGAACACCAATCAGAAAGCGTTACGTCACGCCGTGCGAAACTCCAATCTTGTCTTTCACGTTTCGAGTATCACTACCGGAGGCGCGTTCCAAACCTACACTCCGAGTGCAACCTAACCACAACCGAACGCAAGTTTTAGCCACTTTTTCCGTATTTCTCCATTGTTTGGAACATATATAAATAACTGGTTTGGCGTTTTTATAGTTGTGCTATCACACTGGGGCACTATACAGTACTTATAATATGAGAAATTCATTTTTAAACGATAAAAACTAGCTATAACGTACGAAGACACGATCGCTCTTTGGTTTGTTTTGCACGGCGTGACGTCATTCAAGACGCCATGACAGTCTTGTGCGTTTTGGAACCAAATTAAAATTGGTTTTTTAAAACGCGAAATTTATAATGTAAACGCTCGATTAAAAATAAATAAACCTTTTTTTCGATAAAATGCCTAATAAGCTAAAATATTAAGCAGTTATTGAAATTTCGTCAACTAGCCTATTCACGAAAACTGAGTTTCCGTCGAGCCGAAAGGTTCGGCCAATATTTGGCCGCAACCGAAACTGTGGCAGAAACTAGTTATTTTGGCCGAAACTGGCCGAAACCGAAACTTCGGTCGGTCACTACTTATTTTAGTTACTGCCAGAGGCGCTGTGCTAAATTGCATACAAAATTGCTTACCTACTACAGTCGCTATCGAGTATAGTAACTAAGTAACTCATACATAATACAGGCATACATTTAAATTAAATTACATAGTAAAACAGTCTTTGTTCGAAAGAAATATGAAAAACTTTTATTTTAAACTCCATGTGCGCTTTCCAACAATTCAACACCCACGTTCGAGTCTTATATTACTCGATACATTAGCTTTATTGATCGATCGTGCCGAACGTGCTGATTTTGAGACAAGTCCCCTTAATAAAATCGCTCAGATCAGACCCCTCGCAATTTTCACATGATTCTAATAATACTTGGTAGTTACCCCAGAATACTTTTTCTATGCAAGCACTTACCCTTGCAAAATGCACCTCTTCTACGTAATACTAAAGTACAATTTAATTTGCAGACTGAACTTTCGCCGTTTAAAAGTTGGGAAAGCTCTTTTGTTATCAAGTTTGCAATTTAAGGGAAATTATGGCTGCAAGCATCAGAATGGGTTTATAGTTCCCTCTGAGGGTGCCTCCTGTTTAAGATAAAGTAACACTTTTTTCCAGTGGCCCTCATCCTTACCAATATAGAAAAATAGTTAGAATTTACGGTTTACTGTGTCCGGTCTGTGACAAGACAAAAATATACTACGAGCTAGTTACAATTTGAGAGTTGTGTGAGAAATCGTAGAAATCTCTGGTCGGTGGAGTAGTAAGAAATAATATGTAATTTTAAATAAGAATAATTTTAAATGATGGAGGTCGACCTTCACCCAATCAAAAATAGTAGATTGTTATACAAGACGCTAAAATTACCTATTGCATACGAGGTAGTTTTATTCCCGAGCTTTAGCGAGGGAATAAATAGAAACCGAGTTACAATGGGTTTTAGCGTCGTGTGTTACACTATACTTTTCACTACGATTGCGAGAAAATAAAATACAATATTAAATAGTTTATACCTTCTTCCGTAAACGAATCCACTCGCTTTTCTATCCTCCACTTCAAAAACTTTTTGTACAATATTTAAATAAATGATTTGTGCTTGAGGGCAAAAGATTTAAATTATTTCTTTCCTATTACAGTCACACAATTCAATCTGTTTGTAATTATAGAAAAAATCTAATGATTTCGCGCCATGGTACCTTTTTAATTTCTGCTGTAGCAGCTAAGCAACACAAACACGCATTCTACGATTCACTCTGTGCACAGAGTATAAATAAGTCTATGATTTCACCGAAGAGATGCTTTTAGTTCCATTTTCAAAAATAAGAATGAGAAACTGGGGGCCTATTACGAAACTTGGTCACGATAGTCGTCCGCAGTTCGTCGGTTGTATGTAGTTATTACTTTCAATGTAGCTATCGTAGTCCATAGTCTATTGAACGAATAATGACGGATCCACTAGAGAGAAACTGTCAAATTTACGCAATCACTTTGCAATATCGCATACGCAAGTGCTTTGTAATAGGAATCAATCAGAACGAAGCACGGACGCAGCTGCTTGTATCACATTTAACTTTTCGTAATAGACCCCCAGTATTAAGTCGAGCGAGTTTTTATTCGCGATTATGAATAAAGACTTTTTCGTTTTAGTAGGCTCATTTGTAATAGACAAACATTAAAAAAGAAAAAACTTTATCCCCTAGGGGTTATTATGCTATTTTATCTCGACTCTTGTACGTTACAATGACGCACTTTTTGAGCAAGAGGAGTGAAAAAAAAATTTTTATCAAGAGTCTTGCTTGACCATAACTGTCTATAGAGGGTGTTACAAAACAACCCGCAATGTCGAATAAGGTAGTTAGGGCCATTAAAATGAACAACTTTTATATGGGAAAAAATCGGCTGGTTTGTTGCATACCTTTTGATATTTTTGTTTATTAATTTTTGTATGAAACAGCTCATTTTTTTCGCGGTTCCAGAATTGGTCCCATAGTAAAAGTTGTTCAGTTTGATGTTCCCTATCTACCATATTCGGCATTGCGAGTTGTTTTGTAACACGTTGTATAAAAACCATTTTTACGTGGTCGTAAACAGAAAATGACCTCCATCGTAATTTAAATGAAAGAGATTATCGATTTAATTAACATTTATTTGTACATAAGTATCTACCTAAAAAGAAGCTATACTAGAAAACAATACCGATTCATAATAGTAACACTACAGGGTGTTTGGAAATAGCCTTATAAAGCCAAATTATGGTAGAATATAGGATACCATGCATGCAACCCCAGAAAATTTGTGAAAACCACCACATGGCTGCGATTTTTTTTATTTGTATAAAAAAAAATGCTAAGCGACAACCCTAGCTAGACGCCAATAGACTATCGTTTTCGACAATCGATCCCATTAATAGGCAAAACCACAATTTCAGTCTACAGTTGCCACTCTGCAGTTTAAAATAAAAGAAAAAATAATAATTTATAGTAAGTAATTGTTGAGTATTTTTAATTTAACTATGTAGTTATATCATATATCTTTGTTTTCTTATTTAACCTGGTTGTGCACCCTACCACACAAAGTCCCCACATCACCCTAAGGTTGACTGGCAGAGAATGCCTAAGGCATTAAGTCCGCCATTGTACAATTATGCATAAAGAATTAAATAAATAATTATAAAGAAAATCTAAAAAAGTGGTGATTTTCAGGGTTCATAATAATTTGTGTTAAATGCATGCATCTACCATATTCGACTTTATAAGGCTATTTCAAACACGATGTTTATGCAAAGATTCGCTTACATAAGCCGAGAATACTTTAATTAAATAATATTATAAGCCGTTTTAAATCTAAAGAAATACTTCTCAGTAAAGATTTCTTCAAATTCAATGATTAAAAACAATGACTTAAAAATGTATACAGCTTTAAATTAGGATTAATGTTATCGCTTGTTACCAGCACGGACTTCCCGTACGAAGATTATCACTCGTACGGGTTACCAATACTGATAACCTGTATTACAGGGTTATTTGTAAAACACTAACAACCTCGCAGGAGTAGATTACTAACATCATAAACAACAACATTCGTTCTAAGACTTTTCCGAAAAAAGACAAAAAAAAGACTTTCCGTACTGAATATCCAAACAACTGATCGAGGTTTGTATCAAAAGTCGTTTTTTTCGTCTTTTCCGGAAAAACGTAGAACAAACGTTGTTGTTTATGATGTTAGTAATCTACTCATGTGTGTTTAACAAGGAACCCTTATAAAAATTGCAATACCACACTATTAAAATCTTATAGTGAGCCCACTAAATGAAAAAGTGCTTTTGTTCATTTAAAACGGAAAGATCATTCGTGTTCTTATAACAGAACAATGTCAAAGCAAGTTTCTAATATGTAGTGCTCTATATTAATTATTATAGCGCTGTCTCACTTTAACAATTTGATTTATACTGTGATGAAATCATAGTAAGTATGTAAAACCAATCCTTTTCGAGGTATGACAAAAATATTTTGTGACGCTTATTATACAATAATTAATAGTGGAATCACTATATTGATATAAAATAAAGTGATATTCATAGTGACAGTCATATTTTATATTAAGTAAAGGAACCAATTATTACAGTAAACAGCTCAATAATCTATCGCAAAATGCCAATTAATTTGACCTCTTTATCTCATGATAATTAAGATCAAAATCAGTTGAGAAAAAGTGACACGTTGACGAGTCGACTGTACCATACATCGGTAACTTACTGTAAATAGCAAACTCATATTATAATAACAAATGGAGATCTTATAAAGTATGTACTAACAACAATAATATTACATTGGTGTTTTAATTGCACTGATATTTCAGTCCTGAGTCAGATTTTAATACTCCACGATATAAATGTACTACTAAAATATACAATATGATGAATGGGTAGTTAAAATTAAAAAGCGTTATACATTGACCGTAGTTCAGTCTTAAAATTTTAGAAACACTGGTTAAAACCACCAAACTACAATTACTTAGTTGGACCAGTGCTGCGTACTGCTAGCGCCGGCGCTGTGTATGGCGTGAAACTATGCACTTCCTACAACACAACTCGGCGCTATAGCGCGACGTTAGGCTAGCGCTCTACCGCGCGCTAAAACGCGTTCTGTTTGGCAAAGTCTTTAATGTATCGTCTAACTTTATTTTATAAATGTTATCTAAATAATTTTAGGGGTCATCTCGTTTTACTTTCCAATAGGTTTGACAATTAACATCGATAATGAATTACGAATATCAACACAGTATTAGTTAACACAACAACTAATATTTTTATCACTAAAATTATGAAGTGTTAAATGTTAATAAAATAGTTAAATGTTAATTGCAAATAAAAAAAAATATAAAATGCTGTTAAAATTCAGAAACCAAAATATCATGTACTTAAGTAAATATATTTTTTGCAACTTATTATATTTAGTACTTAATTTAAGTAGTAACTACTTATTAATTTATATACACTGAAACTTTGGAAAATGACATTCAATCTACATAGTTTAATTAAATTCTAATCAATTATACAAAAATATGACTTTAATTGAATAACATTGTTCGTTTCCCCTGTGAAAAGTAAATTCATTGTTTTGTATTGATGTATTACATTATATTATATTCATATTTCAATACACATACAACACTCATGAACAATTAGCGATATACCTAACTTGAGTGTATGGTAAATTTTAGCTGCAAAAAATACTGCACTCTAAAAATGCTTGATTAATACACCATCAAATTAGTTATGTCGCTATCATAAGATAATATCGTTAACACATTTATAAGACGACAAAGCAAAGATCGTTAACATATCGTTAACACATTTAAAGGACGATGTATTAATAAAATTTGTTACAAGACTCTTCAATTAACGCGAGAGCAAAAGACGGAAATTTATTTTTTAGTCCTTCAGTGTTAAATATTTAAGGAACTCGAACGTGCTCTCGAAACAAATCCCGAGATTATCTCCTTTGAATATATTTAATCAGTATCAAACAATGACGAACATTTCACTTATCAGAGGGCCGATTTTATACGAGAAGCTATGAAAATACATTATCATTCACATAATTACATTAAAACTTATACCTAACACAATAATTACGAACACTTATAAAATTAAAACGAACTATCCACGAAACACGTATAGTACGTTGCGTCAAATATACAAAAAAATCTCCGATTATTTGAGAAGCCATTAGTCAGCTGTTTAACATAAAGCACCTTTTAAATATTAATATATAAACTAATCTAAACAGTACAATTATTTAAAATAATAAATGCTAACACTTCAAAAAGTTCATGATTAAAAAAATTGAGTCGATTACTCTTCAAAGGATTTGACTTGCAAACAAAACCGACCAAAGAGGGGCAAAGCATGATAATACGTGCATTAAAATAAATACAGCGGGTAGTTGGATAAAAGGCAGATGTAAAAACGCTCAGGATAAAAACGGCTTTGATTAAAAGTACAAAAGAAGCGAACGCGCAAACTCACATTCATACACGCGGGATACTACGCTAGGTGCACGGGACAGGGTGAACGAAACGCGGGTGTTTAAACAAAGCGAATAAAAACAACAAATCATACGGGGAAAAGTGCATCACGTCAAAATTAGGGCAACATATCTACGATTTTTATTTTATTTTTTATATAGTTTTTTTTTTTCTTTTCATGTCTAAAAAATGCGAACTATTTTACAGATTACAAAGAGTTTGGAGATTTGGAACGCTCCCACGCCTGCGCGTGCGCAGCCGTTCGAGTATTCCAACTCTCCGGACGCCGTTGGCCGTCCGACTAACATTCAAATAACAAGTATCAGCTGACATGAATTACGCACTTTCAGCAAAGAAAAATATGTCAAAACACTACAACATTTTTTCGACTTGCAACTAGTGAAATCAACTCTACTTGACCATTAATCGATTAGTTGTTTTTTTTTATTCGTTATAAAACCTCGTTAAGTTCGTCCACGAATGCACTATGTTTTAGTATTATATCCCTATCTATCATCAGACACATTTGTTATCGGTAACACACTCTTTTCATCTTTCTCGTTATCATATAGCCTGTATATGAGAAGGAAAGTTCCTAACGCTTCCTGCGTGCGATTGCCAAATATTAAATACCATTTATCAATTTCAAATAACAATACAAATATTTATCTTTTTAAAACACATGTAATATCACCAGATAAATACAGTCTTAGATGATGCCAAACATAACTATGAACGTTACATACTTAGGTACCAATAATAAAAAAAATTAAACAAAAAAAATACACAAATTAAGGTATATTCAACATGACAACCGCACCAGTTACAAAATCGATATCAATGTGTTGCATACCACGTTTTGTTTCCAATAAACCCTACAAAATTTACCTTAATTTAGCCAATTCTATAAATTAAATTTTTATTAATTTTGATTCATTATTCGATGACAGGTATCTCAAAAAGTACGACTTGTAAATGTGATGTGTCGATTATGGGACGTGACATCGCTCTTGTATCTAAGTCGATCGATTCAAAAATCATCATTACGAAATTGTCTACAAAACAAAACTTTACACTCAAACTAAGTATTGTCGAATACTTAGTTTAGGTCGCAAAGTTTTCTGTCGATTTTCTTTTATGTGCACAGATCATCACGTCCCATATAAAAATGATGAGTATACGATTCGTTGTGTACTGTCAGTTGATAATAATGGTATCTAGAGTTGACATACTGTGAACTGCCATCGCGGTGCGCACTACTCCTCTGCGCCAGTATCCTCACTGATCGTTTCGCCCGCTCTTTCTTGGGAAATGTTTTGACCTAAAAAATTTGTTTATATGAAAAAAATATATGAAAATTGGAAAAAAAATTAAGACCCGTATTTATAAACCGCTCTCAACGTTGAGAGCTATCTTGAGATCATACTTCAGATGCTGTTTCTATAAGATGTGCATCTCACTCAAGTATGATCTCAAGACAGCTCTCAACGTTGAGAGCGGTTTATAAATACGGGCCTTAATTTCATTCCTGTTGTCCCCGTCACGGAGATAGGGCTAACGGGGACATCGGAAAAACAGAATTTCTTGTGTCGTTGTCCCCTTTAAACATGAATCTCTTTTATGAATTCAATTCATTTGTCTCAATACAATCATTATAGAGTTTACGCCCTTGTTATTAATTTGCTTTTTTTAAGTTGTAATGTCATTTAATTTTATACTGCATTCATATTGCTCACTTTAACTCTTTAATCGTAGAGTAAACATCCTATCAATCTCAATAATGCCAAAAAGTGAACTAAATTAAGCCTGCCCCCCTAGCATTACCACCTTTAAGATATAGCGATGTATCGACTCTTAACTGTCAAAATCCATTGTGGTCCGACAGTTAAGTTAAGCTCCATTTTGGGCCCTTTCTTATTTTTAATATATATAAATGATTTACCCTTTTTTGCAGAAAAATTCTGTGATATTGTTTTGTTCGCAGATGATACTTCTTTAATATTCAAAGTTGACAGGAATAAAACTGATTTTGACGATGTGAACAGGGCACTCTCGCAGGTTCTTGCTTGGTTTAATGTTAATAATCTCCAGCTTAATGCTAAGAAAACAAAATGTGTTAAATTCGCTTTACCTAATGTACAGGCGAATCCCACTGAAATTGTTATCTATTTTCAAATCTAATTTCTCATTATTATGAGAAATTAGATTTGCTCGATTCAACAGTTTTCTTGGGTGTTACTCTTGACAGTAAACTTCAATGGAATATGCATATCGCAGCTCTGGCTGGCAAGCTTAGCTCTGCTGCCTATGCCATTAGAAAAGTTAGACAGTTAACAGATGAAGAAACTGCCAGATTAGTGTATTTCAGTTATTTTCATAGCATTATGTCATACTGTATTCTTTTATGGGGGATAGCAGCCGATATAAATACTATTTTTGTTTTACAAAAACGAGCAATAAGAGCTATTTATCAACTAAGTTCTAGAACATCTCTTAGGGATAGATTCAAAGAGATTGGTATATTGACAGCAGCATCTCAATTTATATTAAACTGCATACTTTTCGTGCGTCGCAATATTAACATATATACAAAACATAGTGATTGGCACAATCGGAATACCAGAAATAAAGACAAACTTGTAATGCCTCAGTATAGATTAGAAAAAGTCCGTGGTTCTTTCATAGGTCTTGGTATAAAGTTTTATAATAAAATTCCAAGTAATATTTTGGATTTACCATTTGAAAACTTTAAGTCTCATGTAAAAAATTGTCTTCTCAAAAAAGGATACTATACCGTTAAAGATTATTTAATTGATAAAACAGCCTGGTCGTAGATTTTTCTATTCTATGTGAAAATTGAGGGAATTGTCCTACCTACTTAAAACTTATTGTAAGCTTTTTGACTCGACGACGCCTTAATGCGAGTAGCTTTAGTATGTCATGCTCACTTTAAACATTTCTGCGGTGGTGTCGTGTGGGGCGGGTCGTTACGTTCCCTCAAATATGGTTGAGCGAAGCGATGGCTGGTCCATGCGTCATGCTCGTGAACGGGTGCTGCCAGTGGGAATGGGTCTGCTTCTGTCTGCTTGTACTAAGGGCGTCGTATATTTATATTTTTTTTTTCTCTGTTTGATGTTATCAATATGTATGGCACTTCTTACTCAAAACATAAAACTAACAGGCAAGTAAACCTTGTTTTGATTTCTCTTTTTTTTTTTTATTGCAATCATTTTGCTTTCTATAGTCAGTAGTTTTTGTAAGTAAAGGCCTATGAAAAGCTTTTGGATATTAGTTTTCAATTCAGTGCCTTAGGATGGGTAGCCTAAGTATGTCATGCTCTCTTTAATCATCTCTGCGGTGGTGTCGTGTGGGGCGGGTCGTTACGTTCCCTCAAATATGGTTGAGCGAAGCGATGGCTGGTCCACGCGTCATGCTCGTGAACGGGTGCTGCCAGTGGGAATGGGTCTGCTTCTGAGTACCTATCTTAACGCATATTGAATTGTAAGAATTGCGTTTTTTATTGTTATTTTTTATGTCTTGTCTCAAGTATTTTATGGTAAATTTTGCCTACTTAGGTGCACTTTCGAGTAGCAGACATAGTGATTACTGATTTCTCAACTAGTTGAAAGTTATTTACTCTCACAATTACCTATCCGATATGTAGTAGGTATTTAATTTCAACCTACCTACCCATTGTGTACAAACTTTTGTTAATTATTGTGATGGAAAATGACCTCACTTTAAAAGTGGAGCTCATTTTTCAATGTTGACGACTCTGTATGAAATATACAGGGAGAAAAAAGCAGCCCTTGACGAGTTTCTTGCCGGTTCTTCTCGTTACAAGGTCTCCCGCTCAGGGTTTGCGAACCGATGGCGTAGCTTCTTTGACATTCACAAGTGCTTGTAACAGCCTAGACTGAATAAATGATTTTTTGATTTGATTTGATTTGAAGTGTCGATAAATCTTTATAATCATGTTGTGTCACAGAATATATAGTGGTGGCAAGATAATTAAGGACACCAGGCGTTTTTCATACAAACGAGGTAACTTTGTAGCCGTGGTTCTACGCCAGGGATTGACCTAGCTGTGATCTGATGATGGCTATCTAGGGAGTGAATGGAGGAGATTCAGATCGCTCTACACACCTAACATCAGCATTCTAAGAAATATAAGGATGTGTTTAAAAATACCGCGAAATACGAATAAAAATGTATGGAAATCCTGAAACTGAAAACTCAGATCCTTATATATCTTAAAATGCTGATCAGGGGGGTTATTCACGATTGTCGGAAAGCAACTTTCCGTATCGAATCGGAAAGTTTCCCGAAACACGCGATTCACGATTATCGGATCGAATATTTTTGACATTACTTTGTCGATTGAATTCGATTTAGTATCCGAGAGCATATTTCTATCGGAAAGAGATCCGAACAATATAAGAAGGTAAGAATGAATGTAAAAAAACATAATAGGTGATAAATAAAGGTAAAAAAACTTGAAATTTAACAACATTCGAGACCCTAAACATCGTAAGTAAATAATATTTTAATTTTTGTGCTGTACCTATAGTTTCTAGGTTATATTCTATGAAAATTAAATGTATGAAAGTGAGACTAATTAGACGCTGGTCGTAGGAGCCTAATATTTTTTAGGGTTCTAAAAAATATTAGGTATTATTTTTGAGTCCACTGTGGTCAAATATAAAAACTAAGCAATTTTCATCACTCACTGATTTTTCCATTACACTTTTTTTCCAAAACAAACAAAACACTTTGAAATTTAAACTAAGTAAACACAAGTATTGCTTTCTTTCTCTGTGAGTGAGTAAACAAACACAAAAAGTCAAAAACATAACCTCTACGTTTGTTTACGTTACGTTTACAAAGAATGTTACCATGTAAAATGAAATATATTATAATATATTAAATATCGCAGATTAATGATGACTGTTAGTTTTTTTTTAGATAAATAGGATAAATCTTGTGAAATTTCAATGTTAATTTTAGTAATTTATTACGTAAAACTTTAAAAATATCAATGTTATGTTATCGAACTTATTTTTTATCATTTCTACTAAAAGCTACAAACTTTGTAAATGCATTTCACAATGACTAAAAAGTCAACGTCGGAAAGCGAGTCGAATGCTAGTCGACTGTATTTGTGAATAGCAGTTTTCGAATCTATCGGAACGGAGACTGATTCGAATCGAATGCTTTCGGGTAGATTTCCGACAATCGTGAATAGCCCCGCGGATCAGTTGGGTGTGTATAGCGATCTGAATCTCCTCCATTCACTCCCTGGATGGCCATCATCAGGTCACAGCTAGGTCAATCCTTGGCGGAGAACTATGGCTTCAAAGTTACCTCGTTTGTATGAAAATCAGCTGGTGTCCTTAATTATATGGCCACCACTGTATAATAGTACTAAACGTACAGAAACCCATCCGCGCGAGGACAACGAAATAATAAGCTACTCTCACTGCACGACAATAAGGTCCAATTTCAAATTGCACAGCGCTGCGTGCCTATTATTATACTGCCAAATTGAAAATGCTTGTCATAAAAAAAATAGTGAAAATTAGTTGGATTCATTTACAAAATGACAGCTAAGTAGTCATTTAATCTAACGATCAAAAGAAGAAAGACCGCTATTGCAAATTATTTCAATTTCGTCATACTACTCACTGCCGTAATTTTACTGAACTATGTTTGATATCCTTACCCTTTTTCGCTGATGAAAGTATGCACTTCTTGCAGCTTATGAAGAAAAAGGAGACACGTTAGAATTAGGCGTGGTCGGCAGCAGGTCCATGGTCTTGCACACCCATCCCGCTATGTCCACCTTCTCCGCGTCCGCCTGCCGGATCCACTCGTGGTTCTAAGGGACAAGTGTCATCATGTTACAAGTTCTTTATTTAGAAGAAGAAACGTAAGAATTAGGGCAGCAGGTCCATGGTCTTGCACACCCATCCCGCTATGTCCACCTTCTCCGCGTCCGCCTGCCGGATCCACTCGTGGTTCTAAGGGACAAGTGTCATCATGTTACAAGCACTTTATTTAGAAGGAGAAACGTTAGAATTAGGCAGGTCCATAGTCTTGCACACCCATCCCGCTATGTCCACCTTCTCCGCGTCCGCCTGCCGGATCCACTCGTGGTTCTAAGGGACAAGTGTCATCATGTTACAAGCACTTTATTTAGAAGGAGAAACGTTAGAATTAGGCAGGTCCATAGTCTTGCACACCCATCCCGCTATGTCCACCTTCTCCGCGTCCGCCTGCCGGATCCACTCGTGGTTCTAAGGGACAAGTGTCATCATGTTACAAGCACTTTATTTAGAAGGAGAAACGTTAGAATTAGGCAGGTCCATAGTCTTGCACACCCATCCCGCTATGTCCACCTTCTCCGCGTCCGCCTGCCGGATCCACTCGTGGTTCTAAGGGACAAGTGTCATATGTTACAAGTTCTTTATTTAGAAGGAGAAACGTTAGAATGAGGGCAGCAGGTCCATGGTCTTGCACACCCATCCCGCTATGTCCACCATCTCCGCGTCCGCCTGCCGGATCCACTCGTGGTTCTAAGGGACAAGTATTTACATGGGCGACTAAAGCCGCATGGCAAAAATCGACCGTGTAAATGGCAATAAATGACTGAATACAATTATCTGATCCAGTGGCCAAAACTGGAACTACGTTATTACATATTGTTACCTAGGTAACGCCATCAACTACATAGACGATAGCGAATCGAAGGTGATGGCGTCGCTATCACCTGCGATTCGGAATTTTGGAAGCGACTTGCTAAGTGACTAAAGTCGACTGTCACAGGTGACTAAAATCAACCCATAAAATAGCCTATGACCATCAGCCATTTTTAATGTCCCCACTGCTGGGGCACAGGCCTTCCTTATGGATGGATAAGGAGGAAGAAATAGCCTATTACAAGCACTTTATTTTTAAACTCCCGCAGGCTGATTATCTAATTAGAAACCACCTAGCGACCGGTCTCATTTGACAGATGAATGTGATACATTGCTACTTCTTTTTGGGGTAAAAAAAACATACCGAAGAAAAATAGCAATGTAGGTATCACATTCATCTGTGAACTGAAACCGGTCGCTAGGTGGTTTCTAATTAGATAATCAGCCTGCCGGACACTGTCCGAAATATATATATGTTACTAACCATCAAAGTCTTCTAATTAGATAATCAGCCTGCCGGACACTGTCCGAAATATATATATGTTACTAACCATCAAAGTCTTCTAATTAGATAATCAGCCTGCCGGACACTGTTCGAAATATATATATGTTACTAACCATCAAAGTCTTCTAATTAGATAATCAGCCTGCCGGACACTGTCCGAAATATATATATGATACTAACCATCAAAGTCTTCTAATTAGATAATCAGCCTGCCGGACACTGTCCGAAATATATATATGTTACTAACCATCAAAGTCTTCTAATTAGATAATCAGCCTGCCGGACACTGTCCGAAATATATATATATTACTAACCATCAAAGTCTTCTAATTAGATAATCAGCCTGCCGGACACTGTCCGAAATATATCATCATCATATCAGCCGCACGACACCCACTGCTGGGTATAGGCCTCCCCTAAGGATCTCCACGACGATCGGTCCTGCGCTGCCCGCATCCAGCGGCTTCCCGCGACCTTCACCCTCACGTCGGTCCACCTTGTCGGGGGCCTACCCACGGAGCGCCGTCCGGTGCGTGGTCGCCATTCCAGAACCGAAATATATATATGTTACTAACCATCAAAGTCTTCAAATCCGCTCTCTCATCGGGGTTTTTCTTCAGACAGCGGTCGACAAAGTCCTTGAACTCGTCGGAGAAGATGCCCGAAGGCAGTTTGGGGGGCGGCTCGTTCACTATGTAGTCTAGAAGCTCGAATATCGCCATCGGACGGGGTGAATTTGGGGCCTGTCAAGTAAGAAATATTCCGTGTTATTACAAAAGATTTTTAAACACTGTTTAACTAAACACCTGTTTAAATGTGATGCTGTCACTTTTATGACAATATTGTTTGAGACAGCATAACATTTAAACAGGTGTTTAGTTAAACAGCGTTTGAAAATCTTTTGTAATAACATGGATTGATTTTAATCGCGATTAAGTAACTAAGGCCGAGTTCCGAATCACGCTTACAGCACCATGAGCGCGCTAACGGTTCGATTCATGCTTACAACGCTCACGTAAGTGGAAGTGACGTCACAGATGACGTCATCGCGTGTGCTAACGACGCTCAGCGTATTCCACCGAAGCACTGTGAGCGTAGTCACGCGCACAATGTAGCTGTCAGACTTCCTTGTTTCCCTACCTTTTGTTGTGGCTAATACCACAGAATAGATAATAGTAGTAGCGTATAGAAGTTGCACTCCGCAAAATCGTTTAAATAAATTGCGACTCTTGCTCCCACACAATAAAGTGCAATTCAGGTCGCACAGCGCTCCCTTCACTCCAAAACATGCACTTAGTAGTTGCTTCTCTTGCTATCGGGTAGGTCTTATCTTTTCTGATGTATGCAATTTGTCCTCTCAGAGGACGCCGAGCTCTTCATACTCGCGCGCGGAGTGACAGAGCCCTGCTAATACCCAAACCGGGTAGAGTAAAAAAAAATTACTCTCTCTTTGGTCTAAGTATGCACAATTCCGCCAAAAAAGCTTATAACGTGATGATATCTTATTTTATAGGCTTATGTTAATAACTAACTTGTCCAGGCGAATGGTCTTCATTCTGCGCGCCGAAAATGGATGCCAGGGTCTTCGCGTCGGGCGGCGGGATGGGGTACATTCCGATCGCCATCTCCACGAGCGACAACCCTAGCGACCAGATGTCCGATTGCACCGAGTAGTGCGTGCCCTGAAGCCGCTCAGGCTACGAGAAATAATAATTAAAAATATTTATATTACATTTTTTTATTTGTACTTATCTTAAAGGTTTTTCTATATGTTTAATTTTATACAATAAAAAAGAACTGCCGATCCCGTACAGTACAGGGGACAGCCCTATCGACCATATATCTTAAATAATTCTTTGCTATCATTGTTTCGAAGCTAAATTAATTGCATATTGTAAAGTTGCATCTGGATTATTACCCTGTCTTATCTTTAAGAATGTTATGCTTTCTTGTAATTGCTGTTATTTGTCTGTCTGTGTGTTAATCACACACAGCCAGACACCACTAAATAAACAGAGATCACTAAAGGAAATAGGAATTAAAATGTCTATCTCCATTTATAGCTACATATCTTTATATCATCACATGTCTTTGTGTATTCATTATGTATGTCCAAAATAAATGTATTTTATTCTTTCATTCTTTATAAATCTTTATAAGAATATGGTGTCGCATTTTTTAGATTTCATGACCCACCTATTAATTATTATCTAATTCGATATTTAATATCAACAATAGGATTAAATAGGACATTCTTACCGACATATAACTCCTAGTGCCCACAAATGAGTTGGCCATGGAGTCTATCAGTTGTCCGGAGACACCAAAATCGCAGATCTTGATTTCTCCGTTGCTGTTCACCAGAATGTTGGATGGTTTCACGTCGCGGTGCATTATGGCGTGCTTGTCGCGGAGGTAACTGAGTCCCTTCAATACTGCTGATGTTATTGTTCCTAAATAATTGAAAAAGTATACTAGAGACTTTGTAACACATGGTGACTTGTTGCAGCAATTTAGATAAGTATCAATCATAATGGTTTTCACAAATGCGCACATAATTATGTTGCTACAAAAAGTAGTAAGATCACTCTCTATAAGTTTTTTCTTGTAAAAGAGTCTACCCACTACACCGTACCATACCATGGCCGTGGAGACCTTTTATAAAGAAGTTTGGATAGTTACGAATAGGTAATTCTTGGCAGAAGTCCAATGATCAAATTTCAATAAAAATATCTTTTGTTAGAAAGCATTTTACATGAATGCATGAAAAAACTTGAAAAAAACTCTCCATAGTTTAAGCAACATAAATTACAATAATCCTTACCTAGAATAGATTCAGGAATTCTTCCAGCTTTCTTCAGGATAAGGTCCAGTGAACCACCATCCATGTACTCCATACATATTGATATTTCACCATCGCTATAAAAGGCTCCGTAGAAACCCACAATGTGAGCAAAGTTGCACTCATGGAGGACTTTCAGCTCCCTTATAATCTGTTTTTTGATTGCCGGTTTAACTTCCAGGTGTATCAATTTCCTAGCCATGATGAGACCTGTTGACTTGTGGCGGACTTTCATTACTACTCCTCCATTACCTTGGCCTGAAGTAAAGATAAATGATTTTTAAACTACTGTCTAGTTTTTAATTTAGACCTTGTTTTATAGAAAAGCTTTTTTTAGAAAAAGAAGTCTCGTCACCAGATCATTTTCTCAAGTGATAATCGAACCCGTGACCTTTGGAAATCCGGTCTGATGCTCTTCCAACATTCAGTGACTCGGTAGCTTAGTTGGTAGGGCATTGAAGTGGACCGGACTTCCAAAGGTCGCAGATTCGATTACCTCTTGTTAAAATGATCTGGTGACAAGTAAATTATATTATTTAGTAAGTATATAAAACTGCCTAGTTCTCATTCATTTTTTTTTTGATCAACCTTAGATCTGGAGGGTCAACAAAAATGATGATTTATCCAATAGGCTCACACACATCACAAAATCATGGATGGTGACAACATTTCACTATGATTTCTCTAAATATTATAATGATATGAATATGATTTTAAATTTCATCTTTTATATTAAAACTAAAATGTCAAGATTAAAGCTAAACTGTGTGCTTCAGTGATAAGACTAACAGAATCTTAATAGCTTAACTTTAAAAATAATAAAAAAAATAAAACAAACCTAATTCTCCAAGCTTTTCAAAGTCATCATCACTCAGCTCGCCAATCTTCTCTTTCTGGCATAAGAATACTTCGATCCTACGACGTTGGGTGTCATCCATTTCGATCTGCTCCAACCTTTCTGTGAGAGCCTCAATGCTTGTCTTTGACTTACCGGCCAAACCCTGCCGCCTGCATAAACAAAATATATATAAAAGTTTGAAGAATTAAGATTAAAAGCTCAAGTGGATACAGGCTGTTATCAGTTGCCTCGACTGCTTGCCTGTATTACTTCCAGGTATCTTGAGATATTTTCCAGGGGGAGTGTGTTATATACATATTTCCAATAAATATCCAAAGACACTGTTTATACTACCTACCTATTATTTTTATCTACCTACACTATTTTAAACCCACATTCGTGTTTTAATACCCCTCATTAAAGTACAGTTGCATAAATAACTATTAAAACTTCATGGAAAACTATTATAATCTTTTAACTCAATCATTACCTACAATATTGGAATGATTCATCCATGATCATTGTCAACTATCATCATAAGGAAAGTAGGAAATTTAAATAAGTAATAAGTTAGCATAGCTTACTCTGTAGCTGTTGCAGATTTCAGCTGAGGAGTCATATTTGATGGAGTGATTGCCGGGGCCGTGTCTATTGACCCCGGTGGCAAGGTGAGGTTCAATTTATTTTTCGACATTTTACTCATCATGGCATCACTTTACAAACCACTTTTGTTGAATAAAACAACACACTTATACTGCTACATATGCAGCGAGAGTTATTTAAATATTTAAGCTTTTTAAAGTTCGAATGATGATAAATTAGGAAAAAAGAACACCGCAAGATTAAATATTTTTTGTCATGATTTGATTGTCATTCATTCATGTGACATGACATGTCACACGTCACCACAGACCACAATGATGGTCATGTCAATCAATGGGCGCATTCTGCCAGACAAATCTTTGAGTCATCGATCGCCACAAAATGTAATTTTTAACCAAGGAAAGTAATGAGGGCTTTTCAAAATAACAAAAGTAGGCTCGTGTACATTAGAGTTGTTCAAAACGCCTATAAAGCAACAGCACGCTACGGACTATATGCCATTGATTTCTAGCGCGCTATTAAATACGCTATGTTATAACGCGCTATTTATCAGGAAGCGTGCGGGCGGCTGGCTGGCGCGTTAGATGCAGCACGTTGGATCTCGTAACACGTTACGTCACACGTCGTTCGTTAGACAGATCGCGCGCTATACAAAAATGTTATTTATTAATACGTCGCATTTTAGTCTATAAAATAAAGCAGTAAACTAATGAACTTTCTTTCATACTTTTCGGGCTTAGAACTGTCTATTATTGAATTATACGATTTCGGAAGAACAAACGTATGTCGGAAAACAAGTGAAGGTAGGAAAAGTTTGTCTAGTGATCTGTAGTTAAAAAAAACCGGTGCAAGCGAATTTCGACCTTATTGACATTTGAAATTCGGTTGTTTTTTTGCCGTATTCTCGTTTACTAACTTAAAGCTTCAATATAAACCGTTATTTTGATAAATGTCAATAAGGTCGAAAATCGCTTGCACTCATTTTTTTACTTGTGATCACTAGACAATGTTTTCTAGTTAATAAAAACCGATGCAAGCTATTTTCGACCTAATTGACATTTGAAATTCGGTTGTTTTTTTGCCGTATTCTCGTTTACTAACTTAAAGATTCAACAAAAACCGTTATTTTGACAAATGTCAATAAGGTCGAAAATCGCTTGCACTATTTTTTTTTAACTAAGGATCACTAGACAGTGTTTTCTAGTTAAAAAAACAAGTGCAAGCAGTTTTCGACCTTATTGACGTTTGAAATTCGGTTGTTTTTCCATATCTCTCGTTCACTAACTTTGCTTAGCTAAATAACTTTTACATAATAACTAATTGACTTAGTTGTGTCATAACAGTCCTAATCGAACTATCACAATATAAGGTCGCGCGCGATATTATACCCAGTTAACAGTTATGTGTCCCAAAAGTCCTAATTTATTTAACAATAACGTCAATAACGTGTTAGATACACAGTCACTATGACAAATAAGTTCGCGCGCGATAAGTACCTAGCGACTAGCGTGCTGCGACTGGCTGCGAGAATAACGTTCATAACGCGCCCGATACCAATAGCGCTTACGCGACGACTGCCCGCCCGCGCGCGCCCAACGCGGCCTCTCGCCCGCTGCCGGCCAACGCCCCGCTGCTAGTTGCTACTCGTTATATTTCTAGCGTCATAACGACTACTTACATAGCGCGCGATGTGCGCTATGCATAGATAGCGCGCTAGAATATTGCGCTAGACGTTATATTAACCACCTCTAGTGTACATGTATCAATGTGTTTTTTTCCCTTCTTTTCCGTAGCTCCATTGGATATTTGGATATCCCGTGGACGGGACAACGGAAAAAAATATTTAACCGTGGTCCCATTGATTAATGGAGCCACCGAAAACAGTTTTTACACCAGTAACGTTTTTCTATGGAACCATTAATTATTATCTTTCTAAAAATATGCTAAGAAGTTTTCAATGTCTTTTGAAAGACACACTTAACTTCTGTTTCATAAATCAAATGGTTATTATATAAAAGGTACGCAATAAAAAGGATCCAACAAAATGTTAAGTATCAGATTTGAGTACCGATTAGAGTTGTTATCACAAAATTAAGTTTATTAAAAAAATAAGTTGGTAACACATAACCAAAGGATTAGTAAACAAACATTAAAATTTAATCTAGAGGACGCACTTCTATTACTTATACGTATTTTTAATATACTTAGGTATATTACCTGAATTAAAAAGTATTGGTAAATAATAACTTAAAGTACCAGGGTCACATAAATATAAAGAAGGTTAACTTCTAGTTTAGGAACAAATGTGGAAAATAAACGCAAAAATATACCAACTACGGTATATTATTATATATTTATATACCAACGGTATTAAAATATAAAAAAATACGATAATTCATGTAAAGCGGCTTATCAATCTAGTCTCAAAAGATTCTTTTGAAGTGGAATAGGTACCTAGTTTTTTTTAATACCAACGATAAAATCAAAGTGGGTACATCTCTACAATTTAATGGTTCCATGGAAAAACGATAATGGAGTAAAAACTATTTTCGGTTGCTCCATTCGTCAATGGGACCACGGTTAAATTATTTTTTCCGTTGTCCCGTCAATGGGACATCCAATGGAGCTACGGAAAAGAAGGGTCCCTTCCCTTTACTAAGCTTCGAAGACTACTCAAATAGCCAGGCAGATGTAATGTAACTCTAAAATGTTTCTCTTTGGGCAGTCAGCCAGCGAGCGTTAAACTTGCCTCTTTGGTACAGGCTGTTTATTTTTAAAAGCCAATTTTGACACTTCTCTTTAAATCAACGCCATCTAGTGAGGCAAATAGTTACATACTATTTTTTATTTCTTAAATGTCACTTTGAAAAGCCCTTATTATTTGTATAGAATGTTCAATATTTTTTACTTTCCATTCCATGGTTAAGGCGCCGCAGGTTAAGGACTGACCGAGATCTCGGTCTCGGCCAGTCTCGGCCAAAAATTATGTCTTGGTCTCGGTCTCGGCCAAAATGGCCGAGAATCTCGGCCTATTGGTACTTACTTACGGAGGCCTGAGATTACACTCTTGCGGTTTCTTCTTCGCTGAGGCATGCGTCATTAAAACTAATGCATTCCTCAGGGCATACGCTGACGTATTCCTCACTGTCTTTTGCACTTTATTAGACATTTTAATTTAGATTTAAAATTAATAAGTTGTTGATTGTTCACTTGTTGTAGGTACCTAATTGAGTTTCACAAAACAAATGTATGCGAATGTTGTTTAATTGTCTTTTAAGATTAAATGAAGTATTCTGATTAGATTAAATGTGTTTTTTTATCAATATTTGCCACTTTATAAAAACATTTAAAAAAATTCAAAAACTCGGTCTCGGTTCTCAGCGAAATAGTGGTTCGGTCGGTCCCTACCGTAGGTAGTGAAACTAGCGCCGCCACTACATTTATATTTATTACTCGTAAACCAAGTCAATATTTAAAAAAAGCTCATGTAATAAAAATGGATTTTAAAACTTACAGAAAGAATGAAAACTGCTAAAGAGTTATTCAAAAAATATAAGAGACAAAATTAAAGAGATTATTACAGCTTGGCCTTAAAGAGATGAAATTAAATAAAATGGAACTAAAAATTTTCAGTACAAAATATCTTAGTCAGTGTTGTTTTTTTAAATATTGACAATGTTTACGAGTAATAAAAATAAATGTAATGGCGGCGCTAGCTTCACTACCTGGCCAGAACTTTGATGTCCGTTATGGCGATCGATGACTCAGCGATTAGCACACTGGAATGTACCCAATGTCACATGAACTTTTTTACGGCGTAGGGGTATTGTGTCATACAGCCTAAATTAGTAAAAGGTAGAGTAGGTAGACGTACAGTCAGCAGTATATCAAGCTATACAAAACTTTTAAAAATCTACAATAAACCTTGAAATTTAAACTGCTCCTCTTAGTTTAAAAATGATTGAATTTTGACAGATTGTGGAAGCCTAGCGTGCCGTCCACACGACACATTATAATATTCTAATGTACCTATTCTTATATCTTATAGTAAAGTGCATTCAGGTCGCACAGCGCTCCTTTAGGTACTTACCTACTCCTGGCCTACATTCACGGCTAAAGGGCTTACAAGAGGATGTATGAGGATTCACGTGCCTGGCTGGTCACGCTATAGACATCCAGCGGCAGCGACCACTCCAACTATTGATGCTGGGTACAGTATGCGCAAAAGAAAAAGAAACTGAAGATCCCACAGTCAAACCGACTAGTTGGTTTTGTGGGACTATTTTGTAACCTCATATTGTATCCTCTTTGTTCATAATAAATATATAAATAAAAAAAAAAAAATAACTTGGCGGCTCTGAACTTCGCGCGGAACGCTGCGCAGAAGATAAATACAGGCGTGCGCTGGCGGAAGCACTCGACATGTAGGTACCCTGCGCGAAATATCACTTGTAGATAACTTCCGAGCTGCCAAGTTATTTTGCGCATACTGTAAGGTTCTTTGATCGTCTTTGTGGGGCCGGCTCCTTGGTTCATCCACTTTTTCTTGATAGTTTTAGGGATTTTAGGGGCGGTGACCGCCCGTGCATGCCTCAGTTTCGAAGAGAAGTGTCTTCCAGTTTTCTTTTTTAGACGCAGCCATGTTTACCTATTAGCGCCAGAGATGGCGCTAGGGGTTTGGAATTTGGATATAAGGATAAAGCCTTTTTATTATTATTAAAAGTACTAGACCAAATAGTAGACCCAAATGGTTCAGAAAATATGGAATCTTCGTACCTATGGCCCTACCATAATGTTGATGCAAACTCCGGATGTTGTTCCCGCTACCTACCGTAAAGTATCGTTTTCTCTTTCACTTGCATTGACTGTGAGAAAAAACGCTCGTAGGTACTCGATAGATTATAAATGAGAAATTTCATTTCGCTATGCGGCGGTAGATGGCGCTGTACAAATTTCCCATACAAAATTACTCTTATCGATTTTTTTTTATCACGACCATTGATCGAGGAAACGCGCGTAAAAAAAATATACTCACTCGATCAATGTTGATCGAGTCGATGGGATGTCCCCAAATTCCCAAGAAATAAAAAAAAAACATTTATAAAACTGATAATTTTATGAATATTCTAACATTACTAGATACTTATTAGGAAAGTATATACATTTCTTCAAACGTTTGAATAAAAATTGTATCCTTACCTACTTAAAAAATAACTATATTATACCAATACAGCAGAAATTAACCAGCGATATTGATAAAAAACGAAGACATTTAAGATCTATTTAAATATTGTGCTCCAGACACAAAATAATACCTATTGTTACATTATAAATATCAGCATGAAGTCTGTTTAGACAGCAAGCGGTGACGATATGACGCGACGTTGCCTAGCGTAAAGTAAGGTTAAACACTTCGATCAAGAATATCCTAGATAACGCTTCACGAACTAAAACAGTACGCAAAAATGGCACCTCAAATAGCGCCCCACTTACAAACTTGGCGCTTATTTTGTACAAACTCACATTTTATAAATAAATAAAATAAATATAAATATTTGACAACATCACATACATTGCTCCGATTCCAAAGTAAGTAGCTAAGCACTTGTGTTATGGAAATCAGAGACAACGGTGGTATCACAAACACCCAGACCTGAGACAATATAGAAAAGTTCATTTCCTACATTGACCCAGCCGGGGATCGAACCCGGGACCCCAAGAGATGGTGACGCCTTGAAAACCGGCTTTTAAACCACTCGACCACGGAGGTCGAGGTTAAATCACTTATTTTGTACAAAAACACATCTTTTTTCACTTTGTGCAAAATAAGCGCCCAGTTTGTAAGTGGGATGCTATGCTAGGTATTTGAGGTGCCATTTTTGAGACTCTGACCGGACTTCTAGGATATTGTTGATCGAAGGTTCAACATCAAATGGAGAAAATTGAAAATTGTATATAACTCGATGGTACCGTTGACTGCACATAACATTACAGTGCGACAGTTTTATGTCGTGGGCCGTGGCTGTCCCTTGTGTGTAACGGTGATAAATTAATATGTTATTGGAAACTAAAGAAGAAATAACTTTAGGCTGCCTGTCCATTGACGCGGAGCGGTGAAATGAGGGAATATTAACCAATAGAATAGGCTAGTTGACAAAATTTCAATAACTGCTTAATATTTTAGCTTATTAGGCATTTTATCGAAAAAAAGGTTTATTTATTTTTAATCGAGCGTTTACATTATAAATTTCGCGTTTTAAAAAACCAATTTTAATTTGGTTCCAAAACGCACAAGACTGTCATGGCGTCTTGAATGACGTCATGCCGTGCAAAACAAACAAAAGAGCGATCGTGTCTTCGTACGTTATAGCTAGTTTTTATCGTTTAAAAATGAATTTCTCATTATTATAAGTACTGTATAGTGCCCCAGTGTGATAGCACGACTATAAAAACGCCAAACCAGTTATTTATATATGTTCCAAACAATGGAGAAATACGGAAAAAGTGGCTAAAACTTGCGTTCGGTTGTGGTTAGGTTGCACTCGGAGTGTAGGTTTGGAACGCGCCTCCGGTAGTGATACTCGAAACGTCAAAGACAAGATTGGAGTTTCGCGCGGCGTGACGTAACGCTTTCTGATTGGTGTTCACCGTCACGTGACTAAAGGTTTCATTTTACGAAATTTATTTTTTAAAAATATTAACGCTTTTAATAATTAAAATTGTTTGTTATTTTCTCCATAATATAATTAATCATTATAAACCCCTATCCATTATATTTATTCTTAATGGAAACAAGCCTATTGCATAAAATCTGCGCTCCGCAATCCTATTGGTTAAGGCGCTGCGCTGTACGTAGTGAAACTTTTAGCTCAAATTGGCCACTTTTGGCAATTATGGATTTGAAAACTTACAGAATGAATCATAACTGTTGAAGAGTTATTCAAAAAATTTTGGGAGACAATTTAAGAGATTATTACATGAGCTTTTTTTAAAATATTGACTTGGTTTACGAGTAATAAAAATAAATGTAGTGGCGGCGCTAGTTTCACTACCACCGCGCCTTAATATTTCTCCGTTTTAAGTGGATTGTCAACCACGTGGTCTCCATACAAACGGCGATAACGTTTCCCACCCTCTAAACCTTAACCTACAGCAATGAATTTTTGGTATGTTTTTGAAATGCCTAAAAACTAGGGCTGTACGTTTTGATTTTTAAAATATCTATAATAGATTTCGAAATATTTGCATTTTAGTGATTTCATACAAAACACAGAAGTGCCAATATTTTCAAATCTACAATGAATATTTTAAAAATCAAAACGTACAGCCCTAGTATTTAGGCATTTCAAAAAAATACCAAAAATTAATTACTGTAGGTTAAGGTTTAGAGGGTGGGAAACGTTATCGCCGTTTGTATGGAGACCACGTGGTTGACATTCCCCTTAAGGCAGCCTTAAACTGTTAAAATTAGTTCCTTTTCCTACCACGCGCCAACTTATCAACTGCACTGAAGTGAACTGCTAACATTGCGCCAGGCAATATATTATTTTACTCTTTGCAATATCGCATCGTATTCCGCTCACCGTAAGGGTTGAACTACATCTGTGGGACATGTTCAATGGGTAATATCTTATTTAAATACTCATTAACCTTTACATAAAATTATATCATTTGATCTTTTTCGTCTAGTATTAATATTTTAACAATTGACGCGGGTTCAACTGCGTAATGATTTTCATTCCAATTTCGACCACATTCGCTTCATCCATTGATTCTAACTTCAACTTCAAGACTACACATACAAATACAAAATCAACTAAACATGATATTCAAGTGTTATAAGAATAAATAAGTTTCAATTTTGTTCCTCGTTATCTTAGATAAACTCGTTATAAAAACAATTGTATTATTTCTCTTTTAATAAGGCACTTCAAGTGAGTTTAGGTACTTATATTTAAGAGACAAGTACCTATTGTTATTCCCAGTAAATCAATTTGTTGGTAATTTTTTTAAACAGATGTTATATTCCCTCAGAGGCATAGACTATGGTTAAGTTCATTCCACGAAACGAGGCGAGCTCCCAAAGAACATAGTTTCATTTCAAGATCCGATTTGTATGAATATTCTACAACATTTTACATCTTTCGAATGCAAAACGATTGCGAAATTTTGTAAATGTGACATTGGCTACAGGCTGTGTACGTACAATGCGATTATTCTGAAAATGCCGTCGGTCCTCAGCAACTTCACTCTACTCGAGAAAGTATCGTCCAACGCTCAACGTCGAAAATAGGACAGTGTTCGATAAAAAAGCGCCGCGTTTTAAAAACACTTTCGTGTTAAATACATGGGTTTCCTTGTTTTTTAACGCCTGTTGAAAAAGCGCTCGTGCGGATGAGGTCTAAGGCCCGTATTTATAAACTGCCCTCAAAGTTGAGAGTCTTGAGAGCTATCTTGAGATCATACCAGCTGCCAGTGGGAATGGGTCTGCTTCTGAGTACCTATCTTAACGCATATTGAATTGTAAGAATTGCGTTTTTTTTATTGTTATTTTTTATGTCTTGTATCTTGTATCAAGTGTTTTTTGGTAAATTTTGCCTACTTAGGTGCACTTTCGAGTAGCAGACATAGTGATTACTGATTTCTCAACTAGTTGAAAATTATTTACTCTCACAATTACCTATCCGATATGTAGTAGGTATTTAATTTCAACCTACCTACCTATTGTGTACAAACTTTTGTTAATTATTGTGATGGAAAATGACCTCACTTTAAATGTGGAGCTCATTTTTCAATGTTGACGACTCTGTATGAAATATACAGGGAGAAAAAAGCAGCCCTTGACGAGTTTCTTGCCGGTTCTTCTCGTTACAAGGTCTCCCGCTCAGGGTTTGCGAACCGATGGCGTAGCTTCTTTGACATTCACAAGTGCTTGTAACAGCCTAGACTGAATAAATGATTTTTTTGATTTGATTTTGATTTGATTTGATACCTGAGATGCAGTTCCTATAAGAAAAGCATCTCAAGAATGATCTCAAGATAGCTTTATAAACTGTTATCTCAACTCAATGTTGAGGTTATCTTGAGATCATACCTGAGATGCTGTTTCTATAAGAAAAGCATCTCAAGTGTGATCTCAAGATAGCTCTCAACTTTGAGAGCGGTTTATAAATACGGGCCAGAGTGATAAGGCGCTAGTTCCCTTGATAGTATAGTCACTGTGCATTGTATTTAATAGTGCAGCTTTCATATTTAAACATTTTTCATTTTAGTTAAAAACGAATTAATACCAGGTTGGTTTTTTTTCACCTCTGGGGTATTCTTCTTTAACTCGCTCTTAGGTTTAGTTTCTTTGTTTTCAGTTTTATTTTTTTTCTTTTTATCGCTTTTAGGGCTCTGTTTGTCCCCTTCACTGGTAACTTTCTTCTTTTTAACCTTCTTTTTCTCCGACTCTTCCGGTTCATTTGAAGGTTGGAGTAAGGAGGTTGGATCATTCATAACCATAGACAATTTCTTGAAGTAGTTCCATAAGGCGTCTACACACTGTTCTGGTTTACCACCGTCTTCCGTTTCCCAGAGAATACCGTATAATCTAGGTTTTAATTTTTCGGTAGGTTTTTTCATTTCTGATTCAAATTCATCTTCTAAGTGCTTTAATCTTGCTTTTTGCGTTTCTGGGGAAAGGGACATTACGTCGTCGTCGTCCATTGTTGCTTCCTGTAATGAATAAATAAATATAAATATTTGACAACATCACATACATTGCTCCGATCCCAAAGTAAGTAGCTAAAGCACTTGTGTTATGGAAATCAGAGACAACGGTGGTATCACAAACACCCAGACCTGGGACAATATTGAAAAGTTCATTTTCTACATTGACCCAGCCGAGGATCGAACCCGGGACCTCAAGAGATGGTGACGCCTTGAAAACCGGCGTGCAAGCCACTCGACCACGGAGGTCGTCGGAGAATGAATGAATGAAACTTTTATATAACTGCAATACATGAAACAACAACACGTGAGGAGCTCGGTGGCGCAGTGGTTTAGCGCCCGGCCCAGCGATTGCGGAGGTTAAGCAACGTTCGCAAGGGTCGGTCATGGGATGGGTGACCAAAATTTTATTATCTCGAGCTCCTCCGTGCTTCTAAAGGCACGTTAAGCCGTTGGTCCCGGCTGCATTTGCAGTCGTTAACACCCACCAATCCGCAATGGGCCCGCGTGGTGTATAATTAATAATAATAAATTCACTAAGTGCTCTTGACTTTACCTACAACACAGAATACATAATAGTACAAGTACAGAAGATCCACTCCGCAAAGTCATTTAAATAAATAGAGACTCTATCCCAGACGCAATAAAGTGCAATTCAGGTCGCACACCGCTCCCTTGCTACAGTTATATTCACCTAGAAGTTGCCTCTCTTTCTATCGCGTAGCTCTTATTTCTTCTAACGACTTCAGGGTTGTCTTCTTTTAAATAATAATTAATCTGAATACCTACAAGTTAGCATTGTGAGGAGCTCGGTGTGTTAGCATTGTGAGGAGCTCGGTTGAGCAGTGGTTTAGTGCTTGGCCCAGCGATTGCGGAAGTTAAGCAACGTTCGCAAATGTCGGTCATGGGATGGGTGACCAAAATTTATTATCTCGAGCTCCTCCGTGCTTCGGAAGGCACGTTAAGCCGTTGGTCCCGGCTGCATTTGCAGTCGTTAACAACCACCAATCCGCAATGGGCCCGCGTGGTGTATAAATATCTAATAATAAATTCACTAAGTGCTCTTGACTTTACCTACAATTCATATTTTTCTCATCTTCTTTAATATTAACTTGCCCCCCCTAGGCCATGGGCTGGCGACGCTCTAGGCATTTTTTTTGACTGAGCCACTACACTAGTGGTCGCGTTTAGTGGCTCAATGTGCGGCAGCTGTTAGTGGCCGCCGGTAAGAAGCCGGCTACTGTGGCCGGATGTGCGCGCGATGCGAGCGACAATCGCGGCCACAAGTAGCGAGCGCGGGCGACTACTCCCGCAGAGGCGCGTTCCAAACCTACACTCCGAGTGCAACCTAACCACAACCGAACGCTCTAACGGCGTTCCAAACATTTGAGCGTGACGTTCGGTTGACACAACCGTGTCGTTCCAAACGTCAGAGCGTTGCAACCAAACAATCATCAAAAATGATGGTTGTAAAACGCTCTGACGTTTGTCTATAGAAAAAATGTCAATGTCATTTGACATTATTTTGTATTTTTGATGTTTTTATGTCTAATTTTTAAAATAATCATGATAGATCCTCAAAAAACGGATTTTATTTGATTTAGTATAAAGAAAAGTTTAAATTATTCGTATTCCAAATGGAAAATGAAGAATTTGTATTGACATTGACATTTAAAGTTCTTGGTCGTTCCAAACCTTAGAGCGAGTTAAAAAACAACCAAACAACCGGCGCTCAAACGTTCTGAACGCAACCCAGCTTGTGGCTCGAACGCGGCCACTCGAACGCTCGGTTTGCGCCGATCCTATACAAAATGTATGAAAAAACTCGTCCGCAGCTTGTGGTCATGGGCGTACCGAGGGGGGGGCAGCGAGGGGCAGCTGCCCCCCTGGATTTTGTTTACCTCCAACTAACTATCAATTGTTATCAATAAAAGTTCTTATTTGCCATACAAATTTGTCTTACAAAAAAATCCCCCCCCTGGGGGCGATAAAATAGATTTGCCCCCCCCCCCCCCTGGCCCAGAACCTGGGTACGCCCATGCTTGTAGTCGCGCTTAATGGCCCAATGTGCGGCAGCTATTAGAGTGGTGTAAAAACTTAATATAGTTAAAAGTACCGATACATACCTCATCGCTCAAGTATCCATGTGGAACAAACACTTCATTGTCGACCTCGTAGTCGTCGTTGTCGATGTCGTCGTCGCTGCCGACCGCGCTGCCGTCGATGCTCTCGCCTTCCTGTTCCTCTTCCCACTCCTCGTCGCTGTCCACTTCGTACTCTAGCTGCTTCTGGAGTTAGGGCAAAGGGTTATGTTAACTTGGAAAGCTATTTAGAAGGATACAGTAATAAACCTTATCAAATTTAATACGTTAGTTATCTTAAGCATTTTATGTACATTATTTAACCATACCATTTAAATGAATATCTTGAGAGTTTTCGCAAAAAATTAACGCGCGCGAAAATAAATGGGACGGGACGAACGGGAGGGAAAAAGTCTTTTGGAGCATATGGAGGTGAGGACTGTAAGGTATTTGTTTTCATTTTGGGTGTTGTTGGAAGATCTCATTTGGCAAAAAAAGAAACAACCGAAGCGAAGCGAGGGCGGATCGCTAGTAAATAATAAAATAGTAGACAAAATAAGGTACTTATACAAAAATGCCACCATGTCGATCCGAGTACAGAACCAGAGCACAAATCCTATCCAGCTGCAGCGTGGTGTGAGACAGGGAGACGTTATTTCTCCGAAACTGTTCACAGCTGCGTTGGAGGACATCTTTAAGCTCTTGGACTGGAAAGGACTCGGCATCAACATTAATGGCCAGTACCTAACACACCTTCGTTTTGCCGATGATATAGTCCTTATGGCTGAGACCATGGAAGACCTGAACACAATGCTCGAAGATCTCCGTGCTTCCCAAAGAGTGGGTCTCAGGATGAACATGGATAAGACGAAAATTATGTCAAATGCCCATGTTGTACCCTCTCCAGTTCATGTTGGGAACACTACACTTGAAGTTGTTGACCATTACGTATACCTAGGACAGGCAATCCAGTTAGGTAAGTCCAACTTCGAGAAAGAGATCTCTCGTCGAATCCAACTCGGGTGGGCAGCATTCGGGAAGCTTCGAAAAATCTTCGCGTCCGACTTACCTCAGTGTCTCAAGACGAAAGTCTATGAACAGTGTGTGTTGCCAGTGATGGACTTACGGCAGTGAAACGTGGTCGCTAACTATGGGTCTCATAAGGAGGCTCAAGGTCACCCAGCGTGCAATGGAGAGAGCCATGCTCGGCGTTTCCCTGCGTGATCGAATCAGAAACGAAGAGATCCACAAGAGAACTAAAGTAACCGACATCGCTCGAAGGATTGCTCAGCTGAAGTGGCAATGGGCGGGACACATAGCGAGAAGAACCGATGGCCGTTGGGGCGGTGCGGTTCTGGAATGGCGACCACGCACCGGACGGCGCTCCGTGGGTAGGCCCCCGACAAGGTGCACCGACGTGAGGGTGAAGGTCGCGGGAAGCCGCTGGATGCGGGCAGCGCAGGACCGATCGTCGTGGAGACTCCCCTATACCCAGCAGTGGGTGTCGTGCGGCTGATATGATGAGGATGATGATGAAATAACTCCTACAAATATAGTTCTCCCGTACTGCTGGGTCACACTCACATGAGTCACACGTTATGATTTCCCGCCACTGTAAATTGTTGTAACATTGGCTACAAGCCGTAACTACTTACCCCATCTTGTCCAAACGGATTCCTCGGTTTAATAGCTGTGCTCTTTTTCCTCCACGTGCCCCAGTAAGGAGGTCGCCGGTTGTCATGGAAACTCAGCAGTTTTGGCCTCAATTTCTCCCGCACTGCTAGGTCACACGTTATGATTTCCCCGCCACTATCAATTGGCGGTAACTCATCTTCTGCAAATGAATTAAATTTTTATAATAAATTGCATAGTTTTGGCAACCTTAGACCGAAATTGTGTTTTCACTCCTCTTGCTCAAAAAGTCCGTCATTGCAACGTACAAGAGCCGAGATAAAATAGCATAATAACCCCTATGGGAAAAAGTTTTTTCTTTTTTAATATTTGTCTATTACCAATGAGCCTACTAAATTCTGAAATTATGTCTATTTAGTTGAATTGATAATCGAAAACAATAGAATATTTGCGTCTAGGATTGTCACTTAGTAGTTTTTCATACAAATAAAATATGTCGTAATGGTTGCATGGTCTCCCATCACAATCCCATCATCTACTCTATTTGGCTTTATAAGGCTATTTCCAAATATCTGTTTGCAAAAAATATGAGATTCTCTGTATGTGGGATTTGATGCAGATAACTTAACTAAATTGACAGAATTAAACTAAATTTAAGTTTGCATCCTTTTCTTTCTGTATCGAAAAGACAAGAACCGAATACTTAATACATAAATTAAGTATAGTCTGTTACGATTTCCCTTTCAGTGTATACAGGTTTTATAACAATACATAAATATTTTTCTATGTATTGCACAAAAAGATTAGGTATGCCTTACAGTGGGTGTCTTGTCTTATTGTTGATATGATAATTATGCAAACAGGATAAAAAAAATATTCTTACCAATAATCATGACGTCATCATCTTTCTCTGACAAAGGCCACGTCTTCCCACTGGACAAAGGTTTAGCAGAATCTCCTTTCAAACTTTTTACATATAAAACCGATTCATCTACATTCTGTTCTTCCATCAAATCATCTAATTTCTGCTTTCTCTCCTCTGTCAAGTCAACTCGAACCGTTGGTGCCAATCTCATGTCATTTTTAATAGTAAAACTTGATAGAACACTGTTATTGCTAATCGGACCAGACATCGGCTGGTCTTTATCAGACTTTTGTTTTGGTACAAAGAAGTTGACAAACGCTTCGGCAGCTTTCTTCTTCTTTAACTCTTGTTCTTGTTTTTCTAATTCTTGAGCCTCTTGTTTCTTACGCCTTTCTTCCTCCCTCGCTTCCTTCTCTTTCCTCCTTTGTTCTTCTTTCTCTTCTCGTTCTTTCTTTTTTTGCTCTTCTTTTTCCTCCTTTTGTTCTGGAATATCGAATGATAATTATATTTAAAGTTACTCAATAAAAAGTAAAATCAATTTTAAGTACCAAATAACCATACCCCATAACCCATTATAAGTAGTTAACCTATAATTGAAAAAATGAATTTAAGAAATAAATGAAAAAAAACTTGTGAAGTATTTGTTATTATGGTCTGTACCAGAAAATAATTCAATGTGTACATACTTTTTTCTAACTCTCTCTGTCTGTCTTTTTCTTCTTTTTCCTTTCGCTTTTGTTCCTCTTTCTCTTCCTTTTCCTTACGTTTTGCTTCTTCTTTTTCTTCTCGTTCCTTCTTTTTTTGCTCCTCCTTTTCTTGCTTTTGCTTTGCTCTCTCTTCTTTTTCTTGCTGTTTTTTCTTGTCCCGTTCTTGCTTTTCCTTCTCTCTTTCTTCTCGCTTCTTGACAGATTCTAATCTTTTCTGTAACTACACGAAATTAATATTGAAGTCAGGTTTCCTAATACTTTACCTTAAATTGATTTTACAAAAAGCAACATAGCTGGATAATCAAACTTAAATCATGAAAATAAAGTAAGTGAAAGTAAGTATGCCAAAATTATTTTTTAAAATCCTTTTTACTAAAATTAACAATGTTTATTGCATTGAAATATCTGCAAAAAATAATCAGCTGAACGTCAGGTTACACAAAACTGTCAAAATTTTGCAATAAAATTGATTGAATTTGATTATTTAAAAGAAAAGTATTTTTATACATACTAAACAATATACTTTGAAATTATATCTTTGGAAGTCCGGTTCCATGCTTTTCCAACTGAGCTACTAAGTCATGCATTGGATCAGACTTCCAAAGGTCACAAGTTCAATTCTCACCTGAGAATATTAATTATGATCTGGTGATAGTCAATTTTTTTCAAGTATATTATTTAGTATTTGATTACCATGTCGTGGTAGTCTGTTATGTTTTAACTTTCAAACTATTATTTTATAATTTTATTGCTTTGGATTTGTTTGATTGAAATAATCATCAAACCAGCATTTATTTGATCAGAGATAATAGTGTTGTAATAAGTTAAGTTCAGTAATTATAATATGAGGTCAGTGTGTGGAAGTCCAGCATACTTTTCTAATATTTAAGTTTAACTGAACTTATTGAACCAGATACGCTTTCTAAAGTGACTTGTGTCATCGGAAATTCTAGGTAATGTATTAATTTACTTATATTGGTATAAAAATAATATTAATTAATTGCAATAATCTTTAGATTTAAATGATATTTTTTAAAACTCGGCGTGTAGACGGACTTTTTCAGAAAATTTTTTAAAGAAATTTTTCAACGATATTTTTTGCATAACTGTCAAATTTATTTAGTATTTAAATATGTTAACCTAGTTGTATTTTTTGTATAAGTATTTATCCCATGTGTACCGCCGTTTTGAGCTATAAAACAAAAAATTGTCAGACAGACAAAAGTGACATAATATACGTGCAGCTGAAAAGGTTGACAATATCTGCAATCGAGGCAAGACCGGCATATGACGGACTTTCCTTATGCATGCTAGACGGACTTCTCAACTATTTACATTTTAAGGTTGGTATTTTGTGCATGTAATAATTATTTGAAAATTCAAGCGATATTAATGAATTCAAAACCAGAAATAGGTATATGGATCACTAAATGACTTTCGTAATCACAGAAACTCCAAAAACTCCATTGATTTTCAATTTTTTTTATTTTTTTTCGAAGAGACGTTACACTCCAACTTCAAGTACTTAACGCGAAAAAAAACTGATGACCAATTTCTTTCAACCTAATGATGTTAGCGGCATCTATGTTTCTTAGTTCAAACTAGCTCCGTAATACTTTTTTAACGACCGAGGCATAAGAACCTAGTCCTTCAAAAATGGAAGTTATGGCCTCTAGATGGACTTGCTTCCCAGACGGACTTCCACACATTGACCTTATGTCCAAATTGTAACTGTGTATATAACAACTAGGTAGTAGGTATGTGTAACTGTATTGCAAGCAAACATAGATCTCATCAATATTAAGCTTTTTCAAAGCTGGTGTTGTCTTTGCTTTGTTTTCATAATAAAATAATAGTAGACAACACAACATTAATGAACCATTAGAATTAATTGAAGATAAGAACTTAACTTAGGTCATGTTTTTTATATATCTGTTGTCTCCTGCCTCATGAATACGTGACTCTGTTACTATTGCTAATAATTCTCATTTGAAATTGATTGAAACTGTTTGAAATTTGATGTTTCATTTTAGCAAATCAATTTCAAACAAGAATTGTTAGCAACAGAGTTACATCATCAAAGGCTTGTTTAAAAAAATACCCAGTTGTAACCACATTGAAACCATGAATGCTACTGACTTTGTGTGAGTGAACTGAATCACAATGAACGAAACGCAGCACTAGTACAATAATAAAGGCAACATTATTATACAATGTGACATTAGAATCTGTAATTTTACTCCACTTAATTAATTAATTAATTATTAGACTTTAGAGCTATTTAAATGAAAACCTATGAACCCCACATGAAAAATTAAAAGCTGCCCTCTTGGAAACCATTTTAATCATTTCTGCCGATACCCTTGTACAAGTTGCTTTCAATTTTATGATACTAATTTTACATAAAATTATGATTTAAAAATACACACTTACTTGTTTGGGTGTTAAGTTTGAAGCCGATAGTGTAGATTCATTCAATGAATCATCCAGACTGGTTGTGACTGATAAACTTCTGTTATGTTTTGGTGTCGCAGGATTCGAACTTATTGAATCCTCCAATTTACCGCTGGATTGGCCAATAATTTTCTCATCAGTCTTAACTATATTTCTGGAGCTTCGCTTCGGAGTAACTGGACTTTTTTCTTTTGTTTCATTAGGAGATTCTTGTTTTGATGTTTCAGATCCAGTGTCTTTCTCCAAAGAACTTGTGTCGTCTACAGTCTTTACTTCATCATTATCTTTTTCTGACGATTTTGAATTCTCCATATTTATTTCCTCGGTGCTATTTGATTCTTTTTTGTCTTTAACTTTTGTCGATGATGTTTCTGTAGTTTTACTTCCATCAATGGCATCAGAACTAGTTTTAACTTCACTAGCATTTGCAGATTGGTTAGAATCTTCTAACACAACTATGTCAGGGGTGATATCTTTAGAGTTTGTCTTACTAGCAGGTTTTAAAGCTTTCGGTGATGATTTAGAAGTCCTGGGAGATTTCCTAGTAGGTCTTGATGGTTTGGGAGACTCTTTAACTTCTTTTGGTTCAGGCTCTGATGCACCATTGCAAATGGTGCTTACATCACTTTCTGCAGGCACATCAACATCCATACTTTCGACCTCATCCTTGCTATCATTAATATTTTTATCGGTAGTCACAGCTGGACTTTCTGACAGTGAAGTTTTCTTTCTTTTACCTGTTTTTTTCTTCCTTGATTTTTGAACTTTTTTCTTCCATGCAGTATCAACCAATTTAACAAATGGGTTGACAGGTTTTTCTTCTTTAGCAGTGTCTGTTTTGAGAGAACCCTCATCATCGCTGATGGTAACGACATCTTCAACCAAATCGTTTTCTTTGCATATCTTACCGACTTTTGGAACAGACTCGGCTTCCGCTGCAGAAAGCTTCCTTTTACGCGTCTGTGGAGTAACGGGAGAGACAGGCACTTCACTAATGAGTTTGAACGGCAGACGAGCTTGTTTCAGCTTTTTTTTGGACGGTGTAACCTCAGTTTTCTCCGGAGACTTGCTAGTTTTCATTTTTTATGTATTTAACAATCCACACTGTATAAAATAAGAAGTAGGCAGTTCACTGTTTTATAGAGAAAGATCTAAACACTAGTACAAAACGAATAAATTAAAATAAACCATCTCAAAAACAACACAAATCACATCGAGCGAAGCGAAAAGATGAACTTTTGACAGCTGTCAAAAAAACGCGGGATTTTGTTTATATGACTAGTTTTTTTATGATAAAATAGACAAAGGTACATTGTTCTTACTGCCACTTTAGTAAACTAAGATTTTTCTTTAAAAAAAGGATTTTTGTCTGAAATTAAACCTCTTTTATTGTTTATACTCTGGACAATCCTATTTTTTTATTTTAGCGTTTAGCGTCATTCTCAATAAAATTATTGACAATAATTTGTCAATCCAGTGTCAATCGAATCGTTGCAGTTGGAGTTTATATTTTTCTATACTAAAAGCTACAACATCTTCTTCAGCTTCTATGATCAAAATTTACACAAGCTGCATAAAAATACTATTATAAAACGTAATTGCTGAGGGGACAGTAAAATGTCAAAGAAAACGAGATGGGATTTTCGGGATGTGTCCGTCATGTTACAGACACTTCGAAATTTTTTATTGGGTAGAAAACACACTCTCCATCCACGATTCCCTACTCATTTATCGCCGAGAAGCATCCCCCCTCCTGACATACCTCGAAGTCCAGAAGAGAAATATTCCAACAACTATTATTTTGAAAGAAATGCCTTTGACTCTGTAAAACCTCCAGTAGTCGCACCTGTGGCTGAAGGGCCTTCTGGTATGAGGCCTGAATGTGTGAGTACATTTTAAAGCCGTTTGTTACCGACGGTTAGTACCTACCTACTATTACTAAATCTGTGCCAACGGATCACTCAATTCATCCACCTACTTACTTAGTTAGTAGGATTTAGGAATTTTATTCATAACAGACAATAGGTAGTAAAAACAACAGACCACTAATGTCTGCTTAGGCACAAGGCACAACACAACACACAATACGATACGATAAGTTGTGATTCTATTGATGTAAGTATCTACCTACCTACTGAAAAAGTGGTCGTGGTTTTAAATCATTATCATAATTAAAATCGGTTTCTGTAACTATAGTTGCGATGCGCCTATTGAAATTGATAAGGCATTTTTAAAGCTTTGCTCTTTTTAGTATTCATAACTTTGTTGTCTTGCCGTATGGCGAGCAGAGTTAGGTACCTACCTAAAACAAAACATCGTTTTGAGTTGTAATGGCCAATGGCCCGGCCGGCCACAGCCCACGGCAGCAGACGGCGCGGCGCGGCAAGCGAATTCGGTAATCACTGCGTGGTCTTGACGACGAGCTGAGGCCGCCATCGCGTCGAGATAGCGCGCATTGATTGAACTCGCTTGTCGCGCCGCCCGTCGCGGCTGGCTGTGGCCGGGCCCGGCCACAGCTAGCCGCGGCGGGCGGCCTTTGAGCCTGTCGTCACGACCACGCAGTGATTACCGAATTCGCTTGCCGCGCAAACGCCCGCCACGGCGGGCTGTGGCCGGGCCGTTTTTATTTTTTAATTGTCCTTTTAGGTATGTCTATACGGATTGCCGACGCCAGGTGAGCCGTGGGCCTGGGACGGGCATAGGTACTTCGAATGCGTCCCAGACGTGGACATACGGCCGCCCTGCCCCCCGCCGCAACAGCCTCCACCTCGCAGCGTGAGCACTTGCGATCCACCGCCATCCGATAAGAAGTGTTAAACTATAGACCGGCTTCCCGGCTTCGCATTTTTTGGGAGATGCTTCATCCCTTTCTGCAGCTCAGGACCAAAATTTGCTGGAATAAGATAAACTGTTTGGAGATCATCGGCTCACAGTCACCGATGCCGAAGCGCGGGAGCACAAGCGCAAGCGATTTCTCGTTCGTGAAGTGCGGTGACGGGCGGCCCGACTGTGTTAATTTTATCATAATTGATTGAAAATAGATTTCAATATACATTTTCTTTAATGAGTTCAGTACCTATCCTTCCTTTCAATTAAGTAGGTAGGTACTACCACAGAGGAAATAATCACTACGTTTTAGGTACTACCAGTTCAAATTATTTCTTCCGATTTCGAATTGCTTTTTTACGATTTGAAAAGAAACCACAGAACATCTCGGACCAAACGGCCAGTGTTTGTCAAAACTTGTTAGTCTACAAAGTAGGTATATACTTTACAGGAAAAAAAATACAAGTTAAAGAGTCGCAGGACACCTTTAGAAATACTCAGGATTTTCCATTGAGTTTTTTACAAGTTGTAAGTTGAACTTTACCGGGTCGTTTACAATTTACATAACAGTAAAACCTGTCTAATCTACTTTAAATTAACGCAATAGTGCGAGGTGGAAAGTCACGCACGGCACGTACGATTTCGTGTCCCCCGGCCCCCGACGTCCATGTGGTGTTTGGTTCAGATTGTTAATTAACAAGCTGTTGTTAATTAAATATTCAACACCAGTACTTAACTTACTTTATTTTCTAATGGCCTCTCCAGAGACACGCGCGAATCACGGCGTGAATTCGCGCGCGCACTCACCAAAGATGGATGCCGAAATTGCTGCTGGCGCTGCTGCTGGTGAGGTGCTACTTTGCGCATCAGCAATTTATGATGTTTTACAGAGTTAATTAATCAAACATAATTTTAAATACGAACGCGACGCGAAGCTGCGAGGAATATGCGAATCGGTTCTACCAAGAATCTTTCTACACCCATGCTTCGCGGCTTCACGCGCGGTGTAGTGTGTCTGGAGAGCGGTGTCCATCATGCTTGCTTGACAAGCACCACAGAATAGGATCGATTACCGTGGCCTATCAAAAGTAAGCCCACGCCCTCAAATGGTAGTGGTGGTGGACGTGGTGGTAATGCAATGTAAATGATTGACAAGATCTGTGGAGCCGGCTGATAAATAATTTTATTATTATTTATTATTATTAAGACACAAATCACAACAATGTTTTCTTACATTTAACAGTGCTATATAAACCTATTTTCATCATCATCATATCAGCCGCACGACACCCACTGCTGGGTATAGGCCTCCCCTAAGGATCTCCACGACGATCGGCGGATCGATTAGGATGATTAATGGACTTGAAATAAAGGAATCTTCAATTAACTAAACTAACGACTAAACTGTTTGTGACAAAAATATTTTACGTAAATATAGTCTTAAAATTTTGACTGGAAGTGAAGGATTTTCTCAAGCTTCCGGCCAATTTTATTTGCGATATTCTTCTGATCCTCGCTCTGCACAACATTTCCGACCGTGTGTCATGTATTTCATCGTGATGTCATATATGACGTCGACAATATTGTCGCGGGCTTACGGACTATCTGTGCTTGTACCTATTCGTAAGGTAGTGGTGATGCACGTTGTCTAATGGAGTCCCTAGACGATCAAGCATTTCTTGTCAGTCATTTACATTGCATTTACCATTTGGGGGCGTGGCCTACTTTTGATTGGCCACGGTAATCTATCTATTCTGTGGTGCTTGTCAAGCATCGCTCCTAGACGATCAAAATGTGATTGACAAGCAATGCAATGTAAATGATTGACAAGCAATTTTGATCGTTTAGGGGGTCCATAACGCTTTTATAATTAATTAAGGGCCGCCCTTATCAGTATTTATTATCGGTCGGTCGGTCCGGTCGGTACCATAGACTTAATTAATTAGAGAACTAGGTAGGTAGTATCGGTACAAACAAGTATTGAAGTAGACATCCAGATAAGCGTTGCAATATCGTTGCAATTTGTTGCAATAGGTACCTACTTAATTAAAAATTAAAGATCGCACACATAGGTTAGGGTGTAGGTACTGTACCATACATATTATTATTATTATTATTATTATAATAGCCTTTTATTTTCCTTAATAAAATAAAAATATACATTTTACTTCAGTTACAAATTTGATAATAATTATAATATGATTAAAATTGCATGCTTTACCAATGTTAATTGACTTCAATTCAAAAAAATAAAATAAAAATTAAAATAATTAAAATTGTTTAAATAAAATTCATTAAAATTAAATTTAAAAAAAAATCAATTAGAATTAGATAAATAAATTGAAATTATTATATTAAGGACCCCTCATCGGGTGAAGGCCTCCTCCATTCCACTCCAAGTCTTCCTGTCTTTCGCTTTCTTTTCCCAGTCCTTACCGGCCACCTCAATTATCTCATCCAACCATCGCTTTTTTGGTCTACCTCTCTTTCTTTTGTGTGGTGGCCCATTCCATGTGGTTACTCTGTATGTCCATTTATCTTTGTCCATTCGTGCAATATGACCGGCCCACTTCCACTTTAGTTTTTTACAATGTTTTAAAGCGTCAATTACATTTGTAACTTTCCTTATGTCTGTGTTCCTTTTTCTGTCTTTTCTTTTAATATTTAATATACTACGTTCCATAGACCTTTGACAAACTTGTATTTTATTTATTGTCTGGTTATTGAATATCCAGGTTTGGCTGCCATAGGTGAGACATGGCAGCAGACATGAATCTAGAACTTTCTTTTTGAGTTCAATAGGAAGATTTGATTTCAAAATATCTTTGTGCGCCCAAAATTTATTCCAAGTGTTGTTAGTACGTCTGCTTAGATCATCTTGATGTCTAGTTGAAGAAAAAGATACTTGTTTGCCCAGGTACACGTACTCTTGAACATAGTCTAATACAATGTTTTCGACTTTAATCGGTTTTGTTAAGTGGTTGGTCATGACTTTGGTCTTAGTTGCGTTTAGTTCCAGGCCGATTTTTTTACTCGCTTTGTTCAGTTCATTAACCATAGTTTCCAATTGAGTAGCTGTTTCAGAAAAAATCACAATATCGTCAGCAAATCGTAAGTGACTAAGATATCTTCCTTTAATATTGATACCTTTTCTTTCCCAGTTTAGGCCACTCATTATACTTTGGAGCACAGCGATGAAGATTTTTGGTGAGAGCGGGTCTCCTTGTCTAACGCCTCTACATATGTTTATATCAGGGCCTCGTTTTTCTAATTTTACACGACTTACGCTTTTACTATATATATCTTTTATAATTTCTATGATTTCGGATGGCACTTCGCACTCATATAGAGCTTTCCACATACTGTTATGACATATAGAGTCAAAAGCCTTTGCGTAGTCTATAAATGCTAGGTAGAGTGGGGTGTTATGTTCGGTAAATTTTTCTATGACCAATTCTAAGGTGTGGATGTGATCTATCGTGGAATAGTTCTTCCTGAAGCCTGCTTGTTCTGGTGGTTGGAGTTTTTCTATATAGACTGCCAAGCGTTCTTCTAAGCACGAAGCAAAAAGTTTATAAATATTTGGTTGTAAACTAATTGGTCGATAGTTTCCAATGTCGGCGGGATCTCCTTTTTTATAAAGTAGGATTATGTCTGATTCGGCCCATTCTTTTGGTATTTCTCTATCATTTAAAATTTGGTTAAACAAGGCTGTTATGTACGGTACCAAAAGAATTTTGCCTGTCGTAAGTGCTTCGTTTGGGATGCCATCTGGACCATTGCTTTTGTCAGGCTTTAAGCGTTCTATTCTTTTCATTACCTCAGAAGTAGAGAATTGGTCAAAACTTGTAGAGACTTGGTAGAGCGATTGGTTTTCTTGTGTTATGGTTTTCGTTGAGTATAGGTTCTTGTAAAATTCTGTTGCTATTTCAATTATTTTCGGTCTAGAGAACGTCTTGTGACCAGTAGTGCGTTCCTTAAGACAAGGGATCCACTCTTTGGTATTGTTCAGTTCTTTCATCCCTTTTTTCAGACTACCTGTGGTGTTAAGATGTGTTTCAATTGTTTTTATCTTATGTTCTGTACGTTCTCTTTTCATTACTTTATAAATATTTTTGTAGAGGTAGGTGCGTTCGTTTTTTTCTTCAATGTTTAAGTCTTTTTTCTTTTGTAATTCGTTTCTTCTTGCAATAAGATTTTTTATATGGTTCGATGTGGTGTCACGCCTGGTTGGTTTTATAGCTCTAACAGAGTCTAAGCTATTTAATATCGATTTCTTAATCTTAGTGTATGCAGACTCTACATTTTCATTCTCTTCCATGCTTATTTTGCTCATATTTGCAGTTAAGGCCTTTGTATACTGTTCTTTTTCGTCGATATTTTTTAATTTATTATTGTTATTTCTAAATTTTGCTCTACTTTTCTCCGCTAATGTCATATTTAGGGTAATTCTAATGAGGCGGTGATCACTTGGATACGACAGTTTTGATATTACTTCAAAATTTGTGACTTTTTTCATATTATTTGTTAACATATAATCTATCTGACTCTTTCTCTTCTTTGGTGAGAGCCATGTCCACATGTTTTTTGTTCTCTTTTTGAATTTGCTGTTTACTATATAGAAATTGTTTGCCCAACAAAACTGAAGCAGTGTTTCACCTCTTTTGTCTCTATTTCCATAGCAATAATTACCCAGTATTCTTTCCTCACCTATTACACGTTGACCAACGCGGGCATTGAAGTCGCCTAAAATAATTTTATGGTTGTCATATTTACAGTGAATCTGCTGGAGATGATTGTAGAAGTTTCCGATTTCGTAATCGCTTGCGTTAATGGTTGGTGCATGAACCTGTATAATTGTGAGCAAAGAGTTTTCAAACTTGAGATTCAAAATACAAATCCGTTCAGATATTCCGATAAAACTTTCAATATATTGTTTGTGTTTCTTTTTTATAAGAAAACCGACGCCGTATTGACCTTTCGTCTCACCATAGTAGCAGAAAATATGTTCATGATCTTCAATGATGTTGTATCCAGTTCGTCTTATTTCTGACAAGCCAATAATATCATACCTCATATCAGAAACAGCTTCTTTAAAGTTTTGTAGTCGTTCATCAGACAACAGTGATCTAGTATTATAAGTGCATATATGCAGTCTTTGGGAGGGAGTTGGAGGGTTGTAGTCTGTGTGCCCCGCGGTGACAAGCCGTACTGGGAGATTGAGAGGGTCTGCCTTTGATTGCTATTCTTTGACTTGGTTAGAGTTTGAGGTTGGAGAGGATTTTTTTGGAGTTGGAGAGGTCAGAGTTGGTTTTTTCAAAACAAAATTGCTCATGTTATTTGTTTTGTTGATTTTTGTAGGTTGTTTCTTATTCTGAGTCCCATTAGAAGTAGTACGTGTTGTGATTTCAGGTGATTCTGACAGGTTTCTTTTTTTGTTATAAGTTTTTGTTGGTTGAGTAGCTTGGTTATCGTTATTTAGTATTATAAGTTTGTCGTATTTTAGGAATACCTTTTTTCCTTGCTCTCTTTCCTTTTCTAGTTCTATTTGCAGTTCTTTACGCTTATTTCGTACTTCTAATGGAAAATCTTCTTTGATGTAATAAGGTGTCTTCTCTAAGTTTTTCTTATTTTTTTGTATAAGTATTTTAACTCCCATAGTTAGAAGCGTTACAACAATCGGTCTGACTCTTTCACTCTTTTTACCAACTCTTCTTAAAAACTCAATACTATTATTGTCACAATTTACTTTTATTTCATTATTTATTATAGCAAGTACTTTTCTTTCTAAATCATGATAGCTCTTTTCATTTTCTTCGACTCCAAAAAATAACAAATTTTTTCTTCTTGAAATTCTTTCAAAGTTTTCTATCGATTTTTTCTGTAATTCTAATTTTTCTTCGATAATCTCATTTTTCATTTCTATTTCAATGTAAATGATTGACAAGCAATTTTGATCGTTTAGGGGGTCCATAACGCTTTTATAATTAATTAAGGGCCGCCCTTATCAGTATTTATTATCGGTCGGTCGGTCCGGTCGGTACCATAGACTTAATTAATTAGAGAACTACCTAGGTAGGTAGTATCGGTACAAACAAGTATTGAAGTAGACATCCAGATAAGCGTTGCAATATCGTTGCAATTTGTTGCAATAGGTACCTACTTAATTAAAAATTAAAGATCGCACACATAGGTTAGGGTGTAGGTACTGTACCATACATATTATTATTATTTATTTATTTATTAGGAATACAGGTACGATAAAGGGCCCTTTCTGTATTTGACAAGGTTCAAAGTGGTTAAAATCGAGGTGAACTGGTAAAGGCAATTATTGAATGACCAATATCTTCAAAAAGTTGTACCTTTATCAATGGATTTTTTTATTGTAAGTATTCAAATAACGCGTTGCTGCTCTCACACTTCACATCGGTACAAAAACGCCTAAAGAAACAACGACGAATTTTCCATTTTCTGTAAACAAGTACCTACTTACTTCAATACATAGACCAAGAATATAAAGACGTCCAATCACATATAATAAAAACGTAGCCCCAAAATCCCGCCTTAAACCTAGATGGCGCTCGTAATCGAACGCCTTATAGGTTTCCTTGCATTTTCCGCATGGATCGCTGTCGTCGCAAAAAGCTTACGTCTGCTCGTTGTTCTACCGTGTTCTAATAGTTCTAAGAAAAATGGGTAGATGGCGTTCAAAACTACAAAACGTATTATAAATTTGGAAATTAATTTACGTATTATAAAGTTTACGCATTCACAATGCTATTTTTATATACTAAAATATTAAATAAAATATAAGAAAAAATCGAAAAAGTAAAAAGTACTTAATGTATATTATTATGAGTCTCTTTAGCAAAAATTTTTAGTAGGTAGGCATAGGTAGGTAGAACATTAAAATTAAATGGTAGGTATTATATCGGCATGGTTATCGGTAAAAAAAAAATCAATGTTTATTACTTAAATAATGAATGATAATGAACATTTTTTTCCCAGCAAATTGTCTGTGCACTGACACAAAATATTTCATCATCTTATATTTATTTTAGAAATTTTATTCACTCCAAACAAACTTAACTCTCTCTTTTTTTAAAGACCCGTTTTGAAAACGGCAACGGACTAAAATTTATAAAAATCGGACTAAAAACGGACTACCTAGTAAAACAATAAAAAGAGATAAATAAGAAAATAAATTAAAAAACCCGCCTGCATAAAAAGACAAGTCGACTGAAAATATAGAAACAAGATTAAATAAATATCAAAGGCAACATGTCATAATAACATGCAGTCGGAGGCATGCATAAAGAAATTGACATTATGAATGATTGAATTATATGCCTCCGACTGCATGTTATTATGACATGTTGCCTTTGATATTTATTTAATCTTGTTTCTATATTTTCAGTCGACTTGTCTTTTTATGCAGGCGGGTTTTTTAATTTATTTTCTTATTTATCTCTTTTTAGTTATTATATGTTACGGTCATGATATACCTTTTTGAAATCCTTATAATAAGCCCTTTAATTTGACACCCATATTGCAGTATTCTAAAAAAAAATTTTTTTTCACTACGTATAATAGCACCATACAGCCGCCATGTTGGTTTTATTATAACGCCACCTTCTTAAGAACACTTGGGCTGAATAGACAAATCTAACGATATCTTAATCATAGAAATCCGTTCAGCCGTTTGAAAGATATGAGGTAATAAAGAATATTACATACAAACATACATACATACATACAAACATACTTACAAGATACGCGCGAAAAACATAACCCGCAGTCGGGTAAAAAGTAAAATAGGCCTACTTATAAAATAAATACTTCTGTATTATATTTACTGTAACCCTTTTCGAGTTTTCATGCATTTTCTTTCGACGCAGAATATGGTCGCTAATTTCGTCCAGCTAGCCACGATCCGTCTGGTCCAGAGCGGGTTAAGACGCGGACGGCAAGAAACGAGTGTTACGGGTTCGAAAGTGTTACCATCCGTCCGGATTAGTCCGGACATTTCCGGGCTTTTAGACTATTGTCCGGACTCTGTCCGGCTTTTTAAGATTGGGCGCTATCATACTAGTTAAAAAACATACATAGCAGTAGTGTTCGAAAGAGAAAGCACAGAATATATAATAGTACTGAGAAAGTCCCATTTATGGAGTCTGGTTCTGTCTGTGAAAATGTCCGGACTTTTATTGAAATGTCCGGCTTTTTGTCAGGCCTTTCTAAATTTTGGAATGGTAACCCTAAGTGGGACTTACTATCACTAGTGACTGAGCTACCGGCTCAGCGGTGAACCGGAAATCCAAGTCGTGGATTCGATTCCCATCGGAGAATTGATCTAGTGCGAGTCGTATTTTTTCTAGTATATTATTTAGTATTGTATCATTAAATACCTACCAAAAGTCTTAAAATCTTAGAGCAACGCGGCTCCGTCAGGAACGAAAAAACAGGTAAGTACTTTTCTCAAAAATATATTAAACTTATACTGTAGGTAAAATATCATTTTAATTTGCCGTTCGTATGTTTATAACTCTACGCGCGGCGCTCGTAGTGATTATTTCCTCTGTGGGAGCGCCTAGTGCGCGCGACCCGCCCGCCCCGCGGCCATCCATAGACGTAAAAAGTGTCGAACAGTACAATAAAAACTTTAAAATTCATTTTTGGTGAATGTATTGAGTTATGATAAAAGAGTATAGTAGAACAAATGTTGTTGTTTAAGATGTTGGTAATCTACTCCTGCAAGGTTGTTGGTGTTTTACAAATAACCCTGTATATATTATATACATATTTTTATATATATTATATACATTATATATTATATGAACATATTGAGAGGCGCTTCGTAGGTGCATATTATAATATCAGGCACGCAGCGCTGTGCAATTTGAAATTGTACTTTAGTGCCGTGCAGCGAGAGTAGCTTATTGTTTGTGGCCCCGCGCCTGCTCGCGCGGCGCGTGGCAGTCGGCGGGCCCTGCATGGACCCGCTCGCGCGTCCCGCATAATTCGTAATTAAACAAAATCCACATTATGTATGTTTCTAATTTTGTGTAGTATATAAATGCATTGAAAAGGTCATGTAAGAGCGATCTTATCAATTTTTAATTCATTATTCCGTATGTTATAAAGGAAAAATGAAAATATCAAAGAAGCACACCACTTAACTTTCTAAACTTTGTTCAACAGCTATATCTAACCACTGAAAGTCTTAAAATAAGATTTCAGAAACTTTAAAATTTTATTTGAACACAAAAGAGTGATTTTGTGATTTACGCAGTTACATATATATTAACTTTCTAATTTTTTTACAACATGATGATAACATAGTTCTTATTATGAAACAATCAACATTTCAAACTTTAATTCTATATATATGAAGTTAAACGAAAATCGAAATATTACGAAATACCTAAACTATACCTAAAGCACCGGCATAAAACTTCTAACTTTTCAAAAATAGCTCACAATGCACATAATCTATACACTCAGCAAAAACGAAAACTTTTAGTATTATCGAAGGTAATTTTTCTCTAGCTACGCGACTAAATTGCCAAACTCGACTTTGAATACTGAATATAAATTAAAGACGAGACCGACCACGCTACGATATGAAATGAAAAGTACAGCCCCATTCTCAATACCATGCATGCCCCCGGCCCCCGGGCGTTCACCCCGCCCGCCCGCGCCAGATCTCTGTGTTTGCCGAAAACTAGCAAATATTTTTCTAAGTGCCTTGCTCTTTACATTTTTCAGGCGCTAAAAAACCTGTTTATTTTGATTTTAATAGTGATCCATAACATTAACATTCTTTTTTTTTATATAACTCTTTAATTCGTCTTATGTTCGATTTATAATTTGAGAAAAATATGCTAGTTGCCGCTGAAAATATCGAGTACTACGCGACGAAAAATCTTTTTAGAAAAATCATTTTTTTTCACTAACTAAGCTTTTACTTGAAATTTTTTATAGCTAAGTCTCTAATTCAGGATATGTCAAATACAATTATATTTTTTTCTACCTTTCAAAATGAGTGGATTTTTCTAGCTATGCGACAAAACTTTATATGTTTTCATTGACGCTACGTTTTGCAGCTCCTTAAGACGTGACAAACAAACAAACGGACTTTCGCATTTATAAGATTATAAGTAAGGATAGAGATCGCGAAGATAAAAATCGCGTCAAGTCAAGTTTTGTATGAAACAGCTGATATTTTTTTCGTGATTTCGCAGTTGGGCCAATAGTAAAAGTTGCTCAGTTTGATGGTCTCTATCTTATCTACTATATTCGGCATTAGTTGTTTAGTAACACGTTGTATAAAACGAGATATTATAATTATCTTTTCAAAATCTATCAATTTGTATGAAGAGATGATTTAAAATAGACACTGTAAATAACTACCACAGTTTTACTACGTTGAAAAATATACTTTTTAGAGACATACTTTCTTTCCTTTTACTGTGACAGTAAGCGCGGTCGAACGTGCGATAAATTATTGTGTTTGTGGTGTAAATGCGCGTAGTCTTTTTCGATTTCAAGACAGTCTTTAAATAGTGTAATTGAGGCTTGAGAGTGATTTAGCGCTGATTGGCTTGCTAGTAGTACCATTTTATTATAAATAAGTAGGTACCTACCTAGGTACTATTTGTAAGTTAGCTAACAACATTACAACTTTTATGATGTGTGTTTTTAAGTAGGTAGGTAAATCAAATAGATACCTACTTACCTACTTATGCTTTCTGCAATGTATTTCACATAGGTAGGTAAGTAGATATATACCTACTTATGCAAAAAATATACTTACCTGATGATGATGATGTCTAAATATTAAAAATTCCACCTGTCGTCATTTTTTCTTTTTTATTGCTGTAAAGCCACTTTTTAATACATTTTATTATTTTCTAACGTATTACGTACTTTTTTATTTCATTTTGTTATCAATTTACCAAAAATAAAAAAAATATACATCATTCATTACATTACACAGCGCCATCTAGTTGAATACTTGTAGAGCGGTTTACGTTCGAATAGCATGCTTGGTTTGTGCTGCAAGGGTATGCTTGCGTGCGGTAAAAAAGTCACGAATTTGCTCCAAACGGAACGCGTAGGGACATCTATCGCAACTTTTGGAATTAAACATCAGTTTACGTTTTGAAGAATGCAATTGTCGGTCTTTATATTCTTGGTCTATGCTTCAATATAAAGCTAGGTGCTTAAGTACGAGGGCAGATTGATAAACATTTTGAAACAACTAAGAAAAACTATTAGTAATAATTTTTACTACCTACTTAATATTATAAAATGCGAAAATTCGGTTTTTTGTTACGCTTTCACGTCTTAACTAGGTAGGTACCTACTGAACCGATCATCATGAAATTTTACATACAAACAGGGGTAGGTACTATATAATAAAATATATGTGTGCGATCTTATTTACCCCTGTGTTGGAAATAATAAAGAAAAAAAATAGGTTAACAGCTAGGTAGACGGGCATCCCACCCGCTAAAGAATAAATGGTGATGAATGCTAGAAAGATACCGTATGAAGCATGAAAGTGCGAGAAGAATACACGCGAGAACTGGAGTGAATGAAAAATTAGAGATAAAAAAACCTACCTCTAAAAAGCAAGAACAATATTCGTAATAATAAAAATACGTCTATTGAAGTCGGGTGGGGCTGGAGTAGAAATTCCTATTTATTTATTCTAAAAGCTCCACCTGACTTCAATAGACGTATTTTTATTGGTATTACGAATATTATTTCTTGTTTTTTAAGGGTAGGTTTTTTGAAGTCGGTTTTTTGTTTTTTTTTTTTAACAATTTTTTATTGTTAGTGTAGGTACCTTGTAGGTAAGGTATATTATAGGTAAGTATATGTAGAAAAATCGGCTCAGCCAAACGTAAGATAATCGCGGAGAAACATACTTAAATACGGGTCAAACTGAGAACCTCCTTTTTTAAGTCGGTTAAAGAACTACACTTAAGATATCCCTCTTCCAACAAAACAATAATTTTGTCTTTTCAACACACTTGCTTGTAAAGTGAGCCCTAATACATCGCTTTTAGGGCCATAAACCGAGCTATAACGAACGCGTGCAATAATATATAAAACACTACTTAGTTCGTAATAGAATTAACCCTAAAAAGTTAAATTAGTACCTTACTGCAAGTTCTATGCGAGTAAACAGAGCATTCCTAATTTAGCCGGGTAATACACTTTTTTTTTTTTGACAACAAAGAGCTTTTATGCTGCTGAAAATTCATAATTTTACATTTTTGGAATAAATAAATGTGTAAGTCCTTAATTAAGTCAAATAATTATATAATAGAAATTATTCATAATTCACAATATTTTGTTATAAAATATTAAAATATTTGCATTTTGTCACTAAAATTATAATTTTGAAGTATTAGTAGTAGGCTGTATGCTCCTCACCCCTTTGTTCGCAAAAATTCTTGCGTTGGGCGTGTGAAAAAAAAAACAAAAAAAAACATGCGCGTCTTTTCCCATAATAATTATCATATTTTGTTTTTGCCATATTTGTTGCTGTGTGATAAATTACTTTGTTTTTGCCTCGCAAATGTGTTGAAAAACGTCGTATGAAACTCGTGAGCTCTTGCTTATTGCTTATTACCTAAGCTAACTTGTCTCATAATGTACTATATTCAGTTCATAAACAAAGAAGTAATACGACCATTATCATCGAGGTAATTCACACAAATCATACTATTTTCGTGCTTTTTTTAAGATTACTTGAAAAGTACTGAACCGATTTCCAAATTTAAAAAATGGGACCAACTTGGGAGTTTACCTAATGTAATAACGTTTGAATCATTTCAATCGGTCCAGCCGTTTCGAGAAATCGGTGGACATACACAAAAAATAAAAAATATACAGACGAACATAGAACCTCCTCCTTTTTTGGAAGTCGGATAAAAAGGCCCGGACCTCATGTCTGGGGAGCAGTAGCAAAAAAAAAACCATTTCTTCAGGTTTGGGAACAAAGTGAGATCTGGGGAAGGGTGGAGTACCAATTCAAACCGCAGTCCACTATTGAGGAAACAACACAACAACTATTGAGGCAAAGAGAAACACCACTTTGTACCTACTTTTGTATTGTGAGAAGTTTCCAAGTTCAATGTGCGAACTTCGAAGTACCTAACCATTTTACCTCATGTTTCGTTTATTAAATGAGGAAAGCACGTCAATTGAATTCTAAACATTCGACCTTGAATGAAATGTTCGAGTCTCAAACACAGCTTTCATGTGATTTGAAAACACGTTCAACCTAACTTCCTAGCTAGCTAGGCAATCGGTTGTTATAGACTCTAAAGTTTAGAGTCTTACGTCTTCTTACTTACGTCTAACCATTTCTTCGGGTCAAAGAAGCGTCATTAAATCGATTTTATTTATTTTCGAAAGTATATTTTTATTATATTATAATAAAACAAACAAAACGGATACTTATTGAATTTTGTTTTAATTTTAATTTTGTAAGTAATAAAATCCTTATTTATTGCTCACACATCTTTTTATTTTAAGTTTATTTTAAAAATATCTTCATATTATTGTTTCTTATTATGAAATCCTTTAAAAATTTATGTATTTTTATTAATAAATTATCATAATTCAATGTAAAAATCTTTATCCCGAAACAGGGGACATGAGCTCACGAACTTAGAAGCAGAGCCCAATTTTTATCACGAAACAGAGTTCAATCAAGAGGTCTACAAATAAATTAATATAAAAATAAATTCAAGCTAAATCTACATAATTTATGCATTGAATTACTGTCAAAAAACCAATATTCATGACACAAAAGATTTCAAACTGATATCTTGTTTAGTTAAATTTATAAAAAATCGCAAAGTCGTAAGAGCCTTAACATGCCGAAGTATGGGACATTTACCTTATTTGTACCACTATACAAATGAGATTGATAGTAAAATACTACCTTGGTGGATTGGATACCAAAAATTCCCGGATTTTCACCGTATGAGGGTTTGCGCCCATGTTCATGAAACATTGTTGGCTCGGCATCAGCCATTTTGTTGTCCCCACTGCTGCTATTGCGGCACGATAAAGATGATGGGCCATCATAACCCACCACGCGTGCCCAATTCGGATTGGTGGTTAACGACTGCAAATGCAGCCGGGACAACAGGGCAGGGTGCTCGAGATAATTCATTTTTGGTCACTCATCCCATGACTGACCCTTGCAAAAGTTGCTTAACCTCAACAATCACATTGCAGGCCAATGCTAGTAACCCATTGCGCCATCAAGCCCCTCACGATAAATTGCTGGTTATCGTTAAATTATTACCTTGCGAGTCTCTATAAACCTAACCTACAGTTAGAACCATGTGATGCCACCTCGAGATCGTTCACCGAAAGTGATTAGGGCTAAAGAAGGTATGCTTTTACTCTCATCTACCTGACAAACATAATATTGATACGTTCGAAATACATCGAGCCGTTTACACCGGTAGAATCTGAAGTTATTAAGCGCACCCAGTTATGTAAGGCAAGTGTATATTTAGTCGGTTGTAGAGTAGGGCTGCTCCTCGGCGCATGATCAGAGCCCGCCCGGCCGCTAACCAGTTCGCCAGAGCTTCGGTAGACTTTGGTCGTGTCGTGTATCGTTTCTGCGTCCCCTCTCTCGTCCATAATAATGACTGACAATACCCCCCGCGCTAATCAACCGAATACAAACCAGTGAAGGGTCCGGACCCCTTACCTGTGGCATGTGCACACAACTAGTAAAAGTGCGTAACTTTAAATCAGTGAAAATTCAAAAACCAAAATGATACAGGATAGCGATACCGCAGCCCTCGCTGAGAGGGTCGCCGCCTTCAAAAGCGATCCAGAAAAAATACGACAGGCCACCGAATTTGTAGACCAACTCATACAGCAAGCTAAGAAAGAGGCAGAACTAAAACAAAAAGAGAAAGAGAGAAGTAAATTAGTAAGTATCAATGTATTTTAACAACGTAAGGAAAAGGAATTGATAGGGCGGTAAGTGTTTCGGAGTATAGTGCTGATGTAGATTGCAAAACTCGGCTTCTTCGACTGCAACGCTGATTTATGCATCACCAAATTCTCTAAGAGCATACCTATGTTCTTCTCGAATATTTTTGCATGCTTCTCATCTGAATTTCAAAATTAATGAAATCACACCATTCATTCATCTAATGTAACGTAAATCAATACGCTGGCATCCACACCGGACGCGGGTACTAAACAAACCGTACGTTCAAAGCAATAAAAAGTAAACGAAAACACGAACTTACAAAGAGTTTTTTATAGTCAATCTGTAAATCTTGTCGAAAAACAAACTTTGTGATTGTTATGTTTTCAACAGGCATGGGATCTCTTATCTTTGGATGATTTATGTTTCACATAAGCCGATGATATTTTGGTAAAAGTTTATTGGTGTTCAACGAGATTATCCAGGGCCTATTTATCTGATAACGCGTATAGTTATTTGATAGATTGTCACTCGAGTTAAGGCCCGTATATTCGAAATTAACGAAATTGGCCTAATTTTGATTTAACGATAAACAATTAAATATTCTTTATTCTGAGCAGATAAAAATATTATGTTGAAGTTTCATAAACGATCTTGATTATTTTACGGTTAAAAATACGATATTCGTATCTTCACTCGACTATAAAAATATGCAAAGACAAAGAAAATTTTCATTAATGTTATATTTTTTGGATAATACTTAAAGTTTATTAATCCCTTATTCACAAATAATATAAAGAAAAATAGGTAATGACATAAAGAAGAATATTCAACGGTTACTTTTTCAAAAAGTGACTTTATGCTCAAAATAACAGCAAAAACATTAAAAATGAAAAAGTGAGGTGAGTTTCATTACTCTTCACACGTAAAGAAAAAAACAGAGACAGAGTTTTTGGAATATACTGGCCTTAGTATTGCAAATTGGCCGAGCACCAAATGACTGGCGTGTCACATAAAGTTCAACCAAATTATCCTATCGATTTGTAGGAACTACCTACCTATTTAGTTGGTTCTAGCTAACTTGGGAGCAAAGCAAGCATTTGGTAATGAAACATAATTATGAATTTTGCAGATCATTATCACTAACTTTACTAATCATTTTGTTATTCAAAATAACAATTACCGTATTACTTATTACATGACTTTTATAACAATTTAATAATTTCTCCACTAAATAAAGTTAAGTCAAACAATAAACTTTTGGGATGGATAAGTTCTTATTCTGAAATAAACTTTGCCTTAATATTAATGTAAGCAAGTTAATAATGATAACGTTTACATATTACATTAGGTAGGTAGGTACTTTGTTTTCACTTTCTGTTGTTTTCTCGAGTTACTTCGTCTATTAGCGTCTAATTTTCAATAGGATTGCATGATTACTACCCATTACCTGTAATGGCTGTAGCTTGGCAATTTTCACGACTAGGTATCATCAGTATTCTGAGAAAACAACACATTGTATCTATATACATTTTCCTTTAGTTCGTAGGAAATTTTCAAGGCCCCTATTTCACCAAATTGACATTTGTCAGTGTCATGATATGTCCGGCAATTTTTACAGTTTAATAAGGGACAATTATGTTGTGATTGTGAAACACTGGTGTCGATTCGATTAGCACGACTTAACTAAATTGACAGGACTAAACTTAATTTTAGCATTCTGTTCTTGTCTTTTCGATACAGAAAGAAAAGGATGGAAAACTAAATTAAGTTTAGTCCTGTCAATTTAGTTAAGTCGTTGCCAACCGAATCGACACAAATGGATATTTTTACAAGTCGACAATAATTTGTATCTCAATCTCATGTTAGGAATTACTGACAAATCTTTAAATATGTCGACTTGTAAAAAATAACACTATTCCACAAACATGCTTGTCCTTAATTAAAGTAACGACAATGAGGGGTTTTCAAATTGACATTAAAAAAATAAAAATAGTAACTATTTTGCCTTACCATCTAGGTGTTGATACTCTTCGAAGCTTAGTAAAAAAATCACATTGTCACATATTTTCATCAACGCCATCTATTGAGCCTACAGTTTTCTGTCATTGTGAAAAGCCCTCATTGTAAAATTTACCGACGTCACTGACAAAATTGACGACTTGGTGAAATAGGGCCCAGAAGTTGTTTTCTTACAGCACTCAATCAAATGCACACAATTTTGTATCAAATATTAGTTTGGTTTCATGATTATTAATGAATTGCTAGCTTATGCAAAGATTTTTTTAAGCGGTTTTGACATTTCTAATTTAATAAAAATCTTTTTTTTTATTACAGGAAGCACAAGAAGCCGCTGTGGGTAAGTTAATGAAAATTGCAAATAAATCTTTGTTATTGAATTAAAATACTTAATTGTTTTATCTAGCCAGTGTTTTTCAACCTGTGGGTCGCGATTCCCTGAGGAGTCGCGAAACCTTACTCGGGGGTTGCAGGTAAAAGAAAAAAGCAAGGCTGGACCTGTTAATTTTTAACAACTTAGGTACATTACAAATGTATCACGTCACGTTTTGACATACCTACTTACCTACCTACATTGTCATGGTACCTACGTCGTAGTCTTTCAAATCACTAACATTTTGTTTGTTTTTGGCCCCAGGCCCTAGGGGGTCGCTGGAATTTTTTAACCTGTAAAGGGGTCACGTATTCAAAAAGATTGAAAAACACTGATCTAAGCAATAAATACTAGTTTTTAGGGTTCCGTACCAAAATGGTAAAAAGGAACCCTTATGGTGTGACTCAGTCTGTCTGTCTGTCTGTCACAGTTGGATATCTCGAGAACTACTAATGGTATCAACTTAAAATTTGGAATAGTTAAAGATGACGTTTGTTGAACTATTTTGCAAATAAGAAAGAAATAAAAATAAATAGTTTTTTTACAACAGGGATTGAAAAGGGGTCTTAAAAATTTTAAGTGGGGCGACTAGGGCATGTGGGGGCATATGAAAGAGCGCTGTTTGATTTTAAAACTTTTTTTTCTTTTTTTTAGGCCGCATAGTTTTCGACTTATGATGAAAAATGTAAAAAAACAATACTGTTCCCCCCCCCCCTTATCTCCGAAGTTTGCAAAGAGAAAAATCTGAAATAATTCTATGTGATAGTAGTTTATGTAAAGATTACAGGAAAAATAAAACGATGTCTCAATATAACACACTTTTTTAGAAATTCAAAAAACAAACAAAAAATTTATTAGTTCCTCTACCAGTCAACAAATGGCCCTGACCCAAGAAAAAATAATTTAGTTCCACTAACGGTCAAGAGATGGCGCTGGACTAAGAAAAAAAAAATAGTATCACTATCGGCCAAGAGATGGTGCTGACCTAACTGCAATAATAATTTTATTATTCTACAGCTCTGCAGTGTATTTATTATGATGGTATACGGAAACCCTCGGTGCGCGAGTCCGACTCGCTCTTGCTTGACCGGTTTTTACATTTAAGTACCTATAGGTACATATAGTATATACCATTAGGTACCTACGATACCTAATGGTTCTTACGTAGGTACCTACTACAAAGACTTACGGAAGTAAAAAACTCTTAAAAATCCTCCATCAACATTGTATTAACAATGTTGATGGAGGATTTTATACAAAATTGTATCATAATTTTATGTAATATCTGTTCGGAGAAAAATAAAAAAACCTTGTTAGGTATTTTGTTGCTTTTCGTCTTTTAAATGCTTCAATCTAAAGTTTTGAAGTAGGTACAACTTTGTGTTGCTAACAACTTGAGGCTTAAGGGACGGCTCTCAAACGGTGGAAACTCTGAAAGTTTTTCCATTTAGAATCTTCTCGAAAGCGTAAAGTTTTTATTTACGCTTCATGCCAAGAAAACACAATGTCAAAGAAAAGTTTAGATTGCGTTAATATTTACTTTATTTTTGTATCGTTACTACCTTTGATCAATGTTAATGCTCATAACGCTGGTTTGCTACCTACGTCAAAATGAGTTAATGAATTTAACGAAAATCGACAAAAATTAGAATATTTTTTATTTGATGCCATTTTTAACAATTCAAATAAGTAGGTACCTATCGCCATTTCCAAAACTAGTGTAGGTACCTATTCATAAAATTATTCTGAATTAGGACTGATTTAAATCCACAATTATTTATCAAAATTTCAACTTTTTTAAATTTCTGGTGGTTCTTTTTTTCTTTTGATCGAGTAAATTTTATTTCACGGTTGGTTTTTTTTTTATATTTCGAATTTTCGAATAACAAAAATATCTCCTTATTGTCTTTGGTATTAACTCGTCATTTTACCTACAATCAGGATTTGTCGTGTGTATGAAGATTTCTTTGTTGTCTGGGAACAAAATCTCGGGCCTCGCTCAAGTGTGAAAAAAATGGAAAAAAATAAGATGAACGGAAAATTGCAGTGTATTTAATACTCGAGTCGTTATGAAGAAACTCTAAGGAAAATTGATTGACATTTTCCTGTTGTTATAAATACCTAGGTACCTAAGCAAAAATAACTTTTCCTCAAGTAGGTATAGATATTTTATCAAATTATTGAGAACGAATTTTTAATGTAAATATTTACATTTATCTGCTATTCACAAAGTTTTTGTTTTACACGTTTAAAGTTTGAAGCATTTTCGACACAGTTTCAAGCAACAGTTTGTATTATCCCACTTTAAACAAAAGAAACCTCCTCCTTCTTTTTTGAAGTCGGTTAAAACTTTTAAAGAAACGACAACAAAAACAGAAAAGCTAATGTTTTCTTGTGCCACGTATATTGCTACGATCTTGGTAAAATAGTCTTTCAAGACTACGATTTGTCATCATTTTCTACGATTTAGAAGTTTGTAGCCTATATTTTTAATTCCAATTCTATTATCCTACGTTGAACAAAAGAACACTTTGTATAGAAACGACAGCAAAACTATAAAATCTTATGTTTTATTATGCTACGGTCTTTTAAAGATAAGATAATTTATTTGCATAAAATATGGTACATGAGATCTTAGCATTCTAGATATAGTTCCACATATTTTGCCAAATCTAATGGCGTGCAAATGTATGTTTATTAGATTATTTCCTACAAAAAATAATCTTGGTAATAATTAGTCTTTTAAAGCTACGATTTGTCGCCTTATACTACGGTTTGGAAGTTTAAAGCTTATATTTTTAATTCCAATCTTAATTATCCCATACTGAACAAAAAAACAGAAAGATTATATAAAATTTACAACAAAAAATATTAAATATCATGTTTTATTATGCTACGATACGATCTTGGTAACAATTAGTCTTTCAAGGCTACGATTTGTCGTCATTTTCTACGATTAGAAGTTTGTAGGCTTACATATTTTTAATTCCAATCTTAACTATCCCACATTGAACAAAAGAACAAAAAATTGAATAGAAACCACAACAAAAAGTAAAAAAATCTCATGTTATATTGTGCTACGAATACCTATAATGCTACGATCTTGGTAAAATAGTCTTTCAAGGCTACGATTTGTCGTCATTATACTAAGGTTTGGCAGTTTGTAGGATATATTTTTAATTCCAATTCTGTTATCCCACTTTGAGTAAAATTATAGCTGGAACGAGAAACGACATTAAAATACAAAAATCTTATGTTTTATTATGCTACGAATATGCTACGGTCTTGGTAAAATAGTCTGTCAAGGCTACGATTTGTTGTCTTTTTCTACGGTTTAGAAGTTTGTTTTTTTTTTAATTCCAATTCTATCATCCCATTTTGAACAAAAGAACTGAAGATTCTATAAAAATGACAACAAAAAATAGAAAATGTCATGAATAATTATGGTACGAATATGTTATGATCATAAAATAGTCTTTCAAGGCTACGATTTGTCGTCCTATACTAATGTTTGTAAGTTGTTTGTAGCCTATATTTATAATTCCAATTCTATTATCCCACTTTGAATAAAATAATACACTGGCCTTCAAAACTAAGTAAAACAATACTAAATAATATACTACTAGAAAAATACGACTCGCACCAGATCAATACTCAGACGGGAAGTAAGTATAACACTTTTAAAATTGCAATTTCTCATTAAAACTATAAAAATTTGATTAGTCTTGAAATAAAAAAAAATATAGAAAATTTATAGAAAATTTCATCTACTTTTTTCTTTTTTTTAATGAATGCACGTAAGTCTAACATTTTTATTTCGAAAATATACTCGTAGCTTTATTGCAATTTTAAAAGTGTGGTACTAAGTTTTGAAGGCCAGTGTAGTTGGCAAGAGAAATAACAACAAAAAAACAAAAATCTCATGTTTTATTGTGCTACGAATATGCTACGATCTTGGTAATAATTAGTCTTTCAAAGCTACGATTTGTCGTCGTATACGATATATGTACCTATAGGTACTACGGTTTGGAAGTTTGTAGCTTATATTTTTGATTCCAATTCTATTATCCCAATTTGAATACAAGAACAGAAAATTGCAAAGAAATGACTACAAAAACTATAAATTTCATGTTTTATTATGCTACGAATATGTTAAATAATCTTTCAAGGCTACGATTTGTCGTCACGTCATATAGGTACTACGGTTTTTGTCTACATTAAATCACTCGGTATAGGGGCGACTGTAAAATCAATGTGAAGAAAAGGTCAAATGTAAACTTGTAGTTCAGAAAATAATAAGTGAAGAAACAATTAGGTAGGTACCTACCTAAGTTGTACCCAATCCAATGTAACTTTATGTGACTTACAAACAAACAACATACAATATGATGAAAAATGCAACTTTTGCCGGCTCGGGCACCGTTTGACTGTTGCAGTTTTTAGTTTTAGGGACAGTTACGTAGTTTTTGCGATAAGTACAAAGAAAATTATTTTACAAAGATGTGAAGAAAAACATTATTGAGATATGAATTTGTATTCTGCTCTAGATATTATTTGAATACAATTAAGTACTTACAGTATATTGTTATTTGTACCTACTCTAATTAATTAGTTTTTTGTTTAATTAGATATCGTGATTAAATATTACTTTTTTTTGAGTCTGGCCTCTTCCGTTTTCCACAGAAAATACAGAAATCCCGCCAACGTCCATCTATGTTGAACAATTGAAAAAATATGAAACTGTACGAAATCTGTATTCCAATCTGTATACCAAAATGGAATATTTGGTTCACATACAACATACCTAATTATAATAATATAATAATAAATAATAAATGCTTGGACAATTTCACACAGCGCCATCTAGCCCCAAACTAAGCAAAGCTTGTAATATGGGTGCTAGACAACTGATATACTACTTATATACTTTTTAAATAAATACTTATTATACATAGTAACACCCAGACCCGTCACAGAAATTAAAATTCATAATTTCAATTTCTGCCCGGCCGGGAATCGTACCCAGGACCTCTTGCGTGGTAGGCGGCATGTTGACCACTGCACCATTCAGGTCAATTTGTAGGAAATGTATGCTTTGCCATTGCCAATGCCAATAGCACCGAATAAATAGCCAATATCCTATGATTAGAGTTCCCATAACCAAATGTTTATGCTTCGTAATTGTGTACACTACACGAACCGAAGAGGGCTAAAATATCTTCGCACAACACAGCATCCATACGGGCAGCGAACTAAAATCTATGGAAGAGTAATTGCAAACAAATATTGCTTAAAAAATGGCACCACGGGGCCGAAAAAGTACAACCCGCTCAGCTTTAGTCGGGTCAGCCACGCACCCGGTGACTGACTTTAGTGTTCTTTTCAATAAATTGCAGTTTGTATTGTAGAGAAAAGATAGAAAGAGAGAGTTTATTAGAAATGACGTCCTTTATAGTCAAATGGTGTAAAAGATGCGAAGAAGGCAGTAAAAAGATGCAGAAAAAATGTATCTTATTTTTTCGTTTAAGTATAGAAAATATCTATGAGTACATAAATTATGGTCGCTAATAAGCAACCAGTGTTCATACGCTTTGTGCTGCATAATTAAATTCCAGCATTTTTAGCTCTATCCACTTAGGTGTACTTTTCGTGTGGTGCCATTTTTTGAGCCCATAGATTTTAGTTCGCTGCATACGGTACAAGTCGTACTATTATGTATTCTGTGATACGGGTGTGTGTAACGTTCGTCTTGCTTGTAACGGATATTCTTCATTTCACAGTAGAACCCGACAAAAAAACGTGGTAATAGAACTCAACTAGTTTTGCCCCTTAAGGGTCCATTATAGGAAAACGTGGTTTGCGGGAGTCATATTTTTATATAGAAAAAGTAAAGTTTTAACAACAAAAAAACATACGACAAGCTAAAGAGATTCTCTAGTAGCTACAAGTTGTGTATAATAAACCTCACAGATGATTGTAAAAAAAACTGCATAACAAAAGCGCTTGCGTAGTAGGTTTTTTTGGCGTAAATAATAGCGGAAACGAATTGAATTCACATCAAATTACACTTTAACACGTTAGTACTATTATATCATATTCTGTGCTTTAACGAACTGTCGTCACAGAATATAATAGTGTACTGTGAAGTAACTCCAATAACTTTATCCAAGAAAGACAATTGTGCTAAAGATAATGATGAATAAACAACGAAAAATATTGAAAAAGGGCAGAAGTGAGGTTATTTTCCATTCCATTTTCCTCTTTACACGTAAAGAAAAAGACATATATAATTGTTTACGCATAACCGAGCCTTAAGGCGCTTACCTGACCCAAAGTCATTACATTCCTTCGTAGTCACTGCTAGAAGTAGATCAAAACTGCTAAAAGTCCCGTCGTAGACTTAATGCACATGAGCCAAATCACCTGGGTGAATTAAGTAGGTATACTAATTGGTAGACTTAATTCTCCCAGGGGAATAGGTGAATTAAGTATACTAATTAGTATACTTAATTCACGAGTTATTTTTTTCAGTTTAGTTAATGCGTTAATGCGAATGATTTCCCTGAAAAGTATACTGATTACTTAGTATAACAACTTAATTTAACCTTCTCTAGATTTCTGTGGGCCTGGTACTTTTTCTTTACCTGCGGGGTCTTTATCTCCTATAAACTGGTATCCCCACCATACTATTATAAAATTCTGTGTCCCTACTAGAAAGAAAACATAACAGCATCTTAGTTTTGATGGGTAGAAATATAATTAAAGTTAACCTCCTCTAAATTTATATTACCTACCCTGGTACTTTGGCATCGTAGTTAAAAGAAGATAAGTAAGGATTTAAAAATATAAATAATTATTTCATAAGGCATTTTCATTTCATTTAAATTTTTATAATAATCTACTTCTTGGAATGATTATGAGGGAATGTAGTGACTTTAAAATTAAATACTAGACTATAAGCCCTAGAAATTCCAAGTTTTTTTTAAATAACTGAAAAGTATGGCTAGCTAACGAATAGCATAGAAAATTGGCCATTAGAATCACGATTATCATTGACACTGGAATGAAAGTAAGGCAATAAGTTAATAAAAAATTATCGACAATAATTAAAGTGAAAACTCTTATGCAATTTTTTGTTAACTTTCACGTCGAAACTACTCACAGATTTAAAGAAAAACTTATCTTGTTATTTATTGATGTCCTTTACCAAATCCATTAGTAAAGATCTTGTTTATTTTTATCTTTAAATACTTATAGGGCAGCATTATGCTGAAAGAATGACGCTTTTATCGTATGAATGAACTTATCACTTAGGCGCAGATGCCATAAAAATTTATGAACTTAGCGTCTACTTTTATGAAGAGGGGTCCATAGAGTACATTATTAAGTGCGTACCTATATGGGGTGTGTCTGTGTTTTTCGATCCATGATAATATTAAATTATGTATAATGAAAAAGTATTGTAAGTTTATAACTAGAGTAAATAGAATTAAATGCATGTTTTAGTCTGGTTTTAGTGATTAAATTATTATCTATTAAGTATAATTTAATAATATATATTTTGATTGCCCTATATATTAATTTTTACCATCGCCACTCAAAAAAGTGCGTCTTATTCATTGATAACAGTGAATAAAACGCGTTTTTATTCACCGAGTGAATAAAAATATTTTGAATTTGGAACAAGCGCGCATCGTATGAATTAGGTACAAAAAAAAATAAAAGGTGCTGAAAGTATGGAGCTATTCCATAGATAAAGATATAGTTCTACAATTAAATGACAAAAATAATCCCGCTAAATCAATTAGGTCCTTTTTAGTGTCTTATATTTGGGTTCTTTTTTATATACGAGGGTGGGTCAAAAAGTTCGCGGAATGGGGAGTATGGAGGGGGAAAAGGTCACTTTTTTTTACCTGCACTAGTTGTGCCACTCATTAAGGGTATAAATATAATTTTTTATTAAAAACAGGTCATTATTCACTGAGATACATGTCAATCAACAAGTCAATCCGGAAGAAAATTTAAAACATGGAAAAAATTTAATTTCGTGCAGTCATAAAGTTCCTTACCAAGCAAGGAAAACCTCCTCAAACCATTTGGAATGAGATGTTTTCTGTTTATGGGGATGCTTGTCCTGGTAAAACCATGATTTACAAGTGGCACAACCTCTTCAAGCAAGGCAGGGATTCGATTGAAGACGATCCCAGGCCTGGACGCCCTGTCGAGGCGACCACGGTGGAAAACGTCGAAAAACTTGAAAAAATTATATTGGAAGATGCCCGTTTGAAGAAGAAGCAGCTTGCAAAAATGATCGGAGTATCAGCTACAACCATTTTGAACATCCTTCACGATCATCTTGGCATGTCAAAGGTGTGCGCAAGATGGGTGCCGAGAATGCTCACGCCACACCAAAAGCAGCGGCGAGTTGAGTGTTGTCGCGAGTTTTTGGCTCTCTGTGGTGAAAACAAGGACGAAGTTTTAGACCGGATTGTGACTGGAGATGAAACTTGGGTTCATCATTATGAGCCTGAGTCCAAACACGACTCGATGCAGTGGCACAAAAAGGGCACACCACCCCCGAAGAAATTCAAAGTGTCTTCGTCGGCCGGAAAACTCATGGCCACTGTTTTCTGGGATACAGAGGGAATCCTTCTTATTGACTATAAGGAAAAGGGTGTCAACATAACTGGAACTTACTACGCTACACTGCTGGAACGACTGCGAGATGCTGTGAGGGAGAAAAGGCGGGGAAAATTGTCCAAAGGGGTGCTCCTTTTGCACGACAATGCACCCGTACACAAGGCACAAGTTGCGGTGGCTGCTGTACAAAGAGTGGGCTTTGAAATCTTGCAACATCCTCCCTATAGCCCAGATTTAGCCCCGTGCGATTATTATCTGTTTCCAAAATTGAAAAAAGAGCTTCGAGGGAAGAAATTTTCCAGCGATGAAGAGGTGAAAAGCGCAATTTCGGCCTATTTTGACGACAAAGATAAAACATTTTTTTTCGAGGGTATTAATAAATTAATTCACCGATCTGATAAATGTATTAGAGTTAAGGGAGAATATATTGAAAAGGAAAAATAATTTTGTGTTTAATTCCTTAATTTTTCCCCTCCATTCCGCGAACTTTTTGACCCACCCTCGTATTTGAGGGAGATTAGTTGTTCAGTCTTGCATCAGTCCATTCCATCAGTCTGGTACAATCTTCAGTCTGTAAAAATTCAAAGTCTATACAAACTGATGAAGTGGACTGATGCCAGACTGATCATGTAGTTTCCCTCTTAGTTAGCTCGGTGGCGCAGTGGTTTAGCGCATGGCCCAGCGATTGCGGAAGTTAAGCAACGTTCGCAGGGGTCGGTCATGGGATGGGTGACCAAAAATGTATTATCTCGAGCTCCTCCGTGCTTCAGAAGGCACGTTAAGCCGTTGGTCCCGGCTGCATTTGCAGTCGTTAACACCCACCAATCCGCATTGGGCCCGCGTGGTGGGTTATGGCCCGTCCTCCTTACCACCCATAAGGAAGGCCTGTGCCCCACAGTGGGGACATCAAAAATGGCTGATGGACAACTATAAATACTATAGGTATCTACAGCTATTTTTTTTTCTCGCAGTCAATGGTAAAAAGTAGAGTACACAACTCGTGAAAAAAAAATTTCATCTCGGTCCTTTGTATCCCTCGCTTCGCTCAGGATTCTACTTTTGAATCCCTCGCTACGCTCGGGATTCAACTCTAGAATCCTTCGCTGCTCTCGGGATCCAACTTAGTCCCTCGAACTAAATTCTCTCTTTTTTCACTTGTTGTATAATCTACTATTATTTACGAAAAGAAAACATTACGAAAAAATATTTTTAGTCAACCTACAAATCGATAACCTCTGCTTTTTACAGGCTCGGTTTTTTCGCTTTTGCATAAAATAGGCACTTCATATTCAATTTTGGCGTCGAAGTTAATTGTTATGAACTGTAACATCAATATTCATTGCCTTATAAAGGATACATAATAGTAATGTTCCGACAACATGATATAATGATTTTCGTATTCAAATGAGTCGGTGCGTTAAATGAAAGGATGTAAGTCACTCATTATATCACATTATGCACGGTAATTTTCAAAGTGTCCTCTAGATAAAGTGAAACATTATGTTTTTGTCACCTTCTATTGTGCAGTTGTATTTATATGGAAATTGAGAAGAATAAGATAACGTCATTCAAAACAGGGCAATAAGAAAAAAACATGCCCTCGGATCTTGCTAATAAATAAACATCAGATAAAAAATGCTGGAGGTCAACATTGAATTAATAATAGAACTATTTATAGTAACTTATTTCACTATGATATTTTGGGTAGGTATAGTCATACTACCTACAAGGGCGTCGCCAGCCCATAGCCCAGGAAGGGGGCAAGGATGAGAAATATATGAATTGTAGTGAGGTACAGTCAAGAGCACCTAGTGAATTTATTCCTATTTTGAGGCACGGCCTTAGGACTTTCGACATTTTTTACAGTTGGCTACATTTTTTTAACCTCTTGTCTGTCTGATAGAATTTCGATAATTATCAACAAGCTTTAATTTATTTTCACCAGTCCGGGTCTGTCTGTAATAGAATCTTGCAAGTAAATTTTTTACAAGATTTGGTTTAGTTTTACCTGTCCAGGTCTGTCTGATAGAATTTTGCTAGTTGACAAGCTTTTATATTAGATACACCTATGTCCGGGTCTGTCTGTAAAAGAATCTTGCAAGTTATATTTTTACAAGCTTTAGTTTAGTTACTCATTCCCGGTTTACGACTGAGCTGAAATTCTACACACAATGTAAATCGGATGACAATGCAATATTGCTATGACCTGGAGCTGATCTGATTTAGACTAAGTATTTAATTTCCATCACGACTTCCATTACTGCCGTTTAAGTAAATACGAGTAAATAGCAGTCATTCTAAAATATTCGCAGGAAAAATCACGAGAAAATCAACCATATTCGCTCCGTTCTGTTTAACAACCTACTGTAATCTACGCTGAAATGAAAAAAAAAGAACCTTGATAGACTGCAAATTACTAAGCATAGCGAACCGTAAATACAGTTTTATTGCAACGGTATAAGGGTCTTAATGCTATGTTAATCTACACGTCGCTATTGTCAGCTGCATTTTTTTGTCATAAGCTGCAATTTTTTTGCGGCAGGCTTTGTTTGTGTGTGTGTCATTGTTCACACTCGGAATGCACGGTAGCAAAGAGATATTGAAAACACGTAGGTACTTATGTAGATATGGAACTATGAAGAGTATTGATGGAGAGATATTACTATTACTTTGTCAGAAAGTAGAGTTAACAAATAAAACAAATCTGTTCAGATAGTGGGCATCAAAGTCAAAACAAGCAAAAATTGAAAATAATCGACATTCAGCAGCTTTTGTTCTACAATTTCAGACCAAAACTATTGTTCTAAAGATAAATCTACTTATTGATTTCGATAGTTTTAAAATAAACGAAGTGAAAACTTTTTTAGTGGCGTTGTACACTTTTTTGTAATGGGTAAAAAATGTTAAACTCGCGTCAGGACTCGGGACACGTGACCATCGATAATTCGTAAGACGGTGACGTAAAAATGATGGTGAACAAGTCGCCGAAATTATGGATGGAAGTTGATTTTTCTGAGATAAACTTTTTAATGTAATATAAATTGTCATGTTTGTGTACGATAGCGCAATAAATAAATATTGTATTCTACCACATAAATAATAGTATATTTACCTATACTGATAATTAAAGCAATTCGTGCAAAATTATTCCCTAACCATTCCAAAATATCAAAAATGCACAACGTTAACATTCAAGTTTTCACTTCTGCCGGCACTCCCGGAGTGCAACCCGTCGTTTTTTTATGGTCTACCTAGCTAACTAGATCTAGCTAGACTCAGTGTTTAGAGTCTAGACAGTCAGTATGGATTTCATTCATAACAACAGGATTACGAGATATATCTCACTAAATTTATATCTAGGAGCTCGGTGGCGCAGTGGTTTAGCGTCTGGTCCAGCGATTGCGGAGGTTAAGCAACGTTCGCAAGGGTCGGTCATGGGATGGGTGACCAAAATTTATTATCTCGAGCTCCTCCGTGCTTCGGAAGGCACGTTAAGCCGTTGGTCCCGGCTGCATTTGCAGTCGTTAACACCCACCAATCCGCATTGGGCCCGCGTGGTGGGTTATGGCCCATCCTCCTTACCCATCCATAAGGAAGGCCTGTGCCCCAGCAGTGGGGACATTAAAAATGGCTGATGGACAAATTTATATGAATTTGACGGGTCGTCAATCCATGACCGACCTTCGCAGCATAACTTTCACCACAATCCAATAAGCTAGACAAAAGATCCGAACGAGAGATAACAGACTTGACCGTCGTCATAATAAGCTTGTAAGCAAACCTTTTTTGCTGTCTCTCCGCGGCATTCGTCTTTATCGCGTCTCCATTTGCATACAGCTTTGGTGATAACAAATCTTGTTTACGACTCAGCGGATGACGCGACAGTCAGTACACTTTGGCATAATACTTTGGCCTTGGTTTTACCTAAGTAGATAACATACTCTCTCTCAGATCAAGATGAGGAAAGTCAATTTTTTGCATAATTTTTCTTTGAAACATTGATAAATTCGCAGGCAACCTATTTATATTGAGTATGTCGGTACAGTCGACTTCAATAATAGGTATACGCACATTTGACGGTTCATCAACCCTGTCTTTGTAATAAAACTTTTATTGTAAGCACTTTTATCTAAAAGTGCTTACAATAAAAGCAAGCAAGCAAGCACTTTTATCTAAAAGTGCTTACATATTTATGAGCTCGACTGTACCGCCCCAAAACCCCAAATGTCACTTTTATCCGGTCAAGAGTGAGATACTGACATCCCGCCTAGACAAACCTTTTGTTTATTTGTCAAAAATGACGTTAGGTTAGAGTGGGGTTATTCACGATTGTCGGAAAGCAACTTTCCGTATCGAATCGGAAAGTCTCCCGAAACACGCGATTCACGATTGTCGGATTGAATATTTTTGACATTACTTTTTCGATTGAATTCGATTTAGTATCCGAGAGCATATTTCTATCGGAAAGAGATCCGAACAATATAAGAAGGTAAGAATTAATGTAAAAAAACATAACAGGTGATAAATAAAGGTAAAAAACTTGAAATTTAACAACATTCGAGACCCTTAACATCGTAATTCATAATTGTTTATTTGCCATAAATAGGGTATAACAGTGAGATGGTCAGAAATAATATAAATGTTGCTTAAACCTATTTAGCCATACAATGATAGCATGCAAATCTTAATTTTTAAACTAAAGTTTTATTTTATGTTACATTATTGGGATCAATTGTCCATGCATCTACCATAATTTCATGTTTATTTATTTACTTGTTTATGTTGTAAGAATTCATCGAGGGAGTAGAAAGTAAATAATATTTTAATTTTTGTGCTGTACCTATAGTTTCTAGGTTATATTCTATGAAAATGAAATGTATGAAAGTGAGACTAATTAGGCGCTGGTCGTAGGAGACTAGGGTTCTAAAAAATATTAGGTATTATTTTTGAGTCCACTGTGGTCAAATATAAAAACTAAGCATTTTTCATCCCTCACAGATTTTTCCATTACACTTTTTTTTCCAAATCAAACAAAACACTTTGAAATTTGAACTAAGTAAACACAAGTATTGCTTTCTTTCTCTGTGAGTAAACACAAAAAATCAAAAACATAACCTCTACGTTTGTTTACGTTACGTTTACAAAGAATGTTACCATGTAAAATGAAATATATTATAATATATTAAATATCGCAGATTAATGATGACTGTTAGTTTTTTTTAGATAAATATGATAAATCTTGTGAAATTTCAATGTTAATTTTAGTAATTTATTACGTAAAACTTTGAAAATATCAATGTTATGTTATCGACCTTATTTTTTATCATTTCTACCAAAAGCTACAAACTTTGTAAATGCATTTCACAATGACTAAAAAGTCAACGTCGGAAAGCGAGTCGAATGCTAGTCGAATATATTTGTGAATAGCAGTTTTCGAATCTATCGGAACGGAGACGGATTCGAATCGAATGCTTTCGAGTAGATTTCCGACAATCGTGAATAGCCCCTCTGGGGTAGATAAAATCTTTGTCAGGTAAGTATGTCATGCTCATGCTACGTCTGCTTGGTACCTGGAAGTTAATAGCACGTATTACTTACAATTGGAATTACGGTACCTACCTACTGTAACAACTATATACGCGGAGTATTTGTAGCACCCTAGCAAAAACTTTCAGGGCAATGCATAATCTACTCATGATTCTGAGTCTATCTGAAGTGAAATTTTCCGTCGCAAAATTCATGAAAAATTGAGTGTTTTTTATTTTTTTTCTATCACATAGAGTCAGTCTTAGTTGCATAGAAATAATTAGTAAAATATAAAAAAAATATTCTCGGCGTTTACCTGCGTGATCGAATCAGAAACGAAGAGATCCGCAAGAGAACTAAAGTAACCGACATCGCTCGAAGGATTGCTCAGCTGAAGTGGCAATGGGCGGGACACATAGCGAGAAGAATCGATGGCCGTTGGGGCGGAAAGGTTCTGGAATGGCGACCACGCACCGGACGGCGCTCCGTGGGTAGGCCCCCGACAAGGTGGACCGACGATCTGGTGAAGGTCGCGGGAAGCCGCTGGATGCGGGCAGCGCAGGACCGATCGTCGTGGAGATCCTTAGGGGAGGCCTATACCCAGCAGTGGGTGTCGTGCGGCTGATATGATGATGATGAAAAAAAATATAAACCCGCAATGTAAAACTGTTTACCCGCGATTTTATCGAGTTGTTACGAGTACATTGCTTCTCAACGAAAAATCAAAACTATGCATTTGCGACAAGTGGTTCCATAGAGAAAGCTAGAAACATCCCAAAGTTTTCGCTAGGGTGATACTAACTAACAACCTGTATAGTTAGACGTATAGCTACTCGTTTTATTCTGTTGTCTGCGGGTCCATTATTAGTGAAAGCGAATAACGGAGATAAATAAGTCTCCACTAGTTGAGTTATACTGGGGCTCCGCTCGGCGAAGGACGGGCCTAATTAGGAAGAGAGTATCGATTTTGGCAGAACATAGAAGTCGTCTCGACGAAAGTTGGCAAAAGCTGGTCGTCGCCAGTGAAGAGGTCTACTTAGCCTTATAGCTCCCAATAATAAGTACGAAATAAAAGAGTTAGTTGACGACTCACGTAGTACGGGCACGAATGGAATTCCTTACTTACTAAAAAGGTATTGGATTCGAACTCTTGAAAGATTATAGAAATAACTGCAAATCATTTATAATTTTTTGAATCGGTTTAACGACATCCTGTTTTAACCCGACTGCTGGCTGACTGATATTCCACTGGAATATTAAGTTTATGACCTGTAATAAACTGAAAAGGTTGTAATTTTTTAGGCTCAGAATATTTTATAAAAATTGAACTTAAATTGTCCGCAAATCATTCCATGTCAGATTTGTCCTAATAGCTTTGGAGTACCGATAACACAACGCACGACTAAACCTATTTCCATTCGTTGGCGCAAAAACAAGGCGTGACAATAAAGAATTTGACAATGTTTCAACCCCTCCGTAATTCTCAAAGGAGTTATTCAAATCAAATTCGTGCCATTCTGCACGATGTCGTATTGTCCCCAAATCTCCCACTGGGATCGGGACAATCGGTTTATTTACCAAGGTGACTATTACGAAATTCTTGATTTTGTTAGGAACAGATTTTAGATGCTTTAGGGCTGATTTTTCAATGCCTAGATAGAGCTTTATCTTTTTGATAGCGTATTAATTGAAAATGATTGGCATTCATTTGTCTGTCACATTTTTAATGACTTTTATTAGATCTTGGTAAATATTTAAACTGACTGATATCTCTGTTATCTGAGGATTAAAAAATTAGCCCTTTCTTAAATTATAAAAAATAATTTGATTTAGGTACTTACCTACTTCGTGAAAAAATTAAACCAATACTTACATTGGATTCCCACCGGTAAAAAGGGCATATTTGTTTTTTCTTTCTTCAGTCATTGTTGAAGAACTTCTCCAAAGCGATTAATGCCATAAATCCTGCTGAAAACTCTTGAATTTTCGTGATTATTTTGTTTTCCTGAAACTATACAAGTTAACTTAAGACAGATTTGAAACTTTTTAAAATCCCTTTGTTTTGAGGGTCTTCTGAACAGCGCAGTTTCTTTGTTCTACGATCGTATACCTAATTACCTACCTATAGATAAGGTATACCCAATTCCAAAGTATTTTCAGTAGATAATGAGCTTACCTTAGCTTATCTTACCTTGGTCGGCTGCTTTAAAATATAGCTGTGTTAACCCGTCTAAATAGTAGGCAAATGTTTAGAGCATAAAATAAACATAATGGTATTACCTACTATAAGTCGGTTTAGACTTGAAACCTCCCTTTGAAATCGAGGAAATTATCAAAGGATCTAAACTTAGAGTTCTTGGATTTATTATAAAAAGTGGTCTGGCTTTGCCTTCGTCTCGAATACTTAAGGATTTGTGTCGTATTTTTCATAAAACCTTTTCCCGTTATCCGTGACAGGCAGGAGCACTTAGGCCAAAGTGTACCTATTGTTAACTTGAACTTAAGCTTCTGCAAAAAATGAAATAAATATTTTATATGGCAGATTGGTACTTAGGTAGGTACTACTAGAATTCATGATTTCTAAACTCACTGGTCGTTCTTTTAAAAAGAAATGAGACAGTAGGTGAACACTTTGCCACGAACACAGTTCAATCCAATCATTTTTAGAAGGAGGAGGAGGAAAGGAGGAGGTTCTATGTTCGTCTGTATATTTGTTTTTTTTGTTTATGTCCACCGATTACTCGAAGACGGCTGGACCGATTGAAATGATTCAAACGTTATTTGGGCTTTTACAATAAAAAAAAAAGGAATCTGTACTCCAGCCCCACCCGAATTCAATAGACGTATTTTTATTATTACGAATATTATTTTTTGCTTTTTAGAGGTTAGGTTTTTTGAAGTCGGTTTTTAGTTTATTTTAAACAATTTTAAGTTAGGCATATTTGCTTTGCTGTTAAATATCGCCGCATAACTAAAAACACCAAAGTTCGATTAATGAGATGCTTAATATTTCCTATCTTCCTATATGGAGCTGAAACATGGACGATTAACCAAAAATACCGTAAGAAGATTGATGCTCTTGAGATGTGGTGCTGGAGGCACCTAAGAATAAAGTGGACCGCTCACCGGACAAATCTTGAAAGAGCTTCGTATCAAACAAAGACTTTCGTCGAATGTGCAAGTACGAATCCTAAAGATGTTTGGGCATATCATCCGCAACGGAAGCTCATTAGAATGATTGACTGGTACAAGGGAGAGTGGAAGGTCAACGTTCTCGCGGCCGATCACCCACAAGGTGGACAGACATAATACTTAAGATCTACTACAAAGTGTTCCATCACTGAATGCACACGCAGTGCCACGAACAGAGAGAGATGGAGGAGTATCGCGAAAGCCGCAACAAACCCACCAGACAGTCCATGACCACGACTACTCCGCCAGGAGTGTACGACTAAGAAGAAGAATTTTCGCTGTACGATTTTGTGCATGAACGAAGACCGATAAAATCAATCATTTTCATCACAATAGATAGCGACCTAACAATGGCCAAATTGGTCGGAAACAAGATCGACGATCTGAAAAATGGGACAATACAGGACAGTAAAATGCACGAGTACCGTAAGAACAGTGGCGGCCTTAGGGGGTGGCGAACAGGGCAATCGCCCGGGGCCTCGCTCAACAACGCAAGCAATTTTTTTTTACTGTATTGTTTTTATTTAAAACTTTTGATTTTGATCCTTAATTACTTATTAAGGTTATTATAACATAACGGTAAATTAAAATAAAGGTCATTTACTAATTCATTTCAATTTTTAAATTACAAACTTCCACATACATTCAACATGTCCTTTATTAACCAGTTACCAGTCTCAGTCTCTACAGTAGTTTTACTGCCAGTTTTAATGATTTTGGACGTTTTTCGTTCGCATGTCTTGTGGTCATTTCTCAATTCGGTGATTCATTTTATCAATTCGGTAATTCATTTTCTCAATTCGGTGTTCTCAACTCAACTTTTCATAGCCACTCACATTATCTGGTCCCATTGCAATTTTAAGATTCAGGATGGAATAAACTTAAATCTTTGTTATGAAAAGCTACTTATAAAAACCAAATTTTAATTCAACCCCCGAATTGAGAAAAAAAAATACCCGTTAGTAGAATTGCTCTTATACCCCTACCATTTGTTACAGGTAACATGAAGCGGCGTTTGGGGCGAGCGCGAGGGTTCGTCTTGCGCATGTTCGACGCGCTGTGCAACTGCACGCAAACCGCTGCGACCGCCGCGCGCACCACGGCACGCAACAACCCGTTCACCAAACGCTAACCCGGTTGAGACAATCATGGCTTTCGACTTGAAATCCCGCATAAGAACTAGAAATGAAACGCGGTTTTGCGCAATGTGTGACTGCGGGATTTTCACCCGCCACTGTTCGAAAAGTTGGAAGCCAATATAAACCATGGTAGGAGATTAGAGTTTGAAAGGGAATAATTTTGTGATACCTACCATCAGAAATGCGTTATTAACGTTGTTTGGGACTTTACTGCAAATGCTATGGCGGATGTTGAATGGGACTTGGGATTTCGAGCAAAATTAGATATAAGTAAAAGTTAATATATTATGGTTAATTTAAGAGGGATTGTGTGTACAACATGATCCTTAAGATAACTTCGAATCTGTTTAACATTATTTGCAAAAAATACAAGTTATATGTAAAATCTAAGTCCCATTACTCCAAAGTAAGGAATAAATAAGTCTATTTTTGAAGGTGATAAATAAATCAACTGTGTTTTCTATTTATAATGTAATATAAAAGATTAAACCTATAATCGAGATACAAATACGACTTCCTCGTCAACTCTGAAGTCGAAATTCAGGTAATTCTAGAAGATATGAAACTTCAGGCTGTTTGGTATGGTAGATAGGGTACGTACTATGCATACAACCCTGGAAAATTATTACCTATAAACCTTGAAAACATGGCTGAGAAATTTTGTTTTTTTATTTCTATGGAAATATGCAAATGATAACCCTAGACACAAATACACTATTGTATTCGATAATCAATCTCATTAATTAATGGACAAAAGCATAACATTTAGGTCTATGGTTGTCACTAAGCAGTTTACCATAAAAAAATAAGTGATGATTTTCCGTGTTTTAAAATAATTTTCCAGGGTTGTATGCAATGGTATCCTGCCATATTCGGCTTTATAAGGCTACCAACACCCTGCATAAGGCATGGCAACACGGGGCAGTTGCAATTTCGAATAACCTGCGGTCAACCATCTTCTAAGGCTGCAAACGCACTGACAGGTGCATAGATATATCCAAGCATGTTACTTGCTATAGGATAGGTACACGGTGACCGCACTGAGTTATGGTGATTGCGAATACAGACAAATGTGTTGTATGTACAGTGGATTGTGTGAATGTATATTTTTACATATCGTGGAGTGATGTGACAAATAATGCAGGGATAAATAAATGGAAAGGTATCGAAGCGAGGAAATCGGTTTTAGAACCAAAGATCTTAAGTTTAAGTGAATAAAAATTATAACGTTATGACCATTGGTGTAAGTAAGTAGTCACAGTTCAGTTATGTCACAATTTGTTGGTAGTGGTTATAAATAAGATGTTTTTGTTAAAGAACTCCTGCCTAATATTTTCGTGTACCTATATTGGTCAAACTGGGCACAACGATCTGACCTAAATAGTGTTTTATTTTCAAAGGGGTCAGCCCCTTCTTACATAGTGATGTTCTATCTGCTCCATTATTAAAAGTTATTTACGATGCTAAATTATTTATTATACCCGACACAATCTTTGTAATTCTAACTTGCTTTAGTTGGAGTTAGGGTTGCCAACATGTGTTTGGCAAAATATTGGATTTAATAGGCAAATATTTTTTTTTACTTAAGTATTTATTTTTATAAAAACAATATTTCTTTCGTTATCGCTGCCACTTTCCATAACTAATTTATCTAAGACTTGAGTTATATTTCTCAAAGAAAGAATAATGTTTGCAGATGATATTACCAACAAAATCTTAAAACAAAAATAGAGCAGACCAACCAATGACCAAACTATCGTTTGAAGCTTTTGAATTTGACATTGATGCAATAAAGGTGCGTTCCCACATGTGCGTCTAGAGACGCACGAGAGCGCACCAGACAAGACGACACACCGTGGGAAACGACGCGTTCGCCGCGGTGCGTTCGTAGTTTGTTCCTGTGCGTCCGTGTTCGTCCTCGTGCGGTTCGTTGCGGTGCGTGGTAGCGCGCACAGGTGGGAACGCGGCTTTAGACAGATACTTTCAGAATTCAGATACGATATACCTACACTACACGCTATCGAATCAGTCAAAATGCACGATCACAAATTTAAAGATTTGTTTCTTAGCGTTTGAAGTTAAAAATATAGTATTTATGCGTACTTAATATTTCTTCAACAGTATATAGTACGCAGAGCCGAAATATAGTACAATACTATATATTATAGTACGGTTGGCAACCCTAGTTGGAGTAAGTCTCAATTTCTTTTTCCTTTAATTAATTCTCCAACCAAAATGTATTTGTAAATCCTGAATTGGAGACTATTATGTTCGTAAATTAATTAGTGTCTTCCTTAAATAAGTATCCCTTAAATTATAACATGGTGTAATGTGATCGGTGTGACGACGCTTAATAGTATAAGATGATGTATTTAGCAATACTTAGTAGATTCTACCTAAATGAATTACCTTTTCTTCACCATGTCCTAACTTTGAATGACTTTTCTGTTTCAATAATGACATAAGTTTCCCTCTCTTTTATAAAATTATATTTTTTTTTTAGTTGCTGGACTGTTGTTATGAACCATAACTGTGGTCATAACTATAAGTACCTATCTTCACAACCTAAGTAAGTAACTCATACAAAAGAATAACTTTTAGCTAGGTACGTGTTACGATGGGTGCAAAAGTTTTATAGTTGTAAACTTTGCCTACAATAGGAAAAGTTTATCTGGGTCATTTTACCCATGGTTTCTGCAAAGTTGGGTAATAAAACGTAACATAATTTATTATACTTTCTACTATTGAGACAGTTTAGACGCAAAGTGCTCTCAGCTTTCACATGAAAATGCATACCTACTTTTTAAGAATATTTTAGGTTGTAAACCCTACATTTTTAGGTAGGTACTTACATAGGATATTTTGTGATCCACTTTGCGCATCGTCACCACTGATATTTCATAACCGTTTCTTTGTCTCATGAATATGAACCACATGTGATTCTTTCAGTGGTGGTAGGTACGGCGAGGAATGAAAATTCCTGTTCGTGCCACCGGGGGAACAAGTTGGTGGCACGGCGAGGAACAAGGGAATGTTTTTCTATTGTAGTATTTTGTGGACAGGGAATCTGAGGAAATACTATATTGTCAGGTTGAACAAATGACAGGCAAACAATCAATCTATTGTTTGGCTCGAATGGCAGTAATGGTTCGTAAGTAGTATGGCAGTAATGTATCGTAAGTAGCCATATTCCCTATATCCACTAAGATCCATTGTAAAAATCCATTGATGGATCGTTTTGCACTTTTACGTGCACTTTAATCTTTGATCCACAAAAACACACCCTTGATTCAGTATTATTGCAAAGTGGATTTTTTAGAACTAACGGTGTCTGAAAATCCATTATAATGGGTGACACATGAAAGCTTATTTTATCAAATACCTACACTTTTTTTGTAAAGTGGATTTTATAGAACTAACGTGTTTCTGAAAATCTGAAGCACATTATAGTTCTAAAAAATCCACTTTGCAAAAATACTGAATCAAGGGTGTGTTTTTGTGGATCAAAGATTAAAGTGGACGTAAAAGTGCAAAAAGATCCATCAATGGATTTTTACAATGGATCTTAGTGGATATACGGGCCATATTTCGTACCAAACATACTAAAAGGAACTTAAATGCCTTCGATGCCCATTTGAGCAGCCGGTATACTTAGAAATTGGATGAGATGGTTTTATATTAAATACTACTCACTGCCTTTTAACATCGAAACGAGCACAAATAAAACAGACTCAAACCTTTCTATCATGCTTTGGTAACTTTATTTATCTTTTGCTAAAAACATATACCTTCCTATTTGTAGTCACTTAGTATTATATTATATCTATACATTGTAGTATCTACATAACATTTGTGTCTATCTTTATGATGAGAGAAAATCTACACGATATAAAAAAAAAATGAGCTTGGGATTTGTATTATGGATGTTATGAATGACACATAATATGTACGAAAGGTAGGTAATAAATGAAAAGTATATTTTCAGTGTCAAAATGTAGAAGATTGGAAATATTACCTAACCTACCTATAAATATGTGAATATGTTGGAATCAATTTAATGAATGTTCAATGTGATATCCTGCCTATACCTTACATTTTACTTCCGGTGTGATTCTAATCGTTTTCTCTTGGAAATAAAGTGATTTTGTAATAATGTGTACGGTTTTATTTATTTATCCAACTACCTACTATTCTTAGAAAATGAGAAGCAATGAAGAACGAAAGAAAGAAAGATATCTACCAAGCGGTTTTTGTGTCAGACCAACCCCCCTACTCAAATGGTCAACATTCTATGCGTTTGATCGCTACGCTTACTAAAGACGATTAAATCATATGTCGCAAACTTATGTAAATCACAGACTTCGATGTGTTGTATGGAATTGACGAGCTTACGGCAAGAAAGTAAGCGTGGCGTTCCAACCCATGGGACTTTGGCCATTTGAGTAAATGGCTGGGCCGCAAATGATAATTGATAAATAAAAAAATTAAAACCCGCCTGCATAAAAAGACAAGTCAACTGAAAAGATGGAAACAAGATTAAATATTAAAGGCAACATAATAACATGCAGTCGGAGGCATGCATAAAGAAAGTGACATTATTGAATGATTTGAATTATATGCCTCCAACTGCATGTTATTATGTTGCCTTTAATATTTAATCTTGTTTCCATCTTTTCAGTTGACTTGTCTTTTTATGCAGGCGGGTTTTTAATTTTTTTATTTATATCTTTTTAGTTATTATATATTACGGTCATGATATACCTTTTTGAAATCCTTATAATAAGCCCTTTAATTTGACACCCATATTGCAGTATTCTAAAAAAAAAAATTTTTTTTTCCACTACGTATTTAATAGCACCGTACAGCCGCCATGTTGTTTTTTTTTACGCTGACAAGACAAATCTAACGATATCTTAATCATAGAAATCCGTTCAGCCGTTTGAAAGACGAGGTACTTAATAAAGAATATTACATACAAACATACATGATACGCGCGAAAAACATAACCCCCTTGCAGCCGGGTAAAAACACAGATAAAAAATCTTAAAAATATAAGTCGAGAAATCAGTAGGTAAGTACTTCAAAAGAAGTAAACTATTTCGATCAATGCAACTTCTAACTTTATCCGTTCTTGCTTGTCATGCAAATAAACTGAAGAGACTGTAGCAACAACAATGTAAGTACCCTTTCGAGTAGGTATAGTCATCGACAAATAAAATATTCCCTAAACGTATTTTCAACCTTAAAATCCAATAGATAAAGTCCAATATCAGTTTTGACAGTTTCTTTTTATTCAGTTTAATAATTCGTTTGTAGAGAGAAGATTTGTTAGTCAATTAGGCAATGGTAACTTTGCTATGTAAAAATATTCGTATCGTGTTTAAATCCATCTTGCATTATATAGGCACTAAGGTGGGAATTTGTGGGATGTATGCGATAGTTGGGATATATTCTACAACAAATAAATCTGCTACAACTTAACTTTAAGTAACAACTTTAAGTCACTGCTTTAGCCTCTAATTAAGCACTAATTTTGGCCGAGACGTATGCTAGCGACTCGGTAGCATAATTGGTTAGTGCATTGGGCCGGAATCCTGTCCCGTCTGCTGCTACGGGTGAGTCGATCTTTTCTAATATTTTTTCAGTTATATTAAGTAACTTAACTGGAATCGGTAAAAATACTATTAAACTTAAATTGACGTCTCTGAATGTCCAACAGCCATTTTTTATGTCCCCACTGCTGGGGCACAGGCCTTCCTTATGGGTGGTAAGGAGGACGGGCCATAACCCACCACGCGGGCCCAATGCGGATTGGTGGGTGTTAACGACTGCAAATACAGCCGGGACCAACGGCTTAACGTGCCTTCCGAAGCACGGAGGAGCTCGAGATAATACATTTTTGGTCACCCATCCCATGACCGACCCTTGCGAACATTGCTTAACTTCCGCAATCGCTGGGCCAGGCGCTAAACCACTGCGCCACCGAGCTCCTCATGTCACTGACACGTCATGCCACGTCTCTGAATGCGTCTGTAAAATTATAACATATTTTGTAAATAGTATTTCACGTCAGTTCTTGCGAAGAATGGAGTTTCTAATGCTAAAAGGGATGCCTATCGAATGAATAATTCTATGTAAAAGTTCCACCCTTTTAGTTCGATAAATATGTTTCGGTAAGGGTAGAGTTACTTATATTTAAACGACTGCCAAGATATGGAGTAAAATTTCTTACCATGGCCCTTATTCACATAGGGAATTAATACTTTAGTATAAGTACCAAAAAAATATTTTGTTCTCCAAAATTAGTAAATTCTCACCAAATCCTCAACAGTCCAAGAAGATTTGGTGAGCATTTACTAATTTTGGGTTAGGCTAGGTTAGTACGGTGATCATTTAATTAAACATAAGCCATTTACAAACATCCGAAACTTTCCGTATCCGATGCTATGCTTTGTAATTGCTAACTTTTCGAACTTCGGCGGGTCTGCCGAGCTTCAACTTAAAGCAGATAAATCGAAGTAAGGAATTTCGTATTGTACAATTTGCCGAAGTTATGGTGCTGACACACTATTCTGTCGTGTTGTGTTGTGTCGGTCGTTAAAAATACCGTTAAAACATTTTATCGGTAAATTTACCGGTAAAAATAACGTTAAAAATATTGTACCGGTAAAATTATCGGTAAAAAAGTAACGTTATTAATTGGAATAACATTAATTTTAAAGTAACGGTAACAAAAAGTAAGAAATAATGTTAAAATTAACGTTATTTACTGAAATAACGTTAATTTCGTTAAAATAACGATAAAATTAACGTTATTTACTAAAATAACGTTAATTTAAATGTATAGTTATCTAAAGTAACGTTATTTATTGACATAACGTTAATGTTAAAATTAACGGTAAAAAAGTAAGAAATAACGTTACATTTAAAAATAACGTAATCATTCCCTGGTCGCGACAGAGGCGAATCGGTTCCATACATTTAGTATTTTAACCTTAGGAGTGGATAAAAGCGACGCTGTTGCCCATGGTACATACACCTTGTGTTATGTTTACAAGTTGTCTCTATTCTATTTTACTTGAAGGACTTAATTACAAGTCAATCGATGTCAGAGTTGATGGCCGGCAAATGGATGGTTACTGTATAAAGCTAGGCACACACACGACTTTAATTATAACTTTATTTTCTGTTCTTCCTAATGTATACTATATTTGGTGGCACAAATATAGAATAAAAGATTGTGATGTAAGGGTCCCCCCAGACCTACCGGTTTCTTTTATTTGCTTTGCTGTTCGGCAATGGACCGCCGGTTGAGAGGCTCATTTTCAATCTATCGCATATTTTCAATCTAAGTACATTTCACATATATGTATGTTCTTGTGATCTTTGTTCCTTAAACGATCGTTATGAAAACACAAAAAAATTGTTCAGGTAGGTAATGATGCCACCCACGACCCTGTTCACAATTTATATAAATATGCGATCGATTTATATTTAGCAATCGGAGACCATGTTCAGGGTGGCATATCTTCTACAAGCTTCCTACTTTGTAACCCAGACAGCTAATGGCTATCTTGTCAATTTGGTCTGGTCCCAATATGCGATAGATTCAAATGACCCTGGTTGGCCGGCGGTCTAAACAGCAAAGCAAAGAAAAGAAACCGGTAGGTCTGGGGTCACCCTTAGTTAGCTTTGATGTGATGTAAGGTAGTGAAACTAGCGCCGCCACTACATTTATTTTTATTACTCGTAAACCAAGTCAATATTTAAAATAGCTCATGTAATAATCTCTTAAATTGTCTCTAATATTTTTTAATAACTCTAACAGTTATCATTCATTCTGTAAGTTTTAAAATCCATAATTGCCAAAAGTGGCCACTTTGAGCTAAAAAATATTAATACCTATGATGAGTGTTACTCTGTTTCTTTTTACCCGACTGCGGGTTATGTTTTTCGCGCGTATCTTGTAAGTATGTTTGTATGTCTTGTCAGCCCAAGTGTTCTTAAGAAGGTGGCGTTATAAAAAAAACCAACATGGCGGCTGACATACGTAGTGAAAAAAAAATTTTTTTTCGCGCGTATCTTGTTAGAATACTGCAATATGGGTGTCATATTAAAGGGCATATTATAAGGATTTCAAAAAGGTATATCATGACCGTAATATATAATAACTAAAAAGAGATAAATTAAAAAATAAATTAAAAAAATTAAAAAACCCGCCTGCATAAAAAGACAAGTCAACTAAAAAGATGGAAATAAGATTAAATATTAAAGGCAACATGTCATAATAACATGCAGTCGGAGGCATATAATTCAAATCATTCATAATGTCACTTTCTTTATGAATGCCTCCGCTTGCATGTTATTATGACATGTTGCCTTTAATATTTTTTACAATATAAATGTGTGTGACTTTGAATAGGATAACATGAACTTGATAGGTGTCGCTAGCATGTTATTGTGACTACTTGGTAAGTAAGCTTGAGTGTCACCCAGGTTATACAGGGATATTTGTAAAAAACCAACAACTTCGCAGGACTGGATTGCTCATGCTAACATCATGAACAACGTTTGTTCTACTTTCTGAAAAAACGACTTTTCATAAAAAAACTCCATCAGATTTTATTTTTCATTTTCATTTTTATTTTTCGGAAAAGTCGTAGAGCAAACGTTGCTGTTTATGATGTAATAATCTAGTCCTGCGAGGTTGTTATTGTTTTGCAAATAACCCTGTTTAAAGCTAAGCTCGTGTAAACCTAGCATTACACTTGTATATAGTTTAGTGACATGGCTTCAGTCTGCGGATGGGGCGGTTAATTGCGCAGTGGGCCGCTCGACGGCATGTCATGTGCACTGTAAGTTAATTATAAGTACAGTTTTACAATGCAGTTACGAGTTTCCTCTCTATTCGTAAATGGATTTGTTGTGAAATACATTATGCACTTTGTGTTATTGAGTTATGTATGACTGAAAGTGCGTTTCATAAAAATGAATCCCACCAAAAACATTTTCATGTATAATGTTCGCACTCGCACTGTCAAATAAGTTATCAGACCTGATATAGAGCGCAAGCTTCTAACTCTACGCGACAAGCCCTAACTTCCAAAACTCTACACCTTAGTTGTAAGAACTATTGTTTATCAGAAAGCGCTCATGGCGGAACTTGACAACTGATCGTACTCGATCACGTTTATTAAGCAAAGCTTGGTCCGGCCAGGTGTCGGATGGGTGACCGATAAGTGGCATTACAACTGAGCGCTTCCGTGCTTCGGAGGGCACGTTAAACCGTCGGTCCCGGCTGTTGTCATCTGATAATAGTCGTTAAGCCAAGTTGAAGGCCTTACAGGCGGCTTGATAAACTCTAACACCAGAGGTGGCCACTATTCCTCATTCGATAAGAAGAATCAAAAAGGTTTCCATGTAGCGAAATGGCCAAGCCACATAATGTCATGCTAACGCAAGACTTCTTTATATATTAATCTATGCTATTATGGATGTCTCTCGACATATCCTGAATACCTATGTATTCGAAAACTTCTAAGGTTTGTTTGTTAAGGTGCGTTCCCACCTGTGCGCGCTACCACGCACCGCAACGAACCGCACGAGGACGAACACGGACGCACAGGAACAAACTACGAACGCACCGCGGCGAACGCGTCGTTTCCCACGGTGTGTCGTCTTGTCTGGTGCGCTCTCGTGCGTCTCCAGACGCACAGGTGGGAACGCACCTTTACTAGTCAACTAGCGAAGCCGAAGCAACTAAAGCACTACTTGTGCTTTCCAAATACCCATACAATCAATTTCCTGGCACGTCCAATTTAATGTAGCCATGCAATACTGTGACTCTACTTGTCTTTGATATTGTAGATTTCGGATAGATGGCGTTGTCTGACAACATATAATTTAAGCAAACTATTTCATATTTTGTACTTTTTAAATGGTTCTTTTTAGATTTTGTATACTTTTAAATAATAAGACATCAGTTACGTTTTATTTTACCAAGGGCTTAGATTAAAAGTTTTGATAATTTTGCGCAAATAAAAGAGTAAAATGCATTTTCTAAATATAGTTTCAAGAACTCAAACTTAAGCAATAACTGCCACATTTAGCAATATCAAGATTCATAACTTATAGCTTAATTTGATACCATGAAAAATATTTAAAAATTGCACTTTACTCTTCTACTATTATAATATATAGGAAATATTTTGGTTATTTTGCGCACATAGGTGCGCAAAATAACCAAAATATTTCCATTGGTGGCGCTAGTGAGCTCATCGAACCATTAAAGACAATTTGTGTTACTTTTTAAATAAAACTACTTTATTTTACATATAATTGTGTACTGATTTTATAAATTGAATTAAAACTTACTTCCTATACTTCTTGTAGTTAGGCGACCGATCTCGATCTCGCTTCTTTTTCTTTCCTTTCCGTTTCTTATCAATATCTCTCTTTTTCTCTGGCGACTTTTTTCTTTTCTCTCTTTTAGGAGAATCTGAGTCTGATGAGCTGCTGTATCGTTTCTTACTTGACTTGTGTTTCTTTTTATTCGAATCGGAGAGAGAACTTGAAGAATCTTGACTACTATGCCTCCTTTTTTTCTTATGTTCTCTGCGAGGTTTTCTAGATCTCTCTTCACTGCTAGAGTCTCTTCTATGTTTATCTTTTTCTCTGCGCTCCGGAATATCATCAGGATTTTTCCTCGAGTTTCTATCATCTTTTCCATTTTTATTATCTTTCGTACTCGACGATGCTTCTCTTTCTATCTTAGGAGATTCAGTTTTAGTTATCTTTTGGGAAACCTTTTCCGTTCTCTTGTATTCTTCAAAAGAACCTGCATCTAAAAAGAGAGATAATTTGAGTTTTTTTATATAGATAAAATAATAAACCAGAATATAAGTCCAAGTGTTGTACCTTGTGTTACGGACTCTTCAATGAGTTCCCAAGATAAAAACATATGACGTCATTTGATAAATCTTCAATAGCATCTGTGAAGAAAAATTGAGATGATTTTCTTTTGGTACAAGTTACAATACTTGGACGATATGTAAAACATAAGCTACCTACAACCCGGGCAGATAAAGATTGGGATTGAAAATAGCGTCGTTCATATTCACTTCTCGCTCTCACACTAAACGCCACCGATATGAGAGAATGAGTGGGAGTGAGAGACCGATAGTCTCTCACTCCCACTCATTAGTGGAAAGCGCGGTAAGTCGCCATTTTCAATGCCATTCTTTATTTGCGCTGGTTGTATATTCAGTAATACCAGATTAATAATATATTAACTTATAAAATAGGAATACCCCGCACGGATAAAGAAACGATCTGTAAACAATAAGTGTGAGCGCGATAGCATGACCCACCCACATGTATAGCATGCAGCATGACGGTATGTGTGAGCGAGATAGCATGACCGGCAAGCCGCCGTTTAAAGATTATTTCTATATCCGCGCGGGTATTGTGGAATCTCTAGAAAGGTACAATAAATAACTATAGAAGATCAATTTACATTTTCAATCAAATTGTTTGATTAAGTTCTGGGATATAAGTATTATTTAGGTCCAGCTAAAATAATTAGGCATCTAGAAATGGAAAAACTGAATCGATTTAAAAAATTGGGCCTATTTTGAAAACAAACCCAACGTTTGAATCATTTAAATCGATTCAGCCGTCTTTGAGCATAGAGTATATTATTATACTAGAGATCTTTGAGTAATCGGGAACATACCTAGAAAAAGTATTTATACGCGACAAATAGATAACCGTTCGTTTTAAATTTTTGAAGTCGGTTAAAAAGATAATATCCACCTCAATTTATATACTTATCCTCCATCAGATTTAAAAAAAAAATATTTTGTATTGAAAACAAAAAATTTTTTTTTTTTTCAAAGTAAAAGTCATAATTCCCGCTATGATGTAGAAAGGAAATCTTGGCGCCAAATGGAGGAGGCCTTTGCCAATAGGCAAACAGACTAACAAACAACTAATTACAATTGACTTTTAATATGAATCAAAAAGTCTGAAGGGTTTATTATTAAAAGTAATAGTAAATAGAATAACTTACTTATGACTTTAGACTCTTTGTCAAATTCAGCTTTGGTGACGGCCTGCATCATGAACTCGCTCAAACTGACCGTCTCCTTCTTCACTGTGATGTCAACCATGACACGGCCATTGTCTTCGTCCAAACTCACTACCTGCATACATAAAATTACGAATATAAGTCTCAGTGAAGATCATAACGGAGAAGTTTCCTAGTTTTTTTTCATTCGCTATTATTAAAATTATTTCCTATAATTTATAATTTTATAAGTTTTTTTTATTCGCTTTTATTAAAATTAAGGCGAGGCCAGTTCACGATCTGATGAAAAGACTGATTTTTGAACTTCCAATGTGAAGAACTGATGTAGAATTCTACTGCACAAAAATTACTGTAGACTGAAAAAGAAACAAAGTAACCGAACAGAATATTGAAAAATGGCATGGTAACTCTGTAAAAAAATCCTGAATAACACCATAAAAAAATTTAAAAATTCAAATCGTCAGATTTTGCAATTTTTAACGACAGTGATATGATTTTTTATGCAAAAAGAATAGCTTTTTTATCGATCTAACACAATAACCGAGTACATTTTTAATAAATGATCCAGTATTTCAGAAATCAATAAAAATGTACTAAATTTCGTCAAATTTCTGGCGAAGCGTCAATGCAATATTCAACCTTATTCTAAAGACTATGGCTATGCAATATTCAACCTTATTCTAAAGACATAGTGAAAGAGTAAATTTCGTGAATTGCCTCGCCTTAAGCCCAAATTATACACAACTGTGAAAGGATTAGCAAATTATTTCTAAAAATGAAAAAGTTACGATTTTAAAATAATTTCGCTCATCGGAAACCGGTGGCCTGACGTCATCTACGGAACATCTCCAGCGGCCGGCCGCGCCACCGCCATACAAGCAACAGGTCGGATGACGTCACGCCCGCCGCAATCGCATCGCGCAAAAATTCGTCAACATAAATTATTTATTACTCTGCCATTTACGACGGATTACAATTTTTTTCATTAGTATATTAATTTTAGGCTATATTTTAATTTTACGATGTTAAATAAAGCAGTTTTAACATCATGAAACTTCTCAGTTGACCGAGCGAGCGCGTAGCGTCTCTGCTTCAGCTTGGGCAAAAATGCTTTCGTATGCCCGTCCGGCTCAACTTCCAACCTAGGTTGAAATAGGAAGTTGACACATAAAATTCCCAACATCCCAATGTCCCATCAAAATCAAAAAATCATTTATTCAGTCTAGGCTGTTACAAGCACTTGTGAATGTCAAAGAAGCTACGCCATCGGTTCGCAAACCCTGAGCGGGAGACCTTGTAACGAGAAGAACCGGCAAGAAACTCGTCAAGGGCTGCTTTTTTCTCCCTGTATATTTCATACAGAGTCGTCAACATTGAAAAATGAGCTCCACATTTAAAGTGAGGTCATTTTCCATCACAATAATTAACAAAAGTTTGCACACAATGGGTAGGTAGGTTGAAATTAAATACCTACTACATATCGGATAGGTAATTGTGAGAGTAAATAACTTTCAACTAGTTGAGAAATCAGTAATCACTATGTCTGCTACTCGAAAGTGCACCTAAGTAGGCAAAATTTACCAAAAAACACTTGATACAAGACATAAAAAATAACAATAAAAAAACGAAATTCTTACAATTCAATATGCGTTAAGATAGGTACTCAGAAGCAGACCCATTCCCACTGGCAGCACCCGTTCACGAGCATGACGCGTGGACCAGCCATCGCTTCGCTCAACCATATTTGAGGGAACGTAACGATCAAGATGGGAATAAGTCACAAACACATGGAAAAAAAAATACCGTTTATACTCACTTTACCATAATAACCGCTGTACTTTCCATTAGTAATTTTCACATAAGAGTTCTTCATAATAGTGAGTTCCTCCCCTTTTTCATTGACTGCCGCTTTCCTCTTTTGCTTATCCGTCACAACTTTATCTGCACCTAGCCCCAGACCTTTTGGGCGGAGTACACTGGGCGGTTTGTATTCTGTCCTGGAATAAAAATATAATACAATTGTAATTATGACTTTAATTTGTTAATAATAAATTACAGACATCAGTAAATAAGAATTTGTGAAATTTAAGTAGTCTGTAGAACCAATTTGTTGTATATTATTATGTAAATGCGAAAATAAGTTTGTTTTTTACGCCTTCAAAGTTCATGAAATTTTGCATACACGTTTTCAGGAGTACAAAGAACATAGGGTACCTTTTATCCTGTAAAAATACTGTTCCCGAGGGATAGAAATAACTGAACATGCAGACAAAGTAGCGGGCTAGTTGTTGTATTGATTCTACATTGTAGTCATCTAGTTAGTGGAAAACTGTCATGCAATGGGGAATGTCTGAAAAAAATCAAATTGGCTAAATATTTTTATATAGGTAGGAATAAGCTCCCTTGGTAATAGAAAAAAGTTTCAGAATTTTCCGTTACGTATTTTTTTTTAATATGTAAAGTCGAAGCGAAAGCGACTTTCGCTTCGACTTTACAAATGTGTAAAAGTAACAGCAGAATGGAGATTATACCTTTGCCACCAACTGCCACAACAACAACACATATAAAAAATTAAAAGTTTTGTCATTTGTCATTTTTGAAACTTTTTTTAATACCATGTTGTGGTTTTGGCACGTGGTCAGGCCTCCTTCACTCAATCAAGGTCGCGCCTAAGCATAAGCATAAGCACCTAACACTAGCCGTTCTGCCGGCGGGACAAGTGAGCAGAGGGTCGCCACACGCCCGCCGCCGTACAAGCGCGGCATCTTACTGCACAAGTAGATATTGCCTTTTTATAATAGTAACAATGTCGAATCGACATTACTGTGCCGTGTACGAATATCAAAGTCAAAAAACCAATAAACAATTGTCGTTTTTCACATTATGATATATGCTACGCAGTTCATTTAAAAGAAGACAACCCTAACGTTGCGTCGCCAGAAAAGGTAAGAGCACGCGATAGAAAGAGAGGCAACTACTAGGGAACTGCGCGACCTGAATTGCACTTTATTGTGTCGGAGCAAAAGTCGCTATTTATTTAAATGACTTTGCCGCGTGCTGCTTCTGTACTTGTACTATTAGTTATTCTGTGACGTGGTGGCAAAGGTATAATTTCTATTCTGCTGTTACTTTTGTATATTTGTGAAGTCGAAGAGACTTTAATTTTTTTAAATTTTTTCACGCAACCAAATAATCTGAATTTTTTTTCTATTACTAAGGGAGCTTATTTCTACCTTTATAAAAATATTGAGTTAATTTGTTTTTTTTTCGGACATTCCCCATTGCTGTGCTATGGTCAGATTTTGACACATGCATGACTTACTTATGTAAGACCGTCTTCTCTATCCTGTCACTAGAAATTCCTAGGGCCTAAAGTCTTGGCCTAATTTTTGGGCAAAAAAGAATGTTAAGATACGCATCATATCAGGCGCACGACACCCACTGCTGAGTATAGGCCTCCCCCAAGGATCTCCACGACGCTCGGTCCTGCGATGCCCGCATCCAGTGGTCACCTGCGACCTTCCCTCTTATGTCAGTCGGTCCCACCTTGTCAGGGGCCTACCCATGGAGCGACGTCCGGTGCGCGGTCGCCATTCCAGAACCTTTCCGCCCCAACGGCCATCGGTTCTTTTCGCTATGTGTCCAGCCCACTGCCACTTCAGCTGAGCGATCCTTCGTGCGATGTTGGTTACATTAGTTCTCCTACGGATCTCTTCATTTCTGATTCGATCACATAGGGAAACGCCAAGCAATCAAAATATTATACTAACTTTTTTTCGCTTGGTGTCCATCCCATTCCACGTAGCATTGCCAGTCCAAATTGTTGTACAGGAACATCTTCATAATCCTGCAGTGACGACTGAAACAGATAATATAATGATCTAAATTTTTTCCTATTTTTAGGGTTCCGTAGCCAAAATGGCAAAAAACGGAACCCTTATAGATTCGTCATGTCTGTCTGTCTGTTTGTCCGTATGTCACAGCCATTTTATTCCGAAAGTATTAGGATTACACAGTTGAAACTTAGTAGGTAGATGTATTCTGTTAACCGCTTAACGATTTTAACACAAAAATAAAAACAAATAAAGATTAAGGGAGGGCTCCCCATACATGGAACTAAAACTGAAAAAAAAATTTCTTCATACCAATACGTGCGTCTATAGATAGGTCTCAAAAATGACATTGAGGTTCCTAAGACAATTTCTCCTCAAAGTCAACCGTTTAAAAGATAAACACTTCCAAAGTGGTAAAATGTGTGCCCCCCCCCTCTAACTTTTGAAATAAGAGAGCGAAAAATAAAAAAAAAATATATGCTATCATCATTATATTTTCCAAAACCGCTAATATAACTTTGTCATTCATACCAGGGTGAGGACCAAATTTTTTGCACATGCAGCCATAGTTTCTTGTCCGGCTTGATATTTATTAAAAATAAAATACTTATAATTACTAATAATTGTTTTAAGAAATAACTAACAGAACTTCAACATTTTATAAACTCAAAAATTCATAAAGAAACTGATTACCCTACTTACTTCATATTTTTTGAAATAAAAAGAAAATACCTGTTTTATTCGCTCAATACAAAATAGCGATGTCCCAACGTGAACCTAATGTGCACATCTATGTTATTATGGTATGAAAAGTTTGTGCACGTTTCTTATTTATTCATAATTAAATTGTCATTAATATTACCCAAACTATTATATACTTTAAATAGTAGGAAGAATTGTATAATTTCAACTTTATTAGGTATTTTGTCCATGTCCCAGATTTCAATCCGTTGTAACACTACGGTTGTGACACAACAATAATACGTAATCCTGCAACACCTAACAGCGCTTTCTAGGATTTTTGGTATGGCAACATTGGTTTCTAGCAGGCAAACAAAACGCACACGCCGCTGCCATGTTTTTTTTCTGTCATTTGTGAATTGTGTTAGTGCCTTAGTGAAGTGTCGTTAAAATTTTAAATGTTTTATGAAAGATTTAAAGTATTTTGGGACGCTTTTTCGATAGCTGACGTCTAAAATTGGAACTATCACACATTTAACAGTTAAGATTAACTAAAAAGTATTCGTTTAGTGGTTTAATTTGCAAACAGTTAAGAAAGTTAGGTTAGGTCTTATAGAATTTTCGCTCCGGTGTGACACGAGTGACACGAGATTGTGATAAAGGTAGGTGTAGGTAGGTACACATAATTTATGTATTACTATTTCTCTATACTCTCGTAATAAACTTTGTATTATCTGAAATATATGTATAAAAGAAAAAAAATACTCACATATGGGACCAACTCTGAAATCGCAAAAAAAAACAGCTGTTTCAAACATTTTGATATTTTCGTTATAAGTTTTTGTATGAAACAGCTGTTTTTTTTTGCGATTTCAGAGTTGGTCCCGTAGTAAAAGTTGTTCAGTTTGATGGTCCCTATCTACCATATTCGGCATTAGGGGTACTTTTGTAACACATTGTATATATATATATATATATATATACATAGTTTCCGTTATATAAACGATGCGTAAATCTTATGCACAATGCACACCGAGCTTTATAATTCCGTTGTGCTACTTGTTTTCCAGTGTGACACTTTCCGTTGTGATTTCCGTTGTGCAACGGCGCAAAAAATTTGGTCTTTACCCACCAACACTGTGAAAACAAAGTTAATTTTACAGACAAAAAATGATAGTGGTATTAAATATGGTATGGTATAAGCCTATAAGGTAATTACAGAACCCTACGGCGCGTGGCCCAACATGCAAATGGTCGGTTTTTTTTAATTCTCTCCCCTTACACATCCCAAAATATTGGTGCCAAAAAAATGTTCTAATTCTATCAGCCTTATATTATTTGCTACACAACATGACATGTTATGCTACATTTTCCAAACATTTTCAAATCAAATCAAATCATGTTTATTCGATGTAAACCTTTACAGGCGCTTATCGACGTCAAGACAAGATATATAACAAACAATATTGTTGTAAATCTATGTTTACTTATATTATTTATATTACATTTTAATGTGTCCGCGAGGATACTGCATTGCGTGCACACATCACATTTTAGTTGTTTGTGTGTGTTGCATTGCAAATAACCTGTACTGGGCTTCAAGGTCTTTTGCATTTTGGATATGTGAGTCGAGTCAGTATAAAATCAAAACAATCTGCAAAGACCTTTATATCTGCATCACTTATTTTTTTATATTTAATATTTAAGGTGCATCCTACACCGAAAGTGGCTCCTCAGGGGTTTTTATATAATAAATTGATAATAGATAAGGATTTTAATAAAACTTTAGGACCTAAAGTTTAGGTGATATTTTTACGACCCCTTTCCACTTAAAGTTATTACTAATAACTTATTACAATATTAAATAAAATTCACCGTGGCGCCACTTTCGGTTAGGGAACAGTCTTAATACAACAATTATGTATAAGTTGTTCTTACTTCTTTTTGACCTGACATAACAGGATTTGATGGTATCGGGACTGCTAATTCCGTAGATTCCACCTTGACTTCCTTCTTAGCTTCTTGCAGAAGTTCTCTAACAACCATTTGATCTAAAGTCTCATTTTGAGGGACATTTTCAGGTTTAGGGCTCCTTTTTTCACCTGGTTCAGGTTCATTTAGGACACTTTCCACCTCTTCCGCTATTTGTTTCAGTCGGTCCACTGTCACTAAAGTGTTTGGCTTCAGCGGTATGACTAACGGTGCTACTTCTTTAATTTGCTCTCCACTGTAACATTTTTAACATTGTGTGAAGTATAATTCTTATTTAATAATGATTAGAACTCTAGACATAGAGTGGCGGTCACATAATCAAGACACCAGGAGCCCAATCGCGGTAATTCTGAACGATAAAACCAAAAACGTTACGTTGTCATTTAGGTTAGCTTTACCTAAAAATCTTTGGTTTAGCTTCATAATTTTCACTTAAATTGTCCTAGATTGTAATTCTAGTCTCCTTAGGCAGAGTATACAACAACTTGGTTCTCCGCCAAGGATTGACCTAGCTGTGATCTGATAATAACTATCCGGGGAGTGAATGGAGGAGATTCAGATCGCTATAACATCCAACTGATTTGATTAGCATTCTAAAAGATATTAGGATATGTTTAAAATACACGAAATTCTGATCCTTATAATTAGAATGTTGATCAGATCAGTTCAGTTGAGTGTGTATAGCAATCTCCATTTACTCCCTGGATAGCCATCATCAGATCACAGCCAGGTAAATTCTTGGCAAAGAACCAGGCTTCAAAGTTATATCTTGTTTGTATGAAAATCAACTGGTGTCTTTATTATGTGACCACCACTGTATGTTTAGGATTTTAGTCTCTAATCCTTTATTTATTTGTAAAGTGCTGTATGTTAGGTCGGAGAGTCGGGTTGTTGGTCTGCTGGAGCAAATAATCAGCGAGAAGAAATAACACAACTATTTTACCTAGCTCAGTGATACAATGAGGTTATGTCCGCAGCAGAACAAACCTATTCAACAATAATGCTTTACTCACCCAACTACTTTAATTGATTTCTCTTCCATGCAATCAATAAATTCTTTGTTTTCTTCCACTACAGGCTTTTCAACCTTTTTCGTTTTCCTAAAACCGAACGATATTTTCTTCCCTTCCATTTTGCTTTCGAGTAAGTATGTCAGTTTTTTTCAACAAACAAGCCTAAAATAACCATAGATATAGTATATAAAATAACAAGTTCAGGACGTTAGTACTATTATATATTCTGTGGTTCAGGTTCCTTCTCATTATTAAATATTTTAGCAATATTAATAAAAACAATGCGATCAAGAAAGAGTAAAGTAAAATAATCACAGACAAGACAGAACACTTTGAAAATAATGACAGACAGGACAGACAATATATACTTAAGCCGCGATTACATACGCCGATTTAGCATACCAATTTCGGGTTGCCACTCGTACTTGACAATAAAATATTATTATTATTATTATTATTATTATTAATTGACAGGCAAGCAGTTGAGACAACTGATAAGAGCCTGTATCCAGTTATATCATGAGTCGAGTTTATCTATCATTGGTTTTTAAATATTTGTCCAATCTATTCTTAAACTGATTCGTATTCTGTGCAGATATCACTTCTTCTGGCAACTGGTAAATATTGTATAATAAGTTCGATTTTAAAAGTGAATTTACCCTATAACGGAAAGATAAACATTGTATAAGATTGGAGATGAGAATTGAAAATAAAAAAAACATAAACAATGTTGACCTTTGCGTTATTTGTTTAAATTAATTGTTAAAATTTAACTTATTATACGGGTGGCAACTCTAAATTGGTATATTATTATGTAATCGCGGCTTTAGATAGAGAGTCGTGTCTACGTAGAGACGACGGCGGCGACGTGACGTAGAGCGTAGAGAGTTGAGGCGCGTTCCAAACCTACGCTCCGAGTGCAACCTTAATCCGCGATTACTTAAGCCGCGATTACATACGCCGATTTAGCATCCTTACTTCAGATTGAAAACGATGCCCTGAATTGGATCCTAATTGGGGACTTGCAGGGCCGCCTCCCTATCCAAGGCTTTTTCTCTAGTGTAGGAAAGGCAAATGAAATTAAGACTATTTTTTTTTGCTGATTTATTAAGAAAAAGAAACAATCTCGCAAACAGAAAGGAGCTGGTTCTCATAGTTTCTGTTGCTGATAATGGCAAAGTTATTCACCCACCATCTAATTCGGCTATCACAAGTCGACAAGTCGAAATTGCTGCGAAAATAGGCAACACTGTCAAAAGAATGTGTTGCCTACTTGATAAAAGATGATTAAAGAAGAATTTTTTTTTATCAATAAATACTGTTGTTTCCACCACCCAGTTGCGAATCACCCCAGTTTACCGGCATACTGTAGTTGTACGAACCTGCCCGGACCAAAGAGAATATCGAAAAAAACCTATACTATAATACTATATCTATGCTTACAATACCCCGTTAGTAGTGTAAATTCATTGTTTAATCTATGTACATTCTTATAATAATCATGGTATATCCTCAAAAAACGGATTTTATTTGATTAAAGAAAAGCTTAAATTATTCGTTTTCCAAATGGAAAATGAAGACTTTGTATTGACATTGACATAAAGTTCTTGGTCATTCCGAACCTTAGGTCGGTATTACAGAACGAGACTCAAGCCTTGATCTATACTTAAAACTAGTTTTGAGTCGAGTTTTAATTTTAGAACGGTGCTTGAGCAGAGCTTTAACAAACTAAACTCAAACTCAGATCACGCTAATTTTAAAACAGTGTTTGAGTACTCGACTCAGATTACTTATTTTAGAACGATGCTTGACTGCGTAGGTGCCGTAGGTTATGTTTATTTTTTTTATAAGTGTTGCCAGGGTTTTATTTCTATTATAATTTGATTTGATTGAATTTAGGGGAGGGGGTGGATGGGAGGGAGAGAGGGTACCTCTCCCCACCGAAGCATTTTGTGCCGAAATGCATAATTTTTTGTTTAATTACATTTTGAAATTTTACTAAACCTAACCTCAAAATGTATGAGAAAGTCATCTAACGGGGCGAGCGAAGAGAAAAGAAAAGGATAGAGAGGGAGGACTCACCCATGCCCCCTACAAAAGCTTTAAGGGCTATTAAGAAAGATATTTTCTGTTGTCTGTTAAATATAAATATGAAAATTAAATTTCTAACCTATCACATCACTTGACAAACTTTAGGGGAGATGGGAGAGTCTACCCTCTCTACTCTACTCTTTTCCTCTCGCTGGCCTCCCTTAAATGTTATTTTTTGTTTTTTTCATATATTTTGAGGTTATATTTGATAAAATTTCAAAATTCATTTAAAAAAATAAAAATGTTTTGATGACGGGCATGGGGGTTCTCCCAACCATCCGCTCCCTTAAATTAGACCTCAACAAATGTAAATATGAGTCCAAATCAACTCAAGCGTGGTCTCGACCATACTCACGTAAACAGAGATCAAATTCCTTCTAAGCAGAGATTTTAGTTCTAAAATCAGTTGAGTATTGCTCGAGCATCGTTTGAAAATTAGCATGATCTGAGTTGAGTTTAGTTTCTTGAATTAATGAGGTCGTCTTCATTCCGTTTTACGAAAAACTAACTGCAGTGACAAAATCACCCATTATAATCTACACAATATTTCTATAATTCTAAGCACAAATATCTTATTTTTTTAAATTAACGTGTAATTGGTCAATTCCACTCATAAAAATATTTAAATCACATTGCGACGCAACATTTACTTCCCTAATTATGCGTAAAATGAAACTCATTCTGCTAAAACCAAATTTCGTAAAAGGAAACAGACTATAATCATAGATAGACGCAAATCTCTATTTAAGTAGAGATCAGCTGAGTCACGACTCAAGCTTTGTTTTGGAATCAACAGGGTGCTTGAGACTAGATTCAGTAATTAAATAGAGATCAGGTGATTAGAGTTCAAGCAGTGCTTGAGTCTCGTCCTATAATTAGAGTGAGATAAAACAACCAAACTACCGCGCTCTGAGGTTCTGAACGCAACCCTGTCATAGACTTCTCTATAAATTCTGTTAACGGCCGAATACTCTTCTTAGCTAAAATCTTAAGTTTAGTCAAATATGACAACTTTTTTTAATTTAAGGTGTTTAAGGTGGCCTTAACTTTAAGATTCGTTTGAGTTTTTGGCCGTTAGTGTCAGTTCGTGGTCATTGCGTCGGTTAGTCTCCATACTAAATGTATGTGAATATTTCAATTTTAAAAAGTCGATATTTTCTTTCGTAGTAATTGTGCGAGGTTGAAAATATAAAAAAAATGTAGTTCTTCTATTGAAGTTCTTTATATATTAAACAATAAGAAAAAAAACAATTTTAACCAGGAAAAAATGGCTGTCAAATATGTTATCTTTTTTGTTGATTTTTTTCAGCAGGGCGTTGATTAACACGCCCTCTATCCAGCTATAAATGATATATCATTAGAAATAAATATTTGTTGTTAATATACTTCATATCAATTGTTAATACTTTTGGAGTTAAAGGTTATTAAAGAATAAAACTGGTTTATTGTCTATATGTGTTGATCTACCTCACCTCTAGCATTGAATGGTAATCATTATAAAGGTTTTATATGAAAAATGAAAACATACTTTTTATCAATAAGTAGTTAGTATTTTCTGAGTTTTAGGTAATTAATGTTATAAAATTTGTTTGATTTCAGAGCGATTTAACTCTTAAAGTACTAATAGTTGACGTTTGCTGTCATACAATAAAATGTTTCAAGTGGGACATGACCAAAATCGTACATATTTTTTTAAAAAAAAATATATTACTTATAAAAAAAAACTATTATTATTTACTTATTAGTGAAATAGTGACCCCCCAAAATTTCAGGCCGCGCCTGTCTCATGTAGAGAAGTTTTACAAAAAGCTCGATTCGCTAGCTTATATAAAAGCGTTTCAACCAACTTTGTCATAAATGAGCAAAGTTGAGCAAGCAGAGTAAACTGCATCTCCAAATAATATGGATTCCATAGAATTAACACTCTACGAGACAAAAACATTATGTTAACGTTAACGTTAAAATATTATGTTTTATTGATATAAATTCGACAACAACATAAATTAATAAGATACTTAAATATTTTAATAGAAAAAATACTAACTGTGAATGCCTAAAAAAAACAAAAGACGTAAATTATTGTGGGAGGGCATGGTAAAAAAAGATGGTTAATCCTTTACATTACTCATAAATACAAAAATAAATAAACTAATTTTACATACCATTATTGAATGTAACAACGTTAAAAACAGTAAGTACCTTTATTTTCACATTGCTAAGGAAAAAGTGGGTGGTATTTAATTTTTGATTTTTTTAGATTATAGGCATTCACAATGCTATTTTTATATTAAGATAAATATTTTAATAGAAAAAATACTAGAAAAAATCGACTCACCCGTACGGTAGCAGCTGGTATTTAATTCCAAAAATATTTTGGATATTTATTATTCGTAGTTTCGTAAACAACTTTTTAGGTTGAATTAATTGTCATGATTTTAGAACCCAAATACGCTTGTTGTTTTGAAGTAAGTAACTACTTTTGTGATATGTCTATTATTTTAGTAAGTCTATGGCACAAACTATAGCGAGTTCGTTTTGTCAGGTAATTGCTAATTTCACGCTCTAATACTTACAGCAAAGTTCAAATTTTACTGACTACGTTTTCATTTGAAAATCCTAATAATAACCATTACATTCCAGACTTGAACTCACTCATGTAAATATCGTCTGGAGGATTGAGGTTTTTATATGGTGTCCATGAGTAATGTTAGTAACAATATGAAACTCTCGTACATGAGCCATTTTGATGTCCCCACTGCTGGGGCACAGGCCTTCCTTATGGGTGGTAAGGAGGACGGGCCATAACCCACCACGCGGGACGCGGGCCCAATGCGGATTGGTGGGTGTTAACGACTGCAAATGCAGCCGGGACCAACGGCTTAACGTGCCTTCTGAAGGCATGAAACTCTATTTAACTTATATTAAGCATGACCATCGAAACGCAATATGATTCGATTTATACAATGGATTTTTGTTGGAAGATTTGTGTTAATGTAATTGTAATTTAGTTCAATAGCAGGTATAAGTATTTATTTTATCTTATTTATTTATTTATTTTATGTATTTATATATATGGTAATAATAAATTGTAGTAATAGATAGTAACTTTAGACTAGTATTTGACTAGACTAGATAGTAACAACTTTGCATGTTGTATTGTAATGTTCATATGTATTTACTGCGCAGGTGTAGATGTTTTTGCAGAGGAGCGGCCCCTTCCAATACAGGTGTCCAATGTAAATTACCCACCTGTAATTTTTGAAAATAAATATTTTGTATTTTTTTTGTATTTTGACAGTGGAGTGTCGATAAAACGCTATAAGTATCACGCGATTTAATATCGTGTTTCGGTGATTATGCCCTCATGGCTAATATTCCACTCAGAACAAACAAAAAGCTTTGTAAATTATTTCGAAATTAGAAGACGTTCTTTCAGTATCTATACCTAACTGTCAAAAACATCAAAATAATGTTGGGACTAAGATATTGGATGAAATGGACAACACGGCAAAAAAATACATGCTCTGTTTATTTGCTTTTCGAAGAGAGAATAAAAAAAAAGATGACCCATATATTTTAGTTTGTCAATTTTTTTTTGACTAAAATAAAAATGTTTTAAAAACTTTGCCGGAAGTGACGTAGCTCTGAGGCTATAAGACTTGTACTATTATGTATTCTGTGCTATAAGTAGTGATTTATTCAGAAAACACGCGGGAAACGCTGTCACTGTGACTGTGTGGTCACTGTCAAACAATGTGACTAGAGATGGGCAAGGGTTCAAACCGGGACTTTTGGGTCTTTACGGGATTGTTGAAATGAATAACAGCTAAAGATTGGTTTTAAATGTCAGTGGCGCCCAACGTGGGACCACCGTTAAGCTGTTGGTATTAGTAATTACAAGTGGTCATATCAATTTAAATATTAAAAAACTTCGTACCTACTGTTGATAATAATAAGTAAGTGCATACCTATTTATTATTTTTTAATTTCTTAAAGTTTCGTACGCTTTCTTCGTTAATTTTATTTATTTATACTTTATTGAACACACAAAAGAACAAAAAGAAAATCACAAATACAAAGGAGACATAAAACTAAAAGGACTTTTTTCCCCGTTTAGTTTTTACTAGTAGAACTGAACGATAGATAGAACTATATGCGGATACAATGAAGGCTTGTCACTGCGAAAACCACTTTCGTTACTACCTACTCATCTGAGTAGGTATTGACATTAAAAAACACAATTTTCATTTAATAGATCGAATCCTTGTGAACACCATGAAATTAATTAGTTCATTCCTAAGCAAAACCGGGAAAATGATAAGCAAGTAAGTTCAAAACATGAACAGCATTTCGCATCATAAAACCGACGGATGGTGTCTTAACTTACCGAAATAACGGTTATAAATGTTAACACTTTTCAAAGTTTCCACCCTTCTAGGGTTGGCAACAACAAGCAACAGTAAAGGTAAATTCTTTTTTAATGGCTTCATTAAAATACTTTCCAGAAGTTCACTTTGAGCTTGGATTGGAAACAAGCATTTTGTAAATGTCAAACTATTGAGACAAAACAAGTAAAATTGTTCTGTAGGCCATTCCTTATAAGAATTTAAGAACACGAAATATTGCATTATTTTATTTATTTTATTTTATTTTATAAAAATACATGCATGCAGGCTTACAGACTAGGAAATCCAAAACACCAGCAAGTTATATATAACATGACAGTATCATATTAAAGCAAAGTAAAAATAAACAACATTATCTGCGTTGATCAAAAATATAATTATTAATTATTTTCTTTCACTAAGTAAACACATGACAACCTCCGCATTCGCGTGGTTTGTACACCGGTTTTCAAGGTGTCGCCATCCCTGAGGTCCCGGGTTAGATTCCCTGTAGGGTCAATCTAGAAAACGAACATTTCTATATATTGGTTCTGGGTGTTTGTAGTTCTACCGTTGTTTCTGATTTCCATAACACAAGTGCTTACCTACCTACTTACTTTGGAATCAGAGCAATGTTTGTGATGTTGTCTAATATTCATTTTATTTATATTTATACCTACTTAAGTTATAAAATTTCATCACCCAATGGGTTATTTTAAACATAAACCGTGTTATTACAAAAGATTTTTAAACACTGTCGGCCTTACCAGAAAATATTTTAAAATAAAAATTTAGTAAAAACACTGTTTAAATGTAATGTCGTCTCTTTCAAACAATATAGTCAAAAAAGTGACAGCATCACATTTAAACAGTGTTTTACTTAAACACGTGTTAAACAGTGTTTTGTGGTAAGGCCGTGTTTAACTAAACACATGTTTACATGTAATGCTATCTCTGTCAAACAATATTTTCAAAAAAAGTGACAGCATCACATTTAAATACAGTGTTAAAAAATCTTTTGTAATAACACGAATAATCTTTTAAAAGCCAACCTGAAGTTATAATAATAAATAAATTTAAGTAATATGAAATTTCCTAATATCTAGGTAGGTACCTACCTACCTATCCAATAGTAGTAGTACTTACTAGATATAGAGCGTCTGTAAAAAAATTGACAGCCCTACCCTACGTTACGGAGATTTCATTTTGTTCCGTGAAGTTTTGTTTGTACAGATTTGGCTTTTTGCAAGATTGCTCTTTACAATAAAGATAAAAGATTTGGTAGGTACTTATTCAGTTTTAAATTTCAAAGCATGACCATTGACCAAGTATTGTACCTCAATGATTAGGAAATCGTCGTTCGTTATTGATTGCAGTGCAATGATATTAAATGTAAAACATTTAATATCATTGTTGCAGTGTGATTGGCTAGAGCTGATCGGTTTAAGATTGGTGACCGCTTTCACCTTTAACGTAGTCAGCGAACTACCTACCTAGTCTATGGAACAATCATTCCGCCCCTTTTCCGCTCAAAAAAATTACCTTCAATACCAATAGAAAACATCTCATGAAACTTCTTTCATCTTTACCAAAATTCACATTCATTTCATTTAAAAGTTGACAGTTCAAAAGACAGAAAAGTCAAAAGATACCTACGTTTTTTTACACTAACATTAATTTAATTTGTTAACATTTTACAATTTCTAACCAACACACGGCGAATAGGAGACATTCTATAATTTCTCTACCTAGTGAATTCGACAGTTGTCTGCAAGTTGACTATGACACTTTCCGAACAATACCATATTCAGATAAAATCGAATAGAATATTTAAAAAACGTTCAGAAATTTGCTCGTTATGGAAAACTATTTATAGTGACCCCTATTTTTTGAGTAGGTAGTATTATTTTATTACTATAAGTATACTTGTTATTCTGTGGTATTATTAAATAAAATTAATACTTATTGAACACTTCAACTATTTTCCCAGTTACTATTCGATATTTTTTTTTAAATACTTACTTAATCATTTTTCTCTAAGTGGAATACTCCGATTTATAAGCAGTAGTTCACAACACAATGAGGAAGTAGTACCAGGGCTCTGTCACTCCGCGCGCGAGTCATGTCTGAGAGGACAAATTTCATACATCAGAAAAGATAAGACCTACGCGATTGAAAGAGAGGCAACTACTAAGTGAATGTTTTGGAGCGACACGGGAGCGCTGTGCGACCTGAAGTGTACTTTATTATGTCGGAGCAACAGTCGCAATTTATTTAATCGATTTTGCGGAGTGCAACTTCTGTACGCTAGTACTATTATCTATTCTGTGGTAGTACCACAGAATACATAATAGTACAAGTAGTACTTACTCTAAGTAATGAAATCCTCAAAACAATGAGACACAATAGATTTTCTATTGTTGTCCGGCCGCATGCGACCGCGACCGCTCGCTTCAGCAGAAAATATTATTGTTACCCGCGGGAATACCCGGAATAATTAACTAAGCTCTAATACTATCTCTATAGGTAGTTGTTTAACGAAATTAAATACCTTTGAACTGACGTTAAGAACAAATTACTCTAGCGGCTGCCCGCGACTTCGTCTGCGAGGAAAGTTTTTTTTGCTCTCCCTCGGGAACAATACTTTTTTTTGGATGAAAGGTACCCAATGTCCTTCTCTGTACCCCTAGAAAGAGTATGCAAAATTTCATGATGATCGGTGCTGTAGTTAAAACGTGCAGGTGTAGGATGGATAAACTTTGCCCAATAATTACTTAAACAAAATTTTCATACGTCATCGATTATAAACAGAAAACAAAAGACTTCTTTGCGATACACATCCAGACAAAACGTACGGTCAAGAATAATTGGTATCCAATAATGAGCCGCATTACAGATACGGCGAGGAGCAAGCAGGAGCGATCGGCAACATTTACCATGTCTCCGAGCCTAGATAATTGGATTCATTGCCGCCCAGAGAAATATGGCCGCCATTTAGCCACCCGCCTTATTGCCGACAGCAGATAATTCTATCACGTCAATACTATAGAGAGCGTTTTAAACGATTATTTTTCATAGTTTAATTTGGACACTTTTTCGTTTTAGTCGAGATTGGAATTCAAGTTGCTTTTTCTTTGTCTGTAGACTTATCTAGGTACCTACTTTGTGATATTTCTAATTCATACAAACTTGCTCTACTAGAGATGCTCATGAGATACTGGGGCTCTATTTTTGAATCGCTCGTATGACATAGTTTTGTCGCATGCGACTTAAGTCACACTCGTCTTCCAAGTCGCATGACGCCGATTTTCCGTATTTTTGAATCGTTCGTTTTCGGTGGTGCCAACATATACGAAATGTTGGATTTTATCCGTTCCACGCAGAATTTATAGAAAATCGGTAACTACCGCAACGAAAACGGAACGTAATATCCATGTTTCTATTGGCTATTACAAAAAAATCTTTGCTTTTTAGTAGAAAAGAATATCGCTCGCCGTACCGTATCGCTCGACTGCAAACGAGTGGGTGAGGGCACTCGTTGCGGTCGAGCGATTCAAAAATATGGAAAGTCAAATGTCGAACGAAAATCAGCAGAAAAGAGCGCTCGACGCCAGCCGAGCGATTCAAAAATAGGGCCCCTGGTCTACCTCTACAGATCTTTGAGTTATCTACACTATGCCGCCTAACTGCCACTTTAATGTAGGAAAGGAAGGTAGTGAACCCCGACAGTAAATCCTCAGTAGACGAAACTTTACAGTATGATAAAGTATCATATATTTTTTAAATAATTCAAATCATTTTTGTTTTGTTTTTGGATATTTGTACATAGGTTTTGGTTCGACTACTATATTACATCCCTGCGAAGTTTCATCGACTGACGATTTAATGTTGGGGTCTCCATATAAAAGATCGCTTCATTTCCTACACTACTTCAGCTGATCAATCCTTCGAGCGATATCGGTTACTTTATTAGTTCTCCTACGGATCTCTTCGTTTCTGCGGGTCTACCGGCTAAAAACAATGAAGTTAATTGGTTTTTCTTTGGTAAGTTTTTATTTGTGCCAAAACGAAGTAGCAATGTATCACATACATCTGTCAAATTACAGTTAACATTAACTTCATTGTTTTTAGCCGGTTGACCCGCTGATCACGCAGGTAAACGCCAAGCAAGGCTCTCTCCATTTATGGAAACGAAATATTCGTTTTAGAAATTATTTGGGACCCTTGTAGTGTAGCATGACCACTGTAATAATTTAAAAATAAACACAAATTTTATCAGTACAAAACTGACAGAAACCAAATTATACTTATTTTAAAACAGTCAATTATAAATCAATCAATAGAGCTATGTCATGTCGTCACGCTATCTTAAAAATGTTACAATATTACCATAATAACATTTCGTTTTGCTCCACTCCCTAACTGTTTCATAGAATTACGACACAGCGATATGAATATTTCATGTGTGACACGATGAAGCCTGTCATTTGATAGAAGATGTCGAGAATTGTATGCTAGTACTTTATAATCATCTAAAATAGTTACAATATTGAATTAATAGGTACTTACATTAAATTAGGACAAAAAGCATTTATTAGGGTCCTATCTAAGGAAATTAACGTTATAAATTAAGACTGTTAAAAGCTTTTTCTCAATAGGTAAGTACCTATATTATTATTTACAACCGCGGACGCCAATGTAATAACAATTGCATGATTTATAACTAAAACCACAGAATACATAATAGTACAAAAACTCATATCATAACCTAATTAAGTACTATGCCACACTAGAGCATTTATAGTAAGTGCACGTGGGTAGGAAAAACGAGGCTCTGTAAGTTACGTGCAATTTATTTGTTAGTTAAAAATACTTACCCTCGTATCTATAAACCCTTGGAGATCCAGATCACAATACACACCCAACATTTTAATGCTATTTTCACGGTTTTTTAATATCCAAATAGCTCTTAGAATGCTGATCAGATCAGTTGGGTGTGTATAGTGATCTGGATCTCCTCCATTCACTCCCTGAATGGCCATCATCAGATCACAGCTAGATCAATCCTTAGCGGAGTTAACTCGTTTGTATGGAAGTTAACTTCAAAGTTAACTCGTTTGTATGGAAATCGACTGGTGTTTCTAATTATCTCTCTACAGAAAAAATACAATATTGGTTCAGTGGAAATTCTAACTAAAACTTATATCTTTCACATTTTTAATATTAATTGGATTTAAGTATTTGACTCTATTCGTATTGCTATGCTACCGAATGTTAAGAACCACCCGATATTAATTGATACTCTTTATGCTCTTTTGATTTCAATAATTTAGGTAGGTACTTAAGTACTTACTAGGTATTTTGGTATTTTTGAAACTATTTCGATTCTCTTGTAAAAATTGTCTTTGGCACCGCTGTTGTTCAAAAGTAGTAGTTTTGCTTTTGTATTTTCCACATAATTTTCATCAGTGTATTTTTTGTTTCATTAAACCATTCCTGAAATTCAGAAGTCACTTTATTTCTTTCTCCTCAATTTATTAAACGTAATGGAACACGTACAGACTAATTAACGTTTGTACTTACTTCGAAGAAGTCTGAAAGAATTTCTAGGACTTAAGTAATTTTGGTAGGCCCCTAGTCTGATAAATAGAGCCTTCATTATTTTTGTCTGAAAATCAATAAGGTATAAGATAGCATTGATGTTATTTCACATTATTCTAACTTCTTTGGTAAATAAAAGCAACAAAATTGTCGAAATCTTATGAGAGTGAATGTTAGTTAGGTGTTTGTTCAAGTTTTCGATGAAAAGATTTATATAAACTTAATGTAAGTTTTGAGAATCAACTATTAAATAAAGAAAGAACACACGGCCACAGAAATAATACTTAGTACCGCAACAATGCGCATAGCAATGCGGATGGTGACAAGGACAAGTCGTGTTGATGAAATTGTATTATGAAGGTTGATAATCCATACTAGTTACAAAGAGCTTGTTTTTGATAATAATATGACAAAGATAGCGCTGCCCCCTAGCATGAGCACCGAAACCACAGAGCAGCGCTATCTTTGTCATAACGAAACGCGATATTATGATATTATAGCGCTTATATACCGTTTAACTGTCAAAAGACAATGGATCGTGTTTTGGTGGTTATGCTAGGGGGGCTGACATTATTAGGTACAGATATCGGCACATAACTTGGCAAGACAAAGATGAGACAAAAGATGCGCAGCAGCTACAAACACTAAACTCTGTGCATCTTTTGTCTCATCTTTGTTTTGCCAAGTTATATGCCGGTATGTACCGTGTGTCATTTAGGTTGTGGCATCACATAAGCTAGTAGCACCCACACGCTCAACACAATAGGAAAACACAGGGTAAAGTCATAATTAAACAGCACAAAACTTACTTTTTATTAGCTAATTTGTTTTTCTTTAACATTACATAACAACCGTGTGAACTTCGCCTTAGGTTTTCATATAAAGTCCAATTTATTGAATCAAATTATTTTCTTACTTATCTCAATGAAAATAGAGAGCTTAAATGGAATTTGAATGATTGAAATATTGTTTCAAGGCCGTATTAGTATGGCTTTACTGGAAGTCTAATAGGTTTTAACGAAATGCTAAATTCTGGGTCTTATTGGATTACAAAGTGAAATGGAATTTCGCATGATTTAATTTTAGTCTTTTTGAGAATTCCATTAAGTTTAAGAATCGGCATTTTCTGTCATTTATATTCGTACATAGGTACCTACATGAAGTAGGTATAATGTTGTCTTTGTTTTACAGATTCTATTAAAGTTTTAAAAAAAATCGGCTAAGTGCGATAGTACCTATATCTAGGCATCCCACTTTTTTTCTCTGACACAACTCTACAATTTTTTAAACTATAAATTAGACAATTCCCATGGTATTTCCTTTTTTTTACCTGTGACGGAACGGAGTAGGTACCTACCTACATCAATGATATTGAGTTTAGTGTGAGAGGTTGTTTTGTTTGTTTGTGCGCAAACGCAAATGGTGTCATTTTTCTCCAGAATGGTTTGCCGATTTAGATCATTTAGATGCAGTTTTCTGTAATGGGTTGTAGGTTATCGGCGAGGGGTCGCTGCAATAATCATTCACGCATTTATCTTCAGTGCGGTTTCACCGGTTTAAATTTCGCTGTTTTTAGAGTAAGTTATCTACGTTATCTACGTATGAATTCTTAAATTATATTAGAAAATTATTTAGCTGTGAACATCAATTTTGGTACATTGTATACAAAATTGGGGCTACCGATCAAGAGACACAATAACTCTTTGCTGCCAGCTGATTGCAGGTGCATGCAAGTGATTTTAACCTACTTCCAAAAAAGGAGGAGGTTCTATGTTCGTCTGTATATTTGTTTTTTTTTTTTGTGTATGTCCACCGATTACTCGAAGACGGCTGGACCGATTGAAATGATTCAAACGTTATTACATTAGGTACACTCCCAAGTTGGTCCCATTTTTTAAAATTTGGAAATCGGTTCAGTACTATTTAAGTAATTTTGAAAAAAGCACGAAAATAGTATGATTTTGTATGAATTACCTCGATGATTGGTCGTATTACTTCTTTGTTTATGAACTGAATAAGATAATATTTTTTTTGTTGGAAGAGGGATATCTTAAGTGTAGTTTTTTAACCGACTTAAAAAAGGAGGTTCTCAGTTTGACCCGTATTGTTATAAGTATGTTTCTCCGCGATTATCTTACGTTTGGCTGAGCCGATTTTTCTACATAATATATATAATATACCTTACCTACAAGGTACCTACACTAAAAATAAAAAAAATAAATTAAAAAAAAAAAAAAACAAAAAACCGACTTCAAAAAACCTACCTCTAAAAGCAAGAAATAATATTCGTAATAATAAAAATACGTCTATTGAAGTCGGGTGGGGCTTTTAGAATAAAAAAAAAGGAATTTGTACTCCAGCCCCACCCGACTTCAATAATAGACGTATTTTTATTATTACGAATATTATTTCTTGCTTTTTAGAGGTAGGTTTTTAATATTAGAGAAGCATATACGATCTACAATATTTATTGTTTCGAAAACAACTGATAATATGAAATTCGTGGGACGCTACTATAGGAATTCTATTGTACCCGCGTTCCTTCCAATTCTGGTAGTAATAATGAAATTATTGGCATTCTTGAAATTGATATGAAAGCACTTCAGCTCTAGACTATTTTGTGTAATAAAATGAAGACATGAATGAGTGTCTTCACTTACAATATTTAATTATAATCAAAAGAAGGATAAAATTGTATATCTCTAAAAGATAAAACTCAGAACACTATAAAAGATTAAAAAAATCAGGCAAGCAAGATGCACAGGGTAATTCGTCATAAAATAATTTTGTGTGATATAATATTATGTTGTATGTACAAATTTTTATTTTTTATTGTATCGTTAAGGTATTTTGTGCTGTGAACACCTTTACCAAGGTGAACCAAAAATGAATATAGGTATTATAATTGTAATACACAATTTTAATAATGTTTTACGTGGAATTTGTAGGGCCCACAGTCTAGTATTTTTAGACGGTATCGTTACATTCCCTCGTAGTCATCTGCTAGAAGTAGATAGCAAATGCTAAAAGTGGCTGTTTGTGACACATTTGCTATCTACTTCTACGAATGACTACGAGGGCATACCTTCTAAAAATACTAGACCATATTATGAGCCCTAAAAGCTCCACGTAAAAATACTTAAAAAATCCTTTTCTATTAATATCTTATTAAATAAAAACCTCTGAGGGTGCCACTTTCGGTCAAATCCGCCTTAAACGATTTCAAACAAAGGATGAGGTAATCAAGTCGACGGTTTTTTTAGTATGTTTTACTATATCTTACCAGTTGTTAACCGATTTTAATATTTTTTTTTTATCTGAAATAACATAAGTGTCGTACCATATTTTTTTACACAGATAGATCTGGCTAGCCTATTTTTTCATAATACTGAAAAAATATCAAATGATTTAGCTTCCATCGCACGAGTTGTAATTGATTTTCAGGCATAACTTCTTTGTTTTTGTTCCGATTTAAATGTTTATCTTTTTGTTTATATCTCAAGAGTGGTCACATTTTAATTTCATTGGTATTGGACCTTGTTTACCTACTTGGGTATTTTATTTTCCAACAGTTTATAATTAAGAATGATACATTAAATACTCCGTGATTTTCCACGAAAACTTTTGGTAAAGACTGTTTATTTACATTAATAAATAAAATGCACTCTTAATATATTGTTACTTTACATATAACTTACTTACGATGGATTGATGGAAACGTGGCATGTTAAAAGAGAGTTTTACCTTTATAATTAATGCCCGAAACAATTTCAGGCACCGAGTTTAATCAAGCATAAAATATGTATAAAACACAGGTGTTCTTAAGCGAGTAACGTGGATAAATCTGTTGGTGGAACATTGTATAATTTACATTTGCGGAAAACGGAAAATTAATTCTCGTACATACTGTACTGAGGGCCTATTACTTACAAAAAAATCCGATAGGCAGTGGGTAAGCAAAGTTATTAGCTGACAGAGACAAATGTCAACACATTTATGACTAAGATTTCTTTTGAGGCGAGGCAGTTCCCGAAATTTACTCTTTCACTATGTCTTTAGAATAAGGTTGAAAATTGCATAGCTTTAATTGACGCTTCGCCAGAAATTTGACGAAATTTAGTTAATTTTTATTGATTTCTGAAATACTGGATTATTTATTAAAAATGTACTCGGTTATTGTGTTAGATCAATAAAAAAGCTATCCTTTTTGCATGAAAAATCATATCACTGTCGTTGAAAATAACGAAATCTGACGATTTGAAGTTTATTTTTATGGTGTTATTCAGGACCATGCCATTTTCAATATTCTGTACGGTTATTGTGTTTCTTTGTTTCTTTTTCAGTCTACAGTAATTTTTGTGAAGTAGAATTCTACATCAGTTCTTCACATTGGAAGTTCAAAAATCAATAATTTCATCAAATCGTGAACTGGCCTCGCCTTAAACTTTTCCCCGCTTGTCCATCAGCCATTTTTGATGTCCCCACTGCTTGGGGCCTTCCTTATGGGTGGTAAGGAGGATGGGCCATAACCCACCACGCGGGCCCAATGCGGATCGGTGAGTGTTAACGACTGCAAATGCCTTCCGAAGCACGGAGTAAGCCTAAGCATTGTTCAATTTATTTGATTTTGAATGGGTACCTTATGCATTGCACGCCGCGCCGCCGTCACAACATAATATTTAGTTCGTGCAGGGTCGATACGCGCGCACACTTAGCGTGTTGCTCCTAGTACACTGCATGATTTAAGTGTCATGGAGTGGGACGAACATTCGTTCGATTATCGGAACTCTTTTTACCTAATAGGCCCACAGGGGACTTTTGACGAGGGTCAATGTTAATAGCGCCAGAAGATTAAGTCGGGATCGGCGAAAGAGGTGCCGATCAGTATATTTATTAAGGAACAAATTAGCACTGAGAAGGAAAAGGATCTAAAGTCTAAGATTGGTCAGTTGGTACCTCCGTTACATTATTCAACTTCCCGGGGGAATATTACCTAGGGATAGTGTAGGCAGACTGTAAATTACTAATATTATAAATGCGAAAGTAAAGTTGTTTGTTTGTTCCGCCTTTATATCTTAACTTATTCTTAACTACACAATTGACCATCATAAAATTTTGCATAACGTCATAGGTACATAGAAGGACATAAATCAAAAATAAAAAAATCAAAAATGTTTATTTCGTAACAATAGAACTACAGACTATGTGCACGTAAATCCTCTTTTAAGTATAAAGTATACTTGTACTAAAAGATCTCGCTCCTCCTCAATGTTCTTACAAATACTTTTATGTTACAGAAATACCAAATAAGTGATTCTTACAAAAAATAAAACAAAAGAAAAGAAAAGATTTAGTGATAGTAATCAACTGCGATATGGTGTGTGTGTGTGGGTGTGTATGTATGTGTGTGTTTTTTATTTTTTTATTATTATTATAGCATTAACGATATTTTATTTAAATATATTTTCTATTTCCGCATAGTCGGTACCCTTCAGACACTCAATGACAGCCATTTTATACTGCTTATTCGTTTTTTGGGTTATATATATTTTAGATGTTCATTCAAGAAATTATATAAGTACATAAAAAGACTGCGAGGCCTGTTGCCGTTTAGCGAACGCTGTTTTTTTTTTTAGTTTATTTGGATCACCAACAGTTGATACATTTATACTTTTGCAAACATATTATTACGAGAACTAAACTTAATGTACAACTACTTATAGGTGAACGCAGCATGCACTAATACTATAGTTTAAGTAGGTACTTAGCGCCTAATTAATATTAATAATAAAAATAATAATAATAATAAGTGTGTAAGTTTGTGTGTTGGAATATTTGTGAATGTGTATGCGCGTGAGTGTGCGGGTGGAATGAGATGAATGAGTTAGAAATCGTATGAATATTACAGGAACTATAGGAACATTAGGGTACATACCTTTCATCCCAAAAAAGTACTGTTCCCGAGGGATAAGGAAATAACTGACCACGCAGACAAAGTCGCGGGCGATCGCATGTGGTAAAATAATTTTCTAAATCAGATACTTTCGTAGATCACCTACCTCTAAAATCCAAACGTACGTAAGTACAAAATATTAGAATAGATAAGGTACACGTGAAAAGTACGTCGTAATTTCAATTTGTTTATGTACTTAAATAAAAAAGATGGCGTCTATTCAATTAGGCGTCTGTGAAAATGCTATCAAAGAAAGAAATAACATTTCAAGTTTTCTTTTATCTTCTTTTTTGGTAGATTTGTTATTTAATTGACAATATTGCTTCTATAACATCAATTTATTTTATTGTTTATTTAAAGAATTGATAAGTACCTACTTAGCATAAAAAATAACTTTGTTTTGCACTATCTTGCTAAGTAGCTTTGTGCCAATACTGCCAACTCAAGTCGCAATTTGATTTTGTATTGCCTTGCCACATCACTGTGCAATGTACCGACTCACAAATGTTTGATTGATAGTATGTATAATCCGCGCGCGATGAGAATGGTATAATACCTTTTGGAACTGAGACGCGCACTGTACCGCTAACGCGGCAGCGCGGCGCTGTACACGTCATTTTTAATTCACTTTGACTAGGTCCCTTACCATTCTCATAGCGCGCGGATTATACCTTTTTGTCACAAATGTTGTATCGTTATTATCTCTATAACATTTCTTAGTATCATTTTTGGTTATGACGTCAATCTAATTTGTTGCAAGTTCATTAATAGTTATGACAGCACTAAAGCAAAAATAGATAACCAATTTAGACAACGAAAAGAAATGTTATAAAGTAACAACCATTTCTATAAGAGCTTATTATTGGTAACTAAACTACACTCGTGTTAAATATCAAGATACTTAATAAATTGAGTTTATTAGTGGCGTGTACGTATTAACTATCGTAAGTACATACAACAGATAAACTAATAAAGTGTTTCACAATTAATTAAGACGAAGGGCCCGAAAGTTTGTCAAAGAGACTGTTAATTAAATTAAGTTTAATACAATTAGGCTAGTTTATTTCATTGTGATCCGTGACGTGAACTAAATATAATAGATGTTTTAGTAGCTACATCAATACGTATACTGTTTTATATATAAATACTATTTTAATAGGTACCCTTACCTGCATTAAAAATATTGGAATGATTTCAATATGAAAAACTTTTTCATGAAAAAATGTGATATAGCAATACGATTTCAGAGATGTTTTCATAGAAATATTCTAAAAAGGCCAAACTGAAGGTGTTTTTTTTTTAAAATGAAACATAGGTAGGTACTGATTTGTAACAGAAATCCTTTGAAAACTAATAAATCGTGAAATTTATTATTAAACTAACAGCATTTTTATATTGGTATCATAATATTGACACATATTGAGATCCATAATGTTTTAAAGTCAGACATAAAAGTGTTTTTTCAGACGAGCAATAGTTTCTAGGTGAAACAGTTTATGACTAGGGTTGCCATACGTCAGGAATTTGCCGGACAAAGTCCGATAATATTGGTCGTCCAGGATGCGGGGGGAATTCTAATCAGAAGTTATCTATAAAAGTCCGGAATTTACACCGATCACACCAAACGAAATAATGTAAAAAATAAATAAATTGACCGAGCGAGCGCGAAGCGTGAGCTTAGTGTTTAATTGTTCTTCCGCATTGCGGCTGGCCCGCTGTCCGTTTGATCTGCCGCATTCCTCAACCGATTTTCGTGAAATTTTGTGAGCAGATTCGATAATTATAATAATATATAATTTTTTGTCGAGCTTGCCGAAAAAAAAGTTCAAGGTTAGAAACGCCATCTAGCTTCGAATAGATAAATTTAAAGACCCACCAAACACGTCACGCTGCCCGAATTCTTTTTCGATTCAGGTTTACAAAAATAATACATCCTATTATAATATTTAACCCCATAGTTAGAATGTGTCGTACATAGAAACCTAGATGTCGTCAATAAAAAATTCTCACTTTGAAAAAAATCTGTTTCCGACAGAAACATCTTACATCTAAAGTTATTCTTAAAATGTTATTTTTTTTGTAGTGTTATTTTTTGTATATTTTTTTTATGTATGCGTAAGTTTATAATTATTGTGCAATGTGCATGCTGTGTACGCTAATTTTGGATTATTGTCTCGTTTATCCTCTGGTGTAGTTTATAAGACTTTAATCTGTAAGTGCACCTACATTATATAAATAAATAAATAAACTTTGAAAACCTTGTGGCGACATCTATTAGATTAATTTTTAAACATTTGAGCGAGGTCTACAGCTCACTTAGCAGTGCCGGATTAAGACCACTTGGTGCCCTAAGCAATCCACGCCTATGGGCCCCCTATAGGATTACCATCTACGTTAGGGAGGATGCTTGTTTAGGATATGCAAATTTTTTCAGAAAAATGCCAGTCTATAGTTAAAAAAAACTGGTTGATATATTTATCGTTGCGCGCAGCGCGATTTTTATAAGTTTCATCGACTAATCTTGTACTCTTGTCTTGCCCAATGATTCTTGCCTGTCTATAGTAAAAAAAACGGCCGAGCCGCGCAATTTTTAGTCAGTTTCATCCACTATTTTTGAAGGTACTCTTGTCTTTCCTGTTGTGTTGTCTATAGTAAAAAAAACGGGCGTGCAGCATGGCTGACTGCATTGAAGCCTTACGTCGTGATCGTGAAACCTTCATTGAAGATCATATCACATTTAAATAGCAGAGCATCATTAGAGAATTGCTTGACAAGCCTGCAACTTTTGCAGCGCGATTTTTTTGTCAGTTTCATCTACTAATCGTGTAGTAAATCGTTTTACATGGCCATACAAATGAATTTGAAATAAAACTTTTTTTATCCTTACAAAAAAAAATGATTTTCGTTTTTTTCGGTGCCAATTATAGTGCCCCCCCAGACGTAATGCCCTAAGCAATTGCTTAATTTGTTAAGGGGTTAATCAAGCACTGTCACTGAGCCACTAGTTTTAATATTGTGTATCGTTTCACTTCTGTATTGTTTAACGTAAAAGTGTTCAATTAGCAAAGCCATGTTCGCAGCTTGTGCAAAATGTGCAGCAGCGTTATTCTAAGCTATTAACAAGTTAGTGAGCTGTTTAATTTCACGGGCGGATGCCTTTGCAGTCTCGACATCGAACTTGTGTGAAAGTTACTTGTACACGTTGTTGTGAACTGTAAAACTTAATTGGAAACTGACTTTTGTTAACTTTTGTATTTTTTATTGAATTTGAACATTTTGAACAATAGATTAGTTTCATGTTTGGTAGGAGGTAGGTATTTTTTGTGTGACGTATCTGTACAAGCCATTTTAAATATTTGCTTATATTTATAATTTTACAGTACCGCGTCAATATTGCGCAACCTAAGTACTTTTGCATATGCGACAAATTCGTATAAGTATTTCTGTAATACTGTGACAGTGCATTAAAGGCATTCAACTCGTATTGACGTTTATTATTGTTCCGCGCGAATACCACATCCCGTGACGTCATAGTCACCCCACATTGACATAATCTCATAGTGACATAGTGTAGAGCCTCAAGTAGGGGCTCGCACAGGTTGGTCCTTCTAGCCGGATCTGTTTTTAGGTTTCGCGAAATTGTGCGACTCATATTGGTTTTATTGCTCGACATTTAATAATTATAGAACTTAAGTTCCCAAGTAAGTTCATGCGTTTTTACGGTTCAATCGAGCAAGTTTAAACTTGTGGACCAGAAAAGGATGCCCACACTACTTCCATTTTCTGGTTAACTTTTACTCCTCTGGACGTCACACAGCTGAAAAAAGGTGGGCACGCACCATTTCCGTTATTGCATGTTGTATGCATGCACAGCACAAGCTAGTTGTACAGAAACCGCTCGACTGTGCATGCCCGCCTTTAAATTCTTCCCAACTGTCCAACTGGTATTTGTTTATAGCGTTAATGCAGCATTAACAAAAATATCATCTGGTTTCGTCGCAAAATTCCCGCATCCGAGCATGAAATTAACAGCTTGCACCAAGTTGTTAATCGCCTGGACCGATGCCAGCGCCCAATTTGGAAATATTGCTGACTATTCCGCAAACACGACGCTGACTTTGCTAATTGAAATGCTTCTGAGAAAGGGTATGTTTCTTTTTTGAAAGAGTATGTATAGTTGATGTTGCGCACCTCCTTGGCGTGTTCAGGAAACTTTTAAATCAAAATTCTTTGTGTTGATGTCACTTTTTTTACTTGTCAAAAGACTCTGCACATTGTTGTTACAAGCTTGTTCGAAAGGTAATTTACTTACAAAACTATTATAATCAATCTTACAGTCCTCTCGCTTCATTTCATTCCCTTCGCTATCAGTTGAGATATGCTGTTTATTTTTATTTAGGTACCTACCTAAATTATTTATGTAAATATTAGTGATAAACCTACCCTAATTCTCGCTGCAAATTACTTGACTCCTAACAAAAAAATTTCATAACAATTTAATTTTTGTTTTAATATTACAGTGAGGGCAATGTTGACTAAAAAGTTTGAACTCCTATAATAATTTGCAGTTTTCTTTTGATTGCATTTGATTTTATGCACTTGTTTTCTCTCGTTCGAAATTTTTTTCTCGTAAAATACCTCAGATTTAATTCCATCATTAGCAAAAAAAGTTGTAAAGCGGCTACCTGGAAAATGGGAAAAAAATCTGTTAACAAACTGAAATTCGATACATTTTATGAAAAAACAGGGTCGCTCTCCAGCTTCATGTTGTAAAAGCTGAATCAGTTGTGAAAATGTTCTATCTGAATAATTCCTACAAATCGAAACATATATCTTTGATTGACGCATTCATTCGTCTGTGACTCGGAAAATAAACAGACAAGAAACGTTTTTCCAGCTATTTTATTTTGGCTGCAACTTTAAGAGTTCGTTAGCCGGTTTTCATGGAAAGATTAATGCAGTAACTTTGTAGCTAGTCATTGATTTAGAGCCTTTTATATTCAAAGAGTTGTTGGAGTTTGAGAGGCAGGGTGCAGATTTCCGCTTTAATTAAAGGTGCCTGAACTTATTATAAGACAGTTAAAATAACTCAAATAAAACTGTTTTTTCAGTCACACATAAATTGGCTAGTAAGTGAAAAACTAATTGTGTTTGTAACACGTTCTTTGCAATTTTTTTTGATAAGTAATTTAAATAAAGCCTACTTACTTATTTTAAAAATGCAAATTGTTTAAACGCGCGTTTAAAATTTCTAAAACACATACATAGTAATACTAAATAATATACTAGAAAAAAAACTAGAAGAAATTCGGCGATGTCACTAGTGACTCGGTAGCTCAGCGGTCAGAGCATTGGACCGGATATCCAAAGGTCGCGGGTTCGATTCCCGTCTGAGTATTGATCTGGTGCGACTCGTATTTTTTCTAGTGTATTATTTAGTATTGTGTAAAAATAGCATTGTGAATGCAAAAATCTCAAATTTAAAAAACATACATAGTAATAAAGCTGCGTACTTATGTTTCGATAATTGATTTATGTAGGTATATGATATGATGTTGTAGGTACCTACACATTTTATTATTTATATTAGAAGAATGAACACGGTCCATAAAAAGTCAGTAGGTATCTCAGTAAAATGCCGTGCCTATAGGCACAATTATTGTTTATATTGTTTTTTTTAATAACAGCTATGCGAATTATTATTATATTACGAGAACTTTTCCTCTTCGTTTCATGTAACTAAAGTCAGTATGTACAGACTGCCTTGTAAACTATTTGCGCAGGCAACAAGGAACGATATTTATTTGTTTTTTCTGCTTCAGTTGAGAAATATATGGCGAGTAGAAGGTCTTGTAATGTCAAAATTGCTTCTGTCGGCCCCGCAATATATTTCCTCTTTTTTTCTGCAGCGAAACGTGATTGGGCCGTGTTTCCTATAATTTGTGTAGATTTGTGTGCGCGAGTAAAATTACGTCCCCAGAATATCAAACGGTCGGTACACGCTACGTTATTTGTTGATAAACGATTAACCGTTTTATATTTACCTTCGACTGGTCGAATATCTAGATTCGTAATTTTCGATTGTAATTTATTATTATAAGAAACCTCTTGTCTAGTTGTTCGGTTGTTCGTTGTTATTGGTTGTAACACTCTCGCTCTCGCGTGTAGACGCACACTATGTGCATGTGCACGCCTAAGGCTGACCCCAGACCCCCTACCGGTTTCTTTTCTTTGCTTTGCTGTTTAGACCGCCGGCCAACCAGAGTCATTTTCAATCTATCGCATATTTGGACTAGAGGCCTTACAATGAGCTCTCATAGCAACCTCAAAGTAATGTTGTTATAGGGACAGAGCTATACATCGCGTATAGCGCCATCTCATTTACAACATTGCGATATTACTTTTGACAGTCATTGGGGGCAGACCAAATTGGCAAGATAGCTATTAGCTTGGTGTTATCAAATATCATCGTCTGGGTTGCGAAGTAGGAAGCTTCTGGGAGATATGCCACCCTGAACATGGTCTCCGATTGCTAAAAATAAATTGATCGCATATTTATATAAATTGTGAACAGGGTCGTGGGTGGCATCATTATCTACCTAAACATTTTTTTTGTGTTCTCATAACGATCGTTTAAGGAACAAAGCTCAAAAAAACATACGTAATGTGAAATGTACTTAGATTGAAAATATGCGATAGATTGAAAATGAGCCTCTTGGCCGGCGCACACTGGTTCGTAATTGAAAAATATGGGACATGGGAGTTAAAATGTACGGAGGCGCATGAAAATTTTTTTGAGGATAGTTTATATCACGCCTAACAACATTTGTATTAGCACTTTTCTCTAAAATGACTTCTTCATGGTTAAAAAAATTCACAAAGATTTTTTTGTATAGAAAAAAATACATTATGGGTTTTTTCTCGAAATGATATAAATTGTTACACCAATGAGATATTGTGGAGGCTAGAGGAGCTTATTGTGAACAATTTTTGTCTTGACACCGAATGAGTATTTTTGCGTACTTTTGAGATACAGGTGATCTAACTTTAAAAAAATATCTTTATGAAAAATATCAAAAATTACCACGTGTTAACCACTCTGATGTATTTTAAACATCTAAAAAAGTTTTTTTTTTATTTACTGCATTGACACTTTCAGTAAAATATTACATACAACTACAGTAGTGGACGGATAATTATATACACCAGTCGATTTTCATACAAATGAGGTAACTTTGAAGCATTGGTTCTCAGCTAGGGATTGATCAAACTGTGATCTGATGAGGCAATCTAGGGAGTGAATGAAGGAGATCCACATCACTACACACACCCAACTAATGTGATCAGCATTTTAAGAGATAATACAAATAAGATTAGAAAGAAGATAAGGTTTTTATATAAATGAGGTAACTTTGAAGCCTTGGTTCTCCGTCAGGGATTGGTGGAGCTGCGATGTGATGATCGCTATACACATCTAACTGATCTTATTAGCATTCTAAGAACCGTTTGGATAAATGTTTAAAAATACCGCGATAATAGCATTAAAATGTATAGAAATCCTGGAACTTTGATCTTTACAGCTCAGATTAGTTGGGTGTGTATAGCGATCTGGATCTCCTCCATTCACTTCCTGGATAGCCATCATCAGATCACAGCTCCATCAATCCCTGACGGTGAGCTAAGGCTTCAAAGTTACCTCATTTGTATGAAAATCGAATGGTGTTTCTAATTATCAGTCCACCACTGTTTACTGGTAAAAATCAACACATGTGATATTTCATGTTCTTCTTGTGCAACGGAGATGTTTATGAATTTAAAAATGTGTCATATTATGGAATAAAAATTACATAAAATCACCACGACTGACATCACGAGACATCAATGTCAGCGCAATTGAGAGATGCATGCAGGATTTTCGATGTTTTCTGGAGTCATAATTACAATAGTAATATCAGTTTATTATTCTCTGGGATAAGAGCTTCTTCCTCAACTTCGGTATCATTTAAAATGAGGTCGTTAGCTTCAGGAACCATTGCGTGTTTTTTGTAAATGGCTTACTTTACTTAAGTTTTTATAGATGTGTTACCTAAGGATTGGAAGTAATCGGAATTCGAAAGAAAAATGTGAATTAAATCAGTATTAGATCTCTCCTACTATACTTGTTTGGAATGAAATATCACATGTGGACGAATAATTAGAAACACAAGTCGATTTTTATACAAATGAGGTAACTTTGAAGCCTTGGTTCCTCGCCAGGGATTGATGGAGCTGTGACGTGGACTGGTGATACAAATGAGGTAACTATTCAAGAAGTGAATGGAATAGATCCAGATCGTTATACACACCCAACTGATATGAGCTGTACGGATCAGAGTTCTCAGTTTCAGGATTTCTATACAATTTATTCCTATTATATCAGTATTTTAAAATATTTATCCAAACGGTTCTTATAATGCTAATCAGATCAGTTGTGTATGTATAATAATCTGAATCTCCTCCATTCACTTCCTGGATAGCCATCATCACATCACAGCTCCATCAATCCCTGACGGAGAACCAAGGCTTCAAAGTAACCTTATTGGTATGAATGTCGAATGGTGTTTTAATTATTCGTCCACATGTGATATTTCATTCCAAACAAGGATAATAGGAGAGTTCTAATACTGATCTAATTCACATTTTTCTTTAGAATTCCGATTACTTCCAAAGCTTAGGTACCATAATTATCTATAAAAACTTAAGTATGGTAAGCCATTTACAAAAAACACGCACTGTTCCCTGAAGCTAACGACCTCATTTTAAATGATACCGAAGTTGAGGAAGAAACTCTTATCCCAGAGAATAATAAACTGATATTACTATTGTAATTATGACTCCAGAAAACATCGAAAATCCTGCATGCATCTCTCAATTGCGCTGACATTGATGTCTCGTGATGTCAGTCGTGGTGATTTTATGTAATTTTAATTCCATAATATGACACATTTTTAAATTCATAAACATCTCCTTTGCACAAGAAGAACATGAAATATCACATGTGTTGATTTTTACCAGTAAACAGTGGTGGACTGATAATTAGAAACACCATTCGATTTTCATACAAATGAGGTAACTTTGAAGCCTTAGCTCACCGTCAGGGATTGATGGAGCTGTGATCTGATGATGGCTATCCAGGAAGTGAATGGAGGAGATCCAGATCGCTATTCACACCCAACTAATCTGAGCTGTAAAGATCAAAGTTCCAGGATTTCTATACATTTTAATGCTATTATCGCGGTATTTTTAAACATTTATCCAAACGGTTCTTAGAATGCTAATAAGATCAGTTAGATGTGTATAGCGATCATCACATCGCAGCTCCACCAATCCCTGACGGAGAACCAAGGCTTCAAAGTTACCTCATTTGTATAAAAACCTTATCTTCTTTCTAATCTTATTTGTATAATCTCTTAAAATGCTGATCACATTCGTTGGGTGTGTGTAGTGATGTGGATCTCCTTCATTTACTCCCTAGATTGCCTCATCAGATCACAGTTTGATCAATCCCTAGCTGAGAACCAATGCTTCAAAGTTACCTCATTTGTATGAAAATCGACTGGTGTATATAATTATCCGTCCACTACTGTAGTTGTATATATATTTTTAGATGTTTAAAATACATCAGAATGGTTACACGTGGTAATTTTTGATATTTTTCATATAGATATTTTTTTAAAGTTAGATCACCTGTATCTCAAAAGTACGCAAAAATACTCATTCGGTGTCAAGACAAAAATTGTTCACAATAAGCTCCTCTAGCCTCCACAATATCTCATTGGTGTAACAATTTATATCATTTCGAGAAAAAACCCATAATGTATTTTTTTCTATACAAAAAAATCTTTGTGAATTTTTTTAACCATGAAGAAGTCATTTTAGAGAAAAGTGCTAATACAAATGTTGTTAGGTGTGTTATAAACTATTCTCAAAAAAAAAAACATGCGTCTCCGTACATTTTAACTCCCATGTCCCATATTTTTCAATTACGAACCAGTGTGCGGCGGTCCATTGCCGAACAGCAAAGCAACGAAAAGAAACCGGTAGGTCTGTGATCAGCCTAACACCATTCATAGCTGAACGAACTTCGGGAGATACAAATAAGTAGGTAGGTACTGCCAAATTTTGCAAAAAAAATTTTTTTTCTTAAGCATTTGTGAATTAGAAGGTGCATCAAGTAAACTCAGCAGTCAACATTATTTTGCTACAAGTGCTACCAACTGTAATAGTGTTTCTTTTATATATAAAGTCTTGACTTTTTGTAGCTAAAATCATAAGTTAGGTTAATTTAAGTTTTCAGGTTAACTTAGATTAAGTTTACAAAATATCATTATATTTCATTGTGTATTGCATTTCACATACCTTCCATCCAAAATTAATTAACAATACAATATCGATATTGGTTATGATAAGCCACTGCACATTCAGAACCTTTAGCAGATTAAGTACCTAACCTAGACTAGGTAGTCTAGGCAATACTCATGGATAACAAATAAAAATATAAATGATTATCTACTGCGTTTAGTCACAGACTTAAATACCCAACATACAACAAATACTATACTTCTGTGAGTTTAGTACATAGTAGGTACCTATTCGAGGTATTGAATACTATGATCCTTCACAGAATTTGGACATACAATCTTCATACGTTATAATTAAATCAATATGATAGGCTCAGTCAACAAGTCGATACTACCTATAAAATATCTATGTATACCTATTGATGGCAATCTGAATATTGTGAGAGATTTGCAAATATTGTGCAAATTAAAGACCGGTCAAAGTAAAGATCTTCAAAGTAGGTACTAAAATATTTTGATCAGTTTCATACTTCGATCAAGGATCCTTGATCCAAGGTTTCACACTATGGTTCAGTTCAAATAACGTTAAACTTCATTGCTCCTCGCAGCAGCTACCATTTTTTCATAGATTACTCAGCAACATCGTTTTCTTACTTGAGTGAGAAAACCACTTGGCTGTATCTCGTTCTCTACTGCGCTCTTCGGCACCGGCCAGCTGGTCATCACGTCACCGAGGTAATCTCGCTCTAGCAAGCGGTGTTTCTGAACGGCGGAAAGAGATAGAGCGTCGAAAAAGTGCGGGTGGTATTAAAAAGTAAATGACAGAAAAGAATGGACGAGAAGGTCGTATTAGGCCAACCCCAAGACCTAGGGCACTTTCGTCAGATGCCGTTTTCGTCAGAAAAAAAAATAGGCTGTTTTTTATGACGAAAACGGAATTTCTCTTTGGTCAGATAAAACTTCGTTTTTTTCGTTACATTTTCGTAGGACAGGAATATATGATGACACGTGTAGGGACACAGTATGTTCCTTAAGGTTCATATTACCGAACCAATTTTGTATTGTGTAACAGGGTGCCGTGCAGTCGTCACCGCGCACCCAACTTGTAAACGCGCCTCTCAATATTATAAAAGTTTGATTTAAATATCGTCTTTTACTCCCACTCGCGTGGTCCGCCTTGTTAGGATCCTTATATCCAACATTGGTGACCCCGAACGAACTTTAATTTGTAATACGCGTAAATAATTTGGACAATAAAATAAATAGTGTATAATTAATTAAGTTTTTAATAAAATTTCGGACAATAAAATTTTAAAATAGTGCATTATGACGGACACTGAGAAACCGGAAACGTATCAGCCTCCGACGCCGACACCATTGTTTACGCCGACTACTGACATCATGGCAATACAATTAGCGTCGCGAATTCCCGAGTTTTGGGCGGATCAACCACGCGTATGGTTTATCAGAACCGAAGCAATATTAGCGCCTCAAAAATTAAGTGACGACTCGCGCTTCGACATGGTAGTATCAAAGTTACCAAAGGACATTATTACTCAAATTAGTGATTTTTTGTCAAATCCACCTGCGTCCGGTAAATTCAACGCAATTAAAATAAAATTGCTTTCACTCCTAGAAGATTCGAAGGCTAGACAAATAGAAAAACTAATAAGTGAAATGGAGCTTGGGGATCAAAAACCCTCTCAACTTCTGCGAAGGATGCGAGATCTGGCCCGTGACAAAATTCCGGATGATACACTTCGCGTGCTTTGGCAAGGACATTTGCCAAGCTCAGTCAAGGCAGTATTAGCCGTGACAGACACGAAGGACTTAGAAAACCTAGCCTCGGTCGCAGACAACGTAGCTGAGGCGACTCGCTCAAGTCAAGTGGCTGCAATAACGACCACCTCTAATACAACAAACGAAATTGCGCTGTTGCGAGCAGAAATAGCGAAACTAAATATTCGCGTGTTGAACGCGGAACGCTCTCGTCCTAGATATAGAAATTTCCATCAATATCGCCGGTACTCCTCCAGATCATCTAGCCGGCACAGAAATAACTCATCGCAGCGGCCACAACGTTCAAGTCCTGGAAACCTTTGTTTTTACCATGAGAAGTACAAAGAGAAGGCTCATAAATGCGTGCAACCCTGCGCATGGAACAATAAAGCCACAACTCCAGCGCAGCCGGAAAACTAGGAAGCGAGGCACAGTTGTCAGCGGAAATCTGTGCCGTATCACCTTGCGCCCGCTTACGTATTTTAGACATTAATAGTGGACTTAAATTTTTAGTAGATACGGGAGCAAACGTTTCGGTTTTGCCCGTTAATCGTAATAAGTGTCGTTCACAATCGCAGTGTTCGGATTATAAACTATACGCAGCAAACGGAACTGAAATTAAAACCTACGGTGTGAAATCTATGGTGCTAAACTTTAAACTTCGCAGACCGTATAGGTGGGACTTCATTGTTGCTGACGTAAAACAACCAATATTAGGTGCTGACTTTCTCACTTCTCATAAACTATTAGTGGACCTTAGTGCACGTAGGTTAAGAGACCAAGTGACCGACCTAAATGTAATCGCTTCTGTGGTAAGTGTTGCTGAACCTTCCATAAATACGATTAGTCATGGACATCCATATAGCAATTTACTAAGTAAGTATAAAGAGATTACGAAACCTATGTCATTCCAGGAAACTCAATCGCACGATATTTTTCATTATATTGAAACTTCTGGTCCTCCTGTTCACGCTCGTGTACGTCCACTACCACCGGACAGATATAAAAAAGCCAAAGAAGAATTTCGTATCATGCAAGAAGCCGGAATATGTAGACCTTCTAAAAGTCCGTGGGCAAGTCCACTACACATAGTCCCGAAGAAAAACGGAGATATTAGACCTTGTGGAGATTATCGCCAATTAAATTCTATTACAAAACCCGATCGATATCCTATTCCTCATTTACGTGATTTCACTTATATATTGGCAGGAAAGAAAATATTTTCTAAATTAGATGTGAACAGAGCTTATCATTGCATAAAAGTAAATCCTGATGATATTGAAAAAACAGCTATTATTACTCCATTCGGTTTATTTGAATTCCCTAGAATGACCTTCGGTTTACGTAATGCAGCGCAAACATTTCAACGCTTTATGAACCATGTATTACAAGGCTTAGATTTTCATTACAATTATTTGGATGATGTCATCATTGCAAGCGATAACGAAGAACAACATAAAAATCATTTAGAGATTATATTTCAGCGTTTCAAAAAATTCGGTATTACGATTAATCTATCTAAATGTTCTTTTGGTCAAAGTAAAGTTCAATTTTTAGGTCACGATGTAAGCGCAGACGGTATTAAACCTTTACAAGATAAGGTTAATGCTATTGTCAATTTCCCAAAACCTAAAACCATTCAAGAGTTACGCCGATTTTTAGGCATGGTCAACTTTTATCGTTCTCACTTACCGAATACAATGTCATATCAATCAGAGCTCAATAAATATCTAACAAATACTAAAAGAAACGATAAAACAGTTATTACGTGGTCGGAAAAAGCTGAAAATGCATTTGAGCAGTGTAAAACGGCATTACAAAACGCCGCCACTCTGTCTCATCCTTACGCCGATTCCACGCTAGCATTGATGACAGATGCATCTGATAATTGTATTGGAGCTGTTTTGCAACAAAAATGTAACGAACAATGGCAACCACTGGGTTATTATTCAAAAAAATTGTCTTTGAGTCAACAAAAATATAGTACTTATGATCGTGAATTACTCGCTATACATTCAGCGATAATTCATTTCCGAAAATTATTTGAAGGTCGCCATTTGATAATTTATACAGACCATAAGCCCTTATGCCATGCATTCACTAAGTCCAGTAAAGATAATAAAGAAACTCCGAGACGAGCGAGACAACTTCTTTTTATCAGTGAGTTTACGACCGACATACGATATATTAACGGTCCCGCTAATATAGTAGCCGATGCGTTATCACGCGTCGAGACTATTTTTTGTCCAACCGTACTTGACTACAGTCAACTTGCAGACGCGCAAGCTAAAGATGAATATCTATTACAGCAGATCAACGATAGCAACCAAACATGTTTCAAACAAATTTCTTTGCCTACTTGTGATAAATCAATATATTGTCATGTTACAGAAAATATTATTAGACCTTATCTAACAGAAGAATTTAGAAAAATAGCTTTTGATACAATTCACAATTTAAGTCATCCAGGCATACGAACTTCGCGTAAATTAATATCCCAAAAATTTTTCTGGCCTGGGATGAATAAAGACTTAAGCGTATGGGCTAAGACATGTATAAAGTGTCAAAAGTCAAAGATAAGCCGTCATACAATTTCGCAATTAGGTAGCTTCCCAACCGTCAATCGTTTTGATCAAATCCACGTTGATATCGTGGGACCTTTAAAAACGTCATCACAAGGATATAGATTTTGTTTAACTATCATTGATAGGTGTACACGTTGGCCTGAAGCTTTCCCCTTAAAAGAAATTACAGCTGAAGTTGTCGCAAAAACAATTTTTAACGAATGGATCGCACGATACGGTTGTCCTGTAAAGCTCACTACCGATCAAGGTCGACAATTTGAGAGCAATCTATTTTTGAATCTCATGAAATTATTAGGGATAAATAAAATACGCACAACACCATATCATCCCCAAAGTAACGGTGCAATCGAACGCTGGCACCGATCTCTTAAAGCAGCGTTAATGACTCGCCTAAATAATAATTCATGGGTTGATGAATTACCTACAGCATTGCTAGGATTGCGCGCCGCATGCCGCAGTGATAACGGAATAAGCGCCGCAGAATTAACCTTTGGACGAACACTTCGTTTACCCGGAGAGTTCTATGAAAGATCTAAGGAAAATGACTCCAGTGACCCATCTAGTTTAATTAACAAAATTCAAGAAAATTTACGAAACTTTACACCATCTAATGAGTCATCACGAAATTCGAAGAAATTCTTCGTAAATAAAGATTTAAAATCATGTCAATATGTTTTTGTTAGAGACGATGCGGTTCACAAATCGTTAAAACCGCCATACGATGGTCCATATAAAGTATTAGAGCGAAATTCAAAAGTATTTTTAATTCAATTACCTAACCGCGAGGCTCGCATTTCAATAGACAGATTGAAGCCAGCCTACATGCTTATAGAGCAAGATAATGATGTTTTTAAGAAAAATGAAATTTCAAATAGTAATGAGGTACAGGACAAACGAATCATGCCCATGAACAATAACTCATGTGAGAACCATATCACACGCTACGGTCGTATAACCCGACCGCCAGTACGTTTTAGTTAAATCTTTATTATAGTTAATTATTACCTAATTAGGTCATTTTTTTTATATGTAAGAAGATTTTGTTTTGCTTTTGAAATTTTTGCGCTATAGAAACTATGTAATTAGTAAGTAAGATAACTTTACATTGTAATTTCATTTAGTTTACATATCATTACATATTGTACATATTTATATCATTTGAATTTAACATTTGTATGTAATTGCGTTACAACTAAAATAATTTTGTTTTTGTTCTGATGTAATGTCGGAAAAACAATTAATTTTATAAAAATATAACATTAAACATACGTCATATGTTGACTGGTAGAAATCGACCAATATAATTGCGATAAGTAAAATATTGCAGTCATCTAAACTTATAGTTATACTTTTTATAACTTTTTCATTTTATACTTTATATCTAGATATTAGAGAACTTGTTATTTTTCTTTGTAGTTTTTATTATATTAGATTGATATACTTTGATTATAATAACCTATTTAGAATGTTATCAATTTATTTTTACAAAAGTAATCGTAGATGTTTGCTTTGCTGTTATTTTTATTAACGTTACGTACGTTAGTACACACTACTTACTTCTTTTCTTTGTTTGCCAGCACATTGTGCATTCTTAAAATAATACTCTGTTGTACCTTTTTTTTCTAATTGGTCACTTCCCCAATTCAGATTCAACAAAAGCACTCAGTATAATATTGTAAGTTTTACAACTTTGAACATAAGTGAACTTCAAATCTCGTCTAGACCCTTTCAAGTGTGTCATAACTCGTAACAAAACAACATTTTTATTGTGTCCAAAGTGAACTATTGTTTTTTGTGACTGAATCCACTCAGGATGTTTACAGTAAGTTCAAGTTGGGTCTGGTACAAAATTTATTATACTTTAGGCTTCCGTTCCCATAACATTTTAACAAGGAGCCTCTGTTCTTTCACATTCATTATACCTACTTAACCAACATTTCTAATGATGACTGACGTGCTACACTATTACAATCGATAATGTTATTGTATTTCTTTACCCTAAATTTTAATGTATTTCTTTAAGACTTGTGTTATTTTTTATTTTATTTTTTTCGCTATGACGCGACTTTTGTTTTATTGTGAATTTTTTCGTGTCTTTCTAAAAGTTATTTTAAGGATAGATATTTTAATATTTTTTTGTGTTTTACCTTTATTTTTATAATTAATATATATTTTTTTTTTTCCTCTTAGGAGGGGAATGGTGTAGGGACACAGTATGTTCCTTAAGGTTCATATTACCGAACCAATTTTGTATTGTGTAACAGGGTGCCGTGCAGTCGTCACCGCGCACCCAACTTGTAAACGCGCCTCTCAATATTATAAAAGTTTGATTTAAATATCGTCTTTTACTCCCACTCGCGTGGTCCGCCTTGTTAGGATCCTTATATCCAACAACACGCAAATAAATCTGCCAATTATGTGCCATTGATCATCGTAAGATTTCGAATTAGGCCCGCGGGGTGGGTAATGGTGTATTGTATCCGCCTATAAGAAAGCCCTGGGCCCAGGAGTACCTATAGGGGCATATGTATGGGCCATCGATGCCTGAATATAAATAAATAAATTAAATTAAATAAAAAATTGCTGATGGTGATCATTACAACACAACCAACAACACATCATATAACTTTTAACGCCTTCCAGCGTTTGATGCCTACGAGCATACAAAACTAGCTCCAAGCAAGCCGAAATTAAATTTAATGATTTACCAGACTCCGCTCGCCCGCTCTCGAACTCGATTACATGGGTTGTCAAAGCAAACATAGGCAGGCGAGGCGACCTTCTAAATTAATTGCATGATTCGATGTGGACGTGATGCGAACTTCTGTTGATTGAGTGCTACTCGACGCGTTTACCTGCTTGTGTCACGTTTTGTGGAAGCCTCTTCCTTTTTCAGATGTGACGGTCTCGATTCGTTTGACGGAGAACAATCGATTTTCACTGTCAATTGTGGAGATTGGTTTGATGGTACTGTAAGCATTTTGTTTATTTTATCTTCTTAATATAATTAGCCTAACGGTTCAGACGTCGTTGCGATTACTTCATACAAAAGACGTTTGATAAATAGTAAGCTATAGTCGTTTAGTAGGTACTAAATATTATACATACACGGTTACCGCTTTTTATTAACATGTTTTAACTAGGTTGCTTTCATGTTTATTATTTGTTTGTTTTTTTTATCCACAAATTTTAAAAACGTACTACCTACCAAACGCTTTGACATTTCTTATGCGAACTGCTAAAGAATGGAATGCGCTGCCCGCTCATGTGTTCCCCGATAGCTACAACCTTGGTCTCTTCAAGGCAATAGTTAATAGGCATTTCCTGGACAAGTGTGCTACAGCCTACACCTTAGATCGCATCCTGTTTGCCAAGCAAGATGGTGGTCAAATGCGATATAATAAAGAAGTCAAATCAGTATAATAAAGTCAAATGCCATATAAAAAGAGGAGATATAAAAAATAAATGTTTAAGTATTTTTAAAGCTTAATCTCCTAGTAGATGTTACTCCCACCGGCAAAAAATTAGATTATGAAATTAATGTTATCGATTTTATAATAATAATAATAATAATAATCTCTTTATTGTTCTAATTGTGGTTACATAACGGTCATATATACCTCATAATAACATATATCATAATAACATAGAAAACCGATGATGTTTTATGTGCAGCGGTCATAAATATAAATCTTTCCGAACGGTCGAAACGAAACTATGCAACGGTAGAGATCGTAACCGTAAACAAATCGCTTTATTTGATAGCTGTCACTAACAGACTTTAGCCACAGAATAACTAAGTCTTTAGTCTTTAGCGATTGAAATAATCTCTGTTAGTTTTTGTTAAGGTTATTAAACCCCAACACAATAATATTACAGATCCAATTACGAGAATTCAGTCGGCCTCCTATATCCATAAATCTATCATTTTTTTTCAATATTGTCTTGTATACTCTTCGATTAATACTAAACGTTATGTTTATTGAGACATGTATAGTATAACCTTTGCCTACACAAATATTTGTGTTTATTTGGTGTAAGCCCATCCAGTCCAGTGGTCAACATTGTTTGCTCCCTCCGGTCCAATTTTATGACATATTTCATGGATCTCGTCACAGAGGTAACAACAGTTGTTTGTTACCTCCACTGGATTGGTGTGAAATTATGCTAAATGTTACGCTAACCGTTGGTAAACTTCCACCTTATTTGCATTTGTCGCAGTAATTTACATCAAATTTATTGTTTTTTTTATTTGAGTTCCGGCTTCTATTGTTTTGTTTAGGCTCACTGCTATCTGAAGTAAGAGTCGTCTCTGATATTGAGTAAAAAAAACAGAAGTCAATCAATAAAATGATAAATTTTAATAAAAATTTGGAAATTCCTAAGTACGAGTGGTGTTATCTCTGTGTTTTTTCAAATATTGAGCTACATCAGCATGAGCTGCGGCTTAGGAGAGTTTTAAAGATCCAGTTACTTCGAAATGTCTTATGCTTTGTTGTGTACGAGTAAGTATAAAATACCAACCTCACTTCTAGACAATACAGAATTGAGCACCGATCAAAATGTATGACGCAGTTGGACGTTGCATTGATCAGACGCCAGTGTTTGCGGACTCGACTGCATGATGAGTGGTCAAACAGACAGACCGAATTACGATCGTGCATTGCTATGAATATTGTAACAGTTTAGGAAAAGAGTTTTCGATATACAGGTACTAAATTTCGATGAATCAAAAGTAATAGACTCTTATTTTTAACCGACTTCATCAAAAGGAGGAGGTTCTCAATCTCGATTGTATATTTTTTTATCGTTGTTCGCGCGTATCTTCGACATTTATGAACCGATTTTGATTATTTTTTTTTGTTCGATTGAGTTTTTTTGCGAGATAGTCCCATTTAATTTTTTTTCAAATCGGTTCAGTAGTTTTCAAGTAATCCTGAAAATACTATGATTTTACATCAACTACCTTGACTTGAGATAGGGACCTTTGTGTAGTATTTTTAACCGATTTCAAAAAAAGAGGTATTCAGTTTGTATGTATGTATGTTTCTCCGCGATTATCTCATGTTTAGCTGAGCCGATTTTTCTACCTAAATTATATACCTACACTAGGTACCTAATACAGAAGGTACCTACTTGTTTACACTAAAAATTAAAAAAAAAAATTGTTTAAAAAACAAAAAACCGACTTCAAAAAAACCTGCCTCTAAAAAGCAAGAAATAATAAACAAATCATTAGATACGCATTATCATTGTTATAATAAAACACGTCTATAGAAGTCGGGTGGGGCTTTTAGAATTGAAAAAGAAAGTTGTACTCCAGCCCCACCCGACTTCAATAGACGTGTTTTATTATAACAATGATAATGCGTATCTAATGATTTGTTTATTATTTCTTGCTTTTTAGAGGCAGGTTTTTTTGAAGTCGGTTTTTGTGTTATTTATTTACAAGTACACTGCTGAATTTGGTAATCGTTTTGTAAAGTTAATTAGTTACTTTAAGATCTAGTAGTTAAGTCGCATGTAGTGCAAATGTATAAATAAAGAAATAAAGAAATAAAGTGACGGTCAACTTTTTGCATGGAATTAAAGCACTTAAAACATAAATCCCTTTTGAATCTTCGAACGATTTTCCTATTTCCTGGATGTCAGTATTTACAATTTACAAACCTTTGAAAATCATATTTTAGCGCAAATCGCATTTCTAATGAAGCGGAAGTTGTATCGAAATCTCACCGGAAATAAGATGGCGTGATTGACAGTTCGTTAAAATGTGGACGTTTTATTATGGTTTTATTCATTCCAGTTCGAATTCGTCTCTTTTGCTGAATCAACGTTTAATTTCTCTCGGGAAAATCGGCGACTAACAATTAGTGGCAAGATAATATTTTCTTTTAAGAATCACGTATTACATGTTAAAGTATCTGGTGGAACTTGGTGTTGGATATCTACCTTCAATTTTATTTAAAGATAAAAGTTTTATATTAGAGGATGCTCCTATAAAGAGTCACATGATCGAGTAGTAACATGAAATTGTTTACGTATGTTAAAGCATATTTCTGTTTAGCAAATCAAATAGCAATGGGAATTTTTTTTTGTATCAAAATCAAAATTATAATGCGTGAGAGAATCAACTGTAATATTAAAACTTTTCTCTTACGTTTTTTTTCTCGTGATATATTCACTTGAAGTTAGCGCGCAGCAGCACCCGCCGATAACGCTCTATACAAAACGGTCAACATTTGTGACGTCACTTATGCAACGTTTGCATGGAGTTAGCCAGGAATTTTCAAATATCTCCCTAAATATTGCGTTTAAGTACATATGTGTCATACAAAATATTATTTCTTATTTGATATTCTATCCGACTGTTAAGTGCATTATATCAGAAAATGAAAAATAACTCTATTTTCCCCTGTATGATAAAACTAAAATAATACTTTTGGGGAATATATAAACGCACTTTAAAAATAATGTTTCACACATTAAAATGTTTAGCTATAAAATTAATTGAATAAACTTTAAAAATAATGGTTTGCACTATAAATATGCTTAGCTTTAAAATTAATTGAATCATCTATAAAAATAATGGTTTCCACTATAAATATGCTTAGCTTTAAAAATAATTGAATAAACCATAAAAATAATGATTTCCACTGTAAATATGCTTAGCTTTAGAATTAATACTTTGCACTATACAATTTAATTTTATAACTTTAGTCAAGCTTTAGTACTTGTGTAGTGATGTGTACGTAAGTAGTGGATAATTAATTGCTCGCTAAGTAGGTACATAAATAATGTATATAGAAAATTCACACGTACCGATTGAAGCTAAGGTTCTATTTCAACCTCAAGAGCAAAAATTGGACACTTTTGCCTACCACAACAAACTATATTTTACTGAGGTTATTATTTGTAAATAAACTATAGAACCTCAGCTTCAATCGGTACGTGTGAATTTTCTATATACATTATGTACCTACTTAGCGAGCAATTAATTATCCACTACTTACGTACACATATCACTACACAAGTACTAAAGCTTGACTAAAGTTATAAAATTAAATTGTATAGTGCAAAGTATTAATTCTAAAGCTAAGCATATTTACAGTGGAAATCATTATTTTTATGGTTTATTTAATTATTTTTAACTACTCGTGCGTGTTCGTTTCGATTTCAATATAGTTAAAGTGCAAACCATTATTTTTATAGGTATTTTAATTAAGCTGTTTATGAAATTATTACTTTAGAGTGTATATTAATTTTGTAAATTTGGTTCATGATTATTTAAGTGATTAAATTATTTTAAAGATCTATTATTATTTTAAAGTGCTAAAGTACAATTTTATAGCTGTTTTCATCAAATTTAAAGTGCTATTAAATACATCCCATTTTTTTTTATTTTTCTGTTCCATCATGTTTTTAAACGTGTCCGCAGCGATCAAGCTCAAATTTATCAAAATCGGTGACTTATGCATGTTCCCCATTAATACTATTACTACTATCTGTCCTTATCACGTTATATTTTTGAATAACTTCTATGACATAATCATACTGTCAGAGATTGTTATACGACAAGTTTCAATGTAGTATTTGTTAGTATTTGTAGTTAATCGTCTCCGTTTCAACTTAGGCAAAAATGCTCTATGTCCGGAATCCGGATGTCCGGCTGTTCGCCCTAGATAGCATTATTCTTAACCGATTCTCTTGAAATTTTGTGAGTAGGTTCAAAATTTTAAATGGATATTTTTTCCAATCTATTTTTTTGAAATGTTTCAAAATACGGGGTTTGAAACGAAAAAAAAAACAAATTTCAGTAATTTCGAAAAATGATCAAAAATGTTACTTACGCGCGGTCTATAGCTCAAAGAGCCACTAGTTCATTAATATTGTATACTTCAAAGTCGTATGTATAGTGTTAATCTTGAAGATTCATCTTAGAGGTTGAATAATTATAGGGGTCATATATTTGTCGGGATAGCGGGCGCGTCCCTAAAGCTTCAATTTGTTAGTTTGGTCAACATTTGTTCGGTCCATTCCGTCACTTGTTTGGAAATGTATAACATCACATACCTACATAACAACAAAGTTGCTATGGGGCTACCTACATTTGCTTTTACATTGTTCCTACATTGATTTTAGATTTTAAATCCGGAACTTCTTAGAATAATAACACCTAGAACGATAGATCTCTACAAAGCGCACTGTCAAAAGTGAGGCAACTAAAACAGCCAAAATGGCCTCGTTTTCAGATTTTTATTCTCGATTATTACCTAATCATACCGAATAAGTACAGAACAGTTTCAATTTTCCTACATTTATTAGATTAGTTACTATGTTATTGGATTTTAGTTACGATTTTTATTTTTACGATGAAGGATATAAATCTGAAAACTAAGATTCTGGCTTAGTATTAGTTGCCTCACTTTGCATACGAGTACACGGCTTCTAGGTGTTATTATTCTAAGGTTTATCATAATTAAACGCGATAGAAGTTGGTAAAATCCATTCAGATAGTGTGCATTTGGTTAAAGCGACATGACATGACTTAAATGTAAAATAAATTAAAATATTTTAATTAATTCAGTGTAATTTGCATTTGAATACAAAATACAAATTGGATAGAAACGTAATAAAACGGATCGGTTAAAGTCATTAGTACGGATTAATCCGTTTGGCGTGGTGTTGATAAAATCTCGATGTGTTTGCTTTCATCACATTGCGAACGATTATTTACATGCCATTTGTATTGCTGATTGGCCCTCGTAGTAATTTTTTTTTATTGATACATACAATTTATGTAGAAATGAGTTTTACTTATTTCAATAAAATTTCTGTTGTTTGGTCAATTTTCGTGTCAGCTTAAAGACTTGGCAAAATAATAGGTCTTTACATATGCAATTGTCGATTTGTATGAAGAATATTCAAGAATTCTTTGTTCATTTAACAACCGTAAACACTCACGTAACAAAACTTAACTTATTCCATTTACGATAAGCAATGTTTTGGCTAAGTTACAACCCCTCCGCTAACCCTTTTTTTGCTCACAAAAAAAGAGTCACTTTCGAGATCTTTTTAATGCTATAAAAGTTAAAATAAGTACTTTATTTTTACTGATAGTTTACTGCCATGTGGTCATTACTCGATATAATATCAAGATATTGTAAAATATTTTAAATCATAGAGTGATTTTTTCTCTTTAAGTATGTGATAAAATATCGGGACGTTTCTGAAGCACCTTAGTAATTCTTTAGTTGGGTTAAGATTATTTCAACTTTACTATAATCACAAAATACATACGAGGGCGGTTTCATAAGTCCATGACTTTGAAAAGAAGAAATACTTTTTTTTTCATTATTTATTTTTGTATCATAAAAAGAAACTCCTTAGGTCTTAGGAATCTCTACACTATTTTTTTTAAATTCGGCAAAAGATTATTACTTTTGGAAACAAAAGTGACTTCAAAATTTTCTTAATGACCCTGTCGACCCTCTCGGCGGCACTCATGACATCAAAACTCATCAAATGAAATGCGAATCCTTCTTATTCTCTAGATTTAGCCCACTGAGATTCTTTCTCCTACCAAACATGAATAAATGTCTTGGCGGGCAAAGATTTCCATCAAGCCAAAAAGTTGTATCTGAAATGAGGCCTCATTTCAGCTACCACAGTTTTCAGGCGATGAAAGAAAATAATAATAGGTTAGAGAGGAAGGTACGAATACGCAGAGCTACAAAAAGATTATGTAGAGAAATAAAATAAAATATGGCGAAAAAATATGTTTCTACTTTACAAAGTCATGGATGGACTTATCAAACCAAATACAAGTCTATAACCTCAAATATTAACAACAACAATATAATAAAACATCAATTGCATTGCAAATTTGTTCTGTTTTCTTAGACACTAAAGTTTTCTTAAACAAAACAATACAAGACCAATCCAATACTTTGTCGTTCTGAGTTTAGAAAGGTATTGGTTTGAAGAAATCTTAAGGCGTCTCGACACGTTGAGGCGAGAGAAGCCAATCCCGTTTCATTTATAAAGTGTAGTTTAGACAGACGGCAGTTAAACACTTTTGAAGAAATATGGAAGAAACAAAATGCTTTCTAGTTCAGGACATCTCAATAATTATTCAGTTAAAACTAACTTATTAATTTAGTTGAAATACATGACTTGTAAGGACCACATCAGAGTCCACAGAACACGGAAAAGTGGAGTAAAGAACAAGATGCTAGCAAAATCACGTTAAGAGAATCAGGCAGAATCAGGCGTCACTTGGCGGAAATCCCAAACCATTGTTCTGATTCGATCACGCAGGGAAACGCCGAACATGGCTCTCTCCATTGCACGCGGGGTGACATTGAGCCTCCTTATGAGACGCATAGTTAGCGACCACATTTCACTGCCGTAAGTCATCACTGGCAACACACACTGTTCATAGACTTTCCGTCTTGAGACACTGAGGTAAGTCGGACGCGATGATTTTTCGAAGCTTCCCGAATGCTGCCCACCCGAGTTGGATTCGACGATAGATCTCTTTCTCGAAGTTGGACTTAGCTAACTGGATAAAAAATGCACATGCACACCAAAAAATATCAGTGCACAATACCTGCATTTAGCAAGACAGCAACACACCTTGCACCTTCACCAAAGACTACTCTACCTACACGTATTCGCCCCAACCCGGATCATCCTCATTGTTGTAGAGAAATAGTCCTTTCAAAGCTAAGTATTAGATTAAAAAAAAAAATATTTTTTAGATACGGTATTTTGATCAAAAAGAGCGGTTGATATAGAGACACTTTATTTTAACAACATTAGTATGGCCGCGACGCAGACAATTTTGCTAAACTTATATTTTTGGTTGGTACTCCATTAAAACTTGGAAGTGCTGAATGAGGTTACCGTTGGAACTTTCGAGAGTTTCCCCAATATTGAGGTCGCTTCAGTTCAACACTCGAATATGATTCCCGAACTTTGGAGATAGTAAGTTTAATGATTATACCTATTGACAAAGAAACTAATAATAATGTTAAACGTTTGAATCATTTTGGTTCCATGGCCAATTTTTAAGAAAAGTCTTGTTTTTAAAAGTAACAACTCAATTCATTTCGTAACATTGTGAAGTTAGGAACTAAACCATTGGCATATTTCATTCATTTACTGAGTACCCATACCACCTGTAAACAATAACAATAATATTGTAATGTTACAATTGAAAATTAAGACGGTGATATATCTAGGTACTCAGATAAATGAATGAAATAGAACAAAAGTTCAGTTCCTAACTTCACGATGTTACGAAATGAGTTGAGATGTTACTTTTCAAAACAACTCTTCTAAATAAACGGACCATAGAACCAAAATGATTCGAAAGCACAGCGAAAAATTTTCTAAGTATAGACTTAAAATTTTTCGCTGTGCTTTTCGAACGTTTATTATTGTTATAAATTTGTATTACAATTACAACTAAGTTTATATACTTTTAAACTTTCGCGTTGCATTTTATTAGATTAGGAACACAGGTAGTTGTTATATTGGTCAGACGAAACGAACTATCATTGAAAGAGTCCGTGAACACATCACAGCTGTAAAAAACCGCCAAACTAATAAATCAGCGATTGCAGAGCATTTGCTGGAAAGTGGCACAAACCACTGGATCGAATTTTATCGCACGCAGGTTCTTTCCACTGATCGCCATTTTTATTCACGAGTCGTACGTGAAGCGATTGAAATTAAAAAACATCCTAAAAACTTCAATCGGGAAGATGGCCACAAATTATCTGCAGTGTGGAATCCAGTAATTACAAACGCACTACCTCTTTGTTCGCGGTCGGCTAACAACCAGAATACGGCTATGATACGGAATAGGGACACCGTTAGTATAGTGTGCGGCGGTAGTTGGAAAAACTGTTCGACGGTGGATGAAGATTGCACCGCAGAGGAGGAGGCGTAACACCGCAGCTCCAGTCAGCCCGTGACCACGGCCGATGCAACTCGGTCGAAACGTCGGGATAAGGTAGGTGTCCAACACCTATGTTTAGTTTAAAAACGCGTTAAAAACCTGTGTTCCTAATACAACTAAGTTTGTTAGAGAAAGTTGTTAAAAAATGAAAAAAAATATCTCTGATTTGTTTCAATTTTTTTGACATATTTGGACCTATGAGCAACTTTATGGAGGCCTGGCTTAACATGGCTTATAACATTTAATTGACGTGAATTACGGGATGCGTAATAAAATCCAGCATACCGGTGTGTACTGGTCTTAAGTATCGCAACCATTGTGACACCGAGGCATTCGTGTTATCCCGTTCACACTTCATTGAATCAGCTCAATGGGAAATATTCTTATTGTAGAGGAAGACACAGCGGGAGGGGTAATCTTTCCCATGACGTCACGTTGAGCACGCTAAATGACGATTTGTCATACAACGAAGTAATCTTGGGGTAATTTGCGCTTAGCAGATGGAAATGAGCGGGTTTTTAATATTTGAAAGCTGGAAAATTATACCTCTTTTAAATTTCTCTACCTGATGATAATTAAGAGTTGTGAGTAATTAAGTGGCAAGTAAATGTATAGTGCAAGTAAGGTATAAGGTGCTTGTTGGAAACTCATCGCTTTAATAAAGAATAAGAAGCATAGGTAGGTACCTAAACTAGTCGATTTTCATAGAAACAAGGTAATTTTGAAGCCTTCGTTCTCCGCCAAGGATTGACCGAGCTGTGATCTGATGATGGCCATCCAGGGAGTGAATGAAAGAACATACCTTTATATCTCTTAGAATGTTGATCTGATCAGTTGGGTGTGTGTAGCGATTTTAATCTCTTCCATTCACACCCTAGATGGCCATCATCAGATTAGGTACAGCTAGGTCAATCCTTGGCGGAGAACCATAGCTTCAAAGTTGCCTCGTTTGTATGAAAATCGACTAAAGTCCTTAAATTATGTGGCCACCGCTATATTATGTCAGCTTAATTACTGTACTGTAAGTTTCAAAAAAGTCCTTTTTCATTACAAAGATACTATTTAAGTATATACATTATTTACGTTCTAAATAATTGTCGACATAAATATGTAGTTTATATCTATACGTTCTCTTTGGCCTTTTAAGGTTCTTCTCTAAGTATACCGATAGAAAAATATCTGTCCCTGACATCAAAGCGTTCATGAAAGCTGTTTGAAGTAAGAGCCTTTATAAAACAATCCAAAGAAGTGTTTGGAAATAAAATATTACTAAACTTTGTTCATTTATTTCTATACTTACGCATAAAAATTTATTATTTATTTATACACAAAAATTGTTTAAAAAAAAAAAAACCGACTTCAAAAAACCTAAAAAGCAAGAAATAATATTCGTAATAATAAAAATACGTCTATTGAAGTCGGGTGGGGCTGGAGTACAAATTCCTTTTTTTTATTCTTAAAGCCACGTTAAGCCGCTGGTCCCGGCTGCATTTACAGTCGTTAACACCCACCAATCCGCATTGGGCCCGCGTGGTGGGTTATGGCCCGTCCTCCTTACCACCCATAAGGTAGGCCTGTGCCACAGAATACATAATAGTACACCTGTGCCCCAGCAGTGGGGACGTCAAAAATGGCTGATGGAAACACAGTTTTCCCTGTTTTCCTGACAGATATGACTTAAATTCCGGATATGTCAGGAAAATTCCTGTCATCTGGATATACCCATAAGGATATAACTGACTTATCAGACAAAGTAAACAAGGGTCGATGGTCAATTTTAAGATTTCGCGGTCATTGTGTTTTTTGTTTTGTTTTTTTTCTTTTTCACTCGCTATGAGCGTATATCAAGGTTTCGAATTTTGATAGCAAAAATCAAAAGCATCAAATCATGGTAGAGAATCATAATCAATTCGTCGTTCAATTAAAGCTACCACATCATATTTTAAATCGATCAGATGGGTGTGTTTATAATTCATAACCATTATCCCTCGGTCATGTCATCTTAATGGAATTACCTTCGGGGTAAGGACATAGGTTATGGATAAGTAGAAACAGAAATTCCCTGTAGATAAAGTATAAGTATATATACCTATATATTTCCTGTACAAAATACATAATTGATAAAAAAATGTATTTTAATGCCTTAAATTTGGTGGGATACTTAATATCTAATCAATTTCCTCCAATTAATTAACAAACAAGTCTATTTAAAAACAATAATTGGATACTAAAATTAAATTGGGTAATCAAGGAGCTCGATGGCGCAGTGGTTTAACTCCTGGCCCGGCGATTGCGGAAGGTTAAGCAACTTTCGTAAGGGCTGGTACGGGATGGGTGACCAAACATTTATTATCTCGAGCTCCTCCGTGCTACGGAGGGCACGTTAAACTCGCGTGGTGGGTTGTGGCCCATCCTCCTTCCTCACCCATCCAACCTTTATTACGTCGAAGGTATTTTTTCAAAATGGCGTCGTTCGACCAGCGGGTCTGTCACTTCATTTCTAATTGCATAATTAGAGCAACCCCCCCCTCAAAAAATATAAAATTCTTTAAAATATGAAAGAAGACCATAATAAATGATATACCGTTGAAATCGTCATTAAATAACCAAAAAAAATTATTATACATAAAAATAACCTATATTTGATAATTAAATGACAATTTAAAGGCAAAGTACGAGGATTGAATTTTTCGACTTTACCTCACTAAAATTGTGAAGCCTCCAGGTGGCTTTTGACAGCTAAGGGAGTTGATTTTATTTCTAGATAGTACTCTTTACAATTTAAGACCATAAAACACTGCCTCATAGACATATTTCATAAATCACAGACTAAACAAAATGCGCGATCATATACATCAATCGTGTACGGGTCCGAAAAATCGTATGTTGTAAAAAACATCGGTTGTTTATGGCGTATTTTTTTTTTAATTTACATCTCTGATTAACTAGCTTCATCTTAAATAAGTTAGAGTAGGGCAGGAACAGTTCGCACCGACTTAATAAAATACGCAAAAAAATGTAATTTGACACGACCTTAATAAGGTCGTCGACAGACAAGGGTATGAAAATGTGAGGTCTTATTAAGGCTTTCGCCCGACAAGGGGAGGAAGGCCAGTACCCCAGAAATGGGGACAAAAAATGACTGATGGTCAAATTGGGTAAAGCTTTTTAGATTTTTTTCAATGTTTTTTAAACTTTTGTTTTGATTGAATCAGGCGTCACTTGGCGGAAGTCCCAAACCATTTTGAAAAAAGAAATATAGATCGTGCGTAAACCAACACCGAATCCGAATTTCGTGTTGGTTTACGCACGATCTAACTCCTGAGGATGCTCCGGGTTGGGGCGAAACACGTGTAGAGTAGCCTAATTGGTGAAGGTGCAAGGTGTGTTGCTGTCTTGCTAAATGCAGGTATTGTGTACTTATATTTTGTGGTGTGCATGTGCATATTTTTGCAGCGGGCGGGCGGTGCATCTTGCATATTTTGTTTGCGGAAGTAAGCTACATATATTTCTTTAAAAAAAAAAATTAAACCTTTGATTTAAAGATTGGATAAAACCAAAGTCTAATTGGTATTTTTTAAATTTAAGATTTTTGCATTCACAATGCTATTTTTACACAATACTAAATAGCATTGAACCGGATATCCAAAGGTCGCGGGTTCGATTCCCGTCTGAGTATTGATCTGGTGCGAGTCGTATTTTTTCTAGTATATTATTTAGTATCTAATTGGTATTGTAAAGGATCCGAGTTCCAACGGAGACTTTTGTTCATGTCGTCTTAATGAAAGTATATAAATGTAAAGAAAAAAACTGACGCAATTTTTCTTGCTTAGTATAGGTATAAAAGAGGCGGCAACACACCTTTTTGACGCAATTTGCCTAATTTTACGAAACTGCGTAATAATATAAGCATTAGCCCTCATTTACTGCACGGGGTCTATAGCGTTTTAATGTTAACAAATGCCTGCCTATTACCTACCTTTTTTACATAATACATAATAGAAAGAATACGTTATGTAACTGGGCTTTTATAGGTGATTTGTGAAACGTGAATCGTGATCCACCTGTAGAATTCAGACGAGCTACATTATTTTCTAGACAGCTGTGGTAAGGACCACAAAAGATTTTAAAACACTGTTCAACAAGTGTTTAACTAAAACACTGTTTTAATGTGATGCTATCACTTTATTGACAATATTATTTGAAAGAGACGGACAGTGTTTTTTGTGGTAAAGCCGTTAAAGGTGTTTAAAGGTTCGAAACCTATCAATAATTATGGATAATGAGGCAGTAGGTACATGAGTAAATCCATGAATATATAAAGCCGTTGCTGGTAGCATTACATTGTTAGGTAGCTTTTTAACTTTGAGATTTTGGCATTCACAATGCGGATTTTATATACCTACTTATTTAATACTAAATAATATACTAGAAAAAATTTGACTCGTCACCAGATCATTTTATCGTAGCTGCTGTGACTCGGTAGCTCAGTTGGGTTAAGGGGCCATAATAGGAAAACATGGTTTGCGCGGGCTATATTTTTATATAGAAAACGTAAAGTTGTAGCCACAAAAAAAAACATACGACAAGCTAAAGAGATTATCTAGTAGCTACAAGTATTAAATAGCGTATAAACTTCACAGATGATTGTAAAAAAAAAATTAATATCATCAAAAGCGCTTGTTGCCAAAAATATGGCCCGCGGCCATATTTTTGGCGTAAATAATAGCGGAAACGTATTGAATTCTACATTAAAATACACTTTAACGTACTTACCTAATGTGCAGTTGCTCCAATAACTTTTTTTCATGAAAGATAATTGTGCTAAAGATAATGATGTAAAAACAACGAAAAACATCGAAAAAGTGCAGAAGTGAGGTTATTTTCCATACTCTTTACACGTAAAGAAAAAGACAGAGACAAATGATTTCGCCTAAAAACAACAAACGCTTACTAAGTAGGTACAGTCGAGTTCAATAATATGTACGCACCTTTGACAGTGTTTATGTCTTTGTAATAAAAGTCAACATGCTGTCAAAAGATCTACATAATAATGAACACGACTGTACCTGGTAAAGGGCCTATTAAAAAAAGCATCGCAATAAGAGTACGATGTTTGTCCCACTCCGTGACATTATTAACTCATGTACTTGTATAATGTGAAAATCAAGTAAATTGATCAACGAACATCGTCAGACTATCGTAATTATTTTTAGTAATAGGCCCCCAGAACTCAAGTAGGTACTAAAGTTCATACTTACAAATCATAATAATATTGATCCGTGAATCTCGAGAAACTTCTCAAGACTGGGAGGTATCCGTCCACATTGAGAGACGTCTAAGTAACATGAATTAAGTTAAATGATTATCATAAAAATAGACCACGTTACGTCAGCCTATGTGCATAAGTTGGGAGTTCCAGTTGGATTCTCTACAATTTGTGTTATGTTTTTATTGTTTTACACTAAATTATATTAAACTAGCTTCCGCCCGCGACTTCGTCCGCGTGGACATTCGATAAAATCCTCATGTTTAATTTCATTAAATTCTGATCAGCCGTTTTTACGTGATTAGGCGGGTTCCCACCAACCGCGCTGCCTCGCGAGGCAGGACGTTTGCCGCACGGGCCTCGCACGAGGCTGCTCGTTTGGTGGAGACCCGCCTAATCACGTAAAAACGGCTGATCAGAATTTAATGAAATTAAACATGAGGATTTTATCGAATGTCCACGCGGACGAAGTCGCGGGCGGAAGCTAGTTTATAATATTCAGAATTGTATCCAGAGATATTAGTATCCCGTTCCTGTTCCCGTCCCCGTCCCCTGGATGTGCATGTCCAGGTCCAATCATGTCCACCGTGTTAGACTTCAAAATAAATGTAATTTTCGCAATCACCATCTCATGAAACCTCAAGAACGACATATCTACATCGATTTTCATGTTTACTTACCCCACTTACACCTTAAGGGATGATTTTCAAAATAACAAAATATGTGTTTGCCTATTTATTTTTAGACATGCTCCTACGAATTTTAAAATTGTAATGTCTATTTTATATTCTTTTTCCATACAAAATTTGAACCCCATTTTCACCCCTTTAGGGGTCAAATCATGTCCACCGTGTTGGACTTTAAAATTAATGTCATTTTTGCAATCGTCATCCCAGAAAACCCCAATAACGACATCCATATCTATTTTTGGGTTTTTTACCCCTTTTCACCCCCATTTCATCCCCATAGGGATTGAAATACTTACATAACAATATACGTTGCGTTAGATTTCCATCCATAAGGCTAAATTATAAATTTAGCGATTTTTACTTTGAAAATAAAGGATTTTCTACAATACACAACTTCATCCCCCTTTTGACCTCTTCGGGGGTAGAATTTTGAAAAACGCTGAGACCCGTATTTATTAATTTTCAATGGTCAACCTAATCACAAAATTTGAAGATCCTAGCTTCAAAACTGAGGGACTTTCATACAAACTTTGGACCCCCGTTTCACCCCCTTGGGGGATGAGTTTTGAAAAATCCTTTCTTAGTGCACCCCTAGACCTCATAAGGATCCTATGTGCAAAATTTCAAATCTCTAGGTTTGGCGGTTTGGGCTGTGCGTTGATATCTCACTCAGTCAGTCAGTCAGTCAATCAGTCAGTCAGTCAGTCAATCAGTCAGTCAGTCAGTCAGGACTTTGAATTTTATATGTATAGATATCTTGGCCGGCTCAGTTCCACATTTTTTCAGTCCATTCAACAGGAACATAAGAAAACCCTCGGACGCGCCTCCGCTTTTCAATATCTGGGTAATGGTCTCATTCTGCAGACCTACATATTTTTTACGCACAACGGGGTAGTGCTTGGCCTTCACCTCACCTGATGGTAAGTGACGATAAGGCCGAAGGTGGAAGCGCACTACTCCCGGAATCCTCATCACTGAGGAACTGGCTATCTTACCTCTAACTGCCGGAACACAACTATTTTTAAATTGTTGTTATGGCGTCAGACTTGAAATAAGCCCTACCACCAAACAAACCGAGTACAAATTGTACCCCACCTGGGAATCGAACCCGGGACCTCTGCGTCTTACACGGGTGGGCAAACCACTAGACCACAGAGGCGGTTAAAAGAATCGCTATAATATGATGATACAGGAGTTCATATTGTCACGGAGTGGAAAGAACATCGTCCGGCCTGCAGAACTGATCAGTGAAAGTTGATAAGTTGATCGGTGACAGCTGATAAGTTTCTTGCACCCGTTCTTCTTGTCAGTTAAAAAAGCCTGGAACGGGCGGTAGGAAAATATAGACGATTCAAAAGTACTTATTAATTAAGTTTAGTTGAATAAAGCTTATTTGACTTTGATTTTGAAAGTTATAGAAAAATACGGAAAAGCCGAGAATATAGTTTAATCTGAAACGCACAAAAATATATATAGGTATTTCAATATCTCAAAAACCGAATTTTCCGCAAACAAAACGCTGGTGCTGAACTTCCAAAAACAAACGAACGCTGTTAATTTGGAAACAACAGCAAATATCTACTCCTCTGATTACATCCATTGTTTCACATCTTCGTTAACTTTGAGGTTCACGCAATTTTTACCCATTGTTCGTGCCTACTCGTATTTTAATCTGGATCCGGAAAAGTTTTACAATATTTCAGACTCTTTGATATCGATGTTCATTTTTTTTAATAGAGAACTGACAAACAACAGGCCACTCTTGAAAGCGATCCCAAGCGATTGATATTGGAATTGTACCGTTTTGTAGTCTTGCTTTGCGTCACGGTCAAAGGCGAGTGCCTTTGACCGTGACCACAGAATAAATAATCGTGACGACGAATTCAATAAAAACTATTTTTGTCAATTTTGATATTGATTTTGAATTGAGATTGCAATTAAATTAACATTGATTGATAGTTGATTCAAAAGTATGGGGGTGATCTTAAGGTCTTAAGGTGGGTCAATCCGAGCGGGTCGATCCGTGATGGAGTGAAATCGAACGTAACTCACTTTGGGTTCAAATCAGTGCGCGTTCCAACGCGGTTTGCGTTGACAACTTGCACCGAATTCTCAATTTTTACATGTTTTAATTACTTTTCTTCGCTTTCAAGTTAGTTAAAAAAATCTGTTCAATTATGATTGAAGGTATTAACATCGCCGATTTTTATGGTTGGTTTTAACATAAACGAATGTTCTGTTTACGAGAAATTTTGCAAATAAGACCAAAAACAAATATTCTGTGGACCCGGAATATTTTGTCACATCAAAGGTGGTAACATTTTTATAAATGCTTTCAATTAAATCTATTGTTTATTATTTCAAGTACATTATATATTTTTTCCATGATAGCTTCACGCGCGTAATCTTTCAATAATTTGAATTGAATATTGGGATTTGACCCACCTTAGCGCCTTAAGAATATTAAACCATGCGTCACGTATTCGAACATCTAGGTCATCGTTCGCCGTTCGTAAGATCGTAGACCCAGCAGATACAATATTCATTCCTAAGCCTGCTATTTAGATTTTAAACCAATTAAGTAGTTTTAACTTATCTCTGGAAGTTAATACCAAATGAATTGATTTAAACTTTGTTCTCAATGAAAAGCAACTCTTTCGATTAACCAGTTAATTCCAACTCCAAAGTCAGAAACAGCAATTTCTCGTTTAAAACACAAAATTCTTGGCCGAACTAAAAGTTCGTTCGGGCGCCTAAGTCTTTTGGGTATTATGCAAATTTTATCATGAAGGGGTAGTGCAGAGCTCGGCCTCATGAATATTCACAAGAGCATCATTACAAAAGTTCTATTTTTATTATGAACACTCCAGCCGCGGCAATAATTAGTGCCGCCTTAAAGAGGCTTTCACAATTGCTACACTGCTTTGCAAGTCTAAAGTAAAATTTATTTATTGTCAACATTCCTTGCTAAAATATTTCTCGTGATTGTATCATTGTATCATAATTGTTGCCGTTATAATTTGCAAATTTTTGACATGTGGATCGTAAGAAAACTCGAAGCAAAAGTAATGTTATAGGTAAAGAAAGTCATTAGTCAGATTCATTTACAAGTGATGGGGCGGCAAGCAAGCGATTTCAACCAATGCGCCAGTGTGGTCGATTGTACAAATTATATTTACATACAAGCACACTAATTATAATCTAGTTAGGTAGATGTTCAAATTATACACTGATTACTAATCCGGTATAATATTTCTAATTAAGAACGAAGAAACAATGCTCTAATATTACTCAATCAACTCATAAAATTATAATTTAGTAGAAATTTTCACGGAGTAACTTCATTATATACAAATTTAGCTCAAAGCTAGGACCACCAAATTAAAATCTTAATATTCTGTGAGCTTCGTTTACGCAGGTAGATACACTAGGTACTTAATTAAATTGTGACTATTTCATGAAGATTAACTAACGTCTGTGATGATTATATTAAGTAACTTTAGGAACATTTTCAAGAGGACTCCAATGATTTAATTAAGAGAAATTAATAATGGAAAAGCGAATAAGTTGTCTATTAAAAGATTTTGCCCTAAGAAGAAAAAAACGTGCGGGCAATCTCAAGCCTAGCGCAACAAAACAAGTGAAAAACGGTCAAGTGCGTGTCGGGCCACGCGTTAAAATCTTTTATTAATTTGTTTCGAAGCAACTAAAAAAGAGTTGAGATATATTTGCGGACGTATGCACACATTTTGTATGAAATGAACTAAAAAGGTTTAACTCGATTGACCTTTGACAAAGTAAGAACCAGGGTCACATAAATATTGAGACAGCAAATTTCTATAGATTTACTACATATTTATTATTATCTAGATCTATACGTTAACACGGTCAGAGCGGCGCTTCTGTATAGAACATTATTATGCTCTGTGATAGAACTCACAAAATAGGTACTTACGTAAGTACATAATATATTGTGGTTAAGACTTAGAGCTAAATCCGTTGAGTAACGCGCTATTATTTTGTTGATTTTCCCCTTCATTGCTATCAGAATCACTTCATAACGTTGTATCTGGCCAAAACAAACTGTGAGATAATGGATTGCCTTGAGTAACCTATACTCTATACTTTTTTTTCGTTGTTTACGTAACTCTCAGGAGACACGAGATGGTTCTCCGCTTTTTGCTAAATTAAATTTACGTCATCTTTAGTAAATGATAGCGTATTATTTACGCGAGCGATGCGAATGCTCCACTCGTGAGGTAAAGAGATAAAAGAAACCAGATTTTAGTTTTCTTTTTACTTACCTACATTTTACATGTAGATCGTATCTTTTAAGTGAAATGAAATACTGCGACCCTTATTCATAAACATGCATTTTTTATTTTTCCTGCACGAAATTTTAAAGTTCTTTTTTGTAACTTTATGTAACTTTTAATCTGTGACTCCAATAATTCAGAGAGACAACATTGGTCTGTTCACAGTTCCATTAACTGTGACGCCTTGAAAACAATAAAATACAACTGCAGGCTTTCCAGTGCCGTTTACAGAGCAGTGCAGACCACAGTGCAGTGCATAGTCTATAACTAGATGGTTCTAGACACAATAGATTATGCAATTAGCAATCAGGACGAAGTTGGCCACTGTTTGCGTATCTCTGTTGCAAATCATTAGCAAATCCTTTAAGTCGTGTATACCTACTTACTAAATAATTTTGTTTACTATTTTAAATAATAATTTTGGTTAGTGCCAGACACTTTCTACCCCTTTCTTTGGTGGTAATACCTAGAGCTTATTTCAAATCCGCCTGGCTAGCTGCCACCATCTTACCTAAGTCCTATGTCGGACGCCGTATCAACAATTTAAAATTTGTTGTGTTCTGGCAGTTATGTTACGGCCACACTACCGTGATAAATGGCAATAATTATGCCCATAATTGAAACAACACTTAGGTGTAGCCACGAGTTATTACAATGCTACAGTTTGTTCAGTGTGCGACATGAGCTCAACGGAATAGCATGTGCTGACCGAGATGGAGTGGTCAAATTAAAGGATGCTCGAATTTTTGGAAGCATTCCAATCTAGATAGATGATTTGAAGAAGAAGTTTAGCTTTGTGCGAATGTTAAAGATTCATGTAATACTTAGTAATTGACAGCCATATAGTACAACACCGCCGCAGCTTCAGCCTCCATCTTGAAAAAAGACATAAATCCATTGCCGATTTCATTGCCATATCTCGGTAAACTCTACTGTAACCACACCACTTCACGCGGTAACTTAGGCAGTAATTTAATGTCATAATCAATGCGCTAAACGGGCGGTAAATGGTAAGGTAGTGTAACCCCAGCATTAGAGGTAAGATAGCCAGTTCTTCAGTGTTGAGGATTCCGGGTGTGGTGGGCTTACACTTTCAGTCTTATCATCACTTAACATCAGGTGAGGTGAAGGCCAAGATAAATTCCCGTTGTGGATAAAAAACGTGTGTACATTACGAAAAGCGATGGAAGTCGAAATCAATGTCTAATATTTGCTTAGTTCCTTTTCCGACGGTAGCTGTTAGTAAATTTATTACTAAGAAAAAAGCATAATGAATGTAAAAAATATAATAAGTTTATACTGAACAGGTATCTAGTATTTAGGTGTACCTACTTACTTTTTGATATTCTAAAATATTATATAATTTAATATTTAGTAATACACAATCCTACTAATATTATAAATGTATGTGAAAGTTTGTGGGTTTGGGTGTTTGGATGTTTGTTCCTCAATCACGCAAAAACGGCTGAACAGATTTGACACAAAGATGTTTATAGCCTGAAATAAAAAATAGGATACTTTTTATCCTGGTTCAAGTTACCCTAGAGATTTTCCGAATGTCTACGCGGACGAAGTCGCGGACGGAAGCTAGTAATTGATACTATATACTAACTAGGGTTTCCAAAAAATTTCAAGAATAATATAGAGTAGATTTCCATTTAGGGTGTCTAAAAATATAGTATCCACATAAAAAATTAGTAGCCTTTAATATTGTAAATTTTTGGAGGTTTCTAAACTTTTTTTTTCACCCACACGAAAGAAACGACCGACTGTGATGATGTCTGTATAATAATGGTCAAAATATAGTAGATTTGGCTAATATATATTTCTCCAACAGTATATATAGGTAGTAGCATGGCCCAAAACATAGTAGATTACTATATTATTAGTAGTTTTGGCAACCCTATACTAACTGATCTAATAATGTAATAGGTATTATGTTTAATTATTTATAAATAATACCTACCCTTAGTCGTCATGTTGCTATAGAACTGACTGTTCTTCGTTTTCTTTCATTCCTAATGGCTCAATTGTGCTTTTCTCACAATTCTGCCAATTTCACTTATGAAGAAGTTTACGCTCTTGGGAGTCACGGAGAAATAATTTCAGTAAGTATTTTATTCGAGTGACCCTTTCCTTATACCTACAGAGAACTGCGCAGTTATAAAAGTAATAGCGTGACCCAATAAGGATACAATAAGGGTATTTTTTTATGTAACTTTGTGAATCTTTGGAACAATACGTTTAGTGCCTACTATTATAATTTATATTCTGTGCTATATTTAAATTTAGTACCTACAGTATATTTAATCGTATTGTAGTGGCTCAAATCCTAATTTGTATATGTGATCGTCTAGTTATAATGTTTTTCTATGTATTTGGTGGTCTTGGTGAAAGTCGATGTTACTGGCATCTAAGTGATCTGCGAATCGTGTTTATGTTTGTACTATTTAGTAGCTGCGTGTGAATGGAACGGAGGCTCATCGAGATAAATCCATCATTCCGCAGGCCTATGGTTTTAAATAACATTGCGAAGCTTGTTAATATTAAAATGCAAATTGTTTTAATCTGATCGCGACTTTCGCCTCTCCTCTACTCTAATTACCTAAGCTATAACCAAAAGATGTCTGCTCATGATGTGGATTACACTCTGGTCGTTTAATAGCGCCTACAAAACCTTCTAGGAAAAACCCTTCTGGGGTTTATTATTTGGGGAGCGTCAGCCATCCTTGTTACGCTGCGGAGCGTTTGTCAGACATCTCCAGGATGTGGACATTTATTTACTTTACTTTATAAGGTGTTCGCTAGACACCTTTCCCCATAAAACCATGGTAAACTTTATTTATTCATATTTGTATTAATTGAGAAAGTTCGATTTGGCCAAATCGGGCGATGGCTGAACGCTATGAAAGTGCAAATGTGACGACGACCCAGAAATGCTTCTACCCGTTCACTGGATCCACACGCAGATAGCCTTTAGGCTCAATAAGGCTGAGCTCGCGAGTACCGGCCATAGCATCCCGTTCAGTCAAGTCTAAGAGAATAATCTCTTATAGTCAAGAGCCCTCATTCGATTAAAGTCAGTGGGTGGAATGCCTAGCTCGCAGCCTCAAGCGGTCAAACACCCCAGGATCTAAGCATCCTGTACAAGTTCAATTTCATCACAGATCACCTAGTATACCTATCCCTATTTCCTATCCTAAATACAAGTCTATAAGTGCACCTAACAATGTCTATGTCCTGTGTAGAGGCAAAATGTACTTACACATTATACCTATTCAACACTAATACATTATACTTCCTTCTGCTCAGCTCCTGTTGTGTCTCTCGTCCAAATTCAGCAGCTAGACTCCTTTACTAACACGTTTAAATAAACTACCTATACACAAGTAACCTCAACGGTTTGAATGTAGTCTCTTCCTTAGTCTTTAATCACTCCCTACTATCCCATGTTTATTTAATTAGGTATATGTATAGAAATCTACCTAGACCTAGACTGAAATCTAATGAATTTAGCTCATAGAAATCGTGATTCAACTGAAAGGTATACGTGTGAGAACGCAAAGTGTTAAACGAAGCCAAACAAACTAGCTCAAAGGTTCTTCTAAGTATTTCTTAGTATTTAACACGAGTTTGACTATGCCTCACACTGTGCCTCCTCTTAGGAATCTTATCTCTAAGCAGTAAAACATATAATTATGGAAAAAAAATATTATTTATTTAAATTAAATGTGTTTAGTTTATCTTCGAAATAGCAAAAGAAACTGGTTTGATTATTTAAGCTGTCACCTATAGGTTGCTATATAATGACAGCTAGATTTTCAGCTCCTATCTTAAGACCACACTAAATAGAGAGAAAGCGAAAATCCAAAGAAAAAACTCTCTAAGGTCATCTAGATTCACACTTAATTTTAATTAAACACACACTAAAGTTTCAATAGTTATTCTACAAATTAAGTCTAAAGTGAGATACGAACACATTTATAGAACTAACCTGATACATTGATTGAAAAATGGAAAGAAAAAACTATTTCACATATTAGTCTAATCTAGACTTGATTATTAACATTCATAATAGATATTAGTGTTTCGTATTCCACCAGGCTACATAAAGTTACAGTCTCTAGAGCTTTAATTAATACTTTCACGTTAACCATCCTTATCTCCGAGATTAACTATGCATTAAGAAAACGCAATCCAATTCAATCTAACCCGGCTCTTTGCATTTCTATCTCATTTGGTAGACCATCTTGCAAATACCCCCGTCTATTTAATATTCGACGATTGCAATAACTGAATATCTTATATCCACAACACCCTAATACAACTATTGCGCATATTAAAGTCAACACAAAAATGAGGTGTTCTACCGAGTTCCATTCGGTTATTAAAGAGAAACCCCTAGAATGGAGTTGTTCTTCGTATTGATACATTTCTACGTTGTATACGATATTCTGCTCGTTAATCTAGAGATTGTACCTTTATTGACACATGAAATAAATCACAATGTATACAATTACATACCCCACTCGACGTTGTTTGGATTCACTTTGTAAAATAGTTACACTTGTTTTAATATTCAAATCTACAATTTACTTAACAAAGTTAGTATTTATTTAATAGTTAACTCTTTAGTCTTTATTTCTCACACAGTTAGTTACAATGGAGTCACGAAACTCCCAATCTAACACTCCTAAAATATTAAAAGCGTCTGCGTCCTACTGTCTGTCTTAGCGTCTGTCCCGAATGCTAGTTGCCTCCTCGTTTTATCTCTTCCATTCCTACTGAAGTTTTTCTCCGCCCGCTCTACGCCCATTTAGACCCCTCATTGGTCAGCTTGATGCTTGCAATCTTCACGGCGACGCCTACGCACCATTTCTCACGATCCGCCCTACCAATTCTGAGAACTCAAGTTTTTTTTCCTTCCTTCGACTACTTCACCCATCTGTAACACATTTAAATCTACCAAACTCTTAGAAATCTGTGCATTTCAACTAAAATTGTCCATCATTCACCAGTTTGAATAGTTTGTATGACAGTTGAGCGTAATTTACGGCCTACCCAAGACTCCATTTGTCTTAGTCCCCGCTGTGCGCTAATAAAACTTGTCGCTCTTAATCTATTAGAAGAAATATTCGAAACAAATTTTTTATTCCTAGTTTTGTTTTACGAGCCCGGCTCTCACATCTGCTAATAATACGAATGCCATCACACATTCCCCTAAATAGAATCTTAAACACCTACATCCGAATGTACGGTCGTTTTAAATTATATTTCCTATCTGTCCACATTTCCAAACTTTCCCACGGTATTCGTTCAGTTCTCACGTTCCCTTTCTATAGCTCTTATCTGTCCATTGTATACCCAAGTAGGCAATAAACCCCGATACTCCGCCTCCTTTGTTACATAAGTATGGCGCCTCACAAACCATTGTCCCTACTTTTTTCTTTTATTTTATTTTTTTATTATTTTTACCTATTCACATAATAGCGAAACAGGTGTATCGCATTGTAATTCCCTTTTATCTTGTTTGTTTGTTTATCTATTAGAGTGTACACGTTGCTACTGGGAATAGCACCAATGACGTATGGTCCTTCAAACAAACGTGCAAACTTCTTAGTCACCTTTTTAGATGCATCCGATTTCGCAAACTTTTTCAACTTCACTAGATCACCTATGTCAAAACACACTAGTTTATGATTTTTGTTATAATGAAATTCTCTACTCTCGGCTGACTTCAATATGTTCTGTCTCGCTCGTTCCCGAACTAATTCTAATGGCTCTTGTTGTAGGCCTAACCCTACTCCAATAATTTTGTCGTTATCCGTAGATAAGCGAGTTCCTGTACCCCATACTATTTCGTTAGGTGTGTAACCCGTCGTGGTGTGTATAACTTGATTGTAACAATCCTCTATTTTCGGCAATACGTCAACCCAAGAACAATGTGATTTTTCACAATACGTCCTAAACATTCTTCCTAGCTCTCTATTGACCCTCTCCGTAGAATTAGGTCGCGGGTTTCTGATTGAGGTGTGCGTTAGCACGATACCTAACTGTTTAACACCTGACTCAAAAATCCTTGATGTGAAATTTGCACCTCTATCCGAACATAAAACCTTTATTTTGACCTGTTCGTGAAATTTTCTAACACAAGTTAACGAGGCCCTGCCACTCGCCTGTCGTAATGAGTATAATCTAATTAATTTGCTGAAGGCGTCCTGCATAACAAACACGTACTTATGACCAAAGCGTCCTGCCGGTATTGGTCCATAAATGTCACAAAATACTCGTTCCCCTATCTCCCTAGCTATCACCGTCTTAATTGGTCCTGAGTGTGCCTCCAACGCATGTTTCGATTTTTGACACACGTCGCAAGCCCTAACTACCTGTCCTATTTTGCGTGCCATATCAGTGAAGTAGTAACGTCGCTTCATTAACGCAAGCACCTTGTATCGCCCAAAATGTCCTACTTCCTCGTGTATACTAGTAATCAATTCCGTTTGTAAGTTCTCGGGAACATATAATCGCGACCTACCCGAACCTATCTCTATCCTATAGAGAATCCCGTCTATTAGTCTGTAATGTCTAGCCTCAGACTCGCTCTCAGCTTTTATACGCTTAGTTATTTCGCTAACAACACGATCACGCCCCTGATGTTCTCTTATCTCTTCCCACTTATTCTTTATGAGTCGTCCAGTTGGTATTTCAAACAAATTCATTTCCGGTCCCACAGTTTTATTAGTCAAGGTATCGGTGGCTCCACTTATATGTCGTGACAACACGTCAGCTACAGTGTTCAGACTACCCTTGACATGTTCAATCGTATAATTGAACTGTCCTATATAACTTACCCACCGTATCATGCGAGCGCTTAGTAATTTACACGATTGTAGAAACGTCAAACTCTTATGATCGGTCCTAATTACTAACTGAGCACCCCTTAAATACGTTTCAAACTTTGATAGACTATAAATTATGGCCCACAGCTCTTGTTCAGTGACTGTCCATCTGCGTTCCGTTTCTGATAATGATTTACTACAAAACCCTATAACTCTCTCTTCCCCCTCACTCGTTAGTTGGTAGATGTATCCTGCGACACCTATATTCGAGCTGTCCGTTTGTAAATAATATATATCCTTCGGGTTTGGATGTGCAAGAAGCACGGTATCTACAAATAAAGTTTTCACCCTTTTAAAACAATCGTCTACTTCCTGTGTCCATGACCATCTTTTGTTTTGTTTCAATAGGTCACACAGAGGCCTAACCTCCTCACTATACTTTGATATAAATCTACGAAAATAGTTTATTAATCCCAGAAATCCTCTTAATTGTTTTATGGTTCGAGGTGCGGGGAAATCCAATATCGCCCTTACCCTATCCGGATCCATTTGTACCCCTTTGGTATTTACAATGTGTCCTAATAACTTTACCTCCACACATAGGAATTTACACTTTTCCTTCCTACTCGTTAGTCTAGCCGCCTCTAACCTGCTCAGTACTTGATCTAGGTGTTCTAGGTGTAACTTTAGGTCCCCCTTAGTGAACACTACTATGTCATCTATATAATTTATACAAAACTCGCGCACCCCTTCTAGTATCGAATCCATAGCCCTCGAGAAACCTGCCACCGATGTCTTAAGTCCTTGAGGTAAAACACAATACGTATAGGTTTTCCCCATAAAAGTGAACCCTGTATACTTTCTAGAATCGGGATGTAATGGTATCTGAAAATATGCATTATTGAGGTCAATAAGACTGATGTAATTAACCCCATAAAAGGATTGTATGATTTCTGATGTAAGTGGTGGCGCTCCCGCGTCCCCCACCATCTTCTTATTGAGTTCGCGCGCGTCTAATAAGAGTCTAATTGTTCCGTCTCGCTTTTTTGTAAAGGTAAGCGGACTACAACACGGTGTCGCCTCCTGACGGATAACTCCTAAACTCTCTAACCCATCTAGTTCTCTTTTTATCTCCTCCCTATATGCTAAAGGTATTGGATAACTTCGCTTTATAAAAGGCGTGTCGTCGATTAATTCAATAACATGCTCGTATCTGTCCGTCAATCCTAATTCGTCGGTAAACACTCTACTATATCTGTTTAAAACGGGTAACAATAGTTTCTTTTGTTCGTCATTTAAACCCATCTCGTCCAAGTAGGTAGCCACCTTTCCGCTATTGTTTATTTTCTCGCTCGCCTCACTATACACCACCGGTTGGGCGTCCGTCTCTAACATCGTATTTATCATGTTTGCATTGTCTCTCCCGCCTAACCGTTTTAATTCGCAACTCGAATTTATTTTGACACTAGTCCTGACTCCTAAGTGCTCAATTGATAACGTCCTTTCTCTGCCACACTCCACTATCCCCTTGACACGTTCCAACCAGTCGTATCCTAATATCATTGACCTAGGAAGCCTATGCAGAATTAACATTGACGCTTCAATGATTGTGCCACCCAAACTTAGCTCTATTAGTACTAGGGCTTGAAGTCCGGAACTCCGGTTTTGGTCTAGCTCCGGAGTTTCGAAGAATTTCAGCATCGGTTTATAAAACCGGAGTTTCACAACCAAAATCGGAGTTTCGATTTTCAAAAAAAAATAAAAGTAAGCATTTTAATTGCCGTGGCCATTATACCCCTGGGCGGTGTTACAGTCTCTCCAGATTTGCCAAGTGGACTACAGGTATATCGAGGTGCTGACTGAGGTACATAAGTATACGAAAAATGCCACCATGTCGATCCGATTACAGAACCAGAGCACAAATCCCAATCCAACTGCAGCGATGTGAGAAACAGGAAGACGTCATTTCTTAGAAGCTGTTCACAGCTGAATGATACTATAAGCTTTTGAACTGTTAAGGACTTGGCAGCAACATTAATGTCGAGTACCTAACACACCTTCGTTTTGCTCTCACGGCTGAGGCCTTGTATAACCTGAACATACTCGTAATGATCGAATATTTCCGTAGTGTTTTCGAAAAGAGTGTCTCTTAGGGTGAACATGGATGGATAGATGGAACATGAACATAAGACAAAAATCATGTCGAATGGCCATGTTGTATTTACCCGCTCCTTCATGTTGGGAACAAACACAATACTCGAAGTTCTAGACCATTACCTAGGATAAGACAGACAGAAAATATATCTCTCGTTGAATTATTTAGCTCGAATGGGCAGCATTCGGGAAGCTTTACAAAAATCTTCGCGTCTAACTTACTTCAGTGTTTCTAGACGAAAAGGCCTTGATCAGCGTGTGTTGCCAGTGATGGATGACTTAAGGCAGTGAAACGTGCTCGCTAACTAAGGGTCTCATATAAAGGCTCAAGATCACCCAGCGACCCAGCGTGCCAATGGAGAGAGCCATGCTCGGCGTTTTCCTGCGTGATCGAATCAGAAATCAGTAGAACTAAAGTAACCGACATCTCTCAAAGGATTGATCAGCTGAAGTGGCAGTGGCCGAGGCACTTAACAAGTAGGGATATTAGATTAGAGAATAGAGAACCGATCGCCATTGGGGAAGAAAGGTTCTCGAATGGCGACCGTACACAAAACGCTTCGTGGGTCCTGACAAGGTGGACCAATGATCTGGTGACTAGTGAAGGTCGCGGGCTCGTGGGGCGCCGCTGGATGCGAGCAGACCAAGATCGATCGTTGTGGAGATCCTTGAGCGAGGCCATAACCAGCAGTGGATATCGTGTGACTGATATGATGATGAACCAACACTCGGCAAATTTGAGTAGCGTGAAATGTAAGAAAAATGTATTTTAGTCGAATTATTTGCGCAATAAGCAAGTAAGTTCCTAAGTGATTCAACTTATTAATTTATCGATGACAAAAGTACGAGTATATCTTGATTTTCGGTTAGTTAATAACCTCTATAAACACGCTAAAACACCACTGCAATTTTATTTAAATAAAGACTGAAAACTCCGGAACTCCGGAACTCCGGAGTTGGAACTCTGAAAATCGAAACCCAACTCCGGAGCTGAAAAAGACTCCGATTTTCAAGCCCTAATTAGTACCATACGATTCGCACTTTCACTCCGTGATCCAAATGCTCCCTGCACCTGTATAGCCGGGATAGCGATCTCGGGCAAATCACCTCTCTCTTTCCGAATAGAATCGTGTAGTTCCCTAGTTATAGCGCTTATTTGGCTCCCTGTGTCTATCAATGCACTTATACGCATCCCGTACACATCCACTCCTATCTCGGGTAATCTAGGCAACGAATAATCAACACCTAAGTAATCTGACTCGTCTAGCTCATGTGATATCGACAAAACCTCTCTACCCCTGCTTGTACAAAGATCACACGCAAGCCCTTCTTCGTCACATTCTATCACATGATTGAATTGATTTTCCAATAAGACACCTATGCTACACGCTATTGCTCGCAAACTGTTGCTACTCACTGACACTCCCCCGGTCAATGGCCTCTTCAATCCCTTTCCGTCTGCTCCTAAACCCTGACCTGGCTCCCATCCATTTTTAACTAAAATCTTATACGCTATATCGTCTTTCCTATTTTCTGAAGTCCATTCATTCCCCTTCCTACACTTTGATAACCGATCGGACTCCGCTTGTGTAGGGGGTATTAGTTTTTTGTTTTATCCTCCCTCACAGACGTTGATAATGTTGACCCCTCACCTTCCTTCGTGAATGTTATAGCTGGCCTAGTATTTATTTCACCCACCACGTTCGACCGTGATGTATTCCTATTAGAATATGATCCGTAACCTATCCTGCCTCGTCGGTGAGCCCTTCCCCGAGTCGAACCGCCTCTGCCTCGCCATCTTTCCGCTAAAATCGTTGCCGCAACTGGATAATCTGTCTGTGTCCTACTGTAACGACCTCTCTGATTATTCCCTCTCTCTCTAGCATATCTACCTATCTCTCTCTGTCCCACAACTACATTTTGTTCGATACTCCTAAGAAAGTTCGCGCCTTTCATAATAGTGGGTTCCTCTGCTCTCGTAAACCACAACCGTTGAACATCCAAAGGATAATGACGCATTATCGAATTTACTAAATCCCTTTCACTAAAAGATATGGTCAAGGACTGCATCGACTCAACATATTCAGCAAAATGTTCGGACATCGAAATTGCTGATTCACTTGTGTACACCGTGTTAATCAACCTATACCTAACGGATTCTTGTATTTGTTCAGTCCAATAAGTCCGTCTAAAGTCGTCCTCAAAATCACTAAAAGTATTCCATCTCCTTGAGTACATCTCCATCAATTTTCGTGCATGTCCCGTGATGCAACCTAGCGCTATATCAATTTCGCGGTCCTGTCCGTTCACTTCTCTAATATATTTTTTTAATCGTTTCAAAAACGCAATAGGGTTCGCGAATGGTTTTCCGTCAAAACTCGGCTTCGCAACTGAAGGCTGTATGACGTATAAGTTTCTAGTTTCCGAATTCGCGACACTACCACTAGCTATTGTGCTAATCGACTCTTGTCTAATCGTCTGATGACTATTTTGCACATTCCCGCTCGACTCTATCCTCTCGTTTAATCGCTCCGCGCTCAACTGCCGTAATGTATTTTGAAATTCATCCATTCTTTGTGACATCTGTTGTAAAGTTATGTTATCTATATTTCCCGTTTGTTCCCCTATGCTTCCGTTACTCTCGCGACTTTCCCCTGTCCTATCTTGACCTCTAACCCGTCTCTTACTGCGCCTAGGCATTATAACGTCACTTAACTCAACTGCCGACAAACTAGTTTTGATTTAAACTTTCCCCTACTCCTAAATGCACAGATCGTTCTTTATGAGAAAGGTAGATAGTTCCACATGTGATTAAAATACTCATGATAACAGACTTACATTGAAATGTAACAATATCTTGAGAATCTGCTCCCGCCTTTGTCTCCACCTAAATCACACATCTTTATTATGCTAACCTTTTTACGTACAGTCAAAATCGTCAAACGCGTTGCTATGCTTTGAATAATATTGGAAAGTATTTTTATTTTACTCTTTTATTGTTTATTTTGTTGGGTAAGATTTCTCCACGTCCTTCCCTTTTGTCTTTAATGTACAACCGTCAAATTTTACTTCAATGGACAACAGCAGTTAAGTTGCAAACCAATAAAACATTACCCTAAGGTTTCCTTTGTCTCGCTTCCCATTCACAAGCTTGTCAGACAGGCTTTTGTCTTCCGTGAACAAATAACTTGGCTATACAGTTGTCTAAAAATAAATTCTTTTAATTTTATAATTTACGAAATAGGTATGTATATATTTTTTTCTTTCGATCTCGTTGATAACATTATGACGAATTCTGACTGTAACTGTGTCTTTCCCCTACATTCAAAAGACATGTAAACAGTTTAACACAATAAAATAATCACACCATGCACATAATTAAAATAATTATTCCATGCACAATTTATCTCGCCTCCTTGTTTCGCATCACGATGTCTCGTAACATCCCTGTAAAAGTATTCCTTTCAACTGACCACGATTTCTACGTTGTGTTTATTTTATTTATTTTTGTTTTATTTATTTATTATAATTATTTGGTCCTTTTGATCCAATCGTATCGTTATTTCGAATACGTATTTGGAATCCTGGTCGACACGGCATCATTTTCTGTAGTGGCTCAAATCCTAATTTGTATATGTGATCGTCTAGTTATAATGTTTTTCTATGTATTTGGTGGTCTTGGTGAAAGTCGATGTTACTGGCATCTAAGTGATCTGCGAATCGTGTTTATGTTTGTACTATTTAGTAGCTGCGTGTGAATGGAACGGAGGCTCATCGAGATAAATCCATCATTCCGCAGGCCTATGGTTTTAAATAACATTGCGAAGCTTGTTAATATTAAAATGCAAATTGTTTTAATCTGATCGCGACTTTCGCCTCTCCTCTACTCTAATTACCTAAGCTATAACCAAAAGATGTCTGCTCATGATGTGGATTACACTCTGGTCGTTTAATAGCGCCTACAAAACCTTCTAGGAAAAACCCTTCTGGGGTTTATTATTTGGGGAGCGTCAGCCATCCTTGTTACGCTGCGGAGCGTTTGTCAGACATCTCCAGGATGTGGACATTTATTTACTTTACTTTATAAGGTGTTCGCTAGACACCTTTCCCCATAAAACCATGGTAAACTTTATTTATTCATATTTGTATTAATTGAGAAAGTTCGATTTGGCCAAATCGGGCGATGGCTGAACGCTATGAAAGTGCAAATGTGACGACGACCCAGAAATGCTTCTACCCGTTCACTGGATCCACACGCAGATAGCCTTTAGGCTCAATAAGGCTGAGCTCGCGAGTACCGGCCATAGCATCCCGTTCAGTCAAGTCTAAGAGAATAATCTCTTATAGTCAAGAGCCCTCATTCGATTAAAGTCAGTGGGTGGAATGCCTAGCTCGCAGCCTCAAGCGGTCAAACACCCCAGGATCTAAGCATCCTGTACAAGTTCAATTTCATCACAGATCACCTAGTATACCTATCCCTATTTCCTATCCTAAATACAAGTCTATAAGTGCACCTAACAATGTCTATGTCCTGTGTAGAGGCAAAATGTACTTACACATTATACCTATTCAACACTAATACATTATACTTCCTTCTGCTCAGCTCCTGTTGTGTCTCTCGTCCAAATTCAGCAGCTAGACTCCTTTACTAACACGTTTAAATAAACTACCTATACACAAGTAACCTCAACGGTTTGAATGTAGTCTCTTCCTTAGTCTTTAATCACTCCCTACTATCCCATGTTTTTTTAATTAGGTATATGTATAGAAATCTACCTAGACCTAGACTGAAATCTAATGAATTTAGCTCATAGAAATCGTGATTCAACTGAAAGGTATACGTGTGAGAACGCAAAGTGTTAAACGAAGCCAAACAAACTAGCTCAAAGGTTCTTCTAAGTATTTCTTAGTATTTAACACGAGTTTGACTATGCCTCACACTGTGCCTCCTCTTAGGAATCTTATCTCTAAGCAGTAAAACATATAATTATGGAAAAAAAATATTATTTATTTAAATTAAATGTGTTTAGTTTATCTTCGAAATAGCAAAAGAAACTGGTTTGATTATTTAAGCTGTCACCTATAGGTTGCTATATAATGACAGCTAGATTTTCAGCTCCTATCTTAAGACCACACTAAATAGAGAGAAAGCGAAAATCCAAAGAAAAAACTCTCTAAGGTCATCTAGATTCACACTTAATTTTAATTAAACACACCGAGTGTTGCAGCGTAGCCCGCTTTGTTCGGACGTTCGCTACTTGTTATTGTGCGACGCGTTATCAAATCGAAACCGGTTTGCCGCTCGGCGCGGCGGGCCTGCCTAGCGCAGCTCGGGCCGACGTTTACGGTTATCAATGAGCAATAATGCTGTTATTCAAGATGCAGATGGCGATTATTTGAACATATGTATAGATGGAGTACGGGAATTAAGGGAAACGGAGACTGAGGACCACACACAATTGAGTAGTGAAAGCATGGAGTATTTAACAAATAGTTGTAATACCAATACAAGACCAGAAAAAAGAACACGTAATTTAGACGATGAAGAAATTTGGACACATGTTACAAGGAGAAGTAAAAGAAGGGTAAGGGAAGGATTAAACTCGGCCAGGGAAATAAGTGAAAATAAAATAGAAGTATGTATTACTTGCAAGGATATCTTACCGAAACAATTTGCGTTAGCGCGATTACTCAAAGCCGAAAACATTAAAGATATATCCAGGGTGAAATATGTTAACCCATATAAAGTGTTAATTACGTTCGACAGCGAGGAAAATGCAAGTCAACTGTGTCTTAATAATACGTTTAAAGATAAGGGGTGGAAATGTCAAAAGACTCTCGAAGTGGGATTATCGTATGGGGTGTTAAGAGACTGTGAAGTAGATCTAGAAGACAAAGATATTTTAGAGAGCTTATCCTCGCCTATAGCTGACATAATCTCAATAAAAAGACTGAACTATAGAGATGCGGAAGGAAAATGGGCACCTAGTGAATGCATTAGAATCTGCTTCAAGGGATCGCTTTTACCTGCATTTGTATACATCCATGGGATCAAAACTAAAGTCGATCATTTCCAATTCCCTGTGACACAATGCTCTAAATGTTGGCGCTTTGGACATTCTGGAAAGCTTTGTCCAGCCCGTAAACTGATTTGTCCTAAATGCAGCGATAACCACGCTAATTGTGAATCACGTGTGTATAAATGTGCAAATTGTGGAGGTCAGCATATGGCTCTTTTCAAAGGTTGTCCAATTTATTTAAAAGAAAAAAAAATAAGGGAGATTATGTCAGAATTTAATTGCACATATAAAATGGCGATTAATATGTATGTTCAATCTTCTCCTCATACTTCACCACTAAGAGAGATACCAAATACACAAAGAGTAAATGTATCAGATTCATCTCACGGTAATCAAATAACCACGTACGCGGATGTGGTAAATACACCTTCTCCTGCGCAAGTACCCTCTATAAGTAGTAAAGCCCAGAATAAAAAGCAATCTAGAAATTTAGACAAGAATCATCCAAAAACTGCGAGTAATAATGAGCGTGAATGGGAAAACATATCTTTGGCGGCCGAGTCTACAGCCTCAGACACACATGTGACAAACGATTGCGGCACAAGGGGAAAAAACAAAAACGATAACCTTATACTACGATTACAAGAGATTATATTCATGAAGAAATATGACTTGGAGACTAAAATCAAGATGGTCTTGCAGATAATCGGAGAGTGGATTTTATCATATATTTTGAAAAACATACAAGAATTGGCAATTTTTAAAAAAATCTTTGATGGATAATACAACCAAAAACATTAAATTAAATATCGCACAGTGGAATGCACAAAGTTTAAAGCCAAAATTAATTGAATTTGAACAGTTTTTATCTCAAGAAAAAATTCATATTGTAGCGTTAAGTGAAACTTGGATGGAACCCGATAGTGCTCTGCGAGTGAACGGTTACAACATTTATAGGACAGACAGGGATGATGGGTATGGTGGTGTTGCAATTTTAATTCATCAATCTATACAGTCACAAATTGTTCGGGTACAAAACGTTATAAGCGGAATAGAGATTATTAATGTAAAGCTATTTAATTGTGAACACGTTGAGAACATAATTGCGGTATACTGTCCCTCGACAGTACACACTACACAGCGAGATTGGGATTGCGTATTTAATTTAGGCTTTAGAAAAACCCTATTACTGGGAGATTTTAATGCGCATCACTCAAATTGGTCATACAAAACCGATTCAAGAGGCACGCAAATTTATGACTCTCTAATTGATCTTGATTTTATTACTTTAAATGACGGTACCCCAACTCGTATTAAACTAGTCAACGGCATTCTTCAAAAGTCTTCGCCTGATATATCTATGATCTCGTCTGATTTAGCTACCAAGATCAATTGGAAAGTCACTAATGAGTCTTTTGGAAGTGATCATCTTATTATAAAAATGAGTACAACTATAGAAACGGTTAGACAGTCTATTATAAAAAGAAATTTTAAAAAAGCCGATTGGGACTCTTACGCGATAGATATTGAGACGCAACTCAACAATTGTTCCCTGCCAGAAGGTCACCAAAAAGCATACGATACGTTTATAGATGTAGTAATTAAATCGGCTGATAAAAACATACCTAATATTAAAATAAACCTGAACCCTACCAATAATTTTTCACCAAAGCCATATTGGAATGCAAATTTATCAAAATCTGTAGCAGAACGGCGATTGGCGCTAGCTGAATTTAGGCGAAACCCTAGCCCTACCAACTTAGAAACGCTGCAAAACAAGATCAGGGATGCCCAAAAACTATTGCGAAACGCCAAAAGCGACAATTGGCGAAAATTCTGCAGTTCTATTGACCAGGATATGTCTTGTGGTGACCTATGGCGAAAAATGCAGTGGTTAAAGGGACGTCGATCTCAAGGTATTCGTATTGAGGAAGATAAAGCCAGCAATCTTCTGCATAGCCTAACTCCTGACTCTGCATCTCCGTGTACACCTACTTTTTATTCCAATAATAATCAGTTAGAAGACACTATTACGCTTGATGAATTCGAGAAATGTATAAAATCAAAAGATACATCCCCAGGATTAGACAACATATCGTATTCCATGATTAAAAAACTTCCCTACATTGGTAAACAAATTTTGCTAAAACTATACAATAGATTTTTATCTGCTGGTTTTGTGCCTTTCCAATGGCGTGACGTGTCTGTAGTTCCTATACCAAAACCTGGTCGTGAACCAGGTTTACCATCATCCCTGCGTCCTATTTCGTTAATGTCGTGCATATGTAAAATCTTCCATCATATTTTAAACAAGAGAGTGGAATGGTATGTAGAAAAAAACTGTTTGTTAACCGAGAACACTGTAGGGTTTAGGAAACAGAGATCATGCTTAGATAGCCTTAGTCGCCTAGTTTCATCAATACAGATTAGTTTTTGTGATAATAAAGCAACCATTGGTTGTTTCCTTGATATTAATAATGCCTATAATAATATTGATGTCAGCGTTCTTTTAAATAAATTAGATAGTCTTGGTATCGGATCAAAAATTTGTAAATACTTGTGGAATTTCTTAAGTTCACGACTCCTTAAGATGCGTGTTGGAAATAAAATTGTATGTAGAACAACTGGGCGAGGACTGGCACAAGGCGATCCATTGTCTCCTTTATTATTTAATATCGCCACTTTGGAAGTGTGTGCTAAAATATGCAACGTTAATATTTCACAATATGCTGACGATTTTGTTCTTTATTGTTCAGTAACAAATATTCTGGAAGCCAGAATTAGTCTACAATCAGCGCTAGATATTTTTTCAAAGATTCTATTTGAAATTGGTTTAGAATTTTCACCCGAAAAATGTAAAGTTTGCGTGTTTCAAAAAGGTTTTAAAAGGATGTCATTGGATCTCAGCATTGATAATCATAATATACAGTCAGTAGACAACGTAAAATATTTAGGTATGTGGTTGGATAGGTCGCTGAGATGGACGAAACATATAAATGAACTATTAGTTAAGGTTATGAAATATTTAAATGTTTTTAAAGTTTTGGCAGGGTCCGGTTGGGGTGTTCACCCTAAACATTTAAGAAGGCTATATATGGCTACTATAAGGAGTCGTATAGATTACGGAAGTTTTTTGTATGATTCATGTTGTAACACTCATTTGGGCAAATTAGACAAAGTCCAAAATCAGGCACTACGTGTTATCGGCGGCTTTATAAAAAGTACCCCCATTCACGCTATGGAGAGCGAAATGTGCGTTTGTCCATTAGGTCTACGAAGGTGGTATTTAGGCGCAAAATTTTGGTTGAGATCCAAATCATTTTCGGACAATCCTACTATAAGTCTATTAGATACATTTAGTGATCATTGTCATTCTAAATTATGGAAAAGAAAAACTCCGGTTTTGGTACCAGTACATAATTATCTAAAACTGAAACCTATCAGTAGCAGTAGACAATTAGAAATGTTCTCATTTGATACTTGGGTGAATAATATTAATTTAGGTAATATAGTAAAAGACAAAATTCCAGCAATTGAAAAACCGAAACGTAATTATAACATAAATAAACTTAAGTGCTTGTGCGTGGAGTATCTTAACAGAAACTATCATAATTTTTGGCCGATATATACTGACGGTTCCAAACAGAGTGACGGGATAGGAGCAGCATTTTTAGATACTAATACTCCATGTTCAATGAAACTTCGAATTGATGCGAATATTTCTATAATGCACGCCGAACTCATAGCGATTGCAGAAGCGCTTTCATATATCGGTACTTTAGATTATGATAAATATGTTATTTTGACCGATTCCAAAAGTGCACTACAACATTTGGCTCGATGTACCTCGACAAATCGAGGTCTACCGATTGCCTATGATATTTTGAAAAATATTCGTCATCTCACTACTCACAATAAACTAATAATGCTGCAGTGGATCCCGTCCCACATTGGACTTTCGGGTAATGAAGACGCCGATATATTGGCTAGACAGGCTTGCACAGACGGCATACCTTTCTCTATCGATCCTTACCACTCTGAGTACATGCATTCTGTCAAGCTACGATGCTATGAATTGTGGAAAGAATACTTTGATAAGAGATCGATGGAAAAGGGTATCTGGTACAAAACCATCCAACCACATCCGCTATGTTCTCCCTGGATAGATTGCTCCCTTAGTAGGAATATTATAGTCTTGGCATTACGACTTCGTTCTGGTCACATTCCTCTGAACAAGTTCGCATTTATGATGAGAAAGGTTCCATCTCCAAATTGTGAAAGGTGCGGTGTTCCCGAAGACGCATATCATGTAATGGTGGAATGTGCCCGGAATGAAGTCATAAGAAAATTGTATTTTGGCGACAAACTAAGAATGGTTGGCTATTGTAATTTAAATCTGGCTTCTCCTTTATCAGACAGTGCCAAAAATTTGTTTAAAATTGCTAAAAATTGTTATGACAATAGAATATAATTATTTTTGTTATGTAGTCTTAAGAAAATGTAATTGAGCGACATGTTCACTCAGTGATCAAGCTCGTTAAATAAAGATTAAAAAAAAAAAAAAAATTAAACACACACTAAAGTTTCAATAGTTATTTTACAAATTAAGTCTAAAGTGAGATACGAACACATTTATAGAACTAACCTGATACATTGATTGAAAAATGGAAAGAAAAAACTATTTCACATATTAGTCTAATCTAGACTTGATTATTAACATTCATAATAGATATTAGTGTTTCGTATTCCACCAGGCTACATAAAGTTACAGTCTCTAGAGCTTTAATTAATACTTTCACGTTAACCATCCTTATCTCCGAGATTAACTATGCATTAAGAAAACGCAATCCAATTCAATCTAACCCGGCTCTTTGCATTTCTATCTCATTTGGTAGACCATCTTGCAAATACCCCCGTCTATTTAATATTCGACGATTGCAATAACTGAATATCTTATATCCACAACACCCTAATACAACTATTGCGCATATTAAAGTCAACACAAAAATGAGGTGTTCTACCGAGTTCCATTCGGTTATTAAAGAGAAACCCCTAGAATGGAGTTGTTCTTCGTATTGATACATTTCTACGTTGTATACGATATTCTGCTCGTTAATCTAGAGATTGTACCTTTATTGACACATGAAATAAATCACAATGTATACAATTACATACCCCACTCGACGTTGTTTGGATTCACTTTGTAAAATAGTTACACTTGTTTTAATATTCAAATCTACAATTTACTTAACAAAGTTAGTATTTATTTAATAGTTAACTCTTTAGTCTTTATTTCTCACACAGTTAGTTACAATGGAGTCACGAAACTCCCAATCTAACACTCCTAAAATATTAAAAGCGTCTGCGTCCTACTGTCTGTCTTAGCGTCTGTCCCGAATGCTAGTTGCCTCCTCGTTTTATCTCTTCCATTCCTACTGAAGTTTTTCTCCGCCCGCTCTACGCCCATTTAGACCCCTCATTGGTCAGCTTGATGCTTGCAATCTTCACGGCGACGCCTACGCACCATTTCTCACGATCCGCCCTACCAATTCTGAGAACTCAAGTTTTTTTTCCTTCCTTCGACTACTTCACCCATCTGTAACACATTTAAATCTACCAAACTCTTAGAAATCTGTGCATTTCAACTAAAATTGTCCATCATTCACCAGTTTGAATAGTTTGTATGACAGTTGAGCGTAATTTACGGCCTACCCAAGACTCCATTTGTCTTAGTCCCCGCTGTGCGCTAATAAAACTTGTCGCTCTTAATCTATTAGAAGAAATATTCGAAACAATTTTTTTATTCCTAGTTTTGTTTTACGAGCCCGGCTCTCACATCTGCTAATAATACGAATGCCATCACAGTATGCCAGACGGAAAGACTATTAGAATTTTGAGTTTTTCTCTTTTATAAAGTAGGTACTCTTGTTATCCAGGTTTATAGTAAGTACACATTTTACGGATTACAGCGCGTATATTTGTATGTCCATCAGCCATTTTTGATGTCCCCACTGCTGGGGTACAGGCCTTCCTTATGGGTGGTAAGGAGGATGGGCCATAACCCACCACTCGGGCCCAATGCGGATTGGTGGCTGTTAACGACTGCAAATGCAGCCGGGACCAACGGCTTAACGTGCCTTCCGAAGCACGGAGGAACTCGAAATAATAAACTTTTGGTCACCCATCCCATGACCGACCCTTGCGATCGTTGCTTAATTTCCGCAATCGCTGGGCCAGGCGCTAAACCACTGCGCCACCGAGCACCCACTATGTTGGTACCTATGTTATTTTAGAATTGTTTAGCCTTTATTTATTGGTTTTTGGGTTTCCCGACGTTTCCCGACACTTCGACACGATGACAGGGGAGTAAAGCAAAAAAATACACATGATCCGTAAAAAGTATTTTATTTCTAATGAACTGTACGCGCGGAAGTCTCAAAAGTGTATACGGGTTTATAGTCTTTAAAATTTTAAGTTATGCGATATGCAATAATTATTCTGTAACTGAAAATACGTAGGTACCTCTACGATATTATTATGAAACGAAAACATAGCTACTTACTGTTCTCAAATTATTATTATCATATGGATTCTTTATGCCCGATTCACAGTTCCGGATTACAAAGGACTAGCTTAACTTATAAGAAAGGTAAGTTATTCCTGTAAAGATTACATACTATCTTATTCATTTTTCACTGTACTAGCCCCTCAAGTCCCGCCCAATCGAGAGTCTAGTATTTTCTAGCTGTCACTTGCACCCGTTATTGGATTCTACGCGCTGGTCGCTGTTCCTATTGCAATGGCTGTCGATGTCTGTATATTAATTTAATTTAAGACTTAACTCATCCTATTCTAATTTAAAATTATATCAGACTGGCGGCCGCCCGTTGTTTCACCCGCATGGTTTCCGTTCCCGTGGGAATGTCGGGATAAAAAGTATCCTATGTTTTTTTAATCCAGGCTATCTACTATCTGTGTGCCAAATTTCAACCAAATCCATACAGTGTTTTTGCGTGATTGAGAAACAAACATGCAAACATACAAACCCACAAACTTCCACATTTAAGTATAATATTAGAAGGATATTAGTAGGATTGTGCATCAGTAACTTTAGTAGCTATAAAGATACTTTTAATTACTTTGAACTTGTGCAGTAGGTACTAAAATATCAAATGTAGATAATAAATGAAATATTGGAGGAGCAAACAATCCTGTAACAATAGATTTATTTTGACAACTTATTTATTTTTGACTGTTATTATTAGTCAATTTATCAAGTAGATATAATGACAAATAAATTTTAAATAGTTGTTGTTTATTCACGTTTTGGAATTATTTTTTTATTTAATTCAATAGTGATTAACGGTATGTGAGCTCAAACTTCAAATCAATCAAAAATTCATTATTGTAAGTACATTATTCAATGGAAACACAATTCTTTGCAGGTAATATTTTTGAATAAGTACCACCATCCATTATTAATATTTTGTGGCCTTTCTTCTTTGGTAAGTTGTTTATAAATAATTATATCAAATACCAATCATTAACGAAATAAATCCTATTTGCTTTCAAAGTATTTGTTTGATAAACAGCTAATTAACGCTTGCTAACAACGCAGTTTTCCAATAAGTACCTACCAAACAACGCAATACTAGTATAAGAACAATTAATAATATACTCTATGTGATTGAGTTAAGGTTGTTTTAGAAAGGCGGATGAACTTGGAATTAAATCTTGTTTTTTTGGGACAAAAAAGTTCTTTCAAAATAATACGAAATGATTTTCGAAATTCGAAGCCTCTACCTACCTTAATTTCGTTTCAAAATCTCTAACTCAAAATTCATCAAATGTGGTTTAGCGATTGAGGCGTTATTATAAAAAACAACCAGAAATACCGACGGAGAACCTTTTTAATTTAAAATGTCGGCAGTAAAGATTTTTTTAAATTTTTATAATGCGCATTTTTGCAACAGATTACACCGTTATTTTGTGGGTGTAATTACTCAAGGTGAGTATCCTAATGAAACAATTTTTTTCCATACAAACATAGGTCAAAAAACGACAAAAATGATAGTCTTCCCATACTAACTAGACAGCTAAAACATTGTGTTAGCATTAGAAGGCATATTTTTTTCGTTTTTCGACCTATTTTTCTTTGGCAAAAATGTTTAGTTTCATTGGTAGAATAGTCTAAAAATTAGAACGACTGCAAAATAACGGTGGATAAAAATGAATGAATGATGTTTTTTTACATACCTACAGATGATGATAGATATAGAGAACGACAACGTATTGTCATGAATCTGACCAGCCTCTGACCATCCTTGACCACCCATGACCACCATCTGATCGGCCAAACCATGGCACAGTCAATGTTTTCAATTTTAAAACACTTAACTTGAATCCAGAACCAATGAAGGATGAACAAGGTTTTTAATTAAATATGTAGAGTTTCAGTCACATTAAAATAAATTATTTCAGTGAAAGAATTATTGAAATGGGACCAAAAATGACGAAGATACAGCGATTTTCGTGTCGCATTCTCAAAAACGCTCCCCAATTCACAATCGGCTAATGACGTCATCGGCCACGTGCTCGCTCAGCGGCGCGGCAGGTGTTTGTTCGGGCGATCGTGGCACGTGACGTCATCGCATGCTCCGCAAGGGCCGGCCGTGTTTTTTAAACTCAGTTTTTAAATCTTTAATAATTTTGTCATTTCTTGATGGATTTGAGAAATTTAAACAGAGATTTACTCAGATATTGATATTGTATTTGATGTGATATACAAAATTGATATATTCAATTGTCATGTTGATCCTCATTCTGTGATGTGATGTTCACTTTATGTTTTTAGAGGAATCTATTGTCCCACGGAATCAAAAGCCATTCAACAGCCATTTAACCAGACAAAGCGGCCCTGAGAGAGAGAGAGAGAGAGAGAGCTGCACGTGAGATTCCCTTTGTAATAATATTTTAATTGGCCAGTTCCTGACTTCAAAAAGGCTGAATCTTACAAACGACGTAGGTAATGGGTCGGTTATGGGACTGCGTATTTTGTACGTGTTAAATATAGCAATCATTTTATTTGGGTGGCGTATCACTTTTTAGAAAGGGTTTTGATGTGTACGTTTAATGGCACGTGTGGACATTAGAGTTGTTTTTCGTGCCATTTTTAGAATAGATAGGGTGTTGTGTATGTTGGAACGCTAGAAGGAGCATTTGGATGGATATACTCAAGACGAAGCATTCAGATTTTAAAAGTTCTTATTTTATAAAAATAGTTTATGCTTCAAAGTAACGTTCTGTTTTTAGTAACATAAAATAGCATTGTGAATGCAAAAATCTGAAATTTAAAAATTCATCTTAATCGATTGCCAAATATCTGGAAAGATATTTCAATTGAATGTCGAGGTAATTCCTCACATTGGTGAAATAACGCTGGCTTGCAGCGTAAGAGTAGGATATACTAGAAGAAATTCGGCGATGTCACTAGTGACTCGGTAGCTCAGCGGTCAGAGCATTGGACCGGATATCCAAAGGTCGCGGGTTCGATTCCCGTCTGAGTATTGATCTGGTGCGAGTCGTATTTTTTCTAGTAAGTATATTATTTAGTATTAATAAGTTAGTACTCATAAACATATTGAATTGTGTAGTGTTGGTGGTAGAGCAAGAGAGTAGTTTGCGGTTATCTGTTTTTGACCAAATGAAGTACTTAGGTACTTACCTAATATTTACTTTGAACATTAGATAAATCGTCATTTATTGTGTATTGTGTTTCTTATACTAATAACATACAAAAAGGTATTGATTTTAAGCGCTTTTATATACGTGTTCCATTTCTTCATAACCATATTTGGGTTTCAAGAATTTGGTCGATTATTTACGCTTGATTTGTGTAATCTGTGAATCAGTCCATATTATGGCTCGCACTCAGTGCCACGTCAGTCAAAAATAAACTGAAAGAAATATTGTGCGGGAATCTAAATGAAAAATGAACTAACTCACACATATCATGATGACGATCACGAAAATTTTGTTTAGTGAAATGAGTGACAAATGTAGATTACCTTGCATTATTATTTTTATATCGTTTTCATTTAAAATAAAAATGGATTATAGCTAAGAGCTAAGACTTAAGACCCTGTATTTAACCCCCGATGGTACATGAGACATGGTAAACGAGACTCTTTTATGCCTAAATGACAGACATTAAACGACGGTGCTTTTCTTCGACATGTCTAAAGCTTTTGATTTTGTTTCCCATAAGCAACTCTTAAAAAAACTGGAAGATTGTGGTGTTAGAGGAAATGCTTTAAATTGGATTAAAACTTATTTGCAAAATCGAATGCAATCAGTAGAAATAACAAAACTAGATTCTAATAACGTTGCTCAGAAATATTGATCAGATTTTGAAGAAAATAAATTCGGAGTTCCTCAAGGGAGCGTTTTTTAATTTGAATAACATATTTTTAATAAAAAAAGATATGTTTTCCTTCTATATTGATGCACTACTAATCTTAGCTGGGATTTAGGAGTTTAACTAATTCTAATTGAAAACTAAATCAGAATGCTCACGCTGATCACGTGTATACACAGGCGCTTACTGAAATACAACCAGCTGCGTAATTTGAAGACCGTATCTACCAAATTGCATTTATACCGAATTGTTAACACTGGATTAGTCAATTACCTATAGGTACGTCGAAATCGCAACTTTGATAAACGGAATCAAATGGAAAAAAATAATAAATATTTATTCAGTACACTTATGTCTAAGGTCCCCTTTTCAGTATAGAACCTGTGTAAGAGGCCCCACTCTTTCAATTACAAAAGATACGTTTGTTAATTCCAATTTTACATTTGTTGGTAACAGTTAAACTAGGTAAATAAAGACCAACATTTACCGCTGTTTAGAATAAGGTCGTATAGTATTTACGATTACGTCATAGAACGGGTAAAGTTTCATTGCAAGATACCCTAAAAATTAAATTAGGTGATTAAAAATATTTCAATTTAAAATTAAAACAGTAAAATAAAAAGAAGAGGTACCTAAGTTTTATTTTAATTTCAAAGTTCCGACTGATATAGGTAATATTAATCAATTTATAACACTAGGTAGGTTAGAAAAAAATGTTAGGTAAGTTTGTAACAAAAATTAAAAACAGCAATGCACAATTTTCATTAAACTGTTTTAGATTTTAAACAAGTGCGCATTAGTACTATGCACAGTGAAAATTATAAATACATTAGGACTAGGTACTTACAAAGGCATCAACTCGGCGAATGTTGGTGCCAACTGCCAACCAATTTCCCGAGAAATAAAATTTACAGGGCATTAGATTTTATTGCGGTCTAATGAACCTCGGACATTACTTTCTTAATGGATTTTCTATTTTATGAAGCGTTAAGTTAATACTAAATAAAAAGTACGTAGAACTTTCCGAAAAATGTCGAATTTACGGTAACTGGTTTTATACGAATTTTAATAGAATCAAAAATATAACGTCTTTTCAAGTAGCCTTACAGGCGTACCACGGATACGTCTCTTCTTTACTGCGTTACGGCATAATAATATGGGGCAACAGTGTAGATTTAGACAGAGCTTTTAGAGCACAAAAGAAGTGTATTCGTGCCTTATGCCAGATAAAAGAAAGAGATTCATGTAAACCCCTATTTCAAAAACATAGAATACTACCTCTACCATGTATATATATATTAGAACTATGCTTGTTGGTTAAAAAGCACCCTGAATACTTTGTAAAATGTAGTGAAAAAAACGATAATTTACGAGCATCGAGAAAGAATCAACTAGTAATACCTAAATCTAATCTAACTATATTTCGTAAAAATGTATATTATATGGCTATCAAAATATTTAATAAACTACCGCTAGACATTATCAATCAACCAATAGAGAAAAATATTTTCAGGAATAAATTATTTAATTGGCTCCTACAGCACAGTCTCTACTCGACCAAGGAATATTTGGAGAGAAAAAAATGACATCTCTACTTAATCTGACTTATTAATGATAATTTTGCATAATTGACATTTAATTTTGAATATGAGATTTCTGTTGACAATTTTGTAATTTATTGACGTCTTAAAATAGCAATAGATACTTAGTAGTAATAATATTTACTATAGATAGCTGACACTTACTAACATTTGCATGCCTACAGACTTAAGGCAGAATATTGTTGAAACTTTATTTAAAACATTGTCACCAATCTCAATGTAATGTACACAATATTGTGCAAATAAATATTCTGATTTCTGATTTCTGATTACGGCCATGGAAAAAGTAATTAATTACCATTAACTAACTAAGAGTTAGTTATTTTACGTATTTTTAGTATTAGTTTTATTTTAGTAATTATTGTACGCGCGTTTTTTTTTCAATAGCTGTTCGTGCTAAGAGTAGATAACCTCTATTAAAACGAAACCTCTTTATCAAAAGTTAGCTGTCAAAAGTAATCCAAATGACGATTCCCATACAAAATTTGCCAACGTTTTGATCGATTTTATGTAGCTGTTCTTTTGTGTTTTTTTTGCAATTTTTTCATCAAAACCACACCATTACTTTATCAAATAAAACAAAAAAAAAATATTCCAATCGGTCAAGCCGTTTTTAAGTATTAGCCAGACTAATGAACAGCCATTCATTTTTATTTAAAAGAAGATGTAATTTAATAAATTCGTAGTATACATAATTATTATACAACTACATTTCTTTTACATATAAAACAATTTATAATCAAAATAAAATATGAGTATAATTTTACATGCGCATTACCGTAATGGACCGTATAATATTGCAGTAGAGAAAAACATCAAAAATAGTCGTTTTGCGAATGAGTTTATAAGGCTATTTAAGGGCGCTTAGGTCCAGAAGGTAATAACTAACATCTGGTGGAATATATATTGGTCTTGGAAGGTCACAGCTAGATGGGTCATTATTTATTAGAGAAAAATATTATAAGATTCATTACGACTATTTGGGGTTTGGGAACGTTATTTTTTATACAGTATGTGATGAGAAAGGATTCAACTGAATAAAAATATAGTAGAAAATAATGAAGTGAGTACTTACTTTCATTGGATTAAAACTCCTATTCATTGAAATAAAATATTTTACAGAATTTTTTGTTATAGACTAAATTTTTTATGTTATTTTTTGTATTTTCCTACGTTTTAGCTCTTTTTGCGGGTGGCATAAAATAAAACGTCTGTGTGTTTGTGTGGCCGTGGTCATAGAATGACGCGAACGTAAATTAGAATTACAGAATAAAATAGTATAGTACAAGTTTTAATAAATTACGAGTGTTAATAAGTAAGTAAAACATCAACCATAAACGTAATTCTATTGTTTTAATGACAATAACAATGTTTCTCACATCCATTGACGGGATTATCCCTTACCAAATCCGATATACCAAATCCACACACCTATGTATAGGTCACAAGACAAACTGCTTATTGGGGTGATAATTCTAGTGGTCAGTATAGCATGAATGGCAAATGGAGGTTCAAAATTAATGGAGGACTGTTATTGCTATTGTATCGACTTCAAATTCCTGGCTACCAGCAGCTGTTAACACAGTATTGTAGTAATGTTTCGTGATGGAGATAATACTTTGTGCATAGCGCCATGGACGAATATCTTTTATTCGTCTATGATAGTGCTTATCATACCTAATATGCCTTTAATTTGATATTATCATAATAATATTATGAGTGGACAAGAAGTTGTACTTATTAAATGTTAAAACCGCTGTTTAGTGCCGCAAGCGCTCTGAAGTTATAGTCACTTCCGTTATACATTGTTCAATTAATCGCATTGTACTGCCTTTGTTCATAACTTTAAATACACGTTAGCTACCTATTTTGGAATTAGTGGAATGATGCCAATTTGTTTATTTCGTTAGTGACATGCGAGATTTTTTCCAATTAGAGAACTGACATTCCAAAAAGCCGTCACAGGTTTTACACTATCGGGAAAACACAGTGCATTCCGGTTGGCCTGTCCCGCTTGTAATCTTGCCAAACGTGGCCGACCGTACGAAGGGAACTCGGATAAATGTTAAACGGGGTCGAAGTTCATGGCTACTGCACTAAACGTGATTCAATCCGATGTACGTACTACCGGCGCTGTCACTCCGCGCGCGAGTCTGAAGCGATCGGCGTCCTCTGAGAGGACATATTTCATACATCAGAAAAGATAAGACCTACGCGATAGAAAGAGAGGCAACTAGTAAGTGAATGTTTTGGAGCGAAGGGAACGCTGTGCGACCTAAATTGAACTTTATTGTGTCGGAGCAAGAGTCGCAATTTATTTAAACGATTTTGCGGAGTGCAACTTCTGTACGCTAGTACTATTATCTATTCTGTGGTACTACTCGAAAATTCGAAGAGAACATGGGAACTTTTCTAACAATAAAAAAACAACCTACCACTAAGAGCTTAACTTGTGTAGTTTTTAACAAGATTTTTTTTTATTCATGCTTATTCTGTTTTTTTCACAGAATAGCTGTTGTAGATATTTCATTATACTTTTCGACTTCTCTCGACGAAATGCTTTTTCAAGTACACTGATGCAGCTACTGCTATGCGGCTAAATCAGAAAGTAGCTTTTGAAACAGAGTATCTATGTCGCTTTTATTTATGCGGCTCTAGGGTCATCCCCATGATAATTTGAAATTAATTCGCAATATGAACAAGTATCTGAAATTGTATACAGTAAACTTGCTTGGTATTTGAACCTACAATTCTTGCTTGTTATGTAATCGAATTGTATAGAATCAATATAAAGCTATTTTAGAGGATTCTGAGGATGATGATCTCGTCATCATCATCATCATCATATCAGCCGCACGACACCCACTGCTGGGTATAGGCCTCCCCTAAGGATCTCCACGACGATCGGTCCTGCGCTGCCCGCATTCAGCGGATGATCTCGTAATATGTAATAATTTTTTGGTCACCAATTCGATGACCGACCCTAGCGAAAGATGTTTAACAACCGCTATCGCAGGCCGTATGGTCTATGCCCCTGCTCCATCATCGAGCTCCAAAACAATATACTTACATAACTATCACACGTGACGTGTAGACCTTCAACGCACAGAACGTATAAACAGGGTATGTTTAAAGCCTGACAAAGTGATTAAAAGTAACATCAAAATAAATAAACTAATATGTTTTGGAAACTCGAAACCCCCCACTGTAGTGATGTTAAATAAATTTCATTTGTAACTTTTTTGATAACTAAAAAAAAGATCTTAGAGTCTGATAATACTGCAAGAACACTGATTCGTGCAAGACTGCAGCTTTAATTCATCCTATCCGATTTGAAAAGTAATAACTGAGAAGCGGTACTTTTAACCCGTATTTATGTGCTTAATGCTGCACTTTATGCTGGAAATATAAGTAGAACCCATAGAAAGTTGCCAGATGTGTCGTAACGTACACCATTACCGTATCTTATCTTAGCACTGCACTATAGTTCGTTACAATGGGCTATTTCGACCTATCCAAGCGCAGGCCTGGCTATAAAACTGCAGTTACACTATCTGAGTCGGAGTGATTTTTCGTCAGTTGCCATTTCTTTGGTGCTATTATTAAAGTTGAACATTTTTACGAATAACAACGCGTATTTTTTAACCGACTTCCAAAAAAAGAGGAGGTTCTATGTTCGTATGTATATTTGTTTTTTTGTGTATGTCCACCGATTACTCAAAGACGGCTAGACCGATTGAAATGACTCAAACGTTATTAGTCATCACATTAGGTAAACTCCCAAGTTGGTCCCATTTTTTAAAATTTGGAAATCGGTTCAGTACTTTTCATGTAATCTTGAAAAAAGCACGAAAATAGTATGATTTTGTGTGAATTACCTCGATGATAATGGTCGTATTACTTCTTTGTTTATGAACTGAATAAGATAATTATTGTTTTGTTGGAAGAGGGATATCTTAAGTGTAGTTCTTTAATCGACTTAAAAAGGAGGTTCTCAGTTTGACCCGTATTTAAGTATGTTTCTCCGCGATTATCTTACGTTTGGCTGAGCCGATTTTTCTACATATATAATATACCTTACCTACAAGGTACCTACACTAAAAATGAAAAATTGTTAAAAAAAAACAAAAAACCGACTTCAAAATACCTACCTCTAAAAAAGCAAGAAATAATATTCGTAATAATAAAAATACGTCTATTGAAGTCGGGTGGGGCTTTTAGAATAAAAAAAAGGAATTTGTACTCCAGCCCCACCCGACTTCAATAGACGTATTTTTATTATTACGAATATTATTTCTTGCTTTTTAGAGGTAGGTTTTTTGAAGTCGGTTTTTCTAACCTTATGTCTTGTTTTAACGCGATTTAGTTTGACTTTTAATTTCCAACAATTTGACAGTTTTCAAATGGCCGTAGTTTACATTTCGGCTCTTATTCCGCACGGATTGGGTAATGCTTTGAAATAAATATTACGGCTGGAATGTGTTAGATGTAATAAAGAAATATTTTCAAGTTATTTAGTTGCATTTTGCCCAACGTTCCGGAATCTTATCAGGGTCCATAACTATGGTCACTAATGTCCACCTTCGTAAATCAAATATAGCGCAGGTAGGTAGGTATTGCTTATTTATTCAATAACTTGCAAAATTTAGTCTTGCCTATGCCTTTTAGTATATATTTATTTTTACGTTTTTTTACCTATTTCTTTTATATTTCCACTTTTTGGTGTCTAAAATGGCTTCGAATCGGAATTTCGGATGCTGTTCCATTGTGAGCTCGCTGTCTGAATAAAAACGGACGGTCAGGCATGCCGCTTCTATTTTCGCCAAAAATTCGAACCCTATTGTAAAACTACAGACTATAGTCTCTAGAGCTAGACTCTAAAATGCCAGTGACGAGAAAATGCGACTTTTTGATGTTGAGATTGACTATGTTTAGGTGTCGGCCGAAAGGTTATTTTTAGAGTTCCGGACTTCACAAGGAAACGGGAACCTTTATGAAATCACTGAGCTGTCCGTCTGTTTGTCAGTCTAGATCTCGTTTCTCAAGATATCAAGTTGGAAATATCATATTTATCATGATTTAAGGAATGTAGGGGATGGGGCAGCGATCCTGCCTCTTGAATCAAAAGTTCCGGGTTTTAGAAACCGATTCCTTTATTTTTTTTATCGACGAACAAAATGCATAATATGTTGCCAACAATGTGTATAAACCGCGCTTTTGTGTTTATCCTCTTTTATGTGATCACACTATTTTTCGAACCCCCCCAAGCCCACCCCGAGCCCCCCGAGTCCGCCCCGAGCCATGTATTGTCCCCAAATGTCTACTTTATATTGATGTTTGTAGTATCGTCTGAGCGCGCTACGTAACTTTCGTAGTGCGCGCTGTGCTACGAACAAATTTATGCTACGAGTCTACGATCAATATTGTGCTACGAGCCTATGACCAATATTGTGCTACGACCAAATTTGTGCTACGAGTCTACGATCAATATTGTGCTACGCGTCTACGACCAATATTGTGCTACGACCAACATTGTGGTACGACCAACATTGTGGTACGACCAACATTGTGGTATGACTGTGCGATGTCGGCCCGTCTCTTTATGGAGCTTTTCTTTTTATAATTATACCGTACACGAGAACTGAATGGTTCTATGATTTGTCCTGAAAATAAAAACTACGATTAATGAATATAATAATTAACATACGACCATTTAAAACTATAAAACGTAATATTATTATTATTCAAATTTAGTAAGAGCTTTCTCATCCCAATGCTGAGCAGTTTCTCAGTCAGTGAGGTCGAGTTGACGTGTCTGATAAGTCCCAAGACGGTGTTCCGATCAGGACAAAGAGAACCTCAGGGATTATGTCAAAAGCAGGTGGCATTCCAGACGAGGGACCAAATGCAGATATATGTATAGGTTGAAGATATGGTAAAGACTAATGTTGGATTGTTCTTTGATAAGCAATTAGAGGTATTTATTATGTAATAATAACGGTATAGTTTAACTATGGTATGGCATGTGAACTCAGCGTTCTTTATTATAGATTGCTTTTTGTAAATGTTATTTTTATATTTTTGTGATTATTAACAAATTATTTTCAATAATTGTTGGATAAATTAAGTTAAAGACTTTACGTTTACATTTTCGAATTTCAGTCAAATTAAAATTATTTATTATCAATGGATTTTCAGAACTAATACTGACTCAAAGCAGGGGTCTCTAGCTATATTTAAAGTTTCCTTAGTTTTTATGAAAAAGCATTTTTTTATAATTTCATTGTATTAATAACATAGTACAATTCAGGTTCTGCCAGTCGTTTATTATGTTCTATTTCATAAATTGTATTTTCTAATACAGGGTTCTTTTATTTTATATCGTCCTGTCGTAATTACTGTTTGTATAGAAAATACAAAAATATATTTTACTCGTGGACTTTTAGTTTTGCTCTCTTTAGCAACCTGAGATCTCAGCTCAGGCAGTGTAATGGAGTTTCTTTAGTTCATTTTTGCTTTCAGAAGATATCATGCCTTTGAAGTATTCGTACGTATAATATTTTTGCTACTTTAATTTTTATGAGCGTAAATATTGAATGGTGAATGATCCTGCAAAACAGGTATACTTAAAATGATAATAAACAAATGAGATTTGCAAGACAAGCTTTGGTTTTCAACGATTCATTTGAATGCGAATTCATACTTATACTTTGGTTACCCGAATTGAGGTAACCAAACCAGTACAACAGATTTGGTTACCCAACGGTTAATTTGAACTTGCATATTCGAATTTAGGTGTTCGTAGTAACGAGAGCGAATCCGGTTGAATAAGCGAAAGCGGATGAACTCGATTTTATCCGTAGCAGGAAAATCTGTCGAATGATACATACATATTGAATTCGTATCGAGCACAAAATGTCACCTAACTCTCTTATAAACCTACTTTCATAGCATAGCAATCAACATAGCATATAATACTGTATAGTCTGTTTATCCTGATTTGTCATAATAAAGTAATCAGTTTTTGACAGGTAGTTATACGTCTTTTAAATTTAAATCGTTATTTAAAGACATGGCAAAAAAAATTGACACTTTTTTGACAATATTGTTTGACAGAGACAGCATCACATTTGAACATGATTTTAGTTAAACAGTGTTTAAAAATCTTTTGTAATAACACGGATGTTGTCTTATAGAATAACATTGTTACCTGAAATAAAACACTTTTAACGGATACTAGCGCTATTTTATTGAAAGTACTTTGGTAATTAGTTGGTATTTGGTTTGATTTTTTATTTTCCCTACGTTTCGGCACCTTTGCAGCTGCCGTGGTCAAAGTAGGTACTTTCAATAAAACCGCGCTAGTATCCGTTAAGGTGGTACCCTGAGCGAAAGTGGCGCCGCGGTGAATTATATTTAATATTATAATTCTAATACACAATTTTAAAAATGTATATCGTGGAGATTTTAGGGCCCACAGTCTAGTATTTTTAGACGGTATCGTTACATTCCCTCGTAGTCACTGCTAGAAGTAGATAGCAAAACTGCTAAAAGTGGCCGTTTTTGACACATTTGCTATCTACTTCTACGAATAACTACGAGAGCATACCTTCTAAAAATACTAGACCCCCTAAAATCTCCACGATAAACATTATTGAAATCTTTTTCTATTAATAACTTATTAAATAAAAACCTCTGAGGGCGCCACTTTCGGTCATACAACCGCCTGTGTTTTATCTACACTCACAACGTAATGTTCCAAATATGAATTAAAAAAGGTAATATAAACCTACTTTATTTTCGTGAATAGGTAAAATTAAAAAAAAAACTCATTACGATGCAGTCAACTGCATCATAAAATAACTTTTTTTCTCATTACGATACATGCAGGGCAAATCCAAGAAGAAGGTAGTGCCGTGATATTTATAAAAAACAACGATACTTACCTATTTTCCCACATACTTTCCATGATTAAAAACATAGATATAGATTAAAAAGCACTCTATGGTGATCGATAACTTATTGCGATTAGTTTGCAAGAATGCACTCATCATGACACATCTCTTTTTTTTTCTAATGGAATGCGCGCCATTTTTAGAGCAGTACAATAGTAGATTGTTATACAAGACGCTAAAAGTACCCATTGCATACGAGGTATTTTTATTCCCGAGCTTTAGCGAGGGAATAAATAGAAACCGAGTTACAATGGGTTTTAGCGTCGTGTGTTACACTATACTTTTCACTACGATTGCGAGAAAATAAAATACAATATTAAATAGTTTATACCTACTTACTTACTTCCGTAAACGAATCCACTCGTTTTTTTTTCCTCCACTTCATAAACTTTTTGTACAATATTTAAATAAATGATTTGTGCTTGACGGCAGAAGATTAAAATTATTTCTTTCCAATTACAGTCACACAATTCAATCAGTTTGTAATTATAAAAAAATTCTAAAGATTTCGCGCCATGGTACCTTTTTAAATTTCTGCTGTAGCAGCTAAGCAACACAAACACGCATTCTACGATTCACTCTGTACACAGAGTATAAGTCTATGATTTTACCGAAGAGATGCTTTTAGTTCCATTTTCAAAAATAAGAATGAGAAACTGGGGGCCTATTACGAAACTTGGTCACGATAGTCGTCCGCAGTTTGTCGGTTATAGTTATTACAAATTATTTTCAATATAGCTATCGTAGTCCATAGTCTATTGAACGAATAATGACGGATCCACTAGAGAGAAACTGTCAAATTTACGCAATCACTTTGCAATATCGCATACGCAAGTGCTTTGTAATAGGAATCAATCAGAACGAAGCACGGACGAGGCCGCGTGTATCGCATTAAACTTTTCATAATAGACCCCCAGTATTAAGTCGAGCGAGTTTTTATTCGTGATTATGAATAAAAACTTTTTCGTTTTAGTACGCTCATTGGTAATAGACAAACATTAAAAAAGAAAAAACTTTATTCCCCTAGGGCTTATTATGCTATTTTATCTCGACTCTTGTACGTTACAATGACGCACTTTTTGAGCAAGAGGAGTGAAAAAAAGTTTTGAATTTTGATTTCAATTTTTACATTTTGTTATACTGAATTTCGTAGTTAGGTGTTTTTTATTCTTGCTTAAAAATGTGAAAAAAAATTGACTTTGCAAAATTATTTTAGATGCAGCTAAGGAAATGACTTATTACAAGGTAGATACATAGCTAATACAACCAAAGTCTCTCTCTCTTTTCTAACGTTGATCTTTTATTTAGTAGGTTCAATCCCAAATGTATGAGTGTAGATAAAGTAGTGTATGAAACTGCACATAACTAGGTATTATGCATCAGTATCATAAACTACTATTATTTCATGTCTAGTGAGCGCGTAAGCTTGAGAAGTGAAAATTGTTACCTACTAATAATTCGTAATTTATTTCGAAATTTCTGTGTTGAAAACCATTAGTTGTATTTTATTTATAATTGTTTTTTTCAATAAAAAGTTGGGTGAAGATTGTTTATCAAATAAGACAATAAGGATAAACAAACTAATAGCAGCTTGCCTGATTACTCTTTATTATAAAGTTATATTATTATTCTGATTATCTCAGATTTATTATGGTCTTGAGTCTTATACCTAAAGAAATATATTAAATTTTAAATTACGTAAAATAAATGGTAAGTAGCCCTTGTCTTTGATAACCCTTGTCTTGATTGAACAAACATAAATGCTAGCAAGGTTTCACAATATCAAAATGGTGTGAAACCTTCGAGTGAAACCTAATTATAATTAATGATTAAACGAACTTACCTTTGTGAAGTTCTATCATAATTATACGAAGCGCCTCGTCCGAAGAGATTAGTATTTCTTTTTATTATATACACATGTAGTAACGCATAAGTGATACCGCTTGACACTATAGTTGAGAAAACTTTTTTTTTTTTTTTTTGGTAGGTAGTCTGTGAACCATTGTCGATCATACTCGGCATTCACTCGTCATTTAGTTTAGAGCGAAGTATCTATGTTAAATAATTGAATTTTAAATTATGTTTGTATGTTATTATAACATACTTACATATCTTAGCAAATATGTAAGGTATAACCTTGTTTTACCTTACATATTTACTAAAACATTTGTATTTTATTGTCATATTGACTTTTAGATCAGGGAATCAGCGGAGCTGAGGGTGGGAGGGGAGTACATACTAATCTCTTCGGACGAGGCGCTTCGTATAATTATGATAGAACTTCACAAAGGTAAGTTCGTTTAATCATTAATTATACTTTGCGCCTCGTCCTCGAGATTAGTATTTCTTTTTATTATATACACATGTAGATATTGAGAGTTATGTGGAAATATTGTACAATAAAATACTTAATGGACATATTTGATTGTTATTTATTTTGACCTGTCGTTACAAAATAATACATAATCATTCTTTACGCCTTTCTAGATAACAAAGATCATCAAATTGTTTTGCTAATTATTAGTTATATTAGGTAATAAGCAAATATTAATCAACATTAATTATAGCATTCGGAAACGCCGAATTATCATTTATAACGTTCCTGTTGTAATGCTTAGCAAATACAGTGGAATTTCTACTCCAGCCAGCAGTGTTACGAATTGTATCGACGCTGACGCCTAGGGAGTGTGCGCGAGATGTCGCGGCGTGGCGCGTGCTATGCGCAGAAAATATACTTGTGTCTATGCCACACTCGCTAAGCGTACGCTTAATCCAGCGACTGAGCGTTTGGGAGCCGACGGAGTTATGTGGCTTTTTTATGCTAGTAAATAGGATATTACAACTCCTAAGCATTTTTGTTTTGTCTATGTAGGCATCTAATGTTTTTGCAGGGCAAATGGAGGGTTTTTCGTTAAAATAAGGTAGGAGGAGAAGTGGCTGTTTCGCGCCGGGGCGAGAAGTTTTAATTATATCGGGTATTTTTATAATTATTTGGCTATTATAAACTTTTATATTTTCCACACTAATCTTTGAGATGGTTTGGACTCTGTGTGCAGTCACGAGAGCCAATAAGGTTATTAATTTCCTCGATAATTGGTCCAAGGACAATTCTTCGTTTGGATACCATGTACTCAAATGTCCAAGAACGGTGTCAGTATCCCATGTAAAATTGTATTTTGGTAGAGGAGGTCTCATTCGAAACACTCCTTTTAAGAACCGGGTCAATCTATCGTCCTTAGTAAAATTTGGACCTAATATTAGGGCCAAGGCGGATCTATACGTATTTAACGTTCCATACTGACAACCATCATTGAACATTTTAGTCAAAAAAGAGATTATTATGGGAACAGATGCTTTAAAATAATCGATATTATGTGTTTGACAGTATAGCCACCAGTTACGTAAACAAACATTATATTGTTTCACGGAATTTTCGGATAGGGAGGATACCATTATGTCCAAAGACGCACGCGGTAGGCTCCTTCGTGTTAGCGCCTCCCGGATAACACTCCTGCAACCAGGGTAAGGGAGGAGTGTATCCGACGCGGGCTGGAATGAGATAGAAGAGCATTATCGTTCGGTGTAAACCTCACTGAATCGGAAGTGAGCAGACTTTGGAATAATGGGTACCAAGGTTGAGTTGGCCAAAGCGGTACGACAAGGATACCTTCAGCTTTATCTACAATAATTTTCCTCAATGTTTTCAATACCATTGAAAACGGGGGAAAAGCGTAGAAAAAGGTGTTAGACCAGCTTATTGTGAATGAGTTAATGGCGATGGCATCTGGGTCTCTGTGCCATGAGACATATTTGGCACATTTATTATTTAACCGAGTAGCAAAGAGGTCTATATCAGGACTACTGAATTTATCAACTAACTTTTGAAAAGCCCAATCAGTCAACTCCCATTCTATATCCGGATGAGTTTTACGAGACTCCGCATCGGCAATAACATTGTCACAAGATCGTATATAGGATGCAAATATATAAATTCTTCGAGATTCACACCATTGCCAGATATTTTTGGTTATCTGTGCTAAGTGGGGGTATTGAATACCACCCATACGATTTATATAAGATATCGCAGTGGTGTTATCTATGCGCAAAAGTACCTGGCAATCGTGGAAATCTTTAGCGTAGATTTTTAAGGCAATAAAAGCAGCTAACAACTCAAGGTAATTTATATGTTGCTTTTGTTCTTCTTGAGACCACTGACCACCTGCGGAATCATCGTTATAACAGGCCCCCCACCCCGTGGTTGAGGCGTCAGAATAAATTTCGGCAACATATTGGTCATCTCTAATTTGACGGACAGAATGATCTATATTTGCGAGCCACCATTTGACATCCGGTATTACACAATCTGGAATGTTCATGAATCTTTCATAATCATTATGATTTCGCAAGTTAAGAAATTTTGCACGTTCTAGCTCTTTAGTATAGAGCCAACCGTATTCGACGGCTGGGCAGGCTGATACAAGTAAACCAACTATTTGGGCATATTTTCTTATTTTACAGCGTTTTAACAAAAGGAGGTTTTTTAATTCAGAGAGAATACGTAACCTTTTTTCGTTAGGTAAGCTTAGGGTCATAGTATCAGAATCTATAATCATTCCTAAGAACTTGCATGTTTTTGTAGGAGTAAGGGCACTTTTGTCCTCATTTATGATGAAACCCAGAGAAGTTAATAAATTTCTAGTAATGTAAACATTTTTTGAACAATCCTGATATGAGTCGCTTATTAAAAGCCAGTCATCAAGATACACAGTGGATAGTAAGCCGCTGGAACGCAACATTTTTGCAACTGGTTTCATTATTTTTGTAAATATATACGGTGCCGTGCTTAAACCGAACGGAAGGACATTAAACTGAAAGAGTTTTCCATCGAAACTAAAACGGAGGTACTTTTTCGAATCGTTATGAATTTTGATTAAAAAATAGGCATCTTTAAGGTCAAGGGTGGACATATAGCAACTTCTAGAGATTAGCTTTAATGCAGTACGTAAATCTTCGAGTTTGAAGTGATCATTTGTAATAAATTTATTTAACTTTTTTAAGTTTAAAATGAACCTCATCTTCCCATTAGCTTTTGGGGTTAGGAAATAACTAGAAAGAAATTGTCCACTACAAGGCCTACATTCTGAAATGGCACCAATTTGTAATAGGTTACCTACAGCTTCTTTTAATTGTGCTATTTCATTTTCAGTATATTTTCGTAGCTTGGGTTCGAAATTTTGATGAGGGAGCGACGAAAACCTAATATTATACCCTTCTATCCACGAAAGTATCATTCGATCATTGGTTATTTGGGACCATTCGTTATAAAAATGTGCTAAACGACCAGCATACTTAACTGTATTTAGTATCGCCGGCGAGTCGCTGGTGGTGGCGGCGGTGGAGGTGGAGGCGGAGGAGGCGGCAGCCACGACGTCCTCGCGGGGTATGCATACACCTGCGGGGGAGGCGGCGGCGCGCGTGGGCCTGCAGGCGGTCGGCTCCGTGCTGGTGCAGCCGGCGGCCTGCGTGCCGGTGCTGGAGCTTTCCGGTTTAAAGGCTTCGGACCTGACGTGTTCCCTCGTTTGGGTTGGTTTTTATTAGAAGTGTTTTCTTTTAATTCCACTCCTGACTTGGTAACAGACTTTGCAGCTTTAATTGACTCTGCTAGGTTCTCCCCAAACAAGAATGAGTCAATTTTGGTATTAGTTAGATGTTCTTTCATCTCTTTCTTAACGGAAGACAGAATGTAAAGTCTTCGGGTTGCGGAATCAGAATGTTGAATATCACAGAGTATACGCGTGATATCCATAAGCTTTTGCAGCAGTTCGTTATCTCTTTCCTTAAGATTGAGCTGGGAACTAACAATTTCACTTAAACCAGATATGGCACAGGCCATTTCCGTTTGCTTAGCTTCAATAGCCTTATCGCGTTTAGTAGCCGTGTCAGCAATTGCTGCTTTCATTTCCAAGTTAAGTTTTGGCGCACCAATATATGTACAATTAGCGGGCAGAGGGTACTTAGAAATTAAATTTTTTCTAACCTCCTTGGAAAGGCCTTCTTGCACTAAATGTTGCAAACGTGAAGCTAACTCAGTGCGTATTTTATTACCGAGCTTGGTTTCTAATGTTGGGTCGTCTCCCAAAATTTCTAGGGTATCTGTATCCAACTCTAGATCTTCTGGAGGTGAGGGGTTTGTTTCTAAAATTGGATCCTTGTCAGGGGTCTCCGAGGTCAGAGCTGTTGTCAGCGCATCAGGTGCTAAGTCGGACCTTTGACTAATAGGGTCTTCATGACCAATATCATTGTCTTCTTGTAGCCAATCGTCTGGTTCCAAGCATATAGGAGACGTCTCTGGAACGAACGCCAGATAGTCAAGATTAGCACAACGTATATGCATTATACGTAACAGACAAGAAATTGTCTTATTTGATCGTAGTATAATTTACATTAATTACTGACGATTGTAAGTCTTGTTTACTATAGTTATGGCTAAGGTAGGCTCAAAAGGCGAGACCTATCTATGAGTAGTCAAGACTACATCCATATAAAAAGTGTGTAAGCAGTCCGCTACACAATATCCAGACATTCCTAATTAATTCGTACACCCATATTTGCTTTAGGTTTACATTTGACCAAATGAGATAAAATTTCAATTATACATTTGTATTAAGATGGTTTGAATATAATATTAAACTGATTTTTCTTTTATTACGTTGTAAGATAGGGTAAAAGTCATAAAATTAATACTGATAAATTATTAATTTAATGGGTGTAACGAATTGAGGGTATACTATAATTCAAGGTTATAAGCATATTATAACACTTATTTTGTGGTTGTGTATAATTCCCGCTGAATTATACGATTAACCTTTGGTTTAATGCGGTAAAATAGTCCGGATGACTATTTCGATTGCATTAGTCTGGTAAGTTATTTTTTGGAAAGTGAATTAAATATTAATTAGGCAGTACCTGCTGGGTGAACGACGCTCTGCAGCCTTGGAGGGTGACTTGGAGATTCATCTCTTTGGGAGTCGTTACTGGAATCCCGTCTTCGACGAATTTTCTTCTCGAGTTTTTTCACTTTCCGCATTAAATGAACTAGGTCTTCTTCTAAATTCTCAGGATGCTTTCTTTTTGACATTTTGACACACAGTTGCGTGCACAAGCGAGACGTGTTGAGCGGTGGAGCACTAGAATGCGAATGACGAGTGAATGCCGAGTATGATCGACAATGGTTCACAGACTACCTACCAAAAAAAAAAAAAAAAAGTTTTCTCAACTATAGTGTCAAGCGGTATCACTTATGCGTTACTACATGTGTATATAATAAAAAGAAATACTAATCTCGAGGACGAGGCGCAAAGTATAATTAACGTATTAACACACATACGTTGGTGCTTCGAGCTAAATTAATTATCCAGTCAAAGGACCTTTGGTTTTATAGTAATTAATTGAAATATCATTGCTGTTTAGAACTTAAGCCAACTCTAAATGAGTGAGAGACGTTACTCTTAAATATTTTACACTAGTAGATCAGTAGAGCTGTAAACGTAACGTTTGTAACATTTTTGATCATTTTTCGAATTGGCTGAAACATAATTTTCCCCAACATCTCCGCCATTTTAAAAAAATCACAAAAACTGAAGTGACAAAAATCCTATATAATATTGTTAAACCCACTTACAAAATTTCACGAGAATCGGTTGAGATATTAAAGAAAGAAAGAAAGAAAGGAAGAAAAAGGAAAGTAAGAAAGTAAGAAAGAAGGAAAGAAAGAAAGAAAGAAAGAAAGAAAGAAAGAAAGAAAGAAAATACATTTATTTGAGAATCACATAGTACACAAAAAGAAAGCCTAACCACGCTGTCTCAAAACGGTCCCGAACTCAGCATATTGCATGGTCTACGACCAGCGCTGGTCTTCCGCCGAGACCAGTTTGTTGACGCTGCGACAGGTACACACAAGGGAATATTGACATTAACAAAATAACACGAGAAAGATTAAGAACCTATATACGAACCATTAATGCGACCTGTAGAGGAGAACAAACGGACAGCCGGACAGCTTCAGCTGGACGGACATACGCATCGTCTTACTCTAAGGACATACGAAAGTATTTTTGCTAAAGCTGAAAGACGGAGACACTTCGCTCGCGTTTCGCGGTCGCTCGGTCAATTAATATATAACAGGCACTTGAGGTAAATTTATTTAAAAGACTCATTAAAAGAATATTGCAAAATGAATGGACATTAATTATTATACTTCTTAGATAAATTAATGAATTGGATCAGTAGCTCATAATTTAATAATATTTCCATCAAGAGTTTAACGTTTTGTAAAATAATACTCTCCTAAAAATGAATATAATGTACCTAATATTTTCTCTGTACCAATCTAACATGGAAATTAATCGTCAAGCAATTAAAAATGATTTGTTTAGCTCTTTCTCTTTTAGTTTATTAATGTACGGCGGGCTTACGTACACTGAGAGAAAAAACAACAAGTTTTCATGCTGCCAGCAACATTATTTCAGGTTAAAATAGCGCCAATCTGCTCTTTGGTTGAAGCTACAAGTTTAAACTTGTTAAATCGACCACGTTGATTCAACAAGCAACTTATCATGTTATTTTGACATTACATCAGGTTGAATCTACGTTAAATTTTCTAGTTGTTGTAACATGACAAGCTTGTTGATTCAGCAGTTAGCTTGTTAATTTATCTTGTTGCTCTAACATGTTGACGCATATAGTTTTAACCTGATTGACACGTTGATTCAACAAGCTATTTATCATGTTATTTTGACATTACATCAGGCTAAATCTACGTTAAGTTTTCTTGTTGTTGTAACATGAAAAGCTTGTTGATTCAGCAGTTAGCTTGTTAATTTATCTTGTTGCTCTTACATGTTAAAGCATATTAGTTTTGACCTGATTGACACGTTGATTCAACAAGCAACTTATCATGTTATTTTGACGTTACGTCAGGTTAAATCTACGTTAAATTTTCTAGTTGATGTAACATGACAAGCTTGTTGATTCAGCAGTTGGCTTGTTAATTTATCTTGTTGCTCTAACATGTTGAAGCATATAGTTTTGACCTGCTTGCCACGTTGATTCAACAACCTACTTATCATGTTATTTTGACATTACGTCAGGTTGAATCTACGTTAAGTTTTCTTGTTGTTGCAACATGAAAAGCTTGTTGATTCAGCAGTTAGCTTGAAATATATCTTGTTGCTCTTACATGTTGAAGCATATAGGTTTGACCTGCTTGCCACGTTGATTCAACAACCTACTTATCATGTTATTTTGACATTACGTCAGGTTGAATCTACGTTAAGTTTTCTTGTTGTTGTTACATTACGTGCTTGTTCTATCAACATGTTGTTTGCTATGTTTACTTGTTGAATCTGCATTATGTGCTTGTTCTAATTACAATTAACTTGTTGCTTTATCTTTCTGTTATTACATGACGTGCTTGTTTCATTAACAATTTGCTTGTTGTGAGATCTTGTTGAATCTGCATTTTGTACTGTTATTTTCTCCACAGGTAGATTTTTATTACCCACCAAATTTTGTATACTTGCTCAGACCATTAATCTAAACAACTTTTGTTACGAGAACAACTCTAAAATCACGAAAAAAACGGGTGTTTTATACAAAAGTTCATTACTTGACAAAAATGTATAAAACAGCCGATTTCTCAACGTGATTTCAGAGTTGCTCCTGTGAAAATTGTTCAGGTTGATGGACTGAGTAAGTAGGTATACACAATTTGGCAGGTAATAAAAAATCTACCTGTGGAGAAAATAACAATACTTACATAAAAATGCAGATTAAACAAGATCTCACAACAAGCAAATTGTTAATGAAACAAGCACGTCATGTAATAACAGAAAGATAAAGCAACAAGTTAACTGTAGGTAGTGGCTGTTGCTAGTGATGAAATATCAACCTGAATAAGTTTTTTATGTTTTGTTGATCATAGAGAAGGAAGATTCAAAAACTAAACATAAATGACTAGAGATGTAGGTACAAAAAACAGATTCAAGCTCTCGAAACAAGCCAACTATGGATGGAACAAGCACGTAACAACACTAAGATAAAAATAACTGTAAACAGTATACAAACACAATACCAAAACAATTGCAAACAAACAAATATGTTAGAACAAATACGGATCATGTAGAGAAAACAAGATGAATTATTATAATTGGGGCGGATGACTGTCAATATTACTGTGATACTGGTCTATCATAATATTTCAAATTGTTCGCTGATATGCGTGTATCACGCCATAAAATTGATAATGTATTCGCCCCATTAACTACTGTTTGATAATATTTTTTATGGAATCTCCATAATAACACTCTTTTGGACAACACCGACAAAATGCAACAGTAGGTATATATTTTTAAATTTTAACTAAACACACTCCAGTTTTCTCATTATTAGGGTGTTGCAAATGAGTACCTACCTAATTATCCTTAAATATAATTGTAAAGAAAAACAAGTAAATTGAGATCTTATTATTTATTTAAAAAAATTACAACACTTTCTGGGTCCACTTTTACTTCTCTTAACTAGTTACACAAAACCAAACTGAGACACTTTCAGCACATTCGAAAAAATAAATCGAAATCCCGATTACATAACAATAACATGTGCATACTCATAAATCTCATAATACTGCTACCCGCAGCAACAACGCAGCATTCGTTTCTACCATCTGAAATAGAAAGGAACAGATAAGTAAAAAAAATTGTAGAACTTCTGGATGGAAATCGGTTTGGATGTAATTATTAAATATCCAGGTGGGTATATCTAAACATTTATATTACTTATCTTAAGATATATTATACACACATCAACTTTGTCTAGAGATATAGGTGTTATTTACATACAAACGAGGTAACTTTGAAACCTTGGTTTCCTGCCAGGGATGTACTGTGCTGTGATCTGATGATGCTATCTAGGGAGTTAATGGAGGAGATACAGATCGCTATACACACCCAACTGATCTGACCAGCATTCTAAAAGATTGAAGGATATGTTTAAAAAAACCGCGAAAATAGCATGATGTATGGATCCTCAAACTGAGAACTCTGACACTTCCAAAGGTTTTTTTAGAATGCTGATCAGATCAGTTGGGTGTGTATAGCGATCTGAATCTCCTCTATTCACTCTCTGGATGGCCAGCACGGTACATCCCTGGCAGAAAACCAAGGCTTCAAAGTTACCTCGTTTGTATAAAAATAACATCAGTCTATACAAACTGATGAAGTGGACTGATGCCAGACTGATCATGTAGTTTCCCTCTTAGTTAGCTCGGTGGCGCAGTGGTTTAGCGCCTGGCCCAGCGATTGCGGAAGTTAAGCAACGTTCGCAAGGGTCGGTCATGGGATGGGTGACCAAAAATATATTATCTCGAGCTCCTCCGTGCTTCAGAAGGCACGTTAAGCCGTTGGTCCCAGCTGCATTTGCAGTCGTTAACACCCACCAATCCGCATTGGGCCCGCGTGGTGGGTTATGGCCCGTCCTCCTTACCACCCATAAGGAAGGCCTGTGCCCCACAGTGGGGTCATCAAAAATGGCTAATGGACAACTATAAATAAAAAGTAAAAGTAAAAGTAAAAGTAAAAGTAAAAGTAAAAGTAAAAATAAAAATAAAAATAAAAATAAAAATAAAAGTAAAAGTAAAAGTAAAAGTAAAAGTAAAAGTAAAAGTAAAAGTAAAAGTAAAAGTAAAAGTAAAAGTAAAAGTAAAAGTAAAAGTAAAAGTAAAAGTAAAAGTAAAAGTAAAAGTAAAAGTAAAAGTAAAAGTAAAAGTAAAAGTAAAAGTAAAAGTAAAAGTAAAAGTAAAAGTAAAAGTAAAAGTAAAAGTAAAAGTAAAAGTAAAAGTAAAAGTAAAAGTAAAAGTAAAAGTAAAAGTAAAAGTAAAAGTAAAAGTAAAAGTAAAAGTAAAAGTAAAAGTAAAAGTAAAAGTAAAAGTAAAAGTAAAAGTAAAAGTAAAAGTAAAAGTAAAAGTAAAAGTAAAAGTAAAAGTAAAAGTAAAAGTAAAAGTAAAAGTAAAAGTAAAAGTAAAAGTAAAAGTAAAAGTAAAAGTAAAAGTAAAAGTAAAAGTAAAAGTAAAAGTAAAAGTAAAAGTAAAAGTAAAAGTAAAAGTAAAAGTAAAAGTAAAAGTAAAAGTAAAAGTAAAAGTAAAAGTAAAAGTAAAAGTAAAAGTAAAAGAAAATAAGAGTGAGAGTGAGAGTGAGAGTGAGAGTGAGAGTGAGAGTGAGAGTGAGAGTGAGAGTGAGAGTAAGAGTAAGAGTAAGAGTAAGAGTAAGAGTAAGAGTAAGAGTAAGAGTAAGAGTAAGAGTAAGAGTAAGAGTAAAAATAAAAATAAAAGTAAAAGTAAAAGTAAAAGTAAAAGTAAAAGTAAAAGTAAAAGTAAAAGTAAAAGTAAAAGTAAAAGTAAAAGTAAAAGTAAAAGTAAAAGTAAAAGTAAAAGTAAAAGTAAAAGTAAAAGTAAAAGTAAAAGTAAAAGTAAAAGTAAAAGTAAAAGTAAAAGTAAAAGTAAAAGTAAAAGTAAAAGTAAAAGTAAAAGTAAAAGTAAAAGTAAAAGTAAAAGTAAAAGTAAAAGTAAAAGTAAAAGTAAAAGTAAAAGTAAAAGTAAAAAAGTAAAAGTAAAAGTAAAAGTAAAAGTAAAAGTAAAAGTAAAAGTAAAAGTAAAAGTAAAAGTAAAAGTAAAAGTAAAAGTAAAAGTAAAAGTAAAAGTAAAAGTAAAAGTAAAAGTAAAAGTAAAAGTAAAAGTAAAAGTAAAAGTAAAAGTAAAAGTAAAAGTAAAAGTAAAAGTAAAAGTAAAAGTAAAAGTAAAAGTAAAAGTAAAAGTAAAAGTAAAAGTAAAAGTAAAAGTAAAAGTAAAAATAAAAATAAAAATAAAAATAAAAATAAAAATAAAAATAAAAATAAAAATAAAAATAAAATAAAAGTAAAAGTAAAAGTAAAAGTAAAAGTAAAAGTAAAAGTAAAAATAAAAATAAAAATAAAAGTAAAAGTAAAAATAAAAATAAAAATAAACTGAACAACTTTTATTATAGGACTAACCCCGAAATCACGAAAAAAAATCAGCTGTTCCATTCAAAATGAATCTTATCATTTTATGAAAAAAAAAATGTTTTTACCATCGCCACTCAAAAAAGTGCGTCTTATTCATTGATAACAGTGAATAAAACGCGTTTTTATTCACCGAGTGCATAAAAATATTTTGAATTTGGAACAAGCGCGCATCGTATGAATTAGGTACAAAAAAAATAAAAGGTGCTGAAAGTATGGTATGGAGCTATTCCATAGATAAAGATATAGTTCTACAATTAAATGACAAAAATAAATCCCGCCAATTTTATTTAGGTTCTTTTTAGTGTCTTATCTTTGGGTTCTTTTCTAAAAAATATCCCGCTAAATCAATTAGGTCCTTTTTAGTGTCTTATATTTGGGTTCTTTTTTATATATTTGAGGGAGATTAGTTGTTCAGTCTTGCAACAATCCATTCAATCAGTCTGGTACGATCTTCAGTCTGTAAAAATTCAAAGTCTATACAAACTGATGAAGTGGACTGATGCCAGACTGATCATGTAGTTTCCCTCTTAGTTAGCTCGGTGGCGCAGTGGTTTAGCGCCTGGCCCAGCGATTGCGGAAGTTAAGCAACGTTCGCAAGGGTCGGTCATGGGATGGGTGACCAAAAATATATTATCTCGAGCTCCTCCGTGCTTCAGAAGGCACGTTAAGCCGTTGGTCCCAGCTGCATTTGCAGTCGTTAACACCCACCAATCCGCATTGGGCCCGCGTGGTGGGTTATGGCCCGTCCTCCTTACCACCCATAAGGAAGGCCTGTGCCCCACAGTGGGGTCATCAAAAATGGCTGATGGACAACTATAAATACTATAGGTACTGCTATTTTTTTTTCTCGCAGTCAATGGTAAAAAGTAGAGTACACAACTCGTGAAAAAAAAATTTCATCTCGGTCCTTTGTATCCCTCGCTTCGCTCAGGATTCTACTTTTGAATCCCTCGCTACGCTCGGTATTCAACAAATAAAATTAAAAATAAAAGTAAAAGTAAAAGTAAAAGTAAAAGTTACCGTAAAAAAGTAAGAGTAAAAGTAAAAGTAAAAGTAAAAATAAAAATAAAATAAAAATAAAAGTAAAAGTAAAAGTAAAAGTAAAAGTAAAAGTAAAAGTAAAAGTAAAAGTAAAAGTAAAAGTAAAAGTAAAAGTAAAAGTAAAAGTAAAAGTAAAAGTAAAAGTAAAAGTAAAAGTAAAAGTAAAAGTAAAAGTAAAAGTAAAAGTAAAAGTAAAAGTAAAAGTAAAAGTAAAAGTAAAAGTAAAAGTAAAAGTAAAAGTAAAAGTAAAAGTAAAAGTAAAAGTAAAAGTAAAAATAAAAATAAAAAATAAATAAAAATAAAAATAAAAAAAAATAAAAATAAAAATAAAAGTAAAAGTAAAAGTAAAAGTAAAAGTAAAAGTAAAAGTAAAAGTAAAAGTAAAAGTAAAAGTAAAAGTAAAAGTAAAAGTAAAAGTAAAAGTAAAAGTAAAAGTAAAAGTAAAAGTAAAAGTAAAAGTAAAAGTAAAAGTAAAAGTAAAAGTAAAAGTAAAAGTAAAAGTAAAAGTAAAAGTAAAAGTAAAAGTAAAAGTAAAAGTAAAAGTAAAAGTAAAAGTAAAAGTAAAAGTAAAAGTAAAAGTAAAAGTAAAAGTAAAAGTAAAAGTAAAAGTAAAAGTAAAAGTAAAAGTAAAAGTAAAAATAAAAATAAAAATAAAAATAAAAATAAAAATAAAAGTAAAAATAAAAATAAAAATAAAAGTAAAAGTAAAAATAAAAATAAAAATAAAAGTAAAAGTAAAAGTAAAAGTAAAAATAAAAGTAAAAGTAAAAGTAAAAGTAAAAATAAAAGTAAAAGTAAAAGTAAAAGTTACCGTAAAAAAGTAAAAGTAAAAGTAAAAGTAAAAGTAAAAGTAAAAGTAAAAGTAAAAGTGAAAGTGAAAGTGAAAGTGAAAGTGAAAGTGAAAGTGAAAGTGAAAGTGAAAGTGAAAGTGAAAGTGAAAGTGAAAGTGAAAGTGAAAGTGAAAGTGAAAGTGAAAGTGAAAATGAAAATGAAAATGAAAATGAAAATGAAAATAAAAGTAAAAGTAAAAGTAAAAGTAAAAGTAAAAGTAAAAGTAAAAGTAAAAGTAAAAGTAAAAGTAAAAGTAAAAGTAAAAGTAAAAGTAAAAGTAAAAGTAAAAGTAAAAGTAAAAGTAAAAGTAAAAGTAAAAGTAAAAGTAAAAGTAAAAGTAAAAGTAAAAGTAAAAGTAAAAGTAAAAGTAAAAGTAAAAGTAAAAGTAAAAGTAAAAGTAAAAGTAAAAGTAAAAGTAAAAGTAAAAGTAAAAGTAAAAGTAAAAGTAAAAGTAAAAGTAAAAGTAAAAGTAAAAGTAAAAGTAAAAGTAAAAGTAAAAGTAAAAGTAAAAGTAAAAGTAAAATAAAAAAGTAAAAGTAAAAGTAAAAGTAAAAGTAAAAGTAAAAGTAAAAGTAAAAGTAAAAGTAAAAGTAAAAGTAAAAGTAAAAGTAAAAGTAAAAGTAAAAGTAAAAGTAAAAGTAAAAGTAAAAGTAAAAGTAAAAGTAAAAGTAAAAGTAAAAGTAAAAGTAAAAGTAAAAGTAAAAGTAAAAGTAAAAGTAAAAGTAAAAGTAAAAATAAAAATAAAAATAAACTGAACAACTTTTATTATAGGACTAACCCCGAAATCACGAAAAAAAATCAGCTGTTCCATTCAAAATGAATCTTATCATTTTATGAAAAAAAAAAATGTTTTTACCATCGCCACTCAAAAAAGTGCGTCTTATTCATTGATAACAGTGAATAAAACGCGTTTTTATTCACCGAGTGCATAAAAATATTTTGAATTTGGAACAAGCGCGCATCGTATGAATTAGGTACAAAAAAAATAAAAGGTGCTGAAAGTATGGTATGGAGCTATTCCATAGATAAAGATATAGTTCTACAATTAAATGACAAAAATAATCCCGCCAATTTTATTTAGGTTCTTTTTAGTGTCTTATCTTTGGGTTCTTTTCTAAAAAATATCCCGCTAAATCAATTAGGTCCTTTTTAGTGTCTTATATTTGGGTTCTTTTTTATATATTTGAGGGAGATTAGTTGTTCAGTCTTGCAACAATCCATTCAATCAGTCTGGTACGATCTTCAGTCTGTAAAAATTCAAAGTCTATACAAACTGATGAAGTGGACTGATGCCAGACTGATCATGTAGTTTCCCTCTTAGTTAGCTCGGTGGCGCAGTGGTTTAGCGCCTGGCCCAGCGATTGCGGAAGTTAAGCAACGTTCGCAAGGGTCGGTCATGGGATGGGTGACCAAAAATATATTATCTCGAGCTCCTCCGTGCTTCAGAAAGCACGTTAAGCCGTTGGTCCCAGCTGCATTTGCAGTCGTTAACACCCACCAATCCGCATTGGGCCCGCGTGGTGGGTTATGGCCCGTCCTCCTTACCACCCATAAGGAAGGCCTGTGCCCCACAGTGGGGTCATCAAAAATGGCTGATGGACAACTATAAATACTATAGGTACTGCTATTTTTTTTTCTCGCAGTCAATGGTAAAAAGTAGAGTACACAACTCGTGAAAAAAAAATTTCATCTCGGTCAAAGGACCACAAAGGGATACAAAGGTATCCCTCGCTTCGCTCAGGATTCTACTTTTGAATCCCTCGCTACGCTCGGGATTCAACAAATAAAATTAAAAATAAAAGTAAAAGTAAAAAAAAAAGTAAAAGTAAAAGTAAAAGTAAAAGTAAAAGTAAAAGTAAAAGTAAAAGTAAAAGTAAAAGTAAAAGTAAAAGTAAAAGTAAAAGTAAAAGTAAAAGTAAAAGTAAAAGTAAAAGTAAAAGTAAAAGTAAAAGTAAAAGTAAAAGTAAAAGTAAAAGTAAAAGTAAAAGTAAAAGTAAAAGTAAAAGTAAAAGTAAAAGTAAAAGTAAAAGTAAAAGTAAAAGTAAAAGTAAAAGTAAAAGTAAAAGTAAAAGTAAAAGTAAAAGTAAAAGTAAAAGTAAAAGTAAAAGTAAAAGTAAAAGTAAAAGTAAAAGTAAAAGTAAAAGTAAAAGTAAAAGTAAAAGTAAAAGTAAAAGTAAAAGTAAAAGTAAAAGTAAAAGTAAAAGTAAAAGTAAAAGTAAAAGTAAAAGTAAAAGTAAAAGTAAAAGTAAAAGTTAAAGTAAAAATAAAAATAAAAATAAAAATAAAAATAAAAATAAAAATAAAAATAAAAATAAAAATAAAAATAAAAATAAAAATAAAAATAAACTGAACAACTTTTATTATAGGACTAACCCCGAAATCACGAAAAAAAATCAGCTGTTCCATTCAAAATGAATCTTATCATTTTATGAAAAAAAAAAATGTTTTTACCATCGCCACTCAAAAAAGTGCGTCTTATTCATTGATAACAGTGAATAAAACGCGTTTTTATTCACCGAGTGCATTAAAATATTTTGAATTTGGAACAAGCGCGCATCGTATGAATTAGGTACAAAAAAAATAAAAGGTGCTGAAAGTATGGTATGGAGCTATTCCATAGATAAAGATATAGTTCTACAATTAAATGACAAAAATAATCCCGCCAATTTTATTTAGGTTCTTTTTAGTGTCTTATCTTTGGGTTCTTTTCTAAAAAATATCCCGCTAAATCAATTAGGTCCTTTTTAGTGTCTTATATTTGGGTTCTTTTTTATATATTTGAGGGAGATTAGTTGTTCAGTCTTGCAACAATCCATTCAATCAGTCTGGTACGATCTTCAGTCTGTAAAAATTCAAAGTCTATACAAACTGATGAAGTGGACTGATGCCAGACTGATCATGTAGTTTCCCTCTTAGTTAGCTCGGTGGCGCAGTGGTTTAGCGCCTGGCCCAGCGATTGCGGAAGTTAAGCAACGTTCGCAAAGGTCGGTCATGGGATGGGTGACCAAAAATATATTATCTCGAGCTCCTCCGTGCTTCAGAAAGCACGTTAAGCCGTTGGTCCCAGCTGCATTTGCAGTCGTTAACACCCACCAATCCGCATTGGGCCCGCGTGGTGGGTTATGGCCCGTCCTCCTTACCACCCATAAGGAAGGCCTGTGCCCCACAGTGGGGTCATCAAAAATGGCTGATGGACAACTATAAATACTATAGGTACTGCTATTTTTTTTTCTCGCAGTCAATGGTAAAAAGTAGAGTACACAACTCGTGAAAAAAAAATTTCATCTCGGTCAAAGGACCACAAAGGGATACAAAGGTATCCCTCGCTTCGCTCAGGATTCTACTTTTGAATCCCTCGCTACGCTCGGGATTCAACAAATAAAATTAAAAATAAAAGTAAAAGTAAAAAAAAAAGTAAAAGTAAAAGTAAAAGTAAAAGTAAAAGTAAAAGTAAAAGTAAAAGTAAAAGTAAAAGTAAAATTAAAAGTAAAAGTAAAAGTAAAAGTAAAAGTAAAAGTAAAAGTAAAAGTAAAAGTAAAAGTAAAAGTTACCGTAAAAAAGTAAAAGTAAAAGTAAAAGTAAAAGTAAAAATAAAAATAAAAATAAAAATAAAAATAAAAATAAAAATAAAAATAAAAATAAAAATAAAAATAAAAATAAAAGTAAAAATAAAAATAAAAGTAAAAGTAAAAGTAAAAGTAAAAGTTACCGTAAAAAAGTAAAAGTAAAAGTAAAGTAAAAGTAAAAGTAAAAGTAAAAGTAAAAGTAAAAGTAAAAGTAAAAGTAAAAGTAAAAGTAAAAGTAAAAGTAAAAGTAAAAGTAAAAGTAAAAGTAAAAGTAAAAGTAAAAGTAAAAGTAAAAGTAAAAGTAAAAGTAAAAGTAAAAGTAAAAGTAAAAGTAAAAGTAAAAGTAAAAGTAAAAGTAAAAGTAAAAGTAAAAGTAAAAGTAAAAGTAAAAGTAAAAGTAAAAGTAAAAGTAAAAGTAAAAGTAAAAGTAAAAGTAAAAGTAAAAGTAAAAGTAAAAGTAAAAGTAAAAGTAAAAGTAAAAGTAAAAGTAAAAGTAAAAGTAAAAGTAAAGGTAAAAGTAAAAGTAAAAGTAAAAGTAAAAGTTACCGTAAAAAAGTAAAAGTAAAAATAAAAGTAAAAGTAAAAGTAAAAGTAAAAGTAAAAGTAAAAGTAAAAGTAAAAGTAAAAGTAAAAGTAAAAGTAAAAGTAAAAGTAAAAGTAAAAGTAAAAGTAAAAGTAAAAGTAAAAGTAAAAGTAAAAGTTACCGTAAAAAAGTAAAAGTAAAAATAAAAGTAAAAGTAAAAGTAAAAGTAAAAGTAAAAGTAAAAGTAAAAGTAAAAGTAAAAGTAAAAGTAAAAGTAAAAGTAAAAGTAAAAGTAAAAGTAAAAGTAAAAGTAAAAGAAAAAGTAAAAGTAAAAGTAAAAGTTACCGTAAAAAAGTAAAAGTAAAAGTAAAAGTAAAAGTAAAAGTAAAAGTAAAAGTAAAAGTAAAAGTAAAAGTAAAAGTAAAAGTAAAAGTAAAAGTAAAAGTAAAAGTAAAAGTAAAAGTAAAAGTAAAAGTAAAAGTAAAAGTAAAAGTAATAGTAAAGGTAAAAGAAAAAGTAAAAGTAAAAGTAAAAGTAAAAGTAAAAGTTACCGTAAAAAAGTAAAAGTAAAAATAAAAGTAAAAGTAAAAGTAAAAGTAAAAGTAAAAGTAAAAGTAAAAGTAAAAGTAAAAGTAAAAGTAAAAGTTACCGTAAAAAAGTAAAAGTAAAAGTAAAAGTAAAAGTAAAAGTAAAAGTAAAAATAAAAGTAAAAATAAAAATAAAAATAAAAGTAAAAGTAAAAATAAAAATAAAAATAAAAGTAAAAGTAAAAGTAAAAATAGTAAAAGTAAAAGTAAAAGTAAAAGTTACCGTAAAAAAGTAAAAGTAAAAGTAAAAGTAAAAGTAAAAGTAAAAGTAAAAGTAAAAGTAAAAGTAAAAGTAAAAGTAAAAGTAAAAGTAAAAATAAAAGTAAAAATAAAAATAAAAATAAAAGTAAAAGTAAAAATAAAAATAAAAATAAAAGTAAAAGTTAAAGTAAAAATAAAAGTAAAAGTAAAAGTAAAAATAAAAGTAAAAGTAAAAGTAAAAATAAAAGTAAAAGTAAAAGTAAAAGTAAAAGTAAAAATGAAAATAAAAATAAAAATAAAAATAAAAGTAAAAATAAAAATAAAAGTAAAAGTAAAAGTAAAAGTAAAAGTTACCGTAAAAAAGTAAAAGTAAAAGTAAAAGTAAAAGTAAAAGTAAAAGTAAAAGTAAAAGTAAAAGTAAAAGTAAAAGTAAAAATAAAAGTAAAAATAAAAATAAAAATAAAAGTAAAAGTAAAAGTAAAAATAAAAGTAAAAGTAAAAGTAAAAGTAAAAGTAAAAGTAAAAGTAAAAGTTAAAGTAAAAGTTACCGTAAAAAAGTAAAAGTAAAAGTAAAAGTAAAAGTAAAAGTAAAAGTAAAAGTAAAAGTAAAAGTAAAAGTAAAAGTAAAAGTAAAAATAAAAGTAAAAATAAAAATAAAAATAAAAGTAAAAGTAAAAATAAAAATAAAAGTAAAAGTAAAAGTAAAAGTAAAAGTAAAAGTAAAAGTAAAAGTAAAAGTAAAAGTAAAAGTAAAAGTAAAAGTAAAAGTAAAAGTAAAAGTAAAAGTAAAAGTAAAAGTAAAAGTAAAAGTAAAAGTAAAAGTAAAAGTAAAAGTAAAAGTAAAAGTAAAAGTAAAAGTAAAAGTAAAAGTAAAAGTAAAAGTAAAAGTAAAAGTAAAAGTAAAAGTAAAAGTAAAAGTAAAAGTAAAAGTAAAAGTAAAAGTAAAAGTAAAAGTAAAAGTAAAAGTAAAAGTAAAAGTAAAAGTAAAAGTAAAAGTAAAAGTAAAAGTAAAAGTAAAAGTAAAAGTAAAAGTAAAAGTAAAAGTAAAAGTAAAAGTAAAAGTAAAAGTAAAAGTAAAAGTAAAAGTAAAAGTAAAAGTAAAAGTAAAAGTAAAAGTAAAAGTAAAAGTAAAAGTAAAAGTAAAAGTAAAAGTAAAAGTAAAAGTAAAAGTAAAAGTAAAAGTAAAAGTAAAAGTAAAAGTAAAAGTAAAAGTAAAAGTAAAAGTAAAAGTAAAAGTAAAAGTAAAAGTAAAAGTAAAAGTAAAAGTAAAAGTAAAAGTAAAAGTAAAAGTAAAAGTAAAAGTAAAAGTAAAAGTAAAAGTAAAAGTAAAAGTAAAAGTAAAAGTAAAAATAAAAATAAAAATAAACTGAACAACTTTTATTATAGGACTAACCCCGAAATCACGAAAAAAAATCAGCTGTTCCATTCAAAATGAATCTTATCATTTTATGAAAAAAAAAAATGTTTTTACCATCGCCACTCAAAAAAGTGCGTCTTATTCATTGATAACAGTGAATAAAACGCGTTTTTATTCACCGAGTGCATAAAAATATTTTGAATTTGGAACAAGCGCGCATCGTATGAATTAGGTACAAAAAAAATAAAAGGTGCTGAAAGTATGGTATGGAGCTATTCCATAGATAAAGATATAGTTCTACAATTAAATGACAAAAATAATCCCGCCAATTTTATTTAGGTTCTTTTTAGTGTCTTATCTTTGGGTTCTTTTCTAAAAAATATCCCGCTAAATCAATTAGGTCCTTTTTAGTGTCTTATATTTGGGTTCTTTTTTATATATTTGAGGGAGATTAGTTGTTCAGTCTTGCAACAATCCATTCAATCAGTCTGGTACGATCTTCAGTCTGTAAAAATTCAAAGTCTATACAAACTGATGAAGTGGACTGATGCCAGACTGATCATGTAGTTTCCCTCTTAGTTAGCTCGGTGGCGCAGTGGTTTAGCGCCTGGCCCAGCGATTGCGGAAGTTAAGCAACGTTCGCAAGGGTCGGTCATGGGATGGGTGACCAAAAATATATTATCTCGAGCTCCTCCGTGCTTCAGAAAGCACGTTAAGCCGTTGGTCCCAGCTGCATTTGCAGTCGTTAACACCCACCAATCCGCATTGGGCCCGCGTGGTGGGTTATGGCCCGTCCTCCTTACCACCCATAAGGAAGGCCTGTGCCCCACAGTGGGGTCATCAAAAATGGCTGATGGACAACTATAAATACTATAGGTACTGCTATTTTTTTTTCTCGCAGTCAATGGTAAAAAGTAGAGTACACAACTCGTGAAAAAAAAATTTCATCTCGGTCAAAGGACCACAAAGGGATACAAAGGTATCCCTCGCTTCGCTCAGGATTCTACTTTTGAATCCCTCGCTACGCTCGGGATTCAACAAATAAAATTAAAAATAAAAGTAAAAGTAAAAAAAAAAGTAAAAGTAAAAGTAAAAGTAAAAGTAAAAGTAAAAGTAAAAGTAAAAGTAAAAGTAAAAGTAAAAGTAAAAGTAAAAGTAAAAGTAAAAGTAAAAGTAAAAGTAAAAGTAAAAGTAAAAGTAAAAGTAAAAGTAAAAGTAAAAGTAAAAGTAAAAGTAAAAGTAAAAGTAAAAGTAAAAGTAAAAGTAAAAGTAAAAGTAAAAGTAAAAGTAAAAGTAAAAGTAAAAGTAAAAGTAAAAGTAAAAGTAAAAGTAAAAGTAAAAGTAAAAGTAAAAGTAAAAGTAAAAGTAAAAGTAAAAGTAAAAGTAAAAGTAAAAGTAAAAGTAAAAGTAAAAGTAAAAGTAAAAGTAAAAGTAAAAGTAAAAGTAAAAGTAAAAGTAAAAGTAAAAGTAAAAGTAAAAGTAAAAGTAAAAGTTAAAGTAAAAATAAAAATAAAAATAAAAATAAAAATAAAAATAAAAATAAAAATAAAAATAAAAATAAAAATAAAAATAAAAATAAAAATAAACTGAACAACTTTTATTATAGGACTAACCCCGAAATCACGAAAAAAAATCAGCTGTTCCATTCAAAATGAATCTTATCATTTTATGAAAAAAAAAAATGTTTTTACCATCGCCACTCAAAAAAGTGCGTCTTATTCATTGATAACAGTGAATAAAACGCGTTTTTATTCACCGAGTGCATTAAAATATTTTGAATTTGGAACAAGCGCGCATCGTATGAATTAGGTACAAAAAAAATAAAAGGTGCTGAAAGTATGGTATGGAGCTATTCCATAGATAAAGATATAGTTCTACAATTAAATGACAAAAATAATCCCGCCAATTTTATTTAGGTTCTTTTTAGTGTCTTATCTTTGGGTTCTTTTCTAAAAAATATCCCGCTAAATCAATTAGGTCCTTTTTAGTGTCTTATATTTGGGTTCTTTTTTATATATTTGAGGGAGATTAGTTGTTCAGTCTTGCAACAATCCATTCAATCAGTCTGGTACGATCTTCAGTCTGTAAAAATTCAAAGTCTATACAAACTGATGAAGTGGACTGATGCCAGACTGATCATGTAGTTTCCCTCTTAGTTAGCTCGGTGGCGCAGTGGTTTAGCGCCTGGCCCAGCGATTGCGGAAGTTAAGCAACGTTCGCAAAGGTCGGTCATGGGATGGGTGACCAAAAATATATTATCTCGAGCTCCTCCGTGCTTCAGAAAGCACGTTAAGCCGTTGGTCCCAGCTGCATTTGCAGTCGTTAACACCCACCAATCCGCATTGGGCCCGCGTGGTGGGTTATGGCCCGTCCTCCTTACCACCCATAAGGAAGGCCTGTGCCCCACAGTGGGGTCATCAAAAATGGCTGATGGACAACTATAAATACTATAGGTACTGCTATTTTTTTTTCTCGCAGTCAATGGTAAAAAGTAGAGTACACAACTCGTGAAAAAAAAATTTCATCTCGGTCAAAGGACCACAAAGGGATACAAAGGTATCCCTCGCTTCGCTCAGGATTCTACTTTTGAATCCCTCGCTACGCTCGGGATTCAACAAATAAAATTAAAAATAAAAGTAAAAGTAAAAAAAAAAGTAAAAGTAAAAGTAAAAGTAAAAGTAAAAGTAAAAGTAAAAGTAAAAGTAAAAGTAAAAGTAAAATTAAAAGTAAAAGTAAAAGTAAAAGTAAAAGTAAAAGTAAAAGTAAAAGTAAAAGTAAAAGTAAAAGTTACCGTAAAAAAGTAAAAGTAAAAGTAAAAGTAAAAGTAAAAATAAAAATAAAAATAAAAATAAAAATAAAAATAAAAATAAAAATAAAAATAAAAATAAAAATAAAAATAAAAGTAAAAATAAAAATAAAAGTAAAAGTAAAAGTAAAAGTAAAAGTTACCGTAAAAAAGTAAAAGTAAAAGTAAAGTAAAAGTAAAAGTAAAAGTAAAAGTAAAAGTAAAAGTAAAAGTAAAAGTAAAAGTAAAAGTAAAAGTAAAAGTAAAAGTAAAAGTAAAAGTAAAAGTAAAAGTAAAAGTAAAAGTAAAAGTAAAAGTAAAAGTAAAAGTAAAAGTAAAAGTAAAAGTAAAAGTAAAAGTAAAAGTAAAAGTAAAAGTAAAAGTAAAAGTAAAAGTAAAAGTAAAAGTAAAAGTAAAAGTAAAAGTAAAAGTAAAAGTAAAAGTAAAAGTAAAAGTAAAAGTAAAAGTAAAAGTAAAAGTAAAAGTAAAAGTAAAAGTAAAAGTAAAAGTAAAAGTAAAAGTAAAAGTAAAGGTAAAAGTAAAAGTAAAAGTAAAAGTAAAAGTTACCGTAAAAAAGTAAAAGTAAAAATAAAAGTAAAAGTAAAAGTAAAAGTAAAAGTAAAAGTAAAAGTAAAAGTAAAAGTAAAAGTAAAAGTAAAAGTAAAAGTAAAAGTAAAAGTAAAAGTAAAAGTAAAAGTAAAAGTAAAAGTAAAAGTAAAAGTTACCGTAAAAAAGTAAAAGTAAAAATAAAAGTAAAAGTAAAAGTAAAAGTAAAAGTAAAAGTAAAAGTAAAAGTAAAAGTAAAAGTAAAAGTAAAAGTAAAAGTAAAAGTAAAAGTAAAAGTAAAAGTAAAAGTAAAAGTAAAAGAAAAAGTAAAAGTAAAAGTAAAAGTTACCGTAAAAAAGTAAAAGTAAAAGTAAAAGTAAAAGTAAAAGTAAAAGTAAAAGTAAAAGTAAAAGTAAAAGTAAAAGTAAAAGTAAAAGTAAAAGTAAAAGTAAAAGTAAAAGTAAAAGTAAAAGTAAAAGTAAAAGTAAAAGTAAAAGTAATAGTAAAGGTAAAAGAAAAAGTAAAAGTAAAAGTAAAAGTAAAAGTAAAAGTTACCGTAAAAAAGTAAAAGTAAAAATAAAAGTAAAAGTAAAAGTAAAAGTAAAAGTAAAAGTAAAAGTAAAAGTAAAAGTAAAAGTAAAAGTAAAAGTTACCGTAAAAAAGTAAAAGTAAAAGTAAAAGTAAAAGTAAAAGTAAAAGTAAAAATAAAAGTAAAAATAAAAATAAAAATAAAAGTAAAAGTAAAAATAAAAATAAAAATAAAAGTAAAAGTAAAAGTAAAAATAGTAAAAGTAAAAGTAAAAGTAAAAGTTACCGTAAAAAAGTAAAAGTAAAAGTAAAAGTAAAAGTAAAAGTAAAAGTAAAAGTAAAAGTAAAAGTAAAAGTAAAAGTAAAAGTAAAAGTAAAAATAAAAGTAAAAATAAAAATAAAAATAAAAGTAAAAGTAAAAATAAAAATAAAAATAAAAGTAAAAGTTAAAGTAAAAATAAAAGTAAAAGTAAAAGTAAAAATAAAAGTAAAAGTAAAAGTAAAAATAAAAGTAAAAGTAAAAGTAAAAGTAAAAGTAAAAATGAAAATAAAAATAAAAATAAAAATAAAAGTAAAAATAAAAATAAAAGTAAAAGTAAAAGTAAAAGTAAAAGTTACCGTAAAAAAGTAAAAGTAAAAGTAAAAGTAAAAGTAAAAGTAAAAGTAAAAGTAAAAGTAAAAGTAAAAGTAAAAGTAAAAATAAAAGTAAAAATAAAAATAAAAATAAAAGTAAAAGTAAAAGTAAAAATAAAAGTAAAAGTAAAAGTAAAAGTAAAAGTAAAAGTAAAAGTAAAAGTTAAAGTAAAAGTTACCGTAAAAAAGTAAAAGTAAAAGTAAAAGTAAAAGTAAAAGTAAAAGTAAAAGTAAAAGTAAAAGTAAAAGTAAAAGTAAAAGTAAAAATAAAAGTAAAAATAAAAATAAAAATAAAAGTAAAAGTAAAAATAAAAATAAAAGTAAAAGTAAAAGTAAAAGTAAAAGTAAAAGTAAAAGTAAAAGTAAAAGTAAAAGTAAAAGTAAAAGTAAAAGTAAAAGTAAAAGTAAAAGTAAAAGTAAAAGTAAAAGTAAAAGTAAAAGTAAAAGTAAAAGTAAAAGTAAAAGTAAAAGTAAAAGTAAAAGTAAAAGTAAAAGTAAAAGTAAAAGTAAAAGTAAAAGTAAAAGTAAAAGTAAAAGTAAAAGTAAAAGTAAAAGTAAAAGTAAAAGTAAAAGTAAAAGTAAAAGTAAAAGTAAAAGTAAAAGTAAAAGTAAAAGTAAAAGTAAAAGTAAAAGTAAAAGTAAAAGTAAAAGTAAAAGTAAAAGTAAAAGTAAAAGTAAAAGTAAAAGTAAAAGTAAAAGTAAAAGTAAAAGTAAAAGTAAAAGTAAAAGTAAAAGTAAAAGTAAAAGTAAAAGTAAAAGTAAAAGTAAAAGTAAAAGTAAAAGTAAAAGTAAAAGTAAAAGTAAAAGTAAAAGTAAAAGTAAAAGTAAAAGTAAAAGTAAAAGTAAAAGTAAAAGTAAAAGTAAAAGTAAAAGTAAAAGTAAAAGTAAAAGTAAAAGTAAAAGTAAAAGTAAAAGTAAAAGTAAAAGTAAAAGTAAAAGTAAAAGTAAAAGTAAAAGTAAAAGTAAAAGTAAAAGTAAAAGTAAAAGTAAAAGTAAAAGTAAAAGTAAAAGTAAAAGTAAAAGTAAAAGTAAAAGTAAAAGTAAAAGTAAAAGTAAAAGTAAAAGTAAAAGTAAAAGTAAAAGTAAAAGTAAAAGTAAAAGTAAAAGTAAAAGTAAAAGTAAAAGTAAAAGTAAAAGTAAAAGTAAAAGTAAAAGTAAAAGTAAAAGTAAAAGTAAAAGTAAAAGTAAAAGTAAAAGTAAAAGTAAAAGTAAAAGTAAAAGTAAAAGTAAAAGTAAAAGTAAAAGTAAAAGTAAAAGTAAAAGTAAAAGTAAAAGTAAAAGTAAAAGTAAAAGTAAAAGTAAAAGTAAAAGTAAAAGTAAAAGTTAAAGTAAAAATAAAAATAAAAATAAAAATAAAAATAAAAATAAAAATAAAAATAAAAATAAAAATAAAAATAAAAATAAACTGAACAACTTTTATTATAGGACTAACCCCGAAATCACGAAAAAAAATCAGCTGTTCCATTCAAAATGAATCTTATCATTTTATGAAAAAAAAAAATGTTTTTACCATCGCCACTCAAAAAAGTGCGTCTTATTCATTGATAACAGTGAATAAAACGCGTTTTTATTCACCGAGTGCATTAAAATATTTTGAATTTGGAACAAGCGCGCATCGTATGAATTAGGTACAAAAAAAATAAAAGGTGCTGAAAGTATGGTATGGAGCTATTCCATAGATAAAGATATAGTTCTACAATTAAATGACAAAAATAATCCCGCCAATTTTATTTAGGTTCTTTTTAGTGTCTTATCTTTGGGTTCTTTTCTAAAAAATATCCCGCTAAATCAATTAGGTCCTTTTTAGTGTCTTATATTTGGGTTCTTTTTTATATATTTGAGGGAGATTAGTTGTTCAGTCTTGCAACAATCCATTCAATCAGTCTGGTACGATCTTCAGTCTGTAAAAATTCAAAGTCTATACAAACTGATGAAGTGGACTGATGCCAGACTGATCATGTAGTTTCCCTCTTAGTTAGCTCGGTGGCGCAGTGGTTTAGCGCCTGGCCCAGCGATTGCGGAAGTTAAGCAACGTTCGCAAGGGTCGGTCATGGGATGGGTGACCAAAAATATATTATCTCGAGCTCCTCCGTGCTTCAGAAAGCACGTTAAGCCGTTGGTCCCAGCTGCATTTGCAGTCGTTAACACCCACCAATCCGCATTGGGCCCGCGTGGTGGGTTATGGCCCGTCCTCCTTACCACCCATAAGGAAGGCCTGTGCCCCACAGTGGGGTCATCAAAAATGGCTGATGGACAACTATAAATACTATAGGTACTGCTATTTTTTTTTCTCGCAGTCAATGGTAAAAAGTAGAGTACACAACTCGTGAAAAAAAAATTTCATCTCGGTCAAAGGACCACAAAGGGATACAAAGGTATCCCTCGCTTCGCTCAGGATTCTACTTTTGAATCCCTCGCTACGCTCGGGATTCAACAAATAAAATTAAAAATAAAAGTAAAAGTAAAAAAAAAAGTAAAAGTAAAAGTAAAAGTAAAAGTAAAAGTAAAAGTAAAAGTAAAAGTAAAAGTAAAAGTAAAATTAAAAGTAAAAGTAAAAGTAAAAGTAAAAGTAAAAGTAAAAGTAAAAGTAAAAGTTACCGTAAAAAAGTAAAAGTAAAAGTAAAAGTAAAAGTAAAAATAAAAATAAAAATAAAAATAAAAATAAAAATAAAAATAAAAATAAAAATAAAAATAAAAGTAAAAATAAAAATAAAAGTAAAAGTAAAAGTAAAAGTAAAAGTTACCGTAAAAAAGTAAAAGTAAAAGTAAAAGTAAAGTAAAAGTAAAAGTAAAAGTAAAAGTAAAAGTAAAAGTAAAAGTAAAAGTAAAAGTAAAAGTAAAAGTAAAAGTAAAAGTAAAAGTAAAAGTAAAAGTAAAAGTAAAAGTAAAAGTAAAAGTAAAAGTAAAAGTAAAAGTAAAAGTAAAAGTAAAAGTAAAAGTAAAAGTAAAAGTAAAAGTAAAAGTAAAAGTAAAAGTAAAAGTAAAAGTAAAAGTAAAAGTAAAAGTAAAAGTAAAAGTAAAAGTAAAAGTAAAAGTAAAAGTAAAAGTAAAAGTAAAAGTAAAAGTAAAAGTAAAAGTAAAAGTAAAAGTAAAAGTAAAAGTAAAAGTAAAAGTAAAAGTAAAAGTAAAAGTAAAAGTAAAAGTAAAAGTAAAGGTAAAAGTAAAAGTAAAATTAAAAGTAAAAGTTACCGTAAAAAAGTAAAAGTAAAAATAAAAGTAAAAGTAAAAGTAAAAGTAAAAGTAAAAGTAAAAGTAAAAGTAAAAGTAAAAGTAAAAGTAAAAGTAAAAGTAAAAGTAAAAGTAAAAGTAAAAGTAAAAGTAAAAGTAAAAGTTACCGTAAAAAAGTAAAAGTAAAAATAAAAGTAAAAGTAAAAGTAAAAGTAAAAGTAAAAGTAAAAGTAAAAGTAAAAGTAAAAGTAAAAGTAAAAGTAAAAGTAAAAGTAAAAGTAAAAGTAAAAGTAAAAGTAAAAGAAAAAGTAAAAGTAAAAGTAAAAGTTACCGTAAAAAAGTAAAAGTAAAAGTAAAAGTAAAAGTAAAAGTAAAAGTAAAAGTAAAAGTAAAAGTAAAAGTAAAAGTAAAAGTAAAAGTAAAAGTAAAAGTAAAAGTAAAAGTAAAAGTAAAAGTAAAAGTAAAAGTAAAAGTAAAAGTAAAAGTAAAAGTAAAAGTAAAAGTAATAGTAAAGGTAAAAGAAAAAGTAAAAGTAAAAGTAAAAGTAAAAGTAAAAGTTACCGTAAAAAAGTAAAAGTAAAAATAAAAGTAAAAGTAAAAGTAAAAGTAAAAGTAAAAGTAAAAGTAAAAGTAAAAGTAAAAGTAAAAGTTACCGTAAAAAAGTAAAAGTAAAAGTAAAAGTAAAAGTAAAAGTAAAAGTAAAAGTAAAAATAAAAGTAAAAATAAAAATAAAAATAAAAGTAAAAGTAAAAATAAAAATAAAAATAAAAGTAAAAGTAAAAGTAAAAATAGTAAAAGTAAAAGTAAAAGTAAAAGTTACCGTAAAAAAGTAAAAGTAAAAGTAAAAGTAAAAGTAAAAGTAAAAGTAAAAGTAAAAGTAAAAGTAAAAGTAAAAGTAAAAGTAAAAGTAAAAGTAAAAGTAAAAGTAAAAATAAAAGTAAAAATAAAAATAAAAGTAAAAGTAAAAATAAAAATAAAAGTAAAAGTAAAAGTAAAAGTAAAAATAAAAGTAAAAGTAAAAGTAAAAATAAAAGTAAAAGTAAAAGTAAAAATAAAAGTAAAAGTAAAAGTAAAAGTAAAAGTAAAAATGAAAATAAAAATAAAAATAAAAATAAAAGTAAAAATAAAAATAAAAGTAAAAGTAAAAGTAAAAGTAAAAGTTACCGTAAAAAAGTAAAAGTAAAAGTAAAAGTAAAAGTAAAAGTAAAAGTAAAAGTAAAAGTAAAAGTAAAAGTAAAAGTAAAAGTAAAAGTAAAAATAAAAGTAAAAATAAAAATAAAAATAAAAGTAAAAGTAAAAGTAAAAATAAAAGTAAAAGTAAAAGTAAAAGTAAAAGTAAAAGTAAAAGTAAAAGTAAAAGTAAAAGTTACCGTAAAAAAGTAAAAGTAAAAGTAAAAGTAAAAGTAAAAGTAAAAGTAAAAGTAAAAGTAAAAGTAAAAGTAAAAGTAAAAGTAAAAGTAAAAGTAAAAGTAAAAGTAAAAATAAAAGTTAAAATAAAAATAAAAATAAAAGTAAAAGTAAAAATAAAAAAAAAAATAAAAGTAAAAGTAAAAGTAAAAGTAAAAGTAAAAGTAAAAGTAAAAGTAAAAGTAAAAGTAAAAGTAAAAGTAAAAGTAAAAGTAAAAGTAAAAGTAAAAGTAAAAGTAAAAGTAAAAGTAAAAGTAAAAGTAAAAGTAAAAGTAAAAGTAAAAGTAAAAGTAAAAGTAAAAGTAAAAGTAAAAGTAAAAGTAAAAGTAAAAGTAAACGTAAAAGTAAAAGTAAAAGTAAAAGTAAAAGTAAAAGTAAAAGTAAAAGTAAAAGTAAAAGTAAAAGTAAAAGTAAAAGTAAAAGTAAAAGTAAAAGTAAAAGTAAAAGTAAAAGTAAAAGTAAAAGTAAAAGTAAAAGTAAAAGTAAAAGTAAAAGTAAAAGTAAAAGTAAAAGTAAAAGTAAAAGTAAAAGTAAAAGTAAAAGTAAAAGTAAAAGTAAAAGTAAAAGTAAAAGTAAAAGTAAAAGTAAAAGTAAAAGTAAAAGTAAAAGTAAAAGTAAAAGTAAAAGTAAAAGTAAAAGTAAAAGTAAAAGTAAAAGTAAAAGTAAAAGTAAAAGTAAAAGTAAAAGTAAAAGTAAAAGTAAAAGTAAAAGTAAAAGTAAAAGTAAAAGTAAAAGTAAAAGTAAAAGTAAAAGTAAAAGTAAAAGTAAAAGTAAAAGTAAAAGTAAAAGTAAAAGTAAAAGTAAAAGTAAAAGTAAAAGTAAAAGTAAAAGTAAAAGTAAAAGTAAAAGTAAAAGTAAAAGTAAAAGTAAAAGTAAAAGTAAAAGTAAAAGTAAAAGTAAAAGTAAAAGTAAAAGTAAAAGTAAAAGTAAAAGTAAAAGTAAAAGTAAAAGTAAAAGTAAAAGTAAAAGTAAAAGTAAAAGTAAAAGTAAAAGTAAAAGTAAAAGTAAAAGTAAAAGTAAAAGTAAAAGTAAAAGTAAAAGTAAAAGTAAAAGTAAAAGTAAAAGTAAAAGTAAAAGTAAAAGTAAAAATAAAAATAAAAATAAACTGAACAACTTTTATTATAGGACTAACCCCGAAATCACGAAAAAAAATCAGCTGTTCCATTCAAAATGAATCTTATCATTTTATGAAAAAAAAAAATGTTTTTACCATCGCCACTCAAAAAAGTGCGTCTTATTCATTGATAACAGTGAATAAAACGCGTTTTTATTCACCGAGTGCATAAAAATATTTTGAATTTGGAACAAGCGCGCATCGTATGAATTAGGTACAAAAAAAATAAAAGGTGCTGAAAGTATGGTATGGAGCTATTCCATAGATAAAGATATAGTTCTACAATTAAATGACAAAAATAATCCCGCCAATTTTATTTAGGTTCTTTTTAGTGTCTTATCTTTGGGTTCTTTTCTAAAAAATATCCCGCTAAATCAATTAGGTCCTTTTTAGTGTCTTATATTTGGGTTCTTTTTTATATATTTGAGGGAGATTAGTTGTTCAGTCTTGCAACAATCCATTCAATCAGTCTGGTACGATCTTCAGTCTGTAAAAATTCAAAGTCTATACAAACTGATGAAGTGGACTGATGCCAGACTGATCATGTAGTTTCCCTCTTAGTTAGCTCGGTGGCGCAGTGGTTTAGCGCCTGGCCCAGCGATTGCGGAAGTTAAGCAACGTTCGCAAGGGTCGGTCATGGGATGGGTGACCAAAAATATATTATCTCGAGCTCCTCCGTGCTTCAGAAAGCACGTTAAGCCGTTGGTCCCAGCTGCATTTGCAGTCGTTAACACCCACCAATCCGCATTGGGCCCGCGTGGTGGGTTATGGCCCGTCCTCCTTACCACCCATAAGGAAGGCCTGTGCCCCACAGTGGGGTCATCAAAAATGGCTGATGGACAACTATAAATACTATAGGTACTGCTATTTTTTTTTCTCGCAGTCAATGGTAAAAAGTAGAGTACACAACTCGTGAAAAAAAAATTTCATCTCGGTCAAAGGACCACAAAGGGATACAAAGGTATCCCTCGCTTCGCTCAGGATTCTACTTTTGAATCCCTCGCTACGCTCGGGATTCAACAAATAAAATTAAAAATAAAAGTAAAAGTAAAAAAAAAAGTAAAAGTAAAAGTAAAAGTAAAAGTAAAAGTAAAAGTAAAAGTAAAAGTAAAAGTAAAAGTAAAAGTAAAAGTAAAAGTAAAAGTAAAAGTAAAAGTAAAAGTAAAAGTAAAAGTAAAAGTAAAAGTAAAAGTAAAAGTAAAAGTAAAAGTAAAAGTAAAAGTAAAAGTAAAAGTAAAAGTAAAAGTAAAAGTAAAAGTAAAAGTAAAAGTAAAAGTAAAAGTAAAAGTAAAAGTAAAAGTAAAAGTAAAAGTAAAAGTAAAAGTAAAAGTAAAAGTAAAAGTAAAAGTAAAAGTAAATGTAAAAGTAAAAGTAAAAGTAAAAGTAAAAGTAAAAGTAAAAGTAAAAGTAAAAGTAAAAGTAAAAGTAAAAGTAAAAGTAAAAGTTAAAGTTAAAGTAAAAATAAAAATAAAAATAAAAATAAAAATAAAAATAAAAATAAAAATAAAAATAAAAATAAAAATAAAAATAAAAATAAAAATAAACTGAACAACTTTTATTATAGGACTAACCCCGAAATCACGAAAAAAAATCAGCTGTTCCATTCAAAATGAATCTTATCATTTTATGAAAAAAAAAAATGTTTTTACCATCGCCACTCAAAAAAGTGCGTCTTATTCATTGATAACAGTGAATAAAACGCGTTTTTATTCACCGAGTGCATTAAAATATTTTGAATTTGGAACAAGCGCGCATCGTATGAATTAGGTACAAAAAAAATAAAAGGTGCTGAAAGTATGGTATGGAGCTATTCCATAGATAAAGATATAGTTCTACAATTAAATGACAAAAATAATCCCGCCAATTTTATTTAGGTTCTTTTTAGTGTCTTATCTTTGGGTTCTTTTCTAAAAAATATCCCGCTAAATCAATTAGGTCCTTTTTAGTGTCTTATATTTGGGTTCTTTTTTATATATTTGAGGGAGATTAGTTGTTCAGTCTTGCAACAATCCATTCAATCAGTCTGGTACGATCTTCAGTCTGTAAAAATTCAAAGTCTATACAAACTGATGAAGTGGACTGATGCCAGACTGATCATGTAGTTTCCCTCTTAGTTAGCTCGGTGGCGCAGTGGTTTAGCGCCTGGCCCAGCGATTGCGGAAGTTAAGCAACGTTCGCAAGGGTCGGTCATGGGATGGGTGACCAAAAATATATTATCTCGAGCTCCTCCGTGCTTCAGAAAGCACGTTAAGCCGTTGGTCCCAGCTGCATTTGCAGTCGTTAACACCCACCAATCCGCATTGGGCCCGCGTGGTGGGTTATGGCCCGTCCTCCTTACCACCCATAAGGAAGGCCTGTGCCCCACAGTGGGGTCATCAAAAATGGCTGATGGACAACTATAAATACTATAGGTACTGCTATTTTTTTTTCTCGCAGTCAATGGTAAAAAGTAGAGTACACAACTCGTGAAAAAAAAATTTCATCTCGGTCAAAGGACCACAAAGGGATACAAAGGTATCCCTCGCTTCGCTCAGGATTCTACTTTTGAATCCCTCGCTACGCTCGGGATTCAACAAATAAAATTAAAAATAAAAGTAAAAGTAAAAAAAAAAGTAAAAGTAAAAGTAAAAGTAAAAGTAAAAGTAAAAGTAAAAGTAAAAGTAAAAGTAAAATTAAAAGTAAAAGTAAAAGTAAAAGTAAAAGTAAAAGTAAAAGTAAAAGTTACCGTAAAAAAGTAAAAGTAAAAGTAAAAGTAAAAGTAAAAATAAAAATAAAAATAAAAATAAAAATAAAAATAAAAATAAAAATAAAAATAAAAATAAAAATAAAAATAAAAGTAAAAATAAAAATAAAAGTAAAAGTAAAAGTAAAAGTAAAAGTTACCGTAAAAAAGTAAAAGTAAAAGTAAAAGTAAAGTAAAAGTAAAAGTAAAAGTAAAAGTAAAAGTAAAAGTAAAAGTAAAAGTAAAAGTAAAAGTAAAAGTAAAAGTAAAAGTAAAAGTAAAAGTAAAAGTAAAAGTAAAAGTAAAAGTAAAAGTAAAAGTAAAAGTAAAAGTAAAAGTAAAAGTAAAAGTAAAAGTAAAAGTAAAAGTAAAAGTAAAAGTAAAAGTAAAAGTAAAAGTAAAAGTAAAAGTAAAAGTAAAAGTAAAAGTAAAAGTAAAAGTAAAAGTAAAAGTAAAAGTAAAAGTAAAAGTAAAAGTAAAAGTAAAAGTAAAAGTAAAAGTAAAAGTAAAAGTAAAAGTAAAAGTAAAAGTAAAAGTAAAAGTAAAAGTAAAAGTAAAAGTAAAAGTAAAAGTAAAAGTAAAAGTAAAAGTAAAGGTAAAAGTAAAAGTAAAAGTAAAAGTAAAAGTTACCGTAAAAAAGTAAAAGTAAAAATAAAAGTAAAAGTAAAAGTAAAAGTAAAAGTAAAAGTAAAAGTAAAAGTAATAGTAAAAGTAAAAGTAAAAGTAAAAGTAAAAGTAAAAGTAAAAGTAAAAGTAAAAGTAAAAGTAAAAGTAAAAGTAAAAGTAAAAGTAAAAGTAAAAGTAAAAGTTACCGTAAAAAAGTAAAAGTAAAAATAAAAGTAAAAGTAAAAGTAAAAGTAAAAGTAAAAGTAAAAGTAAAAGTAAAAGTAAAAGTAAAAGTAAAAGTAAAAGTAAAAGTAAAAGTAAAAGTAAAAGTAAAAGAAAAAGTAAAAGTAAAAGTAAAAGTTACCGTAAAAAAGTAAAAGTAAAAGTAAAAGTAAAAGTAAAAGTAAAAGTAAAAGTAAAAGTAAAAGTAAAAGTAAAAGTAAAAGTAAAAGTAAAAGTAAAAGTAAAAGTAAAAGTAAAAGTAAAAGTAAAAGTAAAAGTAAAAGTAAAAGTAAAAGTAAAAGTAAAAGTAAAAGTAATAGTAAAGGTAAAAGAAAAAGTAAAAGTAAAAGTAAAAGTAAAAGTAAAAGTTACCGTAAAAAAGTAAAAGTAAAAATAAAAGTAAAAGTAAAAGTAAAAGTAAAAGTAAAAGTAAAAGTAAAAGTAAAAGTAAAAGTAAAAGTAAAAGTTACCGTAAAAAAGTAAAAGTAAAAGTAAAAGTAAAAGTAAAAGTAAAAGTAAAAATAAAAGTAAAAATAAAAATAAAAATAAAAGTAAAAGTAAAAATAAAAATAAAAATAAAAGTAAAAGTAAAAGTAAAAATAGTAAAAGTAAAAGTAAAAGTAAAAGTTACCGTAAAAAAGTAAAAGTAAAAGTAAAAGTAAAAGTAAAAGTAAAAGTAAAAGTAAAAGTAAAAATAAAAGTAAAAATAAAAATAAAAATAAAAGTAAAAGTAAAAATAAAAATAAAAATAAAAGTAAAAGTAAAAGTAAAAATAAAAGTAAAAGTAAAAGTAAAAATAAAAGTAAAAGTAAAAGTAAAAATAAAAGTAAAAGTAAAAGTAAAAGTAAAAGTAAAAATGAAAATAAAAATAAAAATAAAAATAAAAGTAAAAATAAAAATAAAAGTAAAAGTAAAAGTAAAAGTAAAAGTTACCGTAAAAAAGTAAAAGTAAAAGTAAAAGTAAAAGTAAAAGTAAAAGTAAAAGTAAAAGTAAAAGTAAAAGTAAAAGTAAAAGTAAAAATAAAAGTAAAAATAAAAATAAAAATAAAAGTAAAAGTAAAAGTAAAAATAAAAGTAAAAGTAAAAGTAAAAGTAAAAGTAAAAGTAAAAGTAAAAGTAAAAGTAAAAGTAAAAGTTACCGTAAAAAAGTAAAAGTAAAAGTAAAAGTAAAAGTAAAAGTAAAAGTAAAAGTAAAAGTAAAAGTAAAAGTAAAAGTAAAAATAAAAGTAAAAATAAAAATAAAAATAAAAGTAAAAGTAAAAATAAAAATAAAAATAAAAGTAAAAGTAAAAGTAAAAGTAAAAGTAAAAGTAAAAGTAAAAGTAAAAGTAAAAGTAAAAGTAAAAGTAAAAGTAAAAGTAAAAGTAAAAGTAAAAGTAAAAGTAAAAGTAAAAGTAAAAGTAAAAGTAAAAGTAAAAGTAAAAGTAAAAGTAAAAGTAAAAGTAAAAGTAAAAGTAAAAGTAAAAGTAAAAGTAAAAGTAAAAGTAAAAGTAAAAGTAAAAGTAAAAGTAAAAGTAAAAGTAAAAGTAAAAGTAAAAGTAAAAGTAAAAGTAAAAGTAAAAGTAAAAGTAAAAGTCAAAGTAAAAGTAAAAGTAAAAGTAAAAGTAAAAGTAAAAGTAAAAGTAAAAGTAAAAGTAAAAGTAAAAGTAAAAGTAAAAGTAAAAGTAAAAGTAAAAGTAAAAGTAAAAGTAAAAGTAAAAGTAAAAGTAAAAGTAAAAGTAAAAGTAAAAGTAAAAGTAAAAGTAAAAGTAAAAGTAAAAGTAAAAGTAAAAGTAAAAGTAAAAGTAAAAGTAAAAGTAAAAGTAAAAGTAAAAGTAAAAGTAAAAGTAAAAGTAAAAGTAAAAGTAAAAGTAAAAGTAAAAGTAAAAGTAAAAGTAAAAGTAAAAGTAAAAGTAAAAGTAAAAGTAAAAGTAAAAGTAAAAGTAAAAGTAAAAGTAAAAGTAAAAGTAAAAGTAAAAGTAAAAGTAAAAGTAAAAGTAAAAGTAAAAGTAAAAGTAAAAGTAAAAGTAAAAGTAAAAGTAAAAGTAAAAGTAAAAGTAAAAGTAAAAGTAAAAGTAAAAGTAAAAGTAAAAGTAAAAGTAAAAGTAAAAGTAAAAGTAAAAGTAAAAGTAAAAGTAAAAGTAAAAGTAAAAGTAAAAGTAAAAGTAAAAGTAAAAGTAAAAGTAAAAGTAAAAGTAAAAGTAAAAGTAAAAGTAAAAGTAAAAGTAAAAGTAAAAGTAAAAGTAAAAGTAAAAGTAAAAGTAAAAGTAAAAGTAAAAGTAAAAGTAAAAGTAAAAGTAAAAGTAAAAGTAAAAGTAAAAGTAAAAGTAAAAGTAAAAGTAAAAGTAAAAGTAAAAATAAAAGTAAAAATAAAAATAAAAATAAAAGTAAAAGTAAAAGTAAAAATAAAAGTAAAAGTAAAAGTAAAAGTAAAAGTAAAAGTAAAAGTAAAAGTTAAAGTAAAAGTTACCGTAAAAAAGTAAAAGTAAAAGTAAAAGTAAAAGTAAAAGTAAAAGTAAAAGTAAAAGTAAAAGTAAAAGTAAAAGTAAAAGTAAAAATAAAAGTAAAAATAAAAATAAAAATAAAAGTAAAAGTAAAAATAAAAATAAAAGTAAAAGTAAAAGTAAAAGTAAAAGTAAAAGTAAAAGTAAAAGTAAAAGTAAAAGTAAAAGTAAAAGTAAAAGTAAAAGTAAAAGTAAAAGTAAAAGTAAAAGTAAAAGTAAAAGTAAAAGTAAAAGTAAAAGTAAAAGTAAAAGTAAAAGTAAAAGTAAAAGTAAAAGTAAAAGTAAAAGTAAAAGTAAAAGTAAAAGTAAAAGTAAAAGTAAAAGTAAAAGTAAAAGTAAAAGTAAAAGTAAAAGTAAAAGTAAAAGTAAAAGTAAAAGTAAAAGTAAAAGTAAAAGTAAAAGTAAAAGTAAAAGTAAAAGTAAAAGTAAAAGTAAAAGTAAAAGTAAAAGTAAAAGTAAAAGTAAAAGTAAAAGTAAAAGTAAAAGTAAAAGTAAAAGTAAAAGTAAAAGTAAAAGTAAAAGTAAAAGTAAAAGTAAAAGTAAAAGTAAAAGTAAAAGTAAAAGTAAAAGTAAAAGTAAAAGTAAAAGTAAAAGTAAAAGTAAAAGTAAAAGTAAAAGTAAAAGTAAAAGTAAAAGTAAAAGTAAAAGTAAAAGTAAAAGTAAAAGTAAAAGTAAAAGTAAAAGTAAAAGTAAAAGTAAAAGTAAAAGTAAAAGTAAAAGTAAAAGTAAAAGTAAAAGTAAAAGTAAAAGTAAAAGTAAAAGTAAAAGTAAAAGTAAAAGTAAAAGTAAAAGTAAAAGTAAAAGTAAAAGTAAAAGTAAAAGTAAAAGTAAAAGTAAAAGTAAAAGTAAAAGTAAAAGTAAAAGTAAAAGTAAAAGTAAAAGTAAAAGTAAAAGTAAAAGTAAAAGTAAAAGTAAAAGTAAAAGTAAAAGTAAAAGTAAAAGTAAAAGTAAAAGTAAAAGTAAAAGTAAAAGTAAAAGTAAAAGTAAAAGTAAAAGTAAAAGTAAAAGTAAAAGTTAAAGTTAAAGTAAAAATAAAAATAAAAATAAAAATAAAAATAAAAATAAAAATAAAAATAAAAATAAAAATAAAAATAAAAATAAACTGAACAACTTTTATTATAGGACTAACCCCGAAATCACGAAAAAAAATCAGCTGTTCCATTCAAAATGAATCTTATCATTTTATGAAAAAAAAAAATGTTTTTACCATCGCCACTCAAAAAAGTGCGTCTTATTCATTGATAACAGTGAATAAAACGCGTTTTTATTCACCGAGTGCATTAAAATATTTTGAATTTGGAACAAGCGCGCATCGTATGAATTAGGTACAAAAAAAATAAAAGGTGCTGAAAGTATGGTATGGAGCTATTCCATAGATAAAGATATAGTTCTACAATTAAATGACAAAAATAATCCCGCCAATTTTATTTAGGTTCTTTTTAGTGTCTTATCTTTGGGTTCTTTTCTAAAAAATATCCCGCTAAATCAATTAGGTCCTTTTTAGTGTCTTATATTTGGGTTCTTTTTTATATATTTGAGGGAGATTAGTTGTTCAGTCTTGCAACAATCCATTCAATCAGTCTGGTACGATCTTCAGTCTGTAAAAATTCAAAGTCTATACAAACTGATGAAGTGGACTGATGCCAGACTGATCATGTAGTTTCCCTCTTAGTTAGCTCGGTGGCGCAGTGGTTTAGCGCCTGGCCCAGCGATTGCGGAAGTTAAGCAACGTTCGCAAGGGTCGGTCATGGGATGGGTGACCAAAAATATATTATCTCGAGCTCCTCCGTGCTTCAGAAAGCACGTTAAGCCGTTGGTCCCAGCTGCATTTGCAGTCGTTAACACCCACCAATCCGCATTGGGCCCGCGTGGTGGGTTATGGCCCGTCCTCCTTACCACCCATAAGGAAGGCCTGTGCCCCACAGTGGGGTCATCAAAAATGGCTGATGGACAACTATAAATACTATAGGTACTGCTATTTTTTTTTCTCGCAGTCAATGGTAAAAAGTAGAGTACACAACTCGTGAAAAAAAAATTTCATCTCGGTCAAAGGACCACAAAGGGATACAAAGGTATCCCTCGCTTCGCTCAGGATTCTACTTTTGAATCCCTCGCTACGCTCGGGATTCAACAAATAAAATTAAAAATAAAAGTAAAAGTAAAAAAAAAAGTAAAAGTAAAAGTAAAAGTAAAAGTAAAAGTAAAAGTAAAAGTAAAAGTAAAAGTAAAAGTAAAATTAAAAGTAAAAGTAAAAGTAAAAGTAAAAGTAAAAGTAAAAGTAAAAGTAAAAGTTACCGTAAAAAAGTAAAAGTAAAAGTAAAAGTAAAAGTAAAAATAAAAATAAAAATAAAAATAAAAATAAAAATAAAAATAAAAATAAAAATAAAAATAAAAGTAAAAATAAAAATAAAAGTAAAAGTAAAAGTAAAAGTAAAAGTTACCGTAAAAAAGTAAAAGTAAAAGTAAAAGTAAAGTAAAAGTAAAAGTAAAAGTAAAAGTAAAAGTAAAAGTAAAAGTAAAAGTAAAAGTAAAAGTAAAAGTAAAAGTAAAAGTAAAAGTAAAAGTAAAAGTAAAAGTAAAAGTAAAAGTAAAAGTAAAAGTAAAAGTAAAAGTAAAAGTAAAAGTAAAAGTAAAAGTAAAAGTAAAAGTAAAAGTAAAAGTAAAAGTAAAAGTAAAAGTAAAAGTAAAAGTAAAAGTAAAAGTAAAAGTAAAAGTAAAAGTAAAAGTAAAAGTAAAAGTAAAAGTAAAAGTAAAAGTAAAAGTAAAAGTAAAAGTAAAAGTAAAAGTAAAAGTAAAAGTAAAAGTAAAAGTAAAAGTAAAAGTAAAGGTAAAAGTAAAAGTAAAATTAAAAGTAAAAGTTACCGTAAAAAAGTAAAAGTAAAAATAAAAGTAAAAGTAAAAGTAAAAGTAAAAGTAAAAGTAAAAGTAAAAGTAAAAGTAAAAGTAAAAGTAAAAGTAAAAGTAAAAGTAAAAGTAAAAGTAAAAGTAAAAGTAAAAGTAAAAGTTACCGTAAAAAAGTAAAAGTAAAAATAAAAGTAAAAGTAAAAGTAAAAGTAAAAGTAAAAGTAAAAGTAAAAGTAAAAGTAAAAGTAAAAGTAAAAGTAAAAGTAAAAGTAAAAGTAAAAGTAAAAGTAAAAGAAAAAGTAAAAGTAAAAGTAAAAGTTACCGTAAAAAAGTAAAAGTAAAAGTAAAAGTAAAAGTAAAAGTAAAAGTAAAAGTAAAAGTAAAAGTAAAAGTAAAAGTAAAAGTAAAAGTAAAAGTAAAAGTAAAAGTAAAAGTAAAAGTAAAAGTAAAAGTAAAAGTAAAAGTAAAAGTAAAAGTAAAAGTAAAAGTAAAAGTAAAAGTAATAGTAAAGGTAAAAGAAAAAGTAAAAGTAAAAGTAAAAGTAAAAGTAAAAGTTACCGTAAAAAAGTAAAAGTAAAAATAAAAGTAAAAGTAAAAGTAAAAGTAAAAGTAAAAGTAAAAGTAAAAGTAAAAGTAAAAGTAAAAGTTACCGTAAAAAAGTAAAAGTAAAAGTAAAAGTAAAAGTAAAAGTAAAAGTAAAAGTAAAAATAAAAGTAAAAATAAAAATAAAAATAAAAGTAAAAGTAAAAATAAAAATAAAAATAAAAGTAAAAGTAAAAGTAAAAATAGTAAAAGTAAAAGTAAAAGTAAAAGTTACCGTAAAAAAGTAAAAGTAAAAGTAAAAGTAAAAGTAAAAGTAAAAGTAAAAGTAAAAGTAAAAGTAAAAGTAAAAGTAAAAGTAAAAGTAAAAGTAAAAGTAAAAGTAAAAATAAAAGTAAAAATAAAAATAAAAATAAAAGTAAAAGTAAAAATAAAAATAAAAGTAAAAGTAAAAGTAAAAGTAAAAATAAAAGTAAAAGTAAAAGTAAAAATAAAAGTAAAAGTAAGTAAAAGTAAAAATAAAAGTAAAAGTAAAAGTAAAAATAAAAGTAAAAGTAAAAGTAAAAATAAAAGTAAAAGTAAAAGTAAAAGTAAAAGTAAAAATGAAAATAAAAATAAAAATAAAAATAAAAGTAAAAATAAAAATAAAAGTAAAAGTAAAAGTAAAAGTAAAAGTTACCGTAAAAAAGTAAAAGTAAAAGTAAAAGTAAAAGTAAAAGTAAAAGTAAAAGTAAAAGTAAAAGTAAAAGTAAAAGTAAAAGTAAAAGTAAAAGTAAAAGTAAAAGTAAAAGTAAAAGTAAAAATAAAAGTAAAAATAAAAATAAAAATAAAAGTAAAAGTAAAAGTAAAAATAAAAGTAAAAGTAAAAGTAAAAGTAAAAGTAAAAGTAAAAGTAAAAGTAAAAGTAAAAGTTACCGTAAAAAAGTAAAAGTAAAAGTAAAAGTAAAAGTAAAAGTAAAAGTAAAAGTAAAAGTAAAAGTAAAAGTAAAAGTAAAAGTAAAAGTAAAAGTAAAAGTAAAAGTAAAAATAAAAGTTAAAATAAAAATAAAAATAAAAGTAAAAGTAAAAATAAAAAAAAAAATAAAAGTAAAAGTAAAAGTAAAAGTAAAAGTAAAAGTAAAAGTAAAAGTAAAAGTAAAAGTAAAAGTAAAAGTAAAAGTAAAAGTAAAAGTAAAAGTAAAAGTAAAAGTAAAAGTAAAAGTAAAAGTAAAAGTAAAAGTAAAAGTAAAAGTAAAAGTAAAAGTAAAAGTAAAAGTAAAAGTAAAAGTAAAAGTAAAAGTAAAAGTAAAAGTAAAAGTAAAAGTAAAAGTAAAAGTAAAAGTAAAAGTAAAAGTAAAAGTAAAAGTAAAAGTAAAAGTAAAAGTAAAAGTAAAAGTAAAAGTAAAAGTAAAAGTAAAAGTAAAAGTAAAAGTAAAAGTAAAAGTAAAAGTAAAAGTAAAAGTAAAAGTAAAAGTAAAAGTAAAAGTAAAAGTAAAAGTAAAAGTAAAAGTAAAAGTAAAAGTAAAAGTAAAAGTAAAAGTAAAAGTAAAAGTAAAAGTAAAAGTAAAAGTAAAAGTAAAAGTAAAAGTAAAAGTAAAAGTAAAAGTAAAAGTAAAAGTAAAAGTAAAAGTAAAAGTAAAAGTAAAAGTAAAAGTAAAAGTAAAAGTAAAAGTAAAAGTAAAAGTAAAAGTAAAAGTAAAAGTAAAAGTAAAAGTAAAAGTAAAAGTAAAAGTAAAAGTAAAAGTAAAAGTAAAAGTAAAAGTAAAAGTAAAAATAAAAATAAAAATAAACTGAACAACTTTTATTATAGGACTAACCCCGAAATCACGAAAAAAAATCAGCTGTTCCATTCAAAATGAATCTTATCATTTTATGAAAAAAAAAAATGTTTTTACCATCGCCACTCAAAAAAGTGCGTCTTATTCATTGATAACAGTGAATAAAACGCGTTTTTATTCACCGAGTGCATAAAAATATTTTGAATTTGGAACAAGCGCGCATCGTATGAATTAGGTACAAAAAAAATAAAAGGTGCTGAAAGTATGGTATGGAGCTATTCCATAGATAAAGATATAGTTCTACAATTAAATGACAAAAATAATCCCGCCAATTTTATTTAGGTTCTTTTTAGTGTCTTATCTTTGGGTTCTTTTCTAAAAAATATCCCGCTAAATCAATTAGGTCCTTTTTAGTGTCTTATATTTGGGTTCTTTTTTATATATTTGAGGGAGATTAGTTGTTCAGTCTTGCAACAATCCATTCAATCAGTCTGGTACGATCTTCAGTCTGTAAAAATTCAAAGTCTATACAAACTGATGAAGTGGACTGATGCCAGACTGATCATGTAGTTTCCCTCTTAGTTAGCTCGGTGGCGCAGTGGTTTAGCGCCTGGCCCAGCGATTGCGGAAGTTAAGCAACGTTCGCAAGGGTCGGTCATGGGATGGGTGACCAAAAATATATTATCTCGAGCTCCTCCGTGCTTCAGAAAGCACGTTAAGCCGTTGGTCCCAGCTGCATTTGCAGTCGTTAACACCCACCAATCCGCATTGGGCCCGCGTGGTGGGTTATGGCCCGTCCTCCTTACCACCCATAAGGAAGGCCTGTGCCCCACAGTGGGGTCATCAAAAATGGCTGATGGACAACTATAAATACTATAGGTACTGCTATTTTTTTTTCTCGCAGTCAATGGTAAAAAGTAGAGTACACAACTCGTGAAAAAAAAATTTCATCTCGGTCAAAGGACCACAAAGGGATACAAAGGTATCCCTCGCTTCGCTCAGGATTCTACTTTTGAATCCCTCGCTACGCTCGGGATTCAACAAATAAAATTAAAAATAAAAGTAAAAGTAAAAAAAAAAGTAAAAGTAAAAGTAAAAGTAAAAGTAAAAGTAAAAGTAAAAGTAAAAGTAAAAGTAAAAGTAAAAGTAAAAGTAAAAGTAAAAGTAAAAGTAAAAGTAAAAGTAAAAGTAAAAGTAAAAGTAAAAGTAAAAGTAAAAGTAAAAGTAAAAGTAAAAGTAAAAGTAAAAGTAAAAGTAAAAGTAAAAGTAAAAGTAAAAGTAAAAGTAAAAGTAAAAGTAAAAGTAAAAGTAAAAGTAAAAGTAAAAGTAAAAGTAAAAGTAAAAGTAAAAGTAAAAGTAAAAGTAAAAGTAAAAGTAAAAGTAAATGTAAAAGTAAAAGTAAAAGTAAAAGTAAAAGTAAAAGTAAAAGTAAAAGTAAAAGTAAAAGTAAAAGTAAAAGTAAAAGTAAAAGTTAAAGTTAAAGTAAAAATAAAAATAAAAATAAAAATAAAAATAAAAATAAAAATAAAAATAAAAATAAAAATAAAAATAAAAATAAAAATAAAAATAAACTGAACAACTTTTATTATAGGACTAACCCCGAAATCACGAAAAAAAATCAGCTGTTCCATTCAAAATGAATCTTATCATTTTATGAAAAAAAAAAATGTTTTTACCATCGCCACTCAAAAAAGTGCGTCTTATTCATTGATAACAGTGAATAAAACGCGTTTTTATTCACCGAGTGCATTAAAATATTTTGAATTTGGAACAAGCGCGCATCGTATGAATTAGGTACAAAAAAAATAAAAGGTGCTGAAAGTATGGTATGGAGCTATTCCATAGATAAAGATATAGTTCTACAATTAAATGACAAAAATAATCCCGCCAATTTTATTTAGGTTCTTTTTAGTGTCTTATCTTTGGGTTCTTTTCTAAAAAATATCCCGCTAAATCAATTAGGTCCTTTTTAGTGTCTTATATTTGGGTTCTTTTTTATATATTTGAGGGAGATTAGTTGTTCAGTCTTGCAACAATCCATTCAATCAGTCTGGTACGATCTTCAGTCTGTAAAAATTCAAAGTCTATACAAACTGATGAAGTGGACTGATGCCAGACTGATCATGTAGTTTCCCTCTTAGTTAGCTCGGTGGCGCAGTGGTTTAGCGCCTGGCCCAGCGATTGCGGAAGTTAAGCAACGTTCGCAAGGGTCGGTCATGGGATGGGTGACCAAAAATATATTATCTCGAGCTCCTCCGTGCTTCAGAAAGCACGTTAAGCCGTTGGTCCCAGCTGCATTTGCAGTCGTTAACACCCACCAATCCGCATTGGGCCCGCGTGGTGGGTTATGGCCCGTCCTCCTTACCACCCATAAGGAAGGCCTGTGCCCCACAGTGGGGTCATCAAAAATGGCTGATGGACAACTATAAATACTATAGGTACTGCTATTTTTTTTTCTCGCAGTCAATGGTAAAAAGTAGAGTACACAACTCGTGAAAAAAAAATTTCATCTCGGTCAAAGGACCACAAAGGGATACAAAGGTATCCCTCGCTTCGCTCAGGATTCTACTTTTGAATCCCTCGCTACGCTCGGGATTCAACAAATAAAATTAAAAATAAAAGTAAAAGTAAAAAAAAAAGTAAAAGTAAAAGTAAAAGTAAAAGTAAAAGTAAAAGTAAAAGTAAAAGTAAAAGTAAAATTAAAAGTAAAAGTAAAAGTAAAAGTAAAAGTAAAAGTAAAAGTAAAAGTAAAAGTAAAAGTTACCGTAAAAAAGTAAAAGTAAAAGTAAAAGTAAAAGTAAAAATAAAAATAAAAATAAAAATAAAAATAAAAATAAAAATAAAAATAAAAATAAAAATAAAAATAAAAATAAAAGTAAAAATAAAAATAAAAGTAAAAGTAAAAGTAAAAGTAAAAGTTACCGTAAAAAAGTAAAAGTAAAAGTAAAAGTAAAGTAAAAGTAAAAGTAAAAGTAAAAGTAAAAGTAAAAGTAAAAGTAAAAGTAAAAGTAAAAGTAAAAGTAAAAGTAAAAGTAAAAGTAAAAGTAAAAGTAAAAGTAAAAGTAAAAGTAAAAGTAAAAGTAAAAGTAAAAGTAAAAGTAAAAGTAAAAGTAAAAGTAAAAGTAAAAGTAAAAGTAAAAGTAAAAGTAAAAGTAAAAGTAAAAGTAAAAGTAAAAGTAAAAGTAAAAGTAAAAGTAAAAGTAAAAGTAAAAGTAAAAGTAAAAGTAAAAGTAAAAGTAAAAGTAAAAGTAAAAGTAAAAGTAAAAGTAAAAGTAAAAGTAAAAGTAAAAGTAAAAGTAAAAGTAAAAGTAAAAGTAAAGGTAAAAGTAAAAGTAAAAGTAAAAGTAAAAGTTACCGTAAAAAAGTAAAAGTAAAAATAAAAGTAAAAGTAAAAGTAAAAGTAAAAGTAAAAGTAAAAGTAAAAGTAATAGTAAAAGTAAAAGTAAAAGTAAAAGTAAAAGTAAAAGTAAAAGTAAAAGTAAAAGTAAAAGTAAAAGTAAAAGTAAAAGTAAAAGTAAAAGTAAAAGTAAAAGTTACCGTAAAAAAGTAAAAGTAAAAATAAAAGTAAAAGTAAAAGTAAAAGTAAAAGTAAAAGTAAAAGTAAAAGTAAAAGTAAAAGTAAAAGTAAAAGTAAAAGTAAAAGTAAAAGTAAAAGTAAAAGTAAAAGAAAAAGTAAAAGTAAAAGTAAAAGTTACCGTAAAAAAGTAAAAGTAAAAGTAAAAGTAAAAGTAAAAGTAAAAGTAAAAGTAAAAGTAAAAGTAAAAGTAAAAGTAAAAGTAAAAGTAAAAGTAAAAGTAAAAGTAAAAGTAAAAGTAAAAGTAAAAGTAAAAGTAAAAGTAAAAGTAAAAGTAAAAGTAAAAGTAATAGTAAAGGTAAAAGAAAAAGTAAAAGTAAAAGTAAAAGTAAAAGTAAAAGTTACCGTAAAAAAGTAAAAGTAAAAATAAAAGTAAAAGTAAAAGTAAAAGTAAAAGTAAAAGTAAAAGTAAAAGTTAAAGTAAAAGTAAAAGTAAAAGTTACCGTAAAAAAGTAAAAGTAAAAGTAAAAGTAAAAGTAAAAGTAAAAGTAAAAATAAAAGTAAAAATAAAAATAAAAATAAAAGTAAAAGTAAAAATAAAAATAAAAATAAAAGTAAAAGTAAAAGTAAAAATAGTAAAAGTAAAAGTAAAAGTAAAAGTTACCGTAAAAAAGTAAAAGTAAAAGTAAAAGTAAAAGTAAAAGTAAAAGTAAAAGTAAAAGTAAAAATAAAAGTAAAAATAAAAATAAAAATAAAAGTAAAAGTAAAAATAAAAATAAAAATAAAAGTAAAAGTAAAAGTAAAAATAAAAGTAAAAGTAAAAGTAAAAATAAAAGTAAAAGTAAAAGTAAAAATAAAAGTAAAAGTAAAAGTAAAAGTAAAAGTAAAAATGAAAATAAAAATAAAAATAAAAATAAAAGTAAAAATAAAAATAAAAGTAAAAGTAAAAGTAAAAGTAAAAGTTACCGTAAAAAAGTAAAAGTAAAAGTAAAAGTAAAAGTAAAAGTAAAAGTAAAAGTAAAAGTAAAAGTAAAAGTAAAAGTAAAAGTAAAAATAAAAGTAAAAATAAAAATAAAAATAAAAGTAAAAGTAAAAGTAAAAATAAAAGTAAAAGTAAAAGTAAAAGTAAAAGTAAAAGTAAAAGTAAAAGTAAAAGTAAAAGTAAAAGTTACCGTAAAAAAGTAAAAGTAAAAGTAAAAGTAAAAGTAAAAGTAAAAGTAAAAGTAAAAGTAAAAGTAAAAGTAAAAGTAAAAATAAAAGTAAAAATAAAAATAAAAATAAAAGTAAAAGTAAAAATAAAAATAAAAATAAAAGTAAAAGTAAAAGTAAAAGTAAAAGTAAAAGTAAAAGTAAAAGTAAAAGTAAAAGTAAAAGTAAAAGTAAAAGTAAAAGTAAAAGTAAAAGTAAAAGTAAAAGTAAAAGTAAAAGTAAAAGTAAAAGTAAAAGTAAAAGTAAAAGTAAAAGTAAAAGTAAAAGTAAAAGTAAAAGTAAAAGTAAAAGTAAAAGTAAAAGTAAAAGTAAAAGTAAAAGTAAAAGTAAAAGTAAAAGTAAAAGTAAAAGTAAAAGTAAAAGTAAAAGTAAAAGTAAAAGTAAAAGTAAAAGTAAAAGTAAAAGTAAAAGTAAAAGTAAAAGTAAAAGTAAAAGTAAAAGTAAAAGTAAAAGTAAAAGTAAAAGTAAAAGTAAAAGTAAAAGTAAAAGTAAAAGTAAAAGTAAAAGTAAAAGTAAAAGTAAAAGTAAAAGTAAAAGTAAAAGTAAAAGTAAAAGTAAAAGTAAAAGTAAAAGTAAAAGTAAAAGTAAAAGTAAAAGTAAAAGTAAAAGTAAAAGTAAAAGTAAAAGTAAAAGTAAAAGTAAAAGTAAAAGTAAAAGTAAAAGTAAAAGTAAAAGTAAAAGTAAAAGTAAAAGTAAAAGTAAAAGTAAAAGTAAAAGTAAAAGTAAAAGTAAAAGTAAAAGTAAAAGTAAAAGTAAAAGTAAAAGTAAAAGTAAAAGTAAAAGTAAAAGTAAAAGTAAAAGTAAAAGTAAAAGTAAAAGTAAAAGTAAAAGTAAAAGTAAAAGTAAAAGTAAAAGTAAAAGTAAAAGTAAAAGTAAAAGTAAAAGTAAAAGTAAAAGTAAAAGTAAAAGTAAAAGTAAAAGTAAAAGTAAAAGTAAAAGTAAAAGTAAAAGTAAAAGTAAAAGTAAAAGTAAAAGTAAAAGTAAAAGTAAAAGTAAAAGTAAAAGTAAAAGTAAAAGTAAAAGTAAAAGTAAAAGTAAAAGTAAAAGTAAAAGTAAAAGTAAAAGTAAAAGTAAAAGTAAAAGTAAAAGTAAAAGTAAAAGTAAAAGTAAAAGTAAAAGTAAAAGTAAAAGTAAAAGTAAAAGTAAAAGTAAAAGTAAAAGTAAAAGTAAAAGTAAAAGTAAAAGTAAAAGTAAAAGTAAAAGTAAAAGTAAAAGTAAAAGTAAAAGTAAAAGTAAAAGTAAATGTAAAAGTAAAAGTAAAAGTAAAAGTAAAAGTAAAAGTAAAAGTAAAAGTAAAAGTAAAAGTAAAAGTAAAAGTAAAAGTAAAAGTAAAAGTAAAAGTAAAAGTAAAAGTTAAAGTAAAAATAAAAATAAAAATAAAAATAAAAATAAAAATAAAAATAAAAATAAAAATAAACTGAACAACTTTTATTATAGGACTAACCCCGAAATCACGAAAAAAAATCAGCTGTTCCATTCAAAATGAATCTTATCATTTTATGAAAAAAAAAAATGTTTTTACCATCGCCACTCAAAAAAGTGCGTCTTATTCATTGATAACAGTGAATAAAACGCGTTTTTATTCACCGAGTGCATTAAAATATTTTGAATTTGGAACAAGCGCGCATCGTATGAATTAGGTACAAAAAAAATAAAAGGTGCTGAAAGTATGGTATGGAGCTATTCCATAGATAAAGATATAGTTCTACAATTAAATGACAAAAATAATCCCGCCAATTTTATTTAGGTTCTTTTTAGTGTCTTATCTTTGGGTTCTTTTCTAAAAAATATCCCGCTAAATCAATTAGGTCCTTTTTAGTGTCTTATATTTGGGTTCTTTTTTATATATTTGAGGGAGATTAGTTGTTCAGTCTTGCAACAATCCATTCAATCAGTCTGGTACGATCTTCAGTCTGTAAAAATTCAAAGTCTATACAAACTGATGAAGTGGACTGATGCCAGACTGATCATGTAGTTTCCCTCTTAGTTAGCTCGGTGGCGCAGTGGTTTAGCGCCTGGCCCAGCGATTGCGGAAGTTAAGCAACGTTCGCAAGGGTCGGTCATGGGATGGGTGACCAAAAATATATTATCTCGAGCTCCTCCGTGCTTCAGAAAGCACGTTAAGCCGTTGGTCCCAGCTGCATTTGCAGTCGTTAACACCCACCAATCCGCATTGGGCCCGCGTGGTGGGTTATGGCCCGTCCTCCTTACCACCCATAAGGAAGGCCTGTGCCCCACAGTGGGGTCATCAAAAATGGCTGATGGACAACTATAAATACTATAGGTACTGCTATTTTTTTTTCTCGCAGTCAATGGTAAAAAGTAGAGTACACAACTCGTGAAAAAAAAATTTCATCTCGGTCAAAGGACCACAAAGGGATACAAAGGTATCCCTCGCTTCGCTCAGGATTCTACTTTTGAATCCCTCGCTACGCTCGGGATTCAACAAATAAAATTAAAAATAAAAGTAAAAGTAAAAAAAAAAGTAAAAGTAAAAGTAAAAGTAAAAGTAAAAGTAAAAGTAAAAGTAAAAGTAAAAGTAAAATTAAAAGTAAAAGTAAAAGTAAAAGTAAAAGTAAAAGTAAAAGTAAAAGTAAAAGTAAAAGTTACCGTAAAAAAGTAAAAGTAAAAGTAAAAGTAAAAGTAAAAATAAAAATAAAAATAAAAATAAAAATAAAAATAAAAATAAAAATAAAAATAAAAATAAAAATAAAAATAAAAGTAAAAATAAAAATAAAAGTAAAAGTAAAAGTAAAAGTAAAAGTTACCGTAAAAAAGTAAAAGTAAAAGTAAAAGTAAAGTAAAAGTAAAAGTAAAAGTAAAAGTAAAAGTAAAAGTAAAAGTAAAAGTAAAAGTAAAAGTAAAAGTAAAAGTAAAAGTAAAAGTAAAAGTAAAAGTAAAAGTAAAAGTAAAAGTAAAAGTAAAAGTAAAAGTAAAAGTAAAAGTAAAAGTAAAAGTAAAAGTAAAAGTAAAAGTAAAAGTAAAAGTAAAAGTAAAAGTAAAAGTAAAAGTAAAAGTAAAAGTAAAAGTAAAAGTAAAAGTAAAAGTAAAAGTAAAAGTAAAAGTAAAAGTAAAAGTAAAAGTAAAAGTAAAAGTAAAAGTAAAAGTAAAAGTAAAAGTAAAAGTAAAAGTAAAAGTAAAAGTAAAAGTAAAAGTAAAGGTAAAAGTAAAAGTAAAAGTAAAAGTAAAAGTTACCGTAAAAAAGTAAAAGTAAAAATAAAAGTAAAAGTAAAAGTAAAAGTAAAAGTAAAAGTAAAAGTAAAAGTAATAGTAAAAGTAAAAGTAAAAGTAAAAGTAAAAGTAAAAGTAAAAGTAAAAGTAAAAGTAAAAGTAAAAGTAAAAGTAAAAGTAAAAGTAAAAGTAAAAGTAAAAGTTACCGTAAAAAAGTAAAAGTAAAAATAAAAGTAAAAGTAAAAGTAAAAGTAAAAGTAAAAGTAAAAGTAAAAGTAAAAGTAAAAGTAAAAGTAAAAGTAAAAGTAAAAGTAAAAGTAAAAGTAAAAGTAAAAGAAAAAGTAAAAGTAAAAGTAAAAGTTACCGTAAAAAAGTAAAAGTAAAAGTAAAAGTAAAAGTAAAAGTAAAAGTAAAAGTAAAAGTAAAAGTAAAAGTAAAAGTAAAAGTAAAAGTAAAAGTAAAAGTAAAAGTAAAAGTAAAAGTAAAAGTAAAAGTAAAAGTAAAAGTAAAAGTAAAAGTAAAAGTAAAAGTAATAGTAAAGGTAAAAGAAAAAGTAAAAGTAAAAGTAAAAGTAAAAGTAAAAGTTACCGTAAAAAAGTAAAAGTAAAAATAAAAGTAAAAGTAAAAGTAAAAGTAAAAGTAAAAGTAAAAGTAAAAGTTAAAGTAAAAGTAAAAGTAAAAGTTACCGTAAAAAAGTAAAAGTAAAAGTAAAAGTAAAAGTAAAAGTAAAAGTAAAAATAAAAGTAAAAATAAAAATAAAAATAAAAGTAAAAGTAAAAATAAAAATAAAAATAAAAGTAAAAGTAAAAGTAAAAATAGTAAAAGTAAAAGTAAAAGTAAAAGTTACCGTAAAAAAGTAAAAGTAAAAGTAAAAGTAAAAGTAAAAGTAAAAGTAAAAGTAAAAGTAAAAATAAAAGTAAAAATAAAAATAAAAATAAAAGTAAAAGTAAAAATAAAAATAAAAATAAAAGTAAAAGTAAAAGTAAAAATAAAAGTAAAAGTAAAAGTAAAAATAAAAGTAAAAGTAAAAGTAAAAATAAAAGTAAAAGTAAAAGTAAAAGTAAAAGTAAAAATGAAAATAAAAATAAAAATAAAAATAAAAGTAAAAATAAAAATAAAAGTAAAAGTAAAAGTAAAAGTAAAAGTTACCGTAAAAAAGTAAAAGTAAAAGTAAAAGTAAAAGTAAAAGTAAAAGTAAAAGTAAAAGTAAAAGTAAAAGTAAAAGTAAAAGTAAAAATAAAAGTAAAAATAAAAATAAAAATAAAAGTAAAAGTAAAAGTAAAAATAAAAGTAAAAGTAAAAGTAAAAGTAAAAGTAAAAGTAAAAGTAAAAGTAAAAGTAAAAGTAAAAGTTACCGTAAAAAAGTAAAAGTAAAAGTAAAAGTAAAAGTAAAAGTAAAAGTAAAAGTAAAAGTAAAAGTAAAAGTAAAAGTAAAAATAAAAGTAAAAATAAAAATAAAAATAAAAGTAAAAGTAAAAATAAAAATAAAAATAAAAGTAAAAGTAAAAGTAAAAGTAAAAGTAAAAGTAAAAGTAAAAGTAAAAGTAAAAGTAAAAGTAAAAGTAAAAGTAAAAGTAAAAGTAAAAGTAAAAGTAAAAGTAAAAGTAAAAGTAAAAGTAAAAGTAAAAGTAAAAGTAAAAGTAAAAGTAAAAGTAAAAGTAAAAGTAAAAGTAAAAGTAAAAGTAAAAGTAAAAGTAAAAGTAAAAGTAAAAGTAAAAGTAAAAGTAAAAGTAAAAGTAAAAGTAAAAGTAAAAGTAAAAGTAAAAGTAAAAGTAAAAGTAAAAGTAAAAGTAAAAGTAAAAGTAAAAGTAAAAGTAAAAGTAAAAGTAAAAGTAAAAGTAAAAGTAAAAGTAAAAGTAAAAGTAAAAGTAAAAGTAAAAGTAAAAGTAAAAGTAAAAGTAAAAGTAAAAGTAAAAGTAAAAGTAAAAGTAAAAGTAAAAGTAAAAGTAAAAGTAAAAGTAAAAGTAAAAGTAAAAGTAAAAGTAAAAGTAAAAGTAAAAGTAAAAGTAAAAGTAAAAGTAAAAGTAAAAGTAAAAGTAAAAGTAAAAGTAAAAGTAAAAGTAAAAGTAAAAGTAAAAGTAAAAGTAAAAGTAAAAGTAAAAGTAAAAGTAAAAGTAAAAGTAAAAGTAAAAGTAAAAGTAAAAGTAAAAGTAAAAGTAAAAGTAAAAGTAAAAGTAAAAGTAAAAGTAAAAGTAAAAGTAAAAGTAAAAGTAAAAGTAAAAGTAAAAGTAAAAGTAAAAGTAAAAGTAAAAGTAAAAGTAAAAGTAAAAGTAAAAGTAAAAGTAAAAGTAAAAGTAAAAGTAAAAGTAAAAGTAAAAGTAAAAGTAAAAGTAAAAGTAAAAGTAAAAGTAAAAGTAAAAGTAAAAGTAAAAGTAAAAGTAAAAGTAAAAGTAAAAGTAAAAGTAAAAGTAAAAGTAAAAGTAAAAGTAAAAGTAAAAGTAAAAGTAAAAGTAAAAGTAAAAGTAAAAGTAAAAGTAAAAGTAAAAGTAAAAGTAAAAGTAAAAGTAAAAGTAAAAGTAAAAGTAAAAGTAAAAGTAAAAGTAAAAGTAAATGTAAAAGTAAAAGTAAAAGTAAAAGTAAAAGTAAAAGTAAAAGTAAAAGTAAAAGTAAAAGTAAAAGTAAAAGTAAAAGTAAAAGTAAAAGTAAAAGTAAAAGTAAAAGTTAAAGTAAAAATAAAAATAAAAATAAAAATAAAAATAAAAATAAAAATAAAAATAAAAATAAACTGAACAACTTTTATTATAGGACTAACCCCGAAATCACGAAAAAAAATCAGCTGTTCCATTCAAAATGAATCTTATCATTTTATGAAAAAAAAAAATGTTTTTACCATCGCCACTCAAAAAAGTGCGTCTTATTCATTGATAACAGTGAATAAAACGCGTTTTTATTCACCGAGTGCATTAAAATATTTTGAATTTGGAACAAGCGCGCATCGTATGAATTAGGTACAAAAAAAATAAAAGGTGCTGAAAGTATGGTATGGAGCTATTCCATAGATAAAGATATAGTTCTACAATTAAATGACAAAAATAATCCCGCCAATTTTATTTAGGTTCTTTTTAGTGTCTTATCTTTGGGTTCTTTTCTAAAAAATATCCCGCTAAATCAATTAGGTCCTTTTTAGTGTCTTATATTTGGGTTCTTTTTTATATATTTGAGGGAGATTAGTTGTTCAGTCTTGCAACAATCCATTCAATCAGTCTGGTACGATCTTCAGTCTGTAAAAATTCAAAGTCTATACAAACTGATGAAGTGGACTGATGCCAGACTGATCATGTAGTTTCCCTCTTAGTTAGCTCGGTGGCGCAGTGGTTTAGCGCCTGGCCCAGCGATTGCGGAAGTTAAGCAACGTTCGCAAGGGTCGGTCATGGGATGGGTGACCAAAAATATATTATCTCGAGCTCCTCCGTGCTTCAGAAAGCACGTTAAGCCGTTGGTCCCAGCTGCATTTGCAGTCGTTAACACCCACCAATCCGCATTGGGCCCGCGTGGTGGGTTATGGCCCGTCCTCCTTACCACCCATAAGGAAGGCCTGTGCCCCACAGTGGGGTCATCAAAAATGGCTGATGGACAACTATAAATACTATAGGTACTGCTATTTTTTTTTCTCGCAGTCAATGGTAAAAAGTAGAGTACACAACTCGTGAAAAAAAAATTTCATCTCGGTCAAAGGACCACAAAGGGATACAAAGGTATCCCTCGCTTCGCTCAGGATTCTACTTTTGAATCCCTCGCTACGCTCGGGATTCAACAAATAAAATTAAAAATAAAAGTAAAAGTAAAAAAAAAAGTAAAAGTAAAAGTAAAAGTAAAAGTAAAAGTAAAAGTAAAAGTAAAAGTAAAAGTAAAAGTAAAATTAAAAGTAAAAGTAAAAGTAAAAGTAAAAGTAAAAGTAAAAGTAAAAGTAAAAGTAAAAGTTACCGTAAAAAAGTAAAAGTAAAAGTAAAAGTAAAAGTAAAAATAAAAATAAAAATAAAAATAAAAATAAAAATAAAAATAAAAATAAAAATAAAAATAAAAATAAAAGTAAAAATAAAAATAAAAGTAAAAGTAAAAGTAAAAGTAAAAGTTACCGTAAAAAAGTAAAAGTAAAAGTAAAAGTAAAGTAAAAGTAAAAGTAAAAGTAAAAGTAAAAGTAAAAGTAAAAGTAAAAGTAAAAGTAAAAGTAAAAGTAAAAGTAAAAGTAAAAGTAAAAGTAAAAGTAAAAGTAAAAGTAAAAGTAAAAGTAAAAGTAAAAGTAAAAGTAAAAGTAAAAGTAAAAGTAAAAGTAAAAGTAAAAGTAAAAGTAAAAGTAAAAGTAAAAGTAAAAGTAAAAGTAAAAGTAAAAGTAAAAGTAAAAGTAAAAGTAAAAGTAAAAGTAAAAGTAAAAGTAAAAGTAAAAGTAAAAGTAAAAGTAAAAGTAAAAGTAAAAGTAAAGGTAAAAGTAAAAGTAAAATTAAAAGTAAAAGTTACCGTAAAAAAGTAAAAGTAAAAATAAAAGTAAAAGTAAAAGTAAAAGTAAAAGTAAAAGTAAAAGTAAAAGTAAAAGTAAAAGTAAAAGTAAAAGTAAAAGTAAAAGTAAAAGTAAAAGTAAAAGTAAAAGTAAAAGTAAAAGTAAAAGTAAAAGTAAAAGTAAAAGTAAAAGTTACCGTAAAAAAGTAAAAGTAAAAATAAAAGTAAAAGTAAAAGTAAAAGTAAAAGTAAAAGTAAAAGTAAAAGTAAAAGTAAAAGTAAAAGTAAAAGTAAAAGTAAAAGTAAAAGTAAAAGTAAAAGTAAAAGTAAAAGAAAAAGTAAAAGTAAAAGTAAAAGTTACCGTAAAAAAGTAAAAGTAAAAGTAAAAGTAAAAGTAAAAGTAAAAGTAAAAGTAAAAGTAAAAGTAAAAGTAAAAGTAAAAGTAAAAGTAAAAGTAAAAGTAAAAGTAAAAGTAAAAGTAAAAGTAAAAGTAAAAGTAAAAGTAATAGTAAAGGTAAAAGAAAAAGTAAAAGTAAAAGTAAAAGTAAAAGTAAAAGTTACCGTAAAAAAGTAAAAGTAAAAATAAAAGTAAAAGTAAAAGTAAAAGTAAAAGTAAAAGTAAAAGTAAAAGTAAAAGTAAAAGTAAAAGTAAAAGTTACCGTAAAAAAGTAAAAGTAAAAGTAAAAGTAAAAGTAAAAGTAAAAATAAAAGTAAAAATAAAAATAAAAATAAAAGTAAAAGTAAAAATAAAAATAAAAATAAAAGTAAAAGTAAAAGTAAAAATAGTAAAAGTAAAAGTAAAAGTAAAAGTTACCGTAAAAAAGTAAAAGTAAAAGTAAAAGTAAAAGTAAAAGTAAAAGTAAAAGTAAAAGTAAAAGTAAAAGTAAAAGTAAAAGTAAAAGTAAAAATAAAAGTAAAAATAAAAATAAAAATAAAAGTAAAAGTAAAAATAAAAATAAAAGTAAAAGTAAAAGTAAAAGTAAAAGTAAAAATAAAAGTAAAAGTAAAAGTAAAAATAAAAGTAAAAGTAAAAGTAAAAATAAAAGTAAAAGTAAAAGTAAAAGTAAAAGTAAAAATGAAAATAAAAATAAAAATAAAAATAAAAGTAAAAATAAAAATAAAAGTAAAAGTAAAAGTAAAAGTAAAAGTTACCGTAAAAAAGTAAAAGTAAAAGTAAAAGTAAAAGTAAAAGTAAAAGTAAAAGTAAAAGTAAAAGTAAAAGTAAAAGTAAAAGTAAAAGTAAAAGTAAAAATAAAAGTAAAAATAAAAATAAAAATAAAAGTAAAAGTAAAAGTAAAAATAAAAGTAAAAGTAAAAGTAAAAGTAAAAGTAAAAGTAAAAGTAAAAGTAAAAGTTACCGTAAAAAAGTAAAAGTAAAAGTAAAAGTAAAAGTAAAAGTAAAAGTAAAAGTAAAAGTAAAAGTAAAAGTAAAAGTAAAAGTAAAAGTAAAAGTAAAAGTAAAAGTAAAAGTAAAAGTAAAAATAAAAGTAAAAATAAAAATAAAAATAAAAGTAAAAGTAAAAATAAAAAAAAAAATAAAAGTAAAAGTAAAAGTAAAAGTAAAAGTAAAAGTAAAAGTAAAAGTAAAAGTAAAAGTAAAAGTAAAAGTAAAAGTAAAAGTAAAAGTAAAAGTAAAAGTAAAAGTAAAAGTAAAAGTAAAAGTAAAAGTAAAAGTAAAAATGAAAATAAAAATAAAAATAAAAATAAAAGTAAAAATAAAAATAAAAGTAAAAGTAAAAGTAAAAGTAAAAGTTACCGTAAAAAAGTAAAAGTAAAAGTAAAAGTAAAAGTAAAAGTAAAAGTAAAAGTAAAAGTAAAAGTAAAAGTAAAAGTAAAAGTAAAAGTAAAAGTAAAAATAAAAGTAAAAATAAAAATAAAAATAAAAGTAAAAGTAAAAGTAAAAATAAAAGTAAAAGTAAAAGTAAAAGTAAAAGTAAAAGTAAAAGTAAAAGTAAAAGTTACCGTAAAAAAGTAAAAGTAAAAGTAAAAGTAAAAGTAAAAGTAAAAGTAAAAGTAAAAGTAAAAGTAAAAGTAAAAGTAAAAGTAAAAGTAAAAGTAAAAGTAAAAGTAAAAGTAAAAATAAAAGTAAAAATAAAAATAAAAATAAAAGTAAAAGTAAAAATAAAAAAAAAAATAAAAGTAAAAGTAAAAGTAAAAGTAAAAGTAAAAGTAAAAGTAAAAGTAAAAGTAAAAGTAAAAGTAAAAGTAAAAGTAAAAGTAAAAGTAAAAGTAAAAGTAAAAGTAAAAGTAAAAGTAAAAGTAAAAGTAAAAGTAAAAGTAAAAGTAAAAGTAAAAGTAAAAGTAAAAGTAAAAGTAAAAGTAAAAGTAAAAGTAAAAGTAAAAGTAGTAAAAGTAAAAGTAAAAGTAAAAGTAAAAGTAAAAGTAAAAGTAAAAGTAAAAGTAAAAGTAAAAGTAAAAGTAAAAGTAAAAGTAAAAGTAAAAGTAAAAGTAAAAGTAAAAGTAAAAGTAAAAGTAAAAGTAAAAGTAAAAGTAAAAGTAAAAGTAAAAGTAAAAGTAAAAGTAAAAGTAAAAGTAAAAGTAAAAGTAAAAGTAAAAGTAAAAGTAAAAGTAAAAGTAAAAGTAAAAGTAAAAGTAAAAGTAAAAGTAAAAGTAAAAGTAAAAGTAAAAGTAAAAGTAAAAGTAAAAGTAAAAGTAAAAGTAAAAGTAAAAGTAAAAGTAAAAGTAAAAGTAAAAGTAAAAGTAAAAGTAAAAGTAAAAGTAAAAGTAAAAGTAAAAGTAAAAGTAAAAGTAAAAGTAAAAGTAAAAGTAAAAGTAAAAGTAAAAGTAAAAGTAAAAGTAAAAGTAAAAGTAAAAGTAAAAGTAAAAGTAAAAGTAAAAGTAAAAGTAAAAGTAAAAGTAAAAGTAAAAGTAAAAGTAAAAGTAAAAGTAAAAGTAAAAGTAAAAGTAAAAGTAAAAGTAAAAGTAAAAGTAAAAGTAAAAGTAAAAGTAAAAGTAAAAGTAAAAGTAAAAGTAAAAGTAAAAGTAAAAGTAAAAGTAAAAGTAAAAATAAAAATAAAAATAAAAATAAAAATAAAAATAAAAATAAAAATAAAAATAAAAATAAAAATAAAAATAAAAATAAAAATAATAAAAATAAAAATAAAAATAAAAATAAAAATAAAAATAAAAATAAAAATAAAAATAAAAGTAAAAGTAAAAGTAAAAGTAAAAGTTAACGTAAAAAAGTAAAAGTAAAAGTAAAAGTAAAAGTAAAAGTAAAAGTAAAAGTAAAAGTAAAAGTAAAAATAAAAGTAAAAGTAAAAGTAAAAGTAAAAGTAAAAGTAAAAGTAAAAGTAAAAGTAAAAGTAAAAGTAAAAGTAAAAGTAAAAATAAAAATAAAAATGAAAATGAAAATGAAAATGAAAATAAAAATAAAAGTAAAAATAAAAATAAAAGTAAAAGTAAAAGTAAAAGTAAAAGTAAAAGTAAAAGTAAAAGTAAAAGTTAACGTAAAAAAGTAAAAGTAAAAGTAAAAGTAAAAGTAAAAGTAAAAGTAAAAGTAAAAGTAAAAGTAAAAGTAAAAGTAAAAATAAAAGTAAAAGTAAAAGTAAAAGGTGCTAAAAGTATGGTATGGAGCTATTCCATAGATAAAGATATAGTTCTACAATTAATTCGTAAGCAACGTTCGCAAGGGTAAAAGTAAAAGTAAAAGTAAAAGTAAAAGTAAAAGTAAAGGTAAAGGTAAAGGTAAAGGTAAAGGTAAAGGTAAAGGTAAAGGTAAAGGTAAAGGTAAAGGTAAAGGTAAAGGTAAAGGTAAAGGTAAAGGTAAAGGTAAAGGTAAAGGTAAAGGTAAAGGTAAAGGTAAAGGTAAAGGTAAAGGTAAAGGTAAAGGTAAAGGTAAAGGTAAAGGTAAAGGTAAAGGTAAAGGTAAAGGTAAAGGTAAAGGTAAAGGTAAAGGTAAAGGTAAAGGTAAAGGTAAAGGTAAAGGTAAAGGTAAAGGTAAAGGTAAAGGTAAAGGTAAAGGTAAAGGTAAAGGTAAAGGTAAAGGTAAAGGTAAAGGTAAAGGTAAAGGTAAAGGTAAAGGTAAAGGTAAAGGTAAAGGTAAAGGTAAAGGTAAAGGTAAAGGTAAAGGTAAAGGTAAAGGTAAAGGTAAAGGTAAAGGTAAAGGTAAAGGTAAAGGTAAAGGTAAAGGTAAAGGTAAAGGTAAAGGTAAAGGTAAAGGTAAAGGTAAAGGTAAAGGTAAAGGTAAAGGTAAAGGTAAAGGTAAAGGTAAAGGTAAAGGTAAAGGTAAAGGTAAAGGTAAAGGTAAAGGTAAAGGTAAAGGTAAAGGTAAAGGTAAAGGTAAAGGTAAAGGTAAAGGTAAAGGTAAAAGTAAAAGTAAAAGTAAAAGTAAAAGTAAATTAAAAGTAAAAGTAAAAGTAAAAGTAAAAGTAAAAGTAAAAGTAAAAGTAAAAGTAAAAGTAAAAGTAAAAGTAAAAGTAAAAGTAAAAGTAAAAGTAAAAGTAAAAGTAAAAGTAAAAGTAAAAGTAAAAGTAAAAGTAAAAGTAAAAGTAAAAGTAAAAATGAAAATGAAAATGAAAATGAAAATGAAAATGAAAATAAAAATAAAAGTAAAAATAAAAATAAAAGTAAAAGTAAAAGTAAAAGTAAAAGTAAAAGTAAAAGTAAAAGTAAAAGTAAAAGTTAACGTAAAAAAGTAAAAGTAAAAGTAAAAGTAAAAGTAAAAGTAAAAGTAAAAGTAAAAGTAAAAGTAAAAGTAAAAGTAAAAGTAAAAGTAAAAGTAAAAGTAAAAATAAAAGTAAAAGTAAAAGTAAAAGGTGCTAAAAGTATGGTATGGAGCTATTCCATAGATAAAGATATAGTTCTACAATTAATTCGTAAGCAACGTTCGCAAGGGTAAAAGTAAAAGTAAAAGTAAAAGTAAAAGTAAAAGTAAAAGTAAAAGTAAAAGTAAAAGTAAAAGTAAAAGTAAAAGTAAAAGTAAAAGTAAAAGTAAAAGTAAAAGTAAAAGTAAAAGTAAAAGTAAAAGTAAAAGTAAAAGTAAAAGTAAAAGTAAAAGTAAAAGTAAAAGTAAAAGTAAAAGTAAAAGTAAAAGTAAAAGTAAAAGTAAAAGTAAAAGTAAAAGTAAAAGTAAAAGTAAAAGTAAAAGTAAAAGTAAAAGTAAAAGTAAAAGTAAAAGTAAAAGTAAAAGTAAAAGTAAAAGTAAAAGTAAAAGTAAAAGTAAAAGTAAAAGTAAAAGTAAAAGTAAAAGTAAAAGTAAAAGTAAAAGTAAAAGTAAAAGTAAAAGTAAAAGTAAAAGTAAAAGTAAAAATAAAAATAAAAATAAAAATAAAAATAAAAATAAAAATAAAAATAAAAATAAAAATAAAAATAAAAATAAAAATAAAAGTAAAAGTAAAAGTAAAAGTAAAAGTAAAAGTAAAAGTAAAAGTAAAAGTAAAAGTAAAAGTAAAAGTAAAAGTAAAAGTAAAAATAAAAATAAAAATAAACTGAACAACTTTTATTATAGGACTAACCCCGAAATCACGAAAAAAAATCAGCTGTTCCATTCAAAATGAATCTTATCATTTTATGAAAAAAAAAAATGTTTTTACCATCGCCACTCAAAAAAGTGCGTCTTATTCATTGATAACAGTGAATAAAACGCGTTTTTATTCACCGAGTGCATAAAAATATTTTGAATTTGGAACAAGCGCGCATCGTATGAATTAGGTACAAAAAAAATAAAAGGTGCTGAAAGTATGGTATGGAGCTATTCCATAGATAAAGATATAGTTCTACAATTAAATGACAAAAATAATCCCGCCAATTTTATTTAGGTTCTTTTTAGTGTCTTATCTTTGGGTTCTTTTCTAAAAAATATCCCGCTAAATCAATTAGGTCCTTTTTAGTGTCTTATATTTGGGTTCTTTTTTATATATTTGAGGGAGATTAGTTGTTCAGTCTTGCAACAATCCATTCAATCAGTCTGGTACGATCTTCAGTCTGTAAAAATTCAAAGTCTATACAAACTGATGAAGTGGACTGATGCCAGACTGATCATGTAGTTTCCCTCTTAGTTAGCTCGGTGGCGCAGTGGTTTAGCGCCTGGCCCAGCGATTGCGGAAGTTAAGCAACGTTCGCAAGGGTCGGTCATGGGATGGGTGACCAAAAATATATTATCTCGAGCTCCTCCGTGCTTCAGAAAGCACGTTAAGCCGTTGGTCCCAGCTGCATTTGCAGTCGTTAACACCCACCAATCCGCATTGGGCCCGCGTGGTGGGTTATGGCCCGTCCTCCTTACCACCCATAAGGAAGGCCTGTGCCCCACAGTGGGGTCATCAAAAATGGCTGATGGACAACTATAAATACTATAGGTACTGCTATTTTTTTTTCTCGCAGTCAATGGTAAAAAGTAGAGTACACAACTCGTGAAAAAAAAATTTCATCTCGGTCAAAGGACCACAAAGGGATACAAAGGTATCCCTCGCTTCGCTCAGGATTCTACTTTTGAATCCCTCGCTACGCTCGGGATTCAACAAATAAAATTAAAAATAAAAGTAAAAGTAAAAAAAAAAGTAAAAGTAAAAGTAAAAGTAAAAGTAAAAGTAAAAGTAAAAGTAAAAGTAAAAGTAAAATTAAAAGTAAAAGTAAAAGTAAAAGTAAAAGTAAAAGTAAAAGTAAAAGTAAAAGTAAAAGTAAAAGTTACCGTAAAAAAGTAAAAGTAAAAGTAAAAGTAAAAGTAAAAATAAAAATAAAAATAAAAATAAAAATAAAAATAAAAATAAAAATAAAAATAAAAATAAAAATAAAAATAAAAATAAAAATAAAAATAAAAGTAAAAATAAAAATAAAAGTAAAAGTAAAAGTAAAAGTAAAAGTTACCGTAAAAAAGTAAAAGTAAAAGTAAAAGTAAAGTAAAAGTAAAAGTAAAAGTAAAAGTAAAAGTAAAAGTAAAAGTAAAAGTAAAAGTAAAAGTAAAAGTAAAAGTAAAAGTAAAAGTAAAAGTAAAAGTAAAAGTAAAAGTAAAAGTAAAAGTAAAAGTAAAAGTAAAAGTAAAAGTAAAAGTAAAAGTAAAAGTAAAAGTAAAAGTAAAAGTAAAAGTAAAAGTAAAAGTAAAAGTAAAAGTAAAAGTAAAAGTAAAAGTAAAAGTAAAAGTAAAAGTAAAAGTAAAAGTAAAAGTAAAAGTAAAAGTAAAAGTAAAAGTAAAAGTAAAAGTAAAAGTAAAAGTAAAAGTAAAAGTAAAAGTAAAAGTAAAAGTAAAAGTAAAAGTAAAAGTAAAAGTAAAAGTAAAAGTAAAAGTAAAAGTAAAGGTAAAAGTAAAAGTAAAAGTAAAAGTAAAAGTTACCGTAAAAAAGTAAAAGTAAAAATAAAAGTAAAAGTAAAAGTAAAAGTAAAAGTAAAAGTAAAAGTAAAAGTAAAAGTAAAAGTAAAAGTAAAAGTAAAAGTAAAAGTAAAAGTAAAAGTAAAAGTAAAAGTAAAAGTAAAAGTAAAAGTAAAAGTTACCGTAAAAAAGTAAAAGTAAAAATAAAAGTAAAAGTAAAAGTAAAAGTAAAAGTAAAAGTAAAAGTAAAAGTAAAAGTAAAAGTAAAAGTAAAAGTAAAAGTAAAAGTAAAAGTAAAAGTAAAAGTAAAAGTAAAAGAAAAAGTAAAAGTAAAAGTAAAAGTTACCGTAAAAAAGTAAAAGTAAAAGTAAAAGTAAAAGTAAAAGTAAAAGTAAAAGTAAAAGTAAAAGTAAAAGTAAAAGTAAAAGTAAAAGTAAAAGTAAAAGTAAAAGTAAAAGTAAAAGTAAAAGTAAAAGTAAAAGTAATAGTAAAGGTAAAAGAAAAAGTAAAAGTAAAAGTAAAAGTAAAAGTTACCGTAAAAAAGTAAAAGTAAAAATAAAAGTAAAAGTAAAAGTAAAAGTAAAAGTAAAAGTAAAAGTAAAAGTAAAAGTAAAAGTAAAAGTTACCGTAAAAAAGTAAAAGTAAAAGTAAAAGTAAAAGTAAAAGTAAAAGTAAAAATAAAAGTAAAAATAAAAATAAAAATAAAAGTAAAAGTAAAAATAAAAATAAAAATAAAAGTAAAAGTAAAAGTAAAAATAGTAAAAGTAAAAGTAAAAGTAAAAGTTACCGTAAAAAAGTAAAAGTAAAAGTAAAAGTAAAAGTAAAAGTAAAAGTAAAAGTAAAAGTAAAAGTAAAAGTAAAAGTAAAAGTAAAAATAAAAGTAAAAATAAAAATAAAAATAAAAGTAAAAGTAAAAATAAAAATAAAAATAAAAGTAAAAGTAAAAGTAAAAATAAAAGTAAAAGTAAAAGTAAAAATAAAAGTAAAAGTAAAAGTAAAAATAAAAGTAAAAGTAAAAGTAAAAGTAAAAGTAAAAATGAAAATAAAAATAAAAATAAAAATAAAAATAAAAGTAAAAATAAAAATAAAAGTAAAAGTAAAAGTAAAAGTAAAAGTTACCGTAAAAAAGTAAAAGTAAAAGTAAAAGTAAAAGTAAAAGTAAAAGTAAAAGTAAAAGTAAAAGTAAAAGTAAAAGTAAAAGTAAAAGTAAAAGTAAAAGTAAAAGTAAAAGTAAAAGTAAAAGTAAAAGTAAAAGTAAAAGTAAAAGTAAAAGTAAAAGTAAAAGTAAAAGTAAAAGTAAAAGTAAAAGTAAAAGTAAAAGTAAAAGTAAAAGTAAAAGTAAAAGTAAAAGTAAAAGTAAAAGTAAAAGTAAAAGTAAAAGTAAAAGTAAAAGTAAAAGTAAAAGTAAAAGTAAAAGTAAAAGTAAAAGTAAAAGTAAAAGTAAAAGTAAAAGTAAAAGTAAAAGTAAAAGTAAAAGTAAAAGTAAAAGTAAAAGTAAAAGTAAAAGTAAAAGTAAAAGTAAAAGTAAAAGTAAAAGTAAAAGTAAAAGTAAAAGTAAAAGTAAAAGTAAAAGTAAAAGTAAAAGTAAAAGTAAAAGTAAAAGTAAAAGTAAAAGTAAAAGTAAAAGTAAAAGTAAAAGTAAAAGTAAAAGTAAAAGTAAAAGTAAAAGTAAAAGTAAAAGTAAAAGTAAAAGTAAAAGTAAAAGTAAAGGTAAAAGTAAAAGTAAAATTAAAAGTAAAAGTTACCGTAAAAAAGTAAAAGTAAAAATAAAAGTAAAAGTAAAAGTAAAAGTAAAAGTAAAAGTAAAAGTAAAAGTAAAAGTAAAAGTAAAAGTAAAAGTAAAAGTAAAAGTAAAAGTAAAAGTAAAAGTAAAAGTAAAAGTAAAAGTTACCGTAAAAAAGTAAAAGTAAAAATAAAAGTAAAAGTAAAAGTAAAAGTAAAAGTAAAAGTAAAAGTAAAAGTAAAAGTAAAAGTAAAAGTAAAAGTAAAAGTAAAAGTAAAAGTAAAAGTAAAAGTAAAAGTAAAAGAAAAAGTAAAAGTAAAAGTAAAAGTTACCGTAAAAAAGTAAAAGTAAAAGTAAAAGTAAAAGTAAAAGTAAAAGTAAAAGTAAAAGTAAAAGTAAAAGTAAAAGTAAAAGTAAAAGTAAAAGTAAAAGTAAAAGTAAAAGTAAAAGTAAAAGTAAAAGTAAAAGTAAAAGTAAAAGTAAAAGTAAAAGTAAAAGTAAAAGTAAAAGTAATAGTAAAGGTAAAAGAAAAAGTAAAAGTAAAAGTAAAAGTAAAAGTAAAAGTTACCGTAAAAAAGTAAAAGTAAAAATAAAAGTAAAAGTAAAAGTAAAAGTAAAAGTAAAAGTAAAAGTAAAAGTAAAAGTAAAAGTAAAAGTTACCGTAAAAAAGTAAAAGTAAAAGTAAAAGTAAAAGTAAAAGTAAAAGTAAAAGTAAAAATAAAAGTAAAAATAAAAATAAAAATAAAAGTAAAAGTAAAAATAAAAATAAAAATAAAAGTAAAAGTAAAAGTAAAAATAGTAAAAGTAAAAGTAAAAGTAAAAGTTACCGTAAAAAAGTAAAAGTAAAAGTAAAAGTAAAAGTAAAAGTAAAAGTAAAAGTAAAAGTAAAAGTAAAAGTAAAAGTAAAAGTAAAAGTAAAAGTAAAAGTAAAAGTAAAAATAAAAGTAAAAATAAAAATAAAAATAAAAGTAAAAGTAAAAATAAAAATAAAAGTAAAAGTAAAAGTAAAAGTAAAAATAAAAGTAAAAGTAAAAGTAAAAATAAAAGTAAAAGTAAAAGTAAAAATAAAAGTAAAAGTAAAAGTAAAAGTAAAAGTAAAAATGAAAATAAAAATAAAAATAAAAATAAAAGTAAAAATAAAAATAAAAGTAAAAGTAAAAGTAAAAGTAAAAGTTACCGTAAAAAAGTAAAAGTAAAAGTAAAAGTAAAAGTAAAAGTAAAAGTAAAAGTAAAAGTAAAAGTAAAAGTAAAAGTAAAAGTAAAAGTAAAAATAAAAGTAAAAATAAAAATAAAAATAAAAGTAAAAGTAAAAGTAAAAATAAAAGTAAAAGTAAAAGTAAAAGTAAAAGTAAAAGTAAAAGTAAAAGTAAAAGTAAAAGTAAAAGTAAAAGTTACCGTAAAAAAGTAAAAGTAAAAGTAAAAGTAAAAGTAAAAGTAAAAGTAAAAGTAAAAGTAAAAGTAAAAGTAAAAGTAAAAGTAAAAGTAAAAGTAAAAGTAAAAGTAAAAATAAAAGTTAAAATAAAAATAAAAATAAAAGTAAAAGTAAAAATAAAAAAAAAAATAAAAGTAAAAGTAAAAGTAAAAGTAAAAGTAAAAGTAAAAGTAAAAGTAAAAGTAAAAGTAAAAGTAAAAGTAAAAGTAAAAGTAAAAGTAAAAGTAAAAGTAAAAGTAAAAGTAAAAGTAAAAGTAAAAGTAAAAGTAAAAGTAAAAGTAAAAGTAAAAGTAAAAGTAAAAGTAAAAGTAAAAGTAAAAGTAAAAGTAAAAGTAAAAGTAAACGTAAAAGTAAAAGTAAAAGTAAAAGTAAAAGTAAAAGTAAAAGTAAAAGTAAAAGTAAAAGTAAAAGTAAAAGTAAAAGTAAAAGTAAAAGTAAAAGTAAAAGTAAAAGTAAAAGTAAAAGTAAAAGTAAAAGTAAAAGTAAAAGTAAAAGTAAAAGTAAAAGTAAAAGTAAAAGTAAAAGTAAAAGTAAAAGTAAAAGTAAAAGTAAAAGTAAAAGTAAAAGTAAAAGTAAAAGTAAAAGTAAAAGTAAAAGTAAAAGTAAAAGTAAAAGTAAAAGTAAAAGTAAAAGTAAAAGTAAAAGTAAAAGTAAAAGTAAAAGTAAAAGTAAAAGTAAAAGTAAAAGTAAAAGTAAAAGTAAAAGTAAAAGTAAAAGTAAAAGTAAAAGTAAAAGTAAAAGTAAAAGTAAAAGTAAAAGTAAAAGTAAAAGTAAAAGTAAAAGTAAAAGTAAAAGTAAAAGTAAAAGTAAAAGTAAAAGTAAAAGTAAAAGTAAAAGTAAAAGTAAAAGTAAAAGTAAAAGTAAAAGTAAAAGTAAAAGTAAAAGTAAAAGTAAAAGTAAAAGTAAAAGTAAAAGTAAAAGTAAAAGTAAAAGTAAAAGTAAAAGTAAAAGTAAAAGTAAAAGTAAAAGTAAAAGTAAAAGTAAAAGTAAAAGTAAAAGTAAAAGTAAAAGTAAAAGTAAAAGTAAAAGTAAAAGTAAAAGTAAAAGTAAAAGTAAAAGTAAAAGTAAAAGTAAAAGTAAAAGTAAAAGTAAAAGTAAAAGTAAAAATAAAAATAAAAATAAACTGAACAACTTTTATTATAGGACTAACCCCGAAATCACGAAAAAAAATCAGCTGTTCCATTCAAAATGAATCTTATCATTTTATGAAAAAAAAAAATGTTTTTACCATCGCCACTCAAAAAAGTGCGTCTTATTCATTGATAACAGTGAATAAAACGCGTTTTTATTCACCGAGTGCATAAAAATATTTTGAATTTGGAACAAGCGCGCATCGTATGAATTAGGTACAAAAAAAATAAAAGGTGCTGAAAGTATGGTATGGAGCTATTCCATAGATAAAGATATAGTTCTACAATTAAATGACAAAAATAATCCCGCCAATTTTATTTAGGTTCTTTTTAGTGTCTTATCTTTGGGTTCTTTTCTAAAAAATATCCCGCTAAATCAATTAGGTCCTTTTTAGTGTCTTATATTTGGGTTCTTTTTTATATATTTGAGGGAGATTAGTTGTTCAGTCTTGCAACAATCCATTCAATCAGTCTGGTACGATCTTCAGTCTGTAAAAATTCAAAGTCTATACAAACTGATGAAGTGGACTGATGCCAGACTGATCATGTAGTTTCCCTCTTAGTTAGCTCGGTGGCGCAGTGGTTTAGCGCCTGGCCCAGCGATTGCGGAAGTTAAGCAACGTTCGCAAGGGTCGGTCATGGGATGGGTGACCAAAAATATATTATCTCGAGCTCCTCCGTGCTTCAGAAAGCACGTTAAGCCGTTGGTCCCAGCTGCATTTGCAGTCGTTAACACCCACCAATCCGCATTGGGCCCGCGTGGTGGGTTATGGCCCGTCCTCCTTACCACCCATAAGGAAGGCCTGTGCCCCACAGTGGGGTCATCAAAAATGGCTGATGGACAACTATAAATACTATAGGTACTGCTATTTTTTTTTCTCGCAGTCAATGGTAAAAAGTAGAGTACACAACTCGTGAAAAAAAAATTTCATCTCGGTCAAAGGACCACAAAGGGATACAAAGGTATCCCTCGCTTCGCTCAGGATTCTACTTTTGAATCCCTCGCTACGCTCGGGATTCAACAAATAAAATTAAAAATAAAAGTAAAAGTAAAAAAAAAAGTAAAAGTAAAAGTAAAAGTAAAAGTAAAAGTAAAAGTAAAAGTAAAAGTAAAAGTAAAAGTAAAAGTAAAAGTAAAAGTAAAAGTAAAAGTAAAAGTAAAAGTAAAAGTAAAAGTAAAAGTAAAAGTAAAAGTAAAAGTAAAAGTAAAAGTAAAAGTAAAAGTAAAAGTAAAAGTAAAAGTAAAAGTAAAAGTAAAAGTAAAAGTAAAAGTAAAAGTAAAAGTAAAAGTAAAAGTAAAAGTAAAAGTAAAAGTAAAAGTAAAAGTAAAAGTAAAAGTAAAAGTAAAAGTAAAAGTAAATGTAAAAGTAAAAGTAAAAGTAAAAGTAAAAGTAAAAGTAAAAGTAAAAGTAAAAGTAAAAGTAAAAGTAAAAGTAAAAGTAAAAGTTAAAGTTAAAGTAAAAATAAAAATAAAAATAAAAATAAAAATAAAAATAAAAATAAAAATAAAAATAAAAATAAAAATAAAAATAAAAATAAAAATAAACTGAACAACTTTTATTATAGGACTAACCCCGAAATCACGAAAAAAAATCAGCTGTTCCATTCAAAATGAATCTTATCATTTTATGAAAAAAAAAAATGTTTTTACCATCGCCACTCAAAAAAGTGCGTCTTATTCATTGATAACAGTGAATAAAACGCGTTTTTATTCACCGAGTGCATTAAAATATTTTGAATTTGGAACAAGCGCGCATCGTATGAATTAGGTACAAAAAAAATAAAAGGTGCTGAAAGTATGGTATGGAGCTATTCCATAGATAAAGATATAGTTCTACAATTAAATGACAAAAATAATCCCGCCAATTTTATTTAGGTTCTTTTTAGTGTCTTATCTTTGGGTTCTTTTCTAAAAAATATCCCGCTAAATCAATTAGGTCCTTTTTAGTGTCTTATATTTGGGTTCTTTTTTATATATTTGAGGGAGATTAGTTGTTCAGTCTTGCAACAATCCATTCAATCAGTCTGGTACGATCTTCAGTCTGTAAAAATTCAAAGTCTATACAAACTGATGAAGTGGACTGATGCCAGACTGATCATGTAGTTTCCCTCTTAGTTAGCTCGGTGGCGCAGTGGTTTAGCGCCTGGCCCAGCGATTGCGGAAGTTAAGCAACGTTCGCAAGGGTCGGTCATGGGATGGGTGACCAAAAATATATTATCTCGAGCTCCTCCGTGCTTCAGAAAGCACGTTAAGCCGTTGGTCCCAGCTGCATTTGCAGTCGTTAACACCCACCAATCCGCATTGGGCCCGCGTGGTGGGTTATGGCCCGTCCTCCTTACCACCCATAAGGAAGGCCTGTGCCCCACAGTGGGGTCATCAAAAATGGCTGATGGACAACTATAAATACTATAGGTACTGCTATTTTTTTTTCTCGCAGTCAATGGTAAAAAGTAGAGTACACAACTCGTGAAAAAAAAATTTCATCTCGGTCAAAGGACCACAAAGGGATACAAAGGTATCCCTCGCTTCGCTCAGGATTCTACTTTTGAATCCCTCGCTACGCTCGGGATTCAACAAATAAAATTAAAAATAAAAGTAAAAGTAAAAAAAAAAGTAAAAGTAAAAGTAAAAGTAAAAGTAAAAGTAAAAGTAAAAGTAAAAGTAAAAGTAAAATTAAAAGTAAAAGTAAAAGTAAAAGTAAAAGTAAAAGTAAAAGTAAAAGTAAAAGTAAAAGTTACCGTAAAAAAGTAAAAGTAAAAGTAAAAGTAAAAGTAAAAATAAAAATAAAAATAAAAATAAAAATAAAAATAAAAATAAAAATAAAAATAAAAATAAAAATAAAAATAAAAGTAAAAATAAAAATAAAAGTAAAAGTAAAAGTAAAAGTAAAAGTTACCGTAAAAAAGTAAAAGTAAAAGTAAAAGTAAAGTAAAAGTAAAAGTAAAAGTAAAAGTAAAAGTAAAAGTAAAAGTAAAAGTAAAAGTAAAAGTAAAAGTAAAAGTAAAAGTAAAAGTAAAAGTAAAAGTAAAAGTAAAAGTAAAAGTAAAAGTAAAAGTAAAAGTAAAAGTAAAAGTAAAAGTAAAAGTAAAAGTAAAAGTAAAAGTAAAAGTAAAAGTAAAAGTAAAAGTAAAAGTAAAAGTAAAAGTAAAAGTAAAAGTAAAAGTAAAAGTAAAAGTAAAAGTAAAAGTAAAAGTAAAAGTAAAAGTAAAAGTAAAAGTAAAAGTAAAAGTAAAAGTAAAAGTAAAAGTAAAAGTAAAAGTAAAGGTAAAAGTAAAAGTAAAAGTAAAAGTAAAAGTTACCGTAAAAAAGTAAAAGTAAAAATAAAAGTAAAAGTAAAAGTAAAAGTAAAAGTAAAAGTAAAAGTAAAAGTAATAGTAAAAGTAAAAGTAAAAGTAAAAGTAAAAGTAAAAGTAAAAGTAAAAGTAAAAGTAAAAGTAAAAGTAAAAGTAAAAGTAAAAGTAAAAGTAAAAGTAAAAGTTACCGTAAAAAAGTAAAAGTAAAAATAAAAGTAAAAGTAAAAGTAAAAGTAAAAGTAAAAGTAAAAGTAAAAGTAAAAGTAAAAGTAAAAGTAAAAGTAAAAGTAAAAGTAAAAGTAAAAGTAAAAGTAAAAGAAAAAGTAAAAGTAAAAGTAAAAGTTACCGTAAAAAAGTAAAAGTAAAAGTAAAAGTAAAAGTAAAAGTAAAAGTAAAAGTAAAAGTAAAAGTAAAAGTAAAAGTAAAAGTAAAAGTAAAAGTAAAAGTAAAAGTAAAAGTAAAAGTAAAAGTAAAAGTAAAAGTAAAAGTAAAAGTAAAAGTAAAAGTAAAAGTAAAAGTAATAGTAAAGGTAAAAGAAAAAGTAAAAGTAAAAGTAAAAGTAAAAGTAAAAGTAAAAGTAAAAGTTACCGTAAAAAAGTAAAAGTAAAAATAAAAGTAAAAGTAAAAGTAAAAGTAAAAGTAAAAGTAAAAGTAAAAGTAAAAGTAAAAGTAAAAGTAAAAGTTACCGTAAAAAAGTAAAAGTAAAAGTAAAAGTAAAAGTAAAAGTAAAAGTAAAAATAAAAGTAAAAATAAAAATAAAAATAAAAGTAAAAGTAAAAATAAAAATAAAAATAAAAGTAAAAGTAAAAGTAAAAATAGTAAAAGTAAAAGTAAAAGTAAAAGTTACCGTAAAAAAGTAAAAGTAAAAGTAAAAGTAAAAGTAAAAGTAAAAGTAAAAGTAAAAGTAAAAATAAAAGTAAAAATAAAAATAAAAATAAAAGTAAAAGTAAAAATAAAAATAAAAATAAAAGTAAAAGTAAAAGTAAAAATAAAAGTAAAAGTAAAAGTAAAAATAAAAGTAAAAGTAAAAGTAAAAATAAAAGTAAAAGTAAAAGTAAAAGTAAAAGTAAAAATGAAAATAAAAATAAAAATAAAAATAAAAGTAAAAATAAAAATAAAAGTAAAAGTAAAAGTAAAAGTAAAAGTTACCGTAAAAAAGTAAAAGTAAAAGTAAAAGTAAAAGTAAAAGTAAAAGTAAAAGTAAAAGTAAAAGTAAAAGTAAAAGTAAAAGTAAAAATAAAAGTAAAAATAAAAATAAAAATAAAAGTAAAAGTAAAAGTAAAAATAAAAGTAAAAGTAAAAGTAAAAGTAAAAGTAAAAGTAAAAGTAAAAGTAAAAGTAAAAGTAAAAGTTACCGTAAAAAAGTAAAAGTAAAAGTAAAAGTAAAAGTAAAAGTAAAAGTAAAAGTAAAAGTAAAAGTAAAAGTAAAAATAAAAGTAAAAATAAAAATAAAAATAAAAGTAAAAGTAAAAATAAAAATAAAAATAAAAGTAAAAGTAAAAGTAAAAGTAAAAGTAAAAGTAAAAGTAAAAGTAAAAGTAAAAGTAAAAGTAAAAGTAAAAGTAAAAGTAAAAGTAAAAGTAAAAGTAAAAGTAAAAGTAAAAGTAAAAGTAAAAGTAAAAGTAAAAGTAAAAGTAAAAGTAAAAGTAAAAGTAAAAGTAAAAGTAAAAGTAAAAGTAAAAGTAAAAGTAAAAGTAAAAGTAAAAGTAAAAGTAAAAGTAAAAGTAAAAGTAAAAGTAAAAGTAAAAGTAAAAGTAAAAGTAAAAGTAAAAGTAAAAGTAAAAGTAAAAGTAAAAGTAAAAGTAAAAGTAAAAGTAAAAGTAAAAGTAAAAGTAAAAGTAAAAGTAAAAGTAAAAGTAAAAGTAAAAGTAAAAGTAAAAGTAAAAGTAAAAGTAAAAGTAAAAGTAAAAGTAAAAGTAAAAGTAAAAGTAAAAGTAAAAGTAAAAGTAAAAGTAAAAGTAAAAGTAAAAGTAAAAGTAAAAGTAAAAGTAAAAGTAAAAGTAAAAGTAAAAGTAAAAGTAAAAGTAAAAGTAAAAGTAAAAGTAAAAGTAAAAGTAAAAGTAAAAGTAAAAGTAAAAGTAAAAGTAAAAGTAAAAGTAAAAGTAAAAGTAAAAGTAAAAGTAAAAGTAAAAGTAAAAGTAAAAGTAAAAGTAAAAGTAAAAGTAAAAGTAAAAGTAAAAGTAAAAGTAAAAGTAAAAGTAAAAGTAAAAGTAAAAGTAAAAGTAAAAGTAAAAGTAAAAGTAAAAGTAAAAGTAAAAGTAAAAGTAAAAGTAAAAGTAAAAGTAAAAGTAAAAGTAAAAGTAAAAGTAAAAGTAAAAGTAAAAGTAAAAGTAAAAGTAAAAGTAAAAGTAAAAGTAAAAGTAAAAGTAAAAGTAAAAGTAAAAGTAAAAGTAAAAGTAAAAGTAAAAGTAAAAGTAAAAGTAAAAGTAAAAGTAAAAGTAAAAGTAAAAGTAAAAGTAAAAGTAAAAGTAAAAGTAAAAGTAAAAGTAAAAGTAAAAGTAAAAGTAAAAGTAAAAGTAAAAGTAAAAGTAAAAGTAAAAGTAAAAGTAAAAGTAAATGTAAAAGTAAAAGTAAAAGTAAAAGTAAAAGTAAAAGTAAAAGTAAAAGTAAAAGTAAAAGTAAAAGTAAAAGTAAAAGTAAAAGTAAAAGTAAAAGTAAAAGTTAAAGTAAAAATAAAAATAAAAATAAAAATAAAAATAAAAATAAAAATAAAAATAAAAATAAACTGAACAACTTTTATTATAGGACTAACCCCGAAATCACGAAAAAAAATCAGCTGTTCCATTCAAAATGAATCTTATCATTTTATGAAAAAAAAAAATGTTTTTACCATCGCCACTCAAAAAAGTGCGTCTTATTCATTGATAACAGTGAATAAAACGCGTTTTTATTCACCGAGTGCATTAAAATATTTTGAATTTGGAACAAGCGCGCATCGTATGAATTAGGTACAAAAAAAATAAAAGGTGCTGAAAGTATGGTATGGAGCTATTCCATAGATAAAGATATAGTTCTACAATTAAATGACAAAAATAATCCCGCCAATTTTATTTAGGTTCTTTTTAGTGTCTTATCTTTGGGTTCTTTTCTAAAAAATATCCCGCTAAATCAATTAGGTCCTTTTTAGTGTCTTATATTTGGGTTCTTTTTTATATATTTGAGGGAGATTAGTTGTTCAGTCTTGCAACAATCCATTCAATCAGTCTGGTACGATCTTCAGTCTGTAAAAATTCAAAGTCTATACAAACTGATGAAGTGGACTGATGCCAGACTGATCATGTAGTTTCCCTCTTAGTTAGCTCGGTGGCGCAGTGGTTTAGCGCCTGGCCCAGCGATTGCGGAAGTTAAGCAACGTTCGCAAGGGTCGGTCATGGGATGGGTGACCAAAAATATATTATCTCGAGCTCCTCCGTGCTTCAGAAAGCACGTTAAGCCGTTGGTCCCAGCTGCATTTGCAGTCGTTAACACCCACCAATCCGCATTGGGCCCGCGTGGTGGGTTATGGCCCGTCCTCCTTACCACCCATAAGGAAGGCCTGTGCCCCACAGTGGGGTCATCAAAAATGGCTGATGGACAACTATAAATACTATAGGTACTGCTATTTTTTTTTCTCGCAGTCAATGGTAAAAAGTAGAGTACACAACTCGTGAAAAAAAAATTTCATCTCGGTCAAAGGACCACAAAGGGATACAAAGGTATCCCTCGCTTCGCTCAGGATTCTACTTTTGAATCCCTCGCTACGCTCGGGATTCAACAAATAAAATTAAAAATAAAAGTAAAAGTAAAAAAAAAAGTAAAAGTAAAAGTAAAAGTAAAAGTAAAAGTAAAAGTAAAAGTAAAAGTAAAAGTAAAAGTAAAATTAAAAGTAAAAGTAAAAGTAAAAGTAAAAGTAAAAGTAAAAGTAAAAGTAAAAGTAAAAGTTACCGTAAAAAAGTAAAAGTAAAAGTAAAAGTAAAAGTAAAAATAAAAATAAAAATAAAAATAAAAATAAAAATAAAAATAAAAATAAAAATAAAAATAAAAATAAAAGTAAAAATAAAAATAAAAGTAAAAGTAAAAGTAAAAGTAAAAGTTACCGTAAAAAAGTAAAAGTAAAAGTAAAAGTAAAGTAAAAGTAAAAGTAAAAGTAAAAGTAAAAGTAAAAGTAAAAGTAAAAGTAAAAGTAAAAGTAAAAGTAAAAGTAAAAGTAAAAGTAAAAGTAAAAGTAAAAGTAAAAGTAAAAGTAAAAGTAAAAGTAAAAGTAAAAGTAAAAGTAAAAGTAAAAGTAAAAGTAAAAGTAAAAGTAAAAGTAAAAGTAAAAGTAAAAGTAAAAGTAAAAGTAAAAGTAAAAGTAAAAGTAAAAGTAAAAGTAAAAGTAAAAGTAAAAGTAAAAGTAAAAGTAAAAGTAAAAGTAAAAGTAAAAGTAAAAGTAAAGGTAAAAGTAAAAGTAAAATTAAAAGTAAAAGTTACCGTAAAAAAGTAAAAGTAAAAATAAAAGTAAAAGTAAAAGTAAAAGTAAAAGTAAAAGTAAAAGTAAAAGTAAAAGTAAAAGTAAAAGTAAAAGTAAAAGTAAAAGTAAAAGTAAAAGTAAAAGTAAAAGTAAAAGTAAAAGTAAAAGTAAAAGTAAAAGTAAAAGTAAAAGTTACCGTAAAAAAGTAAAAGTAAAAATAAAAGTAAAAGTAAAAGTAAAAGTAAAAGTAAAAGTAAAAGTAAAAGTAAAAGTAAAAGTAAAAGTAAAAGTAAAAGTAAAAGTAAAAGTAAAAGTAAAAGTAAAAGTAAAAGAAAAAGTAAAAGTAAAAGTAAAAGTTACCGTAAAAAAGTAAAAGTAAAAGTAAAAGTAAAAGTAAAAGTAAAAGTAAAAGTAAAAGTAAAAGTAAAAGTAAAAGTAAAAGTAAAAGTAAAAGTAAAAGTAAAAGTAAAAGTAAAAGTAAAAGTAAAAGTAAAAGTAAAAGTAATAGTAAAGGTAAAAGAAAAAGTAAAAGTAAAAGTAAAAGTAAAAGTAAAAGTTACCGTAAAAAAGTAAAAGTAAAAATAAAAGTAAAAGTAAAAGTAAAAGTAAAAGTAAAAGTAAAAGTAAAAGTAAAAGTAAAAGTAAAAGTAAAAGTTACCGTAAAAAAGTAAAAGTAAAAGTAAAAGTAAAAGTAAAAGTAAAAGTAAAAATAAAAGTAAAAATAAAAATAAAAATAAAAGTAAAAGTAAAAATAAAAATAAAAATAAAAGTAAAAGTAAAAGTAAAAATAGTAAAAGTAAAAGTAAAAGTAAAAGTTACCGTAAAAAAGTAAAAGTAAAAGTAAAAGTAAAAGTAAAAGTAAAAGTAAAAGTAAAAGTAAAAGTAAAAGTAAAAGTAAAAGTAAAAGTAAAAATAAAAGTAAAAATAAAAATAAAAATAAAAGTAAAAGTAAAAATAAAAATAAAAGTAAAAGTAAAAGTAAAAGTAAAAGTAAAAATAAAAGTAAAAGTAAAAGTAAAAATAAAAGTAAAAGTAAAAGTAAAAATAAAAGTAAAAGTAAAAGTAAAAGTAAAAGTAAAAGTAAAAATGAAAATAAAAATAAAAATAAAAATAAAAGTAAAAATAAAAATAAAAGTAAAAGTAAAAGTAAAAGTAAAAGTTACCGTAAAAAAGTAAAAGTAAAAGTAAAAGTAAAAGTAAAAGTAAAAGTAAAAGTAAAAGTAAAAGTAAAAGTAAAAGTAAAAGTAAAAGTAAAAGTAAAAATAAAAGTAAAAATAAAAATAAAAATAAAAGTAAAAGTAAAAGTAAAAATAAAAGTAAAAGTAAAAGTAAAAGTAAAAGTAAAAGTAAAAGTAAAAGTAAAAGTTACCGTAAAAAAGTAAAAGTAAAAGTAAAAGTAAAAGTAAAAGTAAAAGTAAAAGTAAAAGTAAAAGTAAAAGTAAAAGTAAAAGTAAAAGTAAAAGTAAAAGTAAAAGTAAAAGTAAAAGTAAAAATAAAAGTAAAAATAAAAATAAAAATAAAAGTAAAAGTAAAAATAAAAAAAAAAATAAAAGTAAAAGTAAAAGTAAAAGTAAAAGTAAAAGTAAAAGTAAAAGTAAAAGTAAAAGTAAAAGTAAAAGTAAAAGTAAAAGTAAAAGTAAAAGTAAAAGTAAAAGTAAAAGTAAAAGTAAAAGTAAAAGTAAAAGTAAAAATGAAAATAAAAATAAAAATAAAAATAAAAGTAAAAATAAAAATAAAAGTAAAAGTAAAAGTAAAAGTAAAAGTTACCGTAAAAAAGTAAAAGTAAAAGTAAAAGTAAAAGTAAAAGTAAAAGTAAAAGTAAAAGTAAAAGTAAAAGTAAAAGTAAAAGTAAAAGTAAAAGTAAAAGTAAAAATAAAAGTAAAAATAAAAATAAAAATAAAAGTAAAAGTAAAAGTAAAAATAAAAGTAAAAGTAAAAGTAAAAGTAAAAGTAAAAGTAAAAGTAAAAGTAAAAGTTACCGTAAAAAAGTAAAAGTAAAAGTAAAAGTAAAAGTAAAAGTAAAAGTAAAAGTAAAAGTAAAAGTAAAAGTAAAAGTAAAAGTAAAAGTAAAAGTAAAAGTAAAAGTAAAAGTAAAAATAAAAGTAAAAATAAAAATAAAAATAAAAGTAAAAGTAAAAATAAAAAAAAAAATAAAAGTAAAAGTAAAAGTAAAAGTAAAAGTAAAAGTAAAAGTAAAAGTAAAAGTAAAAGTAAAAGTAAAAGTAAAAGTAAAAGTAAAAGTAAAAGTAAAAGTAAAAGTAAAAGTAAAAGTAAAAGTAAAAGTAAAAGTAAAAGTAAAAGTAAAAGTAAAAGTAAAAGTAAAAGTAAAAGTAAAAGTAAAAGTAAAAGTAAAAGTAAAAGTAAAAGTAAAAGTAAAAGTAAAAGTAAAAGTAAAAGTAAAAGTAAAAGTAAAAGTAAAAGTAAAAGTAAAAGTAAAAGTAAAAGTAAAAGTAAAAGTAAAAGTAAAAGTAAAAGTAAAAGTAAAAGTAAAAGTAAAAGTAAAAGTAAAAGTAAAAGTAAAAGTAAAAGTAAAAGTAAAAGTAAAAGTAAAAGTAAAAGTAAAAGTAAAAGTAAAAGTAAAAGTAAAAGTAAAAGTAAAAGTAAAAGTAAAAGTAAAAGTAAAAGTAAAAGTAAAAGTAAAAGTAAAAGTAAAAGTAAAAGTAAAAGTAAAAGTAAAAGTAAAAGTAAAAGTAAAAGTAAAAGTAAAAGTAAAAGTAAAAGTAAAAGTAAAAGTAAAAGTAAAAGTAAAAGTAAAAGTAAAAGTAAAAGTAAAAGTAAAAGTAAAAGTAAAAGTAAAAGTAAAAGTAAAAGTAAAAGTAAAAGTAAAAGTAAAAGTAAAAGTAAAAGTAAAAGTAAAAGTAAAAGTAAAAGTAAAAGTAAAAGTAAAAGTAAAAGTAAAAGTAAAAGTAAAAGTAAAAGTAAAAGTAAAAGTAAAAGTAAAAGTAAAAGTAAAAGTAAAAGTAAAAGTAAAAGTAAAAGTAAAAGTAAAAGTAAAAGTAAAAGTAAAAGTAAAAGTAAAAGTAAAAGTAAAAGTAAAAGTAAAAGTAAAAGTAAAAGTAAAAATAAAAATAAAAATAAAAATAAAAATAAAAATAAAAATAAAAATAAAAATAAAAATAAAAATAAAAATAAAAATAAAAATAAAAATAAAAATAATAAAAATAAAAATAAAAATAAAAATAAAAATAAAAATAAAAATAAAAATAAAAATAAAAGTAAAAGTAAAAGTAAAAGTAAAAGTTAACGTAAAAAAGTAAAAGTAAAAGTAAAAGTAAAAGTAAAAGTAAAAGTAAAAGTAAAAGTAAAAGTAAAAATAAAAGTAAAAGTAAAAGTAAAAGTAAAAGTAAAAGTAAAAGTAAAAGTAAAAGTAAAAGTAAAAGTAAAAGTAAAAGTAAAAATAAAAATAAAAATGAAAATGAAAATGAAAATGAAAATAAAAATAAAAGTAAAAATAAAAATAAAAGTAAAAGTAAAAGTAAAAGTAAAAGTAAAAGTAAAAGTAAAAGTAAAAGTTAACGTAAAAAAGTAAAAGTAAAAGTAAAAGTAAAAGTAAAAGTAAAAGTAAAAGTAAAAGTAAAAGTAAAAGTAAAAGTAAAAATAAAAGTAAAAGTAAAAGTAAAAGGTGCTAAAAGTATGGTATGGAGCTATTCCATAGATAAAGATATAGTTCTACAATTAATTCGTAAGCAACGTTCGCAAGGGTAAAAGTAAAAGTAAAAGTAAAAGTAAAAGTAAAAGTAAAGGTAAAGGTAAAGGTAAAGGTAAAGGTAAAGGTAAAGGTAAAGGTAAAGGTAAAGGTAAAGGTAAAGGTAAAGGTAAAGGTAAAGGTAAAGGTAAAGGTAAAGGTAAAGGTAAAGGTAAAGGTAAAGGTAAAGGTAAAGGTAAAGGTAAAGGTAAAGGTAAAGGTAAAGGTAAAGGTAAAGGTAAAGGTAAAGGTAAAGGTAAAGGTAAAGGTAAAGGTAAAGGTAAAGGTAAAGGTAAAGGTAAAGGTAAAGGTAAAGGTAAAGGTAAAGGTAAAGGTAAAGGTAAAGGTAAAGGTAAAGGTAAAGGTAAAGGTAAAGGTAAAGGTAAAGGTAAAGGTAAAGGTAAAGGTAAAGGTAAAGGTAAAGGTAAAGGTAAAGGTAAAGGTAAAGGTAAAGGTAAAGGTAAAGGTAAAGGTAAAGGTAAAGGTAAAGGTAAAGGTAAAGGTAAAGGTAAAGGTAAAGGTAAAGGTAAAGGTAAAGGTAAAGGTAAAGGTAAAGGTAAAGGTAAAGGTAAAGGTAAAGGTAAAGGTAAAGGTAAAGGTAAAGGTAAAGGTAAAGGTAAAGGTAAAGGTAAAGGTAAAGGTAAAGGTAAAGGTAAAGGTAAAGGTAAAAGTAAAAGTAAAAGTAAAAGTAAAAGTAAATTAAAAGTAAAAGTAAAAGTAAAAGTAAAAGTAAAAGTAAAAGTAAAAGTAAAAGTAAAAGTAAAAGTAAAAGTAAAAGTAAAAGTAAAAGTAAAAGTAAAAGTAAAAGTAAAAGTAAAAGTAAAAGTAAAAGTAAAAGTAAAAGTAAAAGTAAAAGTAAAAATGAAAATGAAAATGAAAATGAAAATGAAAATGAAAATAAAAATAAAAGTAAAAATAAAAATAAAAGTAAAAGTAAAAGTAAAAGTAAAAGTAAAAGTAAAAGTAAAAGTAAAAGTAAAAGTTAACGTAAAAAAGTAAAAGTAAAAGTAAAAGTAAAAGTAAAAGTAAAAGTAAAAGTAAAAGTAAAAGTAAAAGTAAAAGTAAAAGTAAAAGTAAAAGTAAAAGTAAAAATAAAAGTAAAAGTAAAAGTAAAAGGTGCTAAAAGTATGGTATGGAGCTATTCCATAGATAAAGATATAGTTCTACAATTAATTCGTAAGCAACGTTCGCAAGGGTAAAAGTAAAAGTAAAAGTAAAAGTAAAAGTAAAAGTAAAAGTAAAAGTAAAAGTAAAAGTAAAAGTAAAAGTAAAAGTAAAAGTAAAAGTAAAAGTAAAAGTAAAAGTAAAAGTAAAAGTAAAAGTAAAAGTAAAAGTAAAAGTAAAAGTAAAAGTAAAAGTAAAAGTAAAAGTAAAAGTAAAAGTAAAAGTAAAAGTAAAAGTAAAAGTAAAAGTAAAAGTAAAAGTAAAAGTAAAAGTAAAAGTAAAAGTAAAAGTAAAAGTAAAAGTAAAAGTAAAAGTAAAAGTAAAAGTAAAAGTAAAAGTAAAAGTAAAAGTAAAAGTAAAAGTAAAAGTAAAAGTAAAAGTAAAAGTAAAAGTAAAAGTAAAAGTAAAAGTAAAAGTAAAAGTAAAAGTAAAAGTAAAAGTAAAAGTAAAAATAAAAATAAAAATAAAAATAAAAATAAAAATAAAAATAAAAATAAAAATAAAAATAAAAATAAAAATAAAAATAAAAATAAAAGTAAAAGTAAAAGTAAAAGTAAAAGTAAAAGTAAAAGTAAAAGTAAAAGTAAAAGTAAAAGTAAAAGTAAAAGTAAAAGTAAAAATAAAAATAAAAATAAACTGAACAACTTTTATTATAGGACTAACCCCGAAATCACGAAAAAAAATCAGCTGTTCCATTCAAAATGAATCTTATCATTTTATGAAAAAAAAAAATGTTTTTACCATCGCCACTCAAAAAAGTGCGTCTTATTCATTGATAACAGTGAATAAAACGCGTTTTTATTCACCGAGTGCATAAAAATATTTTGAATTTGGAACAAGCGCGCATCGTATGAATTAGGTACAAAAAAAATAAAAGGTGCTGAAAGTATGGTATGGAGCTATTCCATAGATAAAGATATAGTTCTACAATTAAATGACAAAAATAATCCCGCCAATTTTATTTAGGTTCTTTTTAGTGTCTTATCTTTGGGTTCTTTTCTAAAAAATATCCCGCTAAATCAATTAGGTCCTTTTTAGTGTCTTATATTTGGGTTCTTTTTTATATATTTGAGGGAGATTAGTTGTTCAGTCTTGCAACAATCCATTCAATCAGTCTGGTACGATCTTCAGTCTGTAAAAATTCAAAGTCTATACAAACTGATGAAGTGGACTGATGCCAGACTGATCATGTAGTTTCCCTCTTAGTTAGCTCGGTGGCGCAGTGGTTTAGCGCCTGGCCCAGCGATTGCGGAAGTTAAGCAACGTTCGCAAGGGTCGGTCATGGGATGGGTGACCAAAAATATATTATCTCGAGCTCCTCCGTGCTTCAGAAAGCACGTTAAGCCGTTGGTCCCAGCTGCATTTGCAGTCGTTAACACCCACCAATCCGCATTGGGCCCGCGTGGTGGGTTATGGCCCGTCCTCCTTACCACCCATAAGGAAGGCCTGTGCCCCACAGTGGGGTCATCAAAAATGGCTGATGGACAACTATAAATACTATAGGTACTGCTATTTTTTTTTCTCGCAGTCAATGGTAAAAAGTAGAGTACACAACTCGTGAAAAAAAAATTTCATCTCGGTCAAAGGACCACAAAGGGATACAAAGGTATCCCTCGCTTCGCTCAGGATTCTACTTTTGAATCCCTCGCTACGCTCGGGATTCAACAAATAAAATTAAAAATAAAAGTAAAAGTAAAAAAAAAAGTAAAAGTAAAAGTAAAAGTAAAAGTAAAAGTAAAAGTAAAAGTAAAAGTAAAAGTAAAATTAAAAGTAAAAGTAAAAGTAAAAGTAAAAGTAAAAGTAAAAGTAAAAGTAAAAGTAAAAGTAAAAGTTACCGTAAAAAAGTAAAAGTAAAAGTAAAAGTAAAAGTAAAAATAAAAATAAAAATAAAAATAAAAATAAAAATAAAAATAAAAATAAAAATAAAAATAAAAATAAAAATAAAAATAAAAATAAAAATAAAAGTAAAAATAAAAATAAAAGTAAAAGTAAAAGTAAAAGTAAAAGTTACCGTAAAAAAGTAAAAGTAAAAGTAAAAGTAAAGTAAAAGTAAAAGTAAAAGTAAAAGTAAAAGTAAAAGTAAAAGTAAAAGTAAAAGTAAAAGTAAAAGTAAAAGTAAAAGTAAAAGTAAAAGTAAAAGTAAAAGTAAAAGTAAAAGTAAAAGTAAAAGTAAAAGTAAAAGTAAAAGTAAAAGTAAAAGTAAAAGTAAAAGTAAAAGTAAAAGTAAAAGTAAAAGTAAAAGTAAAAGTAAAAGTAAAAGTAAAAGTAAAAGTAAAAGTAAAAGTAAAAGTAAAAGTAAAAGTAAAAGTAAAAGTAAAAGTAAAAGTAAAAGTAAAAGTAAAAGTAAAAGTAAAAGTAAAAGTAAAAGTAAAAGTAAAAGTAAAAGTAAAAGTAAAAGTAAAAGTAAAGGTAAAAGTAAAAGTAAAAGTAAAAGTAAAAGTAAAAGTAAAAGTAAAGGTAAAAGTAAAAGTAAAAGTAAAAGTAAAAGTTACCGTAAAAAAGTAAAAGTAAAAATAAAAGTAAAAGTAAAAGTAAAAGTAAAAGTAAAAGTAAAAGTAAAAGTAAAAGTAAAAGTAAAAGTAAAAGTAAAAGTAAAAGTAAAAGTAAAAGTAAAAGTAAAAGTAAAAGTAAAAGTAAAAGTAAAAGTTACCGTAAAAAAGTAAAAGTAAAAATAAAAGTAAAAGTAAAAGTAAAAGTAAAAGTAAAAGTAAAAGTAAAAGTAAAAGTAAAAGTAAAAGTAAAAGTAAAAGTAAAAGTAAAAGTAAAAGTAAAAGTAAAAGTAAAAGTAAAAGAAAAAGTAAAAGTAAAAGTAAAAGTTACCGTAAAAAAGTAAAAGTAAAAGTAAAAGTAAAAGTAAAAGTAAAAGTAAAAGTAAAAGTAAAAGTAAAAGTAAAAGTAAAAGTAAAAGTAAAAGTAAAAGTAAAAGTAAAAGTAAAAGTAAAAGTAAAAGTAAAAGTAATAGTAAAGGTAAAAGAAAAAGTAAAAGTAAAAGTAAAAGTAAAAGTTACCGTAAAAAAGTAAAAGTAAAAATAAAAGTAAAAGTAAAAGTAAAAGTAAAAGTAAAAGTAAAAGTAAAAGTAAAAGTAAAAGTAAAAGTTACCGTAAAAAAGTAAAAGTAAAAGTAAAAGTAAAAGTAAAAGTAAAAGTAAAAATATAAGTAAAAATAAAAATAAAAATAAAAGTAAAAGTAAAAATAAAAATAAAAATAAAAGTAAAAGTAAAAGTAAAAATAGTAAAAGTAAAAGTAAAAGTAAAAGTTACCGTAAAAAAGTAAAAGTAAAAGTAAAAGTAAAAGTAAAAGTAAAAGTAAAAGTAAAAGTAAAAGTAAAAGTAAAAGTAAAAGTAAAAATAAAAGTAAAAATAAAAATAAAAATAAAAGTAAAAGTAAAAATAAAAATAAAAATAAAAGTAAAAGTAAAAGTAAAAATAAAAGTAAAAGTAAAAGTAAAAATAAAAGTAAAAGTAAAAGTAAAAATAAAAGTAAAAGTAAAAGTAAAAGTAAAAGTAAAAATGAAAATAAAAATAAAAATAAAAATAAAAATAAAAGTAAAAATAAAAATAAAAGTAAAAGTAAAAGTAAAAGTAAAAGTTACCGTAAAAAAGTAAAAGTAAAAGTAAAAGTAAAAGTAAAAGTAAAAGTAAAAGTAAAAGTAAAAGTAAAAGTAAAAGTAAAAGTAAAAGTAAAAGTAAAAGTAAAAGTAAAAGTAAAAGTAAAAGTAAAAGTAAAAGTAAAAGTAAAAGTAAAAGTAAAAGTAAAAGTAAAAGTAAAAGTAAAAGTAAAAGTAAAAGTAAAAGTAAAAGTAAAAGTAAAAGTAAAAGTAAAAGTAAAAGTAAAAGTAAAAGTAAAAGTAAAAGTAAAAGTAAAAGTAAAAGTAAAAGTAAAAGTAAAAGTAAAAGTAAAAGTAAAAGTAAAAGTAAAAGTAAAAGTAAAAGTAAAAGTAAAAGTAAAAGTAAAAGTAAAAGTAAAAGTAAAAGTAAAAGTAAAAGTAAAAGTAAAAGTAAAAATAAAAATAAAAATAAAAATAAAAATAAAAATAAAAATAAAAATAAAAATAAAAATAAAAATAAAAATAAAAATAAAAATAAACTGAACAACTTTTATTATAGGACTAACCCCGAAATCACGAAAAAAAATCAGCTGTTCCATTCAAAATGAATCTTATCATTTTATGAAAAAAAAAATGTTTTTACCATCGCCACTCAAAAAAGTGCGTCTTATTCATTGATAACAGTGAATAAAACGCGTTTTTATTCACCGAGTGCATTAAAATATTTTGAATTTGGAACAAGCGCGCATCGTATGAATTAGGTACAAAAAAAATAAAAGGTGCTGAAAGTATGGTATGGAGCTATTCCATAGATAAAGATATAGTTCTACAATTAAATGACAAAAATAATCCCGCCAATTTTATTTAGGTTCTTTTTAGTGTCTTATCTTTGGGTTCTTTTCTAAAAAATATCCCGCTAAATCAATTAGGTCCTTTTTAGTGTCTTATATTTGGGTTCTTTTTTATATATTTGAGGGAGATTAGTTGTTCAGTCTTGCAACAATCCATTCAATCAGTCTGGTACGATCTTCAGTCTGTAAAAATTCAAAGTCTATACAAACTGATGAAGTGGACTGATGCCAGACTGATCATGTAGTTTCCCTCTTAGTTAGCTCGGTGGCGCAGTGGTTTAGCGCCTGGCCCAGCGATTGCGGAAGTTAAGCAACGTTCGCAAGGGTCGGTCATGGGATGGGTGACCAAAAATATATTATCTCGAGCTCCTCCGTGCTTCAGAAAGCACGTTAAGCCGTTGGTCCCAGCTGCATTTGCAGTCGTTAACACCCACCAATCCGCATTGGGCCCGCGTGGTGGGTTATGGCCCGTCCTCCTTACCACCCATAAGGAAGGCCTGTGCCCCACAGTGGGGTCATCAAAAATGGCTGATGGACAACTATAAATACTATAGGTACTGCTATTTTTTTTTCTCGCAGTCAATGGTAAAAAGTAGAGTACACAACTCGTGAAAAAAAAATTTCATCTCGGTCAAAGGACCACAAAGGGATACAAAGGTATCCCTCGCTTCGCTCAGGATTCTACTTTTGAATCCCTCGCTACGCTCGGGATTCAACAAATAAAATTAAAAATAAAAGTAAAAGTAAAAAAAAAAGTAAAAGTAAAAGTAAAAGTAAAAGTAAAAGTAAAAGTAAAAGTAAAAGTAAAAGTAAAAGTAAAAGTAAAAGTAAAAGTAAAAGTAAAAGTAAAAGTAAAAGTAAAAGTAAAAGTAAAAGTAAAAGTAAAAGTAAAAGTAAAAGTAAAAGTTACCGTAAAAAAGTAAAAGTAAAAGTAAAAGTAAAAGTAAAAATAAAAATAAAAATAAAAATAAAAATAAAAATAAAAATAAAAATAAAAATAAAAATAAAAATAAAAGTAAAAATAAAAATAAAAGTAAAAGTAAAAGTAAAAGTAAAAGTAAAAGTAAAAGTAAAAGTAAAAGTAAAAGTAAAAGTAAAAGTAAAAGTAAAAGTAAAAGTAAAAGTAAAAGTAAAAGTAAAAGTAAAAGTAAAAGTAAAAGTAAAAGTAAAAGTAAAAGTAAAAGTAAAAGTAAAAGTAAAAGTAAAAGTAAAAGTAAAAGTAAAAGTAAAAGTAAAAGTAAAAGTAAAAGTAAAAGTAAAAGTAAAAGTAAAAGTAAAAGTAAAAGTAAAAGTAAAAGTAAAAGTAAAAGTAAAAGTAAAAGTAAAAGTAAAGGTAAAAGTAAAAGTAAAAGTAAAAGTAAAAGTTACCGTAAAAAAGTAAAAGTAAAAATAAAAGTAAAAGTAAAAGTAAAAGTAAAAGTAAAAGTAAAAGTAAAAGTAAAAGTAAAAGTAAAAGTAAAAGTAAAAGTAAAAGTAAAAGTAAAAGTAAAAGTAAAATTAAAAGTAAAAGTAAAAGTAAAAGTAAAAGTAAAAGTAAAAGTAAAAGTAAAAGTAAAAGTAAAAGTAAAAGTAAAAGTAAAAGTAAAAGTAAAAGTAAAAGTAAAAGTAAAAGTAAAAGTAAAAGTTACCGTAAAAAAGTAAAAGTAAAAGTAAAAGTAAAAGTAAAAATAAAAATAAAAATAAAAATAAAAATAAAAATAAAAATAAAAATAAAAATAAAAATAAAAATAAAAGTAAAAATAAAAATAAAAGTAAAAGTAAAAGTAAAAGTAAAAGTTACCGTAAAAAAGTAAAAGTAAAAGTAAAAGTAAAAGTAAAAGTAAAAGTAAAAGTAAAAGTAAAAGTAAAAGTAAAAGTAAAAGTAAAAGTAAAAGTAAAAGTAAAAGTAAAAGTAAAAGTAAAAGTAAAAGTAAAAGTAAAAGTAAAAGTAAAAGTAAAAGTAAAAGTTACCGTAAAAAAGTAAAAGTAAAAGTAAAAGTAAAAGTAAAAGTAAAAGTAAAAGTAAAAGTAAAAGTAAAAGTAAAAGTAAAAGTAAAAGTAAAAGTAAAAGTAAAAGTAAAAGTAAAAGTAAAAGTAAAAGTAAAAGTAAAAGTAAAAGTAAAAGTAAAAGTAAAAATAAAAGTAAAAGTAAAAGTAAAAGGTGCTAAAAGTATGGTATGGAGCTATTCCATAGATAAAGATATAGTTCTACAATTAATTCGTAAGCAACGTTCGCAAGGGTAAAAGTAAAAGTAAAAGTAAAAGTAAAAGTAAAAGTAAAAGTAAAAGTAAAAGTAAAAGTAAAAGTAAAAGTAAAAGTAAAAGTAAAAGTAAAAGTAAAAGTAAAAGTAAAAGTAAAAGTAAAAGTAAAAGTAAAAGTAAAAGTAAAAGTAAAAGTAAAAGTAAAAGTAAAAGTAAAAGTAAAAGTAAAAGTAAAAGTAAAAGTAAAAGTAAAAGTAAAAGTAAAAGTAAAAGTAAAAGTAAAAGTAAAAGTAAAAGTAAAAGTAAAAGTAAAAGTAAAAGTAAAAGTAAAATTAAAAGTAAAAGTAAAAGTAAAAGTAAAAGTAAAAGTAAAAGTAAAAGTAAAAGTAAAAGTAAAAGTAAAAGTAAAAGTAAAAGTAAAAGTAAAAGTAAAAGTAAAAGTAAAAGTAAAAGTAAAAGTAAAAGTAAAAGTAAAAGTAAAAGTAAAAGTAAAAGTAAAAGTAAAAGTAAAAGTAAAAGTAAAAGTAAAAGTAAAAGTAAAAGTAAAAGTAAAAGTAAAAGTAAAAGTAAAAGTAAAAGTAAAAGTAAAAGTAAAAGTAAAAGTAAAAGTAAAAGTAAAAGTAAAAGTAAAAATAAAAATAAAAATAAAAATAAAAATAAAAATAAAAATAAAAATAAAAATAAAAATAAAAATAAAAATAAAAATAAAAATAAAAATAAAAATAAAAATAAAAATAAAAATAAAAATAAAAATAAAAATAAAAATAAAAATAAAAATAAAAGTAAAAGTAAAAGTAAAAGTAAAAGTAAAAGTAAAAGTAAAAGTAAAAGTAAAAGTAAAAGTAAAAGTAAAAGTAAAAATAAAAATAAAAATAAACTGAACAACTTTTATTATAGGACTAACCCCGAAATCACGAAAAAAAATCAGCTGTTCCATTCAAAATGAATCTTATCATTTTATGAAAAAAAAAAATGTTTTTACCATCGCCACTCAAAAAAGTGCGTCTTATTCATTGATAACAGTGAATAAAACGCGTTTTTATTCACCGAGTGCATAAAAATATTTTGAATTTGGAACAAGCGCGCATCGTATGAATTAGGTACAAAAAAAATAAAAGGTGCTGAAAGTATGGTATGGAGCTATTCCATAGATAAAGATATAGTTCTACAATTAAATGACAAAAATAATCCCGCCAATTTTATTTAGGTTCTTTTTAGTGTCTTATCTTTGGGTTCTTTTCTAAAAAATATCCCGCTAAATCAATTAGGTCCTTTTTAGTGTCTTATATTTGGGTTCTTTTTTATATATTTGAGGGAGATTAGTTGTTCAGTCTTGCAACAATCCATTCAATCAGTCTGGTACGATCTTCAGTCTGTAAAAATTCAAAGTCTATACAAACTGATGAAGTGGACTGATGCCAGACTGATCATGTAGTTTCCCTCTTAGTTAGCTCGGTGGCGCAGTGGTTTAGCGCCTGGCCCAGCGATTGCGGAAGTTAAGCAACGTTCGCAAGGGTCGGTCATGGGATGGGTGACCAAAAATATATTATCTCGAGCTCCTCCGTGCTTCAGAAAGCACGTTAAGCCGTTGGTCCCAGCTGCATTTGCAGTCGTTAACACCCACCAATCCGCATTGGGCCCGCGTGGTGGGTTATGGCCCGTCCTCCTTACCACCCATAAGGAAGGCCTGTGCCCCACAGTGGGGTCATCAAAAATGGCTGATGGACAACTATAAATACTATAGGTACTGCTATTTTTTTTTCTCGCAGTCAATGGTAAAAAGTAGAGTACACAACTCGTGAAAAAAAAATTTCATCTCGGTCAAAGGACCACAAAGGGATACAAAGGTATCCCTCGCTTCGCTCAGGATTCTACTTTTGAATCCCTCGCTACGCTCGGGATTCAACAAATAAAATTAAAAATAAAAGTAAAAGTAAAAAAAAAAGTAAAAGTAAAAGTAAAAGTAAAAGTAAAAGTAAAAGTAAAAGTAAAAGTAAAAGTAAAAGTAAAAGTAAAAGTAAAAGTAAAAGTAAAAGTAAAAGTAAAAGTAAAAGTAAAAGTAAAAGTAAAAGTAAAAGTAAAAGTAAAAGTAAAAGTAAAAGTAAAAGTAAAAGTAAAAGTAAAAGTAAAAGTAAAAGTAAAAGTAAAAGTAAAAGTAAAAGTAAAAGTAAAAGTAAAAGTAAAAGTAAAAGTAAAAGTAAAAGTAAAAGTAAAAGTAAAAGTAAAAGTAAAAGTAAAAGTAAAAGTAAAAGTAAAAGTAAAAGTAAAAGTAAAAGTAAAAGTAAAAGTAAAAGTAAAAGTAAAAGTAAAAGTAAAAGTAAAAGTAAAAGTAAAAGTAAAAGTAAAAGTAAAAGTAAATGTAAAAGTAAAAGTAAAAGTAAAAGTAAAAGTAAAAGTAAAAGTAAAAGTAAAAGTAAAAGTAAAAGTAAAAGTAAAAGTAAAAGTAAAAGTAAAAGTAAAAGTAAAAGTAAAAGTTAAAGTAAAAATAAAAATAAAAATAAAAATAAAAATAAAAATAAAAATAAAAATAAAAATAAAAATAAAAATAAAAATAAAAATAAAAATAAAAATAAACTGAACAACTTTTATTATAGGACTAACCCCGAAATCACGAAAAAAAATCAGCTGTTCCATTCAAAATGAATCTTATCATTTTATGAAAAAAAAAAATGTTTTTACCATCGCCACTCAAAAAAGTGCGTCTTATTCATTGATAACAGTGAATAAAACGCGTTTTTATTCACCGAGTGCATTAAAATATTTTGAATTTGGAACAAGCGCGCATCGTATGAATTAGGTACAAAAAAAATAAAAGGTGCTGAAAGTATGGTATGGAGCTATTCCATAGATAAAGATATAGTTCTACAATTAAATGACAAAAATAATCCCGCCAATTTTATTTAGGTTCTTTTTAGTGTCTTATCTTTGGGTTCTTTTCTAAAAAATATCCCGCTAAATCAATTAGGTCCTTTTTAGTGTCTTATATTTGGGTTCTTTTTTATATATTTGAGGGAGATTAGTTGTTCAGTCTTGCAACAATCCATTCAATCAGTCTGGTACGATCTTCAGTCTGTAAAAATTCAAAGTCTATACAAACTGATGAAGTGGACTGATGCCAGACTGATCATGTAGTTTCCCTCTTAGTTAGCTCGGTGGCGCAGTGGTTTAGCGCCTGGCCCAGCGATTGCGGAAGTTAAGCAACGTTCGCAAGGGTCGGTCATGGGATGGGTGACCAAAAATATATTATCTCGAGCTCCTCCGTGCTTCAGAAAGCACGTTAAGCCGTTGGTCCCAGCTGCATTTGCAGTCGTTAACACCCACCAATCCGCATTGGGCCCGCGTGGTGGGTTATGGCCCGTCCTCCTTACCACCCATAAGGAAGGCCTGTGCCCCACAGTGGGGTCATCAAAAATGGCTGATGGACAACTATAAATACTATAGGTACTGCTATTTTTTTTTCTCGCAGTCAATGGTAAAAAGTAGAGTACACAACTCGTGAAAAAAAAATTTCATCTCGGTCAAAGGACCACAAAGGGATACAAAGGTATCCCTCGCTTCGCTCAGGATTCTACTTTTGAATCCCTCGCTACGCTCGGGATTCAACAAATAAAATTAAAAATAAAAGTAAAAGTAAAAAAAAAAGTAAAAGTAAAAGTAAAAGTAAAAGTAAAAGTAAAAGTAAAAGTAAAAGTAAAATTAAAAGTAAAAGTAAAAGTAAAAGTAAAAGTAAAAGTAAAAGTAAAAGTAAAAGTAAAAGTAAAAGTAAAAGTAAAAGTAAAAGTTACCGTAAAAAAGTAAAAGTAAAAGTAAAAGTAAAAGTAAAAATAAAAATAAAAATAAAAATAAAAATAAAAATAAAAATAAAAATAAAAATAAAAATAAAAATAAAAGTAAAAATAAAAATAAAAGTAAAAGTAAAAGTAAAAGTAAAAGTAAAAGTAAAAGTAAAAGTAAAAGTAAAAGTAAAAGTAAAAGTAAAAGTAAAAGTAAAAGTAAAAGTAAAAGTAAAAGTAAAAGTAAAAGTAAAAGTAAAAGTAAAAGTAAAAGTAAAAGTAAAAGTAAAAGTAAAAGTAAAAGTAAAAGTAAAAGTAAAAGTAAAAGTAAAAGTAAAAGTAAAAGTAAAAGTAAAAGTAAAAGTAAAAGTAAAAGTAAAAGTAAAAGTAAAAGTAAAAGTAAAAGTAAAAGTAAAAGTAAAAGTAAAGGTAAAGGTAAAAGTAAAAGTAAAAGTAAAAGTAAAAGTAAAAGTTACCGTAAAAAAGTAAAAGTAAAAATAAAAGTAAAAGTAAAAGTAAAAGTAAAAGTAAAAGTAAAAGTAAAAGTAAAAGTAAAAGTAAAAGTAAAAGTAAAAGTAAAAGTAAAAGTAAAGGTAAAGGTAAAGGTAAAAGTAAAAGTAAAAGTAAAAGTAAAAGTAAAAGTAAAAGTAAAAGTAAAAGTAAAAGTAAAAGTAAAAGTAAAAGTAAAAGTAAAAGTAAAAGTAAAAGTAAAAGTTACCGTAAAAAGAAAAAGTAAAAGTAAAAGTAAAAGTAAAAATAAAAATAAAAATAAAAATAAAAATAAAAATAAAAATAAAAATAAAAATAAAAATAAAAGTAAAAATAAAAATAAAAGTAAAAGTAAAAGTAAAAGTAAAAGTTACCGTAAAAAAGTAAAAGTAAAAGTAAAAGTAAAAGTAAAAGTAAAAGTAAAAGTAAAAGTAAAAGTAAAAGTAAAAGTAAAAGTAAAAGTAAAAGTAAAAGTAAAAGTAAAAGTAAAAGTAAAAGTAAAAGTAAAAGTAAAAGTAAAAGTAAAAGTAAAAGTAAAAGTAAAAGTAAAAGTAAAAGTAAAAGTAAAAGTAAAAGTAAAAGTAAAGGTAAAGGTAAAAGTAAAAGTAAAAGTAAAAGTAAAAGTAAAAGTTACCGTAAAAAAGTAAAAGTAAAAATAAAAGTAAAAGTAAAAGTAAAAGTAAAAGTAAAAGTAAAAGTAAAAGTAAAAGTAAAAGTAAAAGTAAAAGTAAAAGTAAAAGTAAAAGTAAAGGTAAAGGTAAAGGTAAAAGTAAAAGTAAAAGTAAAAGTAAAAGTAAAAGTAAAAGTAAAAGTAAAAGTAAAAGTAAAAGTAAAAGTAAAAGTAAAAGTAAAAGTAAAAGTAAAAGTAAAAGTTACCGTAAAAAGAAAAAGTAAAAGTAAAAGTAAAAGTAAAAATAAAAATAAAAATAAAAATAAAAATAAAAATAAAAATAAAAATAAAAATAAAAATAAAAGTAAAAATAAAAATAAAAGTAAAAGTAAAAGTAAAAGTAAAAGTTACCGTAAAAAAGTAAAAGTAAAAGTAAAAGTAAAAGTAAAAGTAAAAGTAAAAGTAAAAGTAAAAGTAAAAGTAAAAGTAAAAGTAAAAGTAAAAGTAAAAGTAAAAGTAAAAGTAAAAGTAAAAGTAAAAGTAAAAGTAAAAGTAAAAGTAAAAGTAAAAGTAAAAGTAAAAGTAAAAGTAAAAGTAAAAGTAAAAGTAAAAGTAAAAGTAAAAGTAAAAGTAAAAGTAAAAGTAAAAGTAAAAGTAAAAGTAAAAGTAAAAGTAAAAGTAAAAGTAAAAGTAAAAGTAAAAGTAAAAGTAAAAGTAAAAGTAAAAGTAAAAGTAAAAGTAAAAGTAAAAGTAAAAGTAAAAGTAAAAGTAAAAGTAAAAGTTACCGTAAAAAAGTAAAAGTAAAAGTAAAAGTAAAAGTAAAAGTAAAAGTAAAAGTAAAAGTAAAAGTAAAAGTAAAAGTAAAAGTAAAAGTAAAAGTAAAAGTAAAAGTTACCGTAAAAAAGTAAAAGTAAAAGTAAAAGTAAAAGTAAAAGTAAAAGTAAAAGTAAAAGTAAAAGTAAAAGTAAAAGTAAAAGTAAAAATAAAAGTAAAAATAAAAATAAAAATAAAAGTAAAAGTAAAAATAAAAATAAAAATAAAAGTAAAAGTAAAAGTAAAAATAGTAAAAGTAAAAGTAAAAGTAAAAGTTACCGTAAAAAAGTAAAAGTAAAAGTAAAAGTAAAAGTAAAAGTAAAAGTAAAAGTAAAAGTAAAAGAAAAAGTAAAAGTAAAAGTAAAAGTAAAAGTAAAAATAAAAGTAAAAATAAAAATAAAAATAAAAGTAAAAGTAAAAATAAAAATAAAAATAAAAGTAAAAATAAAAGTAAAAGTAAAAGTAAAAGTAAAAGTAAAAATAAAAGTAAAAGTAAAAGTAAAAGTAAAAGTAAAAATGAAAATAAAAATAAAAATAAAAATAAAAGTAAAAATAAAAATAAAAGTAAAAGTAAAAGTAAAAGTAAAAGTTACCGTAAAAAAGTAAAAGTAAAAGTAAAAGTAAAAGTAAAAGTAAAAGTAAAAGTAAAAGTAAAAGTAAAAGTAAAAGTAAAAGTAAAAATAAAAGTAAAAATAAAAATAAAAATAAAAGTAAAAGTAAAAGTAAAAATAAAAGTAAAAGTAAAAGTAAAAGTAAAAGTAAAAGTAAAAGTAAAAGTAAAAGTAAAAGTAAAAGTAAAAGTTACCGTAAAAAAGTAAAAGTAAAAGTAAAAGTAAAAGTAAAAGTAAAAGTAAAAGTAAAAGTAAAAGTAAAAGTAAAAGTAAAAGTAAAAGTAAAAGTAAAAGTAAAAGTAAAAGTAAAAATAAAAGTAAAAATAAAAATAAAAATAAAAGTAAAAGTAAAAATAAAAATAAAAATAAAAGTAAAAGTAAAAGTAAAAGTAAAAGTAAAAGTAAAAGTAAAAATAAAAATAAAAGTAAAAGTAAAAATAAAAGTAAAAGTAAAAGTAAAAGTAAAAGTAAAAGTAAAAGTAAAAATAAAAGTAAAAGTAAAAGTAAAAGTAAAAGTAAAAGTAAAAGTAAAAGTAAAAGTAAAAGTAAAAGTAAAAGTAAAAGTAAAAGTAAAAGTAAAAGTAAAAGTAAAAGTAAAAGTAAAAGTAAAAGTAAAAGTAAAAGTAAAAATAAAAATAAAAATAAAAATAAAAATAAAAATAAAAATAAAAATAAAAATAAAAATAAAAATAAAAATAAAAATAAAAATAAAAATAAAAATAAAAATAAAAATAAAAATAAAAATAAAAATAAAAGTAAAAGTAAAAGTAAAAGTAAAAGTAAAAGTAAAAGTAAAAGTAAAAGTAAAAGTAAAAGTAAAAGTAAAAGTAAAAATAAAAATAAAAATAAACTGAACAACTTTTATTATAGGACTAACCCCGAAATCACGAAAAAAAATCAGCTGTTCCATTCAAAATGAATCTTATCATTTTATGAAAAAAAAAAATGTTTTTACTTTTACCATCGCCACTCAAAAAAGTGCGTCTTATTCATTGATAACAGTGAATAAAACGCGTTTTTATTCACCGAGTGCATAAAAATATTTTGAATTTGGAACAAGCGCGCATCGTATGAATTAGGTACAAAAAAAATAAAAGGTGCTGAAAGTATGGTATGGAGCTATTCCATAGATAAAGATATAGTTCTACAATTAAATGACAAAAATAATCCCGCCAATTTTATTTAGGTTCTTTTTAGTGTCTTATCTTTGGGTTCTTTTCTAAAAAATATCCCGCTAAATCAATTAGGTCCTTTTTAGTGTCTTATATTTGGGTTCTTTTTTATATATTTGAGGGAGATTAGTTGTTCAGTCTTGCAACAATCCATTCAATCAGTCTGGTACGATCTTCAGTCTGTAAAAATTCAAAGTCTATACAAACTGATGAAGTGGACTGATGCCAGACTGATCATGTAGTTTCCCTCTTAGTTAGCTCGGTGGCGCAGTGGTTTAGCGCCTGGCCCAGCGATTGCGGAAGTTAAGCAACGTTCGCAAGGGTCGGTCATGGGATGGGTGACCAAAAATATATTATCTCGAGCTCCTCCGTGCTTCAGAAAGCACGTTAAGCCGTTGGTCCCAGCTGCATTTGCAGTCGTTAACACCCACCAATCCGCATTGGGCCCGCGTGGTGGGTTATGGCCCGTCCTCCTTACCACCCATAAGGAAGGCCTGTGCCCCACAGTGGGGTCATCAAAAATGGCTGATGGACAACTATAAATACTATAGGTACTGCTATTTTTTTTTCTCGCAGTCAATGGTAAAAAGTAGAGTACACAACTCGTGAAAAAAAAATTTCATCTCGGTCAAAGGACCACAAAGGGATACAAAGGTATCCCTCGCTTCGCTCAGGATTCTACTTTTGAATCCCTCGCTACGCTCGGGATTCAACAAATAAAATTAAAAATAAAAGTAAAAGTAAAAAAAAAAGTAAAAGTAAAAGTAAAAGTAAAAGTAAAAGTAAAAGTAAAAGTAAAAGTAAAAGTAAAAGTAAAAGTAAAAGTAAAAGTAAAAGTAAAAGTAAAAGTAAAAGTAAAAGTAAAAGTAAAAGTAAAAGTAAAAGTAAAAGTAAAAGTAAAAGTAAAAGTAAAAGTAAAAGTAAAAGTAAAAGTAAAAGTAAAAGTAAAAGTAAAAGTAAAAGTAAAAGTAAAAGTAAAAGTAAAAGTAAAAGTAAAAGTAAAAGTAAAAGTAAAAGTAAAAGTAAAAGTAAAAGTAAAAGTAAAAGTAAAAGTAAAAGTAAAAGTAAAAGTAAAAGTAAAAGTAAAAGTAAAAGTAAAAGTAAAAGTAAAAGTAAAAGTAAAAGTAAAAGTAAAAGTAAAAGTAAAAGTAAAAGTAAAAGTAAAAGTAAAAGTAAAAGTAAAAGTAAAAGTAAAAGTAAAAGTAAAAATAAAAATAAAAATAAAAATAAAAATAAAAATAAAAATAAAAATAAAAATAAAAATAAAAATAAAAATAAAAATAAACTGAACAACTTTTATTATAGGACTAACCCCGAAATCACGAAAAAAAATCAGCTGTTCCATTCAAAATGAATCTTATCATTTTATGAAAAAAAAAAATGTTTTTACCATCGCCACTCAAAAAAGTGCGTCTTATTCATTGATAACAGTGAATAAAACGCGTTTTTATTCACCGAGTGCATTAAAATATTTTGAATTTGGAACAAGCGCGCATCGTATGAATTAGGTACAAAAAAAATAAAAGGTGCTGAAAGTATGGTATGGAGCTATTCCATAGATAAAGATATAGTTCTACAATTAAATGACAAAAATAATCCCGCCAATTTTATTTAGGTTCTTTTTAGTGTCTTATCTTTGGGTTCTTTTCTAAAAAATATCCCGCTAAATCAATTAGGTCCTTTTTAGTGTCTTATATTTGGGTTCTTTTTTATATATTTGAGGGAGATTAGTTGTTCAGTCTTGCAACAATCCATTCAATCAGTCTGGTACGATCTTCAGTCTGTAAAAATTCAAAGTCTATACAAACTGATGAAGTGGACTGATGCCAGACTGATCATGTAGTTTCCCTCTTAGTTAGCTCGGTGGCGCAGTGGTTTAGCGCCTGGCCCAGCGATTGCGGAAGTTAAGCAACGTTCGCAAGGGTCGGTCATGGGATGGGTGACCAAAAATATATTATCTCGAGCTCCTCCGTGCTTCAGAAAGCACGTTAAGCCGTTGGTCCCAGCTGCATTTGCAGTCGTTAACACCCACCAATCCGCATTGGGCCCGCGTGGTGGGTTATGGCCCGTCCTCCTTACCACCCATAAGGAAGGCCTGTGCCCCACAGTGGGGTCATCAAAAATGGCTGATGGACAACTATAAATACTATAGGTACTGCTATTTTTTTTTCTCGCAGTCAATGGTAAAAAGTAGAGTACACAACTCGTGAAAAAAAAATTTCATCTCGGTCAAAGGACCACAAAGGGATACAAAGGTATCCCTCGCTTCGCTCAGGATTCTACTTTTGAATCCCTCGCTACGCTCGGGATTCAACAAATAAAATTAAAAATAAAAGTAAAAGTAAAAAAAAAAGTAAAAGTAAAAGTAAAAGTAAAAGTAAAAGTAAAAGTAAAAGTAAAAGTAAAATTAAAAGTAAAAGTAAAAGTAAAAGTAAAAGTAAAAGTAAAAGTAAAAGTAAAAGTAAAAGTAAAAGTAAAAGTAAAAGTAAAAGTTACCGTAAAAAAGTAAAAGTAAAAGTAAAAGTAAAAGTAAAAGTAAAAATAAAAATAAAAATAAAAATAAAAATAAAAATAAAAATAAAAATAAAAATAAAAATAAAAATAAAAATAAAAGTAAAAATAAAAATAAAAGTAAAAGTAAAAGTAAAAGTAAAAGTAAAAGTAAAAGTAAAAGTAAAAGTAAAAGTAAAAGTAAAAGTAAAAGTAAAAGTAAAAGTAAAAGTAAAAGTAAAAGTAAAAGTAAAAGTAAAAGTAAAAGTAAAAGTAAAAGTAAAAGTAAAAGTAAAAGTAAAAGTAAAAGTAAAAGTAAAAGTAAAAGTAAAAGTAAAAGTAAAAGTAAAAGTAAAAGTAAAAGTAAAAGTAAAAGTAAAAGTAAAAGTAAAAGTAAAAGTAAAAGTAAAAGTAAAAGTAAAAGTAAAAGTAAAAGTAAAAGTAAAAGTAAAAGTAAAAGTAAAAGTAAAGGTAAAAGTAAAAGTAAAAGTAAAAGTAAAAGTAAAAGTTACCGTAAAAAAGTAAAAGTAAAAATAAAAGTAAAAGTAAAAGTAAAAGTAAAAGTAAAAGTAAAAGTAAAAGTAAAAGTAAAAGTAAAAGTAAAAGTAAAAGTAAAAGTAAAGGTAAAGGTAAAGGTAAAGGTAAAAGTAAAAGTAAAAGTAAAAGTAAAAGTAAAAGTAAAAGTAAAAGTAAAAGTAAAAGTAAAAGTAAAAGTAAAAGTAAAAGTAAAAGTAAAAGTTACAGTAAAAAAGTAAAAGTAAAAGTAAAAGTAAAAGTAAAAATAAAAATAAAAATAAAAATAAAAATAAAAATAAAAATAAAAATAAAAATAAAAATAAAAATAAAAGTAAAAATAAAAATAAAAGTAAAAGTAAAAGTAAAAGTAAAAGTTACCGTAAAAAAGTAAAAGTAAAAGTAAAAGTAAAAGTAAAAGTAAAAGTAAAAGTAAAAGTAAAAGTAAAAGTAAAAGTAAAAGTAAAAGTAAAAGTAAAAGTAAAAGTAAAAGTAAAAGTAAAAGTAAAAGTAAAAGTAAAAGTAAAAGTAAAAGTAAAAGTAAAAGTAAAAGTAAAAGTAAAAGTAAAAGTAAAAGTAAAAGTAAAAGTAAAAGTAAAAGTAAAAGTAAAAGTAAAAGTAAAAGTAAAAGTAAAAGTAAAAGTAAAAGTAAAAGTAAAAGTAAAAGTAAAAGTAAAAGTAAAAGTAAAAGTAAAAGTAAAAGTAAAAGTAAAAGTAAAAGTAAAAGTAAAAGTAAAAGTAAAAGTAAAAGTAAAAGTAAAAGTAAAAGTAAAAGTAAAAGTAAAAGTAAAAGTTACCGTAAAAAAGTAAAAGTAAAAGTAAAAGTAAAAGTAAAAGTAAAAGTAAAAGTAAAAGTAAAAGTAAAAGTAAAAATAAAAGTAAAAATAAAAATAAAAATAAAAGTAAAAGTAAAAATAAAAATAAAAATAAAAGTAAAAGTAAAAGTAAAAATAGTAAAAGTAAAAGTAAAAGTAAAAGTTACCGTAAAAAAGTAAAAGTAAAAGTAAAAGTAAAAGTAAAAGTAAAAGTAAAAGTAAAAGAAAAAGTAAAAGTAAAAGTAAAAGTAAAAGTAAAAATAAAAGTAAAAATAAAAATAAAAATAAAAGTAAAAGTAAAAATAAAAATAAAAGTAAAAATAAAAGTAAAAGTAAAAGTAAAAGTAAAAATAAAAGTAAAAGTAAAAGTAAAAATAAAAGTAAAAGTAAAAGTAAAAGTAAAAGTAAAAATGAAAATAAAAATAAAAATAAAAATAAAAGTAAAAATAAAAATAAAAGTAAAAGTAAAAGTAAAAGTAAAAGTTACCGTAAAAAAGTAAAAGTAAAAGTAAAAGTAAAAGTAAAAGTAAAAGTAAAAGTAAAAGTAAAAGTAAAAGTAAAAGTAAAAGTAAAAGTAAAAATAAAAGTAAAAATAAAAATAAAAATAAAAGTAAAAGTAAAAGTAAAAATAAAAGTAAAAGTAAAAGTAAAAGTAAAAGTAAAAGTAAAAGTAAAAGTAAAAGTAAAAGTTACCGTAAAAAAGTAAAAGTAAAAGTAAAAGTAAAAGTAAAAGTAAAAGTAAAAGTAAAAGTAAAAGTAAAAGTAAAAGTAAAAGTAAAAGTAAAAGTAAAAATAAAAGTAAAAATAAAAATAAAAATAAAAGTAAAAGTAAAAATAAAAATAAAAATAAAAGTAAAAGTAAAAGTAAAAGTAAAAGTAAAAGTAAAAGTAAAAATAAAAATAAAAGTAAAAGTAAAAATAAAAGTAAAAGTAAAAGTAAAAGTAAAAGTAAAAGTAAAAATAAAAATAAAAGTAAAAGTAAAAGTAAAAGTAAAAGTAAAAGTAAAAGTAAAAGTAAAAGTAAAAGTAAAAGTAAAAGTAAAAGTAAAAGTAAAAGTAAAAGTAAAAGTAAAAGTAAAAGTAAAAGTAAAAGTAAAAGTAAAAGTAAAAGTAAAAGTAAAAGTAAAAGTAAAAGTAAAAGTAAAAGTAAAAGTAAAAGTAAAAGTAAAAGTAAAAGTAAAAGTAAAAGTAAAAGTAAAAGTAAAAGTAAAAGTAAAAGTAAAAGTAAAAGTAAAAGTAAAAGTAAAAGTAAAAGTAAAAGTAAAAGTAAAAGTAAAAGTAAAAGTAAAAGTAAAAGTAAAAGTAAAAGTAAAAGTAAAAGTAAAAGTAAAAATAAAAATAAAAATAAAAATAAAAATAAAAATAAAAATAAAAATAAAAATAAACTGAACAACTTTTATTATAGGACTAACCCCGAAATCACGAAAAAAAATCAGCTGTTCCATTCAAAATGAATCTTATCATTTTATGAAAAAAAAAAATGTTTTTACCATCGCCACTCAAAAAAGTGCGTCTTATTCATTGATAACAGTGAATAAAACGCGTTTTTATTCACCGAGTGCATAAAAATATTTTGAATTTGGAACAAGCGCGCATCGTATGAATTAGGTACAAAAAAAATAAAAGGTGCTGAAAGTATGGTATGGAGCTATTCCATAGATAAAGATATAGTTCTACAATTAAATGACAAAAATAATCCCGCCAATTTTATTTAGGTTCTTTTTAGTGTCTTATCTTTGGGTTCTTTTCTAAAAAATATCCCGCTAAATCAATTAGGTCCTTTTTAGTGTCTTATATTTGGGTTCTTTTTTATATATTTGAGGGAGATTAGTTGTTCAGTCTTGCAACAATCCATTCAATCAGTCTGGTACGATCTTCAGTCTGTAAAAATTCAAAGTCTATACAAACTGATGAAGTGGACTGATGCCAGACTGATCATGTAGTTTCCCTCTTAGTTAGCTCGGTGGCGCAGTGGTTTAGCGCCTGGCCCAGCGATTGCGGAAGTTAAGCAACGTTCGCAAGGGTCGGTCATGGGATGGGTGACCAAAAATATATTATCTCGAGCTCCTCCGTGCTTCAGAAAGCACGTTAAGCCGTTGGTCCCAGCTGCATTTGCAGTCGTTAACACCCACCAATCCGCATTGGGCCCGCGTGGTGGGTTATGGCCCGTCCTCCTTACCACCCATAAGGAAGGCCTGTGCCCCACAGTGGGGTCATCAAAAATGGCTGATGGACAACTATAAATACTATAGGTACTGCTATTTTTTTTTCTCGCAGTCAATGGTAAAAAGTAGAGTACACAACTCGTGAAAAAAAAATTTCATCTCGGTCAAAGGACCACAAAGGGATACAAAGGTATCCCTCGCTTCGCTCAGGATTCTACTTTTGAATCCCTCGCTACGCTCGGGATTCAACAAATAAAATTAAAAATAAAAGTAAAAGTAAAAAAAAAAGTAAAAGTAAAAGTAAAAGTAAAAGTAAAAGTAAAAGTAAAAGTAAAAGTAAAAGTAAAAGTAAAAGTAAAAGTAAAAGTAAAAGTAAAAGTAAAAGTAAAAGTAAAAGTAAAAGTAAAAGTAAAAGTAAAAGTAAAAGTAAAAGTAAAAGTAAAAGTAAAAGTAAAAGTAAAAGTAAAAGTAAAAGTAAAAGTAAAAGTAAAAGTAAAAGTAAAAGTAAAAGTAAAAGTAAAAGTAAAAGTAAAAGTAAAAGTAAAAGTAAAAGTAAAAGTAAAAGTAAAAGTAAAAGTAAAAGTAAAAGTAAAAGTAAAAGTAAAAGTAAAAGTAAAAGTAAAAGTAAAAGTAAAAGTAAAAGTAAAAGTAAAAGTAAAAGTAAAAGTAAAAGTAAAAGTAAAAATAAAAATAAAAATAAAAATAAAAATAAAAATAAAAATAAAAATAAAAATGAAAATGAAAATAAAAATAAAAATAAAAATAAAAATAAAAATAAAAATAAAAATAAAAATAAAAATAAAAATAAAAATAAAAATAAAAATAAAAATAAAAATAAAAATAAAAATAAAAATAAAAGTAAAAGTAAAAGTAAAAGTAAAAGTAAAAGTAAAAGTAAAAGTAAAAATAAAAATAAAAATAAAAGTAAAAGTAAAAATAAAAATAAAAATAAACTGAACAACTTTTATTATAGGACTAACCCCGAAATCACGAAAAAAAATCAGCTGTTCCATTCAAAATGAATCTTATCATTTTATGAAAAAAAAAAATGTTTTTACCATCGCCACTCAAAAAAGTGCGTCTTATTCATTGATAACAGTGAATAAAACGCGTTTTTATTCACCGAGTGCATAAAAATATTTTGAATTTGGAACAAGCGCGCATCGTATGAATTAGGTACAAAAAAAATAAAAGGTGCTGAAAGTATGGTATGGAGCTATTCCATAGATAAAGATATAGTTCTACAATTAAATGACAAAAATAATCCCGCCAATTTTATTTAGGTTCTTTTTAGTGTCTTATCTTTGGGTTCTTTTCTAAAAAATATCCCGCTAAATCAATTAGGTCCTTTTTAGTGTGTAGTGTGTATGCGCCCCGTATTGTACGATGCGGTCATAGGTAGTTCATAAGATCATTAGTATTAAACTATACTCCGAGCAATCAACTCGTTTTATTGAGCTCTCCCGGTTCCCACATTATATGGCGACCCTGCCAGTGCTGCCTTTCGGCAGCGCTGCGCAGATGGTTTGGAGAGAAAATTATATTTACTTTAAATAAATTTTTATGCGAGTGACAATGAAAGACTATAAAAGTGTTAAAAGTGAAATTAATAATAAAAACTTTGCGTCATAAAAGTAAATGAAATTTAAATATTATTTGCAATAAAAAGTGATAAAGTAGGTAAAGGACTACATTGTTAAAGTTATAAGGACTTAATAAATTCTTTTCGTCTTATTCAAAATTTTGTTATGAAGATGAACTTAAGTGCTTCGAAAATATTTACAAATTATAAAGAAGAAATACGCTGATGGAGAAATGGACAATTATTTGGCTAAAATTTAAAACATGACGGAGAAATGGTGGTGGTGCTGCTGATGATGTAGAGAGCTAAGGGCTGGAGGACAGTCAGATGGTATGATGGAAACAAATGAGCTGGGCGCTGGGAGAAGTACGAGTCGGATGTGGATGCAGCCGCGTGAGTTCACCAGTTTCCAATCTCGAAAAATTTACGTTGCGAATTTAACATGAGACTTGTTTATTATTTGTTTTTTTTAACAGGAATGTTTTTTTTACATAAATTAAAATATAGTAAAATTCAATGTGAAATGAAAGAATCGGTATTTAAAGTCTGTAATGTAAACGTAGTTTTAATTCTTAAAACAATTGAATACAATTTTTATCTGCTTAAGAATGTACTTATGTCTATTAGTTTTCATGTTTTTGAAAATTGGTTAAAAGTCTAATTTTAATATTCAAAAGCCTTTAACAATTGAGTCGTGCTGTGATGTGACAAAATTATTTCGTAACAGAAATATTGAAGAAAGAATTTATTTAGTAGGCATGTTTAAAAAAAAAATTCAACAATGCTTAATTAGTACCTATAAACTTATCTACATATTATTAGAATGTTTGTTTTATATCATAGGTATAATTATTGAAAAAAAATACCTAAGTAGGTATTAGTTTTTTTTATGTAACCAATTTAAATATTTACTTTATGAAGTAAGTATAAGTAATAGGTAGATAATTTCTTTATTTAGGTTTCCTACGGATTCGAATCTGTAGAAATAAATTATGATGATTAACATAAAATTTTGGTAGAAATTAGTGATTTGAAGTCATGTTTTATTTTTCTTTGAAAGGTATAAATAATGTAAGTGACTACTTTTCTTAATTTTAAGAAACTAATAAATTGTTTAGTGTTATTTTACAGTTGTTGACGATTCTACATTTAGTGCATGTCCTTGTGATTAAAACAAAAGGCAAGTCCTTGAAAAATTGGTAAGTAAGTAATTAATGATTTTGTTTAGATGTGATGAAAGGTTGAAATAAAAAATTTAGAGAACTATTACTTGAGTAAAAGTCGCGTTAGTCTTTGCCGTTTATTTTAATAATGTCATCTTAATTTTTTTATTTTCTATTATCATTGTGTTATGTTATAATGTGTTAGCTTTTATTAGTTGGCGTTAGTTGTGGTCTTCGAGAACAAATATCTAAAGTATCGGTAAATTAAAGATCGAAAACATTTTTTTAATCAGTTTGAATTAAAGTATCACGTTGTTTACATAATTTCCGTGGGTTTTTTTTTACAAAATAGGTAGGTAACAGAAGTTTACTAGAAGTTTTCATGAAATTTAATTTTATTGGAAATTAGAAATCGATACCTAGTAATATTTACCTTTGTTTAGAAACATTTTACGTGTAACAAAATTTTGTTAATCTTTATAAGTATTGAAAAAGTTAAAAATATATTTCATTAAATAATTACATTGAAATGAAGAGTTTAGATTACAAATATTTTCTCACGAAGACTGCACCTAAGTCTACGCTTAGGTAAGTACCTAGAGTAGTGTTCAGTCAAGTCAGCGTAACGTGTTCGAGGTTGATGTACTTTACAACTTGTTTTAACAACTTAACAATAACAACCTAGTTACAAATAACGAAGTTAAATTTACACTGAAATTTTAGGGGAAAGAAAGCAGAGGCTTAAGCTTAAATATTTTTTATTCGGATTATGTAGCATTTATTCGATCCAGTTACGTTTTGATTTGAGTTTTCAATTATTTCGGAAAGCAAATTTTTGATAAAATGACCGAACGTTATTCGACTTGAGTTTGTTTAGTATTTAGTATGAATAGCTGTAGGTAATTATATGAGTAGTATGGAATATAAAAATATTACTAATAGGTTCTTTTAGGTCTTCAAAAAAAAAAAATTAAAATAGGTAATTAAATAGTAGTAGGGTAACTTGTATTAAAATAGGATTGAGACAAAAAATTAGCTTATGATAATAATGGAATTAAGACTAATTCTTATCAAAGAACAAAGAGTTTTTACTTTTAAATAATGACTTTGATGAAGTACGAATCGTTACGATATAAGCATGCGTTGCTATCAATATATCTTGTTTATACAAAAGGTTGGTATGATTAATCTCGTAAGATGATATGTTGGTGCGCTAGGTTTGTTGTAGGTACCCTATATGGTAGATGGAATGATTTCATAAACAATGCCACCCGAACTGAGCCCGCTTATTGTGCAGAACATTTTCTAGGAAGTTTTTTCAGCATAGTTGCTAATTAAGAAGAACAGTGAAATCAATTTAATCACGATTAAGAGAGACTATTATGTGGACATGGAAATGAAACGTAGGATAGGAAATACATAGGTTTTAATGGAAAATCCGTATTAAAAATCTTTTTGCACCCAGGTTGACAATTAGGTATGGATAGGAAAGGTATTATTTTGAGTGAGTTGTGATTGGTGAAGGAAAGTTGGTTTATGTTTGTTGTAGGTTAGTGTGATATATAGAAGTATGAGAGTAATTAGTTTTATAAGGTCGGCACGCATTGGACTGATCACCCAAAAGCAATGCTAACTCTTATAAATCTAAATATTAATTTAAGGTTTGTTGTTTTATTGAATGTTTATGTTTGTTACAAGTGAAGGAAGTAATTTGAGATGTTTGTAGATAGATGGGGTACACATTAAAAGGTACTTTAGGGATCAGTTCCTTCAGATTTATCAAGGCGCGGACGAGTTTCCCTTTGAATGCTGTTGGAGACCAAAAGATGTCTTAATTCATGACCCTATAATAAAATGGTACATGGAGGGTCAGATCCTTCCATTCGAGCATGGTGCGAACGAGTTTTCCTCCGTGAGATAGTTGGAGTCCAAATGAGACTTAAAACATGACCCCCAAAATAGGTTGTGCGCACAACCAAAACAGGCACCAGATGCACTGTTTTATAAATATGTTAAATAAAATATTAAGTCGACTTATTATATAAAATGTACCAATAAAATAAATAAGGGACCGGCCGGCCCAAATAAATGAATAAATAAAAGTACCTAAATATATAAGAAAAAATACGCGCGAATAGTATAATAAATAAATATGTGTGCACACGATAATACGTATGAAAATGAGAATCTCAATAAGAAATGAAATGACGTCTACGATAATCTAACTCTCGTATCATGAGTTTTTTTTTTAGGAATAAAGGAAACGATTTACAAACGAATTGAATGGAAAGTGAGTAAAAGTAACCATGGTGAAGATTGAAGATAGCTTAAATTGAGTGACACATAAAGTGGAAAATACCACTACTCGGAATATGACATTAAGTAAACTTTGGTAAAAACTTGCAAGGCAGGTAATAACCTTATATTTTATAAGTTTTTCATTTAGATTAGGTAGGTATGTAGGAAAAAATATTTCTATAGGTTCGTATTTTGCTAGAAACTTACTAAGGTTTTAGATTAGTACATTAATAATTGTATTGCGCATTGCGTTATACGTAATCAGTAAGATAGGTAGACATGATACGCCAAAAAGTGCTTTTACTTAAATAATATCTCAAATGTGCTTTGAATTTAATAAATAGTAATCGTCAGCAACTGTCCTAAAATAATATTAGGTACATATATCATAAGTTGGTAATACGGAATATTAATTAAGTATACCCAATATAAGAATGTAGTTTGGAAGTACTGTTTTCTTACTATTACTTAATAAATTGTGTTTATTTTTTTTAATAAGAATAGAAAGACCGTAGTTTTTTTTTTATTCGTTCTGGATTAATTCTAAATTGAAACTTTTGAGTTTACATAAATAAGAAATTGGTTTTCAAAATATCTTTTAATTTCATTGGGTTATAAAAAAAAATACGTTTATTAGAAGAAGAATTTTCTTTTAATAATTTAAAGACGCAAGAATAACAAACTTTTGTGCACTAGTATTTAGTAATTTTAAATAGATTCCTTCTTTAAAACTATCTGTAATGTATTTTCTTTAGAATTATAATAGGAATAATTTCCATTATTCTAAATCTTAAAACAATTTTATACAAAAACACACTGAGATTATATAAGTGCAAAAACATAGTTGAATCAAACTTACTTTAGTATTTTTTGTATTTTCCAAATTATTATAAGTTTTTACTTACATAAAAATTACCTTCATTGGCACTCAATTATTAGATGTTTATTTTTAAATAGAATTGTTAAAAGTATTGTTTTTAATTTGCCTATCAGTTTCATTGATTTTAGTTTCATTTGATATTATCTACTTACATAATATAAAGTCATATTTAGTTAATGATTGATTTTCAAATGGTATTCCGAATTTCTGAATGATTGAACATTTGATTTATATTCTAGATTTTTTGTTTGTAAAATCAGTACATATCAGACAATGTTAAAAAAAAGCAAAAATTATTTCATATTTTCTTTTTCTTTTTTTTTCAATAACGGGGGAGGTGTAGTGTGTATGCGCCCCGTATTGTACGATGCGGTCATAGGTAGTTCATAAGATCTAATGATCTGAGTTTAATACTAATTATTAAACTATACTCCGAGCAATCAACTCGTTTTATTGAGCTCTCCCGGTTCCCACATTATAAGTGTCTTATATTTGGGTTCTTTTTTATATATTTGAGGGAGATTAGTTGTTCAGTCTTGCAACAATCCATTCAATCAGTCTGGTACGATCTTCAGTCTGTAAAAATTCAAAGTCTATACAAACTGATGAAGTGGACTGATGCCAGACTGATCATGTAGTTTCCCTCTTAGTTAGCTCGGTGGCGCAGTGGTTTAGCGCCTGGCCCAGCGATTGCGGAAGTTAAGCAACGTTCGCAAGGGTCGGTCATGGGATGGGTGACCAAAAATATATTATCTCGAGCTCCTCCGTGCTTCAGAAAGCACGTTAAGCCGTTGGTCCCAGCTGCATTTGCAGTCGTTAACACCCACCAATCCGCATTGGGCCCGCGTGGTGGGTTATGGCCCGTCCTCCTTACCACCCATAAGGAAGGCCTGTGCCCCACAGTGGGGTCATCAAAAATGGCTGATGGACAACTATAAATACTATAGGTACTGCTATTTTTTTTTCTCGCAGTCAATGGTAAAAAGTAGAGTACACAACTCGTGAAAAAAAAATTTCATCTCGGTCAAAGGACCACAAAGGGATACAAAGGTATCCCTCGCTTCGCTCAGGATTCTACTTTTGAATCCCTCGCTACGCTCGGGATTCAACAAATAAAATTAAAAATAAAAGTAAAAGTAAAAAAAAAAGTAAAAGTAAAAGTAAAAGTAAAAGTAAAAGTAAAAGTAAAAGTAAAAGTAAAAGTAAAAGTAAAAGTAAAAGTAAAAGTAAAAGTAAAAGTAAAAGTAAAAGTAAAAGTAAAAGTAAAAGTAAAAGTAAAAGTAAAAGTAAAAGTAAAAGTAAAAGTAAAAGTAAAAGTAAAAGTAAAAGTAAAAGTAAAAGTAAAAGTTACCGTAAAAAAGTAAAAGTAAAAGTAAAAGTAAAAGTAAAAATAAAAATAAAAATAAAAATAAAAATAAAAATAAAAATAAAAATAAAAATAAAAATAAAAATAAAAATAAAAATAAAAATAAAAATAAAAATAAAAATAAAAGTAAAAGTAAAAGTAAAAGTAAAAGTAAAAGTAAAAGTAAAAGTTACCGTAAAAAAGTAAAAGTAAAAGTAAAAGTAAAGATAAAAGTAAAAGTAAAAGTAAAAGTAAAAGTAAAAGTAAAAGTAAAAGTAAAAGTAAAAGTAAAAGTAAAAGTAAAAGTAAAAGTAAAAGTAAAAGTAAAAGTAAAAGTAAAAGTAAAAGTAAAAGTAAAAGTAAAAGTAAAAGTAAAAGTAAAAGTAAAAGTAAAAGTAAAAGTAAAAGTAAAAGTAAAAGTAAAAGTAAAGGTAAAAGTAAAAGTAAAAGTAAAAGTAAAAGTAAAAGTTACCGTAAAAAAGTAAAAGTAAAAATAAAAGTAAAAGTAAAAGTAAAAGTAAAAGTAAAAGTAAAAGTAAAAGTAAAAGTAAAAGTAAAAGTAAAGGTAAAGGTAAAAGTAAAAGTAAAAGTAAAAGTAAAAGTAAAAGTAAAAGTAAAAGTAAAAGTAAAAGTAAAAATAAAAATAAAAATAAAAATAAAAATAAAAATAAAAATAAAAATAAAAATAAAAATAAAAGTAAAAGTAAAAGTAAAAGTAAAAGTAAAAGTAAAAGTAAAAGTAAAAGTAAAAGTAAAAGTAAAAGTAAAAGTAAAAGTAAAAGTAAAAGTAAAAGTAAAAGTAAAAGTAAAAGTAAAAGTAAAAGTAAAAGTAAAAGTAAAAGTAAAAGTAAAAGTAAAAGTAAAAGTAAAAGTAAAAGTAAAAGTAAAAGTAAAAGTAAAAGTAAAAGTAAAAGTAAAGGTAAAGGTAAAAGTAAAAGTAAAAGTAAAAGTAAAAGTAAAAGTAAAAGTTACCGTAAAAAAGTAAAAGTAAAAGTAAAAGTAAAAGTAAAAGTAAAAGTAAAAATAAAAGTAAAAGTAAAAGTAAAAGTAAAAGTAAAAGTAAAAATAAAAATAAAAATAAAAATAAAAATAAAAATAAAAGTAAAAATAAAAATAAAAGTAAAAGTAAAAATAAAAATAAAAATAAAAGTAAAAGTAAAAGTAAAAATAAAAGTAAAAGTAAAAGTAAAAATAAAAGTAAAAGTAATAGTAAAAGTAAAAGTAAAAGTAAAAGTAAAAGTAAAAGTAAAAGTAAAAGTAAAAGTAAAAGTAAAAGTAAAAGTAAAAGTAAAAGTAAAAGTAAAAGTAAAAGTAAAAGTAAAAGTAAAAGTAAAAGTAAAAGTAAAAGTAAAAGTAAAAGTAAAAGTAAAAGTAAAAGTAAAAGTAAAAGTAAAAGTAAAAGTTAAAGGAAAAGGAAAAGTAAAAGTAAAAGTAAAAGTAAAAATAAAAATAAAAATAAAAATAAAAATAAAAGTAAAAGTAAAAGTAAAAGTAAAAGTAAAAGTAAAAGTAAAAGTAAAAGTAAAAGTAAAAGTAAAAGTAAAAGTAAAAGTAAAAGTAAAAGTAAAAGTAAAAGTAAAAGTAAAAGTAAAAGTAAAAGTAAAAGTAAAAGTAAAAGTAAAAGTAAAAGTAAAAGTAAAAGTAAAAGTAAAAGTAAAAGTAAAAGTAAAAGTAAAAGTAAAAGGAAAAGGAAAAGTAAAAGTAAAAGTAAAAGTAAAAGTAAAAATAAAAATAAAAATAAAAATAAAAATAAAAATAAAAGTAAAAGTAAAAGTAAAAGTAAAAGTAAAAGTAAAAGTAAAAGTAAAAGTAAAAGTAAAAGTAAAAGTAAAAGTAAAAGTAAAAGTAAAAGTAAAAGTAAAAGTAAAAGTAAAAGTAAAAATAAAAATAAAAATAAAAATAAAAATAAAAATAAAAGTAAAAATAAAAATAAAAATAAAAATAAAAGTAAAAGTAAAAATAAAAATAAAAATAAAAGTAAAAGTAAAAGTAAAAATAAAAGTAAAAGTAAAAGTAAAAATAAAAGTAAAAGTAAAAGTAAAAGTTACCGTAAAAAAGTAAAAGTAAAAGTAAAAGTAAAAGTAAAAGTAAAAGTAAAAGTAAAAGTAAAAGTAAAAGTAAAAGTAAAAGTAAAAGTAAAAGTAAAAGTAAAAGTAAAAGTAAAAGTAAAAGTAAAAGTAAAAGTAAAAGTAAAAGTAAAAGTAAAAGTAAAAGTAAAAGTAAAAGTAAAAGTAAAAGTAAAAGTAAAAGTAAAAGTAAAAGGAAAAGGAAAAGTAAAAGTAAAAGTAAAAGTAAAAATAAAAATAAAAATAAAAGTAAAAGTAAAAGTAAAAGTAAAAGTAAAAGTAAAAGTAAAAGTAAAAGTAAAAGTAAAAGTAAAAGTAAAAGTAAAAGTAAAAGTAAAAGTAAAAGTAAAAGTAAAAGTAAAAGTAAAAGTAAAAGTAAAAGTAAAAGTAAAAGTAAAAGTAAAAGTAAAAGTAAAAGTAAAAGTAAAAGTAAAAGTAAAAGGAAAAGGAAAAGTAAAAGTAAAAGTAAAAGTAAAAGTAAAAGTAAAAGTAAAAGTAAAAGTAAAAGTAAAAGTAAAAGTAAAAATAAAAATAAAAATAAAAATAAAAATAAAAATAAAAATAAAAATAAAAATAAAAGTAAAAGTAAAAGTAAAAAAAAAGTAAAAATAAAAATAAAAATAAACTGAACAACTTTTATTATATGACTAACCCCGAAATCACGAAAAAAAATCAGCTGTTCCATTCAAAAATATTTTGAATTTGGAACAAGCGCGCATCGTATGAATTAGGTACAAAAAAAATAAAAGGTGCTGAAAGTATGGTATGGAGCTATTCCATAGATAAAGATATAGTTCTACAATTAAATGACAAAAATAATCCCGCCAATTTTATTTAGGTTCTTTTTAGTGTCTTATCTTTGGGTTCTTTTCTAAAAAATATCCCGCTAAATCAATTAGGTCCTTTTTAGTGTCTTATATTTGGGTTCTTTTTTATATATTTGAGGGAGATTAGTTGTTCAGTCTTGCAACAATCCATTCAATCAGTCTGGTACGATCTTCAGTCTGTAAAAATTCAAAGTCTATACAAACTGATGAAGTGGACTGATGCCAGACTGATCATGTAGTTTCCCTCTTAGTTAGCTCGGTGGCGCAGTGGTTTAGCGCCTGGCCCAGCGATTGCGGAAGTTAAGCAACGTTCGCAAGGGTCGGTCATGGGATGGGTGACCAAAAATATATTATCTCGAGCTCCTCCGTGCTTCAGAAGGCACGTTAAGCCGTTGGTCCCAGCTGCATTTGCAGTCGTTAACACCCACCAATCCGCATTGGGCCCGCGTGGTGGGTTATGGCCCGTCCTCCTTACCACCCATAAGGAAGGCCTGTGCCCCACAGTGGGGTCATCAAAAATGGCTGATGGACAACTATAAATAAAAAGTAAAAGTAAAAGTAAAAGTAAAAGTAAAAGTAAAAGTAAAAGTAAAAGTAAAAGTAAAAGTAAAAGTAAAAGTAAAAGGTGCTAAAAGTATGGTATGGAGCTATTCCATAGATAAAGATATAGTTCTACAATTAATTCGTAAGCAACGTTCGCAAGGGTAAAAGTAAAAGTAAAAGTAAAAGTAAAAGTAAAAGTAAAAGTAAAAGTAAAAGTAAAAGTAAAAGTAAAAGTAAAAGTAAAAGTAAAAGTAAAAGTAAAAGTAAAAGTAAAAGTAAAAGTAAAAGTAAAAGTAAAAGTAAAAGTAAAAGTAAAAGTAAAAGTAAAAGTAAAAGTAAAAGTAAAAGTAAAAGTAAAAGTAAAAGTAAAAGTAAAAGTAAAAGTAAAAGTAAAAGTAAAAGTAAAAGTAAAAGTAAAAGTAAAAGTAAAAGTAAAAGTAAAAGTAAAAGTAAAAGTAAAAGTAAAAGTAAAAGTAAAAGTAAAAGTAAAAGTAAAAGTAAAAGTAAAAGTAAAAGTAAAAGTAAAAGTAAAAGTAAAAGTAAAAGTAAAAGTAAAAGTAAAAGTAAAAGTAAAAGTAAAAGTAAAAGTAAAAGTAAAAGTAAAAGTAAAAGTAAAAGTAAAAGTAAAAGTAAAAGTAAAAGTAAAAGTAAAAGTAAAAGTAAAAGTAAAAGTAAAAGTAAAAGTAAAAGTAAAAGTAAAAGTAAAAGTAAAAGTAAAAGTAAAAGTAAAAGTAAAAGTAAAAGTAAAAGTAAAAGTAAAAGTAAAAGTAAAAGTAAAAGGAAAAGGAAAAGTAAAAGTAAAAGGAAAAGGAAAAGGAAAAGTAAAAGTAAAAGTAAAAGTAAAAATAAAAATAAAAATAAAAATAAAAATAAAAATAAAAATAAAAATAAAAATAAAAGTAAAAGTAAAAGTAAAAGTAAAAGTAAAAGTAATAGTAATAGTAAAAGTAAAAGTAAAAGTAAAAGTAAAAGTAAAAGTAAAAGTAAAAGTAAAAGTAAAAGTAAAAGTAAAAATAAAAATAAAAATAAAAATAAAAATAAAAATAAAAATAAAAATAAAAATAAAAATAAAAATAAAAATAAAAATAAAAATAAAAATAAAAATAAAAGTAAAAGTAAAAGTAAAAGTAAAAAAAAAGTAAAAATAAAAATAAAAATAAACTGAACAACTTTTATTATAGGACTAACCCCGAAATCACGAAAAAAAATCTGCTGTTCCATTCAAAAATATTTTGAATTTGGAACAAGCGCGCATCGTATGAATTAGGTACAAAAAAAATAAAAGGTGCTGAAAGTATGGTATGGAGCTATTCCATAGATAAAGATATAGTTCTACAATTAAATGACAAAAATAATCCCGCCAATTTTATTAAGGTTCTATTTAGTGTCTTATCTTTGGGTTCTTTTCTAAAAAATATCCCGCTAAATCAATTAGGTCCTTTTTAGTGTCTTATATTTGGGTTCTTTTTTATATATTTGAGGGAGATTAGTTGTTCAGTCTTGCAACAATCCATTCAATCAGTCTGGTACGATCTTCAGTCTGTAAAAATTCAAAGTCTATACAAACTGATGAAGTGGACTGATGCCAGACTGATCATGTAGTTTCCCTCTTAGTTAGCTCGGTGGCGCAGTGGTTTAGCGCCTGGCCCAGCGATTGCGGAAGTTAAGCAACGTTCGCAAGGGTCGGTCATGGGATGGGTGACCAAAAATATATTATCTCGAGCTCCTCCGTGCTTCAGAAGGCACTGTTAGGGCGAGTCTCGCGGTTTGGGTTTTAAAAAAGGATTTTTAATTGAAACGAAGAAATTGTATTTTCACGAAATGGCAGCCGTCACGGAGGATGGAATGAGACTGATGCGCTCGGGAAGCGAGCGCGTCCAACTGGTCTACCAGACGCTGAATCAGCAACCCTATCCAGGGTTGTCAGCAACTAACTATACATCTGAGGGATGTAACACCTCCCCCCATGAAAAAATAAACTTCAGGATCAGTATTCTGAAGTTTATGGACAAGTAATTCAAAGTTGAAGTAATTGTATTTATTTATTTATTTATTTATTATTGGTATTTCAAATTATTTATAATATATATTTATTTTATATTTATGTTTATATTTGTCTGCGTGTTTTTGGAGAAGGGGGAGCTTTTGTATGTTTAGATTCTATTTCTATATCTGCTAATTCTATAAATTCAGGTTCTGTTTGTTTATCATCCTTTTTTGTATTTTTCTTTTCAAACGTTACTTTAGGAATTTCCATTTGTCTGTGAAGGCTGCCAGTTTTATTTATTTTCTTAAATAATTTAAACACACAAAATGAAATTACAATTATAGTGACAAATATAATAAGTGTAGAATAGTGTGCCCCGTATTGGATGAAATGAGGTTTATTTATAATTTTATTTAAATCTTGTATCATATCTTTATCTAAATTTTGCGTTAGGGGTAAATTTTCCAAGTCTATGTTATTTAATTTTAACAAAGGAACACTATTCGCAACTTCTTTAAATTTACTTAAACTACAACAAGAATCGTTAATTAAGTTAAAATCTAAATTTATCGAAGGTATAGTTACATTTAATACATTATAATCGGGTAAAAGTCTAGTACTCTTGCAATAGGCTTTACAATGGATAGGTATGTATACAATTCCGGTGCCTAATAGTTTTATATCAATTGGTTCTGAATGAAGACAATCTATTGTTAATTTACTAAATTTCGATTGTACAAATATCCATCTATTATTGCGAATTGGTTTCCAAATATCTAATTCGCCATTAACAAATTCTGTTTTACAATATTCCGGAAGGGATGAAATTACTTTTGATAACAATTCACTTTCACAGTTGGGATTGGCAGATGTTGGAAATATATTCATTATTTTACATAAATAATTTTGATGGTCGATGATTTGACAAGTATCGATATCATTTAAATTACAATAGTGGGTTTTATCTTTAGTAATAGCTATATATTTGTTACTGGGAATTATAACACTGAATGAATTTGGATTTGTTACATTATGAGGCATTGGCAAAGGAATACTATTATATAAATAAAATTCAAGAGGATTTGTGAGAGGAATTGTTAGTACAAACATTATTTTCTTATTTAAGTAATAACTAATTAATTTTGACATATTCATAATTTTATGGATAAGTTTCAATTCCAAAGGTACAACAAATTCTAATTCGTTTGGTAAGTATTTATAGTTATCTGCCAATTCTTTGTACAGTTCTTGTGGAGTTATTACAGATGGGTGAATGATATTCACTCTGCTAAGTAAAATGGCATTTGTAATGTCTTCAATTTGAAAGGACAAAGTAAGAATGGATGCTTCTAAGTTATTATAAATTGTGTTTAATCCGGACATTACTGACAAATGATCTGTTCTATTGGATAAGTATTTAAGTTTTACAGAAAGTTTATCGATAGCCAAGTTCAGGTTATTTTCATTAGATCTTAAACTTTTGATAGTTTCATTAAATCTAGTTAATGTAGTTCTTGTGACTAAAATGTGTTCCTTTACTAATGAAGCTATCCTTTTCTGATCATCTTGTACATAATTTATAGCGCTATCGTATTTTTCCGCATCATCCTCATCTAAAGTGCCAAATATGTGTTTAAAAGCGGTACCTACTCCGCCAAACCAAGCTCTGCGTTTCAATCTGTCATCAATTAAATGGGTTATAGATGAATATTCTTTAACCATATTTTTATAATGGGTGATTAGCGGTTCTATTATATTTTCACATTCTGATTCGTCGAATTCTTTTGTTTTATTGCAAAAGTACGTAACTGTTTCTAATACAGAATTTATATTTTCAATGTGTAATTGTATGTGGGAAATATCTATCGGGATGACTAAATTCAAATTACCGTTTTTAATTTTAACCTTTCCCATGTAATCGAAATATAAGCCTGGACTCGATGAGATTTGTTCTACAAAACTTGTCGCTACTGAGGTTGGCACACTGAAAATAAAATTAAGTTATGATATAACGACTGTTATTAAAACCTAATGCTATATTAATAAAACTACGGTTATAGGAGTTTAATTATAGTATAATAATAATAAAATTAAAAATGTTATAGTAACTAGTAAAATAGTACTATAGAGTAAAATATGCTATTCCTAATCTTAGGGACTACTGGGAAAGACGCCTGCTAATTTAATTTCGTCAAAGTGATGTTTCACATGGCGCCTATTTATTAGTAAGGTTACGGTGTTGTTTCCGTGAACGGCGAGGATTTTGTAAGGACCCTTCCAAATCGGAGAGAGCGCCTTACGAAGTCTTAAATGGTTTTTCAAGTAGACGAAATCACCTACTTTGTATCGGATAGATCGAGTTCTTGCATCATAGTAGGATTTGGATTTTTCTTTTGAATGTTGTATATTTTGATACGCTTTTTCCCAAGATAATTTAAGGCGATGTTGAAGCATTCTGACGTAGTCAGGATATGTGGTGAGGTCTTGGCTATACAGGGAATCAGGAATAAAAGCTTTATGCCCGAACAGCAGTTCGTATGGCGAAAAGTTAGTGGTGCTGTGGGTAGCGGTGTTGTAGGCTAAGATTGCTGTATAGACGTATCGTGGCCAGTCATCTTGATTTTCATTTACATAGGATTTAAGATACTCTTTAAGAGTAGAATGGCTCCTCTCGAGAGCTCCTTGAGTCTGGGGATGATATGGAGTGGACCACAGCTGTTTGATTTTCAGGAAGCTGCAAGTCTTTTTAAAGAGATCAGCTGTAAAGTTGGTACCTTGGTCTGTGAGGATAGTCTGAGGAATTCCGAACAGAGATATAAAGTGCACGAGGCAATCAGTGGTCTCTTCTGAGGAGACACTGCGGAGAGGGTAAGCTACGGAGAATTTCGTGAGGTCATCTTGAAGAGTCATTATATATTTCAATTTGGCAGGGCCGGACTCGGGCAAAGGACCGACAATGTCCAGAGCTATTCTTTGAAATGGGCTGGTAGAGGTAGTAGTGATCTGCATTGGAGCACGATTGAGTTGTCGAAGTGCTTTATTTTCTTGGCATGAAGGGCAGGCTTTGACATAGTTTTCTACGTCGCCTTTCATACCTTTCCAGTAGAATTTCTCTTTGATGCGGTTAAGCATCCTGTTGCAACCTAAATGTCCTGCAACGGGAAGATCGTGGTTTTCTTTTAGAATCTTTTTAATTTCACTAAGAGTTGGATAAATTATATTATCGTGATAAATATTTATTTGTATATCAGTATTGTGGAAGATGTAAACTATCATGTTATATAATTTCGCAAAAGATAGACTTTGAAATGGATTTCTGAAGTCTGAAATAGCTATTTCAGAAATGTTATCTTCTTCTGAGGTTAATTGAGTTTTAATATTTTTAAGTGTTCGGTAGATCTCCGGATAAGAGCATTCGTCGAAATGGTGCACTTTAGGGAAAATAAGGTAAGTAACTTTGTTATCATTGGTTTGAACTTTCTCGAAAGAGTACAATTGTTTTTCTTTGTAACGTGTTTCGTCTGTCACTTTTTCTAGGATTTCTGGTAAGTACGGATTGGATTCATCTAAGTCTATAGATGAAGGGATTAGGATGATTTTACAGTGGGTTTTCGTGAGGGACTGGTTATGTTTAGTGATTTTAGTGTTAAATTGATTGTTTTTATTGTTAATTTCTTTCAGGAATTTGGAATATTCGTCGTTAGTGTAAGTATCACCGGGAGCTGGAGGAGAGTCGCGAGCTTGCGTAGGTGAGTTTTCAGGATTCAGTGGAGCTTGTTCAGGTTCTTGGATTTCAGGGTTTGGAGTAGCAGATATAGTAGGATCCTGGGCTGAAGTCGAAGGAGTTGGATCAGGTAAGTTTTCTCGACTAGTTGATGCTTGAGCATTATCAGATTTTGGGGATTTTATTTTACTGGAATTAGTAGGATCAGTGGGGCTATAGTTGAATGGGAAGTCGTCATCGTCGTCTAACAAGTCTATTTGAGGTAAGCTGCTGCTGTCATAGTCAGGAGTAGCAGGGAGATTGACGCCAAGATCATCGAGAGTCAGTGGACTGAATGGAGCTTGTATGTTGTCGTTATCGGCGTCGGTAGAGTCAGGGTTAATATTTTCTTTTTCAGGTTGATTTGGAATGACGGGATTTACGGGATAACGGGAGAGAGCATCTGCGGCTGAGTTAAGTCTACCTTTCCTATAAATGATCTCGTATTCGTATTCTTCGAGCATCAGACGCCAGCGCTGCATTTTGCTGTTAGGGTTTTTGTGATTGAAAAGCCACTTAAGCGGTCTGTGGTCTGTAATAATTTGGAAATTTTGACCATATAGATATGGTCGGAATGTATTGCATCCGAAGACGATTGCGAGGAGTTCTTTCTCCATAGTGAAATAGTTTACTTCGTTTTTATTTAGAGTTCGGGATGCATACGCGATAGGATGATCTTTGCCGATGGGACCCTGGGATAAGACAGCGCCGATGGCGTGGTTAGAGGCATCACAGGTAAGTACAAATGGTTTTGTAAAGTCGGGATAGCAAAGGACAGGTGCAGTGGTCAATTTTTGTTTCAAAGAGTCAAAAGCGACTTGTTGTTGGTTTTCCCAGTTGAATTTAGTATCTTTCCTCAAAAGTTGAGTAAGGGGTTTGGCAATTTTAGAAAAGTCCGGAATAAAACGACGATAATAGGAAACAAGGCCTAAAAATGACTTTATATCTTTAGGGGACTCTGGAGTAGGAAATGCGATTACGGCCTTGATTTTTTCGGGATTCGGTTTGACGCCTTGTTCAGTGATTATATGCCCCAGGTAGCAGACTTCACGTCTTAAGAATTCGCATTTGTCTGGCTGTAATTTGAGATTGAAATTACGGATTCGTTGGAAGATTTCTGTCAAATGGCCGATGCTGGATTTTAGGTCGTGTCCGTAACAGACTACGTCATCGAGGTATACGAAGCATCTAATGCCTTGGAGACCAGACAGGACTGTGTTCATTAACCTTTGAAAGGTTGAAGGGGCGTTTTTAAGGCCGAATGGCATCCTGGAGAATTGGTAGTGTCCTTCAGGGACTGTGAAGGCTGTTTTAGTTTTATCGGCTTCATTTAATTTAATCTGATGGAATCCAGAAGCAAGGTCTAGGGTAGAGAAGTATTTGCTATTACCGAGTTGATCCAATATCTCAGTTATTTGTGGAAGGGGATATGTGTCACCAATGGTGACATCGTTGAGTTTGCGGTAGTCAATTACTACGCGCCATTTTTGTATATTGGAAGCGTCGAGTTTCTTGGGTACCACCCAGATAGGTGATGACCAAGGGGAATCAGAGGGTTCTATGATATTTTGTTCTAGCATTTTGTCAATTTGTTTCCGTACTTCAGCTTTATGGACTTCAGGGAACCTGTAGGTCTTAGTGTGTATTGGGATGTCTGTTGTCGTCTTAATTTCATGTTTGAGAGCATTTGTATGGGTAAGATTTTCCCCTGGGAGGTGGAAAATATCGGAATAGTCAGAGCATAGTCGTAAGAGAGCGTCTTTTTCCTCATTATTGAGGTGTGAGGTGCGTAGTTGTTTTAGAACTTCTTCTGTGCGTTGGAAACTGTTATATGAAGTATTGACATGATTGATTCCTATAGGTGGTTCTACGCATTCTGAAGAGTCGAGAGAGTCGAGAGGGTCGAGTTTAAGTTTGAGATCGGATTTTATGGTAACAGGTTCTTCAGAGGTATTTACAACGGATATGTTTACTCTATTGTTTTCCTTGACGTGGACTAGGCAATTTGCAATTAACAAGTTTTCTGATAAATTTTGGTCAAGGATTAATCCTTCTTTTATCTCAGGGTTCGCGACTGAGCATTCGATAACGGTTTCGGTTCTGGCAGGGATTGAATAATGGGGCTCTGAGAAATAAATGTGGATGTAGGAATTCTTTAAAGTTAAGATGCCGAATGTGAAGTCGATGTTTCCTTGGGATTTGGTCAGAAGGTCGTTACCGATAATGCCATCATAAGGGAAATCTAGGTTGCTTACTACATGAAATTTGTGCGTGAGACGGTATTTGGGATTTTTGTCACTAAGTGATAATTGTAAATTGAGTGAGCCTAGGGTTGGAATGACATCATCCTGCGACGTCGTTGTAGTAAGACCCTTGAGTTTGAGAATCTCCTTCTGGAGAGGAAGATTAGGTTTCAGAGTGGAATCTTTGACTAGACTGATAGAAGAACCGGTGTCTATAAGGAGGGTCAGTGGAAGTACTGTTGCTTCACAGTTCACAATTACGTAAGGCAATGATTTTTTTGAAGGGTCGAGCGCGATTTCGTAGATCTCTTCAGATTTCGTAGTTATGGATTCGGTGGGTTTGGTAGGATTGCTATTTGTTTTAGTGAATTTAGGAATGGATTTAGTAGGTTGAGTGGATTCAGCGGATACAGCGGATTCAGCGGATACAGTGGATTTATTTTTTGTAGATTCAGTGGATTCAGTGGTTTTATTTTTTATAGATTCAGTGGATTCAGCGGATACAGCGGATTCAGCGGATACAGTGGATTTATTTTTTGTAGATTCAGTGGATTCAGTGGTTTTATTTTTTATAGATTCAGTGGATTCAGCGGATACAGCGGATTCAGCGGATACAGTGGATTTATTTTTTGTAGATTCAGTGGATTCAGTGGTTTTATTTTTTATAGATTCAGTGGATTCAGCGGATTCAGTGGATACAGTGGATTTATTTGGAATAATGGTGTCTTTATCAAGATGGCGTCTCGGGCGACACCTGAACGAGACGGGTTCTAGTTTAAACCTTGTGACTGGTCATAGTGGTCATCGACCTCGTCGTAACCTTGAGGTTCAGTTTCGTTGAAGTTGACACGGCGGAATGGAACAGAGCCAGAGGGTTGTTGCAAGGACCGGAACCTATTATTATATTCTCGTTTCCGGCATTGCTCAATAGAGTGACCTGGAGCCTTGCAGTACCGGCACGTGATTGTATTGGAACCGGTAGGGAAATTAGGAGCAGAGTTAGGGTTGTGATTATGTGGAACGGTTGAGAATGGCCTTTGTGGCTGGAAGGGTCTAGTAGGGTTGTTCATTCTTGTTGGGCGATTATCGCGTCTAGCTTCGGGGATGCTCCTTTTATATAAGGTTTGTTGGATTCTTTCCTCTGAAATTGCAAAGTTAGTAGCTTCATTTAAGGATCTCGGTGATTTACACCGGACTATGTTGGAGATTCTTGGGTGTAAGCCCATGAGGAAGTGATGGAGAGCAAGTTCCTCCATGGCCGCGGTACGGCCTGGAAGTTCTTTAATAAATGAGATTTCGGTGAGTAATTGTGATAATAGTGTTTCGATTCTAAGAGCGAATTGGCTTACGTTTTCGGTCGGAAGTTGTTTGCTCTCTTGTAGTTCCATAAGAAGGTGTGAAGAATGCTTACGATCACTGAATTGGGTTTTTAAAAATTCCTTGAGTTGTTCCCAAGTTTGAAATTCTTTTATTGAGCAGGCAACTTCCGCCTTTCCTTGGAGTTGACACAAGATATACTTGAATAGAATGGGTTTCTGTTGATTTGATGCTAATTCATACGCATTGTTGCAATTAATAATAAAAGAATTCAATGTTTCTCTACTACCATCGTATGGTTTTATAAATTTTAAAATGATATTCAAATCTAATGTTTCAAGTTGAGGGGTGGAGGCTTTTTTCCCTCTCTTTTGTTTTTCGACTGGGCTAGGAGCCCTTTCTTCATCAGTATCGGCGGGCAAATCGACATTGAAATCGACATTGACGGGTATTTGCAGAGTTGGGTTTGACTTAGTTTCGGACATTTTAACACAGATATAGTATTCTTCAAATTAACAACGGAAACGGAATAGTAAGTTTATCACAATTTCAATTTAAGTTCTTTACTTACAACAAGATTAAAAATACGACTCACAGTTCGTAGAACACGACAACGGCTATAGCTGCGATAAGATTCATTACGATCGACCGGACGCACTAAAGTTTCGTAGAAACACTGCAACAATGTTGTAGGCCACCGAGATGATGCAATCGACGGACGGCTGCGACGATGTTACTGATTATGGATCTGGATTCTGGATTTTCGCAAGGGTTTGTCGCTCGTAGTTTATACACTGGTTACAGGGGTAAGGCGATTTTCACCAAGAGGTTGCACTGTTTATAGAGGTAAGTTCACACTGGCTGGATACGGAGATTACTGGATGCAAGAACGAGATTTGTGCAGTTTACGCTGGACACAGGTAACACAGGTAAGTAAATGTTTTTCTTTCACTGGATACAGAGGTAAGTTTGTGCTGGATATAAAGGTAAGTTCACACTGGATACGGAGATTATAAGGATAGAGACGAGACTCGTGTGATTTACGCTGGTTTATAGGTTTTCTTTCACTTGACACAGAGGTAAGTTTATGCAGGATATAGAAATAGATTTACACTGGATACAGAGTTTTCACTGGACACAGACACAGCGATAAATAGAGTTTGCATATACGCGTAATTCACGCACTTTTCACAATTTAGAACTTTGAAACGGAGACGGACCGAGGACCTTTTAAGATCCCTTTAAAGCTGCCACCAGATGTTAGGGCGAGTCTCGCGGTTTGGGTTTTAAAAAAGGATTTTTAATTGAAACGAAGAAATTGTATTTTCACGAAATGGCAGCCGTCACGGAGGATGGAATGAGACTGATGCGCTCGGGAAGCGAGCGCGTCCAACTGGTCTACCAGACGCTGAATCAGCAACCCTATCCAGGGTTGTCAGCAACTAACTATACATCTGAGGGATGTAACAGCACGTTAAGCCGTTGGTCCCAGCTGCATTTGCAGTCGTTAACACCCACCAATCCGCATTGGGCCCGCGTGGTGGGTTATGGCCCGTCCTCCTTACCACCCATAAGGAAGGCCTGTGCCCCACAGTGGGGTCATCAAAAATGGCTGATGGACAACTATAAATAAAAAGTAAAAGTAAAAGTAAAAGTAAAAGTAAAAGTAAAAGTAAAAATAAAAATAAAAATAAAAATAAAAATAAAAATAAAAGTAAAAGTAAAAGTAAAAGTAAAAGTAAAAGTAAAAGTAAAAGCAAAAGCAAAAGCAAAAGCAAAAGCAAAAGCAAAAGCAAAAGCAAAAGCAAAAGCAAAAGCAAAAGCAAAAGCAAAAGCAAAAGCAAAAGCAAAAGCAAAAGCAAAAGCAAAAGCAAAAGCAAAAGCAAAAGCAAAAGCAAAAGCAAAAGCAAAAGCAAAAGCAAAAGCAAAAGCAAAAGCAAAAGCAAAAGCAAAAGCAAAAGCAAAAGCAAAAGCAAAAGCAAAAGCAAAAGCAAAAGCAAAAGCAAAAGCAAAAGCAAAAGCAAAAGCAAAAGCAAAAGCAAAAGCAAAAGCAAAAGCAAAAGCAAAAGCAAAAGCAAAAGCAAAAGCAAAAGCAAAAGCAAAAGCAAAAGCAAAAGCAAAAGCAAAAGCAAAAGCAAAAGCAAAAGCAAAAGCAAAAGCAAAAGCAAAAGCAAAAGCAAAAGCAAAAGCAAAAGCAAAAGCAAAAGCAAAAGCAAAAGCAAAAGCAAAAGCAAAAGCAAAAGCAAAAGCAAAAGCAAAAGCAAAAGCAAAAGCAAAAGCAAAAGCAAAAGCAAAAGCAAAAGCAAAAGCAAAAGCAAAAGCAAAAGCAAAAGCAAAAGCAAAAGCAAAAGCAAAAGCAAAAGCAAAAGCAAAAGCAAAAGCAAAAGCAAAAGCAAAAGCAAAAGCAAAAGCAAAAGCAAAAGCAAAAGCAAAAGCAAAAGCAAAAGCAAAAGCAAAAGCAAAAGCAAAAGCAAAAGCAAAAGCAAAAGCAAAAGCAAAAGCAAAAGCAAAAGCAAAAGCAAAAGCAAAAGCAAAAGCAAAAGCAAAAGCAAAAGCAAAAGCAAAAGCAAAAGCAAAAGCAAAAGCAAAAGCAAAAGCAAAAGCAAAAGCAAAAGCAAAAGCAAAAGCAAAAGCAAAAGCAAAAGCAAAAGCAAAAGCAAAAGCAAAAGCAAAAGCAAAAGCAAAAGCAAAAGCAAAAGCAAAAGCAAAAGCAAAAGCAAAAGCAAAAGCAAAAGCAAAAGCAAAAGCAAAAGCAAAAGCAAAAGCAAAAGCAAAAGCAAAAGCAAAAGCAAAAGCAAAAGCAAAAGCAAAAGCAAAAGCAAAAGCAAAAGCAAAAGCAAAAGCAAAAGCAAAAGCAAAAGCAAAAGCAAAAGCAAAAGCAAAAGCAAAAGCAAAAGCAAAAGCAAAAGCAAAAGCAAAAGCAAAAGCAAAAGCAAAAGCAAAAGCAAAAGCAAAAGCAAAAGCAAAAGCAAAAGCAAAAGCAAAAGCAAAAGCAAAAGCAAAAGCAAAAGCAAAAGCAAAAGCAAAAGCAAAAGCAAAAGCAAAAGCAAAAGCAAAAGCAAAAGCAAAAGCAAAAGCAAAAGCAAAAGCAAAAGCAAAAGCAAAAGCAAAAGCAAAAGCAAAAGCAAAAGCAAAAGCAAAAGCAAAAGCAAAAGCAAAAGCAAAAGCAAAAGCAAAAGCAAAAGCAAAAGCAAAAGCAAAAGCAAAAGCAAAAGCAAAAGCAAAAGCAAAAGCAAAAGCAAAAGCAAAAGCAAAAGCAAAAGCAAAAGCAAAAGCAAAAGCAAAAGCAAAAGCAAAAGCAAAAGTAAAAGCAAAAGCAAAAGTAAAAGTAAAAGTAAAAAGCCTTGTCAAGTAGACTTAGTTCTGCGGCATTCGCTGTTAAGAAAATAAGGCTTTTAACTGATATTGAAACGGCAAGGTTAGTATACTTTAGTTATTTTCATAGTGTAATGTCTTATGGACTGCTATTGTGGGGCTCAGCTGCCAGTTTTGAAAATATTTTTGTACTCCAAAAAAGAGCTGTTCGCGCCATATACACTCTACGGCGGAGAGATACCTTGAGAGAATTGTTCAAAGAAATAAATATTTTAACTTTGGCAGGCCAATATATTTATGAAAATTTAGTTTATGTAAGGAAACACTATGATTCATTTGATAAGAACAGCAACATTCACCAGTTTAATACAAGAAATAAAGATAAACTTGCCGTTCCAAGATTTAGGCTTGCAAAAACGAGAGGTTCATTTATGGGGAAAGGCATAGCCTTTATTAATAAAGTTCCACAACAAGTGATTGATCTTCCTTTGCATGAATTTAAAAACCATGTTAAAAAAACGCTCATGGGTAAAGGTTATTATAAAGTTGACGATTATCTTAAAGATCAAAATGCGTGGAAATGATGTAACACATAACTTGGTAATATAAGAACTTTGTTGAAGTAATATAATAAGTCTATGTTGTTGCCAATAATCCTGTCACCCTGTTGTAATTATCTGGTAACGATTTATTCAAGTTTGTAAATATCGTTACTTATGGCTGTTACAGCTGATAAGTTTCTTGCGCCCGTTCTTCTTGTCAGCTAAAAAAGTCTGGAACGGGTGGTAGGAAAATATAGACGATTCAAAAGTACTTAATAATTAAGTTTATTTGAATAAAGCTTATTTCACTTTCATATTTCGGAGTTCAACTGTTTAACTTAACGTGCTGACAGTTGACACTGAGAAATGAAATAATTTTCTAATCTACGAGATACCTATACACTAACTACGCACGTCAGCTCGGTAAGTTTAGTATACCTAGTTGAACTACAAAAACAGCTCTTGTACGACAACGGTTCGGTACGGCGGCGGTATAAAGGCTGCCTCATAGGTAGTCTGATGTGCGTTGACTGTACATACCTAGCCTAGTTTTATTTGAAAAGTAATTTGTTCACATTAAAGTACACATTATAAACACAATATGTTTGATGACCCCACTGCTGGGGCACAGGTCTTCCTTATGGGTGGTAAGGAGGATGGGCCATAACCCACCACGCGGGCCCAATGCGGATTGGTGTGTGTTAACGATTGCAAATGCAGCCGGGACCAACGGCTGAACGTGCCTTCTGAAGCACGGAGGAGCTCGAGATAATAAATTTTGGTCACCCATCCCATGACCGACCCTTGCGAACGTTGCTTAACTTCCGCAATCGCTGGGCCTAAACCACTGCTCCACCGAGCTCCTTACAATGCTAACACAATAACTTGTAGGTATTCAGATGAATTCTTATTTAAAAGAAGACAACCCTGAAGTCGTTAGAAGAAATAAGAGCTACGCGATAGAAAGAGAGGCAACTTCTAGGTGAATATAACTATAGGCAAGGGAGCGATGTGCGACCTGAATTGCACTTTGTTGCGTCTGGGATAGAGTCGCTATTTATTTAAATGACTTTGCGGAGTGGATCTTCTGTACTTGTACTATTATGTATTCTAAATCGAAATGAGCAATGTTCTTATAATAAGGTATGTTGTTACTTCAACAAGTACATACTGAGAGCAATGTTAATTTAACAATTTCGGGAATAACAATTTTAAATGACGTCTCGTTATTTCAACCGTGGTAACGTTGTTTCTACTACATATCAACACAGTGTAGTTTCAACAAATTATATTGTTATAACAACCAAACAGCCCTTGTAGATTTAACAAGACGCCAACTTGTCACTGCTACAAGTTTGTGTTTGTGTTGTTAATTCAACAAGTACAAATTGTTGACCATATACTTATTGTTGATTTTACTAAATCGGCAATGTCAATTTTAAATGACGCCATGTTATTTTAACCGCTGTAACGTTGTTTCAACAAGATACCATTTAACAAGTTACACAGTGTAGTTTCAACAAATTATATTGTTATAACAACCAAACAGTCCTTGTAGATTCAACAAGACGCCAACTTGTTACTGCTACAAGTTTGTGTTTTATGTTGTTACTTCAACAAGTACAAATTGTTGACCATATATTGTTGATTTTACTAAATCGGCAATGTCAATTTTAAATGACACCATGTTATTTCAACCGCTGTAACGTTGTTTCAACAAGATACCATTTAACAAGTTACACAGTGTGGTTTCAACAAATTATATTGTTATAACAACCAAACAGTCCTTGTAGATTCAACAAGACGCCAACTTGTTACTGCTACAAGTTTGTGTTTTATGTTGTTACTTCAACAAGTACAAATTGTTGACCATATATTGTTGATTTTACTAAATCGGCAATGTCAATTTTAAATGACGCCATGTTATTTCAACCGCTGTAACGTTGTTGCAACAAGATACCATTTAACAAGTTACACAGTGTAGTTTCAACAAATTATATTGTTATAACAACCAAACAGTCCTTGTAGATTCAACAAGACGCCAACTTGTTGCTGCTACAAGTTTGTTTTTTATGTTGTTACTTCAACAAGTACAAATTATTGACCATATATTGTTGATTTTACTAAATCGGCAATGTCAATTTTAAATGACGCCATGTTATTTCAACCGCTGTAACGTTGTTGCAACAAGATACCATTTAACAAGTTACACAGTGTAGTTTCAACAAATTATATTGTTATAACAACCAAACAGTCCTTGTTGATTTAACAAGACGCCAACTTGTTACTGCTACAAGTTTGTGTTTTATGTTGTTACTTCAACAAGTACAATTTTTTGACCATATACTGTTGATTTTACTAAATTGGCAATGTCAATTTTACATGACGCCATGTTATTTCAACCGCTGTAACGTTGTTTCAACAAGATAGCATTTAACAAGATACACCATGTAGTTTCAACAAGTTATACTGTAATAATAACAAACAAGCATGTTGATTTAACGTGATACCAAATAGTATCTGATACAAGTTCAAGTTTTAGTTGAAGCTACAAGTCGATTTTGTTAAATCAACATGAAGCAGGTTGTTTCAAACAAATTTTTGGTTGTTTCAACTAAATACCCGTTAACAAGTTTAATCTTGTTCTTTGTACAAAATCGACTTGTAATGTTAACATTGCGTTTGTTTCGATTAACAAAAATACTGTTATTTCAAACAGATAACCACTTAACAAGTCGAACTTGTTCAAATTACGAACCCGATTTCTCTCAGTGTAGGTACTGCAGTATAATACTACCTTTTTCTATGGTGATGATGAAGTAAAATATCATATTCTGGGCACATAAATGTATGTGATTTAATTCAGTATTTTATTTATTTAGTGCGCCCTTCCCAACACATTGTCCATCAGCCATTTTTGATGTTCCCACTGCTGGGGCACAAGCCTTCCTTATGGGTGGTAAGGAGGATGGGCCATAACCCACCACGCTGGCCCTATGCGGATTGGTGGGTGTTAACGACTGCAAATGCAGCCGGGACCAACGGCTTAACGTGCCTTCCGTAGCACGGAGGTGCTCGAGATAATAAATTTTTGGTCACCCATCCCATGACCGACCCTTGCGAACGTTGCTTAACTTCGGCAATCGCTGGGCCAGGCGCTAAACCACTGCGCCACCGAGCTCCATTACATTATATGAGTACAAACATAAGAAAGATATGTACAACCCGCGCAGATAAAGAATGGGATTGAAAATGGTGGCTCACCGCGCTTACCACAACGAGTGTGACTGATAGAGCGATAGGAGTGGCGTTTAGTGTGCGAGCGAGAAGTGAATATGAACGACGCCATTTCTAATCCCATTCGTATCTGCGCGAGTTGTAGGTTAGTTGATCTCTTCGTTGGTTCATCATAAGATTCTTCTCAATTCTAATTCAATTTAAAACTTTCACGCACAAATAGCGTTTGCGGATTTTCCGCGGTTCGTATATCAAATTGTAACAAACGATATAAGTAGTTGGTGGGGCGCCAGTTTTCCGGCAATGTTGTCTAGTGTTGTGCAAAGTATAAAGAATAATTAAGTTGTATCCAAAAAAAGTATAGTCTGCTTAATAAAGTTTACCACTTTTGATAAAATTTTGGTACATACCTACCTATATTAATTTATGAAATTATGAAATTACTTATAACATGCCATAACAATTATGAACAATAATTATTAAAATTAAAACATTATTTTTTCAGTGCTTAATTATACAACTTTATTAACAGCTCTAGTGGAAAGGTTATTTTTAAACGAGGAAATTTAAATTTCAAGCTTTTGTAAATAATTGTTCTTAACATCATTATCTTTTTGTTTAATTTATACCTATTATTTAATTTTTTTGGTGACAACACTTATGAAAGCAGTCAATATTTTTGAACTAGACATATTGACTTCATTTATTATTTAACTTAAAGGAAACAGTTCAAATTAGTATTTAATTAAAAAATATTGCACATATTCATGCTTATATAAAAATAATGGCATTTTTTTAATAATATGTGTGCAATAGTAGTACGTATAATGTTATATCAGTGGTTCAAGTTTATTTGTATCCGTAAATATCCATATTAGTAAAGTGTCACATCACTAGATTTACTTATTCACTCCGCACAGCGTTCTTTTACTTGTTCCCCGTATCCGTTGAATGTTCATAAGGAATTAAAAGTTTGAACCTCCGAGATTTCCTCTTATTTGCTTATTTGAGTGTCGAGGCTCATATTGAAAATATGCTTTCTTTTGCGAATGTACTACGTGTGTAATTCCATTTTCGTATAATAAATAAAAAAATATCACAGAGAATGCTTGTGTTGTAAGTCAAATGTATATTTTGTTTGAATACTTTCAACGATTTAGCATTAAGATTTTTAAATTTGTTTGTATTGTGTATTATAAATAAAGAATTCATGTTTTCTGAAAAAAAAAATTCTACAATAGGGATGATGACTAATGAATAAAATAACGAAATACTAATAAAAATCGTAAACATATTAAACTTTTAGAGTAGCTTGTATACCTCTTGGTTTTATATATTGCATATTATTTGTTTTATGACCCTTCAAAGTTGGGTGGACAAGTCCATTTAAAAAGTATAAAATTTATTAAAATAAATGATACCTTTAATTAGTCCGTAAAATTTATAGCAAATTTGTCGAAGAAACCATTTTGATAAACACAATATTTAATATAGCTGCTGAACAAATTTCCTATGCGTTGCATACAAACTTGCAAGGCGTGACGTCATAACTAGGAAGCCATTAGTATGGAGCGTTTTTGATCGAGTCCATTTGTGTGCATTTCACACTGTGATATCTCGGGCAGTTTTCATGCTAGCGAATTAATTCTTTTACCAATGTTTCTTTTTTTGAGAGGTAATATGTAACATAAAATAAAAAAAAAATAGTCATCATGCCTATTAAAAGATCGTCGTAGGTTCCTATAAATCTTGACTTGTAATTATTTTAGGAGGTAACCGCTATGTGATTTGTTTATTCGTAGTACTAGAGTAGCTACAAATTACTTAGCAATAAATAATTCCAAACAACTCCTATCGTTAATCACAAAGCAAGCTTAGCTAAGCAGAGCTTTTACTTACAACTAGAATACATTAATAAGAAACATCAGTGCTTAGAATAATAACCATTATTCTTTTTGATCAAGCGAGCGCAAAACGTCTTTGTTTCAGTTTGGCCAAAAAATATTTCTTAGGTCTATCAGATCTGTTCTCCTCTACAGCTCGCATTTCTCAATAAATCCTCTTGAAATTTTGTAAGCAGGGGGTCTATTACGAAAAGTTTAATGCGATACACGCAGCTGCGTCCGTGCTTCGTTTTGATTGTTTTCTATTACAAAGCACTTGCGTATGCGATATTGCGAAGTGATTGCGTAAGTTTGGCAGTTTTTCTCTAGAGTATCCGACATCATTCGTTTAACAGTGTATGGGCAACGATAGCCAAATTCAAAATGTTTGTTATATCGTAGTTTTTTTTACATTGTCTTTGGTTATATCACAACTGACGAACTGCGCACGATTATCGTGGCTAAGTGACTGCGTTACGCAATTGCGTACGTTATTTTTGTAATAGGCCCCCTGGTTCGATAATTATATAGATTTTTTATATCGATTCAGTTTTTCGATTTTTTTCCAAAAATATAAACATTTTAGCCATTTCAAAAATGTCACAAACGCGGGGTCTACAGCTCACAGAGGCAGAAGTAACTATAATCCGTGATTTGGAAATAGGTAAGTCAAAGCCAAATGTTCGCGCCAACGTCGCGACGATGTCTCTTACTCACTCATTCGCTCGCTCGGGCTCGCGAACGAACGGCCCGCGCGCAGTTGCAACGTAGTAGCGAATTGAACTTGCAAAGTACGAGTTGGAATAGCGAGTTGAAATGCGTCGCGCTCGAATCTGCTAGAATCTTCTCATTTGATAGTTAACCGGCCGGTAATTAAACAGTTATTAAGTGTATTCAGCTCAGACATTAAGTTCAGTGGGTGAAAGTGTGTGTCGGCTCAAACCTAACGAGACCTTGGTCAGAAGAAACCAGGGGAACCATCAGCTCAACTCCAATCCACGATCTGTATCGTGGCTTCGTCACGCTGTCAGCTCAAGTTCCATCACCAAGTAAGTCCCTACTCTTCTCATCCCACCTCATTTCGCTCATAGTCGAATGTGACTGCCCAAAGCACTCACATTTTCTGTTCCTTCGAGCCGTTAAATTATTGATCATTCGATCAATTGAACCAGTCCTTTCTCATTAATTACAGTCCGCTAGCCCAAAACCACACCCAGTTTTTTCCAAAAAACTACCCACTTCAAAAAAAAAAAACTTCTCGTCTCGTATCAAATTATATGCCCATTTCGTACTTAAATTGAAGTACAAACTCAGCCCATTACTCATTTAAAATCATATCATCACACATGATTTGTTTGTAAAATAAAGCAGGTAGATAGTACCTACCTACTCGGCCCATTCTCGAACATTCCAGATCGTTCCCCAACGTACATACCTACCTACAAGGTCACGTCTAGCGACAAAGTTAATTCTCATTTATTCATTACACTCATTGTACCTACTCCTTTGTAAACAAAACAAAAACCCTTTATTCCCAATTATTTATCAGCTCGTAATTTTAAAATTATAACTTGAATACATGTACCAAAGCGAACGTTCTTTAAGTGTGTGGAATTGTTTACAAAGCTATTTTTCATTTCGTCCAAAACAAAGACGTGGTGATTGCATTATTTTTCAAACGCAACATTGTAGTCAACACTAGTCCCGTGTCGCGCGACTCGTTCGGTACGGCCCGACCCGGCCCTTCCTACCTATAAGTATATATTCCACTCATCGGCTAACGTTATTTACCATTTCAGCTCATTAGTTTTTTTATTCAACGTAAACACATACATTATTGTTGTAGTTAATTTATTAGATTTTCGAAGGCTTAGCGTACTTACTTAGTAGTTGCGTAAGTAAAGTATACTTAGTGCCGTGAAAAAGGGTTCACCAAATATTTTTTTTTAGTAATTTCGATCACATTATTATTGTTTTTTTTATTTCTTCTCCATTGTTTATTATTGGTGTTAATTAGCATACTTAACTAATTTATATACAGGGTGGCAATCGTATAACTGATATACAGTGTGGCAAATATTTTTTCTCATTTTTTTTTTAATTTCGTTTTGGTGTCTCACACATAGTAATTATAAACTAGTTTCAGCACATTAGAGATTATACAGGGTGTCATAAAAATATTTTTTCTTTAAAAAAAAAAAAAATATTTTTTTTTTTTTTTTTTGCTCATCACTTTCAACTTGTTGCAAGTTTGCTGCCACTAAGCTGCCGACCGCTCAATTACATCCGCTCAGTATATACATATTTATATATTTTTATTTTTTAAGAAAAAATACAATGCCTACCAAATCCCAAGCTGCCATCTTCCGTCAGGCAGTTAAAGCAATTACCTTGCTTAAGGAAATTGCCGCGGCAGTGCTCGCCAAGGATACCAAAAAATACACTTTTACAGATTTCACTGCTCGCTACTCAAAGCTGGAAGAACATAAGTCCAAGCTCGAAAATATCTACCTAGAGATCTTGGACGATGACGATCTCTCAGATGAAACCGAGGCAACGTACACTAAAAATTACGAAAACGCGCTCATTGACTACGACCAAATCCTCGTCGCATTCAAACAAGTGAGTGTGACCTCAGCTCCCTCAGAGGCTTCTTTTACGCCTTCAACTCCCAACGTTCTGCCCAAAATTGCGCTGCCCAAATTCAGCTCAAAGGTTGAAGACTGGCCGTCATTTATCGCCATTTTCAGGAGCCTCACAGATGACATGACTCACATTTCGGATGCTGTAAAGCTCCATTACCTGCTCTCGTGCCTATCAGGCGAGGCACGCAGTATGATCGCACACCTTCAGCTCACTGGTGACAACTTCGCTGTAGCCATGGAGATCTTGACCAGGCGCTACGAGAACCGCCGCGTCCTCATCGACCGCTTCGTAGACATCATTATGGGGTTACCACAAATTCATGCCCGCTCAGATATCCGCACGTTATTTCTCACTCCGCTCATTTCAGCTCAATCGGCGCTCAATAACCTAGATCTGCCCATGAAAGACTGCGATTATGTTTTCGTGTCAATAGTGGTGCGAAAACTTAAGGGTGAGCTCCGAACCCTTTTCGAGCGCAAATACGGATCGCGCCAGACTCTGCCCACTCTCAAAAATTTAATAGCATTTTTAGAAGAACACGCGCGTTGTGTTGAGACCGAGTGGTCCAGCCCAGGTCCCTCACAAGTTAATCAGCCCTCGCCACAGCCTGGCCCATATCGCAGGCAGTCTCCCGTTGCTTTTCCACGAGGCCCGCCTCGACAGCCCATGTACCAACAGTTTCAGCCTGTTGGCCCGGCCCGACCCGGCCCGGGCCGCCCAGGCCCGGCCCGGCCCGGCCCGGTTGATAGTCAGCCATTTTACCGCAGCCCAGCCCCAGCTCAGCCCAGGCCCGTTTACTCAGCTCATCCCAGGCCTGTTTATTCAGCTCAGCCTTCAGCCCAACCCGCCTCCAATAATATGCCCTGCCCATTCTGCGGAGAAAGAGGGCACAAGCTCATCGCCTGCCCACGGTACAACGACCAACCGATCCAAGGCCGTTGGGACTTCATTGAAGCTCGCAACCGTTGCCGACGCTGCCTAGGCCCCCACTATGAGAACGAATGCAGGTCAACGCGGGCTTGCAAAGAGTGTGGAAGCGATAGGCACCACACATCCCTTCATCGTCCCGGTGCTCCTTCTCCAGTCAATTCATCCGCGCATCTTCTACCTCCACATCTGAGAGATCAGCCCAGACAGCGCCCAGCTCATGAGTACCAGCATTCATCGGCACACGCCTCACAGGTGGCACCACCACCTCCTAACAACCCATCTAGTCACTCACGCTCGCCCAGTAGGTCACGTGTAGGTGGTCAACAATGACTATCGGCAATAACCGAACACAACGAGGACGACGAAAATCAGCTCACACACTCACGCTCACACAAAGTACATACACACTCAGCCCATACACAGACATCACAAGCCCACTCTGCGATATCAGCTCCAATAGCAAATCATAATTACTGTAATTCTGCTCAATGTGACGAGCACGTCACTAATCAGCCCATTTTATTGCCTACCGTCTCGCTAAAAATAGCAGACGTGCATGGCCAGTTTCATACAGCGCGAGCCTTGTTAGATTGTGGTAGCATGCTAACGCTTATAACTCAGCGCATGGCTCGGATTTTAAATTTACCGCTCAACTCAACATCACTAACAATCGCAGGAGTGGGCAACCACCACACACAGGAATCAAAAGCATCAATCACAATAGTATGTCGTCCTATACACCATGACACACCTACGATTACAGCTACAGCGCATATTTTGGAAAGCGTTACCGGCTATTTACCATTGCAAAAGGTCCCACACATTGCAAGGGTGAAAGGGCAACCACCGATTCCTTTAGCAGATAAGGAATACGATACACCAGCTCCGATTGACCTCTTGTTAGGTTGCGACGTTCTCGGCCAAGTTTTGGACGGGACTAAGGTCTCGTTGGGCCGGGGGAAGCCCATAGCCTTCGGCACGATTTTTGACTTCACATTGATAGGGCCCATTCAGGACCTATGTACAACACCGGCGAACCAGTCTAACTCAGCTCACATTATCAGCTCACAGCCAGAATCCGACGTTTCTGCAAATGAAATTTGCAGGAGCCTTGAGAGGTTTTGGGAGTCAGAAGAACCCCAACCTCATATACAAACCAGCCCATTACAAGAGCAATGCGAGGAAATTTTCCGCACCACAACCACTCGCGACCCATCAGGTCGTTATATGGTAACTTTGCCCTTTCTACCGGATGCGCCGTCATTAGGCAACACTCATGCTATTGCGTTACGTAGGTTCCTCAATCTTGAAAGGAAGCTTCAGGCAAATCCACCCCTCCGCTCAAAATATGTAGACTTCATGAATGATTATTTGAAAATGGGACACATGTCACCATGTCACCCAAGTACCTTTGCGAATAAGCCCCACTTCTATATTCCCCATCATGGCATTTTCAAAGCGGGATCAGATAAACTACGCACTGTATTTGATGGTAGTAGTAAAAGCTCAAATGGCGTCAGCCTAAATGATTGCCTTCACACAGGTCCAGCTCTCCAACAAGATATTGTTGACATTATCATGTCTTTCAGGACACATCCCGTAGTCTTCAGTACTGACATTAGGATGATGTTCAGAAACATACTCGTCCACCCAGATCAAAGACAGTATCAACTCATTCTCTGGCGGTCGTCACCTGACCAGCCCCTGCTCACATATGCGCTAAATACGGTCACGTATGGTTTACGTTCTAGCCCGTACCATGCCATTCGCACTCTGCTGCAATTAGCTGATGACGAAGGTCATCGCTACCCGCAAGCTGCTCACATTATACGACGTTCAATTTTCGTCGATGATATACTCTGTGGTCATGACTCTGTGGAGTCTGCTCAGGCACTCCAAACCGAGTTGATAAACTTACTGGCCCTAGGTGGCTTTCAGCTCAGTAAATGGACCTCAAACTCTCCCCAGCTCCTTGAACGGTTCCCAGATGACCAATGCGACATGCCTAAAGACTTTGACCTCAGCCCAGAATCGAATTCCATTAAAGTTTTAGGTATACAATGGATTCCTCAAACAGATGAGTTCACGTATCGCATCTCTCTCCCCTCACTCACCCAAGTTACCAAGCGCTCCATTCTCAGCACAGTAGCATCGCTTTATGACCCTAATGGCTGGGTTACCCCAGTCATCTTCCGCGCAAAGCTTCTATTGCAGAAGTTATGGCTTATGAAACTGGGATGGGACGAGCCTACCCCTGATGAAGTTCAAACAGAGTGGCATCACATCTCACAAGATCTTCCTCAACTCTCAAGTCTTCGCTTACCTCGGCTCATTTGCAAATATAAATCCACGTCCACTTACTCGCTTCACGGGTTCGCGGACGCATCAGAAGCCGGTTTTGGCGCTGTCATTTACCTTCATGAGCTCAATGCCAATGGACAGGTCAATGTACATCTGGTTATTGCCAAGTCAAAGGTCGCTCCTATCAAAAATAAACTCACAATCCCAAAACTGGAGCTATCAGCTGCAGCTCTTTTATCACAGCTCATGACTCGAGTGTCAGCTGAATTGTCAGCTCACATCACTATAAACCAACATACCTGTTGGTCAGACAGCACAATAGTTTTAGCGTGGCTCAACACGCCCCCTCATCGGCTCCAGACATTCGAGGCCAATCGAGTGGCTAAAATAAAATCCAGTCCGACCAGCTCCACGTGGAGACATGTTCCCACGAACCTCAACCCTGCAGACTGCGCAAGCAGGGGAATGTCAGCCCACGCTCTTTCAACTCATGACCTCTGGTGGTCTCCCACCTGGCTCAAGGAGCCTCCTCACACCTGGCCCAAGATGCCAATCGCTTTAGGTCATCACGCTTTACCAGGCCTCAAGCCACAAAAGGTGCCTGCTCATATAGCGGTCCCTGATTTGGATCATGAGCTGCTTACTCGCTTCAGCTCTCTTGACAAGCTCGTCGGAGTGACGGCTTGCATCAAGCGCTTTATATTTAATTCTCAACACACTCCAGACGTACGCCGCTCGGGTCCCTTGACAGCTAGTGAGCGTAGGGACGCTCTGTTATTTTGGGTCCGCTCCGTTCAGCAGAACGAGTTTTCAGAAGACCTCAATCGTCTTCGAACTAATAAGCTTTGTACCAACCGACTCCAGCGTCTCTCACCATTCTTGAAAGACGGTCTCTTGAGAGTCGGTGGTCGCCTCTCTCATGCGTCAATTAGGTACGATGCTCAACATCCACTCATTCTGCCCAGCTCTAGCCCACTCGTAGACCTTATCATTGACCACTATCACAAAATACACTGCCATCCTGGCGCAGACACTTTACACGCTATTTTACGCCAGCAATTCTGGATACTATCCGCTCGCCGTGTGGTCCGGCACCGTGTGTTTAAGTGTATTAGGTGTTTCCGATGCCGCGCTCAACCTACAGCCCCGTACATGGGTGACCTTCCAGCCGACAGGGTCAACCCTCAACCGATATTTAGCCAAGTCACGACTGATTTTGCCGGCCCATTTCTCGTAAAATCTAGCACGTTACGGAACGCTAAGCTTTTGAAGGCGTACTTTTGTATATTTGTTTGTCTCTCAACGAAGGCCGTTCATTTGGAGGCCGTTTCTGCTCTTACAACGGAAGCCTTTCTTGCGGCGTTACAACGGTTTATCTCGCGGCGCGGTACTCCGGTTTTAATTAGATCAGATTGCGGCACAAATTATGTAGGCGCGAGAAATCATCTCATTGAAGTTCAGAACTTCCTCGCTGCGAATAATGATGCAATCACACACAGACTTGCCAATCAGCACATAACCTGGTTGCTGAACCCGCCCAAGGGGCCCTGGTTCGGTGCTTTACATGAAATTAATGTCAAATCTACGAAACAGTTGCTTTATCGCGTAGTTGGTGAGCAACACTTCACCTTTGAGGAATTCAGCACACTTTTGGCACGTATCGAAGCTGTACTCAACTCTCGACCCCTTTGTCCACTTTCGTCCGACCCCTCGGACTTTGAACCCTTAACTGCCGGTCATTTTATTATTGGCCGTCCGCTCACTGCTCTGCCTGAGCCGTCCTTTGATGACAGGCCATTATCCGCTCATAAACGTTTTCAGCTCATACAAGCTCTTTCTCAACGCTTTTGGACACTGTGGACCAAGTCCTACCTCCATACCCTTCAAACCCGCTCCAAATGGCTCTCTCCCTCCTCACCTCCTCAAGTCGGCGAACTCGTACTCATCAAAGAAGATGACCTGCCACCGCTTCAATGGAAACTGGGTCGAATTACCCGCACAATACCTGGCAAGGATGGAATGATCCGAGTTGTGGATCTGGACACAGCCCATGGACATCTGCGCAGACCTGTGCTCAAGATAGCCAGGTTGCCGTTAGATTCAGCTCAAGAAGAGGGTCTACCTCGGGCCCCCCAGGATGTTCGCGCCAACGTCGCGACGATGTCTCTTACTCACTCATTCGCTCGCTCGGGCTCGCGAACGAACGGCCCGCGCGCAGTTGCAACGTAGTAGCGAATTGAACTTGCAAAGTACGAGTTGGAATAGCGAGTTGAAATGCGTCGCGCTCGAATCTGCTAGAATCTTCTCATTTGATAGTTAACCGGCCGGTAATTAAACAGTTATTAAGTGTATTCAGCTCAGACATTAAGTTCAGTGGGTGAAAGTGTGTGTCGGCTCAAACCTAACGAGACCTTGGTCAGAAGAAACCAGGGGAACCATCAGCTCAACTCCAATCCACGATCTGTATCGTGGCTTCGTCACGCTGTCAGCTCAAGTTCCATCACCAAGTAAGTCCCTACTCTTCTCATCCCACCTCATTTCGCTCATAGTCGAATGTGACTGCCCAAAGCACTCACACCAAAGTCAAAGTCAAAATGACTTTATTCAAATAAACTTAATAATTAAGCATTTTTGAATCGTCTATATTTTCCTACCACTTATCATGGACAACGCTTCAAGCAGAAGTTAAACCAAATTCGAGAAATATCATAGTGTATTATGATTTATGATGTGTAACATAAGATACCTACAAAATCTTAATTATCTTGGAAGATAAATTTTGTACGTACTACGCACAATTATTTCTCACAAGTCAAGTGAGTGCTATCTGATGACTAAAAGCATTTTTATGTAAATATGCAACAAATTGCATAAATACGAGTTGAAAATTTTATTTTAAGCAAGCAAAAGTAAAAAACGTGGTGGAGGCGATATTTCGGAATCTTAAATAAATAACTCGCTATTTGAGTAACTAGGTAAGCCACTAGGATTTATGTCGGAAACTGTGGCGCGGTAAAAATGTTTGAATTTATTGTTCCATGGCGGGTTTTTATTCGCTACGTTTTGAATGTACTTTGGGGGTAAAAAATGCTAATGACAAAAATGGCGCACGCTATTTTGAACCTACACCAAGCTTTGGCATGTTGCTTGAACATAGTTTCTTGCGCCAGTTTTTCTTGTCAGCTAAAAAAGTCGAACGGGTGGTAGGAAAATATAGACGATTCAAAAGTACTTAATAATTAAGTTTATTTGAATAAAGCTATAAGAATATTTCACTTTCATATATTACTTATCGAATTTTTAGATTTTAGCATTCACAATGCTATTTTTATATATTAAGTTACTTAATATAATTGAAATCTATTCAAAATCCCGTCTGAGCTGCTACGGGTGAGTCGGTTTTTTCTAGTATTTTTAACCGACTTCCAAAAAAGGAGGATGTTCTATGTTCAGTATATTTTTTTTGTGTATGTCCACCGATTACTCGTAGACGGCTGGACCGATTGAAAAGATTCAAACGTTATTACATTAGGTAAACTCCCAAGTTGGTCCCGTTTTTTAAAATTTGGAAATCGGTTCAGTATTTTTCAAGTAATCTTGAAAAAGCACGAAAATAGTATGAATTTGTGTGAATTACCCCATATACTATATCTATGGAATTACCTCGATGATAATGGTCGTATTACTTTTTTTGTTTATGAACTGAATAAGATAATTATTTTTTTGTAGGAAGAGGTGTAGGTTCTTTAACCGACTTATAACATACGCAGGTATGTTAGTACTGAGAGTTTTGATAAGTGAACGATCTCCGGCTCACCAACGCACCAAGACGGACACACTTCATCACCAGCACTCCTGTACGTGAGGAAACTCCAAGAGTTCCCCTACATTCTATTAATTGGCTTTCTTCCAAACCCACATAAACCCGCCATCCTCTCGAGACTGACAGTGACAGTTCAGTGTTGCCATGGTACAAATATATACTGAGTGTTGCCCTCTTGTGCGCGTGAGACGGAGTATTATATCTATTCCATAGATACAAACACTACATCCCTTCCTTATCATTTTTTTATATTTTTTCTAACCGTTGAGATCACATACTAATCACAGGAAAATAAATCAATCATGTAGCACACTATCGATTAAAGACAATCAATTAAGTACTTATCTACTTATAAAATTATGTCTTTAGAGATCACAGCAAAGTGCTTATTCAGCTTACACTATCAATAGGAATAAGCAGCCATTCATATTAACATAGATAAAATACATTGCAGTATTGAAACTCAGAATTAAACTTTAGAAATCACAACAAAATAATAATTAGAATAAGTTATCAGTTAAATTAAATCTTGAGAAATCACAGTAGCGTTCAGTTAGTTATTGAATAATTACTACAATGAATTAGACCCAATCATATTTATATTACCTATATTTATTTAAAGAAGTATTTTAAGTATTACAATAACATGTCTGTTTCATTCAAGTTCCCATTATACTATTTATCCTGTGAAACCACTTTCCTAGTACAATTGACGGCACATCAAACCACACATGTTGCCCTTGAGACCATCCGTCCCCTATGCATAAAAGCCGCTTCCGTTCCGAGTCTCACCGTTCAACTCGACGTGCTGTCCCGTGTACCCTATAGATACCTGTACCCTCCAACTCTAATAATATTATGTGTACTAAATACATTCCTTTCCAACTTTACCTGTTCCTTCATTTCTTACCTAATGTTCTCGCTTTCTACAGCTCCTTCTACACATCACATTATGTAGTTGAATTAAAATCAATTACTACTTAAGTCTGCTTTTCCATTTCTTTCACAAGACTTTATCCCCATCTCTCCTTTCCCTCTTCTTTTTGTATTTTTTTTTTATCCTGGTTTCTCGCTTACAGATTTTCCAGTTACAGAGTCAAATTACCTATACACAATTCAATATTCATTTAAAGACATCTTTTTTTTTAAGTTGGTCAATCTTCAGCCTGTTTATTGATTGTTGGTATTCTGTGGCCAGCCAAATAGATAATAGTACCTAGGTATTACATTATTTGTAACATTGAAAAATAAAAGAAGGATGTCCATTTCTGACCTGCCATAATGTTGATTTTATCCACATTTTATCAACCATTGTGTACAGAGAAGTAATATAAATAGCTCATAAAAATTGAATTTTGGAAGTTGTAAACTGCTAATTAAAACAGAAATATGGCAATACAGAAATAAAGAAAACCATAATAAAGATTAGCAATAATACTACAGCTTTATTCTCCTTCTTATCATTATGAGGATTAGTGGCCACCTCTGGTGTTAGAGTTCATCAATTAAGCCGCCTCTAAGGCCTCCAACTTGGCCTAATGACTATTTTCAGATGACAATTAGAACATATTGATTTTACCATTACACACTTTTCCAACTACTAAATTAAAATTCAATAAATATTAGTGTTCTACGGTCATAGCACTACCTATCGACCAATTCAAATATAATTTTATTATCATCAATATACATAGATTCTTTAAAAACATTTAACAGGTCAACATTTGTATGGAAAGTGGTAATTGTTTTGTACAATGTGTATCAGTAAATCACAACCATGACTTTATTTGTTGAATTGAATAATATTGATAATTAAAGTCAATAAACCTAGACAGGTGTACAAAACGTAGTGATTTATTACTTGATCAGTGAAGTGCACTCTTCTATACCCTATCAAGGGTTTATTTTTAATTATTGAACGATTACTTAAAATTATTAATATTCAAGAAATTCCTTATACGAACTAATAAGCTCATTGTACTTTTAAAACAAGGTACCTAATTAATGTTTTGTAAATAAACATATTATTTTGGTTATAATGTCATTCATTTACTAACATTCCTTACATTTGCTTAGTAGATGCTTTAGTTTCCTGTCTATTAGCTGTCAAATATTAATATCAATTCCCAAATGTTTTTCCTAGCTTGGATTATTATGAATAATCAGTTTCCTGGTAGGTACCTAGTTCTTTTAGTTAGGTACCTACGATATAAAATGTTATTGTAATTGACATTAATTTTAATCAGAGATGTGAGCTTAGATATATTATGTAGTACGATATCATAAATATGTATAAATTTGCCATTATGGGAATTTGTCGATTTTAAAAAGTTGCCCTTATGCGAATGAGGGTACCATATAGTTGCAAATAAAATCATGAATTATGAATAGGGATTCTATCAGCATAGCTTGGAACTCATTTGTTCATGTATAGTCAGTACCTTTGATAAGGACCTATCTTCTCTCATCTTATACCTACTCTAAAAATATTATCTCTTCCACTTCTGCCAATTTATTTTTTCTTTCCTTGAGGAGCTGTGTCATTCCTTTTATTTGATATTGCTCCACGTCATTGACCTTGCTTTGTTCTTTTCGTAAGTTTCTAATTTATTATTTACCTGCCACTTCTAATGTGTTCGCTTCTATTGTTACTTTGTCTTATGTCACTGCGTATCTCCATCTCCCATTGTCAATATCCTTTTCTCTCCGATACATAATGCTCCAGGCAAGTAGTAAAAAACCTCTTGCAATGTTGTTCCTCCTAACACTAATAAACTAGCTTAAATGAAAAAGATGATACTAACTAATATACTAGATAACTTCGACCCGTCACCAGAATTTCTCAGGCGGGAATTGAACCCGCGACCTTTGGAAATCCAGACCAATGCTCTTACCAACTGAGCTACTGAGACACTAGTGGCATCGTCAAAGTCTTTCTAGTACCTATATACTTATATAATGATAGAAACTCAGTCGTCGTCAGTTCAGTTCAGTTAACTCCAATTGAATGGAATTCTACAATGAATTTAATCATCGTCAGGTCAGTTAACTCCAATTTAATGGAATTCTACAATGAATTTAATCATCGTCAGTTCAGTTAACTCCAATTGAATGGAATTCTACAATGAATTTAATCATCGTCAGCCCAGTTAACTCCAATTGAATGGAATTCTACAATGAATTTAATCATCGTCAGGTCAGTTAACTCCAATTGAATGGAATTCTACAATGAATTTAATCATCGTCAGTCCAGTTAACTCCAATTGAATGGAATTCTTTGCCGCCTGGCAACAGACCTGCAAACAAATAAAACTTAAATACTGAACAAATATAAAAACAAAAAATGTCTAAACTAAGGCTATTATTATTATGAATGGAAATCCATCTTAACTTACTTACAGTTTTTTTTTTCAGTACATTTAATTTATTATTTTACTAGCTTTCCGCCTGCAAGCAATCTAGCAATCTAGCCTGTAAGAAAAGAAAGTAGAACAGACCCACAGACTGAGAATTTAATTCATTGGCAATTTCAATGTTATTATCAGTTCCTTTAAACACTTAGGTATATAGCTAGAGACAAAATAGTTCATAACTATCATACCTTTTCCTCCTTTTTTTTTTTGTTTGTTTTGTATCTTTTGACCAGGCCCGACTCCATATACATCTCACCTTGGTAAACCACCAAGATCTGGTGTTCATTGCGTCGCCAATTTAAAACCAGAATACCATTATGCCATTCGCCGCAGCAAACCACAAGTAAAATGTTTATGAAATAGCCCCCAGGAGCGATTCACTAAAACAGCGCTGTGCTCACTCATACTTACTTATGAATTTCAAAGTTTTCAAACTATTCAAATAAATTATGAAAATAAAATACATTTCATTGTACGCACATACGTATCTTGGCGCTTGCAGATTAAGATTTTTTTGTGTTATCAATAAAAATAGATACATTGGCACATTGATTTGTTCAAGAGTAAAAGGGACAAGCTTGTTTGAAATTGTACAAGAGATTCTCAATACACTTTTCTGAAATTAGTATCAAATAGACTATAATATGTACCTAGTATTTCTTCAACATACAACAATATAATAATAATATCATATTAGACACATTGCCACAATTTTAATTATACTGTGGCATTGCTGTGACGGTAATATACATAATATACAATACCTGAATTATACAGATTGCCGGTAGGTAAGTTTTTATTCTTTACTTTTAGTTTGACATTCTTACTAAATAATTAATAGGCACTTAGGTTACAGGTCATTGAATCGAATAGTAATAATCAAAATGTCATTCAAGGTAAACAATAGCGAAATTGGGTACAATGTTTACCGGCTAACCTAACCTCTTTTCCCACAGTGAAATATAGCTAGTTAGTTGATCTTGTCTTACTATTATGGTGGTGTTAAGCAATAATCTGGTTATCCAAAGAAACTGAAATACGTGTCCTTGATAAGTACCTACTCCTTCCCTTCAAATAAGAGCAAAATTTTTACCTTCGTCGCCACTATAACATACGCAGGTATGTTAGTACTGAGAGTTTTGATAAGTGAACGATCTCCGGCTCACCAACGCACCAAGACGGACACACTTCATCACCAGCACTCCTGTACGTTTCTCAGTTTGACCCGTATGTATGTTTCTCCGCGATTAATCTTTATCATCGGCTGAGCCGATTTTTCTACATATTATAATATACCTTACCTACAAGGTACCTACACTAAAAATAAAAAAATAAAAAATTGTTTAAAAAAAACAAAAAACCGACTTCAAAAAACCTACCTCTAAAAAGCAAGAAATAATATTCGTAATAATAAAAATACGTCTATTGAAGTCGGGTGGGGCTTTTAAAATAAAAAAAAAAGGAATCTGTACTCCAGCCCCACCCGACTTCAATAGACGTATTTTTATTATTACGAATATTATTTCTTGCTTTTTAGAGGTAGGTTTTTTGAAGTCAGTTTTTTGTTTTTTTTAAACTATTTTTTCAATTATATTAAGTAAGTTAATATTGCTTATTTTATACAGCTCGATATAATTAACAATTTACAATCATTATTTGACAATTGTGTAGTGTAGGACAATTACTACCCAAAATTTTACAATTCGAATTAGCGTGCATGACAATTAATATTAGGTTTGAGTCAAAACTCATAATTATAGTTTATCATAATGGATAGAAATAAACGCGTACGAGACGCCTTTTTTGTACATTGTTCGCTCAGAATTACCGGAGTAAACATATGAAAAATTAACAGGGAAAAGATAATTATGGGACATAAAAGTAGACCTTGCTATGCTATGGGCGCGATTAGCTCGGACCCTTCACTGTCAGTGATCGTTTCTTCGAGTTTCTGTCAGATGTCATATACCCAATACTGAGTCACTAGGCAAAATGCCATAGATTCCAAAGAGTTAAACCAGTAATGGGAATATGACACCTGCCTGATAACGCAGCTGCAGCAACGAACTGTACGCTTAGCACGAACCGCTATCGAGAAAAAAACGCGCGTAAAATTACTCGAAAGAGAATTATCTATGGAAATTTTAATTTCGCTACTCGGCGGTAGATGGCGTTGTACAAATTTCCAATACAAAATTGCACTAACGAATGATTTTACGCGCGTTATTTTTTTCGAGAGATGTTTGTGCTACGGGTACTAACCGCTGAAAACTTTAGAGAATAAGTAGCATACATAGGGCACGCACGGTGTAGGGTGAGTCATCCCAATCGACGTTCATATTGTATACAAAACTAATAATAATATATATATACACTGTGCTACTACTACCGCTGGAATTACATGCATAAAATTCTCCCAATTTAAAGAATAGTATAATCTACTTTTTTATTGCTCAACACACTTTGTAGACATACGAGATTACGCCATAAAACGCAAACAAATAGCATAAACCAATGTTCAATCAATTTATCCACGTCAATACCAAATGTAACACGTGTTTTCGCCGAAAATTTCATATTTACATAGTTGAATTTTCACATGTACTCGACCGTCAAGCTTTTAAAACAGTGTTGGATTGGAACACATACCTAATAGTAGTTAATAAAATACATAAATGTTCCTAAGGTATAATTTATTTCCGATGTTGATGTCCAATAAATTACATTGAACACTTTTAAATATAAAATGTGAATTCAAACGTGAACGTTAGGAGAAACATGCATAAAAAATTAAGAGTTTATTTTAATTTCCAAATAATGAAAATCGTATTGTTTTGTTTATAACAGTGTAACATAAGCGTCGAGTGCTATTTCAGCGAGATTTCGAGCTTTCGAGTATTTTGACTTGACAGCTGGCTGTCGAATGAAAATGAATAGTAAAGAGCTATCGACGCTTTTCGAAAATGGGGCCCATGTTTGGGATTCCCAAACAGTCAATATTTTCTTAAAAACCTTATTTTGTCTGCATACTAATTAGTGACTAAGTAAGAAAACTGACTAACGATGCTTTAATTTCAAGACATTCTAGATAGAATTATATTAGGTAGTTAAAAGAACGACTGTATTGATTGGATATTGCAAAGTTCAAAACATTATTCATTAGGCATTTTTATTTTATTTCAATAAAAACTTTTTTTTAAGTTTTCGCTTAGGTATGTGTATGATATTTAAAAAATGATCGAAATAAGTATGAAAAGTTTGTGCTGCATCCTCACTTCCTAAAATATTTTATAAATTCAAAAGTCACGCGTAAATATTAAAAAGTAGGAAATATCGCATCTAGGAAGGAATAACACAGTTATAAAATGCTGCTTTCTAGAAGTGAGCTGGAGTCCCAAAGCGGGGGAACGTTTAAAATGAAATTGCAACGTGCTTAAACGTGCTTGGGAGCTGGTTGCATGAGCCAGAGCGAGCTTTAATTTGGAACAATGTTATTTCTCAATACCATTTTGTTTGCGAACAGAATTGAAGAGAATTTGCAGCGGTTTTTCAATCTTTTGTTATGGCTGATTTACTGTTAAATATTGAATAAGCATTTAAATCAATGACATTACTGAGTTAGATAGTATCTTTAATCACGCTCAATGTTTGCTGCAAATGTTTTATTAATACTTGTGAGTATTTTTTGTTATGAAGAAAGAGCAATAAAACACAATCGCAATTATTGTTTGTTGCATTGCATATAGCTACAATGCTTTCCGAACTCCCACTTGCACAAAAATACTCGGAAGAGCTCCAATGGTACGGTAACGTCGTAGTCAATTCGTAGCACTGCAATCTTCCGTAACGATTCTTCCTCGATCTTGAAAAAAGCGCAGTCTTCACACCTCCATTTGGGCACACAATAAAAATCCGTTCCTCTCTATATCACGCGTACCTTAGGGGCCCGACAGACGTGACTGAGGATCATTACGGCGGAGCCTCCCCGAGCACTACGTCACGTCACAACACTATGCCGGCACGTGATATTTCGCACGAGCAACCGTAAAACCCCGAGATAAAGAAATGTTTTGAGAACAGAAGGTATTTGAGGGTTGTTTCATATGTTTTTGTTGAATTGTATCGCGTCGAGTATTCATTGAAGTAGAATTAAATTAACTTTCGTTCAGGTCGGTCATGGGATGGGTTTCCAAATCATCTCGAGCCCTTCCGTGTTATGATAACCATATTCAGCCGATGGTCTTGGCTGTATTCACAGTCGTTAATTCACTTGCAATCCACTTTGGGCTCCCCACTTCTCTATCTACTAGGAAGGCTAGTGCCCCAGCATTAAAAGTTCTTGATATACAACGTGTACCAAGAATGAACCAAGAATGGGAAACCCCTTTTTTCGGACCTTCAAACTGACAACTTTTACTATGGGACCAACTCTGAAATTGCGAAAAAAAACATCTGTTTCATACAAAAATTAATAACGGAAATATCAAAATGTATGAAACTTATAATATACTAGCGACCCGCCCTCGCTTCGCTTCGGTTCCTTCCTTTTTTTGCCAATTTTGACCTTCCAAAAACACCCCAAAAGAAAACAAATACTTTTCAAGTCGTCACCTACATTCAATTCAAAGATCTCCTGTAATTGTTCGAGTCCCGTCATCGGTGTGAGAAACGCGCTGATGGTTAAAATTTACTCTGTGGTATTCGATTATATTTTAGCGATTGATCTGCTAGAATGCACTGTTGTACCTACTCTTTGACGTTCTGTCACGCGGCATGACAATACCGCCATTATGCGGAAAAATTTACAGCCAAATTTATTTCCTTTTTATTATTTTAAGAAGTAATTAACTACAACAATATTAAAAAAAAAACTGATAAATTAATAATAATAAATATTTATATTTTAAAAATAATAGATAAATATTTCTGATTAGCTTAGCACCATGGCAGATTTAAAGAACTTCAGACAATATTGGACTCATGACCAAAATAACTTTTATAATAACTCGTTTGTTAAATTAAATAAGTAATGAGTTTATTATGGAAAATAATTAAAGTGATTTATACAGTAACCTAACAATTTGTTTTGTTATATCTCAAAGGGATAAGACAGCGTTTTCAATGAAAGCTCCCAGGTAAGGCGACTTGAATTTTTCCGACACTTACAACAAATATCGTTATATTTCTACCAATTTACATAAAACCTCAACTTATTATACACCTATAACCTTTCTCAGGAATCACTCTATCATTTAATGAAAACCGCATGAAAATCCGTTTAGTAGTTTTGAGTTTATCGCGGACAGACAGACAGACAGACTTTATCGCGAACAGACAGACAGATAGACGCGGAGACTGTTTTATAATATGTAGTGATTATTTAGTAGTATATATATACCCATGTATGAAACAGAACACCAGATTGTTTCGCAATTTCAGAGAATTGGTCCCATAATAAAAGTTATTCATGTTTGTTGGTCTGAAGAAACGGTTTTTTTGGTTCATTCATCAACACCTTGTATTATGTTAGTTAGTTATTAAGGCGCGGTGGTAGTGAAACTAGCGCCACCACTACATTTATTTTTATTACTCGTAAACCAAGTCAAAATTTAAAAAAGCTCATGTAATAATTTCTTAAATTGTCTCTAATATTTTTTGAATAACTCTTCAACAGTTATCATTCATTCTGTAAGTTTTAAAATCCATAATTGCCAAAAGTGGCCACTTTGAGCTTAAATAGATTTTAAAACTTACAGAAAGAATGAAAACTGTTGAATAGATATTCAAAAAATATTAGAGAATATGCATTGATAAATCGAAATGCTACCTTTTCTTGAGTGAAGTCTAAGGATAGTCTGTTTTACCTTCTTCATTTATAGGGTTCCGTACAAACGAAAAAAAAGCTTTATCGAATCACTTCGTCGTGTCTATACTTTTTCTTAGGAACGTATGAAGGTATACAGGTAAAATTAATATCAAATAGGTACTACAGTCCCTAGTGGTGTAATAAAATCAAGTTTTTAATTCAACGTAATCTAAATAATTACGGACTTAATAAAAACCTACAGAACTATTTTCCGTTGAACTAAGCTCATAAAATGCGACGAGAAGCAATATATCCCAAAGTAAATCCACGGGCGATTTGAACGCCGTCATTCTCCTCAATATAAAATTGTCATGATAGGTTGCAAAAAAATAATAATATAAGTTATGCTGCTAAACGCTACTTGTCTGGGACCTGTTCTCGTCGCTGCACACGGGGACAGAATTCGTACTCTAAAATTATGAAATTATATGTCGATGGCGTTCAAAACGCCCGTGGATTTACCCCCCAGAAAAAGTTAAGGGGTAATTTAGCAAACTTATTACTAAAAGTAGTAGTAGTAGTAGAAGCGCTCGTGGCGGAACTTCATAGACTGATCGAACTCGATCACGTTTGTTAAGCAACGCTTGGTCCGGCCAGGTGTCGGATGGGTGACCGTAAAGTGGCATTACAACTGAGCGCTTCCGTGCTTCGGAGAGCACGTTAAACCGTCGGTCCCGGCTGTTGTCAATTGATAACAGTCGTTAAGCCAAGTTAGAGGCCTTAAAGGCGGCTTGATAAACTCTAACACCAGAGGTGGTCACTTTTCCTCATTTGATAAGAAGAAGAAGACTAAAAGTAGTTTATATCGCAGGAAAAACTTCTAACGTAACCCTCAGTGAGAGATACGAACTTACCTAGATTTTTCCATGTACATGTTATAGTAGGTGCCTGCCTGCCTCAGGTCCTTGGCCGAGCGTTTCCAATGCAAATGCCTGACTTTTATTACCCCCCCATTAGAATATCGAGTATTCTCTCTCACAGCGGAATACTGTCGTCATTACCATCTCATTTGTTTACGCAGGTCGTGGGACTTTTTCAAATCCCCACAGCTGGCCGTATCAGCTTTGAAAGCTTTTGCATCGACATTTATATGGGATAATCGGAGAGTAAAAAACACTGTATTACTAAACACTTTTGTTCTAAAAATAACAATTCAGACGGTAAAAAAAGGTGAGGTTTATTTCCGATAATAGAACAAACAAGTCTACCTAGCTAATTGATTAAAAAAACTTTCTAACTTTTACAGAGTTATGTTTGTATCAAATTAAAGAGTTTATTATTTTTGTTACAAAGCTTCCAAAGTAGCTAAGCCACAGAATGGCTAAGCTTGAAAACGATATTTGGGTTTTATAACATTTTGCAATAATACTATTTTTTTTATAAAGGAGATTGATTTTCTACCGGGTGTAACAAGACACTCAACGAAGCCGAAATCTACGTATTCTGCCCATCATCAGGACCATTTCTGTTCAAAATTATTGCTGGGAAACGATTTTAATTTTTGGTATTAAAAAAGCATTGCATACATTACCACGCAATGTAACGCGTACTAAAGACCGCGCCTGCGAGTGAATGCTACACAGCTGCGTGCAGCCGCGTTAAAAGGCAACGTTTATGTGAGTGCTCATGAAATACATTGAGTGATGACTTTTGAAGCCATTGTTTGTTACGAAATACATAAAATTTTGATAATGTTTTCGTAGACAAAATTGGGAAATAATGAATAAAATAAGATTTCACAAAAAAAATAAAAAAAAAAATTTGACTTTGACCTTCAATAACTTGGTAGCTATTGGTTTCCCAGGTATAGTCTAAAAGACAAAAATGATCCTGATGATGGGCGGAATGCGTGGGCTTCGGCTTCGTTGAGTTTCTTGTTAGACCCGGTATATGGGTACCGTTTTTGGTAGGCAATCGTTTTTTGTCTCGGTAATCTCCTTTAAACTGCAATTGGGTTCTTTATTTAACTACTAATAAACAAAACGAATGACGGAGAAAATGCTATTATTAACTTTTTAAATAAAAGTCAGTGATGGGATCCAGTTTTTCTTATGGATATTTTTAATGAATAGAAAATATTCTGCTCAAAGCAAAGAACCCAGTTTTAAATCATAAAACTTTGTCTGAGTTTTCTACGAAAGAATTCATGGTATAAGTAATAAAACATTTTTTTGTTGTTGATTACCCATAATTTTTTAAAAAAAATGATGAAAAGTAACTTAGCAATTTTCTGCATTTGTGATCAGCGTTTAATTTAGTTCGTCGAACTCAACATGTATGCTAGTAACGGCGCGGCGAGCAAGCAATTTTAATCTTACAGCCGTACTTAGAGACGTCAATTAAGTTTAATGCTTCATTGAAATTGGTGCTATCACTTTCTTTTCCATAATGATAGTATAAGATGACACGATATTTAAAGAAGCATTAAACTTAATTGACGTCTCTGAGTACGGCAGTCAGTGATAAAGCGGAAGTACACACAGTTAAATCATCATATTTGATTGTTACAGTAGTTTACTTTACTTGATTTGCCTTTGTTTAAATTCAAGCTTTAAAAAGTGGTTACTAAACAATGCAGCAGGAGAACTAAAGTAACCGACATCGCTCGAAGGATTGCTCAGCTGAAGTGGCAATGGGCGGGACACATAGCGAGAAGAACCGATGGCCGTTGGGGCAGAAAGGTTCTGGAGTGGCGACCGCGCACCGGACGGCGCTCCGTGGGTAGGCCCCCGACAAGGTGGACCGACGATCTGGTGAAGGTCGCGGGAAGCCGCTGGATGCGGGCAGCGCAGGACCGATCGTCGTGGAGATCCCTAGGGGAGGCCTATACCCAGCAGTGGGTGTCGTGCGGCTGATATGATGATGATGATGAAACAATGTTTTTTATAGTCTGAATGAATACTATGCTTTTAAAACTAAATTAGTCATAGGTATTATTTAGCAATTACATTTTTAAGTATATGTTTAAGTAATGTTAATATTATGTAACTCTCAAATTGCATACCCGTTATGGGTTAACTGTTGTTACTAATATAATACTACAATTCAACCTGCAAATTGTACACAGTATATGGCAATCAAATATATTCTATTCTTTTTAATTTATTTTCGGCAAAGCGGAAAGGAGCCTTCACAAAAGATTTCTCCCCATTTCATAGGAGATACGAGGCTTTTAGGGTGTTTACCGTGTGGGGAGAGTGTTGCGTTTTGGCTACTTCCGGCAGGCGACATGCCCTCTACATTAGGCGTCGAGTGTATAAAACTGCCTCACAAGTTACTGAACACTTCACAACTATGTCGCACTAACTTAAACGCTTGTTCAGTGTGTTGCAACCATTAATATTTGGTTCGATATGGTACTAAAATATTCAGTTACTTTTGATGCCGATGACTGTACCGTACTTTGATAGTTGAATGGCCCTCTATGATAACGTTAAATCACTTGTGCTTGAGATTTTGTCCTTCAGTATCTGGATGACGTGCGAGGCTTTAGTTTAGTGGTATATTGCAACTTGTTTAGAAAGTATTAGAGAAAATTGTTAAAAAAAAACGTCTATTGAAGTCGGGTGGGGCTGGAGTACAAATTCCTTTTTTTTTATTCTAAAAGCCCCACCCGACTTCAATAGACGTATTTTTATTAATACAAATATTATTTCTTGCTTTTTAGAGGTAGGTTTTTTGAAGTCGGTTATTTGTTTTTTTTTAAACAATTTTTATTTTTTTTATTTTTAGTGTAGGTACCTTGTAGGTAAGGTTATATTATATGTAGAAAAATCGGCTCAGCCAAACGTAAGATAATCGCGGAGAAACATACTTAAATACGGGTCAAACTGAGAACCTCCTTTTTTAAGTCGGTTAAAAAACTACACCTTAAGATATCCCTCTTCCAACAAAAAAATAATTATCTTATTCAGTTCATAAACAAAGAAGTAATACGACATTATCATCGAGGTAATTCACACAAAATCATACTATTTTCGTGCTTTTTTCAAGATTACTTGTAAAGTATTAAACCGATTTCCAAATTTTAAAAAATGGGACTGACTTGGGAGTTTACCTAATGTAATAACGTTTGAATCATTTCAATCGGTCCAGCCGTCTACGAGTAATCAGTGGACATACACAAAAAAAAATAACAAATATACAGACGAACATAGAACCTCCTCCTTTTTTGGAAGGCGGTTGAAAATGAGATGTGATGAAACTTAAAACTAGTAGAACCTGTGATATTATATTAGCTAATCTTATTAGTAGTCAAAACAAAATATCAAGTCAACAATAATCACCAAATCAAGTCAAAACAAATCCAAAATAAATATAAGTTTAATTTTCAAAATACTTGTGTTTTATGCGAAGTTATTATTATGTTATTAGTACTCTAATAAGCATTGTGAGAGAACTAATAAAATTCCTCAATATTGGTACCTTGAGAAATGTCATTGACCGAAATGACAAAGAGAGCAACAATATTATCGTTTCATTACTTTTGTAAGTACCTACTATTGGTATTTGGTATTTCTAAGGCTTCTGTCAAATTGATAGTTTTCCAAGAACTTACTAAATTACGCTTCAGAGTTCACGTCACTTCTCTTTGTTGTAAAATAAAAATAATTGCTTGCAACGATGTTTGGGACTCAATTGATTGATTCGTGCATTCGTTATAGTTTAAAAAAAAACTCGGGGTAATAGTTTTGTTTAAGGCGGTTGTATGACCGAAAGTGGCGCCCTCAGAGGTTTTTATTTAATAAGTTATCAATAGAAAAAGATTTTAATAATGTTTATCGTGGAGATTTTAGGGCCCATGGTCTAGTATTTTTAGAGTGTATCACTACATGCCCTCGTAGTCATTCGTAGAAGTAGATAGCAAATGTGTCAAAAACGGCCACTTTTAGCAGTTTTGCTATCTACTTCTAGCAGTGACTACGAGGGAATGTAACGATACCGTCTCAAAATACTAGACTGTGGGCCCTAAAATCTCCACGATAAACATCTTTAAAATTGTGTATTAGAATTATAATATTAAATATAATTCACCGCGGCGCCACTTTCGCTCAGAGTACCACCTTAAAGAAATACCTACGTTACGTTAAATTCGAGTGTCTAGTTCTTTCATTTGATATTTTTTTCAACAAGGCAATCATTTTATGGAAATACTAACAGCCGCCCGCGACTTCGTCTGATTCGTTCCGGATTCGTCATGTTCCTGACTCGTCGTATTCCAGTTTGGCCGATTTCCTGATTCGCCGTAATACGTACAATCGACAACACCGGCGCTTTACCATTACTACGTTGAAATTGCTTGCACGCTGCGCCATCACGATGCGCGTATCAGAAATGGTCTCACAATAAAATAAACTACTTAAATGGACAAATTATCATTAAAATAAGTGTCAATTTCGTATTTGTTTTCTTTATTGCGAACATGCTTCAGATTAATTAATATTTGAACTAAAATGTAATGTATAATTACGTTGTTGTTGCTCAATATAATTAAATATATACTTAAATAAATAAATAAAATATATGTCACCGACTGTATTCTGACGAATCTGGAATACGACGAATCCGGAACAAATCCTTAGTCCGCGTGGATCCTACTAGGAAACCTTTGACCGGTAAAAAGTAACCTATAAATATTAAACCAGATTAAAAAATTAAATATGTGTGCCTTTCATTCAAATTCGTCCAGCCGTTTAGGCGTGAAGAGGTAACATACCTACACACACAAACAGAAACTTTGGGATTTAAAACATTAGTATGTATTTTTTTATTTAACTAGACTATTTATAGGTGATATCTAGAATCTGTAAGACAGGTATTTAGTTAATGTTATTTTATCATACAAGTACATTTAGAAGTTATTTATTTTACCACATTATTATTTTTTAAATATTTTTAAAAAAATATTAATATGGTAAAATAAATAATAATAAAGTTACTAATTTGTAAGTAGTATTTTAAAGTAAATATTTTGCACTGAGAAATCGCAAAATTTTGCTTACTGCGAAGAAAACTTAAAGAACGAATAAGCTTCATATCCACAGATAATATCTCATGTAAAACGGCTTCGCAGTCAGTTGGCCTCCATAGCAGCCAGTTGGCATCAATACTGCAGATACACATAAACGAAATAGAACAACGACAATGTGAAATATGAATCTCAACAACGATGGTAATAAAACAGCAAACTCCGAGGTTTGAACGATCGTTTTGACAGAGGTTAAATATTTCAATAGCAAAAAAATATTGAATGAATGAATGGATGGATGAATGGATGGAAGGATGGATGGATGGACGGACGAACGAACGGACGGATGGATGGATGGACTTGGCCGAATCGCTCTGGCTTTTGTAGTAAAAAAAAACATTACAAAAGAATGTTTAGTACAAGTATTTACCTGGCCGAAATCAATAGGCTTTTGTAATCTCGCATCAGGCAAACATTTCAAGCAAAGGTGAGCATTTGGAGAAGACAAGTTTTTTTAATTCCTTTCAACACAACACCGCTTTATGAGTCATATCCTTGAATTTTGTACACCTCGTCCGATAATGGTGTTTATCCAAATCATCCAGAAAATACCTCTGCTATCCACAAAGTTAAAAGTACGATAGTTATAAAAGTAATTTGGCAGCTTCATGCGAGTAGTATATGGTCGGACCTGCACATCGTAAACAAGTACTTTTCAGTTATGAAACTGCTGGACGCATAGAAATTCAGACAACGATCGTTACAAAACAACAAACACCTATTTGTGGCGTTATGTGTTTGGAGCTGTTTTGTATAGAAATAGATACTGCAATAATTTTATTAGGGACTGACAATCTATTCATTATAAATGCAGATAATGTTATAGTTAGAAAAATAAAATGTTATAATTTTGTTACCAACAACATCATCCGATTATATACTACGAACTCAATGTTTCTGACATACCTAATAAATTGTAATTAAATTATAATAAAATATTCTGGACGAATCACAAAAATCATTTTAGTCTCCAACCCAGCTAAGCTTGGACTATTATGGTAACTAAATGACTGATTACTAAACTAAATGACTGATTGCTAAACTAAGCACGAGTCGTGTCGAGTCAGCTCGAGTCCAGTAGAGTCGTGTCGAGTCGTAAAGAGTAGTGTAGAGTCGTGTTAAGTCGTGTCGAGTCCAGTAAAGTCGTATCGAGTCGTGTTGAGTGGTTTTGAGCTACGTCGAGACGTATCGATTCCTATCGTGTCAAGTCGTAACGAGTAGTGTCGAGTCGTGTTGAGCCGTGTCGAGGCCAGAAGAGTCGTGTCGATTCGTGTCGGGTCGTGTCGAGTCGCGTCAAGTCGTGTCGAAAGTAGTGACGAGTCGTATTGGGTCCAGTAGAGTCGTGACTAGTCGTGTCGAGTCGTGAAAAGTCGTCAAATAGTCGTGACAAATACTCACTGATCCGTGAAAAGTCACAGACCAGTGAGTAACTTTTTACGGACAAGTGAGTAACTTTTCTTGGAACAATGAGTAACTTTTTGCAGACCAATGAGTAACTTTTCACAGACCAGTGAGTAACTTTTCACAGACCAATGAGTAACTTTTCACAGACCAGTGAGTAACTATTTGCATGTCGTGTCGAGTTGTGTCGAGTCGTGTTGAGTGTTGTCGAGTCGTGTCGAGTCGTGACAAGTTGTGTTGAGTCGTGTTAAGTCCAGTAGAGTCGTGTCGAGTCGTGTCGAGTCGTGTCGAGTCGTGTCGAGTCGTGTCGAGTCGTGTCGAGTCGTGTCGAGTCGTGTCGAGTCGTGTCGAGTCGTGTCGAGTCGTGTCGAGTCGTGTCGAGTCGTGTCGAGTCGTGTCGAGTCGTGTCGAGTCGTGTCGAGTCGTGTCGAGTCGTGTCGAGTCGTGTCGAGTCGTGTCGAGTCGTGTCGAGTCGTGTCGAGTCGTGTCGAGTCGTGTCGAGTCGTGTCGAGTCGTGTCGAGTCGTGTCGAGTCAGCTCGAGTCCAGTAGAGTCGTGTCGAGTCGTAAAGAGTAGTGTAGAGTCGTGTTAAGTCGTGTCGAGTCCAGTAAAGTCGTATCGAGTCGTGTTGAGTGGTTTTGAGCTGCGTCGAGACGTATCGATTCCTGTCGTGTCAAGTCGTAACGAGTAGTGTCGAGTCGTGTTGAGCCGTGTCGAGGCCAGAAGAGTCGTGTCGATTCGTGTCGGGTCGTGTCGAGTCGCGTCAAGTCGTGTCGAAAGTAGTGACGAGTCGTGTTGGGTCCAGTAGAGTCGTGACTAGTCGTGTCGAGTCGTGAAAAGTCGTCAAATAGTCGTGACAAATACTCACTGATCCGTGAAAAGTCACAGACCAGTGAGTAACTTTTTACGGACAAGTGAGTAACTTTTCTTGGAACAATGAGTAACTTTTTGCAGACCAATGAATTTGCATGTCGTGTCGAGTTGTGTCGAGTCGTGTTGAGTGTTGTCGAGTCGTGTCGAGTCGTGACAAGTTGTGTTGAGTCGTGTTAAGTCCAGTAGAGTCGTGTCGAGTCGTGTCGAGTCGTGTCGAGTCGTGTCGAGTCGTGTCGAGTCGTGTCGAGTCGTGTCGAGTCGTGTCGAGTCGTGTCGAGTCGTGTCGAGTCGTGTCGAGTCGTGTCGAGTCGTGTCGAGTCGTGTCGAGTCGTGTCGAGTCGTGTCGAGTCGTGTCGAGTCGTGTCGAGTCGTGTCGAGTCGTGTCGAGTCGTGTCGAGTCGTGTCGAGTCGTGTCGAGTCGTGTCGAGTCGTGTCGAGTCGTGTCGAGTCGTGTCGAGTCGTGTCGAGTCGTGTCGAGTCGTGTCGAGTCGTGTCGAGTCAGCTCGAGTCCAGTAGAGTCGTGTCGAGTCGTAAAGAGTAGTGTAGAGTCGTGTTAAGTCGTGTCGAGTCCAGTAAAGTCGTATCGAGTCGTGTTGAGTGGTTTTGAGCTGCGTCGAGACGTAGCGATTCCTGTCGTGTCAAGTCGTAACGAGTAGTGTCGAGTCGTGTTGAGCCGTGTCGAGGCTAGAAGAGTCGTGTCGATTCGTGTCGGGTCGTGTCGAGTCGCGTCAAGTCGTGTCGAAAGTAGTGACGAGTCGTGTTGGGTCCAGTAGAGTCGTGACTAGTCGTGTCGAGTCGTGAAAAGTCGTCAAACAGTCGTGAAAAATACTCACTGATCTGTGAAAAGTCACAGACCAGTGAGTAACTTTTTACGGACAAGTGAGTAACTTTTCTTGGAACAATGAGTAACTTTTTGCAGACCAATGAGTAACTTTTCACAGACCAGTGAGTAACTTTTCACAGACCAATGAGTAACTTTTCACAGACCAGTGAGTAACTATTTGCATGTCGTGTCGAGTTGTGTCGAGTCGTGTCGAGTGGTGTCGAGTCGTGTCGAGTCGTGACAAGTTGTGTTGAGTCGTGTTAAGTCCAGTAGAGTCGTGTCGAGTTGTGTCGAGTCGTGTCGAGTCGTGTCGAGTCGTGTCGAGTCGTGTCGAGTCGTGTCGAGTCGTGTCGAGTCGTGTCGAGTCGTGTCGAGTCGTGTCGAGTCTTGCCGAGTCGTGTCGAGTCCAGTAGAGGCATAATATACAACGTGTTACAAAAACCGCTAAAGCCGAATATGGTAGATAGGATTAAACTGTAAACTTTCACTATGGGACCAACGTCAGAAATCGCGAAATGAAAATCAGCTGTTTCATACAAAAAGTAATAACGAAAATTTCAATTATTCATCAATCCATATTTTTATGACTAGGTAACAATAATATTCGACGTAAGAAACCCCTAAAGCCGAATATAGTAGGGAGGGATCAAACTGACCAACTTTTACTGTGGCACGAACTCTGAAATCGCCCAAAAAATCTGCTGTTTAAATACATTTTGATATTTTCGTTATTACTTTTTGTATGAAACAGCTGATTTTCTTTTCGCGATTTCTGACGTTGGTCCCATAGTGAAAGTTTACAGTTTAATCCTATCTACCATATTCGGCTTTAGCGGTTTTTGTAACACGTAAACACGTTGTATATTATGCCTCGATCAGGATTCGAACTCGGTACTTTTGACTCGAGGCAGGGTCGCTACCACTGCGCCAAGTGGTAGATAGAGCCCTATTATATAAACGTGACAATAATCAATTACAATGTCAATTTTGTATCAATTGCGTCAGCCAATTTGAAATAAAAAAATATTATTAACTGATCAAACTACTCTTAGACACCACGTAACGTTAACGTTAATAAAAAACCTTGTAAAACAGTTAGCTAAGGTCGTTATAGCGTGTTAAAATAATAAGGTCATAATGTCAACGACAGGGAAATGAATCTGAGGGTAAAAAGGCCTGTATGAGTAATAAGGAAAGATCCCGGGGAAGTATTTAATGATACACTCTACACTTCTCTTAACCCAAATCTTTAAGTGTTGTTTGCGCTTAGTTCTTACCGGGCTATGTTATCCTGGTAGTATGTTTAAGTATGATGTAAAAGTTGTCATGGTTTTACTCAACTTTTTTTTATTTTCTCAGAGATCCATAAAGATTGCGGGTTTTAATAAAAAATATTTTAATATTTAATTTAAATTAATATTTTAACCCATCAAGGCCCGGAAAATGAGACAAAATAGATTTTCTATTGTTGTCGGAGGCCGCACGGGCATTGATGAATTAAATAGGTGTTGATCAAACGAAAAAAAAACAATAAAGGTTGGAAAAAAGTTAGCAAGTTTAATAAATGCAAATTTTCCTTCAAATAGCCTATAGGTATTTATTTATTTAGGACCGCATAATGATTACTGAGTTCAATTTTTGACCGTTGTTGTTCTGAAGGTAGTGTTATTATTAATTTAGGGTGTTCTACTAATGAAACTAAACAATTTTGCAAAAGAAACAAAGGTACGTATAGATGTACTCGTATTAACAAAACCATCCAGCAGTTATTACACTACCCGAAGTGATCGGATCCGATCTATGAAATGGATAGATTGAGTAGGTACGTACGATTCCCTAATCGTATACGTTTTTTGTCACTGGACGCTTTCTGTTTAGCAACCCCTGTAATAACGAGACGAATGTCAAAATGAACAAATAACTAAGCAAAAAAAATTTAAAAAAATTGGTAGGTAGGTACTTCAAATGTTAAAATAAACCGGAACTTTTTATCTACCTAATAATGGTACGCGAAAAACCCGCAGATCAGATAGAATAATTGGTAGTGTAATTACAGCTTTTCTCGTCTTGATTTTGGATACATTCTTCACCAGTATTTACTTAGTCCGTTGCTCGTTCCTATCGTCCTGAGCCCGCATGTGGTAAAAGCCCTAAATATTTCCTTTGAGCCTTTACTAATTATGGAAATAACTCCTTATTAAAGATGTCTCAGGCTTTCGCGAGTTAGGCTTATCAGTTATCATTAAAATATATTAGTATTTTACAGTTATGTCAAATAAATGAATTTACACTGATTGTAACGTTACATAATCGTTGCAATAAGTGATTACGATTATCAAATAGGTAGTCATTTTTTGCAGAAATCAGAATATTTACACAATATTTTCACACAAAGATTAACTCGTCTTATATTGAAAAGATTGCGGTCGCAACTATGCGAATTCTTATTTTTATTTTTTTAACGCCAATAAAACCTTGCAATGAAAAAATAAGCCACTCAATGAAGTGGATATCTTGTCTAAGGCAGCCATTACACGCTCATGCAAGCGTCAGTAAAATTCCATCAGTCATGAATTACGTTTGACTGATGGAAAGAAGAAATCAACTTCATGCAACCATCAGTCACCCCATTACACGGTAGGTTAACCGTGAGTCACGGGCCGTGACCGTGACTGACAGCAAAACCTATCGTGTAATGGCTGCCTAACTCACTTAATGTTTTTAGAAAGAAAGTGGGCGAATTATTGTTTTCGTAAGTTATACTACTATATGTAACTTGTAGTAAATTTTTATTTAAGCCTTTTAGCACTGGTAGTAATAATGAATTTATCCGTCGATTGTATGCACTACATCACATTTAAAAATGTGTTTAGTTAAACAGTGTTTAAAAACCTTTTGTAATAACACGGCTAAAATTTGTTTACTGGTTGTTACAGCCTCGTAATATCGTTCGCTCTAGTAGTCTACTTCCTGCAATAAACTTAAGTTTCCTTTTGTATCCTTTACTTAAGTTTTCAAATCAAGAAAAGTTCAATACACTTTGAAACGAACTTCATACAACCACGATTTAAGTTACGTTTGCAATAATTTAAGTTCTGAAAGATTCGAAAACGGAGAGAGATTTCAAACCACGATATTGACTAAGATTGGAAAATGATGCCCACAAAATGCTGACTATATTTTCTGCGTATCGGGAGTCTCAAAAGGCAAGATTGTATGATAAAAAGATTATTCATAGTGTGTTCAAAATATTAAAATAATGTTAGGCATATAAATCATAAAAATAACATAAAACTCAAAGGATTCTTGTAAAATTTTGTGAGCATCTTTGATATTTATATAGATTTTTATCGATTCAGTTTTTCGAAATTTTTGGAAAAAAGGAAACATATTTCAGCCATTTCGAAAAATGTTCAAAAATATTACAAAGGCGAGGTCTACATAGTCCACTAGTTTTAGGCATTTCAACGGAATTTTGCTACAAATTAGTAAAAGTTTCATCTATAATCTTGCCTTTTTAAAACATACAAGTAGCTGGACAGAGGTCTATTTTTCGGTAAGTAGGTAAGTTAAATGCTACTTGAAATAAAAAAAACTTTTGGAAAAAAATATATTTCGCTCTATTTACCTACAAATAAAGATATTATGACGATATTTTTCCTAAAAGGATAGGTAAGTGAGGGGTAACAATTAAAAGTTAAGTGGTATCAAGTTTGGATCCATAAGAAATAGAAGCTATCGGGCGGCCTAGTCATGCTTTTAGGGCTGTCAGACAAACAATGATATTAATAATTATTATAAAATGTTCGTACTATATACATAATTATAAAAAAAATACCTACCGAAATCTAAAAATAAGACTATTTGGAAAATAAAAAATATGATTCAGAGGGACGTTACAAACTAAATAAACAGGCAAATCGTGAGAATGTATTGGTATTTTATTTTTCAATGAGATTATCTAACTATATTAGATACAAATTTGAAAATCATTCAGTATTCAATAATCTTTTTGAAATTAGCTTTATTTAGAATATTATAATGGCTTTACATTAATTATTCACACTCATTTTAACAACACATAAATACTAAGACTAATTGATGTCAATACAAGCGTTTCAGCACATCCATTTCCACTTCTTTTTGCATTGATTTTAAGTAAGTAATTTATTCATTTATTGTAACAAAAAGTTACAAAATTTCAACTTATAATAAAGTAAAAGATAAAAGGTCTCGTCACATACAAAGTGTCACGGGCAGCATAATTTAATTTATTTACGATACAAAATTTAGATTCTAAAGAGTAGCAACCCTACGCTCTTGAGATAAAGGTCAGATTCCTCAACCATTATGGAAGTTTCCACAAAAGGTCTGGAATTTAATACGCTAACGATGCCTCGTAGAAAAAACGCTGCTCCACAAAATAAATTGTACTGCGCGTTGTAAATAGAAACAGCGTATCACTGTATGTTAATATAGCTGAATAAATAGCTGATATATTAGGGGTTTAAGTATGAAATTGTCATTTTGTATGAAGAACTTTAATGAATTTGCATTTTACATACGAAAATTGTCTAAAATCTTTTGTTAAGTGAGAAAAATAAGTATCGGCTAATCTACAACGAAGTGTTTATTTCTGCTAATGAAAAAAGGAGTAACTTTTAAAATACTTTTTTTATCGTTCAGGAAAGGAAATCTGAAATATTTTTATTGCTGATATTTGGACGTCTGATCATAATTTGAAATAAAAACAAGTAACTGAAGCATCTTTATCATCATAGAAGATATAAGAGCATCTGTGTGTGAGAAAAAAAAATTACTAATAATAATCGATCGATATATATTATAGTTTAACAATGTTTTGTCTTCTCCATTTATGTCATACTGTAGTGAGAGTAAAGTTCTAAATACTATCCTATATTAGATTAGGGCGTTAAGTACTTATTAGTTTACTATTTCAAGTAAAAAGCTCTAAATCAAAATTCTATTCAAATAAACTTAAAAATTAAGCGCTTTTGAATAGTCAATGTTTTCCTAACGCCCATTCAAGATTTTTTTAACTGACAAGAAGAACGGGCGTAAGTGCTTTCGTTTTTGTGCAATACCCTGTAAAACGCGCTTGTTAAAGCAGAGCTTGTTAAGAGGCTTTATGCGCTATACTAGCGCCGCCAATGGAAAAAAAATCGTAGTGCTTAAATAAAGACGAAATTGTGAATTGTGTTCTTCTAGTGTACTCCGAAAAAGCTTTGTTGTACTTTCTATAGCTAAAAAAATATTTTAATGTAGTTTTATTGCTAAAAGTGGCCACTTTTAACAATAAACTAAACGACAACCAAACGACACGTTATAAAATATTGTTTAAACGATAAAAAGTATAACAAAGCTTTTTCGGAGTACTCTAGAAGAAAACCATTCACAATTTCGTCTTTATTTGAGCACTACGATTTTTTTTCCATTGGCGCTAGTGTAGCGCATAAACGCTCTTAATAAAGTTCCATCGGTCAGTATCTCTGGCAAATTCGCAAAACCGTGGAGCAAGTTTTAAAGTGAACTAAAAAAGAAGGAAAGTAGTGCTAAGCAAAGTTACTGTATGTAAAGTTGGGCGAAATTTTTGTTCACAACCCGCCATTTTATTTCTGAACTACTAAGTTGTTTGATTTATTTTTTAACTTTGGTTGGTTAAACTTAAGGAGATTAAAACTAAGCTCTGGTCCAGCCATGTCAAACTCAAAATCATTGGAGGGCCAAATGCATTTTGACTGTAGAATCAGTGGGCCGCAAAACCTAGCTAAAGAAAAATAAAACTCATTGCATTACTAAATAATATACTAGAAAAAATACGACTCGCACCAGATCAATACTCAGACGGGAATCGAACCCGCGACCTTTGGATATCCGGTCTAATGCCATATTATATTCTGTGCCAATGCTCTGACCGCTGAGCTACCGAGTCACTTTTTAGTGACTCGGTTTAGTCGAGTCGAGTTTAGTGACTCGGTAGCTCAGCGGTCAGAGCATTGGACCGGATATCCAAAGGTCGCGGGTTCGATTCCCGTCTGAGTATTGATCTGGTGCGAGTCATATTTTTTCTAGTATATTATTTAGTATTGTATAAAAATAGCATTGTCAATGCAAAAATCTCAAATTTAAAAACTCATTGCATTGGTAAAGTGTTTCTTTTTGAACTGAAATATTTTTGAGACACGCTTGCGGACTTGTACTATTTGTTATTCTGTGCTTGCGGGCCGCATCAGGAGGATATTTCTAAAATTGGACCGGGCCGCATATTTGACATGGCTGCTCTAGTCTAATTATATTTTTATGTCAGGATACGTTCCTTATCAAGCTACATATTTTTTATATTCTTAAAAAATAGTTTAAAGTTGTAAGGAGAGATAATTTACTCTCGTTGCTGAGTTTAAGCAGTAGTTTAGTCATATAATAAATTAATAATGTTTGTTATCATAACAACAAAACCATAAAAAACAAGTCAATAAAACGCGCCATCAACCTCTTATTTTATAAAACTATAAACATATTATTTCGCACATCATAGCATTTTTATAGTGTCAAATGGTTATGAGATGCGAATTACTGCTATAACTTCGCATTTGAGTGGCGTTTACTCCCGGTTATACGAACAACGTGCAAATGCATCCAATTTGCAGTAAAGTTAAAACAATGGTACGGCGGTGTAACGACTTCGTGATTATGCCGTATCAGAGGTGAAACACGACTGTTGGGTACCTAGGCTGGGGTGGAATGATTAGGGGTGATAGGTCATAGAATCACGTGATGTGACGTGATACGCGCTGAGACTAGCTCACCTGCGTTCAATGCCTGCTATTGCACTACTCGCCCCCTCCCCCTTGTGATATTTCTTGATTTTTTTCACGGACCCCCCCCCCCCCCTCCTCCCCCTTTTGAGCCTCACGTGGTTAAAGGACGATCCCTTAGCGACAAAAGAAAAAAAATAAATACATTTAGTTTTTCTATGCCACGCCTTCTTCGATTCGCTTCATAACTTGCATGAAATCATATCAAACGGCATCGATTCGCATTTAGCTGGATGAAATCCAGAATCAAAAGCTACTATTCTTACGAGCCTATCGCATGCTTGCTTACTAGTTATACTTACCTACTGCATGCTGTTAAAGGTCCTAGGCCCTAGCCTAGGTGTAGGTGTGCCCTAGCACAGAATAGATATAAAAGTCAAAAAGTCAAAAGTCAAAATAAGCTTTATTCAAATAAACTTAATTGTTAAGTACTTTTGAATCGTCTATATTTTCCTACCACCCGTTCCAGACTTTTTTAGCTGACAAGAAGAACTTAGCAGCTGTAACAGCCATAAGTAACGATATTTACAAACTTGAATACTTATATCGTTACGTATAAATAGTGCTTTAGATTAATTTTGGGATTAGAGTGGTCACCAGTGGTGAAATAGCACGATGCACACCACTGGTGGGTGAAATGTGTCATTTGATCACTGGTAGTCAGTTGAAAAATTGGATTGCCAACCGACCCACTGGTGGTAGGATTTGGTGGTTAGATGGTCCGGAAGGAGAACAAAGCATGACAACTTTTAGTATCATTAACATGACAATGTGATTTTGACTGACACATTTTCTGGTAACGCTCAACTTTTTCTGCATAGCTCAGTATGGATAGAAACATTTTGAACAATTTTAATGACCAAACTCCTAGCTATGTTACACAATTGCAAGTCTGCAAGGTAATTGCACCGTAATTTCGCTGGGTGTGCAGTTAGGGCATTCTTCAGTTATGGCGGCTGAATTATATCCCATTAAAGCTCGAATAAAGGTTGAAATATTTCACTGAAACTGTGACACATCTCGTGCTTTTCCGCGTAGATAAAGTGAAAAAAGATTAAATTGTTAATTGAACTGGCTTAATGGGATTCGTGCCAAAATTCTAGGCGCTGATTCGAATTTAACGTTTTTAAGAATGTAGGTATAACTTTTGGCAGTAAAATGGTTGTTAGAATTATAACAACTAATGATATTTTTAAAATGGCACTGACGTGTATAGTGACAACCTACGTATGACTTAAAAAATCTGAAAATGAACACGAAATGTATAATGAATTAGTAGTTAAAAAACACACTGTTCGCTATTTGCTTTATGCTGATGCCCAATGCATCGTGTGGCCGGCATGATGTAAACCTCCTTAAATTCCACACCCACAATAAAAAAAATGACATCACAAATATTGCTCTATTTCCAAAGTAAGTAGCTAAAGCACTTGTGTCATGAAAATGGTGTCAGAGTCAATGGTCGAACTACAAACACCCAGACCTGAGCCAATTTAGGAAAGTTCGATTTTCAAAATTGGCGCAGCCGGGGATCAAACCTTGGACCTCAGAGATGGCGACACTTTGAAAACTGGCATACAAACCACGCGATCATTGAAGTAGGTAGTCTAAACAAATAATATGACGAATGGACTATGATGACTAATATCGAAATTAAAATGATTTTCTCTACTAGCAAAGCAAAGTGTAGGAATATTTCTAAGGAGAATATTTACAAGTTGACTAAGAAAAAAGTTTTTTTCAAAGAGTACTATCTTGTTATGAAACAACATTAAATTATCTCAAGACTGCATAACTCCTTCCTAGTTGAGCTCTGAAGAAGTTCCTTCATTATAATTTTCAGTTGAGGTATGAGGTAATGAATGTGCCAATGAAAGTACTAAAAGAAAAAGAAATGAACTTGACAAACAATATTTTCAATAATTCGACGTCACTGAACGTAGGAAAAAAACTAACGTAGTTCGAAATCCCTTTTAGCCTTGTACGGTTTCAACACCGCACATATTTTTGCTGACTCGCGACATACTTTAGTTGCGCGTCGTTGTTTACTTTATTAATTATATTTTAATTTGTGTGTGAGTTCGCAATAGCACTTGCACTAGACGGTCGAGCAAAGAGTTACCTACAACTTATAATTACTGTAATATTTTAGTTATTTACAATAAACAACTGCTTTAACTTTAACTTCGGTGACTTCTTTATCTGCGTGCTACAACTAACTAACTATCCAACATTCCAAGGTGTATGGGACAAACTGGCCCATACATTCTTTTTGGTCCTTCGAGAATTATAAGTGATTTGGTGTTTTTTTTCGGCTGTGACAGTAGCGAATCGGTTTGGCTGGCCTCCCACAAGCGGGTCTCACCAGTCAAATTGAGACGGGCGCACATACTGTTGTGGTTGATTAGAGCACTGAACACTGACCAACAACTACAGCGATCGAGTGTCTACAGCATCGACTGCGAAACTAACTGGGAACTTTGAAGGTCAACTTTTGTGTTAAACTAACACAGCTACACAACTACGGAACCTTCTACGTGAACTGCGTGTGAGGGGACTCAACTTGTACTTCTGGTTTTCGTGATCAGCGCGGAAACCTCGCCAACATCAACATGGCTAATCTGGAACTCCAGCAAGCATGTTTTGAAAACATCAAAGCATTGTGTGCGAGCTACAAAAAGGATCCTAAGGTACGGAAGACGGAAGATTACTTAACTAAGCGGATTGTCTCTCTTGACTCACAGTGGATAGATTTTGCAGAGAGACATGAAGTTCTATTGCAAGAAATTGACGACAAAAACATAAAATACTTCGCGGACAGCGTATACGAAAAAACTAAGGTTATGTATGAAGTAACTATGAAGGATATGCGAGCTTTACTTGACCGATTCACCAAGGATGTCAAGTTTGATTTAACGGGATTAGTAAGCGAAGATTCAACTGAAAACATCAAAACTTTGCTGAGCAAACAAGAAAATAACTTCAAAGCTATTGACAGAGCTATATCAAAAATCGATTTAAAGAAAATTTCTGAAAAATGGGAGTTAGAAGATCATCTTTCCATACTAAAATCCAAGTGGGAACTTATTGAGAAGTATCACTGGGACATCGAGTCATCCCTACAAGGAGAAAACTGTGAAAAATACTACGCTACTTTTGTTGAAATCGAAGATAAGTATGACGAATTGAAGAAAACGCTCAACAGCAGAATATGGTCGACCGGCCACTACGAAAGGTCAACGCCACGAATTGAGGTGCCTGAGTTTTCTGGAAGCTACACACAATGGATTTCCTTCAAGGATCTTTTCTTGGAAACCATCCACAACAACCCGCTGATTAATAAAGCTCAGAAGATGCAACACCTGAAGACGAGATTGCGTGGTGAAGCTGAGAGATTGGTCCAGCATCTGAGCATAAGTGCAGAAAACTATACATCCTGCTGGGAGATACTTATACAACGCTATGATAACACGAGGTTACAATTTACGTCATACGTGAACAGCATACTTAACTTGCCTACTATTCAACAGCCTGACGCTTACAACCTGAAACGCATGCATGACGTCATAAATGAATGTTTGAACGGACTGTCAAACATACGAGTGGACACATCTGGCTGGGATCCACTGATCGTTCATCTTATGACTTTGAAACTCGATTCCAGTACTCTCAATGAATATGTGAAGGAGCTTCCGAACCACAGAGATTTACCTACTTTAAATGACTTTCTTTACTTCCTTGAAAGCAAATTTATGGCGTACGAGAGCCTGAAGAATGCAAAAAAGGACTCAAACAAGCAATCAACTAACTTTACTACTCCGAAACCTGTCAACAAGAACTTTTATCCGAGAAAATTTAACTATCCACTTGCGAAAAGAAATGAAAACTCCAAGGTTTATTATGCTGCCTACGGACAATGCCCTCTATGCGAACAAAATCACGTGCTCATGCAATGCACACGATTTATTGAAATGGACGCAGCGCAGCGCGCGAACACTGTTGCAAAATTGCATGTGTGCAAAAACTGCTTATTTAGTCATGGAAACAAAGAATGTCAGTCGACGAAAAAATGCAAAGAGTGCAATTTAAATCATCATACATTATTGCACAACTCGAATGTAAACAAACCTATCGAAACTAAGAATAACTTCAAAAAATATTTAAGCCAGAGATCATCACCATCCACCTCGCAACCCTTACAACAGCAGCAGAGCTCTAATCATTTATCAGGGGATGAAATGGAAGTTTTGCTGCCGACTGTACAGCTCAATGTTTTGTCTGCAGACGGGACCAACATCACTCTTCGAGCTTTGTTAGATCAAGGATCGCAAGTAAACTTGATCTCACAGAACGCCGCTCAACTACTAAGACTACCTAGACAAAACCTTAATGCTACTGTAACTGGAGTGGGATCTGTATCTGGAAACTGCAAGGGACAGCTGCAACTTACCTGCAAGTCAATACACTCAGACTATACCCTTAACTTTGAAGCCTTAATAATGAACAAATTGACTAACAACTTGCCTAACGCTACCTTCAAGAAAAGCGATTGGTCACATCTTGAAAACTTGAAACTTGCTGATCCACAGTATAACATCGCTAACCCAGTAGATCTATTATTGGGAGCAGACATATACTCAGAAGTTATTTTGGATGGAGTCCTGAGGGGCAGTCAATTACAATCACCTATTGCGCAACAAACAAAGCTTGGGTGGATCTTATGTGGCAAACTCAAAACATACAACTGTCACGTGACTTTGATCGATTTGAACGAGCTAACTAAGTTTTGGGAAAATGAAGATATCAACCCTGGAAACAACGATGTATCTACAAACGATCAATGTGAAATATTTTACTCCCAAACCGTTCAGAGAGCTTCGGACGGAAAATATATCGTGAAGATGCCATTTATTGCTGACTTTGAGAAAAAACTTGGAAACTCGAGATCGATAGCTGTGTCGCAATTTTTACAACTTGAAAAAAGACTGGAACGCAATGAAAAGCTCAAGATCATGTACAAGAACTTCATAAGGGAATACATTAACCTAAATCACATGAAACCAGCCACTTCCTTGAAAACTTCGGGAACACAGTGTTTTCTTCCCCATCATGCAGTTCTGAAAGAAAGTTCAACTACCACCAAACTTAGAATGGTGTTCAACGCATCTCAAAAAACTACAAGCGGTTACAGTCTGAACAGCTTACAAGAAAAAGGGCCTAACCTACAAAAAGAAATAATAGCGCTTATTTTGATGTGGCGAACTTTCAAATACGCGTTCACTGCTGACGTGGAGAAAATGTATCGCTGCATCTGGCTAGCTGATGAACAACAACCCTTACAAAAAATCATCTGGCGTGACTCACCCGACCAGCGTCTCGAAGAATATGAACTCGGCACCGTCAGTTATGGTATGAAAAGTGCCCCTTGGCTGGCACTGAGAACGCTGAAGCAGCTAGCTAATGATGATGGTCACCTATATCCAGAAGCTGCAGAGGCCTTGAGAAACAACTTCTTCGTCGATGACGTCCTGTACGGGCACAACACGCTCCCCGGTGCCTTAAAACTACAACAAGACTTACTTACCCTGTTGAAAGGCGCTGGAATGAACCTACGAAAATGGTTATCTAACGATCCTGCTTTACTGGCAAACCTGGAAGAAAATCAAGTTTCGACACAGAATGTGTTCGACTTTAAAAATGAAGAATCAACAAAAACGCTCGGACTTGGATGGAATCCGAAAACTGACTCATTTTTATTTAACTGGAACTTAGAAACAACTTATGAACAAACGCTAACTAAACGACAGCTACTTTCTGATATATCAAGACTCTACGATCCTTTAGGATGGTTATCGCCAATAACAGTGGCAGCTAAACTACTTTTCCAAAAGGTTTGGATTAATAATAAAATCGGCTGGGATGAAAAATTACCAACAGAAATACAAAATGAATGGTATAATTTAAAACTGGAACTACCGATAATAAGAAACATGAAGCTCGACAGGTGGATCGGCGGCACGCGCCATGATATACAATTACTCGGATTCTGTGACGCAAGCGAAAAAGCTTATTCTTGTGTCGTATACAGCTGCGTTATCAGTGAACAGGGAACACCGACTATAAAGCTACTCACGGCGAAGACTAGGGTTGCCCCCTTATCGCAGAAAGCCACTTTGCCCCGTCTCGAATTGTGTGCGTCACTAATTTTAGCCAAACTTATGAAAAAAATCACAAACTCGCTTCCTGGATACAACATCTCTATTAAAGCATGGAGTGACTCACAAGTTGTACTGGCGTGGTTACAAGGTGAAACATCAAGATGGGAACGATATGTAGCTAACCGTGTCACGCAAATTAAACAAGTCATCCCTGCAAAACTATGGCAGTATGTGCCATCCGAGCAGAACCCTGCGGATTGTGCATCCAGAGGAATGCATCCTAAAAAACTTGCTAACTTCAAACTTTGGTGGAATGGTCCAGAATTCCTCAAACTGAAACACGAACAACAAGTACAAGAAAATATACATGAAAATATATCTTGTTTGTTTACAACTCAAACGGATGTTATCTCTAAACCAGAATCGACAACCCTAGAGAACAAATGGAAAAATAACTTTATTTATGAATTGTTAAATAATTGCAGTTCATTAACTCGAGTACAGCGAGTAACGGCCTGGATATTGCGCTTCGTCGGCAAAATACGCCATATGACGAAACAAGACACGCCATACCTAACTGCAGCGGAAATAGCGGACGCGAATAGAAACATTATTTTATTTGTACAGAAATCGCTACTTGATGACGATTACAAACGTCTTATCAAGAAGGAGCCTGTAACAAATAAGAGTGCCATGCACAAACTAAATCCTTACTTAGACGAGAAGAACATTATTCGCGTTGGTGGAAGACTGAACAACTCAAGCTTACCATTTGAAACTAAGCATCCCATCCTACTACCACATAAAGGACGATTCACTCAACTTCTAATCGAGCAAGCTCACCTGAAGATGCTGCACGGCGGAGCTAGACTGGTTTTGGCATACATCAGGCAAAGATACTGGATAATTGGCGGAAACCGAGCGGTCAAGTCACAACTACGTAACTGTGTCCAGTGTCATCGGTTCAAACCAAGTCAAAATCATCAACTGATGGGGGACCTGCCTCAACCTCGAGTGAATCCAACTAGAGCCTTCACCCACAGCGGCGTCGATTTCACTGGAAATGTGGAGGTGAAGCTAAACAAAGGAAGAGGCGTACGTACATCAAAGGGGTACATTGCCATCTTTGTGTGTATGGCCACAAAGGCTGTACATATTGAGCTGGTATCAGACCTGACTACGGAAACTTTTATTGGTGCATTTCAAAGGATGTGTGCTAGACGCGGCACCCCGAAGCACGTATATTCCGACTGCGGAACGAACTTTATCGGAGCCTCAAAACTGTTACGCACAGAATTCGAAGAGTTTCAACAACTGCTGTCACCAGAATTCTTTGACGAGATTGCGAAGCTGGAAGTGGAGTGGCATTTTAACGCTCCTGCCTGGCCTAGCGCTGGGGGTCTGTGGGAGGCGGCCGTGAAGTCACTAAAATATCACCTGCGACGCGTTCTCGGAGATCAGAAGCTCACATTCGAAGAGTTTCAACAACTGCTGTCACCAGAATTCTTTGACGCCTGTATGAACTCCAGACCTCTATGCCCGTTGACCGAAGATCCCGAGGAGTTTTATAACTACTTAACTCCTGGCCACTTCCTCACCGGCAGTCCGATAACGTCACTTCCAAGATCTGATTACACAGACATCAACAGCATCGATATAAGACGTCGCTGGCAACTTACCGAGCACATGTTCCAGCAATTCTGGAAGACCTGGAGCAGCGACTATCTAATTCAACTTCAAACACGCGCTAAATGGAACACTCCAAAGGCGAATATTCAAGAGGGTGATATTGTGTTGGTTAAAGAAAACAACCTACCCCCTGGAAAATGGGCCTTAGGACGGGTTATCCAACTACATCCCGGATCCGACGGCTACGTGAGAGTGACTACAATAAAAACCCAAAATGGAACCTTTAAGAGGCCTATAATAAAACTATCTCCACTGCCAATACTCAACACAGCAGACCTGAAAAATCAAGACGTAGATAAGCCACCTGAAACAATAAAAACACAACAAAATAAAACTGAGAAACTAACTATAACTACAAAGAAAACAAAGAAGAAATGCTTATCTGCATTATTTACTACTTTATTTACAATGATTATCATGACAACAAGCGCACGCGCCCAAACATACGGCAGTGGCGCGGCGCCGGGAGCTCAGATTTCTAACATCGATGCCGGACGCCCAATTTACTACGACTCTATTGGAAAAATACAAACCATACATGACGAATGGATACTTCTCATGTATTACAACTTAACTAACTACTTTGATGGAATACAACGAGTGCAAAACTATCTGGACGGCATCAGCAGTTTGTGCGAAGAAACCGACCCTCGTTACTGCAAAACCACCCTGCAACAACTGTACCACGAGATGGAGGTGATTGGCTACTACAACGGTATCCTGCTGGCCCCCCAGAAACATCTTACTGACCGCAAGAAGCGAGGTCTAATCAACGGAGTAGGCTCTATAGCAAACAGTCTATTTGGAATTTTAGATCAAAGTTTTGCCGAAAAATACAACGATGACATAGAGTCGATACAGAATAACGAGAAACATCTACTAGATTTGATAAGAAATCAAACTTCGATTGTGGAGCTACAAAACAGCATTTTGAAAACGAGCGAAGATAACATCAATCGACAATTAAACTTATTAGATGATTTTGTCAACCAAACGGAGTCGAACCTGGTTAAAATGGAATCACAGATAGAAATCGCAATGGCTACAAGCTACTTTAGTACGGAATCGCTCGCATGTTATCTACTGATTAACAACTTAAAGAAAATTCAAGATCTATTTTTCAATACATTAACTGATGTATACAAAGGACAGATAGATGTGCATTTGATAACTCCGGCTAACCTTGTGAAGCAGATTACTGAGATTTCTGGGAAATTGCCAAGGTCACTCGCCCTACCCATAGAAGACATTAGAGGAGATATAAAAGATTTGTACAAGATGTTATACGTAAAGGCACGTGTAACAAAAACTTTCTTCTTATTTGAAGTGCACATTCCACTAACTTCGAACGACGACTTCAAATTATATCGAGCGATTCCATTACCAGTCACAACAGACACAGGAAGATACGCAATGCAACTGAGCTACGAATACATTGCGGTGGACTTAGAGAAGAGCACTTATGTTTCGCTCACCGAAGGAGAAATGAACTCGTGCATACAAATAAAAGTTGATAATTTTATTTGTAATAAGAACTTACCTGTCTCGGACCTACACAATAACAATGCGCCTTGCGAAGCAAAATTATTGGGTCATCGCTCGGCCTCGCCCTGTGGAATAAAAACAATCGAATGCAAGGACGCATGGATTAAGTTACATGCACCGAACAGCTGGCTGACGATTTGTTGCGAGACTTGTACATTACGTACTATATGTGAGAATGATGTAATGACGTCACATGTCATGAATAGCTCCGGGATTGTGACTTTAGCACAAGGGTGTGTGCTACAAACGGAGGAATCCATCATCCATTCTCATAACCAATACTACAGTAACGTGAGACTTAACTACAGCTTCATGACACCATCACTGAATTCGCCCATAAACAACATAGTCAACGTGAAACACTACAGCTTCAACCTGTCTCACTTACAACTATCTGAAGAAGATTTGAGACTGCGGAAAGTGGACGAGGAACTTACTTCTCTTCGCGCTCAAGAGGATCATCTGCCGACGACTATCAGTACACATGACATTCACCAATATGTCATTTGCTACTCGATACTGGTACTGGCTATCATTATCATCAGCATATGGGCCTTAAGAAGATGTGGAGCTTGCTCATACCCTCAATGGCTAAAAAAGAAGACCACAGTCGACCAACCAGTATATGAAGACATTGAATTACAACCAGTACCTAAGAAAAACCAACCAAGTGGAGAGAAACCCAAGACTAAGATATCGAGCGCAAGGAAGCTGCGTGACGAGCGTGCTGGCTACGCCAAACCCGTAGCTGGGAAAAGCAACGTTTCTTTTAATTTTGAAAATTGATTTATTTACTTTGTACAGCTTCCTCTTTATCTCGACTGTTTCTTCCTTTTTCTGGTTGCCAACATGTACGGTTTCAACACCGCACATATTTTTGCTGACTCGCGACATACTTTAGTTGCGCGTCGTTGTTTACTTTATTAATTATATTTTAATTTGTGTGTGAGTTCGCAATAGCGCTTGCACTAGACGGTCGAGCAAAGAGTTACCTACAACTTATAATTACTGTAATATTTTAGTTATTTACAATAAACAACTGCTTTAACTTTAACTTCGGTGACTTCTTTATCTGCGTGCTACAACTAACTAACTATCCAACATTCCAAGGTGTATGGGACAAACTGGCCCATACAAGCCTATAATAATGTTTGCATAGGAAATTCAAAAGCAACGATGTAAATATTTAAACACTTTTTCTGCACGGCTAATCTACAAAAACATAAATTATTGTCATATTCACGCATTATGGTTGAATTTTCGCGTGTTAAATTTCCACGCGTTATTTATGGGCTGGAAAATTGTCAAATCGCGTGTTAAGCCACTTCTGACCTTGCGGTATGTCGACGACATTAAGTGGAATGCTATATCAGATTGTAAATAATGTTGTGTCACGGTTTGTCCGTCGCATGGTATATAATAGAACTATTTCTTTTATAGCAAATTACGCTATTGTTAACTGGCCGACTTTCATTTAGGCTGTGATTTAGGTGACCATGCAATTTCTCTTCAAAGATTTTTTTGATCCAAGAATTGCGTTAGGCTTTAGAAAGTCCCGATATTTTCTTATTACGCTTTTCTATTGTTCAAGTAACGGCTAAAGAGTTTAAAAATCTTTTATACATAGCATAGGTATTACTTTATCAGAATCAGCGGTAGTTTTATTTGGACGTCTCTGAACCCGAAAATATAGCACGTGTGTTCCCCAAGGTTCGCAATTATGCCCAATATTTTATTTACTTCTTGAACATATACCAATTTTTCTTTTAAGTGTTTGTTATATTTTTCTGTGATCTCCTCGCGCCTTAATTAAAATTATTCACTACCGTCACTACATATATTTAAATAACATCAATGTGTTCACGATAAGTTCTTCAATATCCTTCAAGCTAGCTTCAAGCTCCATCTGAGTCTCACCGATCTAACGAAGTTATACTAGAAAAGTTTTAAAGTTTCCCCTCCATTTCACTGCAAATGTTTTATTATGCCATTATAAAACTGTGTCTTCGCATCTCCATTTACTTTTGTTTTAATGCTATGTTACAAATCGGGAAATCCACCAAGTGTTTGTTTGTGAATATATCTTGGGTTCAATGTTTTCCTGTATTTATGTTAATAGTTTTGTTCAAAGAAAAACGCAAAACCTTCTCGATTGATAAAGTTTCTACTCGGGAATTTTATGATTAACCTTTTGAAAAGGTTCATAAGATATATTCTACTACGAGCTAATTTCACCAATTGTAAAAAAAACACGTTTTGCGTAATCTAGTAAGCTTAGAGTTTGATCTCCGTTTATTTATTACCAGGAATTATTTATATTAATGGAATTTTTGTAACGAATTTTTCTTCTTTGTTACAGTGATACCCTACAAAACGTTATAAACCCTGTTTAGTGACTTAACTGCGTTTAAAATCAATGGTAAAAACATACGTATTAGAAATTTCTTGGTAAGAGGTAGGACTCGTATTAAATTAGATAACTTAATCTTTTCTTCAGTGGTCGATGAGGAAAATATAACTCGATTTATGACATGACTTTGATGTAACAGACAAGTTTATCTAAAAGCAGCAAGGTCTAATGTGACGTGAAAAACAAAGCCTGTGAGTGAAGTAGGATGGAAAAATAAATGTGAGCATCGCATCGCAGAGAGACAAGATTCAATTAAACAGAAACCACATCATTACTCAGGGCTGCCTGCGTCATGCCCTTTCTTAAACATTTGTTTTTGCTTCGCTTCATTCTTTTACATTTTACGGTGACGGCATTTTATGTTTTTTTTTGTATTCTTTTTAATTAGCAAAATGATATTCTTTTAAATTAAAGTTACTTTTCCCTTACTCTATTCACCCCTGTCAATCTTAAAATATTCTCGATATTTTCTTGCTTTATGTATTTTTTTAATATCTACCTAGCTAGATAGAAACTAGGTCTGCGTTAAAAAAAAGGTCAACATTGGCAGACCCACAGTACCTCTCTGGTTGTACGGTGGGTCTTTTAAAGTTAAACGATACCACCAAATAAAGTGCCTTAATGCTGTCACAGAATATTAAATACTTAGTACTAATGCTGCTGTGCTGATGTAGGTACTAGGCGGACATAAATAGGTATACTTTTAACAAGTTTTTAAGTCTCAAAAAATTAAAACATCATATAATAGTTTAGAACTGAAACTAACAAGCCATTTACATTATTTTAAAAGGCCTAAAAACCTATTTTAATTTTGGAAACCAGCACGCCATACTTACGAATGCCATGCAATTGCAATTGGATGTTTCCAATTAAAACTGAAAGGAACCATGTAGTGGGGACTATTGAAAGCATGATGAAATTTTAGCGTCAGCTCATTGCGTTTACAATCAGAGCAGTAATGAGCAGTTGAAATTCCAATGGACGCGTCCACGAATCAGTATTTGTGACCAGTTAAGTGGTGCAAATTGAATTCCCGCTAATTTCAAGAGTGAAACGGAATATTCATACAATGTCAACTGGGTTGGTAATCACTATTCCAATACTGTTTAGGTTCTGTACAGTCGGGGATAGAACCAAAAAGACATGAGCTTTGTCCGCTCAATCTTACACCGGTATTCAAGAACAATACGACAAACGACCTTTGCATATGAGAACGCACTACGTTTGGTTCATTTTACGTGTTACGTGTGAACGGTGTGAACGCTGGGCTGTGCGTCCGCGGGCACTGGAACCTCATTGTAATGTCTCAAATGTCTGTGAATACGGGTGTTAGTAAGTATACTCGCTTACATAAATATCTAATCAGACCAAACAAATCTAAATATAAAATTGTTATAATGTCTATTATTTATTACTTTTGAGTACATAAAATTACGTTTTTACTTAAGTGTCTAGCTAGACTAGACACACTACACTATGCCAAAATTACGCGACCGAAGTGCGGCCTAGTTACGCCTGCAATACTTGAATGGCTAGCAACACATCTGTCGAAGCGTTTCTTCATAATAAAAGCATTGCTACTGACAATTACTGCTGCTGATCTTCGGTCGTGTAACTTCGGCATATTGTGTCTAGACACTAAATCGACACCCGATTAGAATAACATTGTAACTCATTTTTGTCAAGTTTACAGGGCGGCCATTTTAAATATTTTTCAACACATTTTTGAAGACTTACCCTATAGTGCCAATACAAATTGTCTAATTGTTTGTTGATTTTTACTAAAGCTGGTATGCTTTTTTTCATGATATATGTTAAATTTCAGTAAGTACAATAGAACCGTGTTTTTCAGATATTTCAGACACTTACAATGCATATTTGTTTAAAAACAGTTGTATAAATAAGTTACAATGTTATTAGATTCAAGATATTAATATTGATGTAACATCGAAGTGTCGCTTGTAATTCATTTTTACAATAGAATTTGCACATTTTTAATGAATATCGCAGAATATCGTGGAAAACTGCAGTTAAAGAATAATGATTATAGAGAATTTCCTGACTTATTTTATTTTTATTTTATTTATTAGGACAACCAACAATAAGTACACTGATACAAAAAAATATTATAACTAGTACATGATATATATAATTTTAGTGTCTTATCAATTATAGGCAGTCACATCATGCATCGAAACGATTATAAGTAATAATACATATTAATAGTTACGTATTACTAGTTATAATTACTTACCCATTTCGGACATCAGTCTCACACAAACCTTGCTTAGTACATACAATATAAGGTATAATTTAGTATTATTGTTTGTGATGAGAAAATAAAGATTTATTATTATTATTATTATATAATATTTTAAACCACACAATAAAAAACATTTTTTTTTTTTTTTTAAGAAGAACATTGTAAGTCAATTTGCAATGCTATTTTCACTATTAAATATCAAAGTCAGATTCCCAATGCATTTGTAATTAAAAATACTATAATTTTATGCCTGAATCTTCTAAATTTTCGCACTTACAATGCAATCCGATTTTTAACAAAAGGACTTATAATTGTCGTAGAAATACGTTTTCTGGACCAAAAATTTTTTAATTTTTCACTGGTACCAAATATGGAATAGTTGGATAAGAGTTGTTCTAATCAGGTGCCGAAATGTGATGGGTTCAATTTATTACTCGTAAAAAAAAAACGGAATTTGTATTATTGAGTGGGACAATTTTTCCAGTTATAGGACATAGGAGTTAATTTCAAAAGCTTTAAAACTTTTGACGTTTTCTTTGGCTCCGATCGACATGTGAAACCATTTATAGTACAAAATGTGTGTTTTACTACTGTTCTCCAAAGACGCTGCCAGCGTGTTAGTACACAATAAACATACGCAATAGTAGTTTATGATACGAGGTTGGTAAGGAGGTTTTTAAAACGAGTTGACGCCTTATAAGCCCGAGCCGCAGGCGAGGGTTTATAATCGTCACGAGTTTTAAAAAACCTTAACAACCGTGTGCCATACTACGTTTTTCAATACATCTGCGAGAAAACATTATAGGTACTACTGAAATTGTAATCTATACATATAATAAAACTGTAAATTCTAAATATTTGTCCGCGAATTACGCAAAAACAGCTAAACGAATTTTGATGGATTTTTCACAATTTAGTAGATTGAGGTCCAACTTAAAATCTAAGCTATGTTTCATCAAATTCAGGTGGGT